>OY292460.1:10000-1260000 GCA_958496255.1 Camptogramma bilineatum
ACTCTTGATGAACTGAGCTTGCAGGTACTCAATCAAGGTGATACTCCTACTTTTGACACCATCAGGCGTGGCGTGTCTTGTACAAGTCACCCAGATATAACGGCCTGCTCAATTGATATGCTGGACCTTGTAGATGATTGGAGGGTGGTGGATGACCTCACGTGTTCGGATCACAATGGGATAAGTTTTAACATTGCACTAGAAAAATCAAAAGGGTTAAATGTAAAAAGGACAACAAGACTATACAACACAAAAAAGGCAAATTGGGACCAATTTAATGAGAAACTGGACCAATTAAAAATAGAAAATAAAATAAACACCACCGAAATAAATAGAATAGAAAACATAGCAAACTTAGAACAAGCAATAATCACATACACAGATACAATAACACAAACATGCACACACACCATCCCAAAAAAGAAAAGTAAAGAGAAACTTACCCCCACATGGTGGTCCGAAGCACTCGAAGAGCTGAAGAGGAAGTCCATCACCCTGAAGCGTCGAATCCGGAACGCAGCGCCGGTCAGGAGGCCAAAAGTCATCAGAGAGTACCTGCAAGCAAAAGAAACATATTTAAATGAATTTAAAAGTGCACAAGTCCAAAGTTGGAAAGAATTCTGCGGGAAGCAGGACAGGGAAGGGGTATGGGAAGGGATTTATAGGGTTATAGGAAGGTCCACAAAAAGGCAGGAGGACATACCACTGGTGATAGATGGCAAGCAGATGGACCCATTGGAATCGGCCGAAATCCTAGCCAATACCTTCTACCCGGAGGACTCTGATTCTGGGGATGAAGCTGACCACAAACAGACGAGAGAAATAGCGAAGAGAGTAAACGACTTGGTTCATGATGAACAGCATGACCCGCCTTTTACAATGCAAGAGCTAAGTGCTGCTGTGGACAGCTTCAGCCCCAAGAAAGCTCCGGGTATAGAGGGATTTACGGCAGACATATGCAAGAGGGCAATAGAAAACGATCCAGCGGTCTTCCTTGCACTGGCCAACAAGTGCCTGGTTCTCTCCCACTTTCCAATTATATGGAAAGAAGCAACGGTAGTGGTATTGAGGAAACCAGGCAAAGACAACTACACCCACCCCAAGTCCTATAGACCAATTGGTCTATTGCCAGTGTTGGGAAAGATCCTGGAGAAGATGGTCGTTGGCCGAATAAAATGGCACATAATACCAAGGATAAGTACTCGCCAATACGGCTTCATGCCCAAAAGGAGCACCGAGGACTCCCTCTATGACTTGATAAACTACGTACGCGACAAACTACATAAGAAAAAACTGGTTACAATTGTATCATTAGACATAGAGGGAGCCTTCGATGCTGCCTGGTGGCCCGCAATAAAAGTAAGATTGGCTGAGGAAAAGTGTCCGGTGAACTTGAGGAGACTGATCGACAGTTACCTACTAGACCGTAAGGTCAAGGTTAGGTATGCTGGAGAGGAGTTTACCAAGAACACGAGTAAAGGATGTGTCCAAGGATCCATAGGTGGCCCGATACTATGGAATCTCCTGCTGGATCCTCTCCTGAGGGGACTGGAGCAACGGGGCGACTACAACCAAGCGTTCGCAGATGATGTTGTCCTTGTCTTTCACGGGGATACGGGCCAGGAGGTCCAGCGACAGGCCAATGCTGCCCTCGCCTATGTGAGGAGTTGGGGTATCAAGAACAAGCTTAAGTTTGCGCCTGCAAAAACCAACGCGATGGTAATCACGCGGAAACTTAAGTATGATACCCCAATTCTGAGCATGGGCGGGGTCGGCATCGGTATGTCGCGTGAAATCAAGATCCTGGGGCTCACAATTGACGATAAGCTGACGTTCAACAGCCATGTTGCGTACGTGTGCAAAAAGGCAATTAACATCTATAAGAAGCTATCTAGAGCCGCCAGGATCAGCTGGGGACTACACCCAGAGATCATCAGGACGATCTATGTGGCGACGGTGGAGCCGGTAATTACTTACGCGGCTAGTGTCTGGGCACGGGAAACGGAAAAGTTGTGCATCCAAAAACAGCTAAACACTGTCCAACGCGGGTTCGTGCAAAAGCTTACAAAAGCTTATCGCACTGTCTCCTTGAATTCTGGACTGGTGCTGGCCGGAATACTTCCTCTCGACCTCAGAATACAGGAGGCAGCCGCCCTGTATGAGGCAAAGAGAGGAGTACCCCTGCCAGCACTGCTAGATAGAGAGGTGGAGCGATTGATCCCGTTTGCAGAGACCGGGCATCCGGCGGAACGCGCCATTCTGGAATTCGCCAAGCTGGTTGATCAAGAGCAGGTCGACGCCCAAAGCACCCAGGAGATCCGAATATACACAGACGGCAGCAAGATTGAGGGTGAAGTCGGAGCGGCGCTGTCCATGTGGAAGGACGAAGCCGAGATTAAAGCCCTCAAACTCAAACTGCCGTCGTACTGTACTGTGTATCAAGCGGAGCTTCTGGCGTTGTGTAGGGCGACGCGAGAGATTAAGAAGCGCTCAGAGAGAACTTTTGGTGTCTTCAGTGACTCGAGGTCAGCGCTGGAGACCATAATCAACCACGGTTCCCTCCATCCTCTAGCCGTGGAGGCTCAAGAAAACCTGAGAGCGAGCAGTATCCAGAATAAAGAAATATCTTTATTCTGGATCAAAGCCCACGCAGGATTGGAGGGGAACGAAAGGGCTGACCAACTGGCGAAAGAAGCTGCGACCAATACCAGGAAACGCCCAGATTACGATCCTTGCCCGGTCTCATACGTGAAACAGCAAATTCGTATGGAATCGCTGGAAAAATGGAATCTGCGATACAAGTCTGGCACCACAGCTGGAGTGACAAAACTTTTCTTCCCAGATGCAGTAAAGGCCTACAAGGTGGTGCGTAAGTTAGAGTTGACTGGACACATGACTCAGGCACTGACGGGGCACGGTGGGTTCTCCGAATACCTGAACCGGTTCAAGTGTAAGGAGAGCCCATCTTGCATCTGTGACCCGACCACGGATGAGACGGTAGTCCACATTCTATTTGAATGCCCAGCATATTCCCTTAGGAGATACGAAGTTGAACAGACAATAGACATGAAACTAAGTGTAGAAAACGCAAAAGAACTAATGATAGATAAATATGTAAGAAATAAATTTATAGAATACTGTACTGAAATTGTTAAAAAAGTAAATAATAAAAACAAATAGGTATCAAATATATGGTGAATATATATGTAAGAATATATAACCTCAGCATATAAATAAATAAGGTAGAAATTAAATAGGTAATAAGCGCAGTAGTCTTAATTATATAACGTGGTAAACATAGATAAATAGTAATTAATTAGCAATAAGTATAATTAATCATAAGCATTACTCTGTAAAAAACAATATTTTGAAATCCCATAAAATAAAAACATGTAATAGTAATTAAGTAACTAGATATAATAAGTAAAATAGAAAACAATGTAAACAATAGTTAGGAATAAAGAAAACCCTGTTATCCCTAGAATAGATAGAATAAATAGAAGTAAGAAGAGATGACGAATGATAAAGAGACCCGAATGAAACAGGAATGGCCGAATGTGTTGAATGCATGAAGTTGAAGTAGCTTCTTTGACCCCTTCTGGGTACGATACAATGTTATTAAGTAAAAAGAAATAAAAAAGGAAAAAAAGGACTTTGACAAAACTTAGTCAAAGGTGAACGAGAAAAAAAAAAAAAAAAAAAAAAAAAAAAAAAAAAAAAAAAAACCTAACCTAACCTAACCTAACCTAACCTAACCTAACCTAACCTAACCTAACCTAACCTAACCTAACCTAACCTAACCTAACCTAACCTAACCTAACCTAACCTAACCTAACCTAACCTAACCTAACCTAACCTAACCTAACCTAACCTAACCTAACCTAACCTAACCTAACCTAACCTAACCTAACCTAACCTAACCTAACCTAACCTAACCTAACCTAACCTAACCTAACCTAACCTAACCTAACCTAACCTAACCTAACCTAACCTAACCTAACCTAACCTAACCTAACCTAACCTAACCTAACCTAACCTAACCTAACCTAACCTAACCTAACCTAACCTAACCTAACCTAACCTAACCTAACCTAACCTAACCTAACCTAACCTAACCTAACCTAACCTAACCTAACCTAACCTAACCTAACCTAACCTAACCTAACCTAACCTAACCTAACCTAACCTAACCTAACCTAACCTAACCTAACCTAACCTAACCTAACCTAACCTAACCTAACCTAACCTAACCTAACCTAACCTAACCTAACCTAACCTAACCTAACCTAACCTAACCTAACCTAACCTAACCTAACCTAACCTAACCTAACCTAACCTAACCTAACCTAACCTAACCTAACCTAACCTAACCTAACCTAACCTAACCTTTTTTTTTTTTTTTTTTTTTTTTTTTTTTTTTTTTACGTCAGGAAATCCTTTATGGATACCCCTCGCCCCCGGGGGGGAGCGGGGGGTTATGTGGGAGTCACCCCCAGAATGGGGGCATACCCACTAAAACCTGACGGGGTTCCATCTTTCGCCATGGTGTCGGGGCTATGGGCACGCGTTAGCACTCTTCCACGGCCCCGACGGCGTTGGCTCTTTGGAGCCCCTCCGAGTGAGGTGAGGCGGTTGCCTCCAACCTGGTCTCCCTCAGAGAGAGAGAGGCGCGCGGAACCTCCACGCGCGCCATCTCCTGGCCTTTCATGGACGGCGACACCCCCCGGTGCTACCGTCACGGCCGTTTCTGTGTGCCAACCACTCCGCTAAACTCTGGGTCATGAGATCCTGAGCTCTTTGGTGGAGTGATTGTTATCCGCCTGAATGTTAGGGCCAACTAACCAGTTTCCATGTGCGGCCCCTCCGTTTGTTCGGAGGCGCCGCTGGTAGCTCCTGGTTCTGAGACCGGGTTGGCCCTACTAGTCCCTCTCCTCCTTGGGTTAGGAGGGGTGCACACCTTGCTGCCGAGCCTATGTGCCGATGGCTTGCCAGCAGCAGCACAGATCGAGCACATAGGCGTTGCCGAACATCCAGAAGATTTGTGTCCGACCTGACCGCACCTGTAGCACTCTTCGCTGCGGTCAGTCTTCTCTGTGCATTGAGCGCGCACATGTCCGCTTAAAAGGCAGCGGTAACACCTTAGCGGTCTGGGCTGCAGGATTTCCGCTCTTGCAGAAACCCAGCCAACCAGCAATCTGCCCTCACTCCCAATTTTCTTGGCGGCCGCCACTGGACAGCTTACTAGGGTCACACCTGATCCCTGTTTTGTGCCCTTTATTTCTCCGACTTTGACAGCTTCTTTAGAGCAGGAGCCCTGCTGTGAAACTGCCAGTGCGATGTCCTCTTTGGCGACAGAATCGTCCAGACCGGTAACACGAATTTCCGTGCACTTAACCGGCCTGGAGATCCGTGCAAGATCCCCATCCAAAGCCTCTCTCAACTTTTCCGCCAGCAAATCCGCCTTTTCACCACTGGTTTCGCCAGCGATCTCAAGAATGCGGGCACCAGTGGCTGCCTTGCGGAATTTCAGACTATTGATCCCGCAACTGCTCAGGTCCACCTTGTCCTTCGCCTCCGCCAAGATCTTGGCGTACGTTACTCCCTTGTCCTCGGCTCCTGGCTGCATAGTTATAACAACTGCAGCTGACCGAGGAGTGCGCAGTTTTACACGAGCTGAGCGATTGGGACGTTTCGTTTGCGCACCACCTTTAGGGGCCGATTCAGCCATTGGCGGTGATTTGGCCTTTTTGTTCTTCTTGGTCGCTGTGGACCATCCCTCATCCTTGCCAGTAGATGCCGTTGGCAAATCCTCAGGCTGCCTCTGGGAGGCACCTGTAGCAGCACCAGCAGCATTCTTCATCTTTTTGTTTTTCTGGCTCTTCTTGGGTTGAGGAGCTGGTTTGGGGGCTGGTTCAGCCTCCGGCTCACTCTTTTTCCCAGGAGCCGCCTCTTTGCGCTTCTCCGCCGCTAGAGGAGGACGCATTTGCTTTTCAGGGAGAAGCCTCTCCTCCATGCCTTCCAGGCGGGCGTTCAACATGCTACCCACCTGTAGCATGATGGAACGTATCAGGTCCTCCTGTCCTCCATTACTCGGTGAGTGAGGAGGCTGACTCTTACTCGCCTCTGACTGCTTCGCTGCTTGAGGCGTCTCTTCAGCTTTCGCCAACCGAAGTTTTATATCGAGCAGCTCCTTGCGCAACTCTGCCAATTCCGAGCGCTGTCGCTCAACAACGGCCTGGAGCTTCGTTGTTTCCTCCGAGACAGTAGTCGAGCCCAGTTTCTCCACTGCAATTCTAATGGAGGCTGCTGATTCTTTAAGGGCCCTTATGCAGGTACCCTTAAGGTGGCCAGACTTTACAGCCACCAGCTCGATCACCTCCGTTGCTTCACCGACTTGTTTTACCAGATCGGCTACTGTTCCACTATCTGCTGTTCGACGCACAGGCGGAGCCACCACCCGCGTTGCCTTATGGCTGGCGACTTTGGCAGCGACTTCCTCTTCTACGAGCTTCTGTTTCACCTCTTTACGTAGGGCGTTGAGCTCCGCCTGAGCCTTTGCCATCCCTACGTACTTCCCCGTTGTAGGAGGACGCCCTCTACCTCTCTTCTCTCTCGACGCTACCAAGATGGCTTTGGCCGGAACTGCCTCGTCGTCGCTCGAGGCTGGTTCCGTTCCGATCTCCTTCTCGTGGCGACGCTTTCCTCGGGCCGTCACCATACTCCACAGTCGAGGATCCTCCTCGAAGGCCACGGTCCCACTGCTGACACTGACCATCGACTCAGTGTCGCTCGACAAGTCGAGCGACGCTCTTAGCGACACTGCACTGCTGCAACCAGCAGCCGCTTCTCCGGCGTAACTGCGCACAATAGCGCCCGCCGAACGACCAACAACAACACAACGGTCTTGAAAACCGCTACCACCAACATCTTTTTTGTTTTTATTATTCTCCATATCAAATCCCACGAGTATGGGGGAAATAGGAGGTCACACCCGGCCAGTGCCCCCTGTGGCCGGGGAAGGGTACATACTACGGAGGTCCCCCGGTATCCGTAGGGTTTTGTTTCGAGTTTTCCTTCTCTAAGACCGGCCAATTAAGGCAAGCCTCCTTCGGTCTGTACTGCCACAACATACCCCCTGACGCCCGACAAGAGGTCGCTGAAGTGGCAGCACAGAACCGGTCGGAAAGGCGGCGAAACCTTCCCAGACGGCAGGGTTAGTGCCGTCTCGCCCAACACCACAACAAACAGCTTCCTCCTCCTCTGCAAGCAGACTCGGAGAAGCCTCCCTCTTCAACAAACCCCCCCAACAACGGCGACACGCCCGACCCAAAACGACCAACAACCCCCCCGATCCAACAACCCCTATAACCCCTATTTCCCCCCCTGTGGCCTTAACTACGTCTATTTCAGAAAATAGACGAGTAAGACCACATCCCCAAACCCAACCCTCCCAATCCTACCCCACCGACACGTCCTGAAAAGGACGATGCCGGCGCCTGTGGTTTCTGTTGCGTCTATTTCTGAAGGAAATAGACCAATAACAGGCGGCACCTCGTGAAGGAAGTAACCACAGACTTGCCTTGGGGATCATCACGACTGTTGCGCTCTCCCCCAAGACCAAACGCCTCCTTACCCGCGAACCCCTGCGGCGTAAGGACGGCCCTGAGTTTATCCAAAACCGGAGCTAGGCAAAACCAACTATTAATGGATAAACCCAGGACCCGCCCAACCTAACCTTTTTTTTTTTTTTTTTTTTTTTTTTTTTTTTTTTTCCCAGGAAAATCCTTTATGGATACCACCCGCCCCGGGGGGGGCGGGAGGTTATGTGGGAGTCACCCCCAGAAGGGGGCATACCCACTAAAAACCTGGGGTGTTCCTACATCTCGCTTGGGTAGGAGTTACGGGAACGCTTTCGCACACATCCGCAACTCCTACAGCGTTTGCCCTTGCGGGCCCTTCTCAATGAGGGCGGGCTGCAAGCCTCCGCTCCCCCTCCGCTTAAGGCGCCCCAGAACACTAAGGGCGCCTTCCAGCTCAGGACCTTGTATCGCGGGCGACAAACCCCCCGATTTGTCGCCCGTCGGTCCGTTAGGTCGGCATCCTAGCTAAATAAGCCCGACGACGCCGGCCTAGTCGCCTTTGGCGAATTGGGAGCGAGTTCGGATCTTGTTCTCGCTCCCGCTCCGCTGCCTCTTTCAACGACATTACTTCGTCGCTGAAAGTTACGACCGCACTCCAGGCCTCCTCACTTTCAGCCATAGCCGTAACTACAGCCGTCAAAGACAGGTCCTGCCCAATTTCTGCAGACATGGCAGCGCGGGGCTCTGCCCAGGCAGGGCACTCCTCGCGCGTATGTTGTGCTGTGTCTGTGACCCCTCCTCGGCAATGGTGGCAAGTCGTTGATGGTTCTCGTCCTACTACCTGGCACAAATATTTGCCGAAACATCCGTGGCCAGTCAGCATCTGCGCCAGGTGGTAGGTTACCGTGCCGTGTTTTCGGTCCACCCACTGTTTCAGAATGGGCCGAACTGCCTCCACTAGTTCCCGGCTAGCTCCCGGGATCTCCAATCGTGCCGTCCACTTCCGGAAGAGATCGTCACGTGCATCTTCCCTCCACTGCTCGATCTCCCTTGGATGCAGACGGTCGCCACTCTCTTGTGCCGCCACGCGCCTCCAGTAAACCGCCGCGAGTATCTCCGCTTCCAGTTCCCACGGCGGAGTACCGGCAAGCAGACACGCCCCTGTGTGAGACACCGTACGGTACGCTCGAGCTGCCCTGAGTGCCATGACGCGCTGTGGGCGCCGTAGCAGTGGCACGTTTCGGTCGCTCAGAGCGTCTGCCCATATAGGTGCTCCATATAGTGCCATCGAGCGCACTACACCAGCGTATAGGCGTCGACATGCTCCTCCCGGTCCCCCTATATTTGGGAGAATTCTGCCAAGCGCTCTCGCAGTGGCCACCAGCTTTGGTGCCAAGCGCCGAAAATGCTCATTGAACTTCCATCTGCCGTCAAGAACAATTCCTAAATACTTCATGGTCAATCCGACGGCAATGGAAGTTCCGCCCACCATGATAGCCGCTCCTTCAGGTGGCTTGTTCCGAGGCCCATGAAAGACTAGGGCTTCGGATTTATTCAGAGCCACTTCCAGCCCCAGGGTTCGAATGCGCTGCACCATCTGTGCAACGCTCGCTGTGGCAAGGTGTGCCGCCTCTCTGTGGGTGTTGCCGCGGGCCGTCACGAGAGTGTCGTCCGCATAGCATGTCACGCTCGCTCCCGGAAGTAAGGCTCCGCGTAACACCCAGTCGTATCCGATGTTCCACAGTAATGGCCCGAGGACTGAGCCCTGTGGAACACCGCACGACATTGCTCTTCTTCCCCCGCCGTCTTTTGTCGGATATGCGACTGCTCTACCGGCAAAGTAATCAGCCACGACCGCTCGCAGGTACCTTGGCACGCCATGATACTGCAGTGCAACCTTCACTGTCTCCCAGGGCAGAGTGTTGAATGCGTTAGAAATATCTAACGATACTGCCCACATCACTCCGCCCTGAGAGACCGCCTCCTCGGCAAGGTCTCTAACACGCGCGATGGCGCTTATTGTCGACCGGCCCCGGCGAAAGCCAAACTGCGCATCGTGTAGCCCTGGCTCCATGCACTCAACGAGGCGAGCAGCGAGCACACGCTCAAAAAGCTTGCTAACTTCGTCCAGCAACACGATGGGGCGGTAGGCCGACGGCATCTCAGCCGGGCGTCCATCTTTTCGAAGGAGGACGAGTTTTCCCGTCTTCCACGCTCGCGGGAATCGACCTTGTTCTAAACACGCTGAGAACAAGGCCCTCACCCACTCTTCCATCTCACCCAAAGCGAGCACCAAGGCGCGCCCGGGTACTCCATCTGGGCCTGGGGCGGTGTTCTTCGAACGGAGTTTCATAACAGCCACCCCAAATTCTACCTCAGTCACTGGAGGGGCCGCATCTTCCTCGTCTTCAACCACCGGTCGTGTAGGGGCCATCGGTGGCGGGGTCCACTCATCCCGATCGGGGAAGAGGGTGCTCACCACTCGCTCCAGAAGTTGTGGTTGGAGACTGCTCGTCAGTGGGGGGGCCCAAGGACGAAGTTTCTGTCGTACGACGCGATATGGTCTTCCCCACGGATCCCGATCGAGCGTCCCCAACCACTCCTCCCACGCCGCCTCCTTTGCCTCTGATATGGCCATCTGCAAGGCCTTACAGGCTGACCTGTAGGTTACGTACAGGCCATCTTCCTGTTCCTGGTCGCGTATCCTTCTCCTTCTATATCGCGAGAATTGGCGACGTGCAACAACGCAAGCTCTGCGCAACTCCCGAATTTCGGCGCGCCACCAATGCACTTGCCGCCGAGGCGGGAATGGTTTAGCCCTTGGCATCGATGCGTCACATACACGGGTTAGGGCTACCGTGAGTCTCTCCGCCTCGCTATCGACTTCTTCCATCAGAGTTGAGCCACTGGTCCAGGCTTCCACAACCGCTGCCTCCTTGGCAATCTCTCTCTCGAGTCGCCCCAGCACCCAGCGTGGGCCGTTTGCAACATGAGTCTGGGTATTGCTGCTCAGGACCGCAGGGGACGTGGAGACGTGATACCGAATGTATCGGTGATCCGACAAAGTCTCCACGTCCACCATCACTCTCCATTCCTGGACGCGGTGCATCAGGTGGGAGGATGCAAACGTTAAGTCAATTATGGACTCTCCCTGACGACGCACGCACGTGCTTTCTGCCCCCCTGTTGATGATTGTCAGTCCCATGGACGCCGACCAATCCACTAACGTCCTTCCCCGCAGGTCCGTTGCTGGAGATCCCCACGCCGTAGATTTTGCGTTGAAATCTCCAGCAACCAGCACGGGATAGGGGGACGCTTGCACAATCAGAGCTCCGACATCCACGAGCATTTGCTCAAAGTCAGCGAAACTCCGATTGGGTGAAAAGTATACCCCTATTACTCCAATTCCGCCAAGGACAGCTAGCACGCATCCCCGACCCCTCGATACTTTTTCAAAGGATGGGGAGCCAGCAGCAACCGGGGCTATGATGGCAACCAAGTCGTCGCGGTCACTCACCCAGTCATCACGGGTAGGGACCACGTATGGTTCGGACACCACAGCAACTTTTATGCCCCACTCTACCATGCTTTGGACCAAAAGGTCTTGAGCCCTGGCAGCGTGCATAATGTTCGCCTGCAGAAATGGAAGCGCCATCTAAACTGCGGTGTCCATCGGATCCTGCTCCGCTGGGCGCTGGGACTGCTGCGAGGCTTTGGGGCCCCGCTTAGCCTTCCCAGTTCTTTTGCGTTTTCTACCGCCTGTTTTCGGTCCCTTTTGGTGCCTGACTTCGGCATCGGGACACTCCTTCCCACCAATAGGGTGCGTTGCAGGCTTGCCAGCCGCTGTGCATATAGCGCAATGCGGCTGAGCCTGACAGTCCCGCGCCCTATGGCCAGGCTTTCCGCAGCGGTAACAGAGACTGCTACGGTCCACCCCAACAGCACATTTGCTTCCGACATGGCCAGTCTCGAGGCATCTGTAGCACCTCAGAGGCAATCGGTCGAGTAACACCACCCGCGCTGATATCCAGCCAACTTTGAGCCGGCCAGCATCAACCACCTTCCTGGCAGCTGCAACAGGGCAGCTCAGCCACAGCGAGCCACGAGGGTCTATCGAGCCAACCTTGATGCTTTCGGCACAGCAGCCACCCTCGGTAGCCAGGGCCGCCGCAACTTCTTGCGCCGATACGGAGTCATCTAGTCCTGTGACTCGTATATCAGCGCGCATCACCGGCCGTTGCACTCGTACTGCGTCAGCGCTCAGGGCCTCCCTGAGTTTCTCCGCTAGGGAGTCGGCTTTTCCAGCACCTTCGACACCGGGAACCTCCAGCATCCGAGCTCCTGTTGCCGTCTTCCTAAACCGCAACTCTTCAATGCCGAGGCTCTTGAGGTCGACACGGTCTTTGGCCTCCTTAAGAAGAGCTGCGTAGGTCACGCCATTCTCCTCGGCACCAGGCTGCAGCGTAAGAGTGACAGCTGCCGAGCGAGGGGGCCGGAGTTTGGGCTTTGGAGTAGCAGGTGCAGGAGCATCAGCCGCTCTTTTGTCCGTCACTGGAGTTCTTTTCTTGGCACCTTTCTTGGTCACCGTTCTCCATTTACCGCTTTGAGGTGGTGGCTCAGGGAGTGACGAGCTTGGCTCTTTCACTGAGGCCGCCTCTTTTGCCGCCAGGCTTCCCTTCTTCGGTTTCCCTTTAGTTTCAGGGGTAGGGCCGACAGGGGTTTTGTTCGTAGCCGACGAAGACGTAGCTACTAGCTTCGTGCGCACAGGGACAGCCTTAGCTCCCTGTTCTCGGGCTCTATCCGCAGCCAGTGGAGGCCTCAGGCGTGCTTCTGGAAGGAGTCTACCCTCTAGAGCCTCCAGCCTTGCGTTCATCATCGTCCCGACCTGGACCATGATGGCATGCGACAACCCCTCCACGTCCAACTGGTGAGCACCATCTCGTGGCTGCGTTATGGGTGGGGCCTGCCGCAACTCTGCTCTCATCTCCGAAAACTCCTTACGGAGTGCGGCGAGCTCCGCTTGCAATCGGGCGTTATCCATCTGCAACTTGGCCGTCTCCTCTGAAATAGAGCGCTTGCGTAGCACTTCTACTGCCTCCACGATAAACTGAGAAGCCTCATTGAGAGACCTCTGGTATGGACCACTTAGATTACTGGATTTGCGGGACACCGTCTTGATAATTTCCACGCAATCCAGCACCTGTTTGTTGAGGGATGACGCAATTTGGTCATCAACCTCACCCGCCAAGAGCCCAGCCATACGCGAAGGGAGCGTGACTCGGGTCTTACGAACCTTCTCCGCTGCCTGCGTCACCTCCTCTGCGGCGTCGCGGAGAAAATCCTCTCGCTTGGCTGCAACTATCGCCTGTTTCGCCTTGGCCCAGCCTATATACTGCCCAGTAGTGGGCGGGCGGCCTCTGCCTCTTGTTGATTTCGTCACTTTAGGTGACGACGTCGTTCCCATCTCCGTAGTCAAGGCCGATTCCGAGTCTGACTCAGAGCCTATCACTTCCGGCTCGCCTGGTCTCTTTCTCCTCGGCCAGAACCGGCGGTCATCGTCCTCGTTGAGGGATGCCACCGTCTCAAAACTCCTGTCGGTGTCTGAGTCCGACAGGCGTGACACTACCACTCGTAGCTCCCTGCTACTATTTCTGCTCCCACTTCTGCTTCTATCACGAGAGCACCTTTCCTGCAAGCGAGCCGAAACCCGAAGGGATTCATCTCGCACCTTTGCAACCGCACCCTGCGCAGATGCGCCAACCACCGTCTCCTCATGACCAGAACGGCCAACACCTTCACCTTCGTCTGTTTTGTTTAAAGATTTTTCCATAACTGTTCCCACGATTATGGGGGATATAAAAGGTCACACCCGGCCAGTGCCCCCTGTGGCCGGGGAAGGGTACATACTGACGGAGGTCCCCTGGTATCCGTAGGGTTTTGTTTCGTGTTTTCCTTCACTGTGACTGGCCAATTAAGGCGAGCCCCCTCGATCTGTACTGCCCCAACATACCACCTTGACGCCCGACAAGGGGTCGCTGAAGGGACAGCACAGAATCGGTCGAAAAGGCGGCGGAACCTTTCCAGGCGGCAGGGTTAGTGCCGCCTCACCCAACACAACAACAGCTTCCTCCTCCTCTGTATAACAGACTCGGAGAAGCCTCTCCTTCGCAAAACAAACCCCCCAGCAACGGCGACTCGCCCACCCAAGCAACCAACTGCCCCCCTTCCAAAAACCCCTATCCCCTATTCCCCCCCTGTGGCCACAGAAGACCACATCCCCAACCCAACCCTCCCAAGCCTACCCCACCAACACGTCCTGAAAAGGACGATGCCGGCGCCTGTGGTTTCTGTTGCGTCTATTTCTGAAGGAAATAGACCAATAACAGGCGGCACCTCGTGAAGGAAGTAACCACAGACTTGCCTTGGGGATCATCACGACTGTTGCGCTCTCCCCCAAGACCAAATGCCTCCTTACCCGCGAACCCCTGCGGCGTAAGGACGGCCCTGAGTTTATCCAAAACCGGAGCTAGGAAAAACCAACTATTAATGGATAAACCCAGGACCCGCCCCGCCCAACCTAACCTAACCTAACCTAACCTAACCTAACCTAACCTAACCTAACCTAACCTAACCTAACCTAACCTAACCTAACCATACAAACTTTTATTTTAACTTAGTAATAGGGTAGACATAAGGACATTATATACACATATACAATTTTAAAATTAGATATTAAGACTATAATTACAGTATAAAACTTTTACAAACTTTTATTTTAACTAGTTAATAGGTTAGGTTTGTGTTACTCTGACATCGACGCTCCTCAATATGTTTAGAAGTCCAGTGGCAAACGCTTCCAAGACCTCGAAAGGGGCTCCACTCAGGCACAGTCCGGCATCTGAGGAGGTGGACCCCGCGCTGGGTGAAGGTCTAAGGACCCGACAGACCAGCGTGAGGAGAGGTAATGGAGAGTCTGATAGATTAAATCAGACATTCTCCAAGACCTCCTCGGGTAGTCCACCCAAGCCGGAGGAGTCGAAGTACTTAAGTCGACTATCCGAGGCCAAAGCTTGCCTAACGAAGGTCAAGTCTGAACTAAAGAGCTCCCGCAACACAAAAGGAGAGATAAAAACAGAGGTGATAAAAGCGGTTGAGAGGCTATACCAGTTGGTGAAAGAGACGGAAAAGGAGAAAGGTCAAGGAAAGAGGCTGACGGCTGGACAGAAGAAAGGAGAAGAACCTCCCTCGTCTGTCCAGTCACCACCCTCTTCATCGAAAGTGGAAGAAAGGAAAAGAGATGATAGTGAACTGCTAAAAAATTTGGAAGAGCATGCAAGATTAATAAAGGAAAACACGGATAAGATGGAGAAACTCAAAGACACGATAGAAAAACACCAAGAAAGTCTAGAAAAGAAAACGTATGCGAGTGTGGCTGCGGGACTCCCTAATAGACAGGTTTACGAGCAGGCCGCGCTGCACTCCATAGCCATCACCGCAAAGGACGAAACAAAAAGTGGAGAGGAAGTACTGGACAGAGTTAGAAAAGTTTTGGACGCAAGAGAAGGAGGAATTGTAGTCGAAAAAGTTAGGAAGGCAAAGGACCGGAAAATAATACTGGGATGCAAAACAGAAGAGGACAGAGAGAACATCACAGAGAAATTGAAGAGCGCGGAAGACCTAAAGGTTGAAAACTTGACCAACAAGTACCCACTGGTCATCCTTAGGGATGTCTACGGCCACCATGACGCGTGTGACGGTACCGTAATCGATGCGATAATAGCTCAGAATGAGGAATTTTTTGATTTTGAAGTGGACGGAGATAGTGCAGTAACAACCATGGAAGTCTATTACCGAAAACCAACCAGGAACCCACAAACGCAACACATCATAGTGCGGGCGCACCCATTGGTCTGGCGGAGGATGATAAACGCTGGATCACTCCGCCTCGACTTGCAGCGTGTACGAGTAACCGACCAGTCGCCGCTTGTCCAGTGTTCCCTGTGCCTTGGCTACGGCCATAGCCGACGCTTCTGCCAGGGAACACTGGAGAAGTGTAGCCACTGTGGGGGCCCCCACAAGAGGATGGATTGCGAAAAATGGCTCGCCGGTGAGACCCCTTCCTGCTGCAACTGCGTGCAGGCAAAGGTGGAGAAGGCGGATCACAACGCCTTCAGCCAGGACTGCACGATCAGGAGGAAGTGGGACGCACTGGCTCGAGCCACCACAGCATACTGCTAACCAGCCATCCGCAACCAGGACTCAAGTAAACGGGCCGGAGCATGATGTAAACATGAACCACCGCTTACAATAAACGAGCAGCGAAAAACCGCGATGTATGGCCTACAAAACAATAGTGGAAATAACAATAGAATAAAAATAGCGAACGATACACAAATAAGTCTTGTTAAAAATATATATTGTTACATATATATTATTTGACTAGCATATTAAATAAAACAGATACATAAATAACATACACTAATACAAAATATATTAAGTTCTCAAATAAAAGTATCAAAAAGTAGTAAGTAAACAAAAAGTAAAAATCAGAAATAAAAATAAACATAACATGGAAAAAACAGAAACAAAAATCCTAAGTACAAATGTAAACATTAATTAATCAAGTATGTCCCAAAAAGTTCTCGCATGAAAAGACAACATAAAGATAAATAAATAAAATATAATCAAAAATTGAAGCAAAAAGCGTATATAAAATTAAATAAGTAAACAGAAAAAACTTGAATATAAGAAAAGTACTAGAATGCGTGAAAATATAAAATAAGATAAAACAAAAATAAGTAAATCATCCCCTCTACACTAAAACTAAAACAAAAACTAAAAAATAAAGTAAATAAATATTAAAAGTAAAAACCGTCACTGACCACCCATGTCAGAGGAAAAGATGTAAAAAAAGAAAAAAAAAAAAAAAAAAAAAAAAAAAAACCTAACCTAACCTAACCTAACCTAACCTAACCTAACCTAACCTAACCTAACCTAACCTAACCTAACCTAACCTAACCTAACCTAACCTAACCTAACCTAACCTAACCTAACCTAACCTAACCTAACCTAACCTAACCTAACCTAACCTAACCTAACCTAACCTAACCTAACCTAACCTAACCTAACCTAACCTAACCTAACCTAACCTAACCTAACCTAACCTAACCTAACCTAACCTAACCTAACCTAACCTAACCTAACCTAACCTAACCTAACCTAACCTAACCTAACCTAACCTAACCTAACCTAACCTAACCTAACCTAACCTAACCTAACCTAACCTAACCTAACCTAACCTAACCTAACCTAACCTAACCTAACCTAACCTAACCTAACCTAACCTAACCTAACCTAACCTAACCTAACCTAACCTAACCTAACCTAACCTAACCTAACCTAACCTAACCTAACCTAACCTAACCTAACCTAACCTAACCTAACCTAACCTAACCTAACCTAACCTAACCTAACCTAACCTAACCATTCGCGCTCGATCCGTGCCCCAGAGCGCCCAGAAAACAAGTCGATCCGCAGTAAAAAATTCGTAAAAATAGCAAAAAGTGAACGTTTATACAAGTGTCGTACATCAAAATACGCGGAACACTGTGGCGCACACGCCCGTGAAAACCGCTCGCGAATCCGAGAAAGTTTCGCGAAGTTATCGGCAAAAAACTGGATTTTGTGAAAATTTTGGAACTTCAACCGAAGTTTATTCTGGATCTGCAGTGACGACATAGTGATTTCTTGGTGCCTCCCTAAAGGCCCTGTGAAGACCTACAATTTGGTGTTTTGTTTGGATTTTTCCCGCCACTATTGGCGGAGAAACAAGCAAAAAAACAAAAACCACGTGGCCACGCGGCCACAGTTCCTGACCACCTGGAAGCCGTCTGAAGACAGGACCATCTGGGGGCCATTGCAGCGAGTACGGAGGCACTTTCCGCTCTTCAATAAGTTAAGTTTCGGCCTAGTTATAGCATTTTTAAAATTCTCGATTTTTCAAAATTTAATATTTTGAAAAGTAAATCTTTTAGGCATAGTTTTGACACCGAATTATTATAGATATTGTGGTCTTCTACCCATATACAAATTTTCAAAATTTTTCGTCGAAGGAATTTGAAGTTATTAATTTCCAAAGTTCAAGGTCAACACGAGGTGCCTGAAGGAATTGACTTAGCAAAATTGTAAAGATAGAGTTTATTAGAAAATATTATTTTAAGCTATATAGCGTTTTTTCCGGAACCCTAGGTTAAAATTTGGATTTTTTATGACATTTTTTGTAAATTTTTTGTCGTTTTTTGCTTTTTAAAAATCAGGGGGGGAGAAATTTGATTTGAATTTGGGCTCATTGGACAGGTCTTAAAAAGACCTTTTCAGAAAGCCCAAACACTTTGTGGTTCGGGTTGAAATTGACAAAGTTAGACTTTTGACCTCAGAGGTCGGCCATCTTGGCCGCCATTTTGAAAATTTTTAAAACTGTATAGCTCCTTTATTTGTAAGCGGATTTCAATTTGGTTTTTTGTGTTGGCATCGTCCCTGCAATCTCCGTCCATCCAGCTAACGAAAGACTCTACCTAGAGTCCAAATTTACATCTCAAATTTGACATCGGGGCGGGATAGGTATTGGCGGGGCCATCCTAAAAACCCGAAACACTTTAGTTTTATATTGAAAATTGAGGCAGCGGCAGCTTTTCAAAGATTCGGCGGCCATATTGGACGCCATCTTGAAAAGCTTTAGAGCTCCGTATCTCCCAAACTACTGCACCGATCTTGACCGGATTTTTTCTAGAGTACTTGAAATCGGAAGTACTACCGACTCGTATACACAAATTGACTCTACGTAGAGTAGAAATTTATTTTGACCTAAATCGATTTTATGTTGACCGTTGCTCAGAAATTGAGTTGATAGCGCTTTTAACTAGCTGTAATACTCTACTGACGATAGGTAGAGCCCTACTCTACATATAGTAAAATTGTAAATTGACCATTTTGACTTACTCTGACCATTTTTAGGCGCACCAAGACGCAAAATTTCTTGGTAGAGCCCTACTCTACATACATAAAAAATTTAAACTTACCTTACACCGAACTCTAATTAGGCCTTCAGCATTCTAGAGTCACTCGGAGCACCATCTGAAACAAAAACAACAACATTAGAATACAATAGTACAAAAACGAAATAATAGTGGGATTTCAACTTACCATCCGCGTGTTGGCCTCCACGACGCTTGGTGAAGTTCCACTTCGTAGACAGCATCTGAAACAAAAAGGTCAACATTAGTTAGGATTTAGGCTAATACATTATAGGTACTTACAATATTATATAACTTTTACAAACTTACTATATTAAATTCATTTTATATTTGACGAGTTCTCCTGACATCCAAGCTCCAAAATGTTTGGGATGCGCACTCCTGCGGCCAAGGGTGCCAAAACCTCAAGGGAAGTTCCACGCAGGCAGTCTCCGGCATCTGAGGAGGTGGGACCCGCGCTGAGTGACGGTCGAAAGACCCAACAGACCAGCGTGAGGAAGAGCATTGGAGAGTGGGAGACTGGTAAGCTGGATCAGACATTCTCCAAGGCTTCTTCCACCCCGAAGAAGACCACACTGGTGGAACCCCCAAAACCTAGACTGAAAGCTGCGTTACCGCAGGAAAGTGGCCATAACATCAGGCCAGCTCCTCGCAGGCTATCAGTCGAGGCAGCGGGGAGTCCACCCAAGCCGGAGAAGTTGAAATACATCGACCGACTCTCCGAGGCTAAAGCCTGCATGGAGAAGGCCAAACGTGAGCTTGGCACCTCTCGCATAAAGGCCGAAATAAAAGCAGAGGTGATAAAGGCTATAGAGAGACTTTACCAGTTAGTGAAAGAGGCGGAGATGGTAAAAGGACAAGGAAAGAAAGTGATGCCTGAACAAGAGAAGGAAGTCTTTGTTCCTTCTCTTGTCCAGGCGTCACCCTCACCACCGGAGAAGGTAAGAGATGACAGCGCTCTCATAGCGAAAATGGAGGAACACGCACAGATGATGAGAGAAAACACGGAGAAAATGGAGAAGCTTAAGGATACGCTAGAGAAGCACCAACAAAGCCTAGAAACAAGATCCTACGCGAGTGTGGCTGCGGCGCCCCCTCAGAGAGAGCAACAGGCCGCTCCAGTACAGACCGCGCTGCACTCGGTAGTTGTCACCTCTAAGAATGAAGAGGACACGGGTGAGGAGGTCCTGGACAGAATAAGAAAGGTGGTAAAGGCGAAGGAAGGAGGAGTGAATATTGAAAAGATAAGGAAAGCTAAAGACCGGAAAGTGATTATAGGATGTAGGACAGATGAAGAAAGGCAGAGGGTCAAAGAAAAACTTAGAGCAGAAAAACAACTAAATGTGGAAGAGATGACCAACAAGGACCCATTGGTCGTCATCAAAGACGTCTTCAGGTACAATAGCGACGAGGATATCCAAAATGCTTTGAGAAATCAAAACGGGGATATCCTCGTCGATATTGATGCCGAAAACGTGGAGATAGTCTACAAAAAGAAGACCCGCAACCCCCACACGCAACACGTCGTCATGAGGGTACCCCCGAAGGTCTGGCGGAGGATGGTCGATGCTGGATCCGTCCGCATCGACCTCCAGCGCGCTCGAGTGGAAGACCAGTCGCCGCTTGTCCAGTGTTCCCTGTGCCTCGGCTATGGCCACGGTCGACGCTTCTGCCAGGGAACATTGGAGAAGTGCAGCCACTGCGGGGGTCCCCACATGGCGACGGAGTGCGCCGACAGGCTCGCTGGAGCGACCCCATCCTGCTGCAACTGCGTGCAGGCAAAGGTAGAAAAGGCGGATCATAACGCCTTTAGCCAAGACTGCACGATCAGGAGGAAGTGGGACGCTCTGGCGAGAGCCACCATAGCTTATTGTTAAGCCAACATCCGCGAGAAAGACGCCATGTAAACGGGCAGGGACATGTTAGCACAATGAACCACCGTTTATAATAAAGAGCAGCTAAAATCAGCGATGTAAAGGCCCATCACAAAATAGGAAACAATTAAAATAGAGTTGATACTAAAAATTGGATAGATAAGTCTTGTTAAAAAATATATATTGAATTATATATATTTAACTAGCATATTATAAGCAAAGTAAGCAATCAAATAGTAATAAGTAAATAAATAAGATTCCTAAAAAATTAATAACGAATAAAAATCAAAAAACGATAAAAAAAAACCATAAAAACATAGGTAGATATAAAGTAAAAAGTAGTTTACTGAGAATATATCATAAGCATAAGTACAGAGAAAAGAAAAAATTGTAACTCTAGTAATAATAATTAGACTAAGATAAAATATGTAGTAAAATGTAAAAATAATAAAAATTGTAACACCAATAAAAATAAGTAGATTAAGATAAAACATGTAAAAATTGTAAACAAAAATAAGGTAGTCAAACAAAAATGTTAAGATATCTAGTATTTTAGTAAGAACTAAAATGTAAAGTAATTAAGTATAAAATAAGATACAATAGAAATTAAGACCCTCTAAGATGTAAGAAAATAGTGTAACCCTCATGGAAAGATAGTTAAAAGCCGTTGGAAAAGAACGAAAAAGAGAACTGAATGAATGGTTAATAAAATTGAGTAAAAAGAGACCGGAATGAAAAAGAGACCTTGGGAAAGATTGAAAGTACAAGTAGCCCCCCTTAAACCCCTTCAGGGTATGAACAAAATGTATCCCTTTGCAAGAAATAAAAACAAGTTAAATAAAGACTTTGGCGCCACAAGTCAAAGGAGAACGAGAAAAAAAAAAAAAAAAAAAAAAAAAAAAAAAAAAAAACCTAACCTAACCTAACCTAACCTAACCTAACCTAACCTAACCTAACCTAACCTAACCTAACCTAACCTAACCTAACCTAACCTAACCTAACCTAACCTAACCTAACCTAACCTAACCTAACCTAACCTAACCTAACCTAACCTAACCTAACCTAACCTAACCTAACCTAACCTAACCTAACCTAACCTAACCTAACCTAACCTAACCTAACCTAACCTAACCTAACCTAACCTAACCTAACCTAACCTAACCTAACCTAACCTAACCTAACCTAACCTAACCTAACCTAACCTAACCTAACCTAACCTAACCTAACCTAACCTAACCTAACCTAACCTAACCTAACCTAACCTAACCTAACCTAACCTAACCTAACCTAACCTAACCTAACCTAACCTAACCTAACCTAACCTAACCTAACCTAACCTAACCTAACCTAACCTAACCTAACCTAACCTAACCTAACCTAACCTAACCTAACCTAACCTAACCTAACCTAACCTAACCTAACCTAACCTAACCTAACCTAACCTAACCTAACCTAACCTAACCTAACCTAACCTAACCTAACCTAACCTAACCTAACCTAACCTAACCTAACCTAACCTAACCTAACCTAACCTAACCTAACCTAACCTAACCTAACCTAACCTAACCTAACCTAACCTAACCTAACCTAACCTAACCTAACCTAACCTAACCTAACCTAACCTAAACCTAAAAGAGATGCGCTGAAAAAGAAATATGTGGAAGCTCTTAGCAAGGAGTCAACCGAAAACTTCCGGACATTCTGCACCCGTCAGGGTAAGGAAGACGTCTGGTCTTTGACTAATAGGCTGCTTAAAAGCGGACCGCAACCGCAACCTCCTGCTACTCTTCGGATAGACGGCAACAGGCACACCAGCTCTAGCCAGGAAACAGCGGCAGCTTTGTTAAAAAAGTTCTACCCTGATGATACGCCTGACGTGTCAGAAGAGCAGAAACTTACACGCGCTAAGTCCAATTCTATTCCGGACACCGCTGACGAACCACCGTTCACGACTGATGAGGTCCTCGGATGCCTGAAGGACATGAACTCCAACAAAGCACCTGGTCCCGACCATCTCACGGCAGACATCTGTTATAGATTTGGTCAGTGCTTCCCTGAGGTGCTGTCTGGAATTATGAACAGATGTTTGTCTAATTCCTTCTTTCCCAAAGCATGGAAAGTGGCTTTTGTCAAAACTCTCCCCAAGCCTGGCAAAGACGATTATTCCAACCTATCGTCCTATCGTCCCATAGGTCTAATTAATGTTTTGGGAAAATTGCTCGAAAAACTTATTATAAGACGACTTAATTACCATATGTACACAACAAACAACCATAGTGCAAAACAATACGGCTTTAAAGAGCAAACTTCAACTGTTGCTGCTCTCAAAGCGGCTACAGACAAAATCAAAACCCTAAAGAGCGATGGAAATCTGGTGGCCGCTGTGTCTTTGGACATTGCATCGGCTTTTGACAATGCATGGTGGCCTGCGCTACTCGCAAAGCTTCAGGCGATGCAATGCCCAAGGAATATCTACCGAATCATCCAAAGCTACCTTCAAGACCGATCTGTAACTCTCAATTACTCTGATGCCACAGCCAACAAGAACACCACGCGGGGTTGTGTACAGGGCTCTGTCTGTGGTCCTACATTCTGGAACATAATTCTGGATGAGCTGCTCGAAACCAGCTTGCCGGAGGGTTGCCACATCCAGGCGTTCGCCGACGATGTTCTGCTCATCGTGGGTGCCCAAGATGTGGCCTCCCTTCAGCACACCACTGGTGTAGCTCTCCGGATGATATCCGAGTGGGGCCACAGCGTAAAATTAAACTTTGGACCTTCAAAAACCCAACTGATTGCATTCTCTCCCAAAGCTAAGAAAGCCAACATTACTATGGAGGGCAGTCGACTACAATTTGTTGATGACATTAAAATCCTTGGTGTCATTATTGACTCCAAGTTAAAATTTATCAAACACGCTCAGTACGCCATCAACAAAGCTACCAAAATATACAACAAGCTGTGTATCTTCGTCAGACCAACTTGGGGAATATGTGGCGAAAATATCAACACCATCTATAAACAGGTAATTGAGCCAATTGTCCTATACGCAGCAGGTATATGGGGGACTTCAGCTGCTGGCTTCAAATGTGTGAGAGAGGCTCTCACTTCCTTCCAGCGCGGGTTCGCAGTGAAGGCGATACGAGGTTTCAGAACTGTCTCGGCCACCGCTGCGATTGCGCTGGCTGGATACACTCCTCTGCATTTGAAGCTCACAGAACGAGCAGATATTGAAGTCGCCCGTCTCGAAGGTTGCACGAGGTATCTCCCTGATGACATTGAACTCGAAGCTGCTGCTAAACCTGGTGACTTACTCCATCCGTCCCTCAGAAGACCGATCGTCGTCAGTCTTGACGCTCCACAGGAGACAGTCGATGTGGATTCTGACAGTTACCCTCGTGAAACTGTCAGAATCTATACCGATGGTAGCAAGACTGGAGACAGAAACGTAGGGGCGGCTTTCGTGGCTTACCTCCACAATGAACTCATCATAACTAAAAAATACAAACTACATGATTCATGCTCCGTGTTCCAGGCGGAGCTGTTGGCCATTCAGAAAGCATGCTCCTGGCTGGCCAACAGTTACGCCGGACAACAGTCTGTCAACGGAGTGATCTACTCGGATTCTATGTCGTCACTTCTAGAAATACAAAACCCTAATTCAACAAATAGCCTTGTGTCCGCTGTGCAAAGAACGGTGATGGGTCGCAATGGATCTACTGAGTTTGTCTGGGTGAGGTCGCATGTGGGATTGCTCGGAAACGAATTAGCAGACAAGGCCGCAAAAGAAGCAGGTCTATCCCACAGAACCCCAGATTACTGTCAATTCCCCATCAGCTATGTTAAATCAAAGGCCAGAGCAGCATCTGCAGTAGAAAGTGACCGGCTGTTCCAAAGTAGCCAACAGGGATCCCGAACTCGCGCATGGTGCCCAGACCTGACCAGTGTCAGACTTCTCCTTTCAAAGGTCAGGCCTGGGTTTGCACTTACGCAGATCCTCACGGGCCATGGATGGCACAGAGAGTACCTTCATCGGTTTAAAGTTTCAAGCACCGATTGCTGTCCATGTGACAATACCACCGTCCAAAGTATTGACCATCTACTGAAACATTGCCCACGGTTTGACTCAGCGCGATACAATCACACACAATTATGTCACAATCTGAAATGTAACCCATTCGATCTATTAACTTTAATAAATAAAGAAAGCTGCATAGATTCTTTCCAAAACCTCGTCAAAACAATTATTAATAACTTGAAACAATTCAATAGAACCTAGCTTAAGCTTAATTTTAAGGAATATTAAATATGTATTATTTATGTTATAACACACAGTAATTGTAAGTGTAGCTTAAGTTTAAATATAAGAAATATTAATATATATAATATAGTATTTAAAAAAAAAAAAAAAAAAAAAAAATAGTGTGTAAATATTGTAAATATAATTCTGACCATCTGTCTAAACTAAAATTTTTATAAATTTTAACTTTAACTATTCTTCTACAACCAACTTACAATTATCTGAATATAACTCTAAACTTAGCCCTGTATAAAATCGCGGGACAAAAATAATCTCAAATAGACAGATGGTCCAAAAAAAAAAAAAAAAAAAAACCTAACCTAACCTAACCTAACCTAACCTAACCTAACCTAACCTAACCTAACCTAACCTAACCTAACCTAACCTAACCTAACCTAACCTAACCTAACCTAACCTAACCTAACCTAACCTAACCTAACCTAACCTAACCTAACCTAACCTAACCTAACCTAACCTAACCTAACCTAACCTAACCTAACCTAACCTAACCTAACCTAACCTAACCTAACCTAACCTAACCTAACCTAACCTAACCTAACCTAACCTAACCTAACCTAACCTAACCTAACCTAACCTAACCTAACCTAACCTAACCTAACCTAACCTAACCTAACCTAACCTAACCTAACCTAACCTAACCTAACCTAACCTAACCTAACCTAACCTAACCTAACCTAACCTAACCTAACCTAACCTAACCTAACCTAACCTAACCTAACCTAACCTAACCTAACCTAACCTAACCTAACCTAACCTAACCTAACCTAACCTAACCTAACCTAACCTAACCTAACCTTTTTTTTTTTTTTTTTTTTTATTTACAGCTTAAAAAAATCTGCATCCAGACTTCCAACTACGCCGAGGGACGTAATTGGGGTGTGTGAGGTTGACCAACACTGGCCGACTCACTAAAAACAAAGCTGGTGGCCGGCCTCTCTGCAAGATGAGGGACTCCGGGATCTCCATACGGAACGCACCGGTGACCCTCCTGCAGCTTGCCTCGAGCACAGTCCCGGTAATGGCACCCACAGCCACGCCCGGCACCCGCACACATGGCTGTGACACCACATGCGCGGAGCTCACGACGACACTGGCCAACCCGGTGTCGCCGCCCTCCCGGGATCTGCATAATGAGCAGCCAGAGCCCTCGCTCCGACAACCCGCAGACCCGAAAAGCCCCCTGTATGGCAGGGGGTACCACTCGCCCCCTCACGGGGCAGGCGGATAGGGCTGATGTTGCCACCAACCCGTTGCCGCCCCCATCCCGAGCGGGTTCGGCCTCGCTCCGAACCCACTCAGCGGCCGGTGTCCTGCCGCCAGTTGTAATTTTTTAAAGAGGTTTTCTTCCTCCTACAACCCAGCTAAGGGCTCGTCGCATCACACAGGTGTGCTCAGCAACTTGCCCTTCCACTCGGCTGCGTTGAGCGGGACCGGCTCGCACCGACCCCACTCAGCAGCTTCTTCCTCCAGACATACGGGACGGGCACAAGGCTTGGCCGGCCTGCCGATGGGCATGACCGACCACCAACCGACCGCCACCAAGATGCCCAGTCCCAACGTCGGAGGTTTCCGCCACCAGAAGTAATTTTTTAAAGAGGTTTTCTTCCTCATGCAGCCCACAGGCTCGTTCTAGAAGCACAACCCTTGCGGGTGCGCCGCACGACTCGCCTTTCATTGGGCCGCTAGAAGGGGACCGGCCTCGCTCCGTTCCCCCTCAGCAGCTTCTTCCCCCAGACAGTTAAGAGACTGGTGGCAAGGCAAGTCAGTCGACCTTGACCTGGCCTGAAGGTCCACCACGACCGAGTCACCAAGCCACCCACATCCCAAAACCATCGGAGGACGTCCGCCAGGGTAATTTTTTAGAGAGGTTGTCTTCCTCGCAGCCCGGGTGGCCATAAGGCCAGCCTAGGCCCTCAGTTCTTCAAGGCCCTAGGGACCCTTCGGAGTTCCGAGCTCGGGACGCTGGCACGGAAGAACCCACTCCCGATGCCTACTCGGCGGCCGTGAGGAAGCACGCCAAGCACGTCCCAGCCTCATCCACTGCGCCCTCTGCTATTCAGAGGGACGCGCGGAGATGCTACCCCCCCTGTCAGACCATTGGTTATCCGACAATAAGATCCCGGGATGAGAGAAGTTATTGTCGGACTTAACAGGGCACACCGTCCCTCAGCTGCCGTTCCCCCCGGATCCCCCAAAGAGTAGCAGCTCGATGGGGAGGGATGGATCCAAAAGGGACAAGCAACTTTGGGCTCGCGTGAAGGTTGTCTGACCTGGTGCCCCAACCTAACCTAACCTAACCTAACCTAACCTAACCTAACCTAACCTAACCTAACCTAACCTAACCTAACCTAACCTAACCTAACCTAACCTAACCTAACCTAACCTAACCTAACCTAACCTAACCTAACCTAACCTAACCTAACCTAACCTAACCTAACCTAACCTAACCTAACCTAACCTAACCTAACCTAACCTAACCTAACCTAACCTAACCTAACCTAACCTAACCTAACCTAACCTAACCTAACCTAACCTAACCTAACCTAACCTAACCTAACCATTCGCGCTCGATCCGTGCCCCAGAGCGCCCAGAAAACAAGTCGATCCGCAGTAAAAAATTCGTAAAAATAGCAAAAAGTGAACGTTTATACAAGTGTCGTACATCAAAATACGCGGAACACTGTGGCGCACACGCCCGTGAAAACCGCTCGCGAATCCGAGAAAGTTTCGCGAAGTTATCGGCAAAAAACTGGTTTTTGTGAAAATTTTGGAACTTTAACCGAAGTTTACTCTGGATCTGCAGTGACGACATAGTGATTTCTTGGTGCCTCCATAAAGGCCCTGCGAAGACCTACAATTTGGTGTTTTGCTTGGATTTTTCCCGCCACTATTGGCGGAGAAACAAGCAAAAAAACAAAAACCACGTGGCCACGCGGCCACAGTTCCTGACCACCTGGAAGCCGTCTGAAGACAGGATCATCTGGAGACCATTGCAGCGAGTACGGAGGCACTTTCCGCTCTTCAATAAGTTAAGTTTCGGCCTAGTTATAGCATTTTTAAAATTCTCGATTTTTCAAAATTAAATATCTCGAAAAGTAAATCTTTTACGCACAGTTTTGACAATAGATTATTATAGAGTTTGTGGTCTTCTACCCATACGCAAAATTTTAGAATTTTCCACCGAAGGAATTCGTAGTTATCGATTTTCAAAGTTCAAGGTCAACACGTGGTGCCTAAAAGAATTGACTTAGCAAAATTGTAAAAATAGGGTTATTTAGAGGACATTATTTTAAGCTATATAGCGTTTTTTCCGGAACCCTAGGTTAAAATTTGGATTTTTTATGACATTTTTTGTAAATTTTTTGTCGTTTTTTGCACTTTAAAAATCAGGGGGGGAGAAATCCGATTTGAATTTGGGCTCATTGGATAGGTCTTAACAAGACCTTTTCAGAAAGCCCAAACACTTTGTAATTCGGGTTGAAATTGACGAAGTTAGACTTTTGACCTTTGAGGTCGGCCATCTTGGCCGCCATTTTGAAAATTTTTAAAACTGTGTTACTCCTTTATTTGTAAGCGGATTTCAATTTGGTTTTTTGTGTTGGCATCGTCCCTGCAATCTCCGTCCATCCAGCTAACGAAAGACTCTACCTAGAGTCCAACTCTTTATTTTAATTCTGACAGCGGGGCGGGATAGGTATTGGCGGGGCCATCCTAAAAACCCGAAACACTTAGTATTTATATTAAAAATTGAGGCAGCGGCAGCTTTTCAAAGATTCGGCGGCCATATTGGACGCCATCTTGAAAAGCTTTAGAGCTCCGTATCTCCCAAACTACTGCACCGATCTTGACCGGATTTTTGATAGAGTACTTGAAATCGGAAGTACTACCGACTGGTATATACAAATTGACTCTACGTAGAGTAGAAATTTATTTTGACCTAAATCGATTTTTATGTTGACCGTTGCTCAGAATTTGAGTTGATGGCACTTTAACTAGCTGTAAACCCTACTGACAATAGGTAGAGCCCTACTCTACACATAGTAAAATTGTAAATTGACCATTTTGACTTACCCTGACCATTTTTAGACGCATCAAGATACTAAATTTCTTGGTAGAGCCTTACTCTACATACATAAAAAATTTAAACTTACCTCACACTGAACTCTAATTAGGCCCTCAGCATTCTAGAGTCACTCGGAGCACCATCTGAAACAAAAACAACAACATTAGAATACAATAGTACAAAAACGAATTAATAGTAGGATTTCAACTTACCATCCGCGTTTTGGCCTCCACGACGCTTGGTGAAGTTCCACTTCGTAGACAGCATCTGAAACAAAAAGGTCAACATTAGTTAGGATTTAGGCTAATACATTATAGGTACTTACAATATTATATAACTTTTACAAACTTACTATATTAAATTCATTTTATATTTGACGAGTTCTCCTTACATCCAAGCTCCAAAATGTTTGGGATGCGCACTCCTGCGGCCAAGGGTGCCAAAACCTCAAGGGAAGTTCCGCGCAGGCAGTCTCCGGCATCTGAGGAGGTGGGACCCGCGCTGAGTGACGGTCGAAAGACCCAACAGACCAGCGTGAGGAAGAGCATTGGAAAGTGGGAGACTGGTAAGCTGGATCAGACATTCTCCAAGGCTTCTTCCACCCCGAAGAAGACCACACTGGTGGAACCCCCAAAACCTAGACTGAAAGCTGCGTTACCGCAGGAAAGTGGCCATAACATCAGGCCAGCTCCTCGCAAGCTATCGGTCGAGGCAGCGGGAAGTCCACCCAAGCCGGAGAAGTCGAAATGCATCGACCGACTCTCCGAGGCTAAAGCCTGCATGGAGAAGGCCAAACGTGAGCTTGGCACCTCTCGCATAAAGGCCGAAATAAAAGCAGAGGTGATAAAGGCTATAGAGAGACTTTACCAGTTAGTGAAAGAGGCGGAGATGGTAAAAGGACAAGGAAAGAAAGTGATGCCTGAACAAGAGAAGGAAGACTTTGTTCCTTCTCTTGCCCAGGCGTCACCCTCACCACCGGAGAAGGTAAGAGATGACAGCGCTCTCATAGCGAAAATGGAGGAACACGCACAGATGATGAGAGAAAACACGGAGAAAATGGAGAAGCTTAAGGATACGCTAGAGAAGCACCAACAAAGCCTAGAAACAAGATCCTACGCGAGTGTGGCTGCGGCGCCCCCTCAGAGACAGCAACAGGCCGCTCCAGTACAGACCGCGCTGCACTCGGTAGTTGTCACCTCTAAGAATGAAGAGGACACGGGTGAGGAGGTCCTGGACAGAATAAGAAAGGTGGTAAAGGCGAAGGAAGGAGGAGTGAATATTGAAAAGATAAGGAAAGCTAAAGACCGGAAAGTGATTATAGGATGTAGGACAGATGAAGAAAGGCAGAGGGTCAAAGAAAAACTTAGAGCAGAAAAACAACTAAATGTGGAAGAGATGACCAACAAGGACCCATTGGTCGTCATCAAAGACGTCTTCAGGTACAATAGCGACGAGGATATCCAAAATGCTTTGAGAAATCAAAACGGGGATATCCTCGTCGATATTGATGCCGAAAACGTGGAGATAGTCTACAAAAAGAAGACCCGCAACCCCCACACGCAACACGTCGTCATGAGGGTACCCCCGAAGGTCTGGCGGAGGATGGTCGATGCTGGATCCGTCCGCATCGACCTCCAGCGCGCTCGAGTGGAAGACCAGTCGCCGCTTGTCCAGTGTTCCCTGTGCCTCGGCTATGGCCACGGCCGACGCTTCTGCCAGGGAGCATTGGAGAAGTGCAGCCACTGCGGGGGTCCCCACATGGCGACGGAGTGCGCCGACAGGCTCGCTGGAGCGACCCCATCCTGCTGCAATTGCGTGCAGGCAAAGGTAGAAAAGGCGGATCACAACGCCTTTAGCCAAGACTGCACGATCAGGAGGAAGTGGGACGCTCTGGCGAGAGCCACCATAGCTTATTGTTAAGCCAACATCCGCGAGAAAGACGCCATGTAAACGGGCAGGGACATGTTAGCACAATGAACCACCGTTTATAATAAAGAGCAGTTAAAATCAGCGATGTTAAGGCCCACCACAAAATAGGAAACAATTAAAATAGAGTTGATACTAAAAAATTGGATAGATAAGTCTTGTTAAAAAATATATATTGAATTATATATATTTAACTAGCATATTATAAGCAAAGTAAGCAATCAAATAGTAATAAGTAAATAAATAAGATTCCTAAAAAATTAATAACATATAAAAAATCAAAAAACTATAAAAAACCATAAAAATATAAGTAGATATAAAGTAAATAGTAGTTTACTGAGAATATATCATAAGCATAAGTACAGAGAAAAGTAAAAATTGTAACACTAGTAATAAAAATTAGATTTAGATAAAATATGTAAAAATTGTAACACCAATAAAAATAAGTAGATTAAGATAAAACATGTAGTAAAATGTATACAAAGAATAAGGTAGTAAAACAAAAATGTTAAGATATCTGGTAATTTAGTAAGAACTAAAATGTAAAGTAATTAAGTATAAAATAAGATACAATAGAAATTAAGACCCTCTAAGATGTAAGAAAATATTGTAACCCTCATGGAAAGATTAATAGATAGTTAAAAGCTGTTGGAAAAGAATGAAAAAGAGAACTGAATGAATGGTAAATAAAATTGAGTAAAAAGAGACCGGAATGAAAAAGAGACCTTGGGAAAGATTGAAAGTACCTGTAGCTCCCCTTAAACCCCTTCAGGGTATGAACAAAATGTATCCCTTTGCAAGAAATAAAAATAAGATAAATAAAGGCTTTGGCGCCAAATGTCAAAGGAGAACGAGAAAAAAAAAAAAAAAAAAAAAAAAAAAAAAAAAAAAAAAAAAAACCTAACCTAACCTAACCTAACCTAACCTAACCTAACCTAACCTAACCTAACCTAACCTAACCTAACCTAACCTAACCTAACCTAACCTAACCTAACCTAACCTTACCTAACCTAACCTAACCTAACCTAACCTAACCTAACCATTCCCGCTTGATCCGCAGTCGAGAGCGCATCATATACAAGTCAGTCCGCACGAGAAAAATCGGAAAAATTGCAAAAAGTGACCAAATATACAAGTGCGATATATCAAAATACGCGGAAAAACGCGGCGCACACGCCAGTGAAAATCGCGTGGCGATAAGTGAAAAACTCGTGAAAATACAAGTGAAAAAGTGACTTTTTCGGAATTTTTGGAACTTCAACTGACTTTTACTCGAGATCCATCGCGGTGACCTGTTGTTTTTATTACACCATCTGGAGCGCCTTGTGGAGGACTACAAGGCTGTTTTTTGACCGGATTTTTTCCGCCACCCCTGGCGGAATAAAAGCCAAAAAAACAAAAACCACGTGGCCACGCGGCCATAGACCCCGACCACCTGGGACACTTTTGACACCACCACCACCTGGACATCATATCGCAAGACTCGGAGGCACTTCAAGCTGCTCTTAAAGTTAAGTTTTCACGTTTTTATAGACATTTGAAGTTTTTGGTATTTTCAAAATTTTATATCTCGGTAAAGAGATCCTTGACATATTGTTTTTACACTCAAATTATATTCATTACTAGGCCCTCTGCCAGCATAAAAAATTTCGACATTTGTTTATCAGTTGGAACTCGAGATAAAATTTTTTGAAAATTTGGGGTACACACGAGGTACCCTAAATAACATAGTTTTTCAAATTATTTTTAATTCATTAGATAAAGCATTAAATTCTAGTATATATATCCCTTTTTCGCATCTCTCTAGCTCAATTTGAAATTTTTGTGTAAATTTTTAAGTAAATATATGTGTTTTTTCTAAATTAAAAATCGGGGGCGCAAGCTTTTGACCTGAAACCTAGCTTATTATCTAGAGGGTAAAAAACCCTATCCAACGATACCAAACACGGCTGGGTTCGGGTAAAAACTGCCGAAGATAGCAATTGGTCGGCCATCTTGGCCGCCATATTGAATTTCTTTAGAGTCGTGTAACCTTGTCAATTGTCATTGGATTTTAGTAGCGTTTTCTGTGTTGCCATTGCCGGTGCATTCTCTACCCACTCACGTAGAAAAAGTCTCTACATAGAGTCTATTTTTATTTTTCGGAATTGACACTGGGACGAGATAGGCATTGGCCAGGGCATCACAGAAACCCAAAACACTGTGTGTTTATCTTCAAAACCGAGGTAGTAGCGGCATTTCTAAGATTCGGCGGCCATTTTGGACGCCATTTTGGAAAAACTTTGGACGCCTATAACTTCCTTGTTTATAGTCGGATTTGATTGGGATTTTCTGTGCTGGCTTTGGATTCGCGAGCTCTGTCGTTCTTAACAGCTTTGGACTCTATCTAGAGTCCAACTCTAGATACACTTTTTGACCACAGAAAGTGATAGGGCTTGACGAGGCCATCACGGAAACCCAAAACACATTAGATCTAAGATAAAAACTGAGACCACAGCGGACTTTTAAAATTTTGGCGGCCATATTGGACGCCATTTTGGAAAGTTTTAAGGCTGCATATCTCCTAGACTAGTAGTCCAAATTGAACGGGATTTTTTCTAGTGTATTGAGAATACCCAGGACCATCGTTTCGCCTACTGAAATTGACTCTACGTAGAGTAGAACACATTTTTCTTGACTTTTATTTTATTTTGACTGACTTTTCTATTGACTCTTACTCAGTAGCATAGCTAGGACCGAAACATAGAGCGCGAATTGGACTAGGGTAATTAGGTAGAGTCTGACTCTACATAATAAAAAAAAAAAGTGTCACTTACCACATCTTCTGGCGTTGCAAAGTCCATACCAGCCGGGACCCCCATCTGCAACAAAGAAACACAATTAGACAGAGTAAAGGACACAACATACACAGTAGAAATTACACTTACCATCCGTAACTCCTAGCTCCTTTGACGAATACTTACCCTCACGACGAGGCAGACTCGGACCGCTGGTCTCCTTGGAACCTGAAACAAACAAAACAGGATTAGGCTAATTTTAAATATAAGTATTATTTTAGGTACACACTTTTAAAGATTAAATTAGATTTTTATAAAACTTATACAAACTTACAAATCTAATTGACATCGACGCTCCAAAATGTTCGGCATGCGTACTCCCGTGACCAGAGCTGCCAAGGCTACCAAGGCGGCCAAGGTCTCGAGATCGGCATCTGAGGAGGTAGAACCCACGCTGGGTGACGGTCGAAAGACCCAGCAGACCAGCGTGGGGAAAAGCATTGGAGAATGGGAGTCTGGCAGGTTAGACCGGACATTCTCCAAGGCTTCTCCCTCCCCGAATAAAACCACACTGGTCAAACCATTAATACCCAAACCGGGAATTGAAGCCGGAACTTCGGGAGAACTTCCAAAAATGAAGTCGCCTCCCCAAAAAGTGACTAAAGGGGAACCATCAAAGCCCAAACCAAATGCGATGCTATCGCAAGAAGCAGGGCCGAGTAGCAGACCAACAACTAAAAGTGCTTTAGCCGAAGTTTTAGCCGAAGAGATGGAGAGCCCACCAAAGCAAGAGAGTACAAAATACCGCGACCGGCTGACTGAAGCAAAAGCTGTCCACGCTAAATTTAGGTACCAACTGAAGCTTGCAAAAAACCTCAAAACGGAAATTAGGATAGAAGTAAAACAGTTAGAGGAGCGAATGTACCAACTAGTAAGAGAGGCTGAACAAGTGAAGGGAAGGGGAAATAAGCAAGACAAAGAGGAAGACAAGGAGGAAGAAACACCACAAGAAAAGGAAGGATTTCCAGACAAGGAAGAGAATAGAAAGAAAGAGGAAGAACTGCGTAAAACGCTAGACGAGCATACAAGGATGTTGCAGAAAAACAACGAAATGATGGAGAAGTTGAAAGGAACTCTGGAAAAACACCAGGAGGCAGAAGAGAGAAGGGAAGAGAGGAGAACGTATGCAAGCGTGGCGGCGGCCGGCAACGGAAGAATGCCTCAGGAGCGGATGGCGCTCCACTCGGTCGTGGTAACCTCTAAAGACGAAGGGGAAACAGGAGAAGATGTTCTAGAGAGGATCCGAAAAGCGGTGAATGCGAAGGAGGGTGGGGTAGTAGTGGACAGAATTAGGAAGGCAAAGGATAGAAAAGTTATTGTAGGATGTAGAACGGAAGAGGAAAGGCGGAAAGTACAGGAGAGACTAAGTACGGCAGCGCAGCACCTTAACGTCGAGGAGGTCAAGAATAAGGACCCACTGGTAATCTTCAGGGACGTTCTCCACTATAATAGTGATGAAGACATCATCAGAGCCCTGAAGAACCAAAACAAGGACCTCTTTAAGGATCTTGACGAAAAGGTGCTGAAGATGGAAATCGCCTATAAGAAGCGGACACGGAACCAGTACACCAGTCACATTGTCATGAGGGTATCCCCCAAGCTGTGGCAACGCATGACTCAAGTGGGGACCGTGCACATCGACCTGCAGCGAGTACGAGTGGAGGACCAGTCTCCACTCGTCCAATGCTCGCTTTGTCTAGGTTACGGACATGGCAGGCGGTTCTGCACGGAAACCACTGAGAAGTGCAGCCACTGTGGGGGACCCCACATGAAATCAGACTGTGCAGATTGGTTGGCAGAGGCTACCCCAAGCTGCTGTAACTGCGTGCGCGCAAAGCTCGACCGCACGGATCATAATGCGTTCAGTAATGAATGTATGATCCGTAAGAAGTGGGAGAGCTTAGCGCGGGCTACAGTAGCCTACCAGTGCTGAAGGCGTCCCTGGTGCATCATCTCCCTCAGAAAGTGCAGAGGCCTTCCTAATAGCCCAAGCAAACTTGCAGAAAAAACGATTGGCTACGCAAGAAATCATGCTTGAGGCTACCAAGAAGAGGATTGCCTTTGCACTGCTCCAGGAACCATACGTAGGGGCAATAGGCAGAGTAAAAGACTATCAGGGAGCCAGAATCTTTCAGAGCACGAATCAAGGAACGGGCACAGTCAAAGCAGCAATCGCTGTCTTTGACCAAGATCTGCATGTGACCCAGTTCCCCAACTTCACCACGACCAACATCGCAGTGGTGAAGATCAAATCAAGTGCCTGGGAGATTCTGGTTGTCTCATATTACTTCGAGCCAGACCACGACAGCATAGAACCTTTCCTGGAGCAGCTGAGGGAGATACAAAGACAAGTAAAACCGGGACTCATGATCGTTGGTGGCGACGCCAATGCTAAAAGCACTTGGTGGGGAAGCCCTATAGTGGATGAGAAAGGTGAAGAACTGGCGGGAACCTTGGAGGACATGGGACTGCAGGTCTTAAACGAAGGCGACACTCCGACGTTTGACACTATACGGGGAAACGAATCCCTCACAAGCTACATCGATGTCACGGCCTGTTCGTCGGACCTGCTTAACCTGGTGGAGGCATGGACGGTAAATGAAGGATGGATCAGCTCGGACCACAATGCAATTACATTTAAAATTAAGCTTAAAAGAACAAAAGGAACAATCATAAAGAGATCTACTAGAATCTACAATAGCAAAAAAGCAGATTGGGACCAGTTTCATGGGAAACTGGCCCAATTGCTCTACGAAAATAACTTAAACAAAACAGAAATAGCCCAAATAGTCAGTAAAGAGCAATTAGAGAAAACAATAGAAACATACACAAATACAATTCTAGAATCATGCAATAGTAGTATACCTAAAATTACAAACAAAAACAAACTTACCTTGCCGTGGTGGTCCGAGGAACTCGACAGGCTGAAGAAGGAGGTCACCACCAGGAAGCGAAGAATCCGATGCGCAGCGCCGATCCGGAGGCCGAAGGTCGTCGAGGAGTACCTGCGAACAAAAGAGTTATATGAACAGAGTGTAAAAAAGGCACAAATTGATAGCTGGAAGGGGTTTTGTGAGAAGCAAGAGAGAGAAGGTATGTGGGAAGGCATATATAGGGTAATAAGAGGGACAACCAGAACACCAGAAGATCTGCCTCTCATAAAAGCAGGAGTAGTCCTGGACCATAAAGAATCCGCCAAGCTTATTGCGGAGACCTTCTACCCGGATGACAAAAGGGAAGAAGACAATGAGGAACACCGCCGAGCCAGACAAACAGCTGAACAAGTAAACGGTAAGGGCCATGATGAATACCATGACCCCCCGTTTACCCCCGAAGAGCTGAAAGCTGCGGTGAACAGCTTTAACCCCAAAAAAGCCCCCGGGTCAGACGGTCTCACCGCGGACATCTGCAAGCACGCGATTGTCCAGGATCCAGAACTCTTCCTGTCACTGGCAAATAGGTGCCTTATACTAAGCCACTTCCCGAACATCTGGAAGGAAGCAACGGTACTGGTGCTGAGGAAACCCAGTAAGGATAAGTACACAGATCCAAAATCCTACAGGCCGATAGGCCTATTGCCAGTGATGGGGAAGATACTGGAGAAGATGGTGGTTGGCAGGCTGAAATGGCATATCCTCCCGAGGCTGAGTACTCGCCAGTACGGTTTCACGCCCCAACGCAGCACCGAGGACTCCCTCTATGTCCTTATGCAACATATACGCGGTAAGCTGGAACAGAAGAAACTTATAGTAATGATCTCTCTGGACATAGAGGGAGCCTTCGATAGCGCTTGGTGGCCCGCAATCAGAAACAGACTGGCTGAGGAAAAATGTCCAATTAACATCAGAAGGATGGTAGATAGTTACCTGGAGAACCGGAGAGTGAACATCCGATATGCGGGAGAAGTGGTCACCAAGGAGACAACCAAAGGATGTGTCCAAGGCTCCATAGGAGGTCCTATCCTTTGGAATCTCCTATTGGACCCGTTGCTGAAAGGACTGGAGACCCGGGATGACTACTGCCAGGCCTTCGCGGACGATGTGGTGCTGGTGTTTGATGGTGACACGGCGATGGAGGTGCAGCGACGTGCAAATGCCGCTCTCGCCTATGTCCAGGAGTGGGGTGTCAGAAATAAACTCAAGTTCGCACCGCACAAAACAAATGCGATGATAATCACGCGGAAACTTAAATATGACACTCCACACCTGAGCATGGGTGGGATCGACATTGGCATGTCCAATGAAGTGAAAATCTTGGGGCTAACAATAGATCATAACCGTTGAGGTGCCCCGCCCCCCGGACCCATTGCCTGCCTAGTCTAACCAACGCCCGCGAAACAACTGTTGATAGCGGTTTAACTTTTTTTGCCAGTGATTTTATTCCTGGACTAAACCTGTTTGTGGTATCATTGGAATCGGAATTTAACAAGCTTATTAACTACTTACTTACCTGCTCAAGGGGATTACATTGTCACCACCAAATAAATAAATAAATTGTTTATTCCATTCCGTAAACATGTTTGGCACCTTGCAAAATAAAAACTCACAATTGTTCAAAATTGATAGCAAATATCTGCGTCAACATGGTGCACACACTTAGTACACTACACACCTTTATTATTTAACACAAAACATATACACATCGACATTAAAGTAATTATCTAATTCGCGTTTGCAAAAGGCCAAAACACGCCATTTTGTTCCGCGCGCCAGGAGCGGGAGTGCGCTCACGGCAAATAAAAATTCAATACTGGTTCATTTCTCATCCTATAGTCTGGTTTGAAGTCTTTCTGATTGGTATAAATATGTAGTTAGCAAACAATACGAACAAAACAAACCTCCTTCACATCACTACTACACACCAATCACAATAGCCGACCTTCAAACAAAATTCACCCGCAATATTCAAAATGTTGATCAAATTCAAATTTTTTACTATAAAACGGGGTTTTAATGGTTCAGTAATTATCCTAAATACCTGTCAGATTTAATTAATGCCAAACATGTATAGGTCATCGCTGAAAATCTTATTTGAACCTTCTTTCAAAAATAAAGTTTGAAAACGTATTTTCTCTTCCGGTATTTTGACACATTGTAGAAATATTATAAATTATCTATGACTTTTAGCATGAACAACAGTGGGAGAATAATGTTACCAACAAATAAAGACACTCCCGACGAATGGGGAAGCCCTAACACCATAGAAATCGTGATTTTAGTGGCCGCGCGACCCCTCAGGTGCCCTGGGCCATTGTAGTGGCCTAAGGCGATCGGGCGGATAAGCTCACATTCAACAGCCATGCAGCAAATGTGTGTAAAAAAGCTTTGAATGTGTACAAACAGCTTGCAAAAGCCGCCAAGATTAACTGGGGCCTCCATCCCGAAGTGGTACGCATCATATATAACGCAGTTGTGGAACCCGTGATCCTGTACGCAGCCAGCGTCTGGGCACCTGCAGCTGAAAAGCTGTGCATCCAGAAGCAGCTCAATACGGTGCAGCGAGGATTCGCGCAGAAACTGTGTAGAGCGTACCGTACCGTTTCCCTGAACTCGGCACTAGTGCTGGCTGGGTTGTTGCCCCTAGACTTAAGAATACAGGAAGCAGCCGCTCTGTATAAGGCCAAGAGAGGGGTTCTTCAGCCAGTATTAGGAGATTTGGAGGTGGAGAGAATGGTGCGGTACGCTAAAACACCACATCCGGCACACAAAGACAGCCTGGAGTTCATATGCCTGGAGGACCAAACGCTGGTGGACAGACACAGCGACAAAGCAGTGCGCATTTTCACCGATGGGAGTAAAATTGAGGGCAAGGTTGGGGCGGCACTGTCCATATGGGGCAGAGAGTCCGAAACCAGATCCCTCAAACTGAAACTGTCAGCGCACTGCACAGTCTACCAGGCTGAATTACTCGCCATACAAAAAGCCACCCTTGTCGTTCGCAGGAGCTCAGAAACCAGCTTCGGAGTGTACAGTGACTCCAGGGCAGCACTCGAAACCATTGTCAATCAAAACTCGACCCATCCCCTTGCGGTCGACATAAGAAACAACTTACGAGACAGCAAACTCCAAAACAAGGATGTTTCCTTGTTTTGGATAAAAGCTCACGCTGGACTGCAAGGGAATGAGAGAGCTGACCAGTTGGCCAAAGATGCTGCCCTAAAACTAAAGACTAGACCTGACTATGACCAATGTCCGGTTTCATTCGTCAAGCGACAAATCCGGATGGATACGCTTGACGAATGGAACCGGAGATATAAGGTAGGCGAAACCGCGTCAATTACAAAACTGTTTTTACCTGATGCAATCGCAGCCTTCAAAATAGTAAAGGAGATACGGCCAGCTGGAGTCCTAACGCAGATAATGACAGGGCATGGTGGATTCTCTGAGTACTTGCATCGCTTCAAGCGCAAGGAGAGTCCATCATGCACCTGCGAACCTGGAAAAGAAGAAACAATTGTACACTTAATTAGCGAATGCCCTATATATGGAAGAGAAAGATTCGATATAGAACAAGCACTAGATATAACAATAGACATAAATAGTATACATAACATTATGGAAGATAAAAAGATAAGGAATAAGTTCTTAGACTACTGTAAACAGATTGCAGGAAAAACTATTGTAAAGAATAAAACAGATAGATAAATTATGTTTAGTATATATTGTGAAAATATATCATAAGCATAAGTATATAAAAAAGTAAAAAACTATAAGAATTAGTAAGAATAAGTAGATTAAGACAAAACATGTAATAAATATATACAAATGAGGTAAACAAGAAATGTAAAAATAACAATAGAAGAAAGTAAGATAAAATAGATAAATAGATAAAATAGATGTAATAAATTAGTAAAGTGAAAAATCGTAGAAGTTAAGAAAATTGTAATAAGTAAATGAAAACCTTAGTAATTAGATATAAGATCCTAATAGCCCGAAGAAGGCACTGAATGTACCCCACCCGTAGATAGAAATAAAGAAAGAAAAAATCTTTGATTTCGTCAAAGGAAGCAGCAAAAAAAAAAAAAAAAAAAAAAAAAAAAAAAAAAAACCTAACCTAACCTAACCAACTCTTCTTCTTCTTCGTCTTCTTCTTCTTCGTCTTCTTCTTCTTCTTCGTCTTCTTCTTCTTCTTCTTCGTTTTCCTAACCTAACCTAACCTAATTAACTCTTCTTCTTCTTCTTCTTCTTCGTCTTCTTCTTCTTCGTCTTCGTCTTCTTCGTCTTCTTCTTCTTCGTCTTCTTCTTCTTCGTCTTCTTCTTCTTCTTCTTTTTCTTCGTCTTCTTCTTCTTCTTCTTCGTTTTCTTCTTTCTCTAACCTAACCTAACCTAACCTAACTTAACCTAACCTAACCTAACCAACTCTTCTTCTTCTTCGTCTTCTTCTTCTTCGACTTCTTCTTCTTCTTCTTCTTCGTCTTCGTCTTCTCCGTCTTCTTCTTCTTCTTCTTCTTTTTCTTCTTCTTCTTCTTCTTCTTCTTCTTCTTCTTCTTCTTCTTCTTCTTCTTCTTCTTCTTCTTCAGGTTAGGTTGGTAGAAGTTAGGTTAGATTAATTTAGAAGTTAGGTAAGATTAGGTTAGGTAAGATTAGGTTAGGTTGGAAGAAGTTAGGTTAGATTAAAAAAAAAAAGGTTAGGTTAGTTTAAGGTAGTTCAAGAAGTTCCTCCGCGAAAGCTGGAAGGGGAGGAATTTTATGGACGCGGGGGATGGTGCCATGGCTCTCCTTTAACATAAATTCCATAACCGAATTAAATAAAAACCGGTCAAGTGCGAGTCGAACTCGTACGCCGAGGGTTCCGTACCTAGCCATGGTGCCAATTAAGCTAGTCCGCTTAATTGTATGAGCGCCCATACAACTCGGAGGACAATTTTAATTGGCGTCAACTATGTATGTATGGGAACACCCTTTAGTTTTCAACTTTTTTAACTTTTTGTAATTTTTCCTTTATTTGTGCTATAAGACCTTGCTTTTTGCCAAATTTCGTTATTCTAGGTCAACGGGAACTACCATTTAGGTTTTCGACCCTTTTGGGTCGAAAACCTAGAGGTTTTCCTCTAGGGTACTTCCGGTTGACCTAGAATTGTCAATTTTGGTTACAAGCAAGGCCTTACAGCACAAGTAAAGGAAAAAATCCGAAAAATAATAAAAGTTTATAATTAAGGTAAGTTTTGGTACTTACAAGTTTTCAAGAAAACCTAAATTTGCCTATATCTTTTTATAGTGTTGACTCAGGACCTTGATTTTTATACTCACAATAGGGACTATAGACCTTAGTATATGGTATAAATTTCAACTTGCTAGCTTTACCCATTCCTGAGATAATCGATGGTGACACACGGACAGACAGACGGACAGACGGACAGACGGACAAGAAAGTGATCTTATAAGGGTTCCTTTTTCTACCTTTTAAGGTACGGAACCCTAAAAAAAAATGTGGTCCCAGTAAAAAGTTATTCGAATTGCAAGTCAACAGGTGCAAAAATTGTGTTTTAAAACGAAAAAAAAGTCAAAAATGTTGTCAACTTACAATTATTTTCTTTTAGAATAGTGTCTTATAACTAACTGAGTAGGCCCCTACCGGATTCCAGTCCAAAAAACTACAGATTCTAGAGTTAGAGATATTTCCCTACTAAAAGTGCACTAGAAATCTACCTCTGTAAACCCTAAAGGGTGGGTGGGAGGGCGATTTTTTGAATTTTTCTTCGACTAATCCTACTGATTTTTTGCAGATGTGCGCGGAGGCGTTTAACAATGATGTTCCAGCTGCGCCACGAGCAATTTCAACAAAAATTTAAGAAAAAACAACCAAAAACCTTCAAAAGTGCACTGAAAAGACCATAAGTCAAACCTAAAAATCAAAATTAACCGCAAATGTTTTATTTTGTGCTATGTTTTGACATTGGAATTAGTAGATTGTATTATATGGGGGGAAAATAATATTTTTACGGCGAGGGCGCTTTTTTGAATCCAGAGCGAAGTGAAGGATTCTAGAGTAGAATCCCGAGCGTAGCGAGGGATTCTTTAGTAGAATCCTGAACGAAGCGAGGGATTTAAAGTACGTCGCCCGAGCCAAAAATATATTTTGCGCCCGAGTGATACACTCTACTTTTCATTACAATCTATGAGAAAATAAAAGGGAGGAGAAAGGAATGTGTTAAATCAACGAAGTTCCACTTGAGAAGAGTAATCGGGGATTAATTTTTTTTTATTCAGACGGTGGCCGCGCGCCGGTTGAATGGTGGGCGGTATGTTTATCCGATACTAGCAGCGCCCTCGCGGCGTTGCCCCCGTAGTGATGGTTTATGGTGATGATGATGATGATGATGAAAAGTAGCCTATAACCTTCCTCAAGAGTTTAGCTATCAAATACAGAAATAATTTTTCAAATCCGACTGGTAGTTCCTGAGATTTCATTTCATTTCATTTCATTTATTTATTTCTCTCACAAACAATATAAATATAAATAAATAGCTAAATAAATATACAGAATAATGAATATTAAAAACGTTGTAGGTAGCTATTATAAAAACCTGTTTTGTGAGATTAGCGCGTTCAAACAAAAAATCTCTTCCGCTAGAATTGTTCAATAGTTCCACGAAAACAAACTAGATGGCGCCAGTAGACCATCGTTCTAGATCGCGCTGACGAAAACGCACAGGATTTTATCAGGTTGGAATTACAATTATGTATGGATAGAAAACTGCAGAGTAATAAATCTCTAAATGTGATTACAACTGTGGTGTTTTTGGAAGAGTCCTCCCTCATTCATCTTGGTAGATTTGAGATGAATGTGGAAAGTAGTTGTACCTCAAAAGTGCGCGGCAAAGATAATTCATAGATAATTCCGGCGCACTTAAAGGGGATTAAAAACTCATTACTGCCCGCTAAACTTATAAAGAGGATTAAAAACTCATTACTGCCCGCTAAAAGTTCCTTGAAGAGGAATCATCTACTTTGGGCGCACTTAAAGGCGAACAAAGTCGTCCTTTTCGAATAGATGGAATGAAATAGTTATTTTCATTTCTCATACACGGAAAGTACGCTTGAAGTTACCTGAACAGAGGGATGAAAGTAGTACTTTTCCGCCCTGGGAAGCAATTTTCCCTGCTGTCAAATTAATAAAAACTTCAACTAAGAGCCTGTCCAGATGGAGGCGTTTTACGCGCGTAAACTATTGCCATCCTTATTTTTCACTGTCTAACAAAAGAGGATGGCAATAGCTTACGCGCGTAAAACGCCTACGTTCTGGACAGGCTCTTAAAGAAGTTGAAGTTCATAGCCACACAAAGTGTGGCTATTGTGACTAGTATATTAAAAAAAAAAACATTCTATTGTGACATTTCTATTGAGTCACGTTGAAACTTTTTACAGAGCCAAAGCAATATTTGACATTTCTATTTACTTCTTATTGAGAATTTTGAATAGTAATAGATGAGTAATAGGTATTCATTTTATCTATTTGAAAACAACGCATTTTTTTAGAAATTAAAAGAACAAAATAGTTATTGTAATTTTGTAAATTAAAAGTTAGGTAAGTACTTACTGTTTCCGTACTGTGTGTTTTTGTAGTTTATTTTGGTTCGTTTCGTTTTTGGCTTGGTCGCCCAGATATTTATCATTATGCTTAATGCTTATTTATCATAGCTTAAAAAAATACAAATCGACCGAGGTTTAGAAATAAAACAGTAGGTATTTTGATAAGTAGGTACCTTTTATGTACACTTTTATAGTTTTCATAATTTACAAACAGTCTTAAAATAGGCTTTTTTAGTGATACAATGAATATTACGATACGTAAGAGTATTCTTGAGTATTCATATACATATAACACCGAATAACAAATAGTTAGTTCTAAAACGAACCTACCTACTACTGAAAAATCGCGCTCTAAAAATAATGAAACAAGAAAATGTAATAGGGAATATGAACAATTTTTTTTATATTTTTATACGATAGGTAACTTACCTATACCTATCATACAAACGTTATCGTATATCGTATCGTTACATAATTATATAATAGATAACAGTAAAAAAATATCTAGCACCGAAAAACAAAAATTTTGTAACAAAAAAAAAAAATAAAACTTACAGCTACGGACACTATAACCGCTCGTTACGTCACAGTGCATAACAACTACACGTGCTTGAGGGAGTGTGACGTCACAATCTATCTGACAAAATAGCGTTGCGTATCAATTCAAGTCTTATGAAATTCCCACAATTTTTTTGCACATTTTATTAAGTACCTACCTACTTATTATTTTCTAACCAAAAAAGAAATAATAAGTATTAAAAAATATTTACTTAGGTAGCCATAGGACAACCTAAAAGCAAAAATGTTCATAAAAAAAATATTAACTTACTTAACCCTCTTTTGAATCAGACGCATATTCCTAAAGCTAAAATGTTCATAAAACAATATTTACTTAACCCTTTTTTGAATTCGACGCATATTCCCTATATTATGTTGAGAACAATTTTCCGTGGACATCTACGTAATCGATCATAAGCTTTAGGGCAAAGTATCGAGAAATGTTCTGAAGATAGCCGTGATCATTATGCCCACGGCTATTTTTTTTTAATTTTTTAGGGCTATCTTCAAAATATTTCTCAATATTACTGTTTCTACTGATTTTCTTGTTTTCATATACTTTTTAAGAGCGTGGTTATTCAGTTGTAAGTACAAATAGTAAAAATAGTAAAAACATAGTAAAATAGTATCAATTGTACCACTAGGTACCATTAACGATCCACAAGCAATCTTTCTTAACGTTCCCGGATCCCGCGGTGGGGTAGTTCCCATCTGATCATTATGATCCGTTTGGGGTTGTATCTGATCACACAAGACGATGCCATCCGATCAGGGGGTGGCAGCCGGCGCTTCGGAAGCGAAAGGTCCGCGGAACGCTCCGAGCGCCCGTCGTCAGGCCGCCGGCGCCGGTCGCCGGTCGCCGGTCGCCGGCCTCATCGCATGCTTTCGCAGCGAGCGACACGTACAACTTCGGTTCGTCCTCTCAAAATACTCCGTTCGACGCTCAGCTCCACGATCGATCGGGATCCGCTCACGAGCTCACGGGTCACGACACTCGAGAGACACGCACGACAACGTCACGCACAAAATTCGATCACACACAACGTAACCGAGAGAGATGCAACTAGGCGGCCACGGCGGGCTCGGGGGGCCCGGGGTCGAACGCGGGGGCGGGGGCGGGGGCGGGGGCGGGGGGCAGCGGGCGAGGCAGCGCCTCGCGCAGGCGCTCCCAGAAGTGCGGGTGGTCGCGCTGCAGGTACGTGCACTCCGACATGCAGCGACGCAGCTCACGGTCCAGCGGCGCCAGCACCCGGGCGTCCTCCAGCAACACCAGCACCAGACGACCCGCACCTCCCCCTCCCCCCGCCTCCACACCCGCACCCCCGCCCGCCAGCGCCTCGCGCAGCTCCACGCGCGCCCATCGCGAGCGCAGCCACGCGCGCGACACCAGCGCGACCGTGCGTCGCGCGCTGCGCACCGACGCCGCGATCTGCGCGTCGATGTACTCGCCGGGCGCCCAGTCGCGCGAGTGCAGGCACAGCCGCAGCGGCGCCTCGCCCGTCTCGAGCCGCGCCGCCAGCTCGCGCGCCGCCGCCGCGTCCGAGTGCGCGAACGACACGAACACGTCGTACGGGCGCGCCTCCTCCGGGCCGACGACGCGCGGCAGCCAGCCCCACCGCAGCAGCACGCCCTTCAGCCGCGCGCGTCGCTCGGGCCGAGCGAGCGCCGCGCCGAGCGCCGCCGCCGCGAGCGCGAGCAGCGCCAGCGTCGCGCCGAGCGCGGCGAGCGCGCCCGCGCCCCAGCCGGCGCCGGACGGCGGGCAGAGGGCGCGCGCCGCCGCCGCGGTCGCGAGCGAGCGGCCGTCGGCGCAGCGCGCGGCGTCCAGCGCGTCGGGCCCGCGCCGGCGCAGCGCCGCCGTCGCCTCCAGCAGCGCCGCGGCCGCGCAGCCGCACTCGAGCGGGTTGCCGGCGAGCCGCAGCCGCGCGAGCGCGCCGATCGCCGCCGCCGCGCCGGTCGACGCGCGCCGCACGCTGCAGTTCCGCACGTCCAGAGCCTGCGGGGGCGAACGGGGAGCGCTCACGGACGGAGTCGATCGCGGGAGCGGAGGATCGGCGGATCCAAACCGCCGATATCGAGCGGATCGATATCGGACGGAGCGGGACCCACCGTGAGGTTCGACGGCAGCCGGTCCAGCTCGACGATCTCGTTCCCGGCGAGGCGCAGGTCCCACTCGACGGCGGTCCCCGGCGGCGGCGCGGCGGGCGCGGGCACGGCGCGCAGCCCCGCGCGCTCGCACGACACGCGCACGTGCCGCAGCGGAGCGCCCGCCGCGCCCTGCTCGCGCGCCGCGCACTCGCAGCCGGCCGGCAGCCCCGCGCACCAGGCGGGCGCCGCGCACAGCATGTCGTCGAGCGGCATCGCTGCGAGCGCGCGCACCTCCCCCCCCGCCCTCTCGCACAGCAGCGCGCCGCCGAGCGCCGCGTGCGCGGGCCAGGCGCGGAGGGCGCGCACGGCGCGGAAGGACTCGCAGTCGCAGTCGAGAGGCCGGCTGAGCTCGACCCGCACGTGCGCGGGCGCGGCGCTGCGCGCGCGCACCTCGTCCTCCGCGGTGTAGACGAGCGCGCGCACGGGCGCGTCGAGCAGCACGACGCGCGCACCGCTCGTCACCGTCTCGTTGTCCCGCACGTGCTGCAGGTCCTCGTACTGCGGGAGAGGCGCGGATGGATGGGATCGTGACGCCCCTCCGTCCCGATCCGGATGAGATCCGGAGACGGTCGGGGCGAGGACGTCGCTCACCGTGAGACGCGCGACCTCGGTGGAGTCGAGGCGCAGGCGGGCGAGGCGCGGCATGCCGAGGCGCCAATCACGGCAGATGCGGGTGACGGCCGTGCGGGACAGGTTCAGCTCCTCCAGCTCCCGCAGCTCCTTCAGCGGCGACTCCTCTGCGGAGCGGAGGATCGGATGAGTTCATCGCGGGGAGAGGTCGGGGACGGCGCGGGGAGAGACGCTCACCGCTGCGCACGTGACGGCCGCCGGGGCAGGCGTCGCCGAGGCGTCGGTTGCCGGAGAGGTCGAGCGTGCGGAGGGCGCGCAGGGCGCCCAGCGTCCTGAGCGCGTCCTCCCGGAGTTGGTTCTCGGCCAGGATCAGCTTCGTGAGCGCGGTGAGCGGCGCGAATATTGCGCTGAAACGGAGAAACGCAGCCGTCGGATCGAGAGTTCGATGCGAGAAGGGCGATGGGCCATCTCGACCGAGGTCGAGTCGGACGTACGCGAGGTCGGCGCGGAGCTTCGTTCGATGAAAGGTAGCGTTGCATTTTCTCGTATCACACTTTAAAAAATCCACATTGTGGAATTCCCGCTGACTCCGATCGAGAACGCTTCCGGATGAACCCGAAAACGAAACGAAACAATAATATCGAAGTACCTATCGACCTACGAACTCTAGATACTTGTGACCGTTCACCTCGAACGCGGCGGTAAATGACCATCGTAAATTATCATCACCGGCGAGAGCTCACTTGGGGAGGGTCGACAGCCTGTTGTGCTTCAGGTCCAGATGTCGCAGGTTCGGGACCGGATCGAACAGGGTGTCCGGCAGCGACGTCAGCGCCCCGTACCGCAGCACCAGACGCGTCAGCGCGGGGGACGGGCACGGCGTCCCCTCCGCCCCCTCGCACGCCCCCTCCAGCAGCCGCGCCGGCAGCGACTCGAGGCGTCGCGCGCTCTGCAGCTCCAGCGCCGACAGCGCGCCGCACGCCGCCGTCCACCGCTCCGGCAGCGACGTGAACCCGGCCCGCGTCAGCGTCAGCGTCGTCAGCGACGCGCAGTCCGCCCACGCGTCCGGCGACCGGACGCTCCAGCCGGTCACCGACAGCGTCCCGAGGCGCGGGAACCGACCCAGCGGCGGCGGCGCGGCGTCCGCCTCCAGCGCGAGCGACAGCACGCGCAGCTCCGGCGCCGCCGCACCCTCCTCGAGCCGGACCTCGGCGGACGCGACCAGCGTCCTCAGCGAGCGCAGCGTCGCGCGCGGCACGAGCGTCGGCCCCGCGTCCGCCAGCGTCAGCGCGGTCAGCGAGGGCGGCGCGTCCGCCAGCGCGTCCGGCGCGAGCGGCACGCCGCGCACCTCCAGGCGGCGCAGCGCGCTCAGTCCGCGCAGCGCGTCGCGCGGCGCGGGCGGCGCGTGCCCGGGGCGCGACGAGAGGCGCAGCGTGGCCGGCGCGAGCTCCGCCAGCCACTCGCCCCGCAGCGGCTCGTCGCCGGCGGGGAGGATGAGCGCGACCGAGGCGTCGGTCAGCAGCGCGACGCCGAGGCGGCTCAGCGCGTGCCGGTAGCCGGCGTGCGGCGGCGCGCAGTCGGTGACGGTGAGGTTGCGCACGCGCGTGCCGAGCGCGCTCGGCGGCAGGTGGTCGAGCGCGAGCTCGGCGCCGCGGTGACAGCGCAGGGAGAGGCGCACGCCGTCCACGTACTGGAGCTCGACCAGTCCGCCTGCGGAGCGAGAGGGGGGAGGGGGGGTCAGCTGCGCGGACGAGGGGCGATGAGGTCGGTTCTCCGTCGACCGGATCGAACCTTCGGTTTTTGAGATCAAGACTGTGTAGAGAGAGCTATTTATAACATCAAAAAATACTATACAGGGTGTGGCAAATTCTTGCCACACCCGGGTGGCTACCTTTCCTTTTGTAATTACAAAGTTCTGTTCTTAGGAAACTATAAATATTTATTTTGAATAAAAATATAAGTACCTAAGTACTTTTATAGATTTTTGATAAAAACCTAATTAAATTTGGAGTATTTATTTGAATTACTTACCTACTGCAAAAATTTACGATTCGATTTGGCAAGTTAGGTACTTTGGAAAAGGAATCGGGAAATAGAGTCGATTAAGACCAACTCGTTTTTTTACAAATGTAATTTTTTAGATAAAGCTACAGTCCTTCAAAAATCTGAAAATGCAACTATTTTTTCTTCAAAATAAACCAATAGGTACCTACTCTAGTAAGAACCAAACTTGCTAACTACAAAAGAAAAGGTAGCCCTTCGGAGCCCAAGAATTTTCCACACCCTGTCTGTATGTATTTTTATTTATAAACATTTACTTTAGCTGTTGGTTTTCCTTATAATATGAATAAATGAATTATAGATGGTACAAGTGAGTATTAAGGTAACATTCGTATGTAGGTACCTATTGTAAACTACGCGTCTTGTACAAATTTTAAAAAATATGCATCATTATTATTAATTCTCGGGAAACGACGATTAAAATAAAATTATTTAGGTACCTAAGTAATCACGCGAAAAAATTTTAAAAGTGAGCATGTTTGGGTTTTCGAATGTCGGTCATCGTGTCGTGAGCTCTCATAGTCTGCACGAATAGGTAGGTACTACAATGTATGGGATCGGCACCTCCGGCACCGCGGTAGGGAGCTCACAGCCCTCACCTTCCACTTGGATATAGTTATCTCGATTCGGCTCCAACGTCAGAATCGGCGATGGTGACGGTGGTGGCGATGACGACGCAGGGAGGTCCGCCTCCGCCACCTTCACCCCCACCGCCCCCACCGCCCCCACCGCCCCCGCCGCCGCCAGCAGCACCAGCAGCACCGGCGGAGTCAGCGCGGCGCGGGCGCACATGTGCGGGGGAGGGGGGCGCGGCCGCGGCGCTCGAGCCGCCGCAGGATGAGGACAACGGTCCGGTCGGGGTCGGCTCCGCGCCGCTCCTCGGCGCGAGCCGCGGAGTCTCCGGGATCGTATCGGCCACCGATCGCTACTGCGCACTCGAACTGTGTAGCGACGATTTCGATATTGTTCATCGCGAAACGACGATCGCGCTCTAGTTGACGTCACGCTCGGTGCGTCGGCTGACAGCGTAGGGATGTTCGATACGATACGATATTTTCGTGTATCGATACAATGGCATACGATACACCCGATATTTGTATCGATACAATGGCATACGATACGGCGTATCGATACAACACACGCAAGGTGTATCGGATCGAAAGTATCGTATCAAATTATTTTGATAACGAATTGTTTTGACTTGCAAGTTACCCGGTTAAAAGGTGGCATAGGTCCTATTTCAGGTCAATAATTGTCTATGTTTAAATTTCAGGCAAATCGGTTCAGTGGTTGTCGAGTTTTAGAGGAACAAACATACGTCCAAACTTTCGCATTTTTTAATATTAGTTTGATATCACAAAACACCTTTTCTGACAGTTATAACTACGCACATTTTCGTAATAGTGCACATTATTAAAATAAAATATATTTTTTTAATTATTAAAGTACCTGCATACTTTGTCTTGATTCGATACTGTATCGATACGATATATCGTATCAAATGCCCTGTATCGATACGCGTATCGATACAATGCGTTACGATATATTGCGATACGAAATATCGATACAATCCGAAATATCGAACATCCCTATGACAGCGCGGGCGCAGCGCTCACTGCCGCCTGCGCGCGGCGGAGGGAGGCGCGAGGCGAGCCCTCCCTCCCTCCTCCGGGACCCGCGGTCACGTACGCGGAGAGGACAGAGTAGATATGCGAAAAGTCCAACCGGTCGCTCACATTTGCGTACCCTACGCTCACGCCGCTGGTACACTCATGCACTGAGGCGTTTGAATGCGGCAGAGAATCTCAGCAAAAAGTGCGAAATTATAATGCGGAAAGAAACTTCTACAGAACGATATTACTCTGTACTTTTGTTGCCCACAAATAAACTTTATTGTGCACTAGCTTTCGCCTGCAGCTTCGCTCCTGAATTGGCGCTAATCCCAAAAGATGCAAATATGAAAAAATCGATAGTTTACTAGATAGACTCTGAGTTCGTGGGGTAACGAAGCCCATCGCGTCGTTCAGGGTGTGACAAGGTTTTGGGCACTTATGGGTCTTTTCTTTTGTAGTTAGAAAGCTTTGTTCTTATGAAACTGATATACCTATTACCTACCTAATCGATCGAGCGAGCGAAGCGAGCGAAGATCTTAGTGGTAAGTTGGGCGATTTTGCTTTGTATGTTTGTATGTTTGTATGTTTGTATGTTTGTATGTTTGTATGTTTGTATGTTTCACGAATTGTTGTTCGCGCATAACTGTCGAACCGTTCATCCAATCTCCATGAAACTTGGTAGGTCAATAGGTTGTGGTAAGGAAATTTACGGGGGAGCATATGAGCTTAATCGATGAAGGGGTTGTGAAGATATTGGGTTCCCAAGGGGGTAAAAAATTATGAAAGTTACACAAATAAATTGAGTGGGGTGTCATACGAAAGGGCTTATTTTGTACATTCCAAAATGGTTTTTATTTTTAATCTAGGATGTATAGTTTTTGAAATACGACCAAAGACCAAAAACTACGAAACCAGAGCTGCAAGAGCTCCCGTTGCATAGAGTTTCCATGACTTCGTAGCTCATTGACTGGTCGGTCTTAAAAAGAGAGTGGCATCGTTGCGGTTTGGTTTGCAATGATTTTAGATGCTACTTGATTTATTTTCATGATAAAAAAATTTTTGATAACGAATGAAAATAATTGGGGTAAAAAAAGTTAAGTAAACAAATATATTGAGTGGGCTGTCAAATGAAAGGTCTTTATTTGTACATTCCAAAATAGTTATTATTTTTATTCTAGGACGTATACTTTTAGAAATACGACGAGAATTCATAAATATGAAATACCTAAATGAAAAATTAGACACGACATTATGTATTGCATGCATGCCAGTATTTTTTACCATGAAGAGCTAGCGCAATAGGCATACTCGGCAGTATCAGTAGTAGCACTTGAAATTATAGGGGTAGTCAGAAGAAAGTCCAAATGTAAGCCATCTACGGTGCGCGAGATCTCAGTTCGGGGCGAACTACTAGTAATAAATAGGTATAAATGCCACACCCTTTATACTAGGTAGATTATAGACTACATTGTAAGTTCCTCCTTCAGGTGCTAGCACAACCAGGTTGCTACAAGAACTCATTCTCGAGCTCGAGCTCGAGGTAGAGCTAACGAACGTACAAACTAGCATATTAAATTTATTGTTCAAGCCCTAATTGAACAATTAGTAATTTATTACAAAGTTCTGTGATAGGTAACAGCGCTGCGTCTATCGGACTTCAGTGCTGAATCCGACTCTATGTTACTCTTTCACGCAAAATCTACTGAACGAATTTGAACCAAACTTAGAATACTTATACATTATGACTTGGAATAACACATAGGCTACTTTTTATCCGGATTAGGTAGGTACCACGCGACTCACGCGAGCGAAGCTGCGGGTGGAAGCTAGTAGAATATCACTGTATCTTCAATTATAATGGGAATGATGCTCAAACAAACTACAATGTGCTTTCATTATGTATTCAAGAATTTTTTTATTAATTAATTATTCACATCAACAGACATTTCAGATTCACATTTTACAATTAAATAGGTACCTACTTAAGTTAAGTATACCTACCTATTTATTTACAACAGAACAAACTCATATCTAAATATACAAAAAATACAGCATCCATCATTATATTTCTAAGTTTATTACCTACCTAAAGGTGGTACTAAAAGATTCTGTGCTAAAAGTAGCACATTTATTTTAAACTATGTATTACTTGGGTAACTTTATTAATCAATTTACTTAGTAGAACTTTGAACAATTTGAACATGGGACATAGACAGTAATAATAAATAGGTACTTATAAAAATGTGTTCTTGAGGTACACTCTAGGTACACTGGATAAACTTGCTGACTGCGACTTGCCGAATAAGCAATGCCTATCGGAGTAACATAATAGTTCCAATTTAGAGTAGATAATTATTCATTATACTATTCTATACACTTACATAAACTTATCCGAATTACTGTACAAAGTATAAAAATAATAAATCTGTTTCAATCAATAAATTAATTAAAGCCTAAGAACATCGTAATTACATTAATCAAAGACAACCCGAGACATTACCGAGCGCGCAGCGAATTTTTATTAAAGTTTGTAAAATATGCCTTCTGTGCGTTTTTTCGTTATTTTTCTTATTTTTATACTAAAAAATAACTTCGTTACAACATCAATCAAGGTAATGATCTCGATCTAAACTAATGGTGAAACTAACCGGGATACACGGGTACAGTGAATAGTAGAGTCAATAAGCATACTACTCTACCAGTTGCAAGTACGTTACCTGTTTCAGTGTAGTACCTATTACTGTTACAGGCTAACAGGTAGAGTATTTAGAACTGGTATTACCTACCTAATGTTTACTCTACCGACCAACCTTGTATATCTACATTGGTAAAGTACAGTTATTATTCTACTGTGATTTGACGAGACACCCGTGTACCCCAGGCATAATGTAAAGTTGTTATGATTGAAAAAATCAGTTCAATTAAAAAGAAAGGTATGTGTGATAGAACACTTCAATTTACATCTTACAATTACATTAAAATTTAATTACGAGTCTATAAACAGAATACAGATATTGAGAATGTGATACTCAAAATTGTAGAGTTACTTTAGTAGAAAACTATTAGCAGCTATAAATAAAATAACTGGTAGTCCGGGACTCTCGCGATGCAGTGCGATACAACATCGCGACGCAGTACGATGCGGTGCGGTGCGGTGCGGTGCGGTGCGGCGCGGGCCGTGCGTCAGATCAGAGCGGTAAGTCGTTGTCGACATCGAGCTTGCGGCGCACCCACTGCATTACCGCCTCCTGCAGGTGTGCAAATGTACGTTCATGTTAACATAATGACAGAGTCATTAAAGAAACACAGGCTCAACATCAATGCAAAATTCCAGGACATACGTACAAGTGAAGTTAAATAAAAGGAACAACGGCTCTGATAAATGAGATTAATTTGACATTGGCATTTCAATAAAAATATGTTAGTTCAGTAACCGTACCATGAACTCCTAGAGCAATGTTAAAACAAGCTTAAAACAGGCTTACTGCTTTCGGAATGACGTTCGTTGTCATGTTTCAAACTTGTTTTAACATTGCTCAGAGTTCATGGTACGGCCGACTTCAAAGATCCTAGGCTATGTCAAAATAAGCCATGGCAGTTAGTTGGTGAAGTTACCTTTGTTAATGATCAGTAAGCAGGACACCCTCGCCCGTCGCCACCCACGCTTCCACGCACCAGGAGTCAAGAGATAGACATAGACACAGACATAGATAGATAGATAGTCATCAGATACCTGTCAAGACGTCCCAACTACACTTTGGTGAAGCCTTCAAGAAAGCATAGGTTTAGTAGTTAAGCTAAACGACATTATTTTAATTATTATTGGTCAGTGTTATAAAGAGGACACCCATTACCTAGATGCACGCACGACACTTGGTGCGATCATGCCTCAAACTGGGCACGATGGCCGTCGTGCACGTCAGGCGGTCTAGGACAGTCATAATAAAAATTACCTTACTTCCGATACCACAAGATATGCAAACGCCGATAAAACCGTAACGATGCTCGAGCAGAGAGGATTCACTCGAGACAATCCCCATAAAACTAATCGTACCAGGCGAGATGAGGTACCGTGCCCCGAAAGTCTACCGCCTACCAACTAGAAGATTTGTACCATCTTTTTGCCTGAAAAGTGTAAGTACTCGTAGGCTCCGTGAGCTTCACCGCTCGGAGCCCGATCCTGACCATAACGAACCCCATCCACGACGATCGTAGCCCTCCCGCCCGAGGTGAGAGAGAGTCGATAGAGAAGGTCGAGACGAGAGCGAGTCACAAGCGGGAGCGAAGCGGAGGTCGTGAGAGGCGGTCGCGTCAGTCGTGGTGTCGCGAGACGTGCGCGTTCTCGGAGTAGTCGTCGTAGTCGCGCGGCACGTCCAGCTCGTCCTCGCGGCCCTCGTACTCCTCGGCGCCCTCCTCCGTCTCCTCCTCGCTGTCCCCCCCTCCCCCTCCCCCACCACCACCGCCGCCACCCCCCGCACCCATCGACGCCTCCTCGCGCCGCGGCAGCACCGGCGCCGACTCCTGCCACACACACGTTACACTCTGCCATGCAACCCCCCCCATCCTTGTTTAGTTCATTTTAGTAGTTGTTAGAGTTATTTGACCGATGAAGTGAAAGCGCACGCCACCGGTTGCATTTAAAGCATCGGTCCGAGTGCGGCCTCGATGTGTAGGATGTTCGCGTAACGAGGCCGCCGAGTGCGTCGAGAGTCTCGAGCGCTTCGTAAATAGAAATACAGGTCTCGCGCGAACGACGACCGCTCGATGCGTTCTGCGACCTCGTTCGAGGTCATCTGGATTTTCTCTTCGAGGTGAACGCACACCCGTTCGCACCGAACGAGTCGAATGCGTCGAATGGAGTTCGATGCGTTCGGTGCGGATAGTCGTGCGATCACCTTCAATCGACCAATCTATGAGGCGCCGTCTGGTAGAATCTCACGTCGAATGTGAAATTACAATTACTGAACGTAAAATCTAAAGGCGAGGACTTTAGATTTTATGTTACGTAATTCCTTGTCCAAAAGTCAAGTGGTTTTTACGATTATACTAAGTATGTGTTGAAGAAAGGACAGTGCGTGTGGATGAGCAGCTGGTGGGTACGGATACCTTGTTGGGCCGCCAGCCGCAGCCGGGCAGCGGCAGGCCGTCGGGCCCGAGCGGGCAGGGCGCGTCGAGGCCGGGCACGCCCTGCTCTCCCTTGTCTCCCTTGTCACCCTTGCGTCCGCGCTTGCCGCTGCCTCCCTGCAACACATCACCAGCACGCTGTACTGCCGTGCTGCCGTGCCTCGGTGCTCGAGGCTCGTGTAGCGTTAGGGTCGGTTAGTCGTCGCTCGCGACGCGACGGTCGGTGCATGCGTTGCGTATGACGAGTTAGATGGCGAGACGTTAGTGGTCAGCGCGCAGACATGGCATGCAGGCAGGCAGCGTGCACCACTCACGGGCTCTCCTTTGTATCCCTTGTCGCCCTTCGGTCCCTATCGATTAGATAAATCGTTTATTGTTTCTATGAATGAGAATGAGATAAAATCGTTCGACATCTTCGGCCACTACTGACCTCTTGTCCGGGGATTCCATCCGTTCCCTGGAAGTAGAGTGAGACATATCAGTCATGTTTAAATTTGAGCAGACTTTGTATTTGAATTTTTGAATAGAGTGAGATACGTACTGGTAGTCCGGGATCCCCCCTCTCGCCCTTGGAGCCCGGCTCGCCTTGCGCGCCCTGGGAGCACACACACGCATTAGGGCGGCTGTTTCTTGACGTCACAACTTGACCCACAAATGTGAAGTTAGAAAACATACAAAATTCTAAAGTCAGACTTTGGATTTTGTTAAAATTGATATATTTATGTACCCAGTAATTCGACTGCCACTACAAGGGCTCTCAGTAAAAACGCGACCTGGCACTTTATAATCTTACTGAATAAATGTTTTCTGACATTAGTTTATGCGACGACAGCGTGGAGCGCTCACCTTCATGCCGTCGAGTCCGGGCGGGCCCTGCGGAACGACAAACGTGTGAGTTACGGAACGCGCCGGCTTCCGACCGCCATGCGCCTCGCGTGCCAGCCACTTACTGTCATAACACGATGCAGCGATGCTAAATGTAAACGAAGGAAGTCGAGCAGGTCGATAGCAAAGCACGAACGATAGATCCGATCGGGACAAGCGCGCCGGCGCGGCCGGGCCGGGGCCGGGGCGGTGAGCTCGCGCCGGCGGATGCAGAGGCGAGAGGCGGGAGCGACAGTATTCAAGAAAAAGACCTTAGTAATGCACGGCATGCAAATATTTATTTTCTTTCAAAATAATTTGTAAACAACAATTTTTCGTTATCGTGATGGGCTATGGTACAAATGACGACTTTCGATTCCATAAAAAAACTAAACTCTTAATTAAGGGTCTAGGATATACGGCTGCGGCGCGGCACCGGCGCCCAGACGCAGCGCGGTCGCAGCCGCGTCCGGCTCCGGCGCGGCGTGCTTGCCTTACATCACAAAAATATATTACTATTTACACTTAGTAGGAGGTACCTACTTAAACGGATAATAAACAGTAGGCGAGTAGATTACAATAGGGAACCTTAAGCTATAGAGAATACTTAACATTTGTACATTTTTGTCGTTTAGTTGCTGCAAAACTGCAAAGTGAGCTCTTTGAAAATCTAAGTTTTTGATGCGCTATTTACAACTCTATACGGATGAATGTAGAACAGAATGACTATACTTCGTTCTGTGCTAATCAATCAGAAATCTTGGCCTTACTCTAACTAAAGATTCCATTGGATTTTACACATTATTAAGTACTTATTACCCAGTAAGTATTATGATGACATGCAGATAGTACAAAAGTAGTGAGCTCAGCGAGCCACAAAATAGTCTTATAATTTTATTAAGAAGTGAAGAGTAACACGTCAGGTTTGGCCCTCACCCGGCAAGACCGTGCCTGCTCAAAGTTTTTTGGGTTTATTGAAAGAAGAAAAAGAAAAAACTTTAATGGTAACATTTCATTCATGATTTGATGACTTCTGTCATAATATCCGGCACACGATAATCAAAATATAAAGAAATACATTCAATCGGCACGGCGTGGTGCGGTGCGGCACGGCAATTTTAGTCGCCGCGCGGGCGATACGATTTTTGCCTTAATTTTTGATTTGATTATATTTAGTTCCTGCCTGAAATTATATCTTTTATTTAATGGCACCTAGTCTTAAGTAATAATTGGTAACGATAAAATAAGTATTATAGGCAGGTACTTACCGTAAGTATTATTAAGAAAAACATAATAATATTGAATGACCCTTTGTAGGTATTACGTATCTACTTGGTACTGCGGCCGTAAAAGAGACAAGATTTAACACACTTACTCAATTTCTTATAATTTGTTACTACGTAAGTACCTTCCTAGTTATATTTTCATTGGCTTGATTGTACCTACTGAGTAGGCTGGTAGGTAGGTAATTACAATTTACAAGCTAAGAACATAGATATAGTGATAAAAAGAGTTTTACCTATGAAAAGCATGAAATCAGTAGATAAAAATGTCCTTATATCAAATCAACTTTTCACAAATACATGCTCGAATTAGGTACATAGTACCTACATAAGGATAAAATTAGGCCTATTCTAAATATTAGCGAGAGAAGGACTAGAGGAAGGTAGTGATACGACAGTGACGGGAATGACACGAGAAGAAAATCGAAATGAGCACAATAATTAGGCACAAATGTTGATACTAGATGAGGGCCGAATGTCCGAATAATTTTCGGTTCGACCGAATATTTAGTAAACATGCTGAGCTTTCTGCCGAACATGTCCTAATTTACGCATGACTTCAAATACTTTTGATAGATACTAATGAATTACTTTAAAATGTAGGAACAATAGCAACAGCCTTCTTTTGAGTGTAAAAGTGATCTATCGTGACTGTTAATAAATTTTCGCACTTAAAGACATACTTATTTACACTTGCTCCACTCACCTGACAATATTGTTGTGTAGTTATGATGGTAACGACCGGTCGGAGGTGTGGGCTCGGTGGACGGAAGGGACGAACGTTGGACACGCTTTGATTAGTTATTTTAAATGCGCAGCGTGTCAAATTCTGCCGAATTATTCGGCCGAACATTCGGTTTGGTTACACCTATATTCAGCCGAAGTTCATGTTCGGTAAGATCAGAATTCGGTCCAATATCTTAAAAAGAAGTCAGTACCAAAACTAAGAAGGAAATATTGTTAAACTGGCTACATTAGGCACATAAATTGATCGCCGCATTGTTCTACTACTTATCACTTGCGGGTCACAAGTAGGCACACGCTTCGGACTCAGTGTCTGATATCATTGTATTAGGTATGTACCTACTTATTGTGAGCTGTCACTTAGCCAGTTATAAAAAAAAAATCATTTGACAAAAATCTTTACAGAAATAGGAGTTAACAGCATTTTAATTCTGTAAATCTATGATAACCATAGAGAAGGAAATGTGCTAATGGATGCGGGCAGGGGAGGCAACTAATCTTATTCTAGAGTACTTGGCACCCGGACTAAGATACTTTTGTTCTTTGTCACATTTTTACAAACATCTTTAGTAAAAAATATTCAATCTCCTCGTTAACCTTACTTAAGTACAATAAACACTTACGTACTAGCATAACTAAAAATCTTTTATACAAATCCGTGTTTAGACTTATTCTTTCAGGCAAGATTCATGAAAATTAAACTGTCAAAGTGTGGTATGTGGCATCTAGAAGACTACTTTTCAAATAGAACAATAATGTAATAATATGCTCAGTGGATAATTCACGTGTAGTTGAATAGTATAATGTAGTATGTAACGCAAAGGAGAAATGGACGTCTAGGCCTACCGTCCGAACTTTTAACCCTGTCTCGACCCTGTTAATCAAAGAGTATCTAGTTACGGATAGTTAAGTACCGACAGCCACCGGTTCTAAATCCAAGGTGTCGCCGGTAGCGCCTGCTGCTTCAGATCACATACTTTTTACAATAAATGATAACACTTAGAGCTAATGCGGTAACATCGTGGTCTCTTAGTTCTACGTGGGTAGTTACAAATATTACAATTTACAGTCGGCGGTGCATCACGGCGCGCCGCGGCGTCGCGTCGGGGCGGGGCGCGGGGGCCGGGACGCGCGGGGCGCGGGGGCCGGGCCCCCGGTGGGCGGGGTAGCGCGGCGCTCACTACGTGAAGGCGAAGTCCGGCGGCCAGCGGTTCTCCTGCGCCACACCACACCCGGGTTAGTATCAGCACCGTCATGCAGGTCACCTAGCGCCAGTTAGGGGACCGTGCTCCGGGAGCCCGCCCAAGCATGCAACTCTACCGAGTGCGGTTACGTTGTTAGGACTCGACACTAGCTACTGCGAGCTGAGGGACTCACCCGCGGCCCGACGTCGCCGGCGCGGCCCGTCTCGCCCGGCAGTCCCACGGGACCCTGCAACGGAAACGACGGGCACGGTGAGTGCCTACGCGGGTGACGTCGTGAAAGTTACCGATGGAAAGTGCCGTTAATTTATGACAAGACAGTGGTATTCTCTTTGAAATAAGTATCTTTTTTTTTTTTATATAATGGTTCTCAAAACTGGACTTTTCACAATGAATATAAACTTAAGTCGCATACACTTTATGACATCATTTAGCGAAAGACCTTCTTGATGAGAACACAGCATGCATAAAATAATTTACTTTCGATAAAATAAGATACTACTAATACATATTTAAATTAAAAAGATACATATCTAAGTTAATTTCTGGTTGGTCCGATAACAGCACAAATAGAGGCTACCGCGCGCGTGGATGGTGCCGATTCCGATGCTATTCGGTTTTATTAAGATTGAAAAAATTAGTTAAGAGGGCATTTATTATGACCTCGGCTTGGGCCGTCACCACCATGAGAGGATGACAGAGAGATGAGACAGGTATGGTTAACACTAGATAACGGATACTCACAGGGAGCCCCATGGGGCCGGCGTCTCCCTTCTCTCCTCGCTCGCCCTGCAGCAGGAATTATTACACTTTTAGTTTTTCTTTTAATAAATAGTATGATGTTTCATTTTTGTTCAAAACTAAATATGTTGAAAAGCGAACAGTTACCCTTTGTTAGGATTATCAGATAATATAAAGTCAAAGTTAAAGTATCGTTTATTGCTCTATAATGTATTAATATTCTAAAAACTGAATTTCATAGATAGTTAAGGAAACAATGAAAACTCACCGTTTTACCCCTGATGCCGGGCTCACCCTTGTCCCCCTTGATGCCGGGCGGGCCGGCCACGCCGGGGGGGCCCGCGGGCCCGGGCGCGCCGGGGGGGCCCATCATCTACAACCAGGGATTACAGTTATTTTTACGTATTAGAACATCAGCGAATTGTGGGTGCCTACGGTCACAGTTTACTATGTTGCGACCCACAGTTTGTTCGGTATTTTGTAATCTTCAATTTGCTCTCCAGCTAGTTTTAGTCATCACCTTTCCTTAACGAGAAAAATACAATACAAATAATTAGAAAATAATTGTATTAGTAGAGTCGCTACACAGCGGTATTGAATGGTTGTTATTTTTCAAAGTTCTTCAGAAATAGCTTAATCAGTGAAATGCGCAGTTACTTTATACATAGGTACTCATCGTCGATCGGCGCCAAATTGAGGTTCGAAAAATAGCAGAGACGCCGTGCTCCTTCTAGAGATGAGCGGCCGAGCCCCACTCCGTTCGCCATCACGACAGCACCACGGTCGTTTATGATCGCTCGTGTGTTGTAAAATGTAGTGGACAGGATGGGCAATAGCCTTAAGTTATAGTACTATATTGTTGGCTATCATGTTTTTGTGCCTACAATAATTGCGCCCCATCATCTTCAAGTTGCATTATTTTTTTTGGAAAAACCATAAAAAAATGCATTTAGTTATAGAAGAAACTAGCAAGCTACAGTAGGATGAAAAAAAAATGACAGCATTGAGCCGAGTTCAACTTACCATCTCGTGTCCGTAGAGCTCGTATCCAGTGCCGTCTCCCTGCAAGTTCAACAGTGGGCATAAAGATTAACAGTTCGCTTGGAGGATGGCTTTGCTTAAGATTAACAGTTAACTGCTTTGCCTCGCCACGTAAAAGCAGTACCACTCGCTTGAAGGGTTAATTGTGTGGACATAGGTCCACACAATTATAAATCACGAAATAATTATACACGTTATAATATAATGGATACTTAATGTATCCATTATATTATAACAAACTCAAAAGATAAATCAAATGAAGGATCCAATGTGCCTACCGTCGAAATCGTCATAAACAATTTACTTGTAGTTCGGTCACCACGACATGAAAAGATTCGTGTGGAGCTACGAGCTGGACGAGTGACCAGTGTCGATGGAACAGTCTACTCTACGAGTACATAGTGACAGGAGTTGGCAGGTACCTGTCGTCTCCTCAGCTTCCTGTACTTCTGGAGGTCCCAGCGCCGCCGCCACCGGGAACAAACACACTATCATTATAGTTCCGATCATTTTTAAAACAAAATTCCTACATGAGTGTCGTTTAGGGAACAATAATTATACCTCACCACCTCTGACACTTAATATCGTCAGGTTTATGGTAAACTCCCCTATCTGCGTTTTTGACGAAAATGACTTTTAAATGCCAAATAGTTTAAAATGCGATGATACACACTGTGTAAAATTCTCATGGCTGTAGCTCCCATAGTTTTTGAGATACCATAGCAGTAAATAAGCGAATCAGAGCAATTTTTGATATTGCAACAAGGTAAATTCTCGTATGTGTAGATAAGACATTTTACTACCGAGTTCCTGTGTTTGAAACAGAAAAATGATCACGGTAAACTAGCGAATATGGCAGATTCGCGTTCTGCCAACATTATTTAGCTAAGAGAGCACATACTTGAAACCACCCACTAAGGTTGGATTTTTCGAAATTCAACCCCTAAAGGGTTGAAAAGGGCTGAAAACGTTTGTATGTAACTTTTTATTTATTTTATTTATTTATTTATTTAAACGTTACAACTATTATTACAGGTTATGTCCTAATTCAATAGTGTAGTTACCAGTCATCATACCTAATTAATCACATTTACATTTAGTTCCTAACATAAATTATTACATAAAATTAAATTAATAAAATAAAATAACATAAAATAAAATAAAATCCACCTCATAACAATTAAATATTGGCCACACATTATATACGATAGCAAAAATTAAACATTGCCAATCTTACAAATTCGCTCTGAGAATCGTGGAATATGTCCATACCTTCTGCTACAAGATTGAGTGCTTGTATGGTGCGCGTCAGTGGCGCCTTGTTGAGCAGATTAGTTCTCCCGCTAGGCACTGCAAATAGCGGCGGCCTTCTGCGCCGTACTACGTACCCGTCAGGTGCGCTCAGTCGCATCAGCTCTAGGACAGCCGGGTTAATAATACTCCCTCGAAATACCTTCACCACATAAATTGCTAGCGCCAAATCCCTTCTAGCTTCCAACTTATTGTAACCAACCATACCCAGAACGAACAAGGTTGGATACATAAGGGGATAAAACGGGTAGACGCCATAACTTTTCCAGTACAGATACCTGGTAAACTTGTTCTGTATGCGCTCCAACATGAGGCTATATTTAGCCTCATGAGGAGCCCATACTGAAGACGCGCACTCTAACTGGCTTCTGACCAGTGCATTATACATTGCTGTTAAGGCCTTTAAGTTTGTAAAATTATTTGCTTGGCGTAAAATGAATCCGAGAATTCTGTACGCCTTTTTACAAACATTCACAATGTGCACTCTGAAACTCAACTCGGTGTCCAGCCGAACCCCAAGATCTCTCACCGAATCCACTCGTTTTAACTGCGTATCTTTTATCTTGTAATCGTAGTGAAGTGGTGCTGTTGCTCTACTAAATGTTATTATGGAACATTTGTCCACATTGAACTGTAATTTGTTTTTTTGACTCCACTCCACTACCTTATCCACGTCTTGTTGTAGACGTACGCAGTCTCCCTCATCGTAGATCGGCAAGATCAGCTTGAGATCGTCCGCAAACAATAGGCACCTGGCTTCTGTGACAACTTCGGGCAGATCATTGATCATGACAATGAATTGCAATGGTCCCAAATTGCTACCCTGGCTCACTCCTGTCCTCGTGACATAAGGTTCCGATTTGCAACCCGCGTACTCGACATACTGCTGCCTGTCCTTCAAGTAGCTCGCGAAGAACTGCAGCAATTTGGTTGTGCAGCCAATCGTCGCCAACTTTGTTAATAAGATGTCATTATCGACCATGTCAAACGCTTTTTTAAAATCAAAGTAGGCGACGTCAACCTGAACCCCCGCGTCCACGCGTGGAAGCATGTAGGTCATGGAGCTGAGAAGGTTGCTGGTCGTGCTTCGAGCAGGTCGGAACCCATGCTGAGCGTCCGAGAGATGAACCGAAAGTTGTCGCTGCATGCTACGTTGTACTGCTGACTCGAACACTTTCGCCGGGGTTGAAAGTATTGCCACTGGTCTGAAACCACATACTTCAGAGCCTTTGTCCCCTTTAGGTATTGGAATCACCCGAGTAACTTTCCAACTCTTAGGGAAATATGACATTTCCAGACATAAGTTGTAAATGTGTCTGAGCGGTTTAGTCAGTACGTGACGACAGTCCTTCACCATAAATACCGGAATACCGTCCGGGCCGGCAGACCGTTTTGGTTTCAGGCGTGTGAGCGCCGCCAGCACCTCTTCTTCCGTGAGCCTCGGTACGTGGACGCGTGCACTGCCAGCTCGGCTCTTCGCTTCTGCCTCGCGCACGCTCAAAGTTGCATTAGAAGTGCCGTAAACCGAATAAAAGTACTTGGCAAATTCCTTTGCACATTCCGCATCTGACAGTGCAAAACCATCCCTGGTAATCCTGTTTCGGTTCACCGCACTCCTTTTCGCTCTAACGTATTCCCAGAACGACCTTGGGTCCTCCGCTAAACGACTCTGTATTCGTTCCTGGTGTTGTTCCTGCGCTGCCTGTATCATTTTTTTGATCCTCGCTCTGCATTCTGGAAAAGCCTGGTACAATTCGTTCGTGCCTCTCGTCTTGTACGATTTATGAAGCCTAGCCTTACTTTCGATTTCTCGAATGATTTCTCTCGTATACCAACTGGGATAGCTATATCTTGAATCCGAATTTCCCTCACGTTTTAAAGGCACACATGCATTAAAGATATTGTTTAATGAAGCATAAAACCAGTCCAAAGCATCCTCTGGCTCTTGGATCTGATATAGAGCGCTCCAGTCTACTGCCGCTATTGACGAGTATAATGTTTGGTAGTCTGCTTTAGAAAAATTCCAACTAGGTAGTGAGGTCTGTGGTGATTGGGGTGCAACTTGTGGTAACGGTGCTACCCTCACCGCGCGACGCAATTTCACTACGAGCGGCGGATGCTGCTTGTCCACTCCCACCAGCGCCTCGTCGGCGACGCATACTTGCACCCCATCCATGTGTAATGAAACTAGTACCAAATCCAGTAGCCTATCATTACAATTTCTCACCTCGTTTCTCTGAGCGAATTCGCAAAAAGCCACAAAATATTCAAAATAGTTAATAACGTTTTCATTACATGAATATAAATTAAAATCTCCTATAACTATGCTGGACTTATAATTAATACACCACTTTTCCAAAATACGAAATAAAATCATGTAATCATTTTCAGTACTGCCCGGTGGAATATAGACAACACAACAAAAAAATAAAAACCTATCCTTTGCAAACACTGCTGCACCAACCAATTCGAAGGCGAAGTCGTCAATATTAACACCATCTGGAACCTTCGCTCGTCGTATTTGAAGACGGTGCGACGCGGCTAGGAACGCGCCCCCCTGCTTCCGCCCGTCCACACGGTCACATCTTAAGATTTGGTATCCCGGCGGAACTATCTCTGCATCATAAATGGAATCTGTACAACCAGTCTCTGTGATAGCAAATAAATCAGCGCTGGAAGATTCTATGTTAATGCGAATTTGGTTTAGCTTTGTTCGCAAGCCTCGTGCGTTCTGATAGTATATCTCTACAGTACTATTTTTCTTCGATTGACTTATTTGCTTGTCTCCGAAACCAGAACCACTCCCCAAACTCTGAGTTCACTGGCCAGACTTCTGGTTGGCACAGCAAATCATATTCCCTGGGAGGCACTGTAATAACAAAAGAAGCATAATCCCGCGCAGTCTTATGTCTGATCTTGTCAACCTTTACCTGGATCGCCGTGCCACATATTCTCTTTATATGACTCGTTAAAGTTTCTACTGAAGTTTCAGTAGCTAAACGCCATACATGGAGATGCCTCTTCACTTCCATTGCTTGGATTTCCATATTGTTAGAGTTTAAGCCTTTCATTACATTCTTTTTGTGTTGTTGTAGTAAGATCTCCGTTCCTTTATTACTTGTCTTCTTGCTTGTGTCTTCTAATCTAGTAGATTCTACTATTCTTCTTAGCCCTTGAATATCCTCCTGTTGTCCATCGTTTGTATTTGTGGTCGACTCTTTGGTATTCTTTGTGGTACTAGTGGCTGCCCCGGTTCTAGTAGTTTTTTTCTTGCGAACCGTGGTCCAGTCGTCCCCTTCGGGTTTTGGGGTATTAGGGAGTGTTAGGGAGCTTATTAGCTGTGGTAGTACGGGCTTACTAGCTGGTGCTAGACTGGCGGTTTGAACATGTGCTTCGTGAGCTGTTTTCCTGGGTGTGCTGCTGTTCTGGTGTTCACTTTGTGTACCGTCTAGCTTTGGGCTTGGTTTAGATGGTGATTTACCATTATCTTCTTTATCTATCTCTAGAGCTTTATCACTCTGGGACTCTGACTGGTTGCTGTATGACACACCGTGGAAGTCTGAGACCGACGAAGTCCTCTTTGGCTCGGTAGGTGTTTCCAAAGTAACTATTGTCTCTACTCTTTTACTACCATTCCATTTATTTTCTAAAGTTATTATTCGTTCGGTCAATTTATCCAGACGATCCAGCAAAATTATGTAATTTTTGTTTATCGTAGTAGAAATTTGCTCTGATATAATTTTACCTAGAGTCGACTGAATACGATTATGAAGTGCATCTGTACTTTTCTGCAATTCCACTTCTATAATATGGCGAAAATCTAGTGGCGAGGCGACTACCTGTGGTGTGTGGGGAGTGGCGGGAGACTGGTTGATTCTTGTTTGGCGCTTCTTCGTACGAAGAGTAACGTTGTTATGATGCTCATCCATGGTTTCATCATAAACTGTTGCTGCCACATCGGAACCGAATTGTCTGCTTCCCCTTATCGGTGTGTGTGTATTGTCGCCCTTGGGTAGCTTGCTGCGGCATTCAACACAAACCCAGGAACTGAGATAGTCGGTAGTGAGTGTTTCAAAATCACTCTGATTAATGTTGACACATAAGAGGTCATACAAGTGCTTACAAGTCGAACATGCCAAGTATCTGTTGTCAGTTATTAAGCCTCGGCATCCCGAACATACTGCTCTGCGGTCCTCTGACGAAGCCAGTAAATTATTCTAATCTAAAGAAGATTAGAATAATTTACTATTCCGTAACTCCAAAGAAAAAACAAATTAAAATGCAAAAAGTGAATTTCGTTGCTAGGATTTGAACTCGGTGCTGCAGGGACCAATGCTATGTAATCCACCACGTTAAACCACTCGTCCAATTTGCGCTTATGGAGAGTAGTGAAAATAAGGAACTGTAGCAGGTCTGCTATATGAAAATAAGCAGGTAGTCCAAAGTCCAATATTCAAACCGGTGCACAAAAAGTCTATGTCTTTGTTTTGACACTCAACGGTTTTTTTACGTAAACAATGAAGTTGTATGATAAACTTTGAACGATTTTGTTGATTTAACCACAAATTTTGCACTGTTTAGGTTTGAATCGAAGAGTGTAGTGATCATAAAAAGTTATTAAACAATGTTATCCTGTTTTATGACAAGAGTTTTAACATTTAGTCACTGAACTGGTCGATGTTCACTATCACTGTTTTAATGAGTGATTCTTGAGGATTTAACGCGTAGTAGAGCGATTTGCTTGAAACTTGATTCTAATAGGTCTTGTTAGTGCAAAATAAATAGACACTGTTTCGGGATTTTTCAAACAAACCCCTAAAAAGTGGTTAAACGGGTGTCTAAGTTTGTATGGGAACTTTATAACGGGTGGTTGAATTCGCTTGAAACTCGGTAGGTACCTATAATTTTTTTGCAATACAAATACCTAAGAAAAACCAGTATAAAAGTTTTCTCAAAACTCAAAACTACCCTTCAAAGGGAGTGCCAGAAGAGGGTATTCAAGTTTTGTATTGGTGGAACTTCTTAACAGGTGGTTCGATTTGCTTCAATCTTATAAGTGTTCTTAAATGGATTAAGAGAGAAAGTACCTATAATGATTCCCTAATAAAGTAGTTTTGGAAATTATACCCCAAAGAGGATGAAAAGGGGTAAAAATGTTTGAATGTAAAATCATATCATCACGCATTTGTCTTAAAATTAATTCGGCTCGCTTCGCTCGCATTCTTTAGCTTAGCATTAGCTTCATTACATTTTGCGAACAAAGTGAGTAATGTCTGACCACAGATAGGAACCGACAAGCAGCCAGCCTTTTCATTGGGCACCGTTAGCAAAACAAAGTATTACAATGTTGCATTTGTCTAAAAAAATCGCCTCTGTTGACGAGAAACGGAAGCTCACTTCACTCGCGTTTTAGCTTCTTGAGTATTTTGCATGCACTGAGTTGTCAGACCCCACAATAGGAAACAAACAAGCAGCTAGCTCTTTTTTTGAGCACAGTTAGCAAAATCAAGTGTAAGACGGTGCATTTGTCTAAAAACAATCAGCCTAATCTGAAGCTCACTTCGCTCGAGTTCTAGCTTCATGAGTATTTTTCACGCAAAGTGAACTATGTCTAAGCAAAAAAAGGAACCGACAAGTAGTCAGCCTTTTCTTTCTACACCGTAAACAATATCAAGTAGGTACCTATCACCTGTTGCATTTGTCTAAAAATACTTCGGCTCACTTCACGAGGATACTCGCGAGGAAGCTCGCTTTGCTCGCGTTTAAGCTTCATGAGTGTTTGCGAGCAAAGTGAGTTATGTCTGACCACAGAATAGGAAACGACAAGCACCTAGCCGTTCCTTTGATTATGGCTAGCAAAATCAAGTGTTCCAATATTGCATTGGCCTAAAAAAAGGAAGCTTGCTTCGTTAAAAACGTTACTGCACTACGTAGGTAATAATCAAAGTAATCTAACGCGTACGACGTCACAAGTAACAGATATTAATAAGATAAATAACTACGGAACCTCAAACCACAGAACTTGTACTTGGCTGTTTTTTATAGTAATTACTAAATTTAGTGTGTCTGTGTGTAATGTTGTTATTTGTACCCCTAAATTGTCTCAAATATAAGACTTCCAATCTATTAAAAAGTTTTTAAACTCATTTTCTATACTAGATTCAATTTTTTGCAGTCGAAAAATTAAACGAAAACCAATTTTGACGGTGCAAAGTAGCGAATATGACACATAGGAGAGTTTACCATGGGCTAAAACTGTTTTGACAAATTTTTTGTATGTAGCTGTAAAGTCGCGAATCTGCATTATTACGCTATTTAAACAATATTATGTATTATTAAATAATACATATAAACATGCTTTCCATTTAATACACAAATGTATTTAATTTTTTTAAATAGGTCTATAGGAACTATTTCAAAACTGCAAAAGTATGTTTTTTTTCCAGTCTTTTCGCTCTCCTGAACATTTTGCTTTTTGCAGATGGGGGAGTTTACCATAAACCTGACGATATATTCTCTCGCTTGATGAGAAAGGTAGTGTTCTTGAGTGAAGTCTTCGAAGGTTGTTGTTAAAAGTACCTACTCGTATTTATTAATCGATCGAGCGAGCGAAGCGAGCGAAGATCTTAGTGGTAAGTTGGGCGATTTTGCTTTGTATGTTTGTATGTTTGTATGTTTGTATGTTTGTATGTTTGTATGTTTGTATGTTTCACGAATTGTTGTTCGAGCATAACTGTCGAACCGTTCATCCAATCTGCATGAAACTTGGTAGGTCAATAGGTTGTGGTAAGAAAATTTACGGGGGAGCATATGAGCTTAATCGATGAAGGGGTTGTGAAGATATTGGGTTCCCAAGGGGGTAAAAAATTATGAAAGTTACACAAATAAATTGAGTGGGGTGTCATACGAAAGGGCTTATTTTGTACATTCCAAAATGGTTTTTATTTTTAATCTAGGATGTATAGTTTTTGAAATACGACCAAAGACCAAAAACTACGAAACCAGAGCTGCAAGAGCTCCCGTTGCATAGAGTTTCGATGACTTCGTAGCTCATTGACTGGTCGGTCTTAAAAAGAGAGTGGCATCGTTGCGGTTTGGTTTGCAATGATTTTAGATGCTACTTGATTTATTTTCATGATAAAAAAAAATTTGATAAAGAATGAAAATAATTGGGGTAAAAAAAGTTAAGTAAACAAATATATTGAGTGGGCTGTCAAATGAAAGGTCTTTATTTGTACATTCCAAAATAGTTATTATTTTTATTCTAGGACGTATACTTTTAGAAATACGACGAGAATTCATAAATATGAAATACCTAAATGAAAAATTAGACACGACATTATGTATTGCATGCATGCCAGTATTTTTTACCATGAAGAGCTAGCGCAATAGGCATACTCGGCAGTATCAGTAGTAGCACTTGAAATTATAGGGGTAGTCAGAAGAAAGTCCAAATGTAAGCCATCTACGGTGCGCGAGATCTCAGTTCGGGGCGAACTACTAGTTTCATTACGAGTACAATCATTAGCATATCGAACTTTCGTCGGTAACGTCAGATGTCAAGAAATAGAAAATCAGAATAGATAGATATGCAAACGCTCACCGAGTCGCCCTTGTCTCCCTTGTCGCCCTTGAGGCCGGGGTAGCCGGGCGGGCCGGGCAGGCCGGGCGCGCCCAGCATGCCGGGCGAGCCCATGTCGCCGTACTCGCCCTTGGCGCCGTGCGGGCCCGGCTCGCCCGGCTTGCCCGGCGGGCCCGCCACGCCCGCCGCGCCCGCCGCGCCCGCCAGGCCCGCCGGTCCGCGCGGACCCGGCGTCCCATCCGCGCCTGCAACACGGGCGCCGGTCAGCGTCTCGGGAGATCACGGGGCGGGACGGATCGCGAGGAACGCTCACCTGTGATCCCGGACCGCGCTGGCCGGACGCCGGCGCCGCGCCGGGTACCTACTGATGGGCTATCGGTCGTCACTTGTACCGCGGGATCCACATCTACGCGCGTGCGGGATGAGGGGACGGTTCGCATGCGGCGAGGCGTTACCCGTGCGCATGCCGCGAGCGAGGGGAGCGAGAGGGTGAGGAGAAGAGAGAGAGCGTGCGAGAGAGAGGTCGCGTGCGGAGGGAGTCGTGCGCGTGCCGTGCGCGTGCCGTTACCCGCTTGCCGCGCTTGCCACGCGCGCCGCGCTCGCCGGGCGCGCCGGGCGGACCGGCCGCACCGCTCTCGCCGCGCTCGCCGCGCGCGCCGCCCGCTCCTTCAAGCACACACACTGCCTCACCGAACGTCGGCGGTAACGCGACTCGCGAGGGAAGCTGAGCCGAGACCTGCGTTCTCGTCGTTCGATCGATACCGATCCTGCGAGTTCGCGTGCGAGGTCCGAGCTCGGTGCTATCGATGCGATCTACCGTTAGAATCTTTAGTGGTGGATTAGAAGCGTGCTGATCTACTCGGGAGGAAATACTACAGTGAGAGGGACGGGGGCACAGCTGGTGAGATCTAGCGAGGCGGGCCGGTTACCGGGCGGGCCGGGTGGGCCGGGGGGCCCCTCGATGATGCCGGTGGGGAACTGGTCGCCCTTCAGCGTCGTCGTGTAGCCGCGCTCGCCCTTGTCGCCTTTGTCGCCCTGAAACATCGAACGGGTTCACGCTCACATACCTACCGATGTTACCGCAGATATCTGTGCGACCAAAATTAAGAACTAGGAGCGGTACGTTACCCTGTTTCCGGCGGGTCCGATGGGCCCGGGCGGGCCGGCGGGTCCCTGCGGGCCGGCGGGTCCCACCGGGCCGGCGGGTCCGACGGGCCCGGGGGGGCCGACGCGACCGTCCCGGCCCGCCAGCCCCTCCGCGCCGGGCACGCCCGCGCCCCCGGGCGGCCCCGGCTCGCCGGGCTCGCCCTGCACACAGACGCACCATATTATACATCTCACCGATGCGGCATCCGCTTGTAAGTTGTCAATAATTTGTGAATCTTTAGGTCGATATTTTAAATGAGATGTTCTTCTATCACTCTTGATACTTTCGATGATGAGTTTGATTAATTTTTTGATGGAAATTAAATAATACATTTCAATTGTTAAGCACTTTTCAGATGTAAGACCATGCGAGAAAATAGCTGACTAAAAATAAAAATTTTACGACGAAGCGAGAGATGCGTGCGAGAAACACAACAATATTCGAATACAGAAGGAGTAGAAAGAGAGGCAGCGAGGGGGAGGCTCTGCGGCGACTCACCTTCAGCTGGATGACCGTTTGCGCCGAGATGTTGTGTCCCGCCGCCTGCAGCCCCTACACACAGCCGGCGTCAGCACACACACACACGCAGGCACCCACACACGCACACGCACACGCACACAACGGACTCTACTATGTATTCGGTGACGCTTTCGGAAGCATCGATAACATCCGCAGGACCTTCGGAGAGATCCGTATTCTGGATAAGTGGACTCCGCCGTTCATGAGATGGTCATCGGAGAGAGTCGTGTGTGGGTGCGGGCGCTTGCTTTAGCACATCGATACGATACTAATTAGATACCAAAGACTAAATACCTACTTAATTAAAAAGTAACTACGAAACGTATCTAAAGCCATGAATGGTAAAAAAATGCTCTTGAAAAAGTAGGCAGCGTAGTGCCGTCGATGACCATCGGGTCGATGGCGTTCGCCCGATGTGGACACATCGACTAGAGATAAGCGCATATCAGTTGAAGCAAAACCGCAGCCGATCACAGAACAGTACCAACGACAAAAATATCTACGCTACGCCACGCGCGCGCCACGCTCGTGCAACGCGCGCGCCTCGCGTGCTCTACGCGGCCAGTACCTTCACGGCTATGATCTCTGCGCTCGTGTATGGACTTATTTTAAAGTTGTCCACGGATCGCTTCACGCCCTGCAACGCCAATACCATTAAAGTACTTGTGGACTTTACATAACTAGTTTAGGTACCGTAATCATTATTGTTCAAAACATTTAACCTAATGGAACTAATAAGTTTATGACAACACATCGACCAAGATAATGGTAAAGTTTCATGAAAACAAAACAACGTTTTAGATTGATTCGAAGTGTCACTTGCACACGACAATTTATCGAACGGCGCTGTTCGATTCTGTTTTTCCTTATTTGAAGCGTTTTAAGATGACTAACCTATTGAGTTTATCAAGAGAAAGTACCTTGACCGCGGAGAAGACGTCGAAGCCGGGGCTCCCGTGGTCGCCCTTCTGTCCCTTGTCCCCCGGCCGGCCCTGGCGACATAACAAACAAACAGCTCTTTTACATCTTGTTAGGTGGTTTATACAGCGAGCACAAGTTGCTACTTATGCTTTCATTGAACGGGATTATAGTGCCTCGGATATTTTTGCGATGGAGTAGGCTAGTCCAGCATCTAACAAACCTATCATAATCAGCGTAATTGGCCTCATCCATACGGAATTTATTATGATCAAAACGTGTGGAGCTGACTAAGCCGTGAGTTTCCTTACGATGTTTTAATTAAAAACGTATTTTCTGAAATGAAAAATCGGTCGTTTTGAACTCTTTGAATCCTGGCTGATAAAAAATAAAGATTATTTTGTTTTGTTTTTTAAATCAAAGGTCATCTCATGAAAAATATGATTTATGTACGAGTATAGTATTGCTGCAAGCACAGGCTTCATGTTCCGATCCGGTACCGCATCAGGCTCAGACAGGACTTACCGGGTCTCCCTTAGGGCCGTCCAGTCCGATAGGTCCCTGCAAGACCAAATACACATTTATAAACATTCAGTATTGTCAGTAGATAATTGTGAAAAATGTTAAAGCCAAAGACAAAACCAATTTCGTGCAAAAATGAAAACAACTACACAATTAAACTATTTGCATTTATTTTATTACTTCTTACAATTTTTCAAATTCATCATTACAAAAGGTCAGTTGATAAGGCGGTTCGCCGGATGAGATAATTTCAAAACAAAAACAAACTTTGTTTAATTAATTCTTAATTATTTTTCTTGGCGAAGAGGTACCTACCTAAATGTAGAGCGTAGGTACCTAACCACCAAAGGTTTAGGTCATCGAAATGAAACACAAATAGCCCAAACGACCTTACTACGTAATTATGTTATTGCTGGTAATTGATAACAAGGCAAGCGTTTCGAGATGATATCACACTCGGGAGGACAAGAACACGGCGCGCACTGGACGTCGCATTCCATGTTTTGAATTATGTTAGTGGGTTTAATTACCACCACTACGAGATACAATTTTAATAGCAATCTTTAAAAGGAAATGTATGTAATAAAAGGAATTCAGCGCGACTATGACAGTTAATGTTCAGCACACCATACAGAGACCGAAGCTAGTGTTCACCAATACTTTCAAAAGGTCGCACGCACAATCTTACTGCAGATTTTTTAGTAATACAACAGACTGTGACCCGCTAAGTATCCGGTAAGCGATAAGTGTTGGTGAACAGAGGCCTCGGGAGGCCGGTAGCGGAGCCGACACGGGCACTACACGAGCACGGGCACAGCCGGGCCGGACACCGCTCGGGCCCGGACAAGCTTTAAGCTGTTAGTCTAAATAAAATACGGTCAAAATATTGAAAGGAAACTGATAAGGAAATGAACAGAAGCAGCTACGGATCTATTACAACAACTGCAGGGATCAGTGCGAGATCTATGTCACTTCACAGCTCTACATTCACATTTGACCAGTTACCGGAGCAGTTTCAACTTTCATAAGGTCAGAGTGTCCCGGAGTTCACTCGATAGGAAAAGTGATTGTTCATTAATTAATAGCATTTTTAAAAGATCGAGACTATTGAGACTCTGAACTCGTTAACACAAGTTTAAAATATTGGTTCTCATTGAGGGAAATGTAAATTTATTTTTTGAAAATAAAGTTCCTCAACGAGAACTGCAGGGCGATTCAGACTTCCGAAAGTGCATCTAATTTGATGATTTCCTTCGGAAAGTTGAGCGAAGAAATGTCATTTTTCGAATTTGGAATGAATTCCGAGAAGGTCTGAATCGCGCCTGTTACTCTTAACCGATCTCTGGCTTTATGAACGAAGCATTCCGAGATGCAGCGGTATGCTCGTGAAGTGACACAGTCGGCGGCTACGGGAGGCGGGAGTCACTACAGTTGTCTCACCATGTACCCTCGCTCGCCCCGCGGGCCCTTGCTGCCCTGAAACGTCACGCGGCTATAGACACGAGCCGCCGACACACGCACGCGCGGTGCCGGCAGCCCGCGACACGCACAGAGGCAGAATCAGCGAGAGAGTAGGCCATATTGGCTCAGATTAGAATAGATATTTGCAGTAAAGAATAAAATAAAATAATGTAAGTACCGGGAATCCGTTCTTCCCAGCGGCTCCCGTTAGCCCCTGCAAATAAAAGGCACACATGAAAGCGCTACAACTAGAAGCATCAAATTAGAGAGTAGCGAAGCGTCGCCTTCGGTTAGGTGTCACGTGGTGGATGGGTGTCAGTCTGGTATGTCTCACCGGCGGTCCCGGCTCGCCGGAGTCGCCCTTCTTGCCCTTCTTGCCGCGCTTGCCGGGCGGGCCCGCAGGACCTGCAACAACATACACCACACATCATGCAAACAATAACTACTACTCTAAACATAAGCTAACAATATCACTACTGTAACCGACAGTGATCTTATTTTATAAATATTCTTATTCTTATTTCGAATAGACATTCCCTCAAATCTTTAAGCATTTATGATACTTTGGAAATATCTAATAGGGTAGACAAAGTCACGTCCCTCTGGCCAACAAGGTTCTCAATTTTGCGTTCTGTGCTATCAAGTCCGCTAGTCTCGTTTGCGATGTCGCTGTTATACCAATATCTTTGATCATTGGCGTGAATTGCTTGTGTCTAAAATGTTTTTTTTTGCTATGAATATAATATTGTAGTTATTCAATAACTAATAACAAAGGCAAACAAGGTTGTTGTACAGTATTCTTGGAAATATTTTACATGGTGTGTTTTCCTCAAGCTCTGCGGCGCCGCGGCGAGCTGACCGGTGCGAAACTAATAATTCTCAACATGATTACCTACCCATTAGTAATCATGTGCGCAAACACCACTGTGTTGAATACTACCTTCTGTTCGTGACGTCACACACCTGGTACCATTATTTAAATAGCCTCAAAAAGCATCCAGATTTCGGCCTACATCAATTCCAAGACAATGTAATCGTTTAGGTTTTGTCAAACAAACAATTAAGTTTAAAATAGAGTTCAATTATCTTGATGACTTGCATACGAATAGGTATGAAAACTATTTGTAGTAAAACTGTGTGCAAAAGATGTTTTAGAGAAAATTAAATATAGTTTCAACATTCTACCCATTTTGGAAGAACCAGACATACAGATACGGATTTGCAAGGCCTAAAACGTTTTACTGTTTTTAAATTAGCATGTCAATTGATTTGAGCACATTGAACCAGTGGTGTGCCCGCATGGCGCTCACAACGATAATATTACATTACAGCTACTTGCGTGCTCCGTGTGCTATCTGTGCATGGAAATTCCACTCCATCTGGAGTTACGTCACTGAATCATACCATTGATTGTGGAGATCGCACCGCCTAGCCTCACAACGTCATCGCCACGTCCACAAGGTTCATTGTCATTACCATAGGATGATGTGGAATCAGCCTGCTCTAGCTCTGACCAGTATTTTTGCTTTAAAATGCATTGTTGCTTATCCACTATTTTTACTATAAAAGAGGTAGGTAAGTACATGAAAACCATTAGTAAACTATTAGTAAAACCAACACTAAATCAAATTAATAAATTGGCAAAGAATGCAATTTGTTGTGTCTTGTCCAAAAAATTTGCATGTTTAATGTTCGATGTTCAATTCAAGGCTGGAACTTGATATTTCTAGTATATTGTAGTTTGTTGTAAAGAATTCCACAGAGTTATGAGATTAGTTCATTCGTATTTGTCAACAACATATATAAGTTGGTATAAGTAAGTGTGCGGTCTGGTCGCTGTGTCGTAGTTCGGTCGCCATCCTCTGACTCATTTGTTTGTATTCACAAATAAATTATGTATTAAAATTAATTAGGTATGTTTGGTATTGATTGTGTCTACCTAATATAATTGTAAAGTGTAAGGTTTTATCTGACAGAACCTCGATCAAAGGCTAACAACTTGGCAAACCAGTCGTTGGTAATCCAATAAATCAAGTCATTTTAAAATTATGATAATCTTATATCGTTTTGTTTGTAAATTGTCATTTAACAATAGATTGATTATTCAGTATAAATGTTGCTAAGTGCGCGTATTTTCTAATGAGGTCACTTGCAAAGTGTAGACTACCTAATGATTCTAGTTATGTTTACCTGCCTGATGCACGTCGATATTATGTGAATAATGTGTAACGCGTTAGTGTTTTGTTCTTTGTCTCCTTTTTGTCTTACTTTCGCTGACGAATACAAAAAGCAATTAACATTTTTAATTGTTAAAGTTTTTTTGGTTTAGTCATCTTTCTTAGAATATAATTTACCTGTTCATACCTATTCACTTCTATAGGAAAACCAAGACTAATATTACTGGTTTTACCTTATCAGACTGTGACGTAGCACGTAGAGTCCGAATTAATTCATACAACAATACCTCTAGCTCAAGGCTGCTCAACGTTTTTATCAGTCGGGCCAAATGGACAATTCAGATATTTCTGGCGGGCCATTGATGGTTACTATTTTAGTTACTTGTTAATAAGACTTATGTATTAGTGTAGGACGCCCTCCAGCTAGGTGGAGTGATAATGTGCGGAAGGTCTGGAAGCTGGATGCGTCAAGTCGAAGCCGAACACCGCACACGGCCTCTCAACTTGACAGGTATTTTCAGGCTTGAGCGGGCCATTCAAAAATGGTCAGCGGGCCACAATGTGGCCCGCGGGCATAGGGTTGAGCGGTCTTGCTCAAGCTCAGGGTTGGGCAAACTGCTTTCATCAGGGGCCAAACAAAACCAATGAAATGTAATGGGGCCAGCTTGTTTAACTGGTTTTTACTATTACTCACAAAACACTAAAAAAATTGTAACAATTTTGAAAGCGTTTACATTTAATTGAGATGAAATAGTACGGACTGAGTAACAATGATGGCGCGGCGGGCCGGATTACAAAGGTTCGCGGGCCGGAGATGGCCCACGGGCCGTAGTTTGCCCATCACTGCTCTAGCTACTATGTATGTAGGTACCATACGGCATTCTTGCGTGATTTCTATTTTAGTATTAGCCCGGCTTTTGTCTCCTCGCTCACGTTGAATACTTAGTGATTTTGTTGTTTTTGTAACGATATTACCTAATGTAATGTTGAAAACAACTCACTTGGTTTGATTTTATAGAATAAATAGAATCAGTAACAATTTGAAGAAAGCAATATTACATTGTGTATTTTGTGTGTTTAGTAGCAAATAAATGATGTGTCTATGTCTATGTCTACATTAGAAAATGAAAAATCTTATCAAAATATTCAATTCCGACGGGATTCGAACCCGCAATGATACAAGCGATCCTCCTTAAGTGTGGTTTAAAACCATAAAAATTAAAAATTAAAGCAATATTACTTATTATAATTTATTATTGTGTAGAAGTAAAAAAAATACTAAGCCTAGCCAAAAATAAAGTAAAACCAGCGCCTGCGCATTTCGTCTGGCAACGCGTAGCGCACGTGGCTAATAACCGCTGCAAGGAGTCCGGTCAGAGTCTGTTACGAACAACACTTTGCTATAATCATTTTAACACAGCATGATTATCATAATATGACATCGTGCTGTGTTAAATACATTTTAAAATGGCTTTTAGTGTAGAATTAATTGTCAAACAATCTCATCATTTTTCTACATCTTCAAATTAAGATTTTAGAATAACACAAAGATAGATTATTTCCTTTACAGACAAATGCGAAGTTTCGCCGGTTACTTAGCAGGGTGACGTCATGTCGCAGACTAGAAGAAGCTTGTGAATCGTGACGTCTGTTAGAGCGCAGGCAGCAGGCGCCTCGGGCGACGCGCCGCGCCGCGCCGGCTTTGATCTCGCGCCCGCATCCCTCTCATTGAATTTACTTTACATTCAATTACGTCAGTAAACAGTTTTTATCATCAGAGTGCCGTTTGTCAGCTCATCGCGAACGAATTAAGCAATCTCGTCTGTAGCAGCCCGCAGCCGAGACTCTTCTTCGTCGCACCTACTCTTTCAGTATTATTTTACATTTTTGTTTGAGCATTACTAGCCAAGATGGTAATTTACTATGCTATAAATATTCGTTAAATCTGAGATTTTGTTGTGTTAAAATCTGATTGAGATGTTTATATTTATAACCAAATGAAATGTTTTGGTTCCACTTGCTATTTATTTATTTTCACCTGTACTTCTGTCGAGTAGCAAATTTACCGAATTACGAATCTGTTCAATTTGGATTCTGTCGAGAAGCGAATCTGCCGAATTACAACTGTACAACACCGAACAAAGGCTCCGAGTTTGGTTTAGTCGCGTCGTAGCGGCGTGCTACGAGTTGTCTACGCGCTGGCTACGAGCTACGCGCGTCCCCGCACAGAGGGCGCTCACCCCTCAGAACTGCTACTTTTAAAAAATAAGCTGTTGTGTTTCTATCTTTAATATTAGTTTTGGATTTATTATTTTAGATTCGATGTTTGTAATTTTTAGAATGTTTTAATTTTTCTTTTAAGTTAAAGTTTTTTTTTTTCTATTTATATTGTTAAATTCAGTGATACGTGTGCTATTTTAGTGAATAAATGTATGTCTATGTCAAAAGATTCTAATAATAATTCAGCTGGTTATATAATTAAGCTAAAGACTTTTGAAGGCAAAAACCATGCTTTGGTTTAATTTGTCACGAAACAAGACACGCGTCGGTCGCGCATTCTTGTGATGTCGACAGCTTTTTCTTCGGTTCCCTAACTTGGGCTTAAGTTTCGATTGGCTTCAATAAAATTTAATTGCCCTTCGGCCGGTCCGAGGAGGGCGGAGGGGAGGGGGAGGGGGGGGGGGCAGCGAGGGGATCGCCAAAAACGCGCACTTTAATTAAATATCGAACTTTTCCGATACATACCGGACTCCGCTCGAAGACGGTTAGGTAAAATGCATCATTTTATTTCTAAGTTAGTAAATAATTTGTATTAAGTAGTAATAGAATTTTTTAAACATCTATTAACGCCCTCTCAATACATGGTCGAAATATTCAGCTTCAGATGTAGATAATCGCTCGCAAATCTCCCCAAGCAGCCAAGTTGAATTGATTACCCCGTCCCGGGCCCGCTTTACTACGATTGACTCGCATTTTTCTCACCTTTACAACTCGCAGCAGCCGTCTCCACTAGTTGGGGTTATTTTCTACAAGACTTCGCTCTGGTAACTTGTTGGGCGGCGCCAGCAGCGTACCTTTGAATTGTTTTGTGTTACTATATTTTGATTACCGAATTTGATATTTTGATTTAAGATTAATTAGATATCCGCCTTCTTTTAACTCCTTCAACAATCCTTTGCTTTTTAAGTTCAACTCTGTATCCTCTAACTTTGAAGCAATACATTTTTTTTATTAAAAGAAGCCAGAGAGGTTGTAAGTTTGTAGTGTGTATCTATCTGTGGCATCATAGCTTCTGAACGGAGGTACCCATTTTGATGCGATTTTATTTGTTTCAAAACTGACATGATCGAGATGATTTGATCTGTTCAGGTGTTTGAAGATCATCAGCTCTTTTTTAGTTTATGAGAGGATGTCGGGGGCTTTTTATAACATTTTTAATTTAACTGTTATTTTTACTTATTTTTATTTTTAAGAGTGACAATTGGTAGTAAAATAGCACAAGTACTTGTATATTATGGTTAACCGCGCAGCAGGTGCCGCAGGAAGGCCACAAATCTCCAGCACATTATTGAGCCATTACCGCCCTCGCTCTGAATTTTGATAATCGAGTTAATCCGGCGAGGGGTCTAAAAATATGGCTCGCGCTTCGCTCGACGGATTGCAAGTAAATCGAGTTAGCATGCCATCCGCCCGCCGCCTTCCGCCAGCCGTGCGGGACTTCAGGAAGTCAGTCCATTTCTATAGAACCTGCTCATCGAAAGAGTTGTATCGAGCAGACATGCCTATCGCTCTTGCACTCGACCAGCGAAGCGATGCAACTTTCAGCATCTTATTGTCGACCGCAACGCCAAAATTTCCAGACTTAATGGAATAACATTTAGTTTGATTGGTGGTGTGCAGTAATCTAATGAAAAATCATGAAAAGGGAAATAATATTGTTATTATTTATTTCAAAATCAAAGACTGCCTCAGTTTTCCTTTACCGTTTAGCTAAAGTAAAGCTCGCATTAGTGAGCGGCCAAATACCTGGAAATATTTACCTACCTTTGAAAATTGATAATAATAGTGCTAAGAGCAGCTGACTCGTTTCAGTTTTTTAATTTGTACACCGAAGCCACTATGGCTATTGCTATCTCCAAATTGCACATTCATTTTAACCTCGACTTTTGGTGACACTCATCAAAACTGCTCCATGAACCCTGAGCTGACCCCCCCCCCCCCCCCCCCCCCTCCACCGCTCAACCGTTAAAATACCGCTAATTATGTTCGCTTAATGGTGTCATAAACCTTCCTAACTTGGTGTTCAGTTCACCCTGTTTTTTGTGATCTAAGCGCGAGTTCCCAAGACGTGTTAATTTTAAGGGTCGTTTAATGCGGGATAACCTCAATAGTGGGCACTGCTCGCAAGCAAGCAATTAGTGGTTTAACATTCTTCATCTCTAAAATTAATCATTTTATTTTGAATACAAGGCAAAACTAGTAGTGCTGGGTTTATAGGAGGAAGGCGTGGGTTTTTCTTACTCTATATTCGATAAGTCCGACTTGGGAAGTACCTCCGCCTTATAGAATATCGCAGCCAAATAACATAATTCTTCTCGAATGGTGTTGTGTTCCTGCGGTGCGGTTGCCAGAGCTCTGCTCTTCGCGCTGCGGTGACAACTTGTACCAGTACTTGTACCAGTCTTGTCCATTGTGTTGTCGGCGCAGTGATTCCTCTTTTAAAGGGTCAGCAGCGCGAGTGTGACTCCTCTGGTGTCACAGGCGTCCATAGGCTACGGTAACCACTTACCATCAGGTGGGCTGTATGCTTGACTGCTACCTTAGTATAGTACTCGTATAAAAAAACTTTTTTTGAAATAGAAATGTTTTTCTTCTTGTTTTTCCTTAGTGTTTATGCAGTAGTCTAGTGAGTAGTGAAGCGCCGCCGCCCGCCCTTGTCGGGGTCGCGGAACAAAATCTCTAATAAAGCGCTCTTCTTTTATTTCTCGCGACGACACTTTGACTTCGTTTTGCTCGAGTGATTCTAAGTGCTTTCAGTCTTGTGGTTACGCTACGTTATAAAACATTGAAATGTATTTTTTTAACAATGCTGTAGCAGTTGAAGCAGATTTTTATTTAAAATATTTGTTACAAATGGTTTACAAAGCTTATCGAATCGTTCGACCTGATGTGGCTACCATGTAGAGGTAAAAGATCGTAGATTGAGTGTACCCACTAAATCTAAACTTTCTTTTTCAATATCATAAAATTCATATTTTAAATAATGTCTAAACGATGTACAGTAATATCATTAAAATCTAAATCGTCGCCTTTTTGCCAAGATTCCAACAGATCACAAAGGAGGTTATTAAGAGCCTGCGGCCATAACCTAAATTGTATGAGTGATTCTGAGAGATGAAAGTCTTCCGAGAAGATTAAAGCAATTTAGATAACCGCTAAGATTGAGGCCGTCACATTGTGTGTGAAGGCTGTAGAGGAAGGCCCCGAGCCGCGCGCTGCCCCGGGGGTGCGGGGGCTGCGGGAGGGGAGGGGGGGGGGGGGAGAGAAGCGGCGTGCTAATGAGGGTTATCCGTTTCATCGGGCGGCCGCCGTGGCTGATTGTACACGACACTCGTGTGTAGTGACGACTGTCCTTCTTATTTCCTACTAGCTTCCACTTGCGGTTTCTGTCACATGGTACCAACGTGGCCTATAACACTCAAAGATACTAGATTTTTCTAAATCTGACGAGTAGTTTCGGTGATTACGTCCTAAATCCAAAGTTATATTAACTCTACATCTTTCTAATATTAGTCGGGCTTACACCTCGGCCCACTAGAGAGACCGGTGCTGCGAGCACGGTGTACTCGTGCTGTACTCCGGCTATGACATGATGTCACGAACAGATTTTCTTTACAACGAAAGGAATGTAGGTACTTATAGTTTCAGATCTAATTAGTCGACGATGTAGCCCAGTGAACGCAAAAAACATGTAGGCATGTAGCGGCTATGTTTATTTCTACCTAGACGTAGCAGTCTACATTGTCTACGACGTAGATTTTTAAGCTATATACGTTGTCTACGGCGTAGAGTTAAAAATTATCTACATTGTCTACGGCGTAGACCTGGTAGCGGTCTACGTTGTCTACGACGCGACGTAGGATTGAAATTTATCTACATTTGGCAACGACATTATACTTCATACTGTTATCTACGACATAAGCGTAGGTGGCAGTTTACATTGCCAGCACCGAATACATATTTTTTTGTTTATTATATTGGTTGTAGGTTACGTTGCATTTACTGTAGTCAGGCTAATCTTAATAAGCAGAGAGTCAGTCCTATTCTGATAAAGTGCAGTTATACTATTACTATACAGTACAGTAGAAGTGGTCGCAGCTACGGCACAGCGGCAATCAAAGCGGCACTTCTGGAGTGGTCGTCTGTCCACGCGCACCGACCGAGCGACGCGGGACTGAAGGGTTCAGCTGAACCACTGGCTCATGGCCACGGCTCCACTTGTAAGTTTGCATCACGACAAGGAAGTATGCCTACATAATTATGCATTACTTTTTTACGAAAACATGTCGTGTTGTTTATGATCAAATGATCCCAAGGGTTTAAAGCGGCAATTTTCAAGGAGGGTTCCTTAGTAGCATTATGAGAAGGGTAGTACATGAAGCTTTTGAAAAGTGTCGGGCGCGGGTGAACGAACTCCGTGAGCACGTCTGAGATAGAGCCGTAACTCATCGCATAAATATGTGGAAATTTGGTCACGCGAGCTCTCGACGCCGGCAGCTACTGTTATTGTTCTATTTTAAATTATGTTTCAATTTTTAACGCTTTTAGATGATTTGATTTGAATCTAGTAAATATCTTAAGTTTTTTCACTTATCTACATCTTTGTTGAATTCAAGTAAAGTTCTAAGGCAATAGATTGTCAATTAGATACACGAGAGAAGGCAAGTAATTGCACAAAAGCACTAACGCAGTAAAATGCGCAACTATTTAAACATTAACTGGTTGAAGCAAATTGTAGCGAAGTTAAACGACTCAAGTAGGTAGGTAAGTAGTTAACGAAGTACGTTTTGAGCAAGTTTCAATGTCATCAGGCTCGCGGAGAGCTGGCCTGCAGTGCCGCGTCGCATCGGCTCGGGCGAAACTATTCAAATGCATTCGATAAATTGGTACTTAGTAAATCAGTACCTACTAGTGTAAATTCAGAGTGTTAGAAACATAAACGCCTACCTGCATAATCATATTATATGAATTCTACATTTACAGTTTTATACTACAACATCTCATTTTCGATGCGCGCTGTGTCACGGCGGCGTCACCGGTCGTCATTTGTCACAGACGATGTGTCGCGTCACGCGTGTCACGCGCGTCATCCGCAGGACAGCGCGGGAGCACAACGTTTCTAAAAGGGGTCAGGATTAGAGTACTAACAATGGAAATAAATACGACCATTTCATCTCTGTTTTCGCTAAAATGAATGATAGATAGAGTCTGACAGAGATGAAATGTTTTTAAATGTATCTCATCTACTTTATTTGTAAACATAAAACATACTAATAATATACGCAAAATGTTGGTCGCATTTGAATTAAGCAAAGGGAAACAACTCTGTCGTAATTATTGGCCGATTTCCAAATATTTTTTGGTTGTATAGTTATCGCCCGACCGGCTGTCCCCCCTGCGTTGTGACGGATCAGTGCCACTCGCACCTCCGGCCTCGCCCCGGCGCCGGCCTCGCTCCGGCGACTCATTCAACGGCCATTAGCTGACATACGAGTATGTGCTGAGTACCTGTTGAATGACGGATGGCAGGCTCCGACACCCTCATGAATCGCTAAATCGAGAATTTCGGACAACGATGTATTTGGGGTTTACGCGATATATTTCAAAATTTCAAGATTTAAATATTCGCAAAGGTTACAGTTACTTTGAGAAAAAAGAAAGCATTTAATTTTGAAACGACGTTTCAGTTTAATACTTCTCGGTTCAGATTCCTTCGATTCGCAAGTTGATTTAGCAATTTGCTTGGCCTACTGCCGCTGAAGTTGAGGAAATAGGTTGGATCTTGCGAATGAGATCTGTTTGCCGACAAACAGCCGGCGCGGAGTGTTTGCGCGAGGCGAGGCGAGGCGAGGCGGCCCTCAGTAATGGCCCGCATGCCGCCGCCTCCACTTCGGCATCTCACGAGGAATGTATGCCAAGCAAAGCATCGTTTCGTTCTGTTAAAAAATTGCAAACGCAGCTCTTGATTTACTTTTTATCTAGATTATTATACAGCGCAGGAGGTAATCCATGCTCACACTTAACAGGATACTGTAGTGTACATTATTGTTGAGATAGAGAAGGTTTGCCTAGCACCTAAACCATTACGTTAACTTATTTGTGGGACTGGCTAAGCTGCGGGTTCCCTAACGATGTTTTCTTAGACCATTTACAGAATTGATTTTGATTCTGATTATGATTCCAAGGACTTTCGGAACGTTTCGAGTCACTATCACACTCAGCTCAGCTAACATTGCACTATCTTTTGCGTGGAATTGTTGATTATTCTTATTGTGAGTGGACCGGCTGGGCAGGCAATAGGCGTGTGCCGGAGGTAGCCAAGCACATCGCAATAAACTATCGAAAACGACTCGCTCCGGGACAATCTGGCGTGTAATTGCGAGGCTCGCGGCGAAAAATGCACAACTGGGCGCCACCGCACCGATCCAAGAGTTACAAATTGTTTGGGGGCTTGATTGAGGTCGGTTAATGTAGGCTCAGTCGTTTAACACTGAAGGTTTAAACCGAAGGTGTTGCCTCCAAATTCTGATTTTTGAGTTTAATCTTTTGCGTTATCTAACGAAACGTACAGAAAGCGTCATTAATTGGTATCCCCCTAGTAAAAGGTCGGTTTAAACTTTTACTTTTCATTTTCTCATCCTTGCTTACTTATGGATATCTAATTTCGCTCGAGCACGAGCCGATGCAATAACGGTTATAATACCTGACTGAAATCCAACGTTGAAATGAAAAGGGTCCGTGTTCAAATTAATAGGGAGATACCGATTGATGACGCTGACTGTACCAAGGTATGTCACATCATAAGTATCAAAGTTACAATTAAACATTGAACCTACATGTCAATCATCGATGGGGCGAGGCGGGGTGGGGCGTGCTCCGATTTTGATACAAATGAAACGTCTCTAAAGAGTACAGACGCATGTCAAATGATTGTACTTATCACACAATGCTTTGAGAAGATGAGTGAGATCCAATAACCTGAAGTTCAGAAGAGGTCGCGACACACAAATGATTTGAAGTCAAAAAGAGAGCGGTACATACAAATCATGTGAGAGATTATAATGAGCGATTGGGTGTTGTTCAGACAATGGCGCTGCGATCTCTAACACTCTGACTCGTCGCATTTGCATGAGAACGGTCTCGAGTGCAAGTGTTGGCCGCACCCACCGTGCATCACATGCATTTGGTTTGAACACACACGAAGGAAGGAACGAACGGAAATTACGTTATGATGTTAGTCCATGAATTGAATTGATTTAAATAATTTAAGGTTTTCTTATAGTTATAAACAAAATATAAAATGTTGTCTAGTGAAGCAGGTGGCGTGGCCAGGACTACAGCAGCCAGACCAGATCCGAGGTGCATCAATTGAATCTATCAAATTACATTCTAAATTTAATTTTAACTGGGACGCGAATTGCCATATGTCCCACTTGCTGGGGGGGAAGGGAGCCAACTGTCACACATGACATATTTTTGACATAATGATGATTTATTTCTGTCATACATGAAAACTTATAGTGATACCACTATCATAATTTTATGTTCCCCGATTTGAAAATATTTTGTTGAGACGTGTAGCACACTTTGTCTTTAATCAATAAATCTTAAAATTGTAACGATTTTATTTACAGAAAGTGATCTCCCCCTAATTCAACTAGATGACAACGCCAATCATTCCGCTGCGTTTTGGTTCGATCTCATAAATGTCAGCCATTTGGTGAATAGTAGAATAGCTTTTCAAAAATGTGTTCTGCCAAAGTCCAAACCTTAGCTAAAACCTCACCACAACTGAGTCGTTTGTCATTAGTAGAATAGGAAACAGTCGAAAATCTAAAGTTTAGCTGAGGTTTTGCTTGAGGTTGATAAAAAGTTTGGTACTAGAATTGACACCCTGCTAAGTAAGTAGTTAACTTTACAAAGTAGGGACCTACATCACCTACATCTTTAGATTTCTCAACATGTTCTTACATTTATAGAAATATACCTACCTACCTAATATATTTTACTAGCAGCGTCCTCGCGGCGGCTTAGTTTTTGTGTGAGAAAAAGAGGAAAATGATGTTGCTTGTCACAATTTTACATTATAAACTTTTAGTTAATCTTAAAATAAAGCTCTATCTACTTACCCTAAAAATCTGTACCTACCATAAATATTGCGAGAAAATATACTGGTATCACTACTACCAAATTTACTTTTGACATGACTTTCATAGGGATTGATAAATATCGATATTAGAGATGTCGATGTTTTTTACACTAACAGTAGAAAATGTGTAGGTACCTATGCTAGGTTACAAGTTTTTTACCATTTCTATCCAAAAAAATACTTGTAATAAAAGACTAGGTAAAATCCAGTTGATCTAATGTCTTGTAAAGCTTATAATTGTTGATTATAAAATTAAATAAAAAAAATATTGCTGAACATTTTACACAGCGCCATCTAGCCCCAAACTAAGCAAGGCTTGTACAATGGGAACCAGATAACTGATAGAATACTTATATACCTTTTGTAAATACATACATACATAGAATAATTTATAACACCCAGACACAGAACAAACATCTATGTTCATCACACAAATGTTTGTCCTGAGTGGGAATCGAACCCACGACCTACAGCGCAGAAGGCAGAGCTACTACCAACTGAGCTAAGAGGCCGGTCAAATTGTACCTAATTGTACCTAGAGTCCGCGTCAGCACTAAGTGCTACGGCAAAAGCAGGAACTAATAGTTTTATTTACTTTAATAAGCTCTTTTAGTCACGGTCGTTCAGTTGTTCTGATGTGTAGAATTAACTAACGTACAAACTTGCATAATTATTATTGTTCAAGCCGCATTTGGACAGTTGGTAATTTTTAACCTAACCTAGTTCTGTGATAGCAGCGCTGCGTCTATCGGACTTCAGTGGGGGCGCGCACTCTACCTATTGTTATTGTATATGTTCAAACGGCTGAACCGATTTTGATGAAGCATGTCTATGAACCATTACTAATAAAAAACCTGCTTTCAAATAAATAAAAACCGCATTCAAATTGGTTCACCCTTTTAAGAACTACGGTGCACACATACAAACATAAACACACACAGCGGTCAAACTTAGACACCTCTTTTTGCGCCGAGGGGCGGGGGAGGGGGGGGGGGGGGGGGGTTAGAAATAAAAGTCAACAAAAAGTTTATAGGTACTTCATCATAATCATCCGCAGCGCAACTCGACTTCCCCCATTGCAGGATATGGGCCTCTTTTTGGTCGTGCCACTGTGTTTGTTCTCGGCTTTGTGCTAGGCTCATCCACTGCGTGCACCAGCACGACATTGTCGGGCGCATTTTACTTACAATATAATTACAACAAACAAATTATAGAAAAAGTAGGTAGGCACACGAAAACGTTGAAAATCTTGATAAGATACTCAGGTGTGATTTAATATCAATAGGTACTATAAAAATTATAATTATGTTGTTATGTGCCAATTTGCACAACTACACAACTACCTAGGTACAATACAACATAATTTAGTATATTATGTAACTTCAAGAAACTTAATGTAAATGGTTTTATCGATATCGATAAGGAGTAATAATTGTACATTACCTCATCGTAATGCAAAGACTCGCCACGTCAATTTTGTACCTTCGTAAACCTAAATTATTCAAAATTCGAACTATTGCTAATCGCAATAAGGCTAAACATAATTTTAAAAACCGCATTAGTATCGTGGTACTGTCACTCAAGACAGTTGTCATTAGACAGTAGTGCATGAGTGATGTCCAAAATATAGTAATTAATAGACATTGCTAGGCAATTATAGACCGTATCCACCGTATCCGTTACGATTGAAAATTAAACAGAGATGTGACGGCAGGCGATGCGATCTTTTTCATTTTAGTCGTATATTTTTTGAATCGATGTTTTAACCTCAGTTAAAATAAAATAATGTATAATGAAGTAGAAAATCAGCTAAAACACAAAAAAACATTTACATAATGAAATGTTACACCATATTTTAAAGATTTGAGGTGTAGTGGATTTTTATTGCACTGGTATAGCACCATAAATTGGCATTTTCATGGAGCACCTTCCTCGGTGATAACGATACGGAGACTGATAAGAATCGATTATTAGGGTAGTTTTTATTGACGGTACCTGATTTTGATTTGTCAAAGTAATCTAGTCCGTTGGCTAGAGGGGTAAGATTTGTAGGATCATAAAGGCGCGTCCGAGAATTTTAATGACGTTCCGGGATTCAAATGGCAGCAAGCACCGATATTCTTAAAACTGCTAAACAGATTTGTTAAGAAAAATCTGATTTATTTAGTTTAAGATATTTCTTCGTTATCATTGAGATGTGCGCGTGGCCGTCAGGTGCGCGTGACGGCTGCGATTGTCATGCTAATGCCGGAGGGGGAGGGGTGTGCAGGGGGGGGGGAGGGGGGGGAGGAAGGGAGGCTTGATTAAAAAACTTGCTTACACAACAACGCGACAAGGACCTGACGCGATCACACTTTTTGAAAGGGACATAAAAAACCAATTTAAAGTTGGCACCAACACCTTTTCTGCTTAACTAAAAAGTCGTAAAATTTCCGCTTAAGAGTAGATATAGTGTGTTAACTTTCAAACTTGTTATAAATTCATAAAGTTTTAGTGAAAAACAGTTAAAAGTAAAACTGTGAGCCGCTTGCGTATTTATAAGCTCGCGTTGCCGCTAGCATATTCCTTATTCTTCTCTAGGGATGAGTCCACAACTTCAAACTGCACTTGTTTCTTTTGCATTCAAAAGCGCGCAAGAGTTTGGTCGTGCTGCGGCGCGGTGTCGGAGACAACGGAATAAATTTGTAATTTATGGTTTCCCAGTTGGATATACCCCGCAGTCTTCGGTCAAAGCGCCGCGGCGCTTTGACCGCAGTAGAATCTGCGGCTACGTTTTGTCCAGCTCCTTGCGGCATTCTGGATTACAGCAGAATGGGATGAGGAGCGTGCGATAATTCGATCACCACCAATACTTCGTAAGATCTTCACCAATACTTCGTAAGATCTTCACCTTATTAAATTTAAAAAATGAAACGAAAAAATGCTGAAGTCAAGTCACTCTTCATGGATTTAATAAAAGGCCACGGAATTTTTGTAATGTTAAAAAAAAAATCAAAGTGATTTTATTTGGGTTTCTTAGTTTTACAGAACTCTAAAAACTTGAAATATCGTATGCTAGCTAACGCCCGCGGCTTCAATCGCGTGGACTACTATATTATTATCCCACTGGAACCATACATTTTCCGGGATAAAAATTAGCCTATGTATTATTCTTGAAGCTAAACTATCTACATTCCAAATTTCATCAAAATCGTTTAGTAGTTATGGGGATACGTGGTAACAAACATTCACACACACACACACGCGGACTTTTGCCTATAATAATACTAGCTGCTGCCCGTGGCTTCGCTCGCGTGCTACCCGGATAAAGCTCCAGCTCCAGCCATTCAACTTTCTCCACACAAAAAATCACGTCAATCCGTCGTTCCGTTTTGACGTGAAAGCAGGACAAAATAAACACACTTTCACATTTATACTAGTAGTTCGCCCCGAACTGAGATCTCGCGCACCGTAGATGGCTTACATTTGGACTTTCTTCTGACTACCCCTATACTTTCAAGTGCTATTACTGCCCAGTATGCCTATTGCGCTAGCTCGTCATGGTAAAAAATACTGGCATGCATGCCATACATAATGTCGTGTCTAATTTTTCATTCATTTAATAGGTACCTATATGAATTCTCGTCGTATTTCAAAAAGTACCTATGTACAGTCAGCGTCATCAATCGGTATCCCCCTGTTGATTTTAACAAGGACCCTTTTCATTTCAACTTTGGATTTCAGTCGGATTTGCTAGTATAGGAACTCGAGCGAAATTAGATATCCATAAGTATACTAGCAAATCCGACTGAAATCCAAAGTTGAAATGAAAAGGGTCCTTGTAAAAATCAATAGGGGGATACCGATTGATGACGCTGACTGTACCTATACGTCCTAGAATAAAAATAATAACTATTTTGGAAAGTACAACTAAATACCTTTCATTTGACACCCCACTCAATAGGTATGTTTGTTGATATTTTTTTTTTACCCCCTTCGGAACCCAATATCTTGACAACCCCTTTAGTGATTAAGCTCATTTTGCCCCACCTTAAATTTTCATAGCACAACCTATTGACCTACCAAGTTAAGCCTACCTAACCTAACCTACGTACTACGTAATTTATTTTCAGGTTCCCGAACAATTATTTTCATTCATCGATCGAGCGAGCGAAGCGAGCGAAGATCTTAGTGGTAAGTTGGGCGATTTTGCTTTGTATGTTTGTATGTTTGTATGTTTGTATGTTTGTATGTTTGTATGTTTGTATGTTTGTATGTTTGTATGTTTGTATGTTTCACGAATTGTTGTTCGAGCATAACTGTCGAACCGTTCATCCAATCTGCATGAAACTTGGTAGGTCAATAGGTTGTGGTAAGGAAATTTACGGTGGAGCATATGAGCTTAATCGATGAAGGGGTTGTGAAGATATTGGGTTCCCGAGGGGGTAAAAAATTATGAAAGTTACACAAATATATTGAGTGGGGTGTCATACGAAAGGGCTTATTTTGTACATTCCAAAATGGTTTTTATTTTTAATCTAGGATGTATAGTTTTTGAAATACGACCAAAGACCAAAAACTACGAAACCAGAGCTGCAAGAGCTCCCGTTTCATAGAGTTTCGATGTCTTCGTAGCTCATTGACTGGTCGGTCTTAAAAAGAGAGTGGCATCGTTGCGGTTTGGTTTGCAATGATTTTAGATGCTACTTGATTTATTTTCATGATAAAAAAATTTTTGATAAAAAATGAAAATAATTGGGGTAAAAAAAGTTAAGTAAACAAATATATTGAGTGGGGTGTCAAATGAAAGGTCTTTATTTGTACATTCTAAAATAGTTATTATTTTTATTCTAGGACGTATACTTTTAAAAATACGACGAGAATTCATAAATATGAAATAAATGAAAAATTAGACACGACATTATGTATTGCATGCATGCTAGTATTTTTTACCATGAAGAGCTAGCGCAATAGGCATACCCGGCAGTAGTAGCACTTGAAATTATAGGGGTAGTCAGAAGAAAGTCCAAATGTTGGCCATCTACGGTGCGCGAGATCTCAGTTCGGGGCGAACTACTAGTTACCAAGTTTTTTTTTTTTTTACCAAGAAAATAAATCAAGTAGCAACTAAAATCATTGCAAACCAAACCGCAACGATGCCACTCTCTTTCTAAGCCCGACCAGTCAATGAGCTACGAAGACATCGAAACTCTATGAAACGGGAGCTCTTGCAGCTCTGGTTTCGTAGTTTTTGTTCTTTGGTCGTATTTCAAAAACTATACATCCTAGAGTAAAAATAAAAACCATTTTGGAATATACATAATAAGCCCTTTCATATGACACCCCACTCAATATATTTGTGTAACTTTAAAAAAACTTACCCCCTTGGGAACCTAATATCTTCACAACGCCTTCATCGATTAAGCTCATATGCTCCACCGTAAATTTCCTTACCACAACCTATTAACCTACCAAGTTTCATGCAGATTGGATGAACGGTTCGACAGTTATGCGCGAACAACAATTCGTGAAACATACAAACATACAAAGCAAAATCGCCCAACTTACCACTAAGATCTTCGCTCGCTTCGCTCGCTCGATCGATTAGTTAGGTATTAGGTATAACTAGTAGTTCGTCCCGAACTGAGATCTCGCGCACCGTAGATGGCTTACATTTGGACTTTCTTCTGACTACCCCTATAATTTCAAGTGCTACTACTGCCGAGTATGCCTATTGCGCTAGCTCTTCATGGTAAAAATACTAGCATGCATGCAATACATAATGTCGTGCGTGTCTAATTTTTCATTTATTTCACATTTATGAATTCTCGTCGTATTTCTAAAAGTATACGTCCTAGAATAAAAATAATAACTATTTTGGAATGTACAAATAAAGACCTTTCATTTGACACCCCACTCAATATATTTGTTTACTTAACTTTTTTTACCCCAATTATTTTCATTCTTTATCAAATTTTTTTTTATGACGAAAATAAATCAAGTAGCATCTAAAATCATTGCAAACCAAACCGCAACGATGCCACTCTCTTTTTAAGACCGACCAGTCAATGAGCTACGAAGACATCGAAACTCTATGAAACGGGAGCTCTTGCAGCTCTGGTTTCGTAGTTTTTGTTCTTTGGTCGTATTTCAAAAACTATATATCCTAGATTAAAAATAAAAACCATTTTGGAATGTACAAAATAAGCCCTTTCGTTTGACACCCCACTCAATATATTTGTGTAACTTTAAAAAAAAATTACCCCCTTGGGATCCTAATATCTTCACAACCCCTTCATCGATTAAGCTCATATGCTCCACCGTAAATTTCCTTACTACAACCTATTGACCTACCGAGTTTCATGCAGATTGGATGAACGGTTCGACAGTTATGCGCGAACAACAATTCGTGAAACATACATACAAACATACAAAGCAAAATCGCCCAACTTACCACTAAGATCTTCGCTCGCTTCGCTCGCTCGATCGAATATGGGTACGGATTAGTAGGACTAGCCTCAAAACAGAATATAAGAACTGGAGGCGTACGTACTCTCTTGTTGTCCGTATCATTAAATAGTAAGGAGTATTAGGTCGATACCATCTGCATCTACAACACAGCATTCAATTAAAGCGGCGTCTCACGTGGCCTGATCCTGGAGATAGCGCGATCACTCCCGGACCAGCACCGGCTTACATTACACAGGGAATCGGCACAAGTTTATTTCTTTAGATACTGCGAGTTCGTCACAAATTAATCAAACACTGTGACAAAGTCCAGTCAAATATTTCGTTTTACTTATAATTTTAATTTGAAACATTTTTGTTCTCTTAGAGTTTAGATAGCCATCTCAGACGATTTGGTTGATAAATCGTTTTTCTGACTAGGGAGCTCTAGAAATACTGTTCAGGGTCAAGTTGTTCTAGTAAAATTAGATTTTAGTACTAATTAAAAGTTAAAATGTTTATCCTATCTTATTAACGAATAATGTTTGTTTGTATTCACGCTCTCGAAAACGGCTCTAACGATTTCGATGAAATTTGCGGTACGGGGGTAGGTCTCATATCTGGGAAAATTAGTTTTCTCGGCATTTTCATGCAAAAAGATTTACCAGTGCAATGTGGTTCGTAATTTGTTGAGACTTAAGTGGCTGAGTGGTTAGAGTGCCCGCCTGCCAGCCGAAGGCTGCGAGTTCGAATCTCAGCCGGTTAAAATTTTTTTGTTCTAATTTTTTATTTTTTTTATTTTTCTCTATTTGCACCCGAGCAGAGCTCGGTCGCCCAGATCTTGTTTCTATTCAATCTGGTAAAAATAATTTGAAGCCGCTTGTAAAAAGCTTTCCCTCCATTATGGCTTTTATGCAATAAGCTACCAGGAATAGTGCTCGGGGTACTGGGAGCTCGTCGTCTGCTCGCACTATCAGATGTTGCGCCTGCGCAGCCTCCGCCCCGCATCGCAACTAAACATGGTTTGAAATTACGTTTAGTCACTCATTTTAATAAATAACTTTTAAATTGAATCTTCTTCGGATATATAATCAAGTTGTGATGTAGAGAGTAGACCTTATAAAATACGAGACGTTTAAATTATAATATTCACAAAAGGATCAAACTGCTTGTTGCTAATCAACATTAACAATGTGATACATAATACAAAAATGAGTATTTACTCAATTAAAATATTCCAGGTAGCCGCTCAGTAACTGAACGATCAAGTAAAAGAATTACAAATAAAAAGGTAACAAGAAACAAGTTAACGTTTTCATTAGAAGCCTATTCGGATGCTAATGTAACGACTTTGCATGTTCAACATAAAAGGGCTCTGTAAAATGCAATTAGGTGCCCTGAGGCTACGGCGTAGCACGAGCGTAGCGGCTGGCGGGCTACGAGCGTAGCGGGCGGCGAAGCGGGCCTACGAGCGGTATTTGACTCTAACAAGTCTCTAGCAAGTGGGGTTTCTCCTATTCAACCTACAAAATGACCGTAAACTATAGCCATTTGTATAAAATGCCAAAAAATAAATTGTATTGTGGTATTGTAACAGATAACAATATTGCTACTATTGGTAATTTGATTATTAACGACAATTTGTCAAAGATAGAAACCGAGTTAAATCAACGATTATTTGCGCAAAGTCAAAGTTAATAGGCGTTTATTCAATAAGAGTACAATAACCTGGCCTAGGGGATTCACCTCTTGTTCTTTCACGACCACGAACGTTTTTTACCATTCTCAACAAAGTCTGCCGCTCAACGCTACGCTCGCTTGCAAGTCACCACCTTACAAGTAAAGGATAACTGTCAGGAGTCTGTCAGATTCAACGACTAATATCCCAATGGTCCCGGAGACCACCCGCCGAGCCTCTTATCTGGTCCCGCGTCCCTGAGACTATTAGCCGACTACAACATTATGAGTATGATCGGAATGACCGGCTAGTGTGTGGCCAATGGCTTAATGTGAATGATGTGACTGTTTTAATGTGCATTCGTTTAGACAACTATGAAATATTGCGTCTATTGAATACGATCTAATATTAAAGCGTGTGTAAATCTACTAGTTTTGAGCATGGGATATTATCTTCTTATTTATTGTTGTCTCTTTGTTATCAACAAAAAAACTGTATAAGTAATTTTAAACGTGAAAGAGAAGCGCCAGAGCGGTGCAATTTTTGCTTAGTAGTTCTTGATATATCGTCGAAGTTAAACGCCGTTCTGCGCAGTCGAAAATGGATGGATGACCGCTAGTGGTAGTAACAACTGAGTGCTTCCGTCTGGAAACCATATTGCATGTACTCTCGCGGCTTTAACATTCTGTCACCAGAATTGACCAATTCATGCGAACTTACGACTTACGAGTTTACTTACAGGTTTAACTTATACAATTCAATTTAATTACTTAAGTTGTATTTTATTATGAAACGAATGAAAGCCCTAGTTTCGGCCAGTTTATAACTAAATAATTGACACATTATAAATCTGAGCATAAAAATGGTTTATCATTACCATAATGTATCAGCCTGATATCAGCAACGAACATAATTACGACTACATTCCCAAGGTACAAAAATTTACTCAGATTTGCTAAGCCTGAAAATCTCAACACACGATTTGGTTAAGACGTCCAAGATAAGGCATCGATCAACTGAACAAAGTGTCGGTCACGCCGCGCCGCCCCGCACCTACCAACATCGCTCTAATTGCTGCTCCGAGCTCGCATCAACATCTCGTGACGTTTCGCGGACTCGAGTGCGCTCGACCGAACCCGGGGCAAAGTCCTTAGCTCGCCGATGACAGCCCACTACTGTTGGTTACAAAGACACGCTGGTTTACTGACACACAACGAACATAGACTGTAAAACTATTAGTATGAGTCTTATAAGGAAATATGTAATCGCAAGTTTTAGACATTAAAATAACATACATACATACGAGTACATAAAAAAACGTCGCTTTCCCACAGGGGTAGGCAGTTACTTAAAATATAGTTTTACAATTTTCTTTTAGAGGATAAAAAAGTTTTTATTGTTTTTATATGTATAGTGGTGTGCAAGTATTCTTTATCTTCTATCTCTCTACAAAGAAAGATTATTAGTGTTTAGCATTCTTGTAGATACAGTCGATTTTTTACCAAAGTTTTTTGAAAAATTGCAAAAAATAAAAACAAGTTGACAAGCTGTTCTATAAGAGCTGTGTGAGTGCTATATGAGGGTCGGCGCAGGGCTGTCACTCGGCTCGCGACTTGTTCGTGTTTATTTTGCATTATTTATTTATTTGGTGAATTTTTAAAGGAGCTTGTCGTGTCTAATACTTTTTTCCGTCGACTCATTTAATGTCAAAATGAGTGCAACAGGGTGTCAAGATTATGTGACACGTAGAAATGTAACGAATGTATTTCGGTCGACAATAAAACCCTTTTATAAGTTGCTTTGGAACACAGAAGCGTCGCATGTGCATTTAATTACCCGCTGAGGATAATTATTCATCGAAACAGGGACTTGGGAATAACTGGAGTCTCGTGCTTTGCTCCGACGCGTTCCAAATTTAAAATTATAATTTGACATTTCGTGTCGAATATAGCGCGGCGAGGGTTAAGCCGCAGATGACAAATAGGCGAATGTCGGAAACGCCAGTAATCACATTAAATCACTCGCTTCCGGCTATAAGTTAGCGATTAGGTTCATTTTAATGCCACCCAAGTGTGGCGGGGCGAGGGGGTACCCCCAGGGGGGGGGGGAGGGAACCGCCGCCTCAAATTAAAAATAGCTTTGTTTTCGGACTGGATTTTGCAAAAATGTTTACCCAAATTGTGTTTTAATAAGCATCCTCGGTAATTAGATTTGCTTCGGGAAACGCTCGCGGACATTGTTTCGTTAAACGGAGGCTGGGAACAAGATTTCTTTGTAATCTTCTAAATCTAATCTATTATCTTTTAAGACGAAAATGTGCGTATATACTCCAGGGACATGTCCTCGTGCGTCACTCTATCGACGATATCGGCCGCGACTCGGCGCGCGGCGTGACGGTAACAAAGTGACGTTAACACAAGGATTACCCGCACGGGAAATTCCCTGGGATTAGATTAATACTGTTGTGTTTATTAATAAAATCTGAATCATTACATAAAAAATATACTTACCACAAAGGAGTGTAACTTTTCAATTTTATCCTCAAGTGACTCTATCGCTCATACAGATGTGACGCGTCGTGCTGGCTCGTCCGGCTAATCTGCACATCGCTCATAAGGGGCTCCCTGAGTGACTGACGTGAGTGACGGCCGCGATCAGCCGGACAATGCGGCGTGAAGGACGTCGCACATCGGCCCGCTCTCTCACGTGGAACAAGATAACATTTGTAAGGAGCAGTCAAGATCATTACAATAATGTTATTGCGGCTGTGGTCCAGTTGTAACAGTTTTATATGGTTACATCGCCATCTATTGGCGCATTGCAAAACTAAAACCTTGACTTGTTTGTGCGCAAGAGTTCATCAGCTAACGAGTACCAAACTTTTCACCTAGATGGCGGTGCGCTTAGTTGTACACCTCTCAATAACTTTGACCTTTTGTTAGTAAATATTTAAATTACAAAATTATTAGCTGAATTTAGGTAAATCATTTGCGATTTTTGGTGCATTTTAAAAATCAAAATTAACTTAGTAAATAAATACCAAAGACTAGATTTTTTTTTGTTTGTTATTATTTTTTTGTTTCACGGACGTCAACGTCATGTCAATATGGCTGTCAACGAAGAGGTTAGTGTTGGACAGAGGTCGGTGAACTTGGTATCGAAGATTCTGTTTGAAAGTTTTGGAAAGTCAAAAGTTGTTTTTTTTTACAGGCGAAATCGTATTTTGTTGCAGGTTTTCTATAATAGTTGAGTTTCAGGCGATCGTTGTCTTTTCCATGTGTGCCACGCCTCCCGACATAAGGGGTTTTTGAAATAATAACTAGGTAGACCCAAAAGGTCAAGGGTCACATCGAACCAAGCTACGTCTTGGATGTTGGAAAAGCAACGCACCTCACTAGAGAATTTAAAAGTCCCTTTTCATGCTGGGGACTGCTGAAGATGGCGGTCCCTGGAAAGCATTCTAAATTTTATTGTGTTTGACTCGGTCTAGTGGATAGATCCTCTTCTATTTTGAAGAATATGAAAACTAAGGATTGATTGCGAGAGAGATATTGGTGAGTATAGGCGAGGGAGCTCCAAGATCGAAGGGATTGAGATCTTGAAAATAGATGCCATGTGGCATATTTGTAAAACGTTTTATCTTTGTTTTAGAACATTTGATAGATGAACAATTTGAAGAAACCTAATTTCTATTGGACAATTGTTGCGGAGTACATTTGAGGAGTTCTGAAATGTTGCAGTATTGGTTTATCCGGGTGAGTGTCACGTGTCTGTAATCCGGAGTTGTCTCCATCATCATGTTTTATTAGAATTTTGTCTGTAGCAAGCATGTGTGGTAGGTGCACACATAAAGGCATGCTTGCATTTAGTAATTTAGTAAATAACATTTCAGGTTGAGGCTCGGTCCTTGGGCAGGGACAATATCTTACATCCAGCACATCCCGGTCTGCAAGTGGTGAGCCGAGATGTGTCATCCAGGACCGTGTTTTAATGCACATGTCCTCGGCCACGGTATCCCACACCGATTAGTTATCAGGTGACTTTGTTCTATTATTTTGGCTCCGTTCTATTGAAATTTATTTAGCCTTCGGTACCGCTCCATTAGGATTTTACAGCGGATTTAATATGGGGAGAGTTTTGTGCATAAGACAAGGTTAATTGGTACTTTAGTTTTAGTTCAGGTTTGAAACCTGGTTGTTGTTTATCTAGGTAGTTTCGTACTTAGTATATGATAGTTAAGTTGACATAATGGTTTAGAGTGTTCAATATTTCTCTCACAATTTTTCTTTTTGGTGCAAGCCTTGTTGCACATCGTGGCTGCCCTCTTCTGGGGTTATTGTTATACCTGTATTTAGTTGTTTCCAAAGTTATTAGATTTGTATAGATTTTCTTGTTTGGATAAAAATTTTCTTTTGTCATTATTTGAACTTAACTTAAATTCCTTATTTGTCATGTTTAGACTCACTTTGTTTGCTTCACAAAATTAAAATTAGAATCATAATCTTACTGCTAGAAAATAAAACAACGTGCTTACTGCATGTCTCACTTCATTTAATAAACAGGTTATATTGTAACAACATCTCTATCGTTTCATTCTACTTTATCATTGTGTTTAGGACATTCGAGCTTTTGTCCTCATAGGTATCCAAAGTATAAAGCTCGTGGCGCCCATACCATTCTTCCTGTACTTCTAGCATAATTTAAGAACCCAGACTAGCCAGGCATACCATCTTTGAAAAACCAGACAGATCACTTTTATAGGTTACACAGTCAGTATATTTTTTTCTTTTCGTTGAAGTAATAGTGACAATAACACATCGTGATGTCTGGAAGGAATGGAGGAGGCCTTTGCCCAGCAGTGGGACACAAACGGTCAAAATAAATAAATAGTGACAAATACTAACATTTATTTCACGTAGAGTCGTAGAGCCTTGGTGATTATGCCGTGAGAATGTTTGCTTTTTCCTATGAGGGTTTTTCCGTAAGTGAAAACCTGCAACTTCATTACCACCTTTTAAACACTAACTGGTTTTCCCATGATTTAGGCATTCAGTGACTAATAACTAAAAGGCAGTGTTACCTCGAAAGTTATAAACGGTACTTAGTAAAGTAGGTGTCTCGGCTTTTGGTCAGTTTCCGTGCAGTACTCGCGACAGGGGCCAGCAACCGCGCACTTTACACGAACACCAATGGACGTATTTGCACAAGTGCGTGTACAGCAAGGGGCGACACTCAGATACAAAAGAACAGGTGAACAAGAGGTGAACAGACCAAGCAGCATCGCATAAAGTTGAACAAAACCATGAACACACACAGATTTCCGTGTAATACAACATTATTGACTACAGGCATATTCTGCTTTACAGACTTTGGGCTATTCATCTAACTTAATGTACACAACATCCTGCTTCGGTCGACTGTACATCACGTAGTAACTATTAGATGTTCTGTGGCACACGCGCGGCGGGCGGCCCTCTGCGCCCGCGCAGATTGATTTACTGCGACTCTTTATATGGGTAATGTTGTGAATTCCGTATTGGCGGGAATGTCCGAAAATTATTTGCTAAGTTTGAAAGTAATGTATACAGGATATCACAAATAACTTTTGGTATGGCACATTTCAATGAGAGAAATGGACAGTTATGTTAATAAGGCGCTAAATTATTTTTTTAATATGTTGTAGGTAAGTGACGCTAGCAAGTGCAAGTAAAACACATCGCCTAATGAAGCAGTATAGAATGTACCCCGTGATATCAATTCCCCCGCCCCGCCCCCGCCCCCGCCCCCGCCCCCGCAGGCGCCTGCACTAACCGTATTCTATTAACTAAGAAGCGAAACCATGTAGTAGTAACACTCGCTAAGCTATCTCTTTAAAGTAAATGCTTTAACTTTTAAGAACTTGAGTGCAGTTAAGATAATGGCATAGAACGGGATGGAGGGAGCAACCCTGGGCCATTGACCGCTCTTAATAAGTTCAGATGATCAAAAGGTACATCTTCTCATCGACAATACTTCTATTCTTTACTTATTAAGTTACTGTCGTATTGTCAGTATTTAAGATTTAAATGTAAGATCCAACTATGAATGTTGTACTTTCAATAAATATAAATATCAAACTATAATAAATATGTGAACAAATCTTATATGTATTAAGATGTGCCTCTGACTACCTCCAATAAATAATAATCTTAGGTAAATAAATGCCTAAAGATTTGAGAGAATATTTATCGCGTCTTGGGCATACAGTCGTGATAATATTTTGTTTTCCATTGATGAAATTACCTGGCTAACTCTAAAGTGCAGAAACTTCAAGAAAGGCAATTTGAAGTATAAATTATGGCTATGCCTATCGAGCCATCATACGCTCAGCGGAGCGGTGTGACGGGCGGCAAGCCTGCGGCCGCCGCGCGCCGGCGGCGATGTGCGACCACCGGCCTGTCACCACTCACCGTGCATTGCTCACATACGAACATCTACATTACAACCTGTGCCTGTTGCCTTGAAACTTTTATACTGCATCTCGATCAAAGTTATACCAAGGAGATAAATAATTTCACGTTAAACTTAGAAGTGTGTACAAAATGGCTGATACCAGCAAAGTTATAATGTAATCAGTGTAAGATAGACGTCTGCGAGAACAAGTTGCGGGAGCGAGGCGCGTCAACTCGGTGAGTGTTGCTGTAACAACATTTGCGGCACAAAGCACATTACCATTCAACTATCTGCTATAGATTTAATTTATTAAGGAGTTTGTAGATATCTTAAAGTTCAATACGAACTTGTACCGATCAATTGACAATGCTATTTCACTTAATTAACTCGACATAATTATCATTGTATTGTAAGATGATGCATATTGTAAGCTTGAAATGGAACCCACACTAGCGCCTCCCTATCATTAGATCTAGGAATGTGTTACATTACCGAAGTGCGCGGCGGGTAGTGAATCAAGTCGGCTACGTACCTGCAACAAGCAACAATCAACGATAAATCATGAGCACTAATAATAGCCAGACCTCAGGAATGTTCGCTGCAGCCCAGCTTAACGTGTGCGTTGGAGATCCAGTTTAAAACAATCAAAATCAAATAGCTATTGACTTAATTGCACAATGTCTTCGTTTTTGTATAATTACTAAGATCTTTGAAATGATCACTACTATCTCTCTGATTTATTCCGTTGCAGAGGAACCACCTACTCTGCCTTTGGGGAACGATTCCACCCTGTTCCCCAAACTGGAATATACATCGGAGCTTATTGACTTTGGTTTAGTGTCGGAGCCCTACAATAGCACACGGAAGACCTGCGTAACCCAATTCCCAAACTCTCCATTTCAACCGATCACAAACATGACATCGCATCGGATCCCCTTCAGAGATCTCTTACAAGACGCACTATTTGCCAAGTTCGGTGTTGTGTTACCTCCTCTCTCCTCCCCTCTCCACCCCTCCCCTCCACAGCTGTTTACACAAAGAGTTGCTCAGAGTACAGGAGGACGATTCCCACACTGAACACACATCCATTGGATCTATGAATATCAGTAAAATTGTAATTAAAAAACTATTAGCCCCTAGCTCATTAGAACTTACTATTTAAATTTTAACTACTCTTAATAGGTAAAACATACCCTTATTTAAGGCTACCTGCCTTAAATAAGGGTATGTTTTACCTTACAAGTGGCGTGACTACCGAAATTATTGCCTTATTTTTTTGGAAAACCAAAAACATTCTTACCAAATTTTAATTTTAAAGTACTAGAAATGTTGCTAAATAGCTTCGAATTTCTCGTCCAGAAGGCGATACGCTTCCGCTCCGCATAATTATCATACTGCATAAGATTTGATTTGCAAACGATCACTCGGTAGCGCTCGGTCTATTACTTGGCATACCTCGTCAACTTACTGCCTCAGGATACGTTTAAAAATTCATAGCCTGCGAAGGATAACAACATATTAAACTTAATAAAATAGCCAGCTTACTAGAGCAGCAACTGCAATAAGTAGGTGCCTATAACTATGTAGAGTGTGATACTGGCTTGTTGAGTTTTATATAAAGGCCACGCAAAACAAGTTTTGCACTATTCTTAGGTATTATTTTTATCTGGATTCTGAACGTTTTATAGAGATGTCCGCTACAATATCTATTTCATAAAGTCCACACGATGCGGCTGTCAGCGCTATCGGGCGCCGATCGCGAGCGAACAATTTGTTATATACCATTGTTAACACAGTAGTCACTATTGGGGGACAGATGCACTAGCAGTTCGTATGGTGTATTGATGATGGTGTAGGCTAATCACGTCGCACAATGGGTGAATGATGACGTCACTTCGCTCGAATGACCATCTCAAACAGAAGACAACTCAATGATTGCTTGCAAATAAAAAAAATGTAAAATGTGTGTAGCTAGTAGATACATTAATTATTTATTTTTAGGAGATAATTCTTTAATTATAAGTATACTTCGAGGGTGTCATAATCACTGTTGATTAAACCCTCTTTAATAAATGAAGATTTAAAAAAAAAAGGACTCTAAGTCATTATCATTATAGGATTTTAAGTCATTGTAAGATTAATAGAATATCGCATCAGTACCTTAAACAGTTATGTGTAATGAAAACCTTCTAACAGCTATCTAAATTCGTTTGACCCGCTTGGTTCATGTTCGCGTGTCGCTCGCGAATAACGACAGCGATCGCCGGCTATCGGTCGGTTTCATCCATCACCACTATCAGTCCTACGTTCACTTTTATTTATACTAAGGCTATTTTAGTATTCTGAGAACTACCGAAGTCCTCAATTTGAACTTTTAAGTTGATTATAAAAAAAAAAAAAAAACAGTAAAATTAAATATAAGAAGTTCTGACATTCCAAGACCAATGTTTTGAATTAATTGTATCGGGATCGACATTTATCAGTTTCGAGTATCAGAATGACCGTCACTTTATCATCGAAATTAGAATACGGGGATGCAGGCGCTCCACCTATCAGAATAATCTTCACCATCAGATTGATGGATAGCCCGCGCCGGAGGTCCAGGGCCGAGGAAAATATCACGTTAAGCGGCACCCGGGCTACGTCACGGATACATTTCATTCCGGTCACAAAGGCTGACCTCGGTGACGAGGCAGCTCGAGACTTCTGCTCTGAATATAGAGTTGAAAGTCGCTCAAAGTGCCTCTCACGGGACAATAACTATCGGATATTATCGGATGGCATCGATAAACGATTATTTAGGCGGCGCGGCGCTGCGCCAGACACATTTGCATTTTATCCAAAGTCTCCGTCCCCGACCTCTCCTCGCAGCCGACACGGACCGGCGCGGGTGGCCGCGCTGTTTACTCTGCATTTACACATTCATTCCCGCGCCATAAATGTTAATTTTAAGAAAATACCAGCTGTTATTACAGGTGCCCATATTCACGTTTCCCAAATGAAGAAATCTTAATTTATCTTGCATCTGAATTGGATGTAGCTTGTTTGTGGAAATCACGTTTTTAATGAATAAATGGCAATTAGCGTCTGGTGTAGCGCGGTGTGGGTAATGTTTACAAATTGCCCGGTTGACAGAGCGGCGGCGGGGCGGCCGGCGCCGGCTCGCTATGTAAATGGGCCGACTCTCGCTTTCACTCACCCGCGCCGCGCGCCCTACTGCCCGCTCGAAAGTTGATAATCACAGCCGAGGTAGTTTAGTTTTCCTATCAGATTTCCAACATAGGCCCTACAACTCGCACCATCCCACATCGATCGCGAAACCTTGTCTACGTCGACGTATCTCACCGCCCGCCCCGCTCTGTCAACATTCATCACGAACTTACACCGACCGGCGCTCATCGATAAATCAAAACACTATAAATCATTTGGAAATAGATTTCTTCCGGAAACATTTAGGAGGTCGTTATCGGTTAGAAACAATATTCGGGTGAAGCCGGGTGATACAGTAAGTCCCGTCACGCCACCTGCGTGCAAGGCGCACGTGAGGGACGCGGCTCGTAAAGTGGAATCAAAACATAAAGCTGTTTGCCAAGATTCCCGGTCAGATACGGGAAATGTCAAATTCGTAAGCGGAAACTAAAATGTTTTTGATAGCAGCAATCTCCAAACACCAATAAACCCTTTAAATAAGGCTATAATTTTAAAAGAAAAAGATTTGACCTGTATGGTATCGCAGCCAATAAACACAGAATGTTTATGCGATGAAGATGATACGGCTGAACAAGCAAGTGCCACGGGAGATGCATAGACCACATACCTTAAGCTAAAAGAAAAAAGCTCACATATCCCTGATCCGCAGAATACGGGGCAGTCGCAATAGCATCCTGAAAACGTTGTCGGATAGGTGCTCTTCATCACTTTGGGTATGCCTGATTCGGAAAGTGATTTAGAACGGGTAGATGACTGTGATGTAGGTACTTTATTTAATGATTTTTTACTGATTTTTACTAACAACTAGAATAAGCCTTTATCTTAATGTGTTACTAACCCCTATGGATCTCTGATATCCGAAATAAACAATTTTTATTTTATTTTATTTTATTTATTATACCAGTAACAAGCATAAAACATGAGAAAATTATGTTCTCATATCCATACGGTAAGGTAAATTGAAGCTACTTTATTGAAGGCATATCACTATAATATACTACTTCAGATGAGAAGGAAGATCAATTTCACAAGTACCTGTTAGTAAATAGGTACAGACAGCGCTACTAACTAGCGGTAGAGGTAAGTTATATCCAAAGTATCGAGTGTTGGCGTAACTATCATCTGAGCCATTGCCAAGTTCCTGGCTGAGAAATTAGATAAGGATTCACTTGAGTCGGCGCGGCTGAACTAACCGCCGGCTGGAGTTATTGATTCTGTGCCTACCGGAGCTTAACCATACGATCTAGCCGCTTTTCCTTCTTAGCAGTGAATTTATATAACCATGCTCATTACCATGTAAATCTATACATTTTGCTTTGATGTGAGAAACTCCTACAGTTTGCTGCTGAAACCTCTGATCTCACAGGGCATTTTGTAATCCACTGAAGTTAAATCGTCACTTTGTCCCTGTCCCCTTAAACCAGCAGGTATCGCTCGCCGTGGGGCGAGAGTCGCGCGTCATTCGTCAGTTTAGTCACCTGAGGCTGAGCCGCTATCGAGCACATCCAGGCGCCATAATTCCTTGCCACAACCACATATCAGCGGCCGGCGGCCACTGAGAGGAGCAGTGCGCGACTGGACACTAACATCTTCCTAACTTATTTACTGTTATATTTAGAGTGTATATTTTTCATGCCCCTTCTAGAATTCATTGATCAGGATCTAATAAAAATACTAAAAGTAGTTTGCGTGTGAAAAAACACAATCTCTATCACGATTTCGAAAAAATAACCAATAACTCTATGACTTCTTTAGCTATCTAAAAAATATCAGAATACGTGACCAGAAGGTTGAACCATCTCGTATCCCGGTCGGTCCTCTGTCGGCGGTCGCACATTCGTGTAAATGCACGTCGGTCGTTCGGGTCCGTTTGTTTGCGGTCCGCGGCGCGCCGGCCATCCTCCAGATTTACACATGCCAATATCGCTGACTTTGATTTAATATACGGGATCCCACTCATTGTTATGGAAATGTTAGCTTTTCACTGTGCCCGAGACTTTTTTCTATTTTTGTAACATTTCTGTATGGAAAGTCTGTATGCACAATTTCAAAACTACAGAAACTGCAGTTCTATCTGTTTTGTTATCTCTACTGTTAAGTATTTTGCTGAATCCTCGTTTATCCTCCTTTTACGTCTATTCATATTTCAGTATTTCTATTTTATTTCTTCTCATTTAAGTGTACTGTTACATAATTTTTACGAACTACACAATATCTGAGCACAAATTCACCAAAATATTTTTAGCCCAGTCAAATTAGGAATTAACCTCGGAATGAGAGATAATAAGCTGAATTTTCGTATATACCTTCATTTAGGTGCCCTAAAAGTTGTCTCAAAAGTCTCATAAAATCTCGTGTCTGCGTCTTAAGTTATTCAAGGTCAAAGGTAAAAAAAATAGTTTTTCGCGAATATCTCGGTTGCTATTGGTCCAGTGATGTTAACATCTATTATGAAGTTGTAGAGCTTAAAATTTGCGACCAATTCATTGAAAAAAAAATTCCATGCGCTCAACCGTTTTTGCGATACAGGGCCGTGAGTGCAAAGCGTTCAGTATGTGTATTTCAAAAACTATACTTCCTAGAACAAAAATAAAAACTATTTCGGAATGTACAAATTAAGTCCTTTCATATGACACCCCACTCAATATATCTGTGTAACTTTTATCTTTTTTACCCCTTTTAGATCCCAATATCTTTACAACCCCTCCATCGATTACGCTCATATGTCATATATCAAATTTCCATAGCACAACCTAGTTATCTACCAAGTTTCATGCAGATTGGATTAACGGTTCGATAGTTATGCGATAACATAAAAATTACACATACAAACATCCAAAGCAAAATCGTAAGATCTTAGCTCGCTTTGCTCGCTTGGTCGATAATTAACTGATAAATAAAACAAATTATTCAAAATTCAAGGTATTCACAGATATTCACGTTTGACTTTGCGTTACAGTACCTACGCGTATGGCTGAGCACTGCGCACTCACCCTCCTCTATCGCGAAAACGGTTGAGCGCATGAAAGAATGTTTTAAACAAAATTTGTCGCAAATTGTATGGTCTACAACTTTATAATAGATGTTAAAGTCATTGGACCAATAGCAACCGAGATATACGCGAAAAACTATTTTTTTTACCTTTGACCTTGAATAACTTAAGACGCAGACACGAGATTTTATGAGACTTTTGAGACAACTTTTAGGACGCCTAAATGAAGCTACATACGAAAATTCAGCTTATTATCTGTCATTCCGAGGTTGAGCCCATTTTTAGGCTAAGCTGACTGGACTATTTATGAAAAATTATCCTTAACGCAGTTTATCATTCGAAAAGTGAGTGTCCGCGGTGACACCCGGCGTCGTCCGGCGACGTGACGCGGAGATTTCCCGACGCGAGCGGCGAGCGGCGGCGGACCAGTAAATAAGAGATGAGACGACGTGATGGATGGAGCGCGTGCCACCGCCGCAGACCAGCCGGCTCGGACACGTCACAACTACACACTCAAAGGGACATAACACTCAGTTCAAAATGATGAGCTATAGCTATAAGGGATGTTGAAAGACCTTGCCTTTTTAGCTTTTGTCATAAGAATAGTAATTTTTCATTGGCTGTGGCGGAGTTGACTCCGCAGGATCGCCTGCGGTCTATTTGTTACTGAGATCAGCGACCAATTTAAAAATAGAACATGAGGGATTTAGTCGGATCAGATTTGGCAGCCGACCAAATCGACTTACTGTTGAATTGCAGAGCATTTGGCTTTTGATGAAGTTGGATGTATCTTTAAATGTTTCCTTGACTTAGATAGAGGACTTAGAAAGATACTAGCTTAAAACCCAACATAAAACTTCTAGCTAAAATACTATTTAGATCTAATAAGACACGAAACAGATACGAATTCCGCCAAGGGTCTAATAATTCGTAATGGTTGTGAAAAAAAAGAGCTGATTTTGTCCGTTTGGTCTTAACATTTTAAAATTAATTAATACAAAGGTAAACGCCATCATAGACACTTATTGTTTTTGGTTTTACACAATTTTCAAATAAAAGAAAGTCACATTCACTGAAATTTGAGGTAAGCGAAATGGGTTGATGTGGAAACGTGGTGCGTGAGATGCATACCGATGAAGCGAGTGTCAGCAAAACGCTAACAACTGTTAGAGAACCTGTGGCAGATCACCGACGCGACGTGTCGCATGAATTGATTGGAGCACCCGCGCTGACTGCCACTTGCGGGAAGAATAACCAAATATAATGTCACCAAGGAAATCTTCGTAACCTTCTTGGAGATAAAATTCATACCGCGTCCGCAGTTGCTATCCCTACGTAGACGATAAGGTAATCTCTACCAAGTCCAAAAACAGTCACGAAGAAAATTCATGAACAAATCCTATGTCCTATTAAAGTTCTAGGTACCATTAAAGCCCTGCTCAGTATTCGGCGAAGGCTGGAAGTACGTGATTCGATCTCGGAACAAAACCATAACCCCTGAAGTCCACAAATAAAACCCGAACAAGCACGCATCTCTAATTAAGAGCGTTCAAAACATGTCGCCGCGGCGGACCCTCGGACCACATGCTACTGGATTTTAAGCCAATTGTTTTTATTATGGAAACATGAAATACGGAGTAAAGTTCATTTATGCAAAAGTAGGTAGGTGAGTACATTGAAAATAAGCTTTTCCGATAATTATGCTAAGCATGTTAATCATATCAATCGTTCTATTTCGCATTTACTTTATCGGCATAATAAGTATCATAATAAGAAGTGTTCTTGAAGTAGGTATAGTGAGAGTCGGTGATAGAGCTAGTGTGGTGAAAGGAAGCGTAAAAGCAAAGGCTGTATTCATTTTAAAGACGAAAAGCCGGTTACTTGTGTGTGACTCAAATGTGGTCATTGTAGAAATGCAAATATTTGGTAATCGAATGAGAGCGGTCAGCGCCGCCGCCGCCGCCCCGCCACCGCCCCGCCGCATCGCTCCCTTGCCGTTTAGCGACAATCCGATTACAGGACCTTTTCACTGGTACCTACGTGTCTCACTTGAATTTGTAATTCTCCGGAAATTTGTAAGTGTTAAGTTTGAAAAGAATTATGGTATATTGATCAACGACAGAAACGGGAACAGCAAACAGAACTTTAGCGGTGAAGAATATCTTCTTGGAAAAAAAAACCCGATAAAAATTAAAAAACAATGCTAATAAAAAAAACTTCGATATGTAAGATTGAATTAGTCGTGATATTATTGTACTTTAGAACGACGAAGAAAAAAAGCTGCGGAAAAAGTGCCCAGAAACAATACTAATTTAAATAGCCCCGTTAAGCTTCAATTTCCTTTAAATTTTATGTAAGAACTAGCGAACGCCCGCGGCTTCGCCCGTGTGAAGTTTAAGTGCTGTTGATTCTATGATAAATAAATAATAAAAAAAATAAGAAGTGCTCATGATTGGCTGAAGAACTGTGGTAATCTGTGCAATGAATCGGTGCAGATGAGCCGCGCCCGACGCTGGCTTTGCAGTAATCTACGAGGAAGCGCCGGCGCCGGCCACTCAGACTCACTGGCACATCACGTAATGTGCGTGTTGCATCGCCCTGCCGCGCATTGGGAGCCAGGAGCTTATTGTTGAGTGGGAGATCACAGCTAAATAGCACTCACTACTTCAGCGTGCTTTAGGCTACTCATGACTGCTTTAGAGCTGTATTACGTGATCCTAATCGTAGTAAAAGAATAGTCTAAAACACTAAACAGAGAAATTAGTGACAGTGTCTGGGATATGTAGTTAGTCACAATGTCGCTTTGTCACCAGTGACTTGAAAAAAAATATAAATAATAATGGTACTATTTTTCCCACACTATTGATCAAAATTTGAAGTTGTAAGGTCAACATAGCACTCCTCTAAAATTATTTCATTTACAGGCATCGTGATATCGGGTTTAAAATGTTATTTGTAATAGGTGCAGCCTCTCGGAGCCGCAGATCTATTACAGATAGCAGCCGTGAATGTTTCAATCTAATTCTAATTTGATCGCGGAGCCGAACATAGCCAGAAGTTGTTAAATGTATTTATAGAAAATCTGCCTAGAAGCTGGCACGAAATATACCAACTCAAAATACGTAACCAGAAAAGCAGTACAAGAAAGTATCAACGTGTCAACTACAGGTGCGAGTAAGTGACGGTTCGTTACTGCACAAATTGACGCATTTCACGATATGACAAACGAGTGAATGCTGCTCTACCAGACATTACGACATCCCAACAACCACACAACCGACTACAATCTGTAGCAACTTGTCCCAAAAGACAAATAAAAACTCCGACTAAATCTCGGGACCCGTTTTATCAGCATAACTGGACGTGTCATGGTAGCTCGGAGTCACAAAACAACCAGCTTCAATTAACCGGTGTTTGCTGCTCCGGACCTGACAGCGCTTGACGCGCGGCTACAAGGGCTACACGAGTTTTTGTGAAAAGCGCTTCAAACCGCTGAGAGGTGAGACTGACGACCTAGCCTTAAAAAAGAATTAGGTACCTACTGAGAATGCAAATTGTGAGTGCTGGATTTTAGACAGAAGAATTTAAACATCTGGATTTAAATAATGATTCTCAATCTTTTTGCGTATTTATATCCACTACAGACCTAGTGCGGGAGGTGGTGTGGCGAGTGCTGAGCGCTCGCGAGGCAGGCCAGCGCGTCGCTCTGCTGTGCTGCGACTTGTCGCGCGCGTTCGACACCGCCGATCACCACCTCATTGCTAATAAACTTGACTTCTATGGCATACGCGGCCCGGTGCTGTCATTACTGATGTCGTTCATGTCTGATCGCACACAGACCGTGATAGGCGAAAGTGGGCGTGTGAAGTCTAAGGAAATGACGAACACTATGGGTGTCCCGCAGGGCTCGTGCCTGTCAAACACACTCTTTAGCATATTATTGAACGACTTGCCTAGTGCCGTCATCGACGCAGAGGTGTATATGTACGCAGACGATGTGGCAGCCGATATAATCACCGCACCGACAACAGGTGAACTAGAAAATAGGGTGAACTCAGTAGTTCGAAGACTGGAGGTATGGTTCAGGGCAAACGGTCTAGCTTTAAATAGAGAAAAAACCAACTTTATGACTTTCCAACTCAACGGCTCTGCACCGCCAACATTTAAAGTCACTGCTGGCGACATAGCACTTCAGATGGTACAAACCACTAAGCTACTGGGCTTCCATATCGATAGTGGCTTGACCTGGGAGGCCCACATTGACGGAATATGCTCTCGGCTAGGTCGCACATGCTTTGCATTACGTAGGCTCGCTAGCACCGCGTCTCGCAACGTAGTAATATCCTGTTACTTTGCAACCGTGCACAGTATCATTACCTACGGGACAGAGTTGTGGGCGCGAGCCGCGGATGTTGAGCGAGTCTTTGTCATGCAAAAGCGAGCAATACGCGCCATTGTGGGTGTGCCCGACGATGTCTCGTGCAGAGACCTATTCAAGGAGCTACACATCCTACCACTTCCTTGCGAATTAATATATCAGATAGCTCTTTTCACCCACAACAACTTAGCGGTCTTCCGGCGCCGAGGTATTAATGCTGCTCGCGCTCTGCGCAGCAACGATCGGGCTCACCAACTCGTCACGCCCACTCATAAGCTGGCTAAATCAGAAAGGTCCGTTTACATAATGGGTCCCTCAGTGTATGACAGGCTGCCGGACACGATAAAAAAAGATACAATTTCCACAGCGGCGTTCAAAATAAAACTACGTAAGTGGCTACTGCACAACTCATTCTACTCAGTAGATGAGTTCTATGAGTTACCATTGATTTAAGTTATTTAAGACCGTTTTTTTCTTCTACAAGAAAAGAAAAATGTATTCAAGTAGTACCTATATTTAAATTTAAATTATTTAAATTAATAATGATTATTACTTTTATAAAATTGTACCAAACCCGACCTGTAACCTGGTGTTATGAATAAAGGATTGTATTGTATTGTATTGTATTGTATTGTATTGTATTGTATTGTATACATAGGTCAGGTTTAAATATAAAAGTCTGGATTTATTTGAATTCATTTGATATTATTATTTAACGCTAACTGTATTTTAAAATTAAATAAATTTAACTGTATCAGATGTCAAAACACGAAAGGGTTAAATTCTGGTGATAAATCACAATCTAGTTTGCTGATAACTAAGATAGTATCTACATAAGTAGTATTTATTCGAAGTATTTTTACGTATTTTCGGTCTTCTTAAACTGTTGTAGGTATTTCTATGGAAAAAATAAAACTAATATAATAAAGAGAGTAAAACTTAAAACCGCTTGCCCGACACTGGCAGCGTCGCTGGCAGCGTCGCTGGCACTCTGCTGATTGCGAGAAATGCATATTGCGGCCAAGAAAGTTACAAGAATACAATTCAGCACTGAACACTTTCAGCTTTTCCTTACTTTTTTCAAATTGTACTTGCTCAAAGCCAAAATCTTATCTTCAAAATTCATGAAAATATAAAATGTAAGCAAAGATCCCAAAGCATCTTTTCTTCCTCCGATCCCAACGAACACATTCGTATGCGATCAAATTTTACATATTTATCGAAATCAAATTCAAAGAAGCCACAGTGTGGTGGGGCCGGGAATCACACCTGTCGATAACAGGGTATCGTGTGCCGCGAGCGAAGCGGTGAATGGGATGCCCACAAGTGGCGAGTGCCATGTTGGTTCCGAGGAAAGCATGAGCGGACAGAACAATTCAAAAGAAAGGCTCTATTAAGCTACACCGTATTCTACAAACGGCTAGAGACGGATTTGCGTCGCGCCGCTTTTTCTCGGCTGCTGGGCCCGCGGAAGTGCGTTTAGTATTCAGGCGGCGGTTTATGAAATAACTTATGAAATTGGGGTCTTTAAGCGACGCTCTGTCATCCTTAAACTTACAACCCTTGTTCTTTAATGTTTATTCCGGGGGGCTACGGCGTTTCTGTAAATTGCGAGACGTTCGGCCGAGACGTGAGTAGTTTTTCGGTTGATTGGACGGAATGAAAGCGCGGGAAGTTGCGACTAAACAGAATTATCTCCCGCAAGGGGGCTCTGTATTTATTTGCAATCAGCGTGTGAGGAGCGCGGGGCTGCGGGGGGTGCGGGGCGGCGGGGGCGAGAGGGGAGATGATAACTGAGTTTGGTCCTTTACCAATTTTCGACGCAGCATTCCATTAAACTAAACGACGACATTTTTAGTAATAACTTTATGATTACGTGTAACGAGTCGGTTGTTTGTCCTTAATGAAACAGGGACGTGACTGGATTGCAAGAATTGTCAAAGAAGAAAGCAGTTACATTTACAAAGTGACTCTTAAAAATTCTTAAGAAGGGGGTCGGCAATAAGTGACGATGTAATGACGCTATGAATAAATTAATTTCAGTTTTGTTTTTAAGTCACGTTGGCCTTTTAAAGCCGAATATTTGGAATTCATAGTGGGCACCACTTTGATATGAAGGCGTCCCGAATGTTAGAGAATATCGTGAAGCGGCGCGGAATAAAGCTGGCGTTACACTTAACGCGACAGCCATTCACATTTACATACATACACGTACATCGAAAAATAAATAAAGTGAACGGAAGGATTGGCAAAGATTTTATAACATAGGTACCTAAGTGTCGTAAGAAAATAAAGGATTGAGGTTTGAGGCACTAGTGCAGCACCACAAAATCAAACGTGCACAAAATCAAAAAGATTATAACAAAATGTTATAAAGACATGATGTATTTCATGGAAAATCACGTAAAGAATGCATGTGGCCGGATACGATGTGAAAAGCCAGATTTGTGCTAGCCCAATGGAGTCAACAATACACCGGAAAGTAAATGCATAGTATTCGCAGTTTATGCGCTAGTCGTCTCGGGAGCCCGCGGGTCCCCGACGCGCTCGCGTGAACACTTCATTGGATTTGAGAAAACATTGCTATGAATATAAACTTCATTCTTATCTTAGAAGTGTTTTGTGAAATTTAAAATTATCTTGGCATGAAAAGTTTCCCTTGTTATACAGATAGATCAAGAAAACACTAATGGATATTTATGTAAATAATTTTACTCTGACAACTAAGGATTTTTAGACATTCACTACCCTTTGAACTACTTTTCTTTAAATGACAACCGTCTCCTGTCTCTGGCCTCTGTCTCCGGTCTTGGTCTCCGGCGAGCTTTAGATAAATGAAAATATATATTTTCACAGTCACAGGACTTAAGACAAGTAATCTGCGGGTACGTTTGAGGAGTGTCCGCACTCCTCGCGGAGGCGTCACTCGACAGTCACGCACTTGTGGCTGCAACACTTGTGTCAGTGGCACTTGTGGCTCTTATGGCACTCGTGGCACTTGTGGCAGTGACACTTGCGTCGTACTCGGTTGCCGGACGAGTGGGCGTTGCTTTGCCGCAGGTGCGTTGATTGATGACGTTTTGGAGGCACATTAGAGAATTGATACTGCTTATGACCGATGTTATCAGATGTTTTGTAAGCTGACAGTCGAATAATAGCCTTATATTGTTTGTTAAAAACAGGTAAGTAAAACGATCTGAGTTTAATGCAAGTTCGTCTTTAACTTTGGACATAAATGTCTTTAAAATTATGCAATCCTTCTAAAACAGAACCAACTTACGACATTACCGTAAAATATAACAAACGGACGACTTAATCGCAGTAAAGTGCAGAATTAAAGTAAAACAAAGATATCTCCCTCTTAAGAGGCCTGCGACTGGCGAATTTCTACAAAAACGTAATACCGAAATCATTTAAAATTTAAGCATATTTTTATCAGTTTATGTTGTTAGATTAAGAGAATAGGTATTTATCTAGGTTCCTGTTAAACTTTTGTTCCAAAAAACTTACCTAAAAAGAAATGTAAGCCAATTGAATTGAAATCTTTGTAGGTACGCCAAAAATGGCATTTTTTCTTTTCATTTGTTCTATAGTAAGTTTTTTGAAACAAAAGTGTAACAGGAACCTAGATAAATACTGACTTTATCCAAATAATAACACAAAGTGATAAAAAAATGTTCGAATTTTAAATTATTTTGGTATTACGTTCCTAGGTACGTAGGTACGTTCGCCGGTCCCTTAACGGTCGAGGATTCGACATAGATTATAACTTTACAAACGTACAGAAACGCCACACTTCATAAAACTGCCCTAACAATGACAGCCACAAAGAGCATTTTATGTCAATCCTGGCTAAATAAGAAAAATACATATTTCGTAAGAGCCGATGTTTGAAAAATCTGGAACTCTTCGCTTTTGTTGTGTTTCTTTGGTAAATAAATAAATTTGTACTTATTTGTATTTGTATTTGCTAGGATGCTACAATATTGCATGTAAAGGAACAGACCAATATACTATAGCTAATGAAACCTTTTTTTCAGTCCCCATTAGATCTATCAACGGCAGATTATATCAGCACATTGACTGCCACCGGCGCACACGGCGAACTAACCTCTGCCCTCACCTTCAGAGGAAACCGCTAAGACAGAAGCGAAAACACACCCCTTAAAATGCGTATAAGTATAAGCCTTGTATTGTAACGTTCGCTTGAATTTTAATAATAAAATTCAAGCGAATGGCCCCGGGTTTGCCCGCGTAGTCTACTATTTTTTTGTCCCACGGGAACCATACATTTGTCCGGGATAAAAATTAGCTTTCTGTGTTATTCCAGATCCTAAATTATCTACATTCCAAATTTCATCAAAATCGGTTTAGTAGTTATGGGGTTACGTGGTAATAAACATGCACACACACACACGGACTTTCACCTTTATAATATTAGTAGGATTGCCTGCAATAAAGTTATTATTGTTTTAATAAAGGAATGTGTTGTCCGTTCTGTGCGACCGACGCGACCGACGGCTGCTCTTTGGTGTTAAGGCGGTGTTTAGTATGCGCTCGCCGCGTGCCCATTAGCCAGCGTGTGGCTGAGTAACTTGTTCATTACGCACGGAATTAAAGCACAAGCGTCGCTACTGGACGTGACCCTATTCAACAACTTTGAAAAACTTCTAACAAAGCAATACACTTAGTCTATGCTAAATGTATAATCGATCGAGCGAGCGAAGCGAGCGAAGATCTTAGTGGCAAGTTAGGCGATTTTGCTTTGTATGTTTGTATGTTTGTATGTTTGTATGTTTCATTTTTATGTTCTCGCATAACTATCGAACCGCTTATCCAATCTGTATGAAACTTGATAGGTCAATAGGTTGTGCTATGGAAATTTGCTGTGGAGCGTATGAGCGTAATCGATGAAGGGGTTGTAAAGATATGGGGTTCCCAAGGGGGTAATTTTTTTTCAAAGTTACCCAAATATATTGAGTGGGGTGTCATATGAAAGTACTCAACTTATACATTCCAAAATGGTTTTTAGTTTTCTTCTAGGTTCTATAGTTTTTGAAATACAGTCAAAAATAAAAATTATGGAAACCAATTAACGGAAGTATGGAGAGAGCTCCCGTTTCATAGAGTTTCGATGTATTCGTAGGTCTGGTTAACAGACAAGGAGTGTGGCATCGTTGTGGTTTGGTTTGCAATGATTTATGTTGCTACTTGATATTTTTTCTTGAGATTGAAAATAAAAGCCGTGTTGGCCGATTGGAAGAGTGCTCGACTTTCGATTCATAGGTCGTAAGTTCGAACCCTGGCCGTGCTCATCAATGGATTTTTCGATTAGAAAAATTTAAATGCGCATTAACACGACCTCTAAACGGTGAAAGAAAACATCGTGAGGAAACCAGTTAACGTTCTAATAGCGGCGGTGGGCTTGCAACCTGTCACGTATGCAAATGCTAACTCCTGCAAATAGTGGGCTGGGCATGTACCAAAATTATAGAGGGAGGGGGAGGGGGACGGGTAGGGGGGAGGGGAGGGGGAGGGGAGGGGAGGGGAGGGGGAGGGGTAGGGGAGGGGGAGAGGAGGGGAGGGGAGGGGGGTAGGGAGGGGGAGGGGGAGAGGAGGGGAGGGGAGGGGGGTAGGGAGGGGGAGGGGTAGGGGAGGGGGAGAGGAGGGGAGGGGAGGGGGGTAGGGAGAGGGGAGGGGGAGGGGGAGGGAATGGATTTTCTCATACATTTCGTATTGAACTGCTATTTTAATAATTTCTCGAACTAAGAGGCCTTCCCTGAGGCGCGGTACCTACGAAGTTCGCGGTGTCAACTATTGAATATAAACACGACACGACTTAATGTATTGCATGCATGCCTATAATCTTTACCATACTGAGGTAGCGCATTAGATATCATTCTGTGGTAAACACTAGGATCACTTAACGTAGGTATAGGGGTAGTCAGAAACAAGTCCAAATCTAGGCTATCAATACAACGGTGCGCGAGATCTCAGTTCGGGGCGAACTACTAGTTATATTTCAATTACTTCATGAATGTTTTGGAATATAATTGAAATAATGACGTCAAAGCACTTTACAAACAAAAGAGGTTGAATTTTTTTTATTTTGATTACGTTTTGTACCTTTTTGTTAACTTTTTTCATAATTATTACATTTTACTAAGTGTTTTTGTGAGCTTAGTGGCAAATAAATGATGTGTCTATGTCTATGTCTAACTACATTGACTAATAAATAAAGACAGTTAAGAGTTACTAACTAATTGGGTAAGACGATGATTCGAGGTGATAGTTGAAAGGTTGAACCTTTAGTCAAAGGGAGCGATTCCGACTTGACCCAGTGCCTGAAGTTCCCAGCTGCGGAGCCCACCGCCTCATACCTATATCATCAAGTTAATTCATGGTTTGCGAGATCAGGACTCTAAAGTTCTGTGGAGCTAAAACCTGTGCTAATCAAATCTGATTCGCATTAATATTACAAAGCACTTAGCCTAATGCATTATGACAACTACAGTACCTACCTAGTTTTATATAAAATGATGAATTTGATGCATAAAAGACATAAATTAGTGGCTTTTTTACGAAAACGCATACCTCTACGAAAAAGAAGCGTGATTGTTTGGATGTGCTGAAAAATGTAAAGCTACATTTTTTTGAATCTACAGTTAATTGGATATAAAGGAACTCTAAGTAAAGTGGTATGTTGTAAAAAAAATAACAGATAAAGATATTGTTGTCAGCTCCCGCACTAAGCATAAGCAAGCAAAGCGTCGATTGCCAAAACTTTGCAAATAACCGCCGCATTGTCTATTAGCGCGCCAGCCGGCGACCCTCGACTCAATAGCAACCCTAACGCAAGGAAGCAAAGTTCAAATTGGAAAAACTTTAAAATTAGAAAGGGAAAATTTAAACACCTTGAAGGTAATTTTCAAAAATTGCGCTACAAAGTTGCACACGGGAACTCAACGCGGGAGGAAACTAAACGATACGACGATACCTCCGGCAAGCTTCGAGCTTTCGACTTGGATTGCTTTTAGATGTCTAGTTTAGTAAGCTAACTAAACAGAACAAAGCACTGGGAGGCTAGAATAGCCGCAAACGCAATTCCTTTTATGAATCATAAATGATTCTCCTACGTCTAAGAAAAGAGACATAATAGGTGATAATAGGTAATACAATTCAATTATTATTTAGCTAATGCGGCCTAATACCCGCCCTGATCAGTTTCGAATAAAATGGTATTGTCGACGATTGAAATACAAATAATATCAAAACACCCAACGTTACAAACTAAAGTTTCATTTCCAAAACTCAATAACGAAATAACACAAAAAGTTTCTAGAAAAACTTAATAAAACTAGTCGCGAAAGTTTGTAAGAATTAAATCGTATTCGTCTGAAGAAGGGAGAGTTCCACATTTCCTAAGGTGAAGTTGTCAAAGTTTCCCTCCTCTCAACTCTCCCCCCCCCCCTCACCCCATAAATCTGATTCGTGCGGTTTTTTCATTAGTTGATTGTGTTCTCGTGTCGTGCTGCGGGCAACTGCGAAAGTGTTTCATATTCGCGAAATGCGACGACAAAATATGGATATTGCGTTCCACACTTAAGATTCTAGTGTTGACTACTTTCTGTTATTGTTTTCGACGAAACTTGTTTTTCTCGGATTCAGTAATGGCATTTATCTGAATACTTGAATTATTTATGCTGTGGAATTATTTTGCTATTGTTTATAGGTGAAATGTTTTCGTCGCGCTCGTCCGCTCGAGCAGATAACCGGCTTACGAGTATATTCTCGTCCCGGGTCTCGTTTCAAAACCTAATGTACCCGCTACATGACAATAGATTGTACCTATCAATGTGAAAGCGAAGCCGTTGTTGTGTGCCTGAGTGTTTCAATAAGACAATACAGAAACATAATCTGATCAAATATAAACTTATTTGATAGTGTTTCAGATTGGCAAAGGCTTGAGCTGCCGTCCCGTCCCGTCCCGCCCCGTCCCACCCCGCCGCGCCCCGTCCCGCGACGCAACACTTCGTTAGCCCACATTACTCTGAGTGAGTGCTTCCGACGGATTGTGGGACTACGTACTCGCAATGAATTTATTCAATTTACAAACAAACAGACGTCCGTAGACACAAAAGTGAATAATGGTTATGGAAATGGATTGGGTTGGATCTGCTTGTGCTGCAGTTGAAGTTATCCTGTTTACATTTTTAAATGAGATTGTTACTATTTTGAAACTATCCTAGAGCGAGCGAGTGTTCCCGATGTGAGCCGCGCGGTGCGGCGCTCGCAACGCATGGCCGCGCTCGGCGCCGACTCGACGCACTCGAAGCGCGTATTATTTTATGCAAATGCGAGTACCCTCAAACTTCGAAATTTGTCCAAACAGATTGTTTTCGCCAAAATTCAATTGGAATTTATCTCCCGCATCTCGCGTAATGAAAGGGGCTTAATACGGTATCGGTAAACATTAGCATAAAGTATTCGCAAAAATTGCGTTCCGGGGTGCGGGCGCGGTGAGGAATCTTAATATCCCCCCCGCACCCTTCCCTCTCCCCCCCCCCCCTCGCCCCTGCGGCGTCTCTACGCGAGCACTCGGGAGCGGACGATTATGTGCAATTTCGTCAACGGGTTTTGAATGTCGGGACGTGACATTTATCATGAATGTGCCATATAACATAACACGAGTTCATTGCTTTTACCGCTAATGCGGGGCTTGAGAGCGCCTCCGCGAGCCCATTAGAGCGGAGAGCGCGGGGCGGCTTGTAGCGCGATTTATTCGTCGACCATTCTTGGAGCCGTTTACAACTTCCATCGATTATGTAAATACATCTAAGAGAAGAAAAGTATATTTTTTTTAATTTTCCATCCATTTGATCGTGCACGCTCCATAAAGCTGCCGACGTGAGCTCCCTCGCATAGTACGTAACTGGTTGTTTGTGATGTCCCACTGCCGTATCGCGCTCGTAAATAAGGGTGCGCAATAACCTCCTGCAATTATCCACGAGCGAGTCAACCGCTCCGAGGGAGGATGTCAACACTTTAAGAAAATGTAAATGTATGGAAATCAGAAGTGGGATCCGTAACAATACGAGCGCCGCAAACCTCGTAAATGTAAAGTTCCTCTGTGGGGCGGCATCGGCGGTGGAGAGACGGAGCTTCAAGCGGCGGCCCATAACAGCCTCCAACTAGTTCATCAACTCATTTAAATAGTTTTGCTAGTGCTCTATGAAAAACTTATGCGATTTTTTACGACTTTTTGTCATTTTTACTACTGTAAACTTTATGAAATCAAATAAACTGGACAGATGCAATCAAAACAGAGATTTAAAGCGTTGTAGGTTAAGTATTAAAACTGTGTCGTAATGCAGGAGAAAGCGCTGTATTTATCACGATGTAAAATGTTTAATTATTGTAGCTGCGAGCATAGCGGTGGATGTGGCCTCTTCCACTAGTTTTCGTCTCAACTCTGCTGAGATCTGCTTGACAACATCCAACTATCAACCGTTGGCAGAGTTGTTCAAAACACTCACACAATCTCCTATGTTCACAATACATCATTTCTGATCTCTGGCAACGATTTTTCTCTGATGAATTTAAGCAACTTAATAGACCTGTTGTAAATGATCTTTTATTTTTGTTTTCTTCACTATTCAGAGAATATTGCTTATTCAAAGTGGAAAATATATTTGAGTTCCAACTTTTTCTACCACGACGACAGGTTGCTTGTTGTTTCTAAATTCATTGTCCCTGTCATATCTCCGTTGTTTGAGTGAGTTTAAGGTACTAGCGGCGGGCAGGTGACGAGAGCCTTTGTTGGCAAAGAGGAGGACACTCGAGCCGGCGCCTCCGGCTGAAGCAGCTCATTTCGTAACGTTCCAGAAGGTTTATACTGGCGATGGAGTGGAAACCAAGGAAGGCGAGGATTTTATACAATAATTAAAAGAAAATACGATACTGTTGAAGTTGAAAGACAGCCACAGTTTTTGCATACCTGAATATAATAAGGCACGTAATACGATCCGTAGCCTTGTTGGACGACTGCTTTAGTAAGCGAAATTTCGATCCGTATGTCGTGGATTCGAAAGATTCGAACCCAAGACGCCATGGAACCCACCACGTCTTTATTCGAACAAAGGCCATGCATCGATAATTATTACGTTTCGGAAGTTTGATTCGTCCAATTTGAAGTTTTGAACGGTGAAGAAAAATATCATGAGGAAACCCGTGGCTTAGTCAGTCCAACACATACTAACAATTAGATCTCAGCAATGACCCAGGCAGTACCAGCGTTCCGTCAAGTGTAGGAAACGATTGCCCCCAGACGTTGCATCAATCATAAATATTAAAGATGTCTGAAATAAAATCATTTTCCTACTTACGATGTTTTTGTGAATTTTAGGGAGTGTACACATTGCGTTTTTTGCAGCGCGTTTGTATCGATACAAACGCGATTCGAACGCGATGCGAACGCGCAGCCCCCCTCCCGGTTCGCTTTTATATGGAAAAAAACGCGTTGCGAACGCGCGTTTGTATCGATACAAACGCACAGCTCAAAAACGCACTGCAGAAAACGCAATGTGTACACTCCCTTAGGCCGCGTTTCTATTGACGCGGAGCTGTGCGGAGCGGAGCTTAGCGGCGCGTAAATTGACCAATCAGGGTGCATTTTGCCGCGTTTCGATTTCGTCGTTTGAGATTGGTTAATTCATGCGCCGCTTTGCCCCGCTCCGCTCAGCTCCGCCTCAGTGGAAACGCACCCTTAAGGTGGTTACTTTATTACGCAGGCATTTTCTCAAAGTTTCCTGAACAAAACTCGACAGAACAACATAAACAAAACTTGTCGGCCTATCGGAGTCCGGCGCGTTACCACTCCCAAATCAAACCAACGCGATGTATACAAAGTACATGTTTTATAGAAATACTTTTGCATACGCGTATGTGTGTGTGTGTGCTCTTCAGAACTTAAACAGAGTTGACGGCAGTTGAGGCCCTTCGAGATTTTACTGCGAATAAATTCCGAATATTAAATAGCTTCCCATAAATACTTTTTATGAAGTTGTATTTTTTCTAGTCAAATTAAAATGTGAAAGGCGAATTGTTAAACTGAATTCGGCATGTATTATTAAATTCGTTATGCTCTTACATTATTAATTTCTGTTATAAGACGCGGAATTTCTTTAATAATGCCTTTGTAAATAACCTATTGAAATGCCTACTTTATTAACATCATTTATGCGATCATATCCACGAAATTGGAATATATTTCACTTAAAATATCAAACTAATAAGCAGGCTTATTATAAATTCAAGACTCATAAATCATTTGCGAAGAGCGCGGTACGTACGCCACATTAATATTAGATCAAGTACCACTCGTGTACCTCCTTAATTAATGTCTTGTTACAAATCAAAGAATAATCCGGGTATCAAATTAAATACTACTTTAATCCAGTGTATTACGGTTTTAATTCATCTGACAGGAGATTTGTTCCATCGTTCATCCTGAAGCGACTGACAAAAGACGTGGTTTGTACATACATGAGGTACAGACTGAGTTACAAATAACATTTGTTTGAGGAATTTACTTTCCTGACTTGCGCTAACAGTTTCAAGTTCAGAGCTCTAGAATATACTTGTAGGTACTTATTCTAGTCTCTAGTTTATAAATTGAATGAATGTATGAATGAATGAAGATTCTTTATTGCACACCTTAGAATAAGCAAGATACAACAATGACAAAACTAAGTAACAATGTATCTACAATGGGCGGCCTTATCGCTAAGAAAAAAATTATAAATAGATAGTTATTTCAAATCTAGAAATTTTAATGTTTTCTTGTTAATGTTATAACCAAGCCAAAAACCAAAGGACCAATTTTGATGAAACTTTAAATAGTCGAAAATCGCAGCTTTGAATAATAGCATGAAGATTTCAAATGTTTGTCAGGAGTCTTGAAATATGGTAGTCTCAATGTAAGGTTGTAATTTTACAAGAGCATACATTTCAGTATTGTCGGATGGTTGTCACAGCCGAGTGTGAGCAGGGCCGGCTGGCGCGTCGCCAGCGGAGCGCGAGTGCCGCAAAAAGTAGCGGCCGCTGCTTATGGCATTATGCATTCAGCGCAGAGACATAATGTGCTGCGAGGATCTGGGTGCATTGTGTCATTACTCAGATAAAAAAAAAAACTAGCAAAATTATAATCATACATAGGACTTTCAATGGATATTCCAACCGAAAGGGTAGGTAAGTAGGTATAGTTCGCGTCATGTAAAAAGAACGCTGGCTGTCAACCTGCTTAGGCAATTTATAAAAATTAGGCAAATTAATACCATCGCGCATAAAAGTTTTCAATTACGAAATGGTTTTCCATAGAAAAAAAAAACAATAGGCCTAGTACTTTCGTGTGCAAGCGTACCCATTCGCAAACTTACCCCCTCCGCTGTCTTCCAGCGTTCTTTTTACGTGACGCGAACTATGCCCTGTTCGATTGCATTACTTTTTAAAGGCCAATTATCTTTTAAAACGTCCCTCCACCACACACGGAAGTCAGCCGCGAACGCGTAAAGCTGTTAACGAGTTCATACAACGCGATTAATTCATAATTTTAGTGCCACCATAAAAGCCGCATCCGAATCACGTCCCACTAAATCATAATGAAGCGACACGCACATAATTAAGCTCTTCAGTCGTGGAGACAGCTCCAGTCTGCCTCAATTAATTAAGTTTAAATTTATATCAGCTGATGAGAGAGAAGTGGCCATCGCTCCGCGTGTTTACTGGAGGTGTCGCGCCATGACGCCACGCGTCCTCGCGCCGACACTAACTTCTAATATCAAGCTAAATCACAATCAAATGATTGGTATGGGTTGAATAGACTAGACCACGCGTTTGTTTTATTATAATAATCTAACAATCCAAAACGGATCAATCTAAATTGGCTAGATACTTCTGCTTCCGCAGTTTTTATGAAAGTTCAAAGGCTATAGAAACATTAGAGTGTGGCGATATTTTATAGTTGAAGACGGATGTTTGCGGGGGGCGACTTGGCCCGCAATAAAACTGAGATATGGCGCGATGTCCCCCGGCGATATTAAACACCGGCTTGTACCGCCCTCTTCGGCACTTAATGCAGACCTAGATTTTATGATGAAATGGAAGATAGCCAATACTTTCAACTAGGTCGATGCAGAAAGCAATCTATCAATTTGCGGGAACAAATGGAAGAAAACCTGCAAAGATATCACAGCCGTAAGGTAGATAGTTTCTCACAACCATAACAGTTTTATTAAAATGCATCAGCTAGCGACAAACGCTAAATTCCAAATCTAGTAACCGCTACAAAAGTTTTACATTTCAACTGGGAGTTTGTTTATTATGAAAGCGGAAAGTAGTGTCTTTGCAAGACGAGAAAGTTCTCCATACTTCAGCGTTAAAAAAGCAATTCTATTTGAGGAGATCTCGGAGTCCTTGTGGACGAGCAACGTGAGCGCGCGGCGCTGTCTGGCGAGCACGCGCAGCCGGCCGCGACGTACTGTACTACTGACGAGATAGCGAGACATTCACATGGAAAACAGAAAACATGCCTGCTTGGTTTAAAACCATTCAAAAATAGTAAGAACTCATCAAAAAAGTAGAATACTTCTGGGTATGGAGCATTTATTTTCTCCAAGCCCCATCTGTAAGAATATGTCGATGAATCCTTAGGGTGCGGACCCACCGCGGTCCACGGAGAGGCTACGCACGTGCGTCAAGCTTCGTTTTGCAGGAGACTGTATGTAATTGTATCCACTGCGACCCATGGACACGTTCCCATGAATTGACGTCATTGGTAGACGCGTGGCTTGTTCGAATATGGCGACAATGCAACTGAACGCTGTCAACGCTACGGCTCATATTCGTGTACTGCAGCAGGAAACGTAGACAAACGTTGTCAAACAAATGAACCCACGCAACTAAAATGCGGCGCGTGCCCGTGCACAGCATGCGCCGCTATTGGTCCGTGCCTTTATAGTGTTAAACAAAATAAATAAATGCTGATGTTTGTGCCATTTGCATTGGTAGTCTTCAATAATGATGTGTCATTTTAGTTTGCTAGTCTATCAAAATAACATTACCTATGTCCCCGCGTGTTGTGTGAGCGCGGCTTGATTGTCGTATTCGCAGCGTTCGGATGTTGACAGCACGTATTTAGCTCGCTTCTGAGAAATTACTCACAATGCTGTTAAAGGCATCTTATTGTGAAGCTCCGCTGTTTACTTACTGACTCTATTGTTTCCAATTAAAGTCTATTACTGGATTCTGAATTTAACGATGTTCTATTATCACCCGATTTAGTACAAAATGGTCTCATACTTGGAAAGTTGTTGGTTCCACAACTTCTGATTTTAATTGTGCGCTGGAATAGCATTTAAGCCGACATTACACCATCCTGAATTCAGCACTAACTGCGTGTTCATTCATAGATTAGTGCTTTTTCTCGCTCTTGGGCCTAAAAATTGCATATAGTGCATCTTACTTTTACCGATGCTAACTGACTGAAGTTAGCTATAGTTAGTCAGTACCTACAGAGCGCTTATGACTTAACTGTAACTTATGAATTAACAAGCAGTAAGCACACTAAATTTAGCATCGTCTAATGTCAGCTTTAAGAGAGTAATAAGTTAGTAATACTACGTCAGGAAACCCACCTAGTCTATCTTTAGAACTTCGTTAAACTTTGAAGCTTAATAAAAGCCAATAAGAAACTTTACTTGACTAACTGTTCTTCCCGCTCAACTTCTCACGGTAAATTACTTCATGTATTCACTATTATTCTATCAGCCAAATAGCTGGCAGTTCCCCGTTATTATTATAATTCAAATGAACTCCGTGAAGCGCGAGTTCGGGTCAACAACACAGCGCAACTCTGAACCCTAAAGCCTTGTTAGTAGCGCCAATTGTATCATTAGGTACAATAGTTAAATTTTCGATGCAGAAGGTTCAAAATGAAATAACGTTTGCTGCTAGTACGCAATTGTTGGTACTTAGGCATGGAGTTTTACAATGCAGTAAGTACGTACGTACAGTTGAACTGGCTTGTAGTATGTTGTAGGTAGAGCATTGCGTAGCCACCGCCCTATAACAGGGAGCGGAGATAGGATCTCGCTTGGGTCACAGATCGGCAACAGTTAGTGGGGCGGAGACGGTATCTTGACGTGTGCGAGTCGTGACTCATGCCGATGTAAATGAGGACGAGATGCAATCTGACTATTAGTGTCGCCTAAAATGGACCGGAATCTGTTACAGTTGCGGAAATAACTACGCAAAGGGTTGTTTGAAATAAATCACTTGCCGCTGTGTGTGTTGTCCACTTCGAGGCATACGACAATTTGTTTACCTGGAACAAAAATAAACGGTCAAAGAAAGAGAAATACACAAAACACGTAAAATGAATTTTCAACTCTAATTACGTTGTATTATTGTTTGATCTACAGAGACTCGAAGTATACAGTAACAGAATTAAAACACAGCAACAGTTTATAAAGTTGTGACTCGCAGAAAAACTTAGCAGTCGTCTCCATAATGAAATAGAACAGACACCGTCCATCGCTCGCGCGTCGCTGCAACAAATGTCGCTAAATATCTCCACTGGTCCCCCCCCCTCTGCCCCCCTCGCCCCCGCACCCTGCCCCCCCTCGCCCCGCTCGTAATGAGTAAATACTTGTCCGCGAGGAATTTAATATACTTCGCTGGACAAGCGGGACTTCAGGAATTATTCTTAAGATGCTTTGTTTGCTCCCCTCGGCTCGCGGGGGAGATTGTGTTATTATACTCGCGTATATTATTTAGGGATAACGTACGTGCTCAGATCGTTTTTCTTATATGAGAATGTGAATATCTTTAGCCACACGCGGTTAATAATGAACATTCGTAAGAGTTACGGCTTCGTGTGATTGTACAAAAAAAAATCACATTGAATGCTACGAGATATAATTAAACAATGTACGTAATTTGTTACAGTTCTTCCTGAAAAGTTTTACTTCAATCCAGTAGAGAATAAAGATCTTAAACATTTTCACTTTTGTGAGAAGTCACAGGTCTACGCAACATACTCATTATGTTAGTTATTTTCAGAAATTAAGTTTTTTTTGTAAATGTCTAGGAGATACATTTTAAATGCTTGCGAAAACATATTTGGCAAATAAAATAACCCCGCAATGCCCAAAAAGGCGTATTTTGAATGCCGCAGCAGCTGGTGGGCTATGCGTTAATTTAGCACTTTATTGTCGCAGAATCAACAACAATAAAACGTACCTTTCGGAAAGCTTGTTATATCAGTCCGGCCTTAATCCGAGCTCCCACTGTATTTATTTGCACACGAGATTATCGACAACAGAATCTACACTCCTTTTCATTAGAGTTTGCATGAGCATGTTGATTCGTGATTAATTTGTACGGATCGCATTCAGTGCTGCTTATTTGTGGATGTGTTAAATGTATTATGTGCAATTGTTGTCCAAAATACCGTATAGGCTAAAATTTTTACTGGAATCTACGATACAGACTTTGCCTAGTGTGGAGGCCGCTGATAAACTGTACCTATATTAATTTTATTGTTTCGCTTACATAAAATTTTATTTAATTATATTTTTACTTTTATTTTTCTCTGATCAAATCTTTAAGCTACCTCTGAATGATTGTAAATGTACACAGATCCTGAACTAGTGTATACGATACCTGTAGTGTAGATTGTTAAATAATAAACAGCTTGTCGTGAATGATTAACTATAATTTACGTCAATAAATTCTCAATAATAAATTCGTAGACTTTCGCCTGAACAATGTTCTGGAAAAAAAACTTAATCACTTTATTTTATAAATTTAAAATTATAAGTTCCCCACATCAGAGATAACTAATTTTTTTTTTTTAACTGAAGCTACCTTCATGTAACAATATCATAGCAGTCAAAGTGTTGTGTGCATGTGCAGTGTCGACTCTGGTAGCGCGCAGTCGCGGCTCCGTGCGCGTCGCATAATTGGATCGGCCGATTCGGTTTGAATAAAGATAACTGGCGGGTTTTATGCCCGTTTCCACGTTTTTATACGCATTCCATATTTTTATGTGCTTCGTATTTTTGCGTTTTCACATTTTCCGCGCGCAGCTTTCGCGTAATGGCCGCGGTCATCCCTTACTTTTTAATGAACTGGGGTTATTGTTTTGAAAGTACACTTTGCAGAACTATTGTACTTTTTTTTATCGAATTGTATACCTACCTACGTTTAATTTTATTTCATTTCATTTATTCATTAAGAATACAATTGTGTCATATAAGTATTCTTTATTTTAAGTAGGTAAATTAAATAACACAGTAGATAATAATTATGCCTTACATTTTGGATTGCACAGTTTAAAACAGAAATATTTTGCTACTGAGACATACATCGATTTATTTTGAAAATATTGTATTCATTAGATTAGAACTCTAAAGTGGGTGATCGACGTACGAGCCCATACCGCAGTTTTAAAGAACGTCGGTTTTACTCGCGGTTCGTTGGTGCTGATCGACTAACGAGTCGACTAAAGAGAGACACTTCAGAATCAAGACCAATTTCACACTTATAATTAGAAAAAAAAAATTAATTCGAGTTTTGATTTGTTTGGACTCGATGTCAAATTAAAAACCCTTTGGAATCGGCGATCGGCAGTCGAAGCGGCCGTTTGTAAAGACGCGTGCACAAAGCGATCGACCCTCATCACGCGACAAAAAGTTTTTCAATTAGTTGACCGACCGCGCCCTCGCCGATCTCGATATGTCCCCTAGAGATGTCACATAGCTTTTATCGAAACTACTACTTGATTATTGTATCGAACAAGCAAGTAACAAAGAGTAGGACAGAATAAAATAAATAAATAAGTAGTAAATAATGCTGGACATTTCACACACATCATCTAGCTCCAAAGTAAGCAGTGCTTGTTTTATGGGAACTACATGACTGATAGGTATAAGTACTACTTATATAGTTTTTTGTAAATACATACTAAACCATAGGAAAACACCCAAACACCAAATATTAGCAGATCATTGTCTCGCAGCGGGAATCGAACACCCAACCTTTTGTGTCTCAGGCAGGCCTTTGCCCAATGTGCTACAAAGTTCGTCAATGTAGTGAATATTATCAAATCAAATCAAATCAAATCAAAGTAATTTATTGCGTAAATATGGGTGTTGTAGCAGTTATTAGTGATACATTTTTGTGCAGCCATACTCAGCGTAGATCGCATGCAATATTAATTGTACAATTTACATTCAAATTATTAAATACATATTTATCATTATTAAGTAAGTAGGTACATGCTTCAACTTAAATACAATGTCACACATTCTCTAAAATACAATATACTTAGCAATTTTAAATGTCAATATTTTTATCACTTAAATAATGACGGGTAGAATAATAAGCCTTTTCTAATAATAGTTTCTTCAGTCTCACTTTGAACACGACAGGACTTACAGTCTCTATTAAGGATAAAGGCAGATGATTGTAAACACGTAGGTATAGCCATGCATAAAACGCTTTTATTGAATAACGCCGTTCTATTTCGGGGTAGTCTGAGTTTATGGTTTATGGATTATGTAAATACAATGTGAGATCTGTCTTTTTTTCGAAGTTATGTAATAGAGCTAGCTAACTACAGCTAATTACTACTAAATACTAATTACCATCAGGTGAGATTGTGGCTAAACAAAAGTCTATCTAGAATGAAAAAAAAAAAAAAAAAACCTTCAATTCAATTTAAATAGCTTTTTCGGTTAGAAATATAAATCCTTAAGATAATAAATTATAGTGAAGGTCTTCAGGTAGACTGAAAATTCCGTTCGCAGAGTTGGTCACTAGCTCAACAAGTACTACCTTAAACTATTAAATTATCATTGAGCCATCCAGATTTGTTGTCTATCTTTTGAAAATGAAAAATCTTATCAAAATTTTCAACTCCGACGGGATTCAAACCCGCAATTTTTTTAAATTTATATTTAATTAAATTAAATTAAAAAAAAATTTGATAAGATTTTTCATTTTCAAATGTAAATACCCAAGTGTGGATTAACACTATAACAAATAAAAATTGTTGTCTATCTCAAACATTTCATAAATACCGGGTTATTTTATTCATCTATTTGATGGCATTTTGTTGCCAACTATTATCATTCAAATAAAAAAAATATATAATGTAATAACGTATCTACATCCCACCTCTATTTGGTTTCAATCCACTTTTACGCAGCAAATTAAATTAGTTCCAAACATCGAGCGTACACCTACGGCCGCCGCCGCTATTTGATCTACTAAAAGCATTTTAAACTTTCGCCTGCTTTGCGAAAATCCAACCTTTTCTAACGAATGTTAGGCGATTAGCTCGATTGGGGTAGGTAGGAGATCTTCTAGTTTAGTTTATTTCATTCATTCTATCAAGCTGCCATCGCTTTCATAGCTCATGGATTACTTTGATCAAAATGGAAAAAAAAAATAAAAAAAAAGAATTTGAGTTTAAAAATAAATACTTATATATTGCAGACAGGTACCTAATCTACATTTTCATTCGACTGTTCAAATTTCTTCTGAGGCTCTACATTTATTTCCCTAAATATTTAACTTGCAATAATTATTTGGATTACTACATAATCAAGATCCTAAAGTGCATAATAAAGCCATAAATTATGAAATGGCTTCATCTGGCCGCTCTTAAAGATAGGTATTGACGCTTGCGTCTAATGTTCCATAATGCGTCGTTTGTATGCGCGCGTGTGATCGCCGCCTAATAGATAAAACCGATTCTACACGACTTTGACTATTAAACTGTACTATGTTCGCATTTAATTTAATCGATGTTAGATGCCCTACCTAGCATAATAAATATTATATCTTCTAAGGATTACTGGTGACTCTTATTAGATTTTTTTTTTAATAGATATTTTTTTTATTCTTTCGTAAATATGGGACAACAAGAGATAAAGCATTCATGTATTGAATCTCAACGTAAATTTTCTGCAAGTATCTAGTTTATACGGAAAAATTGATTTTACCTAGTGTAAAATAACCTGGACACCAACATGCAAAATCTTTTCGAGATGTGTGATCTATCTAGATCGATCTTTCGCCCTCGTAAACCGTCAAATTGCAAATGTCATCGAAATCGTTAGAGCCGTTTTCAAGAACGAATACAAAAATTTATACAAGTATATAATAATACAAGTACTTATCCAAATTTTGCTCGTTTAATCGTATAGAATAAGTGAAGAAGCAACTACCAGCTAGATACACCGAGGCATGTTTACGAATGCTGGTACATTATAATTCATCACTCCAGCCGGTGGGTGTACCGTGTTATTACCGACATTCATTCGTCAAGTGTGGTCTCGCCCACGGACACAACACAAACCAAGCAAGTGGGATGATGGACTAAGCCTACTGAGGGACACTTAGGCCTCCGGGCGACCTCAGATACCTATCAGATAACGTGAACTTACGGTTACCTACTTTAAAGTTAATTTCTCACTCAGTGGTGTCTGTAGTATAGTTGTTCATTATCAGCTCTCAATTGTACCAGGATCGCTTAGAATAAATAGGGGTAGTGACGTATACTGTTTTCAAAGCCCAGCGAAGAGATTGAATAAAATCAGTGCAAATAGCACAAGTTTATTACATTCTACAAATGAGTTCGAAGTGTTCTAATATTTAATGCTTCGCGACCAACACACCGTGAAGAACCAAGGCAACAAATTCGGTTTCGAGCCTAGCTTTCTTTTCGGTGATCCATCCTCTTAAATCTAAATAGTCAAGCTCCAATGGGGAGTCAATCCAACATACAGTAAAAAGTAAGTTCGTATGAGTAAGTGGCCAACTCTGGTGATTGAGTTTTTAGGCCGACTAAAGATCTCCGTCATGGCTTAACGACTTTAAAGCCGGGACCGACAATTTAACGTGCCCTCAGAAGCACGGAAGCGCTCAGCTCATAATACCACTTGCAGTCACCCATCCTAAGAGTGGCCGCGCCCAACGCTGCTTAACTTCAACGATCAATCAAGAACGTCTCAGCAAGCTACGCCACGAGCGCTTCAACAACAACAGACAGTAAAGAGCAAAGAGCTAGTGCTAGCGGAGCTGTTTACATAGCCGTGGTCACTGAGGAGCAACCAGCGGAGCCAGACTAAACACCGCGAGGACTGGATTAAGGAGGCGAAGTCATTTCGAATGCTTGAGTACGTAAACACTGGACGCAGATCCAATTGAAGGAAGATTTACATACTGACAGAATTTATGTAAACCGGGTCGTGGAATTAGTTTGTTTCGTCTAAAGTAAAAATACTTTCATCGAATTGATTTTATAGTAGGAAGTTTTATTTAGATTAAATAATAATAACTCTCATCAGTTAGATACAGTTTGGATCCAACAATAATAATATTCTTTGTAGTGAATATCAGAAACCCACGAGCACCGTGATACTCAGAACAAATTACCTATCAGATTTGCCGGGAGAGTCGAACTCAGACCTTTTGCGTCTCAATTAAAATCTTGCTTGCCACGCCCTAAAGGTCTTCAAACGATTACAAAATACTGTGGTTCCTAGAATTACGGACAATATTTTCAAGTAGGTATTAAATTTTTATGACAATATGCACAGCCTGACAAGAAAAAAAGTTCAAGTATGCGAAATTTACACTGTAAAGTTAAATGGTAAATAATATTAAAATCCAGAGGCACTTAATCCTCGCCTGGTGCGTGGCGGCCGGCGCCGGCGCGTGCCATACGTACAAACGCTGATGGATGAGGTCGGCTGCAGAACATGCATTGCTTATTTTCACTGCACTGACATTTTCTAGCTTTATGACAACTTCTGAGCGTCGTGTTGGACTAGTGGCATATACTTTAACTATACAATCTCAAGATGGAAGTTTAAACTGAAACACGAGATCATAATGATGAGCATGATGAGATCAAACATAAAGGTAAATTGCAGTGTGTGTTACAATGACTACGTGAAACTCAGTAGAAACTATACAATCTGTATAGAAGATTCTTAGTTGACCATACCGGAGACTTGTAGAGGTGTAACTAGTACATTCTATAGCTACCTAAGATACCTGTATAGCCACATTAAGCTACATAGCTAAGTCTCAGATTTCCTAACAATCATCACAACATGATACTCTGCGAATACAATCACTTCGATACAACAGTGCTCCAAATATTCATCCATGCTCAAAAAATGTATCAAATTATATTGTCAAAAGATTTTTGTTCGAAAGACGCACTATAACGAGTAGAGTTCGATACGAATATATCGAATGTCAATTTGCATAACATGCGCTGTTTTTCGACTATTACTAAAATTGCGTTACTTTAAGAAATACTAGCAGTGCCCTCGTGGTGTTGCCCCTGTAGTGATGGTAAATGGTGATGATGATGATGAAAAGTAGCGTATAACCTTCCTCAAGAGTTTAGCTTTCAATTGCAGAAACAATTTTTCAAATTCGACTGGTAGTTCCTGAGATTAGCTCGTTCAAACAAACAAACTCTTCCGCTTTATATATTGGTATTAGATTAGATTAGATATATATTGTGTGCCTCAAGCAAATAGAATCGTTTCCCAAATCCTCATCCATTTCAGCCCATCAATGGGACAAAGCATGAATAGAGCCTCAACCAGACTTACGCGGCTTACTGAGCCCATTTACCATCAGTAATAAGTCCTTCTCGGGGTCACCAGTTCAGTGTCCTCACGAGGAGTGATCAAAAAATAACTAGTGCCATGATAAAGTTCATAAGAAAATACCGAAAAAATAATTTTGGGTAGGCCAGTGGAGATCTGTGATGGGAATACTTTTTAGCAGTTTTATATTTATTTGTGTGTAAAGCCCATTATGATAATGGCGATTTTAGATCTAAGACCAAGTAAACATTTAAGTACATAAAAATAATAATGTTAAGCTGCTGCTTAATAAGGAATAAAATTTGCACCTACTACTACTACCGCGTAGCAGCCAAGTATACACCATCTACACAACATGTTTTAGCCAAACTTGTTGTTTATAATAATGTGATTCTTTTCTACAGAAGTGCTTTGTAACAACAGAACAGTGAAATAAATCACAACAAGCTAATCTATCGTAGCAGCGCAGTGAGCGATCAGTTCTCGCGGAGGGATGGCGTCGAGTCTGCGAACTTCGCGCTAATCATTTACAATTCCATTACTACTGCGTCTCGCGACTGCTGCAGATGTGTTCGGATCGCAGATACTAACTTCGTTTATTGCACTTTGAACCAGCTTTTTGTAGCTTTAAAGTAATGTTTAGACTTATCAAAATAATTAGATAGGTACCTAATCAAATCACCGATATATAAAGATTTGTTAGATCAGTACACTATTGGCCATTCATTCATACATTGAAAAATTTCCAGTAATATTGGTATAGTCTCTAGCGTAGCATATTTCATTGTTTCCTCTAGAGTTTGGACACAAAATGGCTCAACAGATTCCTTGAATAAAGCGAAAGTTCGCTATCTTCCACTGAAAGAAATAGCGGGATCGATTAGCGAAGCCAATAAGCCGGTGATGTACGACGCGACTCGACGCAATCTATCGCAATGAATAACCTAAAGCTCGCGATAACGCAAACGAATCGACTAATACATCAAATTGCCGGCAAAGGGCCTAATGCTGCCTAAAGATATTAGGCTCAATAAATATGCGCGATACAGGCAGTGCTCCGCAAATAAGGTTACAGATTCAAATGTTTTTCAGTTATGTTTTGTGCTCTTGGTTACATCGAACGCATTTATTTATTTATTTTATTTATTTTTACAAATTGCACCAACAAAGAAAAAAAAAACGCATTCAAAAAAGGTAAGTACCCATAATAATCTTGAACAGCATGATTATTATGATTCATCTTTCCAAAATTTAGATTCAGAAGTAAGTTCAGTTCGTTTCGTTGGATTAAATTTAGGGAAACCTCAACACTGGTAATGCTTACGCTTTTAAAGAGCTACAACGACTTTTAATTACCATTTGGATTCACTAATTAAAACCAAAAAATACATTTTAACAATTCAGGAAATACAACCAGGAAGCTTGGTTTCAAATCAATATCGAGTTACAAGAAAAATCAAAATTCAAATTTCATTTATTCAGGACCACTAGGATCATTTTGAATCGTATAAAGGGGTAGGTGAATCTACTCCTGTTCTTTCATGTTGCTGCACTCGGTGGTAGCTTGTTAGTAACTCGCTTAGGTCCTGACATGACTAGTCTAAGCCTAAATTGCGTAGGATATCCCTTTTGTGAGGTCCTAGCGGTAACTCATGGTGTAACCAAGGTTCAACCACAAGGTAAGCTCAACATTCCAGTCAGAATTGCATCCACACAAATATAGAACAGGTATACAGTACATGCAATCAATTTAGTATGTACCGTCTAATTAGATAGAAAGGATAGGTATAGGTACGTTGTTTGTGTCGCATACGGAATGTAATTAAATATCGTCAAAGCCTCATGTAGTTAAATCCTACTAATATTATAAAGGCGAAAGTCCGTGTGTGTGTGTGTGTGTGTGCATGTTTGTTACGACGTATCTCCATAACTACTTAACCGATTTTGATGAAATTTGGAATGTATTTAGTTTAGGTTCTGGAATAACACATTAGTTAATTTTTATCCCGGAAAAATGTATGTTTCCCGTGACAGTAGTCCACGCGAGCGAAACCGCGGGTGTTCACTAGTATCGACATAAAGGATCTTCTTGTAGTTTCGTTACGCGAAACGAGTTCGTAATTAAAAAACTTAAATTCTAAGCGGTTGTCAGTTTTACAAGCTATTCAATCAGTCAATTGGTGTTGGTTCTAAGAAAAACGTCGGTGATTCTTCTATCGTGATTCATTTCATATCCAATAACATAGGGGATAGGGTAACCTCGGGCATAGCTATGGAAATGTAGAGTAGTTACTTGAAGGATTTCTATCGATAGATTGCTGGTATTGAAAGCCCTTGGTAAGTGCAAAATCTCGCCTTAGGACATAGTGAAACCCCAAGCACAGTATAGTGTTAGATAGGTACAGACGGTATGTATGCAGTGACGTAGATGTAGATGTGTGACGTAGAGTAGGCAGTAGATAGAGGAACGTGTGTAGACCGCAGCTGATTAGGCGTGTCTCGCGCGCTCTACATATTTGCCATACACACGGCTCGTGAAAACCATTAGCTATGCACCTGCGTCGGGCCACCAAACTGACGTAAGGAATATTAAGACTATCACATTTTAGAAATACATTTCTAATCCCACTGTGAATCAATCACTGTGACAGATTATCAAGGTATGATTTAATGACAATATTACAAATTAAGAGCCTGTCCAGATGGAGGCGTTTTACGCGCGTAAACTATTGCCATCCTTATTTTTGACTGTTTAACAAAAGAGGATGGCAATAGTTTACGCGCGTGAAACGCCCTCCTTCTGGACAGGCTCTAAAGGTTTTAAAAATAACTCAACGGATTGGAAAATAAAATGAAAATGAATTTATTTTCCAACAGTTGTGGCTTCTTCAGTTTTATTTTAACTATAATAGTTACTGAATTTAACAATAGATCTGAAGAGCACGTACGGAGAATACACATTAATTAAACCAAACAGAATATTTAAATCATTGCATTGAAAATTTCAACTGAATTTTGTAATTTTGCAGTTCACACTTCATTTCTATTCTACTACGTAATGGCGTGGCCACACGCGCCGGTCAGGTGTCGACCGGACAGTCCGTAATGGCGACAAATTGAGCATCCGTCCGCCGACTAATCCCCGCCGCCCAGTGCGGGGCCGCCCCGGCCGGCGCGCCGGCTTACCAATAACATGCAAAGCGAACATACTAAGCTGAATGCTAAACTAACAAATCTTCGCAAAATGCATTATTGCATTGCATATAGCGTAGTCATAGTCATATTTGACGAATCGATTACGATTTTTTTAGTAATAAATATAAAATATTATTATTTTATATTTATTATTAATATAAAATATTATTATTTTATATTTATTATTAAATAAAAACCGGTCAAGTGCGAGTCGAACTCGTACGCCGAGGGTTCCATACCTAGCCATGGTGCCAATTAAGCTAGTCCGCTTAATTGTATGAGCGCCCATACAACTCGGAGGACAATTTTAATTGGCGTCAACTATGTATGTATGGGAACACCCTTTAATTTTCAACTTTTTTAACTTTTTGGAATTTTTCCTTTATTTGTGCTATAAGACCTTGCTTTTTGCCAAATTTCGTTATTCTAGGTCAACGGGAACTACCATTTAGGTTTTCGACCCAAAACCTCTAGGGTACTTCCGGTTGACCTAGAATTGTCAATTTTGGTTACAAGCAAGGTCTTACAGCACAAGTAAAGGAAAAATTCCGAAAAATAAAAAAAGTTGATAATTAAGGTAAGATTTGGTACTCACAAGTTTTCACGAAAACCTAAATTTGCCTATATCTTTTTATAGTGTTGATTCAGGACCTTGATTTTTATACTCACAATAGGGACTATAGACCTTAGTATATGGTATAAATTTCAACTTGCTAGCTCTACCCGTTCCTGTGATAATCGATGGTGACACACGGACAGACGGACAGACAGACAGACAGACAGACAGACGGACAAGAAAGTGATAAGGGTTCCTTTTTTACCTTTTAAGGTACGGAACCCTAAAAATCGTAATCAACTCTTTATTTCAGGCAACACAGAACAGAATATTTACAAACGATATAATGCCATTGGCCATTTTAAGAAAAACTAACTTAATCAATACGATATAAGTTTTAAAAGTTGCTAGTTTATATTCTTTGGTTATTCATTTTGATTTCAAATAATAATGCGTTAGAGTAGTACAATTTCATTAGCTTATATATAACCTACATAAATGACTGCAATTACGTATGATTTCCGGACTGACATACGAGTGACGTTGACGCGAAGTCCAGCCCTCGTGACAAACTGTCCGGCCCTTACTTACATTAGTGCGCTGTCAGGTGACGCCGTGTGACGCGACGCGGCGATGCGAGCGTATTAGTCGATCGAGTGTGTGTGAGCCATTAGGTTTGTAATGTGGCCAAAGCTTAATGTTCAACGAAATAGTTATTTCGTTTAGTGGAACACTTAAAAACAATTTAAAATAATCAGCTTAATTTAAAGTCCTAATGAGTAGGTATCAATCGATGCAATAACATTATTATCATTGAATTCGTCGTAATGATCCGTTCCACCAAAACTGTAATAAAGCTGGTAATTTGATTCATAATGCGCTGTTACAACTTAATTACGTAATTGTTACGTTTATCGAACCCTATAATTTGGACGGTTTACCAAACACCCTGTTATTTTCCTTGCGGATGTATCATAAACATAATGGACGATAATTAGGCAGAGAATATCGTGCCTCTACCGGTATTCATTGTACCTGTTTGATCCGATTTGAAAGAAATACGAAGGGAGTGGAAAAAGACCCAAAAATTTAATTTTTTGTGTTCATGTTTTCGGAGAATCAGGCGAGGGTGATTGAGCTGCTGTTATTAAATATTAAAGTAGCTATTATTTTTATTAAGCTATTTTAAAATGAAACACTTTATTATTGCGATAGTATAATTTAAATTCATATGAAATTATTAAAGGTTACACACCTTTCACAAAACTAAAGTTGACTATGTGAATCTTTAATCTTGACGTGTTATGATGACTATCATTTTGTTATTTTCATAAAAAATAAATTAAGTAAGTATTTTAATTTAATTTTTATAAATGGTTGAAAAAATTACGAGATAAAGTACTTAAAGGCGTTAATCAAAATCTACCTCTTTGTTTTAATTATTCTGGTGCCCCCTAAGTACTTTTTAATGTTCAAAACTTTAGCAAACAAAAACACGAATTGGTCACAGCGTGCGAAGGAAACTTTAAACTGAACTCCACAAAACATCGTTTAATAATCTCGGTCGCGAAACAAGCGCTCGTTTATCATTAGCTCGAGTTCCATTAACCTTCTATTTCATAAATCACAAATAAACTACTTGAAATTCGAACTATGCGACTCACGCGATAGATAAATGACATCAACGTACTCGAAATGAAAGCGAAACTAAACTGCAATCTCCAAGCACAGTACGCACTATGGATAGTAGGCTTTCGTGAAGTAAGCCGTTTCGATGTGCAGTAGAAAATTTTGTATGAAAAAGCTGCACTGCGCTTTGGTTTACTACATCGATGTTATGCTTTCGATTACCTTTCGTCTAGGGCTGTTGATTCTATATACGATTACTACAATGTCTACGTGTAGTAACTCTATGATAATCTGTGGTAATACAGAGGCTTTTCTCGGTGTCAACTCATCACCCTCTGTGCTTAACGCTCGTCGTCAGTCGGGTAAATACGAGCTTTAGCGACGAGAGCTTCGGATTGGACGACTTGCTTAATGTTAGAGGGTGGATTAGCAGATCTCGAAAATGTAATATTTTTTTGGTAGTTTAAAAGTTAAGTTGGATGGAGGAGTTTGAGGGAGACCTGTGCCCAGCAGTGGGATGAAACAAGTTGAGAAAAAAAAAGAAACTAAGCAAAATCAGGAGGATAGTTTGAGAGCAGGCCTAAATAAATAATTCAAAGCAGCACTAAATCAAAGGATTAGGCCTTATTTAATTCAAGAAATAAAACAAATTTATTGAAATAAATAGAAAGCCATTGAGAGAATCCCAAAGCCAAGTGGCAAAATAATGTCCACAGAAATCGACAATTAAGAAAATTTAAATGAATACTACACTACTTGTTAATAACCTTAAGTAGTGTAAGTAGTCTTAAACCAGTGAAAAAAATGCTGTATAATTGTTTTTCTTTTTTTGTTTAAGATAACTCCCTTCAATGAAGCAGCTGACGAGTTCAGTCGTTTCCTCTATTTGCGGCGGGTAAGCTCTGAAGTCACCAAACAACAAGGATTATAATGTAAATGTATGCAAATAGTGCGAGGGAGACCACAGATACAATAGACCGCAGCAGTTTCCCTTTACCCTTTCACTCTCTCTTCCCTTTATAACATGCAAAATACTGGTGCTTTTCAAGATTCAGCTCAGACTGAAATTCCGTAGGTCGTGAATCCATATTCTGGAAATTTACTGCTCTACGGAATAAGGAGTGCTTTTTAAATTTTACCTAAGGAGTTGGATAAAATGTTCGCGTTTCAGAATGTAAAAAATGGTTGACTACGTTTATTAAGGCACGTCCGCACTAGGGCACATTATATCGCGAAATGGATTCAGCACAAGCTAGAAATAAACTTAATAATCTTTTTGGATGATTGATGAATTTAAGTAACATAAACATGATCCCAAGTTTGGTACTTATTTGGCTCAACGGAACAGCATTGCCATCCAGCGCGGTAATGCTCCCAGTGTCTTGGGCACGCTTCCGACTGGCAGTGGCTTGGATCAGTTTAGCTAACTATAGATCGTTTACAACGATTATTATAATTCTGAACTGGTTCTTACTGTATTTTATAAAGCTATATAAATATGTAGTGATTTAGTTTCTGTAAATAAATGTTTAGTTAGGTACATAAAAAAAAGTAACATAACTGTTCTCGTTAAGGCAAAATCAGAGAGTTGTCTCGTTGCGAGACATTATGTATTGTGACTTTTGTGGACAAGGCTTTAATTATAAACTTCAGTAGACCTAGAGAAAGAGAGACAGTTCTTCACGTTTTAGTTTTATTGAAAAGCAAAAGTCATCTTATGAAAATTTTCTAAATCATCGACTTTTCAAATTAAAAATTTCAATAATGCTTAATTTAAACTGTTTCGGTTATGCAAAGGTGATGTTTATGACAACTTACAGAATTTGGTACAAAAAACTATATGTTTATTACTTAGAATACTATTATTTTATTACTTAGCTGGGTATTAACTTTACATTATAATACAACGACAAATAAAAGGGTCTACAGAATGTAAATAGTATGATAACAAGGGCCTGGGAGTCTGTGCGCACGGCGCGGAACAGAGCGGCGATTACGGCAATAAATATGAATTGTTACCTCTTTTTGTTTGTAAAACTGTGTTGTAGCTTCTAATTATACAGACGACGATTAATCTGTTATTCTAATTAGAGTAACTGTGTAACATCTGCTACCATGTGAAACTTAATTTGTATTTTTTTCCCCTTCTGTGTAGCCCGGCCAGTAGGACTATGGAAAATTAGTTTTTTCCGTGTTACAGTTGAGAATTTATCTCATTTCACATATTGTTTTGACCCAAGTCCGTCAGAATGGTTATATTTGTAGTGTATGTATGTGTTTATTTGTTTGGCTCGATCTGTAGCACTACTTGTTAGATTTTTACTTCTTGTGTCATTAGATTCGTTTTGAAGAATCTATTCAAATGCTAAGGGGTAGCATTATTTTAGTCTTTTTTAAACTTTCGCGATCACTATTCATATTGAAAAGTTTTATGTTACAATAGCCGTGGTCGCGGGCAGACTATACAGACGAGTCTGCCCGCGACCACGGCTATTGTAACATAGCCGAAACGTCGGGATAAATAAGGTAAATTACGCGATAAAATCCCGTGTCCATAAAACTTTTCAATATAGCATTATTTTCTTATCACTTTATTTGTATCATTTTTTTTCTATAATATTCTATTCTATTCTTTATTAAACTTGTTCTCAAAACTATAACTTTTGTTGAATTTTATTTTGGACTATGTTTTTTAGATCTATGGCCGCAAAACTTGAGAGCGATTTTCCCTCTCACCGCAGTAGGTGTGTAAGTGCGTATCTGCGGGAGTCCCGACGTACAATTTCCCGGTCCACTAACCTCGCGCCCGACTCCCCTTGTGATTTCTCCAAGACACAAAGTAATCTTTCGATTGTCATCTTTCCCAAAATGCCTTTTAAGCTGTTATTTGCATTTTTAATGCTGTTTGAATCGTGTTTTCCAAAGTTTCCGAGGGGATAGGCTTTGAATAATTATTGCAGAGAAAAGTCAGCTTTAGATAATATTTTAAAAAGATGATTAGAAAAGTCAAGGGTTTTAAGCTCTATTGTATTTATTTCTATGACTTTATATTGACTTACACAGATTTCTCAGAAACATTAATTTTATCTTCATGGAAACTGTTGCTTATGTTTTGATTAAAATCATTATAAGCTAAGTGGTTTTCATTGTGACTGATCTGAATCACGATAATTGAATCGAATTAGGTGCAGTTATTGCATTCGCCAATTCAATTGAATTCGCGAGAATGTCTTGTGGTGAAACTGAGCACAACTCCAGTTCACCAACATTTAACCGATAGTTATCATAACCATCGATAGTATTTGCTTAAGTGGAATGGTTAGTGTAAACTACAGTTGCGTGTAACTGTTGTGAATGGTAATCCTAGTATTATTCTGATAAATATCTGCATTGAAACGCGTTAGCTCATAAATCGCGTAGCATAGAGCTCGGCAGCTAATCTGAGAGGTACAAATGAAACGGCGTCGACCTCTCGCCCTGTTCTGCCGCGCGGCTAAGCCTCCTCGATACCAGCTCCCATAGCCAAGTGGCAACGGTTTCTATTTCAATAATTCGCTAACATTCGTTTCATTGGTCGAACTGAGGTCACGTGGTTACTTTATCCACCAATGAAAAATCATCGAGAGTTAGCGTATTGTAGAAATAGAATCGATTGATGCCACTTGGCTAGGGGGGCTGCTCTGTTAATAAAGTCAGGGATTAGCACTAACCAGAGCTAAACATACTGTGGGAAAATCCAAGTCGTAGAATCATTTTATTGCTCAATATGGGAGTTCTCCTTTCACTTGGTCATGTTCATGTCACTTGTTCTTTCGAAGGCACATTATTTTTGGACTTCCTGCTTGTGACTTTACAACACTAGACCGTTTATTTCGTGGGTAAGTGCGGATACGAAAAAAATTGGGTTTGTTTCAGGAATAATAAAACTTACAAGTAGTTCCAAAACGAGTTTTTTAAGCATATTCATGCTTTCAAACACCTAAACTAAAAGTTCAGTTTAATGGTTCTTCGTAAACCTCAATACATTTAAAAAGCATTTGGTCTGGAAGCCGCAATTACTATAAAAAGTGGGAGCCGTATAAAAATGGTAGGGGAACCTGTTGAACCTCGGCCACACGATCTTATTTAATTTTTTTTGTGTATAAAGATTGAAATTAGGTTTACCAAATATGGACACATGTAAAGATACACTATTTGACTACATATTAATGAAATAAATTTTGTATTTTTAATGATACTTTAGAAGCTAAAGAGATTTGAACAAAAAATGGGAAATTGTCGAAGGTACAACAAACCAGATATACCTTGGTCACTGCAAGATGTACCTTGACCTTACTAGTTTTTTTTCATGAAATTACCATGTTATCGAATCAAATAACGATTTTTTTTTTAATTAATGGAAAGAACATTTATAAAGTATGTACTTTAGATAAAAATATATATATATTTACATTTTTATCTTAAGTTATGCTAAAATAATCAAAATAACTAAGTTCTTAAAATTTCTGTGATCTTAAGATCATTTTCGCGTCCTATTATAATAATTTATCAACAAAAGTTCAAATACTTAACAGCTTTTAGGACAAGGTAGACTTCTCTCTTTGTTTGAACCTTCTTCGGTGTTTTTTTTTTCTGTTTGATATCTTGATACAAATTTGTACGTTAGCTCATGTCCAAAGTACAAAGCAAAAGTGGTGGCAAAGGTACAACATTGCCTCATTTTAAATTGACGAATTTTTAAAATGCACTTTGAGTTTGATTTGGGTCGATATATCTATGCCTATCTAAAGTCCATTTCACCTATATTTGATTGCACGAAATGGTTAACTCGTAAGTATGTACTGTTATATATGAATTAACTTAAAGTAAACTTAAAAATACCCTCATTTTGAGCACTTTTTTATATTTTTAATGCGCACGCCTCACTCACTCCACGCTGGTTTTTCGATTCTAGCTTCATGTTGGTGTTGGCCAATGACGATTATAATACCACAGACAAAAACAAAAAAACTCGCACAGATTACGAGATAAGCCTTGGTGGCCGAGGGATATCAATGGACGAGGTTCAACAGGTTCCCCTACAATAAGGAATGCACGTGCGAGGCGTAAAACTACCAGCCAGCGGCCGGAGGTAAAACTTCTCCTTTATTTAACTTTCATGTGCGCCGCAGTGCGATGAGTGCAGAGGGATTAGTTCTTTACTCTACAAAATTGCCAAAAAAAATTTACTTACTCTCGCACAGTTTCTTAACAGTATAAATCTATTAATAAACTATTTAAAAGTAGTTCATGATAAGTGAATAATCATAGTATCTTTTCACGGATGGATATAAGTGTAGAGGTAGGTAGGTCAAAGTAAAGATGAGTGTAATAATGATGCTAGAATAATTACTTACATCGTGTTTTGAGTTCACCTAATGTGGCAATGGTAATTATTTCAAACTAGCTGCCACCCGCGGCTTCGCTCGCGTGGTACCCGGATAAAAAGTAGCCTATTCCTATTCCTGGTCAATATCTAACTATATTTCAAATTTTAACCAAATCGGTTCAGTGGTTGTCGAGTTTTAGAGGAACAAACATACATCCATCCAAACATTGACTGTACAGAATATAAAATGACTTGCTGACTAAGGAACAGTCTGAGTGTCCATAAAGTATTTCATGATCGATATATTTTGCTCATGAAAACTTACGCCAGACACGATCAGAACAAATGCTCACGATATAGGCTCAAAATTCAAGCAATTCAAGTATTTTCTGACATATAAACTACCCGTTGAATATTCGTACTGTAGTCCTACTGCGTCCCCCGTTGTGCGCCCCATGGCTACCGGCTAGGCATGTGCCGCCGCCGGAACGCATTGCAGTGTCGCACTGCGTCTTCGCACCGCGATGCGATGCAACTGCCTGCCTTGTTACTCTAGCTGTGATCTACCCCACCTCAATTACACAGCGAATCGTAACGAACATTTTACTGGTATAGTTATATGGTCTGGTATAGTGTGAGACGCTCGCGCGAGGAGTAATCTTGCCGCAACTCCCTCCTTACCCAGATGAAGATTCGCCGGATGAATCGAAACATTGTCGGTATCTAAATCGACGATATTTTCACGTGAGTAATTCCCGTGTGTTAAATAATACCTATTTACATTTAGCCAGATTAATTATAAATCCTGCGAGAAGCAACCACCTACGTATTTCCTGCTGCACATAAATGCAGGATTAATTTTCCGACGTGTCGGGAAATTCGTAGACAAATGAGGACTTGCCGCCACGCTTCATTCATCACGAATTTGTATATCTTATCACTATAGAGTCCAAAATAAATAACGTAGGAATTAAATAATTTATTTCATACTCTGGACGTACTCGTTCAGTTATCGCGTCTTCGATCGTCCTTATAAAAACGGGAACGATGTCCTGATTTCTAAATTACTGATTTGTAAATCCGTTATTGGCTGTCAGTAATAAATTTAAGATTTGTGAGTCATACGTTCTTTAAGAGCTGTGGGTTTTGTTAAATAAATAAATAAAATAAATTACGAAGACTTGCCATAGCAATGCGACAGCAATCACTACGCGGCCTAAATCTGAACATTTGTTCAGTCACCACTATGATGAGTTCAAGCATATTATAAAGAGGATTAAATTCGTAAAATCAGCGATTTACCCAGTGCACTCAATATTTTATCCAGAACACACGTCGAGAGCATCACCTGGCGCTCCTCCAAGCGCCGCGGCTTCGAACCCACGACCTACACGGGCGACAACAGAGGCATTCCAAACTATTGGTTATTTTGATGAATTGAGTAGAAAAGAGAGGAAGAGGAAGACCGAGGATAGGCTACATGAGCCAAGTGAAAGAGAAGGTTGCTGTCATGTCGTATAGGGAAGTCAAGGAGGCTGCCCTGGAAAGAGCTTCGTGGAGAAAGAAACATCAGTTATGCCGACAAGGGGCTACCCCTTAAATAAAAAGAAGAAGAGTAGAATTATGTTTATATGAGCAAACGGCTAATTCTAATAAACGATTTTTTGACAGTTCGAAGGTGACTGTTGGGAGCGACAACTGCCATTCTCTGTGGAGCTTTCTGGAAATGGGTGCCGCACCACCGCACCGCCATCATCAAATTTTGCACGTGCAGTCTTAAAAATATGACTTTCGATCTACTTTGTTGGATTCCCGTTTCAGTTCGCCCGCGACCACAGTTGTGCACAGGTTGTCCCGAAACGTCATGAAGTCTTGTGCAAAACGTTTAAAAGTATTTCGGTGTTAATGTCGCAGAACTTGGTCGCGTTTCCTAAAACCCGGCTTATTGTTCGGCCTCACAAGCCGGTGGTGATTTATCACAAAGCGACCAAAACGACGCGCGCACTCGCAGACAGAAAATGAACAGTTCAGAGCGATTTGTGAAGTTCAGGCTTTTATTAGATCAGCAGTAACTTAGCTTTGCAATAAATTAGTATAAAAGAAAACAAGACCGATTTGGGTAAAGAAAATAGAGGAAGTACAGACGCTTGCGTTATTTATTCTACTTAGAAGGATCAATAGGTTGTTAAAACTGATATATTTACTTGCTAACCCTGCTCTGGATCTTTCCTTTTGGTTTTAATATACAAAAGAGTCGAGAACTGAATACAATCCTCGAAGAGAGCTTGTTGGTTATTTAAAAAATGTATCATCAATGCAAAACATTTAGTTAGATAGATTAACACTTTATTGTGCACCACATGACCATTAAACAAATTAAAGATACACATAACATAAGGAGCGAAGTACAATGGACGGTCTTATCACTATGAGCGATTTCTTCCGGACAACCTTAGGATGAACTGGATTTAAATAATATTAATAATAAATCATTTATTTCAGGCAACAATAGCAAGTAAAAGATGTAAAATACTTAAAACTACGGCCCATATAAAATATATACCTTAGAGTCTAACATACATAATTTATATAAACTTATCTACTAGCACGTAATGTCGGTGACGTGTTACACACGTGTGCTGTCGGTAAACGTCCTCGAAAACGCCGGAACAGCACATTCTTCGGCCAGAATTCTTCCTTAGTGTAGGTCGAAAGATTATCAGTTGGAATACGCACCACGAAAGATTTAAAATCTCTATGACGCGACTCCAACTGCTCGACCCTCACCACGGTATTGGTCTTCATCTTCACATATTCCACGATCTCCTCTACCTTCGTGGTATAGTGAAGCCTGGACACGTAGAGCAACGTCGAAGGCACAGCCGGGCGCAACAAGTAGTTAGGTCCAGTTGGCGCGACGCCGCGCTGGTTTCGGCTGCAGGGCTTCTTTCTCCTACGCACTACCTCAGTGAACCCTTCAGCATCACACGGCTTCCTCTCATGAGAAACCGGTACGGGTGCAGTGCTGGCGCGAACAGGTTCGCAGCGCTGCTTCTTTTTCCCCTTTTTCGCTTTAGCTGCCGGTGCCTGCGGCGGGGGGGCAGCTGGCGGGCAGCTTTTGGCGGCAACTTTAAAGGAAGGCAAAATATTGCATGCTCGGCTCAGGCGGAACGTGACGCTTTTTCGTGTATGCAGCCGGCGTTCATCGATTTATAAGACGTTAACACTTCAAAAATGCATGACTCCTTTGGGATAAAATAAATAGTAGCCCACGCGGGCGAAGCCGCGGGCGTCCGCTACTAAAGTAATATTTAAAATACTTCTTATTTTAAGTTTCAGAGCCAATCTTGTCTATGCTTGTGAAGGACGCGAGGCGGAGGTCGCGGCATGCAGCTGCAGACCTTGACCCACTGACCCCAGGAGCAAGGTCAGACCTCCGAGAACTCTTTGAAAGTGACAATAAATAGTGCCAGCTACCGTGGTTCAGCTTATACTGGTGATTACTTAGTTGGAGCTATCACAAATGTAACTTGAACCATGGAAATTGTCACCATCTTTTTAATTTTGTAAAGTTGAGCTAAAATACTTCTTTGTGCTTTTTTTGTAATTTAAAATGTATATTATGTATGTATAAGCTAGTAAATAACTGTGATGACGGGGTGTCCTGAAACTAATTTTAATTCCGAACTAGGAGATTGTTTTTTTTTTCTTTTTCTGATGAAGGAACGCTTGATCACAAAAAACGTTTTTTATTAGATTGAGTGTGAAAAACTATCTAAAACTAAAAATAAAAACGTATTAAAAGTATTTCATTAGCTATGCGTCAAGCTGCAAGGGTTAATAGAGTCAAAGTGATATTGTGAATTATGATTTGAACAGCTACTAAACATTGCAATCACGTTGCAATAAGCATCGTGTTTGATTATTATTTATTTCCGTGTGGGCCGATAATATACATTGTCGTATTAGCGCATGCGCCGCCGACATTACTCCTCGGGCTTGTTACCTGTCTTGTTTAATCCCAATAGCAAATCTATACGCGATTAGTACTGAGAGCGGAATGAATTACTGTTACTTATTGCATCGCTAAACTCCACGCTCTTCGTCGAGCCACCATTACTCAGCGAGATTCTAAATGAGACATACTTATTTCAAACGGTTATTTTCAGAAGTTTATTACAATTCGAAGGAACAACGAAATTCAGACAGCGCCATGTACACAAATGTGGATGACCCTAACAAAAATAAAAATGAAATGCGATACGCGATGAAACGGACAGCCGTGAAAATATAAAAAGTGATTTATACAAAAAGAACAAACGCGAAACAAGTTAAAAAGATTTGCGTGAGCGATGAATTCGGAGCGTTCAGTGATGTACAACCCATCGCACCAGCCATTACTCTCCCGGCGGAGATGTCCAACCAAATTATTCACAACCAAAACAGGAGAGCGCTACAACCGCTGCGCGACCAAAACGAATCAATTAATTTCAAAGCGAGTGCCGATATTTTTGGAGCAATATAACAAGATAAAATATGTTAAATGTGTCGGAGAAGATTTGTATTCAAATAAAAGTAAAAAACTTATATTCTCAAGCTTTTTATAAAAATAAGGAAACTTTTCATTTTCCCTCGATAGAAAAACAAAACAAACAACCACCGGCCAGACGGATGATAAGCATTCGCAAGCAGATAGTGCAATCTGCAAACAATACCAGCGCAGAATCATGTAATACATTTGCAGACTTGATAAAACTAAACGTCCAATCGCTGGAGTGCGGCACGGCAGCAAATCACGGCACAACGAGACCGCCGGCCGCACTGGCGCCAGCGCTCGCGCGAGCGCTCGGCCGAGTAGCCGGCGAGCGCATCGGAAGCGCGCAATAACGGGATTGCACATTTCCGCCGGCTGCCGTCGCCTCCACTTCATGAATCCGAAATGTAGTCAATAATCACCGATACAGGCTTGTATTTATTGGACGGCGCGGGACGACGCCTCCACACTCGAACACACGAAGGAACTGTAATTTACAGTTTAGCAGCTGAAGATTTCGCTGCAGCAGTCTCGTTTTCAGAATTGATGATGCAATATTCAGTTGCTTTTGCATCTCGCCAAGGTTCTCTGCATACATTTATGTCTCTAAAGAATCATGTATAAACAGGGAGTGTTGGAGTATTGTTACCGAAACAACTGGAATGTGAAATGGAAAGAGAGACAGAACAAACAAGGGTCCCGGAGTCACCTGAAGCCAGTCACCGGGTAATGCGAAGGTTTATTTGCAGTGGAATTATCGAAACGAGCGGATGAGAGAAAACAGAGATATTATTCAATTAGTCGGCTTGAGTAGACGCAGCCGTGGCCGGCGCGGGGCCGGGACGATCTGCAAACAACAACCGCCCGGGAGGGAGCCTGTATTTTCAGATGGCAGTTATGCTAATTGCAAAGGTAATTCACAAAAGATCTTTGGCAAACTCGAAGCGAAAATTACCTTTTACATTTCAAAACAGATAACTAATTAGATATGTTAACTAATTAGAATGATGCCTAAATATTTAAACTAGCAGCCCGCCTTAACATACAGTTGGGCCGACGGATCTCGGCGTTCGTGAAGTCAGGCTTTGCGCTGCGCAGTAGAAAATTTTGTATGAAAAAGTTGCACTGCGCATCGAAACGGCTAACTTCACGCACGCCGAGATCCGTTGGCCGTACTGTACGCTGGTTTATTATAGGCTTTAAGCATACTACAGCACTTATGAAATAGTTTTATGAGTAGTCTCAATTTCCTCTTGTTAGATGTATTCTTTACAAACTTTACCTCTTCATCATTATTCTTTCCAACATAAGTTTAAAAGAGTCAATTCTAATTCTAAGCATTAGCATTCCTTAGAAGTCAAAGAACATTTATCACAACAGAGTATTCACACCTACAACTTATTCAACCCTGATCCCGGGAGCCAAACAGTCATAAATCAAAGCGGGCATTTTTCAGCGGACCTCCGGGACGGAGCCGGGGCGGGGCCGGGCCGGGGCCGGGCCGGGTCCGGGGCACGTGCTGACAGCTCAATCTTAGCCACCCATCGGCTCACTCCGTGAATGTGATAAAGTAATCTAGGATTAAGGCGAGTGACACGGTCATAGGTGATGTGTTTTAGATGGTAAAAACAGAATGATTTCTTGAATTTTTTTCCAATATTATTTCAGGTGATCATTCTGCTAAATGAACTGGTGTATTTAGTTACTGTCATATTCAATAGTTAGATGAGCAGTCATAATAGTTAAGTTACCTTAAAAAGACATTTAGCTTTCAAAAATTCAAAAATATTTATTTGGAACATGTGACATGAAGAAAAGTCATGAATGGGAATGTTGCACTGCTGCGAAAATTAAACAAAACTGTGTTGCAGAGTCAGCTATTTGACTGCAATCTCTTTTTGCCATGTACATAAATTATGATGTTTTAAAATATTCTAAAGAAATGTTTGTGATTTGCATTCAAAATGTAAAACCAACCCTGCAATTCGTATGGCAAAAACCATTCCTTACACATGTAAGGGATAAAATCTCATACATTTTCAGCGATAGCTACGAAACCAAACATCGACTTTGAATTAAATTCGCATCAAAACAAACCCTCACACCTTTGAAAGTAAACATTCTGAATCAAACTCCATTACTGGTAGCGGCAATATAGATGCATGGCCGTGCCGTGTCCTGCGACCGAGCGGGGGCCCGCACGTGCCCCGACTGCGAAAAACATGCACGGATTACTACAAGCAGTAGTGTTGAAAAGTTTCCATTTTCTAGCGTGGATTGTGTAGTAACTTTTTATTGTGCTATGATATGAAACACCGTAATTCTTGAAATGCAGAACCATTGTAAGAATCATTTAAATTTTCAAGAAACACTTGTAATGAATCGTCTATCATGACACGTAATGTAAGACATTTTTTATTTAGGAGCGATTTTTTTTCTGTAAGAATCCATTGTGTGCATTTTTTGTTTTTCCTTTTTTTGCGAAAGAACGAATAGGTAGGACTAAATCTTATTTAACTTTGTTTTTGCTTTGGGCATGCTTTTGACTATCCCCTAATTACAGGCCCAAACGGTCTTGAGCGTCTGAAAATTATAGCAGCGGTTTATTTTTCCTATGCATACAGCCGCGAGAATGAATAAATTATGTTCTTATTCTGAAGTGCGTCCTAAAGTTCGTACTTTCGGCTTGACTTAGTTTTTGTGAGCGTTTGTACTGCTTTACATTTACAGTGCGTCGATGAAGACGCGTTATTTACCCGAGTGACCCCCATAAAAGAAATGTTCCTCAGGATTGCGTCCTGATCCTTGAATTTTAAACAGACGTTCGTTTGTAGATTCCGGCGAGTCGTGCGTGAGGGAAGGTGCTCGGGACCCCAATATTGCTACAAAAACACCGGGATTGGCCGGGAAAGCTGCTTGTGCGGGACTTAAATTTTCTAAATTTTCACAATCATCTCAGATCTTCATAATGTGTTTGTTGAATGTACCAAAATCGGGTCTACAATCGAAGTATTGAAAGGCGTGAATTTTTTTAGATTAAGAAATTATGAGCTCAAATCGCTCCAAACTAACTGTAATAAGCAATGACGGCAAGAATGAAATGCTGAAAATAACATGAGAAAGGACAAAAGAACAATTAGCATTAGCGATCGTTTTGTTATTGCGAGTTACGAGCTCTCGCTCATTAGTTACTCATTTTGTTTTGTTATGATGCCACAGGAACCTTCTTCGGCAGTATATCATTTTACAAAAATGTTCTACACAGGATAGAAACAAGTCCCGTAAAAGTTTCGGAAAATTCGTTTGTTTTACCTCTAATTCCAAATTCAAATATGAATTGTTCTTTTTATGAGTTGTCTACAAAAGTTTAGAACTCGAGATCCCCTTTTTATTCATTTCCGGTTCTCGTTGCAGTGCCAGCTTGGGTTTACGCGTGAACTTACTCAGTTATTTGTTTACAACTTTGTTGCTATCTACTTCAAAACAACGTTTATTACAGCTGAAATAACTGTAACTGCGCTGTTGGCCTGTTAAGTTATTATTTATGGTGGTATTCATAATGCTGAGCATAAATATTTCTAAATGCGTTGCACTGTGTGGCGCGTGGCGGCGCATTCATTGGGTATCGACGTTTTATGACCAATCGCAATGGAAATTAAACTTTATCGGCGTCGTAATGTGGCGCAATAGGCGTTTTATTACGCATGTAATTTGTACAACAAGACAATGCGTTGAGCTTTAATTGAAAGTTTTACAGTCGACGAATTGGAATCGGGAGTACTTTCAGAAACTTTTTTCAATAAAAATGTTTGTTGTAACGAACAATACGGCTGCGTAACCATTCTAAAACATGAATATGTTTGTGAGCATATTGCGGATGTTGCCTGGTGCAGCATCGCGACGCAGCGCGCGGCGCGCAGCCGTGAAATGAACCTTTATGGAAAACGATGAAAATTCGTGCCAAAATGCTGTCAAAAAGAACAATGAAACAGCGAAAAAATCATAGGTATTTTAGCAAACAAAGAGCGGACTGATATAGGATCAAAACTCGTTGTGCGCGATCTAAAGCCTCGACTAAAGCTATTGAGCTTACGCTGGAATCCACAGACTAAAAAGCAAAACCGAAACCTAAATTCAAATTTTATTTCATCCAATTTAAATAGCAACTGCATTTACGCGACACGCCCTAGGTGTGGTCTGTATTGTATCATATTTCGATATCCATGATATGTAAGTGTTCGGTTGAATGGGGCCGGCTTATGAATCACCTGGCATTAGTCAGAGACGTGAGTGGAGTATCGACACCGGAGTAATTGCAGGTTAGGAGACCATCGGTCTGTGCTCTGACGTCGTGCCGCAAAGCGCACGGTAACTCAACTACACGAGGTTGTGAAACTTTCATATCATATCTAAAATAGGTGAAAATTATTCCAAAGGTATCGGTTTCAAAAAATATTGTAAGACGCGACCGCGAGTAACCGTACTGCGTGTCCTCCCTTTTTAACAGACTTCAAAAAAAGTTGAGGTTCTCAATTCGTCAGAATATTTTTTTTTACCCTGGTGAAGATTCTCCTGGAAAATCGAAACGCAGTCGGTATATAAATTAACGATATTGTTACGTGAGTAATTTCCATGTGTAACAATACGATAAGATTTCACAATAATGAACATAAGTAGGTACCCTACCTACCTACTCATAAGTGAAGCGGGCTCAAGCACGTTTGTATCCTGAGTACGGTACAGGTCTTTATCATCTCTGAGATCGTTCAGAGACGTCTGGAATTCTAAATCCTTTGAAGATATGCAGAGGTAATCAGAGGCGCATTTAAATAGTAAATTGTTTACCTTCATACGTAGAAATGTTATTATTGTAATCACAAGGTTTTGAAAGTGACAAACTGGCTCCTGGTATAATTATAGTTTTAACTACTTCAGGAGCTTATGGATTCAATGTTTCTACGAAACATTTGTGTCTGTAATACCTTAAAAAAACCGGTCAAGTGCGAGTCGAACTCGTATGCCGAGGGTTCCGTACCTAGCCATGGTGCCAATTAAGCTAGTATTAATTGTATGAGCGCCCATACAACTCGGAGGACAATTTAAATTGGCGTCAACTATGTATGTATGCCAAATTTCGTTATTCTAGGTCAACGGGAACTACCATTTAGGTTTTCGACCCAAAACCTCTAGGGTACTTCCGGTTGACCTAGAATTGTCAATTTTGGTTACAAGCAAGGTCTTCCAGCACAAGTAAAGGAAAAATTCCGAAAAATAAAAAAAGTTGATAATTAAGGTAAGTTTTGGTACTCACAAGTTTTCACGAAAACCTAAATTTGCCTATATCTTTTTACAGTGTTGACTCAGGACCTTGATTTTTATACTCACAATAGGGACCATAAACTTTAGTATATGGTATAAATTTCAACTTGCTAGCTCTACCCGTTCCTGAGATAATCGATGGTGACGGACAGACAGACGGACAGACAGACGGACAAGAAAGTGATCTTATAAGGGTTCCTTTTTTTACCTTTTAAGGTACGGAACCCTAAAAATAACTTTTTTAATGTTTGTCCCCGTTATACTCACATTATATTTATCACTGACGGACATTAGTAACGATATCGATGAACGATTTGTAAGCTGCTTCTACTAACAAACTTTTTATAAACCAAAGCAAGACGTCAACTATATTAACCTTAGATTTCGTTTTGTTTCGTAGTCTACTAATAACTAATGAGGTTAGGTCACTCTGTTGTGGTGACGTTTTCAAACAAATCACTTTCGTTTTGGAGAACGAAACAAAACAGCGGTAATGATACCAGAGTGGTTGACGTTGTAAATTATTAGAATTGGGGCCCTGAACTAAGTTGTCAGTGGGCTGAATCATAACAATAGTCATGATATAACGTGATTATACTCAAGAGTAGGCCTATATTCTATAGTACTAATTTCTCATACGCTATTACTCAGCATGCATTTCTAATCCGAAATGGGTTTTTGAATGTGTTGGTTTTGTTTGTTTATGAATTGTACTTCTGTAATTCTCGTAGTGACGGCGCGGGCGTGACGCGGTGGACAGACAATCGTGATGGACTAATTACCGGGTGTAGCGCATGTCACTGCTCCGTGCTCCGAGGGCTAGCGCCTGTAATTACCTCGGGCGAGGAATTGATAAAGTATCCCTTTGATCTTTACCATTTGGACGTTTTAATTAGGAAATGTAAATAATCTTGTAATCGTAGTTGGTATTCTCGTTTGAGTATTTTGAGGTAATTATAGTGTTCGTTATTTTGTATTCAAACGAACAGCATGGTATCATAGACAAAAATCTCATTTAAATTATCCTAGATTAAATACAGAGCGCATAATAATTTTCGAATTTTTGTAAGCATCATGAGATCGAAAAGCAAAGACTTAGGTAGATGCTACAATTTTATTGAGAAAAAATAAATAAATATAACCTTGCTACATTCTTACAGAAAAATATACAAGATACTTACACCCGTATTTATAAACAAGTAAAAGTAATTACTTTAGTAAAAGTAGTTACTCTAGTAATGATTTTTATTTTATAGTTTGAAGTTAGAACTGTCAACAGTTAGAATTCTTCGCCAAGTAATAGTCACCATTTTCTTTACTTGTAGCATTGAGAACTCGACAATTTTGCGTTTGATTTTGACATATACATTACTCGGCTATAGAATAAGATTTTAAAATGAAGTATTCTATCCTCAAGTAATGACTTCTTTGAGAAATTACTTAGCAGCAAGTAATTGCTTGTCTATAAATACGGGTGTTAGAATTTTCGTCTTTATTTCCGTTAGCATTGACAAGACATGTTGGAGCGAGTAGATTTTATTCACATTAAATAGTAAGTGTGAATCTCTACCCATGGAATAGCGACACGGGTCCAGGCTCGATTGAAGCACTTAGCACCTGCAAAAGCAATTCCCAGGCGACACCTGCGAGCGTCGAGACAGACGGACGGTAAAACAATTATTGCCTGTGAGCCGCTAGTGTTGCCAACTGTTACTGTAGTGCCGACTTTTCTGCAATACCTAGATTACGAGTTTATTTATTGCTCTGGCTTTCCATCCATGATCGTGTCCTGGTATTCTTCTCTTGGTTTTGCTACTTTTCTTTTAGATCAATGTTCTCCATCCTCGGCCACATTGTCGCTAAATATCAGGCGAGTTGGTGGCCAAACTTCTATTTAAAAAAAATGGTTGCCTATAACGTCGGCTTACGGACGTTACGTGATAACGTCATAAGAAAACATTGATGAACAAGGCTCTCTATCGCTTGTTCCGCGCTCTCGCTTGCAACCTTGGCTCGGGTGGAACGTGACCCTTTTTCGTGCGTGCAGCCGGCGTTCATCGATTTATAAGACGTTATCACGTCAAAAAAACTTATTTTTAACTAAATTCCTTTTGGCCAAGTGGGATACTGACATTAATTTCAATCCAAAATTCACGGATTCATATACCAGTCGATATTTGGCTCTGTACTTATACGTTTTTAGAAGATCTTAAATGTTTGAAATGAGTTGCCTCAAAAAGCCTGAGTGAGCCTCTTTATTTACCTATTCACAATTTATCTTGGTTCATAAGCGCGAAATAAATTATGAAATTCTCAATTTTAGTAGATATTGTAAACCAATATAAGGCTTGATTCAGTAACACTTTGTCCGGACATACAGGTCGGATGCGACGAGCGGTGAGTCCCTTGGTAACCTCGTTACGGCGGTGTCACGGCGGCGTCACGGCCCCGTCGCGTCACGCCGTCTGCCACTTACGATGAGACTAATCGAGTTTGTTTCGACGCTTTGATGGACTATTCGTTTCCTGATCGGGGCTACGGCCGGAGGCTAGTTAACTGTATCGTCACTTTTGACACGATGGATGGTAGTGACTAAAAGTAAAGTTGGTTCTCTTGTTTGTTTTTTCGTTCATTAGTTAATACCTACGTAAAGTTTTTTTTTGTGTTTGATACAAATGTATGAAACTTTAGGAGAAACTTTTTAAATCTCAAATCGCTACACAAATGCACGAATTACTTTCAAAAATGTCTGCTTTATAGTTTTGGAAAAATATTTTTGAAGTATCTGTTCGGAAAAATACTATGCCTATAGGAAATATATAGTTTCGGAAAAATAGTTTTGAAGTAGGTACCTATCTGTTCGTAAAAATACTCTGCATAAAGGAAAACATTCAGAGCAACAGAGCTATTCAAGACTTCCCAAACTGTTTCATTATCAATAAGTAAAATAACATCTTGTAACTTATTCTAATGTTGCCTGAAATAAAGTTTATCGATCGAGCGAGCGAAGATCTTAGTGGCAAGTTAGGCGATTTTGCTTTGTATGTTTGTATGTTTGTATGTTTGTATATTTGTATGTTTCATTTTTATGTTCTCGCATAACTATCGAACCGCTTATCCAATCTGTATAAAACTTGATAGGTCAATAGGTTGTGCTATGGAAATTTGCTGTGGAGCGTATGAGCGTAATCGATGAAGGGGTTGTAAAGATATGGGGTTCCCAAGGGGGTAATTTTTTTCCAAAGTTACCCAAATATATTGAGTGGGGTGTCATATGAAAGTACTCCATTTATACATTCCAAATTGGTTTTTAGTTTTCTTCTAGGTTCTATAGTTTTTGAAATACAGAGAAAAAGAAAAATGATGAAAACCAATTAACGGATGTATGGAGAGAGCTCCCGTTTCATAGAGTTTCGATGTATTCGGAGGTCTGGTTAACAGACATAGAGTGTGGCATCGTTGTGGTTTGGTTTGCAATGATTTTAGTTGCTTCTTGATATTTTTCCTTGAGATTGAAAATAAAAGCCGTGTTGGCCGAGTGGAAGAGTGCTCGATTTTCGATTCATAGGTCGTAAGTTCGAACCCTGGCCGTGCTCATCAATGGATTTTTCGATTAGAAAAATTTAAATGCGCATTAACACGAGCTCTAAACGGTGAAAGAAAACATCGTGAGGAAACCAGTTAACGTTCTAATAGCGGCGATGGGCTTGCAACCTGTCACGTATGCAAATGCTAACTCCTGCAAATAGTGGGCTGGGCATGTACCAAAATTATAGAGGGAGACGGAGGGGGAGGGGGAGGGGGAGGGGAGGGAGAGGGGGGGGAGGGGGAGGGGGGAGAGAGGGGGGGGTGGGGGGGAGAGGGAGGGGATTGGAGGGAGGCGGAGAGGGAGGGGGAGGGGGAGGGAATTGATTTTCTCATACATTTTGTATTGAACTGCTATTTTAATAATTTCTCGAACTAAGAGGCCTTCCCTGAGGCGCGGTACGAATTTCGCGGGGTCAACTATTGAATAAATAAATAATAATATAAACACGACACGACTTAATGTATTGCATGCATGCCTATAATCTTTACCATACTGAGGTAGTGCATTAGATATCATTGTGTGGTAAACACTAGAAGGAGCACTTAACGTAGGTATAGGGGTAGTCTTTTGTTCAAACCTCTTTATCTTCTAAAGTATCATTAAAAATACAAAATTTATTTCATAAATATGTAGTCAAATAGTGTATCTTTACATGTGTCCATATTTGGTAAACCTAATTCCAATCTTTATACACAAAAAAAATTAAATAAGATCGTGTGGCCGAGGTTCAACAGGTTCCCCTACATTATTATTGGTAGAACTGTAGAAGGTGGAAGGTAGTCCAACGAGTACATAGTCGAACGAACACTAGGCTTCTGTCAGTCTGGGAGTTTTGTCAGTGTCATCGTAGCTCAATGACGACCATGACACTGACAGATCTACTTGGAATTTCCGTAAAGGATACATAATTTTACTTTCCACAGAGTATATCTTTTTCTTTTGTCATCCGTTCATAGCCAAAGATAAATACAAAAATCATAGATTGTTTCTAGCGCGCGCAAAATGAAGACTCGGAACTCGAAAACACCTAATTTGGGGCGTCTTTGTCCTTAGTCCGCGTCAAGCAGCGAAACAACTTTTATGTGTTTGGAAAGAACGTAAATCCGTAACGTTTGGGTACCATTTTAAATCCGCCCTCACTTATTACCTACGTACGTACCTACTGACATAATCTCCAATTCATACTACCTACATACTTATAGATAACTTAATCCTTAGTAGTTACTTATATTAACTGGCGTAAGTATTTACTTGCTTATCTAAATCATTTACCTAATAATCTGGGCGACCGAGCTTTGCTCGGGTGAACGTCATCTATTGGTTTCAATTACGAACCACATTGCAAGACAAATATTGCTCGTTTATTAGAATAGGATACCTATGTTTTACTTATGTACTTACCTATATATGTTCCTATTTATATATTTACGTACCTAAGCCTACTTACCTACCTATGTATATTTTTCCTTCAGGCAGTATCGTGTTGTTTCTTTCTCTCTGTTCGTGGAGTCACCTAGGCCCAGTCTGAAAACCAGCGTTGCTCTGCGACAAATGGCGCAGAGTAGCATAAAGCTGAGACTGGCTCCTTTTGACCCACCACAGCGCAGACCTATTTTCGCTTACCTAACACCCTACCTACTTGTCTGTTTCTGTAGTTAGGTAACTACTGTTTTATGTACCTACCTACCTAATTTTGTCATGTACTTAGGTGCTTAAAAGTTGGTTTGTGTATTGAATATTTTAAGTTTATTTTGTTACCTACCTACTTACCTTACACTAGTGCTCTTTCTGTAGGTTCCTACTTGTTTTTTTTTTTGTGTGTGTCTGTGCTGAAATGTGTGTCAATAAAGAATTTATCTATCTATCTATCTATCTAGTCAGAAACACGTCCAAATCTAGGCTATCAACACAACGGTGCGCGAGATCTCAGTTCGGGGCGAACTACTAGTTATTATTATTATTATTATTATCAAATATTGGGTGCTAATTAAACCGCCTTCTATTTAATAGCATTTTTCGCCTCTAAAAATTTACATTGACCTCTGAATTACTAAGTCAGCCACTATCAATGTGCCTCTAAAAAATACTATCTTAGCCACTAAATATCCTCGATGTAAGCCACTGTAAATACAACTCAGCATGGCAGTTATTTTTTAGCATCTAAATTTGTTTTTAGGGTCTAAATTTGTAACACATATTCAAGTGGGAACGCCTAAAATATTTAAATATGACATCAATAAAGTAAGTCTATCTACTTCTAATTTTATAACTCAGCATGTTTAAAATTTAGTGTAACATTAATTGTAATGCCAAAGCTTAAAATAGCGAATTTCAAAATCAAGAATGTTTGAAATGTATAAAGATCGATTGATCGAAGTTTATAAAGACGATACTTGGAAGGTAGAATGCTTAAAATGTTGAAAATACCGGAGTATAATATATTGTATTCTTTATGAATTAGATTTCTGTCGCTTCGACGGCCGCTGCCCCGGCACGCTCGCTACGCTCGCTTACCTCGCGCGTAGTTTTTTTTTTTTTTTTTTTTTTAATACTACTGAGGTAGCAGACAAGCTTACGGCCCACCTGATGGTAAGCGGTCACCGTAGCCTATGGACGCCTGCGACACCAGAGGAGTCACACTCGCGCTGCTGACCCTTTAAAAATTTCAAAACGCCCTTTTTGAAGAAACCCATACTGTAGTTATTTCATAATCTAACCTAACCTAACCTAAACTGTTGGTTAGTTGTAAAATCCGTGGCTGAGTTAGTAAATTTGATGGCGATGTATAAATCAGAAGGTCAAGTTAAAATAATTGTTGTTATTTACTTGACGCTTTCTTTGGAATATTTAGTTGATGCTGTAACAAGCAATTTTATTCAAAAATAAAAAAACCCGGCTGAACTGAAAAGTTGGAAACAGCATTATCTTATCAATCACAAAACAAAATTAAATTACAATTTTATATTATTATGTGGGTATCTAGGGTTCGATGCCGTGCGCATTTTCCTAAACGTTGTTGTCACAGTTGACACACAGATGGCTCTGTGAGTACCTAAATTTAATGCGTAAGTTATTTCTTAAATATGAGATATCTCCTAAATGGCTGAACCAATTTCAATGCAGTTTGTTCTAAACGTTGCGTGTGACTAAATAGAAAGTTTTAGTATGCGTTTTGGTTAGCAATTCTGTTTAGGGCGAAAAATAGATTTTCAAAAATTTTGAGACTTGATTTAGTCTTCGAAGATGTCATGTTAGATTTTTTAAAAAATCATATTTGATATCAGTCCACCAACCTCTTGATTTTGACATGGATTTTGATATGATAGCGTGATTTTTATTTTGAAAATTCACACATTGTTGCATTTTTTAGCCGCACTATTTGATTTATCGAAATAAAAAGTATTTTAGAGCACAATCGAGATGGAGACGATTCTAACGATACCTCATTCATCAAAATCCATCCAGCCGTTTAGGAGAAACGTGGTAATAAAGAATATTACTTACATACGAACGAACATACATAGAAACGCGCGATCTACATAACCCGGGTGACTTGACAGTCAGCCGGGTAAAAAAGACGAGTTAGTTTATTAGAAGGTTTCTTATTTTCCCGTTGCTTAGTTATTAAATGAGAAGGTAGGTTCCGTGGCCAAAATATAATTCTGCGGCTTGACTTATTATTCCCCTCAAATATTCTCAAAAAAGCCAAAGACGTTTTCTCAGCTGGTTATGTAAGCGCTCGCTAGGTTTCGTTGTGTCTGCCCCGTCTGCAGCGAGTCACACACAAGCCACATACTCTACGTAATTTTTTTTACCCCTGACAATAAATAAAAATAAAAATAAAAATTTGTTTATTTCGGATATCAGAGATCCATAGGGGTTAGTAACAATGTGTGTGCAAAATTTCATGATGATCGGTTGAGTAAGGGACTGAGTAACAAAATTTAAACTAAAAACTCACATTCGCATTTTACTTAGGCTTTGGAAGTGGTACCAGTTGAAGGACGAAAATAATAATATTTTAAGTTTCCCAACTGGTACAAGTACAAGTACTTACAAGATTTGTTAGTACGAGATGGGAACTACTCGATCTAGTTCTGAATGAGATTATCCTAACCTTAGTACTAGTACCATGTTTGTTTCTGGACTGTATTGTGGGTTGGTCGGGATGCACAGAAAAACACTTTACTTTGAATTTAGCACTTTGTATTGTGAAAACTATTAAATTTACAGGTCAGGCTGGGGCAGGAGTATCTGAAAAAATACATCGGCCGCCATTAGTATTTGAATATTGCTTGGCGTGTCAAATGTTGTATCGGCAAGGCTCAAGTGTGCTGGTATTTTAATATCATCAGTAGTCTAGTAGTGGTAAATTTAGTACCTTTTTAGTACCTTAACGTACCTTATTTTTTAAATTAAATAACGTCTCAGAAAAAGGTTATGGTTGAAATAAATTTTGCTGTTTACATTCTCCTATATTTTACTATCAATATTTAGTACATTTTTGATACTATTTAGTACCTAAATTAGATTATTTAGTACTTCGATGAACAGCGAAAAAACATGAAAATAAAATAGTCAGACATTCTGGCGTCAGTGGGGCTAGCATGGACAGCGAAGACAACGATTTTGTCTAGGGTAGACTAAACAAAAGTGACATTAGGTGTAGAGTAGAACTTTTCTTCAGTCCCGAGCATGGCGATTGAAATAATGAGCGGAATGAAAACTTTTCTATTTTACCCTAGAGATGAGTCTACAAATGCGAGCATGGCGCCCAATGTTATTTGATTTTGACATTCGAGAATAGAAACATTTCTTCCGAAATTGTCTACACCTCCTGAGGGTAACCTATCAATCTTTCGAAAAACGATACACCGAATTTTGAAATCCATAAAACGTTTGATAGAAACTCGAAATCCAGATACTATGTTTTACATAATTTTATAACTCCGATAAAATGTTTCACAGAAGTCTCATTTGACAGAAACACTAATGCCAGATTATCAGTTCGTTTTTTTTTCATTCGACAACAGTATCCTTATACCTTATTTTAAAAGACAGAAGTAACGCTTACCAGAAAATTTCCAGCCATATAAAACCTTTTCCATCTTGGGTTGGATTTAGTATTAAGAAGCAGGATTTTGAGGGGGGCGGTGAGGGGGGGAGGTGAGGGGTGGTTCCCCCTCCCCTCCATCCTATTACAAGGTAACGCACCGTTCTGGAGATAATCAAATTATTGTAACCTAACCTAACCTTTTTTTTTTATCTAACCTAACCTACACGGGGCAACCGACACGGGGCACCCTGTAGGTTAGGTTAGGTTTGTTTATAAAAAAGCGAACGAAGCGAGCCTACCCACAAAATCTGGTCGCATAAACCCTCATAACATCTAAAAAAGAAACTAAATCAGATCCGACACGGGGCACCCTGTAGGTTAGGTTAGGTTTGTACCTATATAAAAAAGCGAGCAAAGTGAGCCCACCCACAAAATCTGGTCGCACAAACCCCCATAACATCTAAAAGAGAAACTAAATCAGATCCGACACGGAGCACCCTGTAGGTTAGGTTAGGTTTGTATATAAAAAAGCGAGCGAAGCGAGCCTACCCACAAAATCTGGTCGCACAAACCCCCATAACATCTAAAAGAGAAACTAAATCAGATCCGACACAGGGCATCCTGTAGGTTAGGTTAGGTTTGTATATAAAAAAGCGAGCGAAGCGAGCCCACCCACAAAATCTGCTCGCATAAACCCCCATAACATCTAAATGAGAAACTAAATCAGATCCGACACAGGGCATCCTGTAGGTTAGGTTTGGTTTGTATATAAAAAAGCGAGCGAAGCAACCCTTTCTAAAAAAAAAAAAAAAAGGTTTGGTTAGGTTACAATAATTTGATTTTCTCAAGAACGGTGCGTTACCTTGTAATGGGAGTGGTACCAGGGGGGCGGGGGATCTCCCCCCCGAAATACTGTTAGGTACCAAATACTAAATTTTTACCAATTTTTACCAGTTTGTATTTGAAAACAATAATTTGATTATCTCCAGAACGGTGCGTTACCTTGTAATGGGAGTGGTACCAGGGGGAGGGGGAACCCCCTCTCCCCTCCTACCCCCCCCCCCCCACCCCCCAAAATCCTGCTTCTTAATACTAAATTTTTACCCGAAACGTTTTTAGGTTATTATCGGTCTCAGAACCGAATCTGCCCACCCCGATTTCCACGTAGTCTTGTCTGTCCTACCCTAGAGTGTTTTTATGAACTCGGAGGCGCGAAGGGAGATGCAGCCCCCGCCCGCTGTGACAAAACGCGGCACCAGCACGAGCTGGAGCGGCTGAGGCTGGTCGCCGCCGAAGGTGGCGACCAAACAGCCGAAGCTGCGAAGGCTCGTGCTGATGCCGCGTTTTGTTACGCAAGGGCGGAGGGGCTGCACTTCCCGAAGCGCCGGAGCCGTCACAAATTCGAAATGGATGGAAGATTTAGGTTAAACTTTGATAATTTGCCAAAAGTGTTTGGTGAGGTTACTTAACCATCTAGCACGAAATTAGTTAGGAAATGTTGAAGGTAATAAAAAAAAAGTAACTAGGTACAATATTTAATAGATATCTACCTACAGTACTTCAAGCTACATAATGGACATCGGTCATTTAATTTTATGGTACCTAGTATTTATAACGCTCTGAATTATTACTAGAAAGATTGAATACATAATTTTGTAATAGGTCTTTCCTGAACCATGATTTTTCGGGATCACAAAATATCTGGAAAACAAATTATATGGAAAACAAACATGCGGTAAAGTGAATTATCTGGATGTTAAAATTTCTGGAAAATGTTTAGATGTATTTTGTATTTCTGTCTTGTAAAAAAAAAAACAAATGAAAATCTGGCTTAAGAATTTATGGAATTCGAATTCCTGTATTATGAAAAAAAAGAAATCAAAAATCTGTCAAACGTTCCTATGGATTTCAAAAATCTGTCTTGTAATTTTCGTGACATAAATACGTAACCCCTCCTGAGACCTAGACAAGCTTTCTTCCATGCGTTTCTTTAAGCAGTGAGCAGGTTCGATAATTTGCCCATATCTTTTTATCGTGTTGATTCAGGACCTTGATTTTTATACACCTAATAGGGACTATAGACCTCAGTATCTGGTATAAATTTCAACTTGCTAGGTTCACCCTTTCCTGAGAAAATTGGTGGTGACACACGGGCAGACAGTAATATTATATGGACAAGAAAGTAATATTATAAGGTTCCTTTTTTTACCTGAGGTACGGACCCTAAAAAGTATATAAACTTCTATCAACTTCCACTCATCACGCTCCAAGGCCACTATTTGCCAGATCGTCTCGCTATCTTTTCCTGGGTCTGCCGCGTCGTATCCGACTGTCTTCTGGCACCCATTGAGTGACGAGCTTTGCCCAACGTTCCGGATGCATTAGATGGATGGCCTGCCCAATCCCACTTTAAACGTGCAGTCTTCGTACCTACATCCACTATGCCCGTTTTCGATCGGATTTCGGACCCTATCCGTTCTTTTGATCCCTAGAATATTGCGCTCCATAGCTCTTTGGCAAATCTTGAGGTACGATTTTTGTGACTTAGTCAAAGACCATGTCTGATATAGTAATACAAGGGTAAGTAAGACAAGTTTGCCTATTAAAAACATAAAAGATTTAAACAGGTAATCTTTCTTATTAATGAAATTGTAGATAAGTAGGTACATACGATTTGGACTAGGCTATTTCACTAAGAGATCCTTTCTCCTTTCATTAAGAGTATCGAGTCAACACAGCATCCGTACAAACATCGTAATTACCAATACAGAGTCAATTGTCCAATTACCGGCAGTGGCTCGAGCGCCATCTATCTGGCACATTACGGGAGATCCCCGCCCACGCGCAGACGGAATTGTCTAATTAAGGGGATTACCTCACCTCTGACTTAGTGTTCATCCTAGTTTATAGTTCTAGGCAATTCACCTACATACTGAAACATAATCACCTATAATCAGGGTGGCAATTCTACTACAAAACTTTTTATGAACCACAAGCAAAACCTCAACTAAACCTTAGATTTTCGACTGTTTCCTATTCTACTAATGACAAACGTCTTAGTCGTGGTGACGTTTTAGCTAAGGCTTTTCAAAAATTTGAACAAATTTTTGAAAAGCCATTCTACTATTCACCAAATAGCTGACATTTAAGAGATCGAAACAAACGCAGCGGGATGATTGATGTTGCCATCTAGTAGAACTGCCACCCTGGCTCAAAGCTACCTAAAATAAAGCAAGATCATCATCATTTTATCGCCCGATAATGTTTGAGATATCACATGGTTGAGTACTCCACACCCAAATATAAAGTAGGTACCTCCAAAGCTTGAATCCATTTCCTAATGAATAAAATTTCCTGCAGAAGAAGAGAGAAAGCAAAACTGAACAATCTCACATCAGAAGCATGGGGATTGATAAAATGAGACAGATAAAATTGGAGCTAGAAGTCAAGATTACTTTGAATAAAACTACATTTTAGTTATTCTATTCTCGCACCAACATTGCCATATTCTACGTCCACATTTTCCTTGAATTCTTCCGTAGAGAGCTCGTTGTAGCATTATGAGGTTCAGCAGCTGTACCATGACCGCTTAGTAAACAATTCAGTTCAGTTTAGTTTCCTAATCTGGATCGCAAACTATTCGTACCATGACCTGTTTTAAAAGTGACAGTTTTGACACAAAAATGAACCAACTCAACGCGTATTAATCGGTCATGGTACGAATTGAGTGAACGAAACTTTATCTAACATTTCAGTTTAGGTCATGTTTAGGTTATGATATTTCGTCAGCGTTATGGCATTATGTACGTCAAGCGAAGCAGTTTAGTTTAGGACCTAAACTGGATCGCATATAAAGCTCATGGTATCGGGCCAGTTCTGTCATTATGACATTGTGTCTATAGAAGCGAGCCATCTAATTACAACTAACATTATCTGTTCCACATTTTCTTATTAAATAATAAAAGACAGCACTCTTCAGAGCAACATCAGAGCGCAACTAACGTGTCATCAAGTTCGAATTAGGGTGCGTTCACACGCGCGTGTTGCAGCGACCCATTAACGCGGCCTGTTGTCGTGGGGAAGTAATGACTTGTAGAGGACATTATCTACGATGTTGTCTTTATTTCTAACTATTTCTCGCCTCTTCGCACTAATGACAAAGAAATTGTAAGTAGGTACCCACTTATTTTAGGTGGCAAACCGTGACAAAAAGAGTTTTAAAGATAATAGTATGACGTGTGGTTTTTGTAAAGTGGAAAAAAGAACAAAACATTAACTTACAAAAGAAAAACAGCCACATAAACTACGAGCGTAAACCATTCTTCACAACATCAAAATAACATATTCACGCCAAAATGTTCCTATTATCATATCCGTGGTTCATTTTTCACGCTCGAGGTCGCGTTACCCGGACAAGACGCAGCGTGACGTGTGACGTCACGTAATCACGTCGTAAATCAACCGCGCGCGTATTAAACTGTGCGAGTGTGGTGCCGTCTTTAATATGGCGGATGATGTTTCTTTGGTGTTATAAGATAAGTTAAAATACAGATTAAATAGCTCCGGTATCTCGGATATTTGCAGCTAGGCCGCCGCACAATGTTCCATTAGGCTGTTCTAGCTGGACAAAAAGGGTTGTCGCATTTCCTTCTCTGCACTAGCTTAAATTAAAGTAAAAACCCGTGAGATCACGATACCATTAATATTTTTTTACTAGTACAGTCGTATTAAAAGTTATAGCTTTCGCAAAGTCAAAATGAGGGCGAGTTAACATGAATACATTCGTTATTTTGCTTTTTGTTTGTTAGCATCTAAATTTGAATACATGGTAGATAGTGGTGATTTTTTTGATGGATCATGAAGTAGTTGGAATGTAGTATTTTTTTATGTTATAACTTTTAACAAAAAGTGTCTCCTACAGAAAAAAAAACCGGTTGAACACAAAATATATCGATATTTTGACACATATTTCATCTTTCTCAGAGCAGAAACTACTTGCCCCCACTTGTCCCCAGGCTGGAATTTATATATATTGTACAGTCAACTATCTAGTTTAATAAAATGTTAGTCATAAGCTGCGCACAAGTGTACATCTATTTTTTTTTAATATCTTTTCGGAACACGTCCTTATTTTCTCGAGTGCAGATTTTTTCGAGAAATGGATCAAATACGATAAAAATGAATGAAATTCATTGTTATTTGATTTTTTTATGCTCATGAATGATGCCACAGACGAGTCTATAAGTGATTTTAAAAGGAATATTGCTCGAACATCAATGAAATTGGCTAAAAAATGGGTTAGTTGCGGAAAAAATCGTAATCGTTTTAAAAATTTGCCATTAGAGACTAATTGGTGATTTTGAGTTTTCTATCATATGTATTGTTCGAGATGGATCGTGTCCCTGACGTAAAACGGTCAATTACTTATTCTAAGGTACTGGCCTTACTTAGAAACGTGCGAAAGTAAGAAAGTTTGGCAGATCTAAGTTTTTCCGGTGTTGATTTCGATGATTCTGAGTAATATCTATATTTTTAATTATTTAAAACTGAATAAATACATTTTTTTGCCGGTTTAATATTATAAAATAAATAAATGAATACTTAGATATACATAATGCTGAAATTTCACACAGCATCCATCATGGAGCCCCAAAGTAAGCATAGCTTGTGTTATGGGAACCACATGACTGCTGTACTACTCATATACTTTTTTTTTGTAAATACAAACTCATCTATATCTATACTTCTATACTTAAATTTAAATATACTTATACTAATATAATAAAGCAGAAGAGTTTGTACGTTTGAACGCGCTAATCTCTGGAACTACCAGTCGGATTTAAAAAGTTCTTTCTGCATGTGATAGTGAAACTTCTGAGGGAGGTTATAGGCTACTGTTCATCATCATCATCATCACCATAAACCATCACTACGGAGGCAAAGCCGCGAGGGCGCTGCTCATTAAAGATATAAAACAACCAGACCCGAGGCAAATATTTGCAGATCATAGAAACATTTGTCCCGGGACGGGGATCGAACCCGCAACCTCCTATGTCTCAGGCGGGCCTTCACCCACAGCGTCATAGAAGTCGTCAAAAATTACTAAACTAATAAAAACCACAAGAAAGTAATAAATGTTGATGATGATGATGCTTATGATGATTTTTCGACAAAACATGTTCAAATAATATGTGCAGAGTATTTTAGAGCAGATTTGAAGGCATAAATAATATTGTCCAGCTAGCTTGTTCTAAGTGAAACACTGTGCGCCGCCGCCGGTCGGCCGATCTGCCCACGACTCATAATATGCGACAGCAGAACTTGAATTTCTTATTATTTATTTGCAATTTAAGACAAAGCCTGGGTTAGCCTCAATCCAACATTTCAACACATCTTAACGTTCCGGCCGAGCCTCCACCGAAGCCGACTTGAACTGTGCTTACGAAGCATCAAAGATATCAATACGACACATCTTAAACCAGCAAGGGATTACTTTGAGTTTATCTTTAAACGTATCTTGATTTGACACACCTTAAATTGTTGCGAAAATTATATTTTGCAAGACCTCTGTAAACAAATGTACGCATTAAAGTAAATAAATTTAATTTATTTAGTTTTCAGACAGGTCTACAAGTTTGTCACGTTATCACTTGCAAAATGTAAGCGCGCGTATGTCGAACACATTCGAAATTTTCATATACACCCCAGACTCTATCAAAATATTTCAAATGCCTGAAGATTTAAGCTTGTCTCTAACAATGTTTCGAATACAGTCATTGGATTTATCGTAAATCGAACTATGCTAATCTTTATCTCTTAATTTATGGCGGCTTGCACAACGTTCCTAATATTTAAACTAATCTAAACACTTTTTTCATATGGGTTAAATGTGTTTAAGCTAGCTTATCACAATTAGGAATCTTCGCGCAAGTCGCCCTTAGCGTATTTTCTTTATAAGTAGAATATCATCTTAATCTTGAAGGAGAAATGCGTTCCCGAGTTGTGCAAATGAATAGCGCGGTGTCTGCGAGTAATGACTCACTCAAGATCGGGTATAATGCAGCGGACATTTGTGCTGATAGCGACTGTCGCTTATTTACGACTCCATCGAGGAAAAGGCAGTTCAATTTTAATGATTAATTTATCGAGATAAGTTGTACGGCTCTGACTACTAGACTGGGCGGCGACGCGACATGCAAACACGAACAGCCGACCGAGAACAACTTGTGAACGGGGCTTTAGTCCAACGTACTAGTAAAATTTTATGTGATAAAGTCATAAGAAAACATTGATGAACGATCATGCCTCTCTATCTCTTGCTCTACGCTCTTGCTTGCATGCTCGGCTCAGGCGAAACGTGACACTTTTTCATGCGTGCAGTCGGTGTTCATCGATTTATAAGACGTTATTATCACGTCAAGAAAAAAAACTTAATTTTCTTATGATTTGTTAATTTTGCACGGCTTTGTATAGATAGAATATTTTTTTCTTGTCACTCATGTCAATGAAAAGTGACGGCATCAGAATAATAGAACTCTAGAAAGCCTCTAAGTCCATTATGAATAACAGAGTTAGAAATAACACAGGAATTCAAACGTATTAAATGATCATCACAGTGACTTCACTCACTTCTGGCTAAGATCAAAATCATTTGGATTCATATCGATTTCAGAATCAAAGGTAGAATAACACTTCTTCCAACAGATCTAGGCATTTTTGAAATTAACCGTTTCGATGGGCAGAGCATATTTCATACAAAATTTTCTACTGCGCAGCGTAAAGCCTAACTTCACGAATGCCTAGATCCATTGTGAGAACTGTACAAGGGTACATGTAGAACTAGCAGGATCAGTAATCAGTTTGCGAGCAGGTGTCGCCAGGCCTGTTGCGGATAACTTCATTAGTCCGGCGGGTTCAACTTCGTCCACCTTTAATGCACTACAAATGGCGACATCGTTCGATATCGCACTACGGCTAACAATTAACTCATTTATCTCCTTGTTTTGATTGTGTAAACTGTTAAGGGTTATCTGTTCACGCAATCACACTTTCAAGTCATTTGTGGCGACATAGCTAGTAGTAACTTTGAATTAAAATGCAGCGGGCGGGCGCTGGTTTTGAAATACCTAAAAGATTAATAATTTTTGCTACATATAAATAAATAAATGACCGAGTTGGTAAAAGCACTCCGGCTTAAGGAGGATCGCTTGTATCATTGCGGGTTCAAAACCCATTAGGTTACATTACATAAACGCAAAAAATGTCTACAAATTATACCCCAAGGTGTTACGAGTACAAGGTAATTCAAACTTCTTAACCTCCATCGAGGAAAACCTTGCGAAGTTTCAGTTACACAGCTTATTTGGATCATAACCGAGTTTTATTCCAAATTCCTGAATTCCTAAAAAAACGACAGCCGTTACTATCATTTGCAGATGTGTTTCAACAATAAAGTAGGTATTTAAATGGATTTCTAAAAATCCTTATCTACCTAATAACTCTTTTGTCCATTTTCATAAATAGTTAGGAAAAAAGATTTTTTTTTTACTGATTCGTAACTACATAGTTATTAAAAATGTAGATTTAATCCATGTAAGTAACCGTCAACTTTTTAAAGAAAAGTTTACACTACGTTTATTTCAAAGCTTTTCTTGAATCATCTCATAATTTAATAATAATTTGTACTTATTTTATTTGCAAACGATGTTATAATTCTTAGACAAAAATTGTCCTACTATGTTATCCTCGTTAAGTTGATCTTTAACGGCATATAACGACCGTTATTTTCGTTACACAGTTCTCCAACGAACGGCGCGGCGAGGTGCTACAATCTGGAGCAAACACAACACTTCAACTCCGAAACAACTTTAAAGGCTTCATAGCCCGAGTGCTAAAAGGAGCCGTCTCACAACTTTTTGAAAGCCTTCAAGGATACCTTATTACAACAAACATACTCAAATAAAACGGCTCTGTAATTATGTCTGTTCAATATTTTGTCAGTTGACAGTTCGTGATTGTAAGCAGGCAATTGTTAATTTAATGATTTATCATTTGATTTAGCTGTTGACACATACCTGTCATTATTTGCAACATAGTAGCATGAACATAAAGTTTCAGCAGCTATTTCAAAATTGAAATTATCAAAAATTTTCAGAGATTATGATTTTTTTTAGATTATGATTAGGATTTTTTTATGTTGCGCAGGCCATCATTGAGTTGATAGTTTTATTTTATTTCATTTTATTTCATTTCATTTCATTTCATTTATTCACTAACAATACAATTGTGTTTGTTTTGTCTGAGCTGCAGTTTTTGAGTTTAAAATCAAAGTTACGCGACCAAAGTCGGGGGCTCAGGCATCGCGTCAGAAGGGCACGTGCCAATAGCCCGTCCCGGTACATTATTGTAATTAACACTTCCATCAAAAGTTGAGGCGGCAACTGAATTACTTCGAGACGAAACATTATTCAATCCACGTTGTTTGATGTTTCATAGAGAGGTTCCCATTCTTCCGAGACTCTAACTTAACTTTTAAAAGTTTATTTTCATCCTGTGACTAAGGAAGGTCTGGTAAAGTCGGTCTTGAAACACAATCTGTACCTATTTTAACTACAATCTGACAAACTTTTAAAATACAAAGATCGTATTGGCATCTTAACCGACTTACATGAAACGTAAGAATTGATAAAGCAAAAAAGTAGCAGTTTAAAAACAACTATTATTTTACAATTTTTTACAGAAAGTCAACCAATTAAAATGCAATAAAAATCTAAAATGAAACATCTTCTAGCTAGATTTAAGTATAGTGCTTCTTGCTAAATGCATGCAATTGATTCGCTTCTCTAATTCTGTAATTCATTATTGTACACATGAGAACATTTACAAATAAGACATTGAAAGTACCTACACGTACAAAGTAGCTTCCCCGCCGCACCTTCCTAGACTATCTAAATTATTAATCTCGGCAAATAATTTCCCACAAATACGATTGAATTTATCTCGAAGTAATAGCTCCGAGACGGTAATATTAATGCGGCCATAATTCATGTTGGTCTCAACGTGATCTAATAATTTTGCTTGTAAATCAACGAGACCGGCCGTAATTATGTTATTTATCATAACATGTCTCGATTATAATAATACTAACTAGAATAAACGTACATAATGAATAACTTCATAACTGTCATCTGTGATATGCGTGTGATGCACTTAACATATCACATTGAATGAAAGTTGAAATCTGACACAGTCATATATTTGAAGTGTCACTATTTCTATTAAATGTAATAAATCCTAATATAAATCATTCAATTATTCTAATTAAAATTGAAGAGAAGAATGTGATGAGAGTGAATGAACCCAAAGAAGTGTGTCAGGATCGTAGCAAGTGGAGATCTGTAGTCTCTGCCTACCCCTATGATGGGAAACAGGCGTGAGTTTATTCAAATTCAGATTCAGATTCTTTATTGGTAACTTAGAATGTTACCTACATGTCACAATATTTAGGTACTTACTATTACTTATTTAACAGTAAGTGGGAAGTAAAAATAAATCAATACAAGAAATTAATTATGTAAAAATAAACTAAAAACGGTCAATAAAATAGTAAAAACAATCAATTCATAATAATAATCAATAAACATTAAATTTCATTAATTACATTAAACCGTAAAGTAGCAGTTATTAAAAAATTCGTCGACCCTGTAAAAGGTTTGCTCGATAAGCCAGTTTTTCAGCCTTTTTTAAAGGCTTGCATTGATAGTGCAGCTGTAATACAGCCTGGGAGACGGTTGTAGACACATGGCCCCATCGCGTGAACCAGCTTGGTCGATTTTACGAGCCGCCGTCGTTCCACTCGTAGTCTTTGAGCGTGTCGGGTCGGGTATCTATGGACGTCGCCGAGTCCTGCGAACTCGTCCAAGTGGAGGCGAGCATACACAGCTGCATTAAATATGACGAGGGCGGGTAATGTCATTTTTTTTTAGTTTCTTGAAGAGGGGGTTTATGTATATATGTATGTAAAATTGAAGAGATTTAAAGATGTAATTGTCATATTTCATAACTCAAAATGAGCTACACAGTTACGGTAGCTATAAAGTATGTAAAACTTAGGTATATTCAAGACAACTTTCAGTGTCAAGAGGTAGCCTACGCCTACTTTAACGTGGCGTACTTCTTTTATAGCAAAGTCCAAGGCTCTACATGCCTTGGGCATAATGGGCATTGCTACGAAAGAAATAAGCTTGTGCAGCACCTAACTAAACCTTTCTCTCAGCTTAATCGACCAGAGAAAATATTGTCAGAAAATGTGTAACCAACTAATTCACGAGTTCTCTCACAATGCTTTCACTCATTGTCATAAAATTTGTTACAATGACTATACTAAATACGAGTGAAGTACACAATACAACAACAATACAATGCTTAGGGAGAGTCAAATGTTTTGGTATGCCGTTGTGGAAACACATGGCTCTAAAATAGTACCTGCCAAAACGTGGTTCATCAATGGTTGAACATAACAGTAAATCTTGATAAAAGAACAACTAAATCACCATTCAATTTCACCCAAAATGCCGGACGAAATTAAGCTGCATCTCACAAGAAAGGTAATTACGAAGCCACTTTCCCTGTCTTTGCCGAATTGCACTCCTAATCCCATACACCTTAGTGTTCCTGTAATAAGGTGTATTTTTGTCAGAAAATGTGTAGGAAAAAAGCTGGTACAATGCGGTACCAAATTACAAATCAGTATGTTTCACGTGGTCGTCTCCCTGAGGATGGGGGAGCTATTGATAGGCTTGATGGCTCGAATTACTTACTACATGAGCGAAATTTTGTTATCTTTTCATTAGGTTGGCAATCTTCTGTCAATCTTCGCTAGTTTCCTTGTTCTTTTCATCAATATTATCATTACCAGAACAACTTCGCTCACTGATAAGAGGCCTTTCATCGCTTTGTAACTTTTATTTCTATAGAATTTGTAAAAAGTCGTTTATATTTCCTACCTAGACAAGTAAAATCTATAAATACCTCAATAGCCGTAGGGTGGGTTGTCCAGCAATGAACCAGGTAAAATTCAAACGTCCATATCTTTTACATTTTTTGACTTACGGACCTAAGATTTGGCGTGAAGTAAGGTGATTAATTTGGCTAAGATTGTGCATTATTAGTTTATTCATATAATCTATAGATTTCTTAGAAATACAGATTTAGCCAAAAAATGAGAATTGGTTCATTGCGTAACACGGGTGGTACGCATTGAACCAGACCGAATTCTGCAATGAACCATCTATTTACCAAGAGAAAGGGCAATAATTTTACTTTATTATTATTACCTATCAGCAAAATTATTACTAACTATGAATTATAAGCCGTTAGAGGTACTGTTAAGGCCCTATAACCTGACAATGCACCAAAAGGCACTTGCAAGATCCAAAAGTTTAAGAGTTTGGCTGAATTGTATTACATAAAAACAAAAAGGTAGTAGCTCAATAGATGTGCCAACAATAACACCGCGAGATAATTGCAAAATAATTACTTATTTCCGAGAAGAAAATAGATAAACTCTCTCAAAAATCCCGTCATCGACCTTTTTTTGTTCCAATTTTTGAAAATCCCCATTGGAGTTTATAAAAATCTTTATTGTTCACGATAGACACAAAAGTATGAACAAGAGCAATACCGCGCTAGATTTTGATTAAATCTCATCGTAAAGTTGAAATCTACGTCTGAACACTATTTATTTTTCGACGCAAAGCGTGCGCCTGCGTCCATACATTTTACTATGGAGTAGGTACGGACCGAACGTCGCTTTCTGCGCTGTATAAATGGAACGTTGACGTGCGAAAAATGGCAGTGTCGTCGGGGATACCGAGGTGGGAGGACGTCCGTTTTCCATCCGCTCACGGAAGCACGCACATTTTAGGGTGGGGTGTGACTGTCTCCGCAATAACTATCATTATCATCACTTTGTATGACGTATTTTTAGTTATAGGAAATACTTACCTATTTTTAACCGACATCGGAAAAAGGAGAACGTGTGTCGTTTTTTTTTGTGATTTTTTTTTGTTTTTTTTTATGTAGGTACATGCTTCTCTCCTTCCATGTTTCTCTTCCTTTCTCCTTCCATGATTACCTACTTACCTACCTTTGATTAATTATATGTCTAGCTAGATGGACTCTCTCGCTTCAATCGCAACAAGAACAACAGGCCAGGTTTGAAACGCTAGTGTGCGTATTACGCACACAAGTATGCGAATCTTCTATTGTCTATACAGGTGCGCTGCGTCACCTGTCAACATTGTCATCCATTTTTAGTGATACCAGCTCTTGAAAATTTCCTATAAAAGTAGGGGAAAATATGTTATGATATCGAAATGTCTCTAAAATTTGTTTCAAATTTGCGGTCAATACTGGTTTTTGTTTACTTAATTTTTCTTGTAAGTATTCGATCCTTGGTTTCGATCCTGGATTTCGATCCTTGATTTCGATCCTTTATTTCAATCCTTGATTCTTGAATCTGGAATTTGAAATCTTGAATCTTTGAAGTGACAGCTGTCAAACTTCAAACCGCCATATCTCATGAATTACTCGTCCTAGACTCCCCGTTCTCAGTTCAAATGAAAGCTATGACCAAGATCTTCATTTGAACTGACAGCTGTCAAACTTAAAACGGCCATATCTCGGAAACTGCTCGTCCTAGACTCCCCGTTCTCAGTTCAAATGAAAGCTATGACCAAGATCTTCTTTTTAAGTGACAGCTGTCAAAATGACATCTGTCATCTGAAATGTAGATCTTGGTCATAGCTTTCATTTGAACTGAGAACGGGGAGTCTAGGACGAGTAGTTTCCGAGATATGACCGTTTTAAGTTTGACAGCTGTCAGTTCAAAGCTTAAAACGGCCATATCTCGGAAACTACTCGTCCTAGACTCCCCGTTCTCAGTTCAAATGAAAGCTATGACCAAGATCTTCTTTTTAAGTGACAGCTGTCAAAATGACATCTGTCATCTGAAATGTAGATCTTGGTCATAGCTTTCATTTGAACTGAGAACGGTGAGTCTAGGACGAGTAGTTTCCGAGATATGACCGTTTTAAGTTTGACAGCTGTCAGTTCAAAGTTTAAAACAGCCATATCTCGGAAACTACTCGTCCTAGACTCCCCGTTCTCAGTTCAAATGAAAGCTATGACCAAGATCTTCTTTTTAAGTGACAGCTGTCAAAATGACATCTGTCATCTGAAATGTAGATCTTGGTCATAGCTTTCATTTGAACTGAGAACGGGGAGTCTAGGACGAGTAGTTTCCGAGATATGACCGTTTTAAGTTTGACAGCTGTCAGTTCAAAGCTTAAAACGGCCATATCTCGGAAACTACTCGTCCTAGACTCCCCGTTCTCAGTTCAAATGAAAGCTATGACCAAGATCTTCTTTTTAAGTGACAGCTGTCAAAATGACATCTGTCATCTGAAATGTAGATCTTGGTCATAGCTTTCATTTGAACTGAGAACGGGGAGTCTAGGACGAGTAGTTTCCGAGATATGGCCGTTTTAAGTTTGACAGATGTCAGTTCAAATAAAGATCTTGGTCAAAGCTTTCATTTGAACTGAGAACGGGGAGTCTAGGACGAGTAATTCATGAGATATGGCGGTTTGAAGTTTGACAGCTGTCACTTCAAAGATTCAAGATTCAAGAATCAAGGATTGAAATCAAGGATCAAAATCAAGGATCGAAATCAAGGATCGAAACCAAGGATCGAAATCAATAAGGTAAAAATATCCTGTCAATGACTTGGGCACACTACTAATCCAACAACGAGTGTGAAAGAGACAAAGCTACCAAGAAAGCCTCTCAACAAGACCAACAATCCTTATAACCAAGATTAAATTATAATAGATCGTTGTGTAGTCGTGTTAAGGTTCAAAGTCCCTTTTACATTAAAGTCGATTTAACCATCCTGTTTGTATATAAAATCCTTGGATTCAACACTTTTTTTTATTTGCTCACGCTTTCACATGGGTAAAATCAAAGAATAATTATGGCAACCCTTTTAGAACATGTTAGGATAAAATTACAGAGTTTTATTTTCTTGTTTTCATAACTTATAGTTATTTATAGACTATAAAGTTACATAAGGAAGTTACATAGCATCGGTAAGTAAACTATAAATTATAGTTTACTTACCGATGCTATGTAACTTCCTCATTTATTTTTAGTCGTCCTTTGTAATTCCTGCACACTTTAATGGCACAAATCGCCATTTTTGTTTGCCACCAAATTCATGTTTACAGTACAACGACCTTAGCGCGACTGAATGAGCGAAACGAACAAGTCAACCAACAGTTGGTGACTTTTTTTGGCGTTTTGACGCTCGAAATCGGGGTCTAGATATTTAGTTCGTCCAAGTTACCTACATACTTCTTATCTCACTATATTATAAACCTTCCATCATCATTATGACAATGCACAAAGTAATGAAACCAATCGGAAGTTGCTAGTGTGCTCTAGAACCGAATCTGACACGATAACTCAAGTAGGTACCTACGGCTCGACCGATTTTTATGTTTACCTACAAGTAGGTAGGTACATAAATTAAATAATCGATCGAGCGAGCGAAGCGAGCGAAGATCTTAGTGGCAAGTTAGGCGATTTTGCTTTGTATGTTTGTATGTTTGTATGTTTGTATGTTTGTATGTTTGTATGTTTGTATATTTGTATGTTTCATTTTTATGTTCTCGCATAACTATCGAACCGCTTATCCAATCTGTATGAAACTTGATAGGTCAATAGGTTGTGCTATGGAAATTTGCTGTGGAGCGTATGAGCGTAATCGATGAAGGGGTTGTAAAGATATGGGGTTCCCAAGGGGGTAATTTTTTTTCAAAGTTACCCAAATATATTGAGTGGGGTGTCATATGAAAGTACTCAATTTATACATTCCAAATTGGTTTTTAGTTTTCTTCTAGGTTCTATAGTTTTTGAAATACAGAGAAAAAGAAAAATGATGAAAACCAATTAACGGATGTATGGAGAGAGCTCCCGTTTCATAGAGTTTCGATGTATTCGGAGGTCTGGTTAACGGACATAGAGTGTGGCATCGTTGTGGTTTGGTTTGCAATGATTTTAGTTGCTTCTTGATATTTTTCCTTGAGATTGAAAATAAAAGCCGTGCTGGCCGAGTGGAAGAGTGCTCGATTTTCGATTCAAAGGTCGTAAGTTCGAACCCTGGCCGTGCTCATCAATGGATTTTTCGATTAGAAAAATTTAAATGCGCATTAACACGAGCTCTAAACGGTGAAAGAAAACATCGTGAGGAAACCAGTTAACGTTCTAATAGCGGCGATGGGCTTGCAACCTGTCACGTATGCAAATTCTAACTCCTGCAAATAGTGGGCTGGGCATGTACCAAAATTATAGAGGGAGACGGAGACGGAGACGGAGACGGAGGGGGAGGGAGGGGAGGGGAGGGAGGCGGAGAGGGAGGGGGAGGGAATTGTTTTTCTCATACATTTTGTATTGAACTGCTATTTTAATAATTTCTCGAACTAAGAGGCCTTCCCTGAGGCGCGGTACGAAGTTCGCGGGGTCAACTATTGAATATAAACACGACACGACTTAATGTATTGCATGCATGCCTATAATCTTTACCATACTGAGGTAGTGCGTTAGATATCATTGTGTGGTAAACACTAGAAGGAGCACTTAACGTAGGTATAGGGGTAGTTAGAAACACGTCCAAATCTAGGCTATCAACACAACGGTGCGCGAGATCTCAGTTCGGGTCGAACTACTAGTATTTATAGCGTTTAATAAATCAAAATTGATTGAATGTACAGATATCGGATGTACCTACAGCTTCAATTTATAATACCTAATAGTTCGGTTCGAATATAGACTCAATTCGAACCGTGCAACCGACTTGGATAGCGTCAACCCGGTTTACACTATGGCTCCACCCTTAGGCAACAAACACTCACCATGACATTTACGCCGGCCGGTATACATTGCGCATTTTCTAGGACATGCTTACAAATGCTACAGCGATGACGCGCAATGAAAAACAAACAAACAAATAAACGTTAGTGTGCATGCGTACTACGCTACGAGTTGCAGATGTGTGAGTGTAAAATTTCAAAGTGTGCGTAGAATGAGAAATTCCCACGCTCACAATGTTCAGGCTTAATTATATATTTTGGTATGTTAGACTTGAGTATCTTAGTCTTAATAAAATCTATGTATTGACATCAAGCAACATGGTTTTTTTATCATAATACTAATTATAAGTAGGTTATCATACAAATCTAGTTGTAATAAGTAGGTGGTTCAGTTTCTCAACGTATATGAATGGTAGGTGCAGCTCGGACTGGGAAAATTATGTGATAACTATGGTTCAATGCAGGACACTATGTCATGGCTCATTGCTGGACACACCCCATCGACAAAACAAACCTCAGAATTTCACCTGGTAAATGATGATACAGCAAACTAACTATAGTGTAATTTACAACGTTATGTATGTGTAATCATACGTAACAGGCAAAAAAAACTGTAGGTAACACCCAAAAAATGTAGAAAAAGAATGAAATCAACACAAAAAACTGACTTTTGTGATACATTTTTATAAATTCGATCACTGGGCGTACGTCTTAAGCTTGCGCTGCTTGCAATTTGGGGAGAGAGTGAGGGGTGCGTATGCGTTCCTGTTGGCAGTATTCGTAAAGAACGGCAATGTCACATTTTTGAAATATAGCGGTGGCTCATTGCATCTGCCTGGTTCACAGGTGGACAACCCACCCTACGTACTTTTAACAAGCAAGCTGTGTTAGTGACCTTAACTGCTGAAAAAAACTGAAGAATGTAATAAGAGTGATGCAAAAGATGTGTGTTAGGATCGTTGCAAGTGGAAATTTTGTCGTCCTGCTCATACGAGAAAAAAATGTAACATTATGTTTGGCTACAATTAATAAATAATAGCTGCTTATTGGTTTTGAGAATGACCGACTCCATAGACATTGACTCTACTGAATAATACTCAAGTTTCTAATACTCACGACACAGGGACTCCTAAGTATGGGATCAAGGCTTTGCAGTTTTTTAGTTACCAATCGTTTAAATCACATAAGTATCCATTTCCTCCCCCACAAGTGGGGCACGTCAGAGCAAAGTCCGAAATGAGCACATTTCGCTGCTCACTGGGTGATGGATCACATCGACGACGATTGCATCGCCTTCTACGAGTAGATTTTATTAAAAACTTAACGTATCGCCTTTCGTTTATTTGGTACGATGTTGTACTAAACCTAGTTGGATGGTAACGAAGACGAATGAAAGTTAGAAAGAAAAACTTGGATTTGTAAAGTGTCAAGATAACCTATGCATGCATTTAACTCAGGGTTCGCCGATATATATCAGCGGATATATATCATGATATATATCACGATATATATCAATTGATTTTTATCTTGATATATATCAATGGATTTTTTCCTGTTTTCTAAACCAAAAATTTTGGAGATTAATGTTAACCCTGGCAACACGTAGCGAACAACTACAATTCCGAATAATTTAGATTGTTTTTTAGAAGTTTTTTTTAAGTGTTCATTAAAAAAATATTTTGAATATGAAAAATCTTATGAAAATTTTCAATTCCGACGGGATCCGAACCCGCAATGATACATAAATGTAAATACCTAAGTGTGGTTTAACACTATAACAAATAAAAATTTATATAAAATTCTTTCCCAAATAAACACTAATTCTTTTGATACCTTTATTAAGTTTTTTAAATAAAAAATGTGGTAATTTGACACTTATTATTATTTTACAAATTACTTTCACATTTTAAAGTGTTTAATCCCCTTAGAGAATTAAATTCGCTTCTTTTTCTTAGCCTGGATATATATCCGATATATATCGGATAAATATCAAAAAATCGGATTTTTGATATTTATTATAAAAATCGGATTTTTTCGAACCCTGATTTAACTAGACGCTGACTTATCTGAGACACTGTTTTAGATTTGAACTTGCTCAGCACTTTGTGTTTCCGGGCTGTTTATAACAGTTAATTCAATCCCTTAAAATCATTAATCACTTTTTTCTAATTCTCATAATAAATAGTGCATCGTCCCCGAACAGGTACGTCCATCAATAATAGTCGGCACTATCTCAGTGCGGCGTCGTTTGTCTTACCCCTCCTTCTCCCCTCCCACCGTCCCTTCCCCCCTCTGTCTTGCCACATGTGCAATAAGTACATACCTATAAGTAGGTACAAGGGGCGCGGTACGTACCTGGAACAAAAAGAATTCGTTAATTAAAGTCCCTGGAGCAAACTCGGGGACGTCGGGAAGTGCAGCGGGAACGTGATTGTTTATTTTGGATCAATGAACTTTTATTCAATTTACTTATTTCGTAAGTTAGAACTGTTTTCACTCTCAAAGGTGATAATAATCATAAGATGGCAATATTAATTTAGCGGTAAAATAAAATGAATGAATGAATGAAAACTCTTTATTGTACACAACTTAAAATAACATTAAGAATGGAATAACCCAATGAGTAATTAATGGGCGAAAATCCAATGGGCGGTCTTATTAATAAGCGATATCTTCCAAACAACCTTAACAATTACAAAAATAAAAATTACTAATGAAGAAATAACTTTTCTTCCAGCAATTGCTGACCCAAGAAGACAATAATTGTCTTCTTGTTATTATGATAAGATAATTATTATCTTCTCCTGAAAACCTCCCGAAGTTCGTTTCGTATTCTTAGGTTTTTGAGCCATCATTATAATTTTTTTCAAAAAACTCAAAACATTCTACTACTTATTGCTTAACTTCCTACATTCAAATCCCTATGCTCTAAATAAAAACTTCGTAAAAGTGTCTAATTTGAATGAGTATGTCAGTAAGTAAAAGTATGAAAGTCGGTGCTAATGCCACATTAGTGTGTGACGCGGCCCGCCGCCGCAACAAGTGCAGGTACCCTCTCCTCACTGCCACGCCTCACCTGCCTGCGACACATGCCTCCGACACATCCATGCAAAAACACATTCTGTTTAATACAGCTTAGTGCTCAAAGTTCAAACACTTATGAACTATCCTCTACTATGTAAGGGTTCCGAGATTTATGTCAAAATATTTTTTATAATTTTTTTTTAATATCGAGAAGCGTTGTGTAGTTCGTGTGGGCTATGCTCGGGGTTTCTCTATGAGGTCGAATCAGAAATGAGGAGATACCTAGAAGAACTCGGGTCGCCGACCACAAACGAATTAGCAAGTTGAAGTGGCAATGGGCTGGCCTTACAGCGCTCAGAACAGATGGCCGATGGGGCCGAAAAGTTATCGAGTGGAAGCCACGTACCAGCAATCGCAGCGTAGGACGTCCACCGACAAGATGGATAGACGATTTTGAAAAAACTGCATGTCGGCGGTGGGTGCAGGCCGCTTCCAACCGCAATAAGTACCTACATGGAAATCTTTTAAGGAGGCCTTTTTCTTTTTTACCCGGCTGACTGTCAAGTCAGACAGGGTTATGTAGATCGCGCGTTTCTATGTATGTTCGTGGGTATGTAAGTAATATTCTTTATTACCACGTTACTCCTAAACGGCTGGATGGATTTTGATGAATGAGGTATCGTTAGAATCGTCTCTATCTCGATTGTGCTCTAGGATACTTTTTATTTCGATAAATCAAATAGTGCGGCTAGAAAATGCAACAATGTGTGAATTTTCAAAATGAAAATCACGCCATCATATCAAAATCCATGTCAAAATCAAGAAGTTGGTGGACTGATATCAAATATATTTTAAAAAAAAATCTAACATGACGTCTTCGAAGACTAAATCGAGTCTCAAAATTTTTGAAAATCTATTTTTTGCCCTAAACAGAATTGCTAAACAAAATGCATACTAAAACTTTATATTTAGTCACAGGCAACGTTTAGAACAAACTGCAACGAAATTGGTTCAGCCATTTAGGAGATATCTCATATTTAAGAAATATCTTACACGCTTTTAATTTTACACACAGAGCCATCTGTGTGTCAACTGTCACAACAACGTTTAGGAAAATGCGCACGGCACACAGTGGCTCGATCGTATGGAGAGGGTCGGACATTCGTCTTTAAAAAAAGTTGATGTCGAAATGTGTTAATTTAATAATGGCATTGTGTTCAGTTAATTATTCTCTTCAATAGTCATTCTCGGTACTTTTGCCGTAACGGCAATATTTCATGAATAAATTGAAGAAACGTTGATTTTTATGACAATTTTGTATGGAAATGAATTTTCAAAACCTTATATCTCGACATTGCCCTGCGTTTTCGCAGTGCGGTTTTTTTTACCGTAATCTACACATAAACAGCTTCAATATCCATTCAAAACTTGCTGCGCCAAACTCTTATAAGACTAAAATACAGGATGTTTTATTTTGAGTTAAAATATATGAACGATAACTTGTAATCTACTCGTACACGGTTCGAAATGTCTTAATTTAATAATGGTATCGTGTTCAATTAATGATTTTCTTCAATAGTCATTCTCGGTACTTTTGCTGTAATGGCAATATTTCATGAATAAATTGAAAAAACGTTTATTTTTATTCAAAAATTTTAAGGAAATGAATTTTTAAAACCTTATATCTCGACATTGCCGTGCGTTTTCGCGATGCGGTTTTTTTTATCGTAATTTACACATAAACAGCTTTAATATCCAATCAAAATTTAGTGCGCCAAACTCACAACAGACTCAAATACAGCATGCATGTTCTATTTTGAGTTAAAATATTATGAATATTAACTTAACTGATTTTCGTAATCTACTCGTACACGGCTCGAAATGTCTTAATTTAATAATGGTTTCGTGTTCAATTAATGATTTTCTTCAATAGTCATTCGCGGTACTTTTGCCGTAACGGCAATATTTCATGAATAAATTGAAAAAACGTTGATTTTTATGACAATTTTGTATGGAAATGAATTTTCAAAACCTTATATCTCGACATTGCCCTGCGTTTTCGCAGTGCGGTTTTTTTTATCGTAATCTACACATAAACAGCTTCAATATCCATTCAAAACTTGCTGCGCCAAACTCTTATAAGACTAAAATACAGGATGTTTTATTTTGAGTTAAAATATATGAACGATAACTTGTAATCTACTCGTACACGGTTCGAAATGTCTTAATTTAATCATGGTATCGTGTTCAATTAATGATTTTCTTCAATAGTCATTTACGGTATTTTTGCTGTAACGGCAATATTTCATGAATAAATTGAAAAAACGTTGATTTTTATTACAATTTTTATGGAAATGAATTTTTAAAACCTTATATCTCGACATTGCCGTACGTTTTCGCAATGCGGTTTTTTTTATCGTAATTTACACATAAACAGCTTCAATATCCATTCAAAACTTGCTGCGCAAAACTCTTATAAGACTTAAATACAGGATGTTTTATTTTGAGTTAAAATATATGAACGATAACTTGTAATCTACTCGTACACGGTTCGAAATGTCTTAATTTAATCATGGTATCGTGTTCAGTTAATGATTTTCTTCAATAGTCATTCACGGTACTTTTGCCGTAACGGCACTACTTCATGAATAATTTGAAAAAACGTTGATTTTTATTACAATTTTTATGGAAATGAATTTTTAAAACCTTATATCTTGACATTGCCGTACGTTTTCGCGATGCGGTTTTTTTATCGTAATTTACACATAGACAGCTTCAATATCCATTCAAAACTTGCTGCGCCAAACTCTTATAAGACTTAAATACAGGATGTTTTATTTTGAGTTAAAATATATGAACGATAACTTGTAATCTACTCGTACACGGTTCGAAATGTCTTAATTTAATCATGGTATCGTGTTCAGTTAATGATTTTCTTCAATAGTCATTCACGGTACTTTTGCCGTAACGGCAATACTTCATGAATAAATTGAAAAAACGTTGATTTTTATAACAATTTTTATGGAAATGAATTTTTAAAACCTTATATCTCGACATTGCCGTACGTTTTCGCGATGCGTTTTTTTTATCGTAATTTACACATAGACAGCTTCAATATCCATTCAAAACTTGCTGCGCCAAACTCTTATAAGACTTAAATACAGGATGTTTTATTTTGAGTTAAAATATAAGAACGATAACTTGTAATCTACTCATACACGGTTCGAAATGTCTTAATTTAATCATGGTATCGTGTTCAGTTAATGATTTTCTTCAATAGTCATTCACGGTACTTTTGCCGTAACGGCAATACTTCATGAATAAATTGAAAAAACGTTGATTTTTATTACAATTTTTATGGAAATGAATATAAGAGTTTGGCGCAGCAAGTTTTGAATGGATATTGAAGCTGTCTATGTGTAAATTTCGATAAAAAAACCGCATCGCGAAAACGTACGGCAATGTCAAGATATAAGGTTTTAAAAATTCATTTCCATAAAAATTGTAATAAAAATCAACGTTTTTTCAATTTATTCATGAAATATTGCCGTTACGGCAAAAATACCGTAAATGACTATTGAAGAAAATCATTAACTGAACACGATACCATGATTAAATTAAGACATTTCGAACCGTGTACGAGTAGATTACAAGTTATCGTTCATATATTTTAACTCAAAATAAAACATCCTGTATTTTAGTCTTATAAGAGTTTGGCGCAGCAAGTTTTGAATGAATATTGAAGCTGTCTATGTGTCAATTATGATAAAAAAACCGCATCGCGAAAACGTACGGCAATGTCGAGATATAAGGTTTTAAAAATTCATTTCCATAAAAATTGTAATAAAAATCAACGTTTTTTCAATTTATTCATGAAGTATTGCCGTTACGGCAAAAGTACCGAGAATGAATATTGAAGAAAATCATTAACTGAACACGATACCATGATTAAATTAAGACATTTCGAACCGTGTACGAGTAGATTACAAGTTATCTTTCATATATTTTAACTCAAAATAAAACATCCTGTATTTTAGTCTTATAAGAGTTTGGCGCAGCAAGTTTTGAATGGATATTGAAGATGTCTATGTGTAAATTACGATAAAAAAAACCGCACTGCGAAAACGCAGGGCAATGTCGAGATATAAGGTTTTTAAAATTCATTTCCATACAAAATTGTCATAAAAATCAACGTTTCTTCAATTTATTCATGAAATATTGCCGTTACGGCAAAAGTACCGAGAATGACTATTGAAGAAAATCATTAATTGAACACGAAACCATTATTAAATTAAGACATTTCGAGCCGTGTACGAGTAGATTACGAAAATCAGTTAAGTTAATATTCATAATATTTTAACTCAAAATAGAACATGCATGCTGTATTTGAGTTTGTTGTGAGTTTGGCGCACCAAATTTTGATTGGATATTAAAGCTGTTTATGTGTAAATTACGATAAAAAAAACCGCATCGCGAAAACGCACGGCAATGTCGAGATATAAGGTTTTAAAAATTCATTTCCTTAAAATTTTTGAATAAAAATAAACGTTTTTTCAATTTATTCATGAAATATTGCCATTACAGCAAAAGTACCGAGAATGACTATTGAAGAAAATCATTAATTGAACACGATACCATTATTAAATTAAGACATTTCGAACCGTGTACGAGTAGATTACAAGTTATCGTTCATATATTTTAACTCAAAATAAAACATCCTGTATTTTAGTCTTATAAGAGTTTGGCGCAGCAAGTTTTGAATGGATATTAAAGCTGTCTATGTGTAGATTACGGTAAAAAAAACCGCACTGCGAAAACGCAGGGCAATGTCGAGATATAAGGTTTTGAAAATTCATTTCCATACAAAATTGTCATAAAAATCAACGTTTCTTCAATTTATTCATGAAATATTGCCGTTACGGCAAAAGTACCGAGTATGACTATTGAAGAGAATAATTAACTTAACACAATGCCATTATTAAATTAACACATTTCGACATCAACTTTTTTTTAAGACGAATGTCCGACCCTCTCCATACGATCGAGCCACTGTGCGGCATCGAACCCTAGATACCTAGATACCTATTAATAAAATTGTAATTTAATTTTGTGATTGATAAGATAATGCTGTTTCCAACTTTTCAGTTCAGCCGGGTTTTTTTATTTTTGAATAAATTGCTTGTTAATTTTTCTCTATTTGCACCCGAGCATAGCACGGTGGCCCAGATATTTCCTATTTCATAATCAAGACCTGAAATGTTACTAATCTGAAACAATAATTAAATTGCTACTTATCAAATGGTTTTGTCGTAAAGTAAAAACAAAGTTGGTGTTTAATGTCGAGTGACTTTAAAAATATCAAAATTCAAAAGCGGACCAACATTAGCAAAATGTCTTCCTGAATAAATCTCGCGCTAAACACAACTCCCACAAAAAGTTAACAAGAGAAAGTAATTCGCCGAAAATTTCTCTCATTTTCATAGCAATATTTTCCGTCGGACAAAAGTCCCGTGTAATGGAAACATTTAATCCTTTGGAATCTCTCTGGACGCTTTGTCGCGGGAGCCCTAATTGCGCCGGCAAAAAGTACCGCCAAAGTCTAGATTAAAATGTGCATTCTCCGGTAAAAACTTCAATCAACTCTCAACTCTGACCGCTCACAGTAAAGCTGCTTTTCTCTGAACTGTGGCAAAGCGAAGACCGCTTCTTAATGTTGGAAGCACTAACAGCAATTAAACTGAGAGAGGTCATATTCCGTTGACGGCATCCAACAACCTATGCAGAGAGTTCTTGTTAGTACGAGCTGAAATAATTGTGCCTATTACCTACGTACCTACATAAAAGTAAGTTTTTTACAATTACATACTTATATACATAAAATCACGCTTCTTTCCCACAGGGGTAGGCAGAGACCACGGATTTCCACTTGCTACGATCCTGACACACCTCTTTCGCCTCATTCACTCACATCACATTTTTCATACAAGCTCGCCGGTTTAGGTTAATTTTGACCTAGATTTTCTCCAAAATATCACCAATCGGATCCAGGGATTTTCGCCTAGGTCTTCCCTTTCCAGCTGTCCTATTCACATTCATTTTACAATTACAGTTAGGTAACGTAGAGTCATTCGGGGTAAGTGGGCGCACTTTCCACTTTGACACCTCACTGTGCTCAAGATCTAGTATTTAGAGCACCTAAAGTATTGTTTTTAGTTAAAAAAATTATCTGTCAATTAAAATAAATGAAATTTGTACTGTCATTTATTTCAGTTTTTGAAAAAAATACATTTTAAGACGAAAAATCGGAATGCGAACACTTGCCCCGACTTGCGGGTAAGTGTTCGCACCCTTACGGGGTAAGTGATTGCATGTGGTGTAAGTGTTCGCGTTGCAAAATAAAAGTAAATCAAGCATTATTTATTCCGATTACAAGTATAAAATACACTTAGAAAACACATAAGAAAGAATCACTTTAAATATTATACCAGCATGTTGGCAAATGAAATAATCAGTCATCATAAAATTTATATACCTAATAAAACGTTATGTTATGTACCTATATATGTAAACAAAATTTTAACTTTTATGTTTGCATAGTTTTTACCTATTTAGAGATCAGTTAATCATAATTAGTATATCGAATTTGACATCAAGTTAAAAAAAAACCTAGAACTTATCATATCGCCGTCCCCGGAGAACAAAATGATAACTACAAAAACGTAACTTTTCAGGAGGAGCAAAAAACATGTTTTCGTTAATAACTTCACAAATACTGGACGTAGACAGATGATTGTTAGCTTTAAGCAATGCTGATTTTTTATGCATTCGGAATGTTTTAATGACACACGCATAAGAAATGCCAAAATAGAGATATTTAAAAAATAAGAAGTTAGTCAAAATCAATCACCGTCTAATTTCTATAATGTCGATTATCATTTTATTCCTCGTATTTTCTAGGCAAAACCTAATATTGTACCACTATTCTATCATGTTATTCGACGCTTTACCAGGGTGGAAGCGATTATGATAATCGTGTATTATACGAAATGCAAGGTCGAGTTTTGACGAGAATAAAATGATAACATGCGGTTATCATTATCTAGACGAATATTTTTCACGAGAACATAATGATAATGATTGTTTGTCATATTAACAGGTGTAAATACAATTTGATAAGATTATAGTACAATTTTATTCTTGTAACTTCAGGCATGGGTCGAATCGTGGAATAGTATTGTAATATTTTGTAACTTCGCGAATAACTGTATGAAAGTTACGAAAAAAATTGAGCAGATGTATTAGCACCCAAAGATTACAAATATGGCATAACACTAAAACTAAGATAATGGTAGTTATCATTTTGTTCCCCGGGGACGGCGATATGTAAGTTGGCAAATGAAATAATTAATAATTATAAAATTTATAAACCTAAAAAAAATAATTATTATTAATTATTTGCTTAGCGTAAAAGTGCGAACACTTACCCGCGCCCACTTACCCCAAACGGACAAATTACGAATGAATGCACACAAAATCAGAAAATTATTCATTCAGCCAAGAACTTTCTTTTGCAAAACACGCTCAGATAAGTTCCAAATCTATAGCAAAAGCCTTACCACTATCGGCCTTAGAACGTATATGCTACACGCTTCGTAAAATAACCCAAAACTAACTTTAAATTGTCAAAATTGTAGTTCGCTCCTTACCAACTCGTACACGCACAGCGCGGTCAAACTATGTGTCGCAACTAGTTGTCTGCATAAACGTTGCCAACTTACCAAAACAAACTGCATACCCCCCGTGCTCCGTTTCGGAGATAATGGCACTGCGCCCACTTACCCACTGCGATCACTTACCCCGAATGACTCTAATTTTCATGAAAGTACCGTTGGCTTTGTTATATAAATAAAAGATATCAAACTAGACTATTGTGCCCCAAACTCAGCAATAAACAGTTAATATCCTGCAAATTTATTTAACGGCAGTGCAGCTATGCAAAGCATCATGGGTTTATGGCCCAAAAGTCGGCTCATAAACTTTATGGGTAGTTTGATGGGGGCGCTGCGGTAGACGCGCGTCCGAGGGATATGCGCGGGATTTCTTTATTGCTAAGAATATCATTTTATGATCCTGACATGAGACTGTGATTGCTAAGTTTTGATACAATGTAACTTTCCCTCTACAGCTATAAAGATATAAGAAGATATAAACAGCTGCATTAAATTTCGCTGGATGTAGAAAACTGTCTCTTTATTTATATAAAACAGTATAATCTGTCTGCGGCTACCTGGGCCTCTAGCCAAGTGGCATCAATCGATTATAATTCTACATTTCGCTTCGCTTCGCTTACTATCGCCGATGTTTCATTGGTGGATAAATTAAACGAAGACCACGTGACCTTACATTCGACCAATGAAACGTCACGCTCGAGTGTTAGCGAATTATAGAAATTGAATCGCTTTTTAGTGAATGCCGGTTGGCTAGGCCCTCTGATCTCAGTAACAAACCCACGGCATTTATCATTCACATCAATTTTAAAATCTAAATGGATATAGAAACGGTCGGTAAATCAACAATTTAGTCAGTACTTAAAATACCGAACAAATCAAATCCGCCCACACGCATTACACACCTCGTAAATATCTATAAATCCTAATTAAGCGACACAATATTATAACACAACATAAACACGATCTTTATAAAGCACCACAACTAGACTAAAGCTGGCACACGAATGCACACGATTACTTTTACTGTCGGACGCGATTTTTGATCACTGCATAACGAAAAACATCAATAAAAAGTTCATCACAATGACTTTTTGTTGAGGAACTTTGTCTTGCTTCTCAGTCGAGACGGTTTGATTTTTCAGCTCATTTTATTCATTTAAAAATGAGACGTAATTATTAATGGTCGTTAATAATTTATTAATGGTAGATTTTATGAATACAGGTTGGTTCAAAAGTGTTTTGTATATTGCTAATTTCCATAATGCAAATATTCAACTTAGAGCTGCATGTCAGGTACAGACGAAAGTCTTTTGTTTCATGCATTGGGTCTTGTGTTTATTTGACGACTAAAAGTCGTGCCCGCAGAAACGAATTACACTAGAGAGCACACTCGCCAGCCGTAAATCCGGGCTGAATAACACCGTGAGCGCTGTTACTTTAATTTGACGTTCATAAAAATATGACACTGGCGCGTCACGTCGCGTCGCTCCATGGCGGTCAACACGCTTTTTTTTTGCACTGTATCGAGTACAGATTATAATTTAACTATATCATGTAACTTGCTACCATTTCTTTGTTTTTTACAAGTAGAGCACTTTGTGTATAGTTTTGTTTTCTAGTAAATAAAAAGTCTTATCATTATAAAATATTTTCGAGTGCATCGGTTTACATTACCATACATGCTCAACTTTTAAACTTGAAATAAAAAAAAAAACATTACGTATGAGGTTTAAAACATTTTTCAATTAATCCAACGTTTGATAAAACTGACCATGATTGATCGCCATGATACCTACTCTTACACAGTTAGAGCAAGCAGAAATTCTAGAATTTTTTTTTTACGTCGAAAAATAAAAATATTATTTCTATGGATGCTTGAAAAGAAAAGTCACTTCTATAAAAACGAAAACTCTAGGTAGCTTTGTAGACATTTTTAAGTCGTCTGTCTCACCATCACAACAAAAACTTTATACTTTTCTCCAGCGAGCTAGTTGGTCGGTTCGCTGGGACTTTTGCTATTCTATTTACTTTCGTTTTGTTTTATTGGAACTAAGGAATGATGAAGTTTTCATTCGCTGGGTTTGAACTCGCGACCTGTGGATTAGAGACTGTTTTATCGGAGCAGCCACCCCTCATAGTGGGATGTTTAAAACGGGATTATAAGGGGCTGTTATCTTGGAAATAATAAGGTTAATTATGAGGGTCCTCGGATTTCGAGCCAGCGATGGAGCTCACGTTGTTGTGAATTTAATACTGAATTCAGTTTTAAATGAAACTGGAACCTAATTTTGTAAATAATAAGAATATTCAAAACCAAATGGCAATAGCAAAAAAGTTGCACAAAAAATCCGTGTTACGTCTCAGTCGAAATAATATTTCAAAATATAAAATTAACAACTGCGAAGATCAAATCAAAAGTCATGGATTTGATTTCGCAATCACAATTTTCATAAAATTGTTACACAATCACAAAATTGTTTAAAAAACTCCTATTTTATTGCCGGATGGATATCATACAAATGGAGGATTCGGCAGGTTGGCTAATTTTTATTTCTATAAAAGTGTCTCTTCCACAGAATCTGCCAACTATCTAAAACAGCACCATGGTAAGCACTCCGACTCACAAATAAAGCCGGGACTACATCACGGGGATTAGCCGCGCGACTGCCGCCGCGCCGCGTCGCGTCCGCCACGAATAATGAATATTCCCGGACGATATTAACCCGGGACAGGTCAGAGAGTTTATTGAACAATGCGAGGGACAGTGGGGTTAGCGACAATTTACTGTAACTGTCTAAAGCTGTTGTCCGTTTGCAATTCGCTAGAAACTCCATAAAGCCTTTATTATTCTTAGTGGTAAAACTACTCAGCTTAATGCGTTCAGTGCCCATGACGCACATGTGCTCCGGGTGGAGGCTGTCGTGCGGCATTGGAGAGCACTACAAAGCAGGGAATGTGTTTTTTCACAAAAAAGTAATGGGGCTAAAAAGGCTGTTATAGCAGAATCTGAAAATTAGTTCTTGTCATTTGTTCATGTCTATGAAAAACGGCATACTTATAGAGTAATTCAGAAAATAGAAATACTATTTAACTTTTGTTGACGACTGTACCTCTGTAATGCATACTAGCTAGTTGTACTACAGCCAGCTAGATGTAAACAAAGTTGTAGTACAATCGAATTAAGTCAAACCGCGCCTGTACACAGCGCATTAATCACAAAGTGAAAGTTTATCGCGCGCCGCGTCTCATTGTAAAACACTGTCTGAAGAAGGATTTAATTATTAAATTATTTACCATGCACACCGGCAACCGCTAGCGAATCTCTACCTTATTTCACAAATCTTAGAACTGAATATACTCTGTAGCAGTTGGGGTGAGCGGGCCCGATTCTAAAGGAATTATTTTGTGATTGAGATAAAGGCGCTCTGACGTAGAAATTATTAAGCGATGAAAAGACGCGACGTTGAAATTGGTAGCTTTGATGATATACGGGGTAAGGCTTAACCGAGATCTTTGGCTCTTTGTCTCTAGTAAATGAAAAATTAGGCCATTTAAAATACCACAAGCAATATTTTATAGGGCACCTAAACATGCTATTAATACATGCTTTTCGAATAAAAATAAAAAAAAGTCTCAAAGCTTTAAACTAAGTTAGATTTAAGACTGAAAACTACTCAGAGCTTACATTGAGCTTACATTGAGAGTCAAAGTTCCAAAAAACGCCAAAGTTGAACACCACTGAAAATCCTTGAGTTATTTGTATATAAGTAGAACTGTACGTGACAACATACGACCCTCTAAGCTCAAGCGAAAACCAATTCGCGTTTCAAGAATGTCGACATAAATAAAAAGCTGTCGGAAGATTTAAAATCCAGCGAGATGCGTATCCCCTGCGTGTCTCGCCACAGTTCAACCGCAGATAGCCCATTCTTTGAATTCTCTTTGTGTTTCTACTTCAGATACAGGCTTTATACTTAAAATAATTTACAAGTGCTTAAATTTAAAATGGCAAATGAAAGCTTAATGAAGAAACTAGAGTCTGCTTAAATTATATTCTGTAGTAGCGCATTGCTCATACCACTTGGTACAAGAATTTTCAGTAAGAAATGGGAATTATTCATAAAAAAAAATAAAAAAAATGAAGGATTTAGTTAGATGAATGACCAATTGTGCTTTGTGAGAGTTTTTGTTTCAGTGAAAAATTATAGCAGCCACAAAATGCAACAATAGACGAAATCTTCTTGTTTGTCTGTCTGTCATACCGGGTAGAATCATGCAACTCCAAGCACTCCCCGATTAGTTATTCGGCTGAAACTTTCAGGGTAGTTCACGACTCGATGACAATGCATTTAAAAAAAAATATAAAAACGTTGTTTAGATACATTTTTAATCTACATTATTTTTTTATTTGACTACCGTTTATGTAAAATTGGTCCTTCCTCAGGTAAAAAACATGTTTAAATTTTTTTTTAATTGAATTTTAATTTTTCATACAATAGCATAAGTAACAGTTAGTGTTCCAGCTTTTTATCTTTTTCTTTTACTCGAGACAATCGGATTGGCGAGACAGAGCGACGAATTGTAGGAAATCGAACGTGTGATTCATAGCACAGGGAGCAACCCTCTCCTGCTCATAATGAAATATTCGAATTCTACTTTAGCTGGGGCAAGACTATGAATATTTTTAAAAAGTCTGGGACAAAATGTAGATATAAAATTATACGAAGCAAACGTTGGATTTATAGGACATAGGGACATAAGTAAAATATTCTCTACATTATAATCAAGAAACTTTTCTTATACAACTAAGGTAGTAGAAAAGCATACGGCTCACCTGATGTTACCGTAGCCTATAGACGCCTGCGCCACCAGAGGAGTTACACCGTGAACCTTTAAAAGAGGAATCACTGCCCCAACAACAAAACGGACAAGACAAAAAATAAAAGGTATGTTAATTCACTTTTATTACTTTTGAATAAGCAAGTTCAATCAATTTCAATGAATGAAACATTTTCTTCTATCTCCATATCTTTATCCAAAGATTACTATGTATGAGAACGCACTACATTATGCATTTGTCGTCACGTGGTGAATAACGTTAACGTTTCGTATCACGTAAGTCGATTAACATCAACACGAGATTCTCCATCTGCGACACTTCTTCTGATCTACGGTGGAGCCTGGTTATAACTTTACTTTCCTGTGGTTTATATTATTAGTTAGTTTATGTCATGTATTTTATATAATATTCTGTACTCGTTCGGTAAAGTCTCTACTTCTATTAAACTAATAGAACACCGTCTGGGCGAACGAAAAACTAAATAGAATCACTAATGTATCCCCAATTTCCAATTATTTGAAAATTATTTGATTTGTATAAGGGAGCCAGAGACAGTCATGTTCTTTACATTTGGCTTACGCATAGTTTAAATATATTACATACCTTGCCACTGCAGATTGTGTGAATGCTGAATAGTGTGCTAAAAAAAAATTACCAGTCATTATAATATCTTCCTAGCCGTGTTCAGCGCTCATCTCTACAGTTGGCTATAACATAATTTACAATGTACATGTGGTATCTAGAACAAGCTGTGCATTCAATTTTGTACGTCTATAGGCTATTGAAGACCTTCCTAAAAAATGAGCTGAGAAATGCAGAAATAAGTTTTCAAATCTGGCTGGTAGTTCCAGAGATTAGCGCGTTCAAAACTCTTCTGTTTTAATATAGTAGTTGTGCTATAAAATAGGTTGGTGATTGATTTTTGAATCCTCCTTGCAATACCTCGGAGTACCTACTATACTTTTTAGAACATGTTTTTACTCGTATAAGATCGACAACATTCTAAAAGCATTAATCATGGATCGAAGCGATGGCGACACAAGTCGTATTTATCGTCCGCTATTTGTCAGCCGTCGGTCGGCGACGATTTGAATATTTTCGTTTTGGCCCGTTTCCGTATTTCAGAAATTTTTATTTTATTTTGAACCGCGATTGAATTACGGCTTCAACTCAGGATTTGAATCGAATCCGGTGATTGATGTCACAATATACGGTAGAGTTCTCTTTCAATAAAAACGATAAAATGAGGAATAAAATGTTGAAGGACTGTTAACAGACAAAAACTGTAGCTTTATAAACATACTATGATCGCTTCAGCGTTTAGAGTAAGTGGTAAGTCGTCTTCCTGGTTACAAAGTCGTGAAGCCATGACAGGGACTTTGGGTAGCCGTAATAGTAGTAGATAGTCCGGTCAAAATAGACATCCACCCATGAGAAAATTCCCAAAAAGCTGCAAATTGGTAGGAATGTTAGGAACACCATTGTCAACAAACTGTGAAAAGTTCCCATCGATCCCATGTATGTTAAACTTTTTATTCAAATTCAAAGTTGTTAAAAATCAGTTTTTTGGATTTTTCAGCCAAACGGTTAGTTTTCCTACCATATTTCAGCTTTCTGAGAATTTTTGCTGTGTACCCCTATTTTTCGGGCTATTTTGACTGGACTAAGAGTCAGCCACTAGCTCATGTAAACTTGCTTATGGTTTGTGCTAGAATGGCTTATGGTAGAATCAGAAATGTTATTACTCCCCCACCTTTTTAAATACAAGCTAGGTAGCTTTACCACTAAGCTTCTGAGTACTTTTAAAGAAAAAAACATTGCACAATAATTCCTTTCACCATCCATAGTATCGAAACCCACAGTATGGAAACCCACAATGCTACATTGTACAATTCCAAATGCGATTCATTCTGAAGATCACCCGACACCTTTTCAACATTTTATCTACCGTCTCATCTTGCACTATTCCTACAAGCTATTATCGCCTTTATGCTTTCCTATTAAGGTTTATTTCGGGATGAAAGACGGCAGATGTCATAGTCAGCACCCGCTAATCCGATCTCTATAAAGGTCCATACACACGCCTCAGCATTCGCACCTTCAAAAGCAGTAATTTATATTTAATCCCTATTCACCTCCAGACGAACTTTTAAAATGGAATTTTACCATTTCAATGGGTGCTTTTTGAAGCGTAAATTACGTATAATTGTGAAAAAAAAGTGAAATATTATGACGTGAATCATTTGAAACGAATGGTGTTGTGTAAAACTTTGCCCTTGATGTCGGATTTATTTTCTTTCTTTGTCACTGATTTAAGCAAAAAGCTTAAAATTACCTTCGGAATAGTCGATGTGAATGTAGAATATACGTACATTCCACGCTACCGCACATCAGGTCTCTCAAACAGTCCAGTCTAGACAAACATGTGCTCCCCGCCCGCCCGCCACAGGCCAGGTATAATGGGTGACCTACGGCAGGGTATTGAATGAGAAAACACTAAGATTGTTCATTGTTAGTTCTATTCCAGAGAATAACGTGGATTGGAGAACGAAACAATGTATTTTTAATGCTTTTAGATTTCTTCCACTGAAAAATTGACACTTTAAGAAAGAGGTCACTAACCCTAAAAAAAACTAAACAGCTTAGACTAATAAAATAATGTTTATTGCTTTCAAAACAAGGTCTTTGACTATCATTGTCAATTATACACAAACATAAGTTCTTGATAAATCTGAAATGAAAGCCATCCAAAATTATCGTACAAATTTTTTTACATTTCGTAGCAGAATTTTTTCTAAAAAGAATTTCATTTGAAGACGAGACTTATTACGTTAAATACTAAATTGTTCTGATTAATTTCCTGGGCGAGGGCCGAGAGGGCAGAGGGCCGAGGGAAGTGAGGGCCCGAGGCGACCCTCAAGGACTGGATTAATCGGGAGACGTGACCCGGAACCCAATCGCCGCCACGAACACTCGCGGCTAAAAAATTGTGAAATACCGTGTTGTCATAGCTACACTGTCTGTGTCATTCTTAACTTCATCTGTTTCATTTTTAACCGACTTCAAAAAAAGGAGAAATTTCTCAATTCGTCGGATTCTTTTATTACCTAATTTAGAAAATGTACGGGTGTGTTTTTTTTAATTATTGCAAAATCTTACGATTTGATTTGGTAAGTTACTCTGGGAAAAGTGTTCCTGGTGGGAAATAAAGTCGATTAATTAGACCCTTGTTTTTTTTGACAAATGTAAGTTTTTGTGCTAACTGTAGGTAGCTTACTTTTTTCTCTGTGACTCAGGGTGTTGGTCACGAAAGAACAGGAGTAGAATCATCTAGCTCTAAAGACGTTTCAAAGTGGTCATAGCGGTCCTACTAAATAAAATTAAATGATACTTATTTGAATTTTTTTTAATTTCAAAAATTATAACAAAGAAACAACAAACACACTCATTAGCATAAAAATTCACTCCTTAACTAACTTACAACTAAATTAAAAGGAACTCTGTTTTCTATCTTTAAATGACTAAAGATAGAAGACAGAGTTCAGATCACCGACCGCAGGTAAAGTGCCCAAAAGGCTGGCAGCGTTACCCCGTTGGATTGCTAGACTTATCCTCTGTCCGAGGTAAGCACCAGCCCTTTGGTCATTGGTCTCATCCACCAACCTCTTGGATATTTCTCTGTAAAGGAGCCACGCTTCTGAGCCCCATGGTCCTAAAGTCTCTACTCCAAAAGGCAGAAATATATACCCATCTCCAATAGATGTATATTTCCGCCTTTTGGAGTTTTCTGCTGCTGTCGCCGCCGCTCCCGCCGTCCTGGAGGTTGCTGATATGTGAGAAGGCGCCAGCGTGTCCACACAAGTAGCGTCCCACACCAGCGGCCTTCCCCGACTCCAAGGAATCAAAGACATACCGTCAGGTCTCTTACCGTCGTCACGTGCGATACCGTTCGGCTCTAAAATTGCCGGCACGTTGACGGTGGCGAGGGCCCGACGAATGATGTCGTTGAGGCTGGCATGGCGGGAATGGCGGCCTGCACAGCGTCGACAGGAGAGGCCGTGATGGCCTAAGCGGTCGACGGCGCTACCGCAGTGGCACTGATGGGGCCAATTTCAAAAATTTAAAAATACAATAATGTTTTTGTTCAAAACAAACCTATAGTTTCCTAAGAACAAAACTTTCTAACCACAAAAGAGAAGGTACTTACTCAACTTTTTGATGAATATTCAGTAAAAAACCATCACATATTAATATTACACATTACATAATCAATTTATTTGTTTAATTATTATTATTTATTTGTTTAAATGTAATTTAAAAGTGTTTGCGTGCTGACTGTACTTACTACACATTATTCTGCGCGACTCACTAATAAATAACCGATATGATAATTCCTCACCGCGGTAATTAATGAATGTTGACGAACCGTTGCGTTGCTTCACTTTATTCCGCAGCTCGCGCCCGCACTACTCCAATCTAGTTCATTTCATTAATGGGATTGGGTTTTAATTCGAGATTTATTTCAATGTACTTAATGTAAACAGCTGAAGCATCGATACTATCGTAGAAGAGACTTTCATCATCATCATCTCCTTGCCCTTATCTGACTTTTATTTGGAGTTGGCTCTTACCCAACCTTTTTCACTTTGCTCTATTAGCCGTCATCACAACGCTCAATCTCTTCTTCAATCTTCTTCTTCTTCTTCATATCGTCTTTCACAAAGTTCATCCATCTTTTCTCTTACATAACCTACATCCACATTAAAACCATAAACTTTATGTCATAAAATTAAATAGAAGTTAGAACAAAGAGGACAGAGAATGAGGACAGCAGGCGTAAATGGGTTAACTTAACCGGCATTGCAAGCATTCGCCGAAAACCACCATAATAAATTCCTTGTCACAAACTAAAAAAGTTAAATATAAAATGTATAAGTCCAGGGCCTGTATTCTACTAGATGACAACCGCTTTGGTTTTGGTTCGATCTCTTAAATGTCAGCCATTTGGTGAATAGTAGAATAGCTTTTCAAAAATTTGTTCTGCCAAAGTTCGAAACCTCACCACAACTGAGTCGTTTGTTATTAGTAGTCATGGAAACAGTCGCTTTAGTTTTGGTTTTGGTTGAGGTTGATAAAAAGTTCGGTACGAGAATCGACGCCCAGGTCAATGCGATATTTGTCCTTTGTTGGTCACGCACTGGTGATGAAACACACCACTAGAATCGAGTACGGCCATCGTATGACAGTATATGAAGTGTCGCGACGCGCCCCGAACCAAGATTTACCGCCTATAAACATTTTATGAGCGCGTTAAATTATACTCATTTGTAGCCGATAGTCCTGTGACACACTGGGAGAAACGTTGTTCGTTTGGGATCATAGTATAGGTACCTACTACGTTTTGACAGATACAAGCAAAATTGCGATTAGCATCATAAGCTAGTGTAAGGAAAAGGATAACAAAATTGCAGAAATAAGTTCCATTATCTCGACTAGAGCGTCGGGAAATGTTGGAAAAAAACCACACCATTTTCATAGTTTCCATAATTTAATTACATTTCCCGCATGCTGCTGTCAAAACATCGGGGAAGCGAGATAGCGAGAGAAATACAGAGAGCGAGATAAGATCTGCGGAGATACGCGGCGGCAAAGCGTAATAAGGGCGTGATGGGGGAGATCCAACAGTTAGATGCTGTTGCCAAAATTTATGAATTGGAAGGGGGTAAATAAGGGTAAATACTCGTACGCCATAAAATATTGTGGTCTGTTTTGAATTTCAAATTTGAAAATTTGCTTTATCAGCAATTTCGCTTCGATTAAAATCTAGTTTATTAAGATGAATAGGTACATAAAAAACGTAAGTTTTTGTTGTTTGTTGTGTTTGCAAATTTTACAATTACCATACTGTTTTGGTAAGTTGTAGCAATGTTTGTTTTCATGAATTGTGTAAGGAGATGGTTTCTGTACCCGCATTAAATTTTCTCTCTCTCTCTCTCTGTGTAGTCGGCCTCTCATGATTGTGTCTTCATCAGGTGATCTGCATCTAGATCGGATGATCTGTCTCCATCGTCTTCTGTCCATCGCAACTCTCATAACGTTTTAAAAACCTGACGGCTGATGATTCTTTGATTTGATTCGTCTATAGAGTTTTTATTTATAATAGTGAAGCTGAATTAAATTTCAGAGACCAACATGGCCGCCCTTAAAGCAGACCGAACTCGATAGCACATAATATTACCTACGTTTTCTCTCGGTGTATCCAGAGAAAGGCACATAATAAACGCAGTGCACTAGCGGTGACTTATACCGCGAGTTGAACTAACAATGTCGCGCGAATGAGCCCCGTTCATCCTCTCTCTCCTCTTCGCATATTTATTACTAGTCGTTCATTTTTGTCTGTAAAGGTGATATTTTGGCGTGTATGAGGCGAGTGTAAATGGAACAGCTGGAAGGGGAAGACCTAGGCGAGCATACCTGGACCAGATTGGTGATATTTTGGAGAAAGACCAGGTCAAAAGTACCCTAAACCGGCGAGCTTGTATGAAAAATGTGATGAGAGTGAATGAGGCGAAAGAGGTGTGTCAGGAACGTAGCAAGTGGAAATCCGTGGTCTCTGCCTACCCCTGTGGGAAAGAGGCATGATTTTATGTTTATACGACTATACGTATGTATGTAAAGGTGATATCAGACGGTTCACTAGGATGAATGTTCATTGGAGTGAATGATTAATTTTTCTTTCATTCCATGATCACACGGCTTAGACGGAATGATATAGAAAATAACATTCACTGTTCTATTCTTTTATAATGTTATCGAATGAAGTCGTGTGAATTGGATGGTCGACTGTGAGTGAACATTCTCTTTCGGTTAATTTTTCGTTCATTCGGAGTGCGAGTGAAAGATGCCAATGAACCGATCCAACATCATGAATTCACTTTTACTTTTCTTTCATTCTTTGTTGACAAAATTACAGCTTTCTAGTACTAACAGTCTCTCAGCAAAACCTCGGACAGACAGACGGACATAACGAATTTATAAGGGTTCCTTGTCAGGACTACGGAACCCTAAAAAGGAAATTAAAAATATTCAAGAGACACTTGTCATCTACCAAGACTTAGACTTAGACCTAAGCTTAGACTTAGTCAACCCAATGAGCCCACAGGAATATTAAATCTTTATTATCCGGTATTCCATAGCTCAGTGTAAGTGTCGCGGTATTTACAAGGAGCCTGTCCCGAGGCGGTTACTGTTTAATTACAACGAGATTTATGTATCGATGTGGAGATATGGGTTACTGTTTTATCCATTTTATCATCGGGAACTAGCGGCGGCTAATTGGCGTTATTTAAATGACAAAATATTAGATTTATTGCCATCGACCGTATCTAAACGGAACGTTGCTCAAACTACTTAAAAACTAGGTAGTTGGAGTTAATTTCGAATTGATAAACTTTAGTAAAAGTTTCAAAATTCTGTCACAATATAAAAGACAATTCTGTCACAAACTTTAGAAAGTAATGATACCTACAGATTAAATAACAAATTTTTTTTAGTATGTACATCGAAAAAATTCTTCAATAATGTATTACTTGGAGGATATCTTAGCAAAAAGTTTTCATTTTGTAAGCTTCACTATCTCAAAACTATCTAAAAATATCTTATCTTATCTTATCTTAAAGGGGTTCTTCCCCGTGGTCAAACTATTTAGTCCAACTGGTTTGACCACGAGGAAACATAATTCCTCGTGGTCAAACCAGTTGGACTAAATAGTTTGACCACGGGGAAGAACCGTCTCTAGGGTAGATGGTTAAGTAAACTCATAAGTACTTTTATCTTATTCTACTCATCCACTAACAAATCTGACTTTCGAGCAGGTCTGCAACGCCCATCAGAAATGCAGTTACAGCATTCTCTTAACTTGGAAATGAGCTGTTCATTTGACAGTCGCCAAATGTGCGGGAATAGTGTCACGTCCGTATCGACGTGTCGGTGTCGGCGGGCGGTCGGTATCGGTACGGTAGGCACATCTCGTAATTAATAATCGCGAGCTAGCTTTGTGCAGAATACTACACATTGCTGGCATGTGCTAGAATGTTCTACGGTCTTTACAGGCTCATCATCGTATTCATATCAATATCCCACATTAGGTACCTACGTCGCCGCGTAGGGTCGACACCCCGTCCATACAACATTATTCTTCTTCCATCAAGTACAACCTGATATACCTACCTAGTATACCTACAGACACTATCTCAGATTTTTTCAATAAAATAAAAAACATAATGTAAGAACTTCATATAAAAGAACAAGCTGAGTTTTGGAGTGAGAATTAAGGTTCATTTACATGGTGCGAGTTTCTTTCCCCGAAGAGGCGATTATCGTCATCAATGTCAAAATAATAACAATGTAAACTAAACATTGAAGTCATACGTGGAAGGACGATAATAGCTTGTCACTGAATTGTCATGGAGCTAGTTTCTCGCATCTAAGAGGTAAGAAACTCGCACCATGTAAATGAGTCTTTGATCACAGTCAAATTAAAACAATATTCGAGGAACTCTGAACTGAACAATAGCAACAAAATGTTCAAAAACATAAAGAAAAAAGGCGAATAAACAATTATTGAGTAAACTCCGCACCAATTTCACGGAAACATAATCAAACATTACAAACAGAAGAAACACACGTGAGAAGTTAGAAGGTTTCTTTACCAATCTACATAATTTATAACATCGCTATTGAAATCTAACTCTTACCTCAACCGCATAAGACACAAAAGCTGTTAAATCAAATATTTGGCAGACAATTCAATTACTAGAGCACATTATGTAGGAAGTTGGGAACAAACGGTAGCCACTTCGCGGATTGTTTGCCCCGACCGTCTGCGCACACACGCAGACAGTCGTGTGGACACACCTACCAAGTTTGGCGAGGGCCCGACCCGGGAGCAAATACGCTTCCAACACTCGCACTATATAAGGATGTTGGGGTATGTCATACAACACATTTATATGAAAACAGCAGGATCACTGCCGTACACTAAATCAGACAATTAACTCCGTCATAATGTCTAGTACAACTCACGAAAGTTTTGAAAATTAAACTCCGTTTTCAGAGATGAACATTAGCTTTATACTCTTACTCGTAACTTTTTTATACCACTCATACTTTCAATCAGTAAAGATTTTTTCTGCCTTATAATACAAAGAAAATAAATCCTGGACTAAGCCAAGTTAAAACTAGAGATACACATAACAAATTCCCTGTTCAGCCACCATGGTACTTTCCGAAAGAGAGCGCCTGCCGTGGTCGAGTGCCCGCAACATGTAGTGCGTCATGGGCACTGAATGCGTTAATAATAAAAAAACTTTGCCAGTTAAATGAAGATAGACGACATGACCCCTTGACATACTCATATAATTTTAGTGTGACATAAAACTGCAATATAGTGTAAAGTGAACATCTTTATGTACTAGTTTACCCATAAATTTTATATTATCAAATAACAAGACAGGGATTCAGTACATTTTATTACCTTAATAAAGAAGTTATTATCTGATAAGTAGCCGGGCTTGTAGCACGTAATGTATCAGATACTATAATATCAATGTTCAAGCATGTACGGTTCATCCATGGTTACTACTAAACCGCTGCGATCATGTTACGCTACGCTCCGCTTACGATACTGTTTAAGTTACGTTACGTGCTAAAAGCTAAGTAAGTACCTACCTGGCTAATTACATCGATACGTCAAAATCCTGGTGATTTTCCTGATAAGCTACAAGGGCGTGGCGTGGCAGAGCACAATTGTGACGTCATACATACCTGCATGCAAGTACTTGCACAACAGAAATACGCCTGTATGCATCGTAACACCTTCGCAGCCCGCGGCAGGAGCTGGCGTGTTATTAAACTATTATCACAATTGTGCCGTGATGGACGTGGAAGTGGAAACTTAGAATCCTGGAAATGTTAGAACTTAGCAACGAAATACTGTTCTTTATCTATAGTAAGCTCAATTGATATGACAACATTCCTGAGACGTTTGCTGACGAAAATGTGCTGCACTCCACTCGCTTGTCGCTTATCTAGGTCACATAATCGATCGAGCGAGCGAAGCGAGCGAAGATCTTAGTGGTAAGTTGGGCGATTTTGCTTTGTATGTTTGTATGTTTCACGAATTGTTGTTCGAGCATAACTGTCGAACCGTTCATCCAATCTGCGTGAAACTTGGTAGGTCAATAGGTTGTGGTAAGGAAATTTACGGTGGAGCATATGAGCTTAATCGATGAAGGGGTTGTGAAGATATTGGGTTCCCAAGGGGGTAAAAAATTATGAAAGTTACACAAATATATTGAGTGGGGTGTCATACGAAAGGGCTTATTTTGTACATTCCAAATTGGTTTTTATTTTTAATCTAGGATGTATAGTTTTTGAAATACGACCAAAGACCAAAAACTACGAAACCAGAGCTGCAAGAGCTCCCGTTTCATAGAGTTTCGATGTCTTCGTAGCTCATTGACTGGTCGGTCTTAAAAAGAGAGTGGCATCGTTGCGGTTTGGTTTGCAATGATTTTAGATGCTACTTGATTTATTTTCATGATAAAAAAAATTTTGATAAAAAATGAAAATAATTGGGGTAAAAAAAGTTAAGTAAACAAATATATTGAGTGCGGTGTCAAATGAAAGGTCTTTATTTGTACATTCTAAAATAGTTATTATTTTTATTCTAGGACGTATACTTTTAAAAATACGACGAGAATTCATAAATATGAAATAAATGAAAAATTAGACACGACATTATGTATTGCATGCATGCTAGTATTTTTTACCATGAAGAGCTAGCGCAATAGGCATACCCGGCAGTATTAGCACTTGAAATTATAGGGGTAGTCAGAAGAAAGTCCAAATGTTGGCCATCTACGGTGCGCGAGATCTCAGTTCGGGGCGAACTACTAGTAATAAAATAGACACAACATGAATTTAATGCGCAAATTATCTCGTGACTTTAAATCAAATGCAAGAGTAAGATTATACATGTTCAGTTATGGTTCACGACACACAGACCTCTCAACACGCGGAAGAACTATCAGTTACTGTTATGTCGGGTTCAATTCTGCACGCCCTTCGCCACCAATTGATTTTCCGCCACGTTTCGACTAAATTACACGGAAGGCTCGTCTTATTCGCACTCGGAAGCCTGAGCAAAGCTGTAGCGCAGCACCGTCTATCATCATCATTTAAAGTTTGCTGAACGTATCGTTTTAAAAGTTCAGCGTGAGTCAAAGTCTGTCAACCACTTGCCTGCTTAGAATTCTAAAATACTTTAGCCATATTGACTGCAGAAGCACAATTAATATCGAGAGACTTATTATGACAGGAAAGATAGTGGGCAAAAGATTAAGAGGCAGCGCTACCTTTTTTTCCGACTTCCGCCACTGCTGGTCAAAAAAACAGAGATTACGGGAATAGACGAAAGAAGCTGCAGCAGCAGTGGTCTTAAGACCTACAGCAAAATTAAATCCTTTAGAAAAATATTTCACATTGAAGGAGTCTGTACTATTTTCATCGTGTTTTTGGCAGCACACAAAATTATATATAAAGTAACACTTTATTTCGATCTTTCTGCCATGGGTAGGTACTATTTCTTGCACCTGTTAAGCATTTTTAGGGTAAACATAGCCAACGTATTGTACTGTTAATCTTCAAACCTATTTCCTTCGTTACATTATCATCTATCATTCCTATAGTTCGTATAGATAATGCTAGAATTGGGAGGCTGTGGTTTAATCACGCAGTGCCCAATTACATCTTAGTCTGGAAGTGGACACAAGCTTGGTAATAATAGTTATAGACCTAGTACCTACAGCTACAAACATTATCAACTACATACATATCAACATTATCAACTATCAACCTAGTAGGTACAGCTACAATATCAACATTATCAACTATGCAAAAACCGCGTTTTGAACCAAAATTCACGTACAGTTAATCTAAGGCTGTGTCCCCAGTAGGCAAACTGTGAGCGGCCGACTGAGTTTGCGGCGTATCGGTTTAGTATACCATTCCATATATTTCAAATGGAGTGTCCACAGTTTGCTAGTTTTGCGCTCACTGTACGCAGTTAGCAGCGTAACGCTGCAAACTAGTAAACTGTGGACACTCCATTTCAAATATGGAAGAGCGTACTAAACCGATACGCCGCAAACTCAGTCGGCCGCTCACAGTTTGCCTACTGGGGATACAGCCTTAGTCGACATCGGTTGCCGTTCGGTTTGCTTCAATGTGCAGAAAATCGCTCGCTCAAGCTGCCAACCTAGAACCACAGACGGCAAGATGCGTTGGGTTCCGTGCGTGTTGTTTTAGGGTTCCACGGTGCGTGTAATTACGAGCGAGCGAGAGGGCCGCGACAACGTCTCAATTATGTTTTATTACGACCAGGGTTGACACAATGCTTTTACGGTTTTATAAAGTTGGACATGTAATGTATTGCAAATTTTATTAAGGCATTTAATAATTACTGGGTCATTTTATTGATTGGATCTCGATTAGACCTTAGAATATAATCACATAAGATATAATTTACGTATATGTATTTCGATTCATTCCGATGATTTTCATCTGGGTAAGGGGAGTACGCAGTATAAGTAAGAGAAAATCTACAATGCTTGGAAATATTACTGTAGCTAAGGAAACCAAAGTACCTAATATCGTGTAGCAACTCCTTAGCCCCGGGCGACAGGCCGCATTACAGCAGTCGTGACAGCCCTGGATCCGAGAAGAATGATTTATTTGACAGCGTTTTAACAGGGGTGTGTCCAATCCACCGCGATTGCACGTATCGGGTTCCGGCGCATCGCCCGCAGTGACAAGCGATTATAATTGCTGTTTGTTTACAAAACCCTGCCCGGAAAGCTGATATTCCCGTAATTCTGTTTTCGCTTTAAAATTAAATTTTCATTATAGGCCCTTAGCAGTTTGTTAATGCAGTAATAGTTGTCTGAATAAGAGCTTGAGGCAAGTTGCGGCAGTACAGCGTACGGAAAGTCTCTTACTAAAGTGGTATACTAAAGTGCGTTTGTGGTTACAATCCTTACGGTTGGTTTGGACTGAATGTCAAAATGTACTGATCTGCATAATGTATTTATTCCAAAAAGAACTTTTCCCAAAATGACTGATTTTCTATAGGTCTTCATTATAAAATGTCGGAAATGAAACTGTCAAATGTATGTACAGTCGGCATTAGTCACTCTCTTTATTTTTAAAATAAGTAATAAAATAAAATCACATTCTATAGATGCAAACGAAATAAAAAAACATATCCTTAAACCAAGGAAGTTATATAATACATACGTAACTGGAAAACGCGGTCCGCTTGAGAGATAAAACTTGGGCGGTGTGTCTTTTTCTAAAGGGTGACCATAATTTATAAACTAAACATTCCTAGTCCATAGGGGGTCTTTTACATCATTTTCTGATTTACATGACACGTGATTTCAGGGCATGATTTTTCAATTAAAATACTGATGCAATTTTGATCCTTGATTTTGATCCTTGATTTTGATCCTTGGTTTCGATCCTTGATTTCGATGCTCGGTTTCGATCCTTGATTTCGATCCTTGATTCTTGAATCTTGAATCTGAAAACTAAAGTCTTGAATATTTGAAGTGACAGCTGTCAAACTTCAAACGGCCATATCTCGGGAACTACTCGTCCTAGACTCCCCGTTCCGAGTTCAAATGAAAGCTATGGCCAAGATCTTCATTTGAAGTGACAGCTGTCAAACTTCAAACGGCCATATCTCGGAAACTACTCGTCCTAGACTCCCCGTTCCCAGTTCAAATGAAAGCTATGGCCAAGATCTTCATTTGAAGTGACAGCTGTCAAACTTCAAACAGCCATATCTCGGAAACTACTCGTCCTAGACTCCCCGTTCCCAGTTCAAATGAAAGCTATGGCCAAGATCTTCATTTGAAGTGACAGCTGTCAAACTTCAAACGGCCATATCTCGGGAACTACTCGTCCTAGACTCCCCGTTCCCAGTTCAAATGAAAGCTATGGCCAAGATCTTCATTTCAGATGACAGATGTCATTTTGACAGCTGTCACTTTAAATGTAGATCTTAGTCATAGCTTTCATTTGAGCTAAAAAGGAAGAGTCTAGGACGAGTAGTTTCCGAGATATGGCCATTTGAAGTTTGACAGCTGTCACTTCAAATGAAGATCTTGGTCATAGCTTTCATTTGAACTAAGAACGGGGAGTCTAGGACCAGTAGTTCCCGAGATATGGCCATTTGAAGTTTGACAGCTGTCACTTCAAATGAAGATCTTGGTCATAGCTTTCATTTGAACTAAGAACGGGGAGTCTAGGACCAGTAGTTTCCGAGATATGGCCATTTGAAGTTTGACAGCTGTCACTTCAAATGAAGATCTTGGTCATAGCTTTCATTTGAACTGAGAACGGGGAGTCTAGGACCAGTAGTTTCCGAGATATGGCCATTTGAAGTTTGACAGCTGTCACTTCAAATGAAGATCTTGGTCATAGCTTTCATTTGAACTAAGAACGGGGAGTCTAAGACGAGTAGTTCCCGAGATATGGCCGTTTGAAGTTTGACAGCTGTCACTTCAAATGAAGATCTTGGTCATAGCTTTCATTTGAACTAAGAACGGGGAGTCTAACCCCGCATCCACACGTTGGGGCCAACGTTGGTCCCAATGCCTCTCACCAACGTGTGGTGCTGACAAAATAGCTTGGCGCCAACGTTGGGGCCAACGTTGGGGCTTGGCCGTGCCGTGTCGGTTTTATCAAAGGAAGTTGGCGCGCCAACGTTGGGGATCCGTCCACACGTTGGCGCTATGCTCAGTCCCGTTTCGACGCGCATCGTGAGCGCACGTGTCGACTGACGAGCGAGAATGTTATCGTATTCCTTAATTATTGTGTTTGTAGAACTATCGGGCTGAAATTTTGCACACTTATAGATTCTCAGTGACAATGAAATATTATGGTATCAACAAGCTGATCTGATGATGGAGTCAAGAGCTGTTCAACAGAACTCCTCAGTAAATAAGCCGATTGAGTTGAAACTCGGCATATTTGTCAAGTTCTGACTACAATGTAATAATATTGTGACAGCGAGCTGATCTGATGATGGAGTCTACTATTTTTTTTTATGTTACGGGAACCGTGCAATTTCTTGGGATAAAAAGTAGCCTATGTCCTATTTCCGGTTATTATCTATCTATATTTTAAATATCACCCATATCGGTTAAGTGGTTGTCGTGTTAGAGAGGAACAAACATACATCCAAACATCCAAACTTTCGCTTTATAATATAGTGTGTTGTGTGAAGTGTGATAGTGACATGATGTGATGTGATTGTGATAAAATTGGTATTCAGTAATGTAAATTCACATAAAGAAATTTCAATTTCTGTATCGGACGCGCAGACATCGGACGTCTGCACGTTGGCTCTGACGGAACAAGACTGGTGTATCGCCAACGTGTGGATGGTTCACGAAATCTTGGCCCCAACGTTGGGACCAACGTTGGTCCCAACGTATGGAGCCGGCGTAAGACGAGTAGTTCCCGAGATATGGCCGTTTGAAGTTTGACAGCTGTCACTTCAAATGAAGATCTTGGTCATAGCTTTCATTTGAACTGAGAACGGGGAGTCTAGGACGAGTAGTTCCCGCGATATGGTAATTTTAAGTTTGACAGCTGTCACTTTAAATGTCAATTTGACATAATCTGTCATTTTGACATGATCTGTCAATTTGACAGCTGCTAATATTTATTATTTATTAATTTATTTATTTATACATAAATTTTGATTGTATAATTTTTTTTTTATTTTGTACTTAATTGCAATAAGGTCACGGTAGGAGAATAAGGACATTGGTCCTCGTGCTCCTACCAGTAGGAGAACCGAGTAGGAGTAAGAGGAAACGTATGATCGTTGTAATGTAGCTGAATGTACCTTTTGTGTCAGACTTTACGGATTTCCGACATTTCAAAATGAAGGCATAGAGAAAATCAGTCATTTTGGGAAAAGTTCTTTTTGGAATAAATACATTATGCAGATCAGTACATTTTGACATTCAGTCCAAACCAACCGTAAGGTGTGTTACAATTACATACATGCTATGTAGATAATGCTGGATTTTTATAACGGAATGTCCACGCTATGATTTCTTTCATAGCAAATTGCTCTGTGTTGATAAATGAGTGTTAAGTGCGTTGCCGTAAAAACTAACCGTTGGAAAATACATAGCGTCAATTGGTAATGAGGGGTTTCTGAGAGTTTCCTGCGGCGCCACAGATTAATAATGAGAGACTGCAAAATGATTAAGACAACCTGATCCCAACCTTCATGAATAAAATAATAAAAGATTTGTGAGAGGAAGCTTATTCAGCGGTTATTACGATAGAAAGACAATTCTACCAAAATGTTACAAAATTCTTGACAGAAATTGAGACAGGCCTAATACAACAAAATTACCACAGAATTGATTTCAATGAAGATGAAGTGAAACCCTTTAAGAGGCTTTGAGCATCGAACCCACTGACACACTTATTAAATTGAAATCTGCGCCATCCATCTCAGTCTGCAATTAAGGCTCTCCATCTCTAGCGGTTTTGCCTTTGGCACCAGTTTCTGACTTTTGAAAATACTAACGAGCCTGTCATAAGCATACACAAATTCAAGAAATTATGTAGCTCTTCTTAAAATGTACTACATACATACATACATAAAATCACGCCTCTTTCCCACATGGGTAGGCAGAGACCACGGATTTCCACTTGCCAATATCCTGACACACCTCTTTCGCCTCATTCACTCTCATCACATTTTTCATACAAGCTCGCTGGTTTAGGGTACTTTTGACCTGGTCTAAAATGTACTTTCCATTCTAAATCCGTCCTAGATTTGAAAAGCCAGCAGTCTAACCGTACACACACATGCTAAGCCTTCATTTCTGTTTTAATTTAGAATTTATTTCTGGATTAGAATTATTTTAGAGTAAGATTGAATTCTTCTTCCAATAACACCCGTCACCTTAATTCTCACTTGCTCATTCAACTCACTATGCGTACTTCACAATATTCAGTCACATTAAGTATTTCAAGTGTATAAGCTATCCAAACCCCAGTTCCCCGTTGATATCCTTCACTGTATGCAAAAGGAGTTCAACGTATTTCACAACATTCAGTCAGAACTACTCAAGCCTCATCATCATCATCATCATCATCATCATCATCATCATCATCTCGGCCGTTGAACATAGGCCTCCCTCAAAAATTTCCATGTGTTGCAATTGGACCTGCAATCTGCATCCACCGCCGACTTGTAGCCTCAGTTTATTACTCAAGCCTCAGTTTCACAAGTAATATGGAGCTATCTAAGCCCCAGCTGCACGTTGTTTTCCGTCACTGTGAGCGGGTTCAAGTACGGCAGTAACCGGTGCCAAGGGCCCAGTTTATCAATTTCACGCAGATCACTCGCAGCGAGGGATAAATCTCCGGAGACACCGCAAGTAACGCTCCACAATTAACATGTCCAAAGGAATATAAATAACAGGGACGTGCTATGAGGAAAATACAGTTACACTGCAGTCTCAAGGATATGAGAGCGAGTTAGGATATTATTTACTCAATCTTTTTCTGGAATATGAAAGCGTTAGAATATTATTTACTTCAATTTTGATAACTTAAAAGGTTCACGGTTCACGCCTGAGACCGAGATAGGAGATCGAGACCAGGGGCAGGCTTTGTAGGGGCACGAGAAAGTGACACCAGACACAGAACTATCAGTTTATATGACAACGGTCTCCTGTCTCGGTCTCTGATCTCGGTCTCCTGTCTCGGTCTCGTGCGCGAACCACCATCTTGAGCGAATACTCATACGAAATAAGGAGTAGTGAAATAGAATGAGTGAACGCGAGTAGCATTAACAAAAACAAGAACCATGACCAGAAAGGCCTTTGAAGCAGGCACGATCCTTAAAAAATACCATAGTCTCTGTCGGTAGAGTCGGCCACTAACTCGAAAGGTAGCTTTTTTGCTGTAGTAAAAAAAAAATGTTAATATTCCATAGTTTTTGTATTGTCTGAAAATTACTTCGAATCCACGTAACTGGCTAAATTTTTAAGCGTAATTCTTGGCTGTGATTATGTTCATCCTCCTTCGTCGGCACTCTCTAAACAAATTATTCTGTTGGATTTCTGTTTAAGTTTCTTAAATCAAGTTTCTTATCTATTCTGAGGATCCTTCTACATTTTTCTAGAACACATATAATCTTGACTAGAATCCTAGATCTAAGATCTACTCGTATCCCTGAGGATTATCCTAATTTTTTCTAGAACAAATAGAATCTAGACCGAATCGTAAGCTAAATCTATCCTAAGACTGCTGTAATCAGTAGGATCGACGCCGGGAAGTGGCTACCGCCCGCTCTTCGCCACTAGATCTTAGATTTGATTCCGCTGGTTTTACGCCTTCCTGTCTGTATCTTATCCCTGTTATTTTGTTCATATATCTTACAAGAAGACTGCCAACTAATCATTATCAACAAGTTAATTATGGTAACGACTTTATTCGTGAAAGTGTATCTAGTGCTGCGGTATCATAAAACTTGGCACAAAGTGGGAGAGGAAAAGCTGAAAAGTACTAAGACGTATTACAAATAAAATATCAGCATTATTATCATCAGCCTGTATCGTTTCACTGCAGGGTAGGCGTCCCTATCCCTCTTCCGCCTTTCGCGGCCTTGTGTTATGGAGGCAAATTCTATCTCATCTAGAGTCAAGCTTATACGACTGGGTGTTCTGGGCATACCGTCATTTTCCACCATTGGGTTCCCTGTCAGTCGTTGGTCCAAAGATCATGCGACTAGCGAAATACTCAGAAGTTAAATCAATTTATTTTAAAGCCAAGAATAAATACTGTTTGAATTTCAGTAGGTAAGCGTATTTATATTAGGCCTTGTTCAGAATCCAGGAAAAGCTTATAATATTAAGATTTCAAGGCAACAAAGCAAAGCGTTACTTTATGGAACAGCGCGCCAATGGCCACGGAAACCTCCATACAATAACAAACTAAAATACCCGAACAAAGGAGGAAATACTGCTCCAATAATACCGCAATATCAAATACGCATCTAATAAAATACGTACTCAATTATAGCGTAGGCTAAAAATATCAGCTGGTTCAGTTTCAGTCGGGATTTCTGCTGATAGTACCATAATGCTTCGAAGAAGTTGAGTTTTAACGCGCATATACGTAATATCGTCTTGTTTAATGCGTTTTATTTTTTGTTTTATTTAATTTATTTCAATGAAAAAACATGACCAGTCGAAGAAATCTCCTTACCGCCCGTAGAAAGACCGATCAAAGTGAGTCGCATTCCTACAACTGCGCGAGGATGGCGACGCCGATGTCGCCGAAGCGAGCCATTGTGGCGCTATTGTCGAGACCAGCTTACGGGGATTTGCGGAGCTTACAGTACACAGTAATGTAGAATATTTCAGACTTTCTGTGAAACTCTACTGTATGAACAGTCTGTATCGGTTGTTTATTAGTAAGTCGTCAATACTATTTAAAGAAGAGGCAATAGATTTTAAAAACGCACGGGTCACGGTATCGCAGTAGATTACCAAAACGAAAATGGATACGAGCTAGGTAGAGAAAGTGCTGAATGAGTAGAAAACAATAATTAGTACGAAAGCATTAACAAAGTTAGTTGTGTTAATTTACTAGAAAGGTACTAGGTAATTTTTACGTAGTTTCTAGTAAATAGAGTAATAAATACCTACATTTACGGACGTTAGTGTGATTTTCAAATGCTAACGTCCATGCTAGTTTGGAAGCATTTAAAAACCTATGAACTTACCTTTAAACATCTACACATAAAAAGTAAAATACTTAAAACAGGTAGCTCTATGATGTACTACGAGTATTATAGTAAGTACAAAAAAAACAAATAGCCCTAAAAATAGCCCTAATATTAGCCATAAAAATAGCCATGTTATTGTTGTAAGCGCTTCAAGCGCTTTGAACTCGGCACTGAACTTCTTCTGTATTTAGAATTTGCAAGCTCTCGTAATAATAGTAATTTATTTTAAAATGATTGCTATCTTAAAAATGTTAGAAATTGTAAGACTTGAATTATTTATTAAAAATAAAAAGTAAATCCAAAAAGTTGTTGTCTGTATGTACCATAAACAAGAACATAGGTACCTATTCACTCAGATCATCAGTTAATTTAAATTGTTTAATTAGAAAACCACGTGGCACGTCGAAATTTAAGTCCATATCACGGGTTACTATCTGGTTTCCACGCGATGTTTTCATCATTTAGAGCTCGTCATCAGATAAAAAAAAAACAACAAAAAAAGACCGTTCCAATCCATCAATTCCCAGGTCCACGTACACATAGTAGACAAGGGTTCAGCTCAGGCCGTATTAGTTCTCCGCTTCGGCGTGAACCCCGCGCAAGAACGTATCAAATTCTTCAAGCACGCGCACAGGCGAGCGTTTTGGTTGTTGTGCCGTAATAAAATATCTAGATTCATATTCCATTTTTAATTATCTTTCAACAAATTACAATAATATAATCGATTTTTTATACGTATTCATTGATTGTCAAGAGTCAATCCTCTTGATTGCTGAATCCTCGAAGCTCCTATTTAACATTCCCTGTCTTATTCACCGTTAAGGTTGTGTTGGTGTAATAGTCTGGTTCTCACTAAGTCCGCCACAACTGAGCTCTACTGTAAGCCGGGGATTACCCCGAGCTACCTGCAGTGGCCCTCGTTGTTCTGCTCATTAGAGGATACCACTCACTTTTGACGAGACGTGAAATGAGAAACTATCGTTCTTAGACCAACAGGGATGCATAACGTCGGCTTAATTCGAAAACCTCGTAACTCCGTCTTTTTGACAAAAATGATTTTTTTAATGCAGTTTGGTAGAAAATCTAATTATCTACCAAACTGCATCAAAAAATCATTTTCGTAAAATAGACGGAGTTACGAGGTTTTCGAATTTAGCCGACGATAAGTAAGTTCCTAATAGTGATCAGCTCGGCTAAGGTGACCACTTTTGGTATTTCAAATTATGTTTCATATTCTGAAAAACATATCACACTTTTTTTTTAAAGTGCTCTATAGAATTGGGTAAAATGGTCCACCAAATATGAATTGATACAATGTCAAATTTTACCAAAATCTATGGAGAACTGTCAAAAAAAGGTGTTTGGTGATAATGTTTCAGAATATTAAACACCAAAAGTGGCCACTTTAGCCCCGCAGGATACTGTTTAGCTACACTACTAGTAATTACTAATTGCTAGTGGTCACTTATCTATATTGTGACCACACAAAAACAGCACCTAACTTCAACGATCTATTAAGAAAGCAGTTACACGTCTCTGTACAGTAGGAAGTAAAGTCACTATTCACCCGCAAATGTTCATGCCATTGACTAGGCGTAAAGTGGGAGAACTGTGAATCCTATTAGTGGCTCGCATTGTCTAAAAACAAAGACAAAGTTAGCTGCAGCACGAGCGTTTCGGGCTTCCACAAGCGTTTTCGTATAGACGGTACTTTATAGGGCCAGTCTAGCGAAAATGTCATTAGGCCATGACGGAGGCCTTGAGAGTGCCGAGTATGGGGTTTTTTTCACTATTTAAACGTGAACTTTTATGGGATTGGATCAAAATCTGCTCCAGCAGTACATAGAATGCTGGAGAGCTGGTTTTCAGTAACACCAAAGAAAGTGGCAAAACAGCATCTGCAACACGCGTGATGACTGATTTACACAGGGTCAGTAGACAAGTCAGTCGCAGGGGGGCGCCAACTGACTTTAAAATATTCGGGTCCAAATATTCAAGTCAGCGCTGACTTCAAGCCACTGTACTGACTTCCAATCAGTTTACACAGGGTTTTTTTCGGGTCAGCACTGACTAGCCTCGAATTTGTAGTCAGTTACTGACCCTGTGTAAATCAGCCATTAGGCTAAGTAAGTATACATTTTTAGGCTAACTATACTACAATTACACAAATATTTTAATTTGTGTAATAATTGTGTTGTTACTGTTATCTATTTGCTAAGTCGCTTGATTGCTCTTAAAAAACAGCGCCAATTAGTGACAAAAACGTGAAACTTAAACATTCGGGCTTGTGATTGTCTGATTCCATACAAATCCACGTTTGCAGTGTTGATACCGAATAGTGAAAAAAACTTGTACTAGGCACTCAGGGGACCTAAAAGCTCCGTACTCAGTTATAGTCACTCACTACCTCATACGAACTTACTACCGGTGTTATAAACAGAGTTGCATCCTTTCCTATAGATAAATGCTTAATAGTGTTCAATGAAACAATACCTCAGTTCCTCAGCAAAGTGTCGTTTATATTTAGAGGCTTACCTGAAACAAGCACAAGAGAAAATTAGCTCCATTGTTTATCAGTGACGTAACAGTAAGACCCACTAGTGGGGTCAAGGAAATAAAAACCTCCCCATTGTCCGGGTACTTTAGTCGCCTTTTGTGTGGCAAGACAAGTTTTTGCTCCTAATACTCGTAGCAAGTTTATATTTACCCCGGATCCTGCGCTGAAGCCTCCAGCGTCGTCATTGTGTCTTCGCGATAAAGGAGCAGCGTCGGATTACCGCTAAGCCGAGTCACCCCGAGTGCCCGCAATATGTTTACTTACACCCCCCCCCCCGACCCCCCACCCCCCAGGGGGTAGCACCCATCCGCAAATTGTCTACGTCTTAAGCCCGTAATTGAATTTATAATGGGTTAGTTTAAGGTATTTAGTATTTAGGCGGGGTTATGTGGAGATTATCCGAATTCCGGCCGAGTCAATAAGTTTACGCAGAATTAATGAGTTTCAAGCTTGCAAATTCAGGTAAATATTTGTACGTTTAAGGAAACAACATCCGAACGATGGGTTGGAATTAATGCCATGCTGGCGTGCCATGAGGCGGACAACACACACATCATTTTATCCACCAAAAGGAAACTCAATACTTACTGTAAAAAAATATACTAAGCAGTTCTTCGAAGCGGCATATGCGTGTGTAGTCCGCCTAAGGTACAAAGTGAATTTCGCAGGCTTCTTTTCCTTCAGTTGTTTGAAGCCTTCAATCAATTGAGTGTTTACATGAGCGAAATAAACGAGTCAAGTGAGCCCAAATGTTTCATCGATGTTACTTCGCTTATTCTTAGTAAGTAAGTACTTTTTGTTTAGTTTAATAAAATTGTAAATTCCAAAGATTTCAGGTGTGTTGATTTGCCACAAAAATCTAGATACCCATAAATAAGTTTGTTAGACACATTTAAAAACACAACAATGTTAAATTGCTAAGTGACTGTGTAATTTCATTAACCATGAAAATCGAACCACCTTACATAAGCCGAAAGTGGCCTGTATTTTGAACATTCGCTCTCATACAAATAAACAAGATATGGTTGTAAAAAGAGTACAAAGTAGTGAACGACGGTTGATGATGATGTTCCAGGCCTATTGTATCCAAACTGTTCGTTGTTTGCGAGTCCTGAAGTTAGCAAAACTAATAGTCGGTCCGGTTCAGTAATAAAGCTAATGGCCGGAGCGCCTTGTTCTGTAATGTGATTAGGTACCTCCTGCTGATGAATATCTTAGCATATTGCAGCTGCGGACTTGCTAATGCAGTTATGGAATTATCCGCTCTCCATGGATCTGTGTGCAAGACTGCACCTTTGGTTTACTTGCTGCAACGAGGTTGCTTTAATACGAGGTTTGTTGAATACATTATTTAAGAAACTCAAATGTTCTTCTTAGACAAAGCGGTAAGATATCATCATCCCTCATAGGACCACTGCTGGATAAGACTACTCCTCTTGCTACTCCTTCGACTCCTGTGCTTTAAGATCAGACATTGCCTTCACTTTGTTCAGTTCATTTTCAGACTCCTATCATTGGTCTAAAAAATCGACCGAGTATTTTGGATTTGAACATTATGTTTCGAGGCTGAAAGATTTTGGCTTCCTCTAGTGGAGTTGAGTGTGGAGCTCATTTACTTGGTTTCCTGGTCTGCTGTGCCCGCTGATCGAGAACACAGAAAAAATATTAAAACACAGAATCTGGAGTCTGTGAATAGCAAACTGGCAAACCATTTCCATTATTAACTTATTTGGCTAGGCGCACTTTTTCGTTCTTATTATTTTAGTGAAGTTTGAAGGACTTTATGTTGGTTTATCCACCGCAGGGTTTGCTCATTCCGTTTCTATTGACCATTTAATTTGGTGGGTGCTATCGGGATCTGTTTGCGGTGTTGAGCTTAGAGTTATGGAAGCGAATGGCTCCTTGAATTCAATAACGTGTAAATGGATCGCCAAGATTGTTGAAGCTAATTATGAAACTGGACACCAGGGAGTTGCTAAACTTAGTTAGCACCAGTTTATATAATTGATGGTTTCTGTTCAAATAGCCGTAACTTGCTAAGTGTGCCAATCTAAAGTACAACAAACAAAAAATATTTGTGGGCCAAATGTGGCGATGTAGACGAATTATCTTAGGGTTAATAGGATTTTAAATTACTACGTGCTGCTAGGCACCTTAGGTGCAGTTGGAACGACAACGATTCAACAGAACGCCTGAACCCGTTTTAAATTACTCTGGTTTGAGTTGAATTTCAATGATTGCTTCAGTAATGCGTCGAATTGAATTGATTCTCGACCGGCCGCATTGTGGATGGATCGCTTCATGCGTCTCTGTCGGCCCTCATTCATCGCGTAATCACGTTAATGGAGTGTAAACCTGTCCCCATGCCCGCGGTTTGTGCCTACGCCAGCTAGCTCACTCCATAGTCAACACGACGGTTGAATGAGGATAGTAAGACATGGAAAGAAGTTCCAAATCAAACAATAATTAACTTAGCTAAAAATAATGGGTGCAAATACTAAATTTATTTTTTGGATTTTTAAATATTCAGTGCTATTCAGACTTTCTCGGAATGTATTTCAAACTCGGAAAGCGAAGTTTCTGCGCTGAAAAAACGTCAACTTTCCGACTGAAATCGTCGAATCGGATGCTAATTTGGAAGTTTGAATCAGCATGCTAGACATTGGACAACTGAACGACTGATGTAATGATACAGGTTAGAATTTTAAAGATATAGATAAGTAATATGCACTTTGATCTGTTTTCAAGAAGAGTAATTTAAATGTGCCCTAAGAAAAGTTGAAAGTTTCTCTTCTCACGTTTAAATTCTTAGATTAATTGAAGTGTACCAGCTGTACACTTGAAGGTGTAACCATGGTAGAACCACAGAATAATAGTACTACGTAGTAGAACTGTGGAGTCAGTGTAACGCGAGCCACAAGCTATGGGCCCCGTCATGTTTGTCGGAGTAATTGGGTCTCCTTTATGTTGCAGTCTATGGTGGCTCACCTGAGGGGACGGCATATGGCTGGGTGAATAAATAACACCCTGTAGAACCAGAAGAACATGGTGTTAAGACGGTGCCCGTTAAGGCTCGAAGTAGTAAGATCCCTGTAGGATGCATTTTAGACAAGTAAACTTCGCCAGTTAGTGATTCTGTTCGGCCGGACACAATTTTTAATCATAGGATAAAATTATATTTAGGGCAATCATGGATGAATGGTATATCATTTTTGCCATAGTTAAGTTAGAAGTAGGTACCTATCCTTTGTTGTTATCTTCTTAAAAAGTTCGTCGTCAGAGTTACTACCACTAGCTTTATGTCCTACTAATCTCAAAATAAAACAAACTTCATAAATTGCAATGCATAATTAAATTATTGTCGAACTAAAGCAACGGTAGATAAAAAAGAAAACTCCAAAGCGAAGTTCAAAATAACTTGAGAGTAAAAAAATAATGCCAAGTCATAGATAAAAACTTCAATTAAAAGTTTGGTATATTAAGAAGACGAGAGCATCTCCGATGGCTCCCCGTAGACCATTCCGTCCAAATAATGCAAATCTCTCCGAAGAATTAAACGATATTAAATTCTAAAGCCTAAAAGTTGCCTCGTTCTGGATTCCCTGAAGACGATGTAACCTTTTAAAGCCTTACCACAGTGTAGAGCGTACAGAGTACATTACGTACTACAGTTATCGCTGAAACTTCAGAGATTTATAAACAGGAAGAGCATAGATAATCCAGTATAACAATATTTCAATTTGTATTTTTCTCATTGTGAAAGCATTGTGATTAAATGTAGAGAACGGGTATTTGTTTTAATATTTAATAAGAAACCAAATTTTTGAACATGAACCTTAAATATTCGTTCCTATAAATACCTTCGTCTGTAGATATGTGTACTCATTAATATGGCTGTAATTTGTAGGCTCAAACTGTTAATTACTAAGCTGAAATAAAAGTATTGAATTGAATTAAATATACTGGAAACAGTTCCAATCTAAAAGTCAATTTGAAGAAATAATAAATACATACACTCAATGATATTATTTTTAAATATCATTGCATACACTACATAAATTTAAAAGTCCTATCAGGTTAACAATATCAATAAACAACCTTTTAAACCCAATGCTGACTGTTTTACAAAAGATTAGAAGCACTCAGTAGAAATCCAGTTGAGCTACTGAAATGTACTACGCCGTACAAGTTGAGAAGTAAGCTGAATAATTTATCAGGCTTAACAAGGATTAATACGTCAGAGTTAAAACAGCAAGTGGGGGCGAACGGATCGCTGCGCGTGGAACAGGGCCCGCCTGATCAAAGTGCATTTAGACTCGGGTTATGAGGGTTAAGCGTAATGAAGTCTTCACTGAATAAGTCCCCAAGTCAGCTTCCCTCTAATGGACGAATAATTTACAAACATTCATAAATTTAGTGCGCGATCATGTCCATTAAAGATTTTAAAATGGGGTCCTCTGAAAGTTTGTAGGTAAGTATTTACCATCGAAACGAATTACAATATAAACGATGAATCTAACTACTAGTAGTTCGCCCCGAACTGAGATCTCGCGCACCGTAGATGGCTTACATTTGGACTTTCTTCTGACTACCCCTATAATTTCAAGTGCTACTACTGATACTGCCGAGTATGCCTATTGCGCTAGCTCTTCATGGTAAAAAATACTGGCATGCATGCAATACATAATGTCGCGTATAATTTTTCATTTAGGTATTTCATATTAATGAATTCTCGTCGTATTTCTAAAAGTATACGTCCTAGAATAAAAATAATAACTATTTTGGAATGTACAAATAAAGACCTTTCATTTGACAGCCCACTCAATATATTTGTTTACTTAACTTTTTTTACCCCAATTATTTTGATTCTTTATCAAAATTTTTTTTATCATGAAAATAAATCAAGTAGCATCTAAAATCATTGCAAACCAAACCGCAACGATGCCACTCTCTTTTTAAGACCGACCAGTCAATGAGCTACGAAGTCATCGAAACTCTATGCAACGGGAGCTCTTGCAGCTCTGGTTTCGTAGTTTTTGGTCTTTGGTCGTATTTCAAAAACTATACATCCTAGATTAAAAATAAAAACCATTTTGGAATGTACGAAATAAGCCCTTTCGTATGACACCCCACTCAATTTATTTGTGTAACTTTCATAATTTTTTACCCCCTTGGGAACCCAATATTTTCACAACCCCTTCATCGATTAAGCTCATATGCTCCCCCGTAAATTTCCTTACCACAACCTATTGACCTACCAAGTTTCATGCAGATTGGATGAACGGTTCGACAGTTATGCGCGAACAACAATTCGTGAAACATACAAACATACAAACATACAAACATACAAAGCAAAATCGCCCAACTTACCACTAATACACGATAAACAACTGTTTCGAAACTGATCAAAACAAAATTTCAAATCCTTTACCGGCAAAAAAAAAAATGCAGAAATAAAACGATTTAAAAGGAGACTGTTTTTAAGTGGTCTATGAACCAATAGCCATACTGCTATGGTATTTCTGTGGGGATACCTCAACTACATCCTTGTGCAAGGGGGCATCAAAATCCAACCCGACAGTTTTGAGAAAAATAATACTTTAGAATTCACATTTCTTGCAAAAACGTTTTTATTTTAGAAACGTTTTGAACGGTTATTGTGGTTAGTGTCTGCAAAGTTCGGACTACAATGTAATAATATGGTGACAGCGACCTGATCTGATGATGGAGTCAGGAGCTGTTCAACAGAACTCCTCAATAAATAAGCCGATTGAGTTGAAACTCGGCATGCCTGTCAAGTTTCAACTACAATGTAATAATATGGTGACAACGAGCTGATCTGATGATGGTGTCAGGAGCTGCTCAACAGAACTCCTCAATAAATAAGCCGATTGAGATGAAACTCGGCATGCCTGTCAAGTTTCAACTACAATGTAATAATATGGTAACAACGAGCTGATCTGATGATGGAGTCAGGAGCTGTTCAACAGAACTCCTCAATAAATAAGCCGATTGAGTTGAAACTCGGCATGCCTGTTAAGTTTCAACTACAATGTAATAATATGGTAAAAACGAGCTGATCTGATGATGGAGTCAGGAGCTGTCCAACAGAACTCCTCAATAAATAAGCCGATTGAGTTGAAACTCGGCATGCCTGTCAAGTTTCAACTACAATGTAATAATATGGTGACAACGCGAAACTGCAACTAATAGGGACTGCAAACTCGAAAACTATAAAAATAATAATGCTAGTGTACTTAAATGAGTAGACAACTACAGAGAAACAGTCGTCTAACATAGACTTTTATAATAGCCTACTTTTTGTTTTTAATCGTCACCTTAAAATATTACAAAAAAACTAGACATCGTCACTAAAAAAAATGTTGAGGTGGCAAGTGAGTAGTAGAGAAACACATTGATAAAGTACTTATACAGTCAGAAATAACCGTTCAAAACGTTTCTAAAATAAAAAATATAGCAAGAAATGTGAATTCTAAAGTATTATTTTTCTCAAAACTGCCGGGCTAGATTTTGATGCCCCTTTGCACAAAGATGTAGTTGAGGTATCCTCACAAATATACCACTACAGTATCGCTATTGGTTCATAAACCACTTCCCATACAAAAAAAAAACAGTCTCCTATGGGGTTTAACACCAAAAATAACCATAATGGCTTTATACAGCCGTAATAAGACCAACACTGACAAACGTTGCTATTGTCTGGTGGAACAGAACAGAACTCAACACTATAATTAGTCTGTGAAGCCCCCAGGAAACTTCTGTGCTTCTGGGAGGAGCTAGGCGGGCCTCAGTTTTAATGAGCCAGGTCATCCCCACGCATAAAGGACCACCTTTGAGTCTAAATGCGGAAAAGGGAGTCCACATACATACATCCATACATATGGGCACAGTTGTTGGTCGTTTCTCGTCCGTACCACCTAATAGATAACTACAGAAAAACAGCCGTCTAACATTGACTTTTATAAAAGCCTATACTTTCACTTATGGAAATAAACAAACTGCGCCACACGGTGTAGTGTTAAAAATAATAAACGGACAGGTGACACAATGTAAATTGTAGTCGTAACTTGACAGACATGCCGAGTTTCAACTCAATCGGCTTATTTATTGAGGAGTTCTGTTGAACAGCTCCTGACTCCATCATCAGATCAGCTCGTTGTCACCATATTATTACATTGTAGTTAAAACTTGACAGACATGCCGAGTTTCAACTCAATCGGCTTATTTATTGAGGAGTTCTGTTGAACAGCTCCTGACTCCATCATCAGATCAGCTCGTTGTCACCATATTATTACATTGTAGTTGAAACTTGACAGACATGCCGAGTTTCAACTCAATCGGCTTATTTATTGAGGAGTTCTGTTGGACAGCTCCTGACTGACTCCATGATCAGATCAGTTTGTTGTCACCATATTATAACATTGTAGTTGAAACTTGACAGACATGCCGAGTTTCAACTCAATCGGCTTATTTATTGAGGAGTTCTGTTGAACAGCTCCTGACTCCATCATCAGATCAGCTCGTTGTCACCATATTATTACATTGTAGTTGAAACTTGACAGACATGCCGAGTTTCAACTCAATCGGCTTATTTATTGAGGAGTTCTGTTGGACAGCTCCTGACTCCATGATCAGATCAGTTCGTTGTCACCATATTATAACATTGTAGTTGAAACTTGACAGACATGCCGAGTTTCAACTCAATCGGCTTATTTATTGAGGAGTTCTGTTGAATAGCTCCTCACTCCATCATCAGATCATGTCGCTGTCACCATATTATTACATTGTAGTCCGAACTTTACAGACACTAACCACAATAACCGTTCAAAACGTTTCTAAAATAAAAACGTTTTTGCAAGTAATGTGAATTCTAAAGTATTATTTTTCTCAAAACTGCCGGGTTGGATTTTGATGCCCCCTTGCACAAGGATGTAGTTGAGGTATCCCCACAGAAATACCACTACAGTATCGCTATTGGTTCATAGACCACTCCCCATATAAAAAAAAACAGTCTCCTTTCATTGAAACAACCGGACCGAGTTCTGGTCAAATCAGCGAATCAGCATCTCATGATCCAATTACTGAATCAGAAAGCGCGGGTTTCATCTTTTGGATCAGCATTTTTATCAATTTCGCAGATGAATGCATGCGGCGCTCCATTTCCTTCCGTTTAATACTTTCGCAGCAAAATGCTAGAAGGCGATTTAAAAACGAGTCGCGGCGTGAACTCAGGCGTTACTTGGCGGGATTCAAAGAATAAGAGTAGAAATAGCTCTAGTGCAGACCATTCTGATATAAAAATATAGTCGATATTCAATTCATATGAAAATATTGTCAAAAACTGCTATTTATGCAGAGTTTATGCTTGGAGCTTACGGAGCGATTTTCATCAGCGCTTGCCGCTGTTCTCTTTTAATTTGATTGAGTTTAATACATTCAAATTAGTTTTGTGAAAACGAATTAGATTATATGACTTTGTAATCGGACAGACCGATCAAGTCGTACTTGGATAATGATTGTGAGACAAGACATGGCAAATATATTCAGCATAGATTCATACATATGCAACTAGCTCCTACCACTTAGCAGAATAGACGTTAAAACAGCTAAGACGTAAGCGAAAAGTTCTACCATTTGTGTGGGACCGATTCATAAGAGTAACATAAATGCTAAAAAAACTAAGTTCCCGTCTGAAAGCAGCCATTCTTCGAGCAGGAGTTGACAAGTGACGTTATCGTACTTCCTTCAGAACTCGAAGGCGCATTGAAGACCACGTCCGCCCGCAACCGAAGCGACTCACTCCTCTATTGTGATATAAACTGTTCTCCTCAGGGGTATGCGCTTTCGGAGTGCGGAAAGTTTTTTGAAAACCGATGAACTTTGCGGAACAGAAATTGCGAGTTGAGTTTTCATATTGCGTGCAAATTCGTATAAGTTAGTGGCTACAGGTTTCTGACGTGGCTTGCCCAATGTTGTGTCAATATTATTTTTTCCACTAGTCGCGCTCAATGCGCTGACAGCTAAGAAAAACACGTTTACAATCACGGCGCTGAATCAGACAAGTTACTAATAGCTAAAACAAACAAAAAATATTTTTTATCCTGTACCTAATGTCAAGATCATTTTGATAAGTAATCAAACTTTAGTTAACTACAACGGCATGTGCTATAACAAAAAAAAATTGTAGGTACTCAAATCCATTACAATTGAGTTTCCAGAATGAACCTATAACTTTTTATTATTTCATCTGAATTTTCATGATCAACCTGATGTCTCTATATTTCAAACTGTTTGTACTCCATGTGTGTATTGTAGAAATACATCTGTCTAATTATCGATCTGTTGTACAGATAATTTATTTTGTGAAGGTCACAAACTTGTCAATAGTTAAACTACAACATGTGCGATAGTAAAAAATTTACAAACATTCGAGTCTACTTAAAATTAAGTTTCAAAAAATGCCTCTATATCAAAATGTTTGTACTCCATGTGTGTATAACAACTGTTTCTGCCCCCGGAATCCCGCGCCTCTGTTTGTGCGTTGAGGAATTTATATTGTCTGTTTGTTCGGATAACGTATTAAGTATTTCTTATTTGAGACGGATAAAGGAGTGTCAGGGTATTAGTATTGGACTAATATTTGTCATCAGTAACGCTATACGGTAGCATTTTTTCTTTCTTATTCGAGGGAACATTTCTTTTGTCAACGCTGTTGTTTACATTGACTCTTTTAAATGAAGTAATAATGTATGACACGACGTGCATACTAACTTGACTGTCAAAACACAATACAATAGGATTCTAAGGTAACAAACTGAACAAATACCAATATTTGAATATAAAGTCAACACCAAATTGTTAAAACAAAAGGTATTTGATAGGACTATATCGAATTCAAACTTTTGCTCTGACATACATAAGTTAATCAAGATTTTTTGATGGTGATAATAATAATAATATAATGTCAATCTTACAATATAAAAAACTAGGATTCGGATAAAAAAATACGTGTCATAAGCTCGGTCGGAACCATTTTGGAAGATTATTTAAGTGCGTGCTACTACAACACAAAGTGAAAATAGCAGTCAAAGAAAATTACAGTTTGTTCAAAAAGGCATAACATAAAATCCAACACATCCTCAAATAAACCGTTAACAGAATCGAGGAATTTAAAACAATGCACGTAAAGCCGAGTGCCCACGAGCGAAATCCCAGCCGGCGACAACTAGCGAGGTGTAACGATCGACGCAGATGTGTGGAGAGGCGCGATAAAATTTAACGACTCTGAAACGAGTGTCGTGCCGTGTCGCGGTCACCGTCTAGGCCCCGGCATCGGCACCGGCAGTGTACACCATGCACAATACTCTTATTTTACTGTCTGGAGTGCTTCTATTTAGTCTGAGAGTAAGCACTTGGAATTTATAGAACCACCGCGCTTCGTGAAAATCAGTTACACTAACAAACATTGGAGTATCAATATTATTAGTTCGTCGTGTGTAAATGTATCTATACGTATGCACCTATATGTATCTATGGCAAAATGTATGTTGATATTTAAACAAAACTTGAACACCACAGTAATCCAAGAATTTTAAGTGCAGAATTAATATAATTGAAGGAAAGTTTATCGTAATTTAAAGATTTATAAATATTGCATCCTATTGTGAATGGGTAAAGATTATTCTGGCTGCTATAAGTAATCGATTTATTCGAGTCTTGATTAAAAACCAATCAAACTAGTTCAAGCTCTCTAAGCTATGTTAGTGCCTTGCTATTCACTGGCCGGTGCAGAACTGCCTTAGTTCTAGTTCAGAACTTATCCAAACGTCCAGTGTAGACCGCGCTTAACAAATAAAGTTAGACTGAACTTATTTGCAACACGTTTTTGGGTTTCAAAGTTGTGATTGGAATTTAGGAAAGTTTCGAACTAATTTCGAGAATTTAGTTTGGTAATTGCGTTTGGGTTTTAGATAAATGCGAGTTTGTTTATGGCACTTTATTTTTTCTAGTTGTTTTTCTTTGTTTTATCGATCAATCACTTTGAAAGTGATTACAATTTCACACATAAAATAACTTAAAGTAATATTTTATTTACAAAAACGAATGATTGCTACGTAACTCTTAAAATCTAATAAGAATCGAATAAGATAAATTCATGATGAAAATTAATTATCCTTTATTTAGCAAAATACCAACATTATTTTCTTCTCATCATCATCATCATCTCAGCCTTTGGACGTCCACTGTTGGACGTAGGTCTCCCTCAAAAATGTCCATATGTTGCGGTTGGAAGCGGCCTGCATCCACCGCCCCGACCTGCTTACATTGCTCTCAATTACTGAATCTATTAGCTGTTTAAAGTTTGAGTTTAAATCAAGGAGGTTAATATAATTAAATAAAGTTTCCTATTAAAGCTTAGCTTTGAGGAGCAGCACCACATGGCCAGGTGTCGTCACGTCAGCTGTCGCACCACAAATCTGTTGGCGCGTTGACTCGGAGCCGACTTGATGCACTCCGCTGCATTTGTTTTATTGACTGCTACTTGCCCTGCTATTCGTTGATGCACCACATGTGGGCTCTTTGTTATAAAAATACTTAGATACTCGTACTTCAAAAATCACCTGTTTAAAAGGAAATTAGTAAGTACTAGAATAGCTTCTCTCTTAATTTTTGTAAAAATATAAATTTTGCAGAAGAGATTTAGAAAAGGTTATTATTTTGTGGGCCTCTACGACAGACACAGAACTGTAACTTAGAACTATATTTTTCTGAAATAAATACCACAACCAGGACACCTGTAAAAAGTATCTTCAATATATGAATACCAGGTAGGGCCTACAGTCGTGAACCTATTTACATTTATCAGTTAAAAATCTACAAATTGATAGCAATGATGGTTGTTATGACATTCCGTGATATTGCGATGCTATATCAGAGACAAATAGCGAGACATACCCAGCAGTCTTCACACTCCACATCCAAATCAGGAGCTGTCAGCTCGTCGCCCACAAATCCGTCGCCACCAGGCGCACTCGTCTGCGACCCGCGGTGAACTCGGCCTGGGGCTCGACTTTAAACTTCTAAGAATTAGTCTGATTGATTTGGTTCAATATGTCAAAACAAAATACTCGTACCTCCCAAATGTGGATATTTTTTTAATGTTGCGCGTTTTTTTTTTTTATTTATTCTAGATAGACCTTTGTTTAGCCACAATCTCACCTGATGGTAAGCGACGATGTGGCTGACGATGGATCACAAAAGGTCTAGAAGACTACGTTTTATCAAATACCAGTCGCAACACTCGTCATCCAAATAAGTCGCTGTCAGCTCGTCACCTCACAAATCTGTCGCCACCAGGCGCACTCGTGTGTGAAGCTTTTGAACACTTCTAAGGTGATTTTTATGAAGATCTTGATAAATTAATTGATTTGATTCGATATGTTTGAATTGGTGAAATCATAATAGATAACTGCCAAATGTTAATTAAAGATAATGTAGTGCATGTAATTTTTATGCTGCATTGGGCTTAACCATTTTTTCACTGGAGTTTATTGTATTGGATAAAAAGTGTAATTAAAGAAAAAAAGCTTAGGAGCTTACTACCCGGGTGGACCGGTTCTGTGATTTTAAAAGTTCTAAACGCTACTCATTTTATCACATAAGATGTGTATAGCGTTAGTTAGGTTTTTCGGCCTAAAATACTTTTATCCCTTTATGCTAAAGTTAAATAACCTAGCTTAATAGGAATTGTAGAATATGGATACCGACTTTCTTCTAAACTCTACTACCATTAGTAAGTCCGCACCTATATTATAAATGTGAAACAGTGTTTATTTGTTTGTTTATTTGTCCTGCTTTCACGTCAAAACAGAGCGACGCACGGATTGACGTGATTTTTTGTGTGGAGATAGTTGGAGGGCTGGAGAGTAACATAAGCTACTTTTTATCCGGGTACCACGCGAGCGAAGCCGCGGGTAGCAGCTAGTAATATATAAATGGAATCGCCAGTAATCCGGCATTCCACTCGAGAGGGCGAGGGCGAGTCAAGTGGCGAGTTCAAACGAGGCACAGCATGGACAGTTGAGCGCTCGTAAACATTTTAGGGCTAATTCATACCAAGTTATAACATACTTACAGTGACGCGCTGTCTGGGGGATCTCTACACGATCAATATTCAATCGGTTAGTTGGAAATTAGATTAAAACAAAGTTAATTTCGAATGGACTTTTTAACGTAGGTACAAGATTTTTAGCTTTGCTGGCCGAGTGGATAAGGACGTAAGTTGATCTGTGGACGAGCTCCGGACATGAATCGTAAGATTTTAAGGTAATGATAAGTAGATTAGAGTATAGATGTACTCGTCTGTGTTGTTTATTTTGTTTGATACTTACCTATGTATTGTACAATAAAAAGTAGTTTGTTTTTACTACTGACCAAAAAGCAACAGAGATGTGCGTAATTGGACGTTGTACAAAATAACATATTTATCAACAATTAGCTGCTGCTTGCGGCTTCGCTCGTGTGGTACCCGGATAAAAAGTAGCACACAAAAAATCACGTCAATCCGTCGCTCTGCTTTGACGTGAAAGCAAGACAAATAAACACACTTTCACATTTATAATATGGGTACGGATACATCAAGCGGTTCGTATTGATCTCGTGTTAGTTCCTTAAATTCTTCAGTGTGTGGTTTTACGAGCTAACAATATAGCTAAGTAAGCAAAACACAGGCGAGTCAGCAGAAACGTCACTTTGGCCCGTAAAGTATGGAGGGGCCTTTTGTCAAAGATATTGTTTATGACTTCACTGTTTCGCGAGCTATTGTCGGAGCGAGTGGCAGCTCGTAAACTTTACTCAACGCTTACTTTCTCGCCTAAAGTATGCACAGGGTAAATATTTCTTCATGGACGAGAGACAGTACGTACATAGTATGATAAAGTTATTATGAAAAGTAGGTACCAGCAGCAATGTATAAAATGTAACGAAATATTTCCATTTATTCTAAGAAAATACGATGTAATTTTCAAGCTTCATCATACTTGAACCCGAGTAACTACTATTCATTTTGAAGCTATGTCCAAGATTATACGAAGATAATATTATTCCAAGGACAAATGTTGGCATTTTCTGCATACATTTCAAAGGATCTTCAGAAATGAGATGAAATAAAGGGAAATGATTCTGTTTTATGACCAATGCATATGGAGCGCTTTCAGAGCTTTTCAATCTCGGTCGGTCTTCAAAAGATATTTTCCAGGAAGGTAATAAAGTTATTATTTAATTCGCAGTAACTGATATGTATAATGTATACCCGTTGGGCGTCAACATCATCAATGTATAACTAAAATATAACTAAAAGTATGTAAGATGCGTTTCAACGTAGCAAAATGTTGCGTAATGAGCTACAGTCGGGCGCGCGCGCCGCTGCGGTATCAGTACGAGTTGGAGGGAGCCTTGATACCGCGAGCGGAGCGCGTGCGCGACCTAGGCCTCGAAATGGTACCCGATTTATCGTTTCGTCAACACATCATTAATATATGTGGAAAATCGTTTAGGAGTCTGGGTTTTATTTTGAGGCAAAGTAAGGATTTTAAAAGCACGAGCACGGTTAAAACCCTGTACAATGCGCTAGTGAGAAGCCACCTGGAAACTAATGCCATTATATGGAATCCACACGAAGCGAAGTACAGGTTGATGCTGGAAAAAATCCAATAGTAGATTGTATTATATGGGGGGAAAATAATATTTTTACGGCGAGGGCGCTTTTTTGAATCCAGAGCGAAGTGAAGGATTCTAGAGTAGAATCCCGAGCGTAGCGAGGGATTCTTTAGTAGAATCCTGAACGAAGCGAGGGATTTAAAGTACGTCGCCCGAGCCAAAAATATATTTTGCGCCCGAGTGATACACTCTACTTTTCATTACAATCTATGAGAAAATAAAAGGGAGGAGAAAGGAATGTGTTAAATCAACGAAGTTCCACTTGAGAAGAGTAATCGGGGATTACATTTTTTTTATTCAGACAGTGGCCGCGCGCCGGCTGAATGGTGGGCGGTATGTTTATCCGATACTAGCAGCGCCCTCGCGGCGTTGCCCCCGTAGTGATGGTTTATGGTGATGATGATGATGATGATGAAAAGTAGCCTATAACCTTCCTCAAGAGTTTAGCTATCAAATACAGAAATAATTTTTCAAATCCGACTGGTAGTTCCTGAGATTTCATTTCATTTATTTATTTATTTCTCTCACAAACAATATAAATATAAATAAATAGCTAAATAAATACTTATACAGAATAATGAATATTAAAAACGTTGTAGGTAGCTATTATAAAAACCTGTTTTGTGAGATTAGCGCGTTCAAGCAAAAAATTTCTTTCGCTAGAATTGCTCAATAGTTCCACGAAAACAAACTAGATGGCGCCAGTAGACCATCGTTCTAGATCGCGCTGACGAAAACGCACAGGATTTTATCAGGTTGGAATTACAATTATGTAGGTATGGATAGAAAACTGCAGAGTAATAAATCTCTAAATGTGATTACAACTGTGGTGTTTTTGGAAGAGTCCTCCCTCATTCATCTTGGTAGATTTGAGATGAATGTGGAATGGAAAGTAGTTGTACCTCAAAAGTGCGCGGCAAAGATAATTCAAAGATAATTCCGGCGCACTTAAAGGGGATTAAAAACTCATTACTGCCCGCTAAACTTATAAAGAGGATTAAAAACTCATTACTGCCCGCTAAAAGTTCCTTGAAGAGGAATCATCTACTTTGGGCGCACTTAAAGGCGAACAAAGTCGTCCTTTTCGAATAGATGGAATGAAAAATAAATTTACACGTTTCTTGTATCTGAAAGAGTACGGGGTGTACCCTTACTTCCCGCTCATGTACCCCAGCTTGTTTGTATTGGGTATGGTTGGGTACTGTAGGTTGTCGGTGAGACGAGACGCTGCGCTGGTGAAGTACGTGGTGCGAGTGTTGCGTGGAGTGCTGCACCACCCGGAGGTGCTGGCGGAGCTGCGGCTGCGCGCCCCGCCAGGATACGTAGGAGCGCGCCGCCGCCCCCCGACTTACTCAGCCTACCAACACCTAAGTCAAATCTTTTAAAGTTTTCCCCGTTGTCGATTGCCATTAAGCTAATCAATACTATTTCTAAAAATAATATTGACATTTTCCACTTTAACCTGCCGAAGCTCATGGAGTTAGCTCAGGTAGTTTTAGAAGGTGTAGATCTAAGTAGATAGATATTTATATCTATCTACTTAGATCTACAATAATTGTACACTAAATTAATTAAGTAGGTACTTATAGTGTTAATATAACGTCGCTTTGGCTACATGCTGTTATGATGTTATGTTATAATATGTAATAAATAAATAAAAAATAAAAATAAATGTATAACTACAATTGTGTAGGATTAGAATACGCTGGAGCACACAATTATACACAATTATTATTATTGGAGCTTTCAAACTTTCAATTATAAAAAACTAAATATTCAAGTCGTAAAGTCTTTCAATTTAAAAATTGCAGCATACCAGAGGAGGTTTTTAATTCAGACCATTTTTTTTTTAATTCACAAGGTACCTACCTAATACATCATACAACATCATGCCTAGTATAATAATTATTATAATTAAATATAATAATTATAATTATTAACGCTGTAGTTCCTGAGTTCAGTTAGAACAATCTTATAAAAAAGATACTTTCTCAAAACATACTTTCCTTGCTACTAGGTTTGCCAGCAAGTATGTCACGAAAATACAGTTTGAAAGGAGAAGTGAAATCGTGTTGACGCGGCGGCAGCTGTCAGCTCTCAATATTGTGATCTTCGGGATCCAATTGAATTTACATCGTTTGTAGTGACGCGGAAAACTGGTTCTGACTGCTGTTAAGGTTTTTTGAAGAGCATTATGCTATTTTTTTACCAACTTTTGGTTACATTATTTTACGTTGACATTGATATTAACGAAATTCCGTGCCCTGATAACGTAAGATGCACTATGGCCATAGTGCATTTTGCAACAGGCGAGCAAAAGACGTGCGATTGGTTTCCCTAATACGGTTTTTTGTAATATTTTAGACGAGTCGCCCCGAAGAGGGGATTATCAAAATAATGACAATGTAAACTATAGGTATATTAAAATCATACGTGGAAGGACGATAATAGCTTGTTACTGAATTGTCATGGAGCTAGTTTCTCGCATCTTAGAGGTAAGAAACTCGCACCATATACCTAAATAAGCCTTAAGTTTCAACACCTCGCTCTAACTAAGTTCTAGACTTGTGATTTAGGCGCGAGGGATCTCTACCTCAAAATATAAATCCGCTTACACAAGTTTTAAATAAAAACCACAAAAACTAACAAACCATCATCTCTCAATAACAATGGCTTAAAAATACTGGTAACGAGCTTAAAATTATCACAACCCCTCCAAAATAGGTCCGTGTCGGAACAGGTCGCGCGACAACTTGTAAATCAGGCGAGGAGATTGACGTGCGACGCGACACCGCCCGTCACGCGCTGACAAACTTTATTTTCGTCGGAAATGAGCGGGCAACTGGCAATTGTGAAGTGACAACTAAAACTAAGTCAGTGCTGCTTAACCTGTGACTTTGATCTGAATGGAACTTACAAAATTTGAGTAAGTTTGAGTAGGTAATGTAAGAAATATTTACACATTTACCTACTAATGAAGATAGATCAAACTGTCAAATGAATACTCAAAAGATTTGATGATGACAACATCATCATCATCATCATCCACAGCCCGATTTTACCCACTGCTGGGTATAGGCCTCCCTAAGTTTGTGCCATTTGATGACAACATACTTATTTTAAAAATAAAAGTTCCGTTGCGTAAGTACAATATTCTTTCAAAAAAACGAGTAAAAAATCCCTAGTTGCTTAAATTACAATTTACACACTCAAAGAACATACACCTTCTTCTGACGCAGTCGACGCAGTCGGGTAAAATAAAATAAATGTCATAAAGTCGTGAAAGCCGTTCCAAAAGACCACCTACTCAGATTTTATCGCGTTCAGTATCGCGCACGATCTCTCACATGCTGAAGATTATGTAAACTTTTTGTGTGCCCCAGCACTCGGCAGATTAGAGGCGCAAGCTTTTTTTGCGTCTAAATCTTTGCACTTAGAGCCCCTGCCAGGTGTGCAGTTATTTAATAACATGAACATTGCTGCTGGATTTTCAGACTTATGAAATAGTTTTAAGGTGGGTTTTGGATTGGATATTTAGAAGCTGGTTTAGGACTAGTCTGGTCGGAAATAGCCAGCATCTTGCCTGCGACGCATGGGGTAGCAGGAATGCTTTTAAACGCCCCATTGAATGTGTTGACGTATGTAATTTCAGATTCCTTACAAAAAGCAAGTGTAGGGAGGCCATTCAGCATTCGCAGACTGTTTTGTTGCATAAAAGAACTCCTAAACCCAAGGGGAGATGTTATCGGTGCTCATAATAACTAGAAGGCAATAACGCGATAAACGACTTCGGATTTTATCGATGTAGAAATAATTAATATTTAGAGAGATGAAAAGAATTATTGCATCGTTTGAATTTCAATATGAAGACAGAAATAAGTCGCGTCCGTAAAATTGCATAAAATTTAAAGACTAGATAAAACTAAGCTCAATGCTCTTTCACCGCGAGTAGTAACCTTGCCGCAACTCCCTCCTTACCCAGATGAAGATTCTCCGGATGAATCGAAACATTGTCGTTATCTAAATCGACGATATTTTCACGTGAGTAATTCCCGTGTGTTAAAACAAAGTCTCAATGCTCTTATCCAATTCTAATGCTTTGTTAAACTACTCCTACACATTCTGACAGGATGTTAGCTATTAGCAAAACCGCGAAATCTTCGCTAAAGTTCAACACATGATTTTGCAAAACCATCATTTCACGCGAATAGGATAATTTAACAACATTATGATGGCGCATTTGCGGTCTGTAGCCTCGTGGTTGATTTCACCACAACATTCCAGTTTTTCAACCGTATGTACCTACCTACAGATTTTAATTCTGTCGTTACACTTGTAGGCTTTCCGCAATACATTGTATTTTATTATGTGGTGTTTAATCACACATAACATTACCATATTTGTAAAAAAAACACAAAAAGGTTCTACAAAACTCATAAGAAGACCTCAAAGCGGTAGAATAATAACAATGCCAACTGAAAGGGTGTTACCAAAAAAGTTTTGATTGTATCAAACGTTGTTTTGCCGTTTGGGCGTCGATACAAACTGCCATTTTATTTGTTTGTTCGCTTTCCCTTTATTGTTGCGTTTGATAGCAAAAATTGTGAAACACAATTCGAGAAAATTGTGGGCGGCTTCTGGTCACTTTTATGCGTTTATATTTTAAGTTTTAATATTGACCTTTTACGGAGCAGTTAATTCTAAAGCCAGAACTGTCAATTCGATTTTATTGTCTACTAAAATGTACATTAGAGGTCGTTTGAGAAACTTTATGTAGGATGGTTGAATGTGAAACTTAAACATGAAATTGATAAATGTTTATTGAACATTCTGCCTAAATGATTATGGTGCTTTCATAGGTTCATAGCTACTAATAAACTTCCCACAACTCTAACTGAAATGTCTCGAGAAATGGGAACAGAGTGAAATGCTACTTTCCATACAGATAGTGCTTTGTCAACTAATTTCTAGGCAGGGAGCCGTCGTGCGCTCAATATCCATGTAAATGCACCTTCATTAGACATCAATACTGCATTTGTGAGACAACACGTCCATCGAATATGCAGCTTGAACATTTTCTAACAATACAGTAAGATAAAATTTTCTAGATCATTAGAAAGGTGGTTTGGTAATGCAAATAGTCATAACCAAGCATACTAGATTTAAGTACCCACTTTAGCCTACGTGAGCATTATCGAGATAGCAGTGACTTTAGAATAACATTAAACAGCACAATTTACAAAAGCTCATATTACACTGTGGTTTTCACGAGCTCCACTCAGTGCAAATAAAATTTAATTCTTTAATCGAATATACTATAATAATATGTAAAACAAGATGTAAATGTCTCTAAAGTGAAGATAAAAATCACGAACAAACCGGCGCAAGCGCAAGTAGGGCTGTAACTGTTGGAAAGAGGACAAAATCTTTATCACCCCATTATCTTCTTAGTAGTTTTAAATTCACTTATATGTGATCATAATTATTCTATTTATCTTTTAATTAATTTAAATAAAAGAAAAAGAACAAAAATTTAGTCTAAAAACTAAAAATATTTAATGAATTTTCTCTGCTTTCGCTAAACATTTTTATGAATTTGGCTTCCATTCATTCCAATAATGATTTGTAAGACTTCCCAGCTGACAACCCTAATCGGGCAAGTGACAGGGCTCGCGTCGCACGCGCTCGCAATATCGAAAAGCTGGCAAATAACACCGGATTATTTAAATAGGACACCAAGGTCCTGTCAGTGACTTCTTGTTCTTTGTTCGTCAGCTTTGATGCACATCGTAAATATTTGGTTCGAGACACATTTTATTGACTCTCGTAAAAATGCAAGTTGCACGCCCTACTATTTACATAAATTATGTACAATACGCCGTGAAATCGAAATATTATTCTATCCATCTATACTAAAGTCGTTATATTAAAAATAATTTTTATCTATTGAATGTATGACAACATTCAGTCTATAGAGTAATGAAAAAAAAAAATACAATATCAAACAGGTAAAATTTATCAATAATGTACTACGTACAATGCCTATCACAGAAATCATTAAAATTGAAAAGAAAAATTTCTAAAATATTTCGACATAAAATTCGTCAGCGTCAGCTGACGAAATCAGGAATTAAACATTCAGGGCCTTACTTATGAAAGATGTCTAAAGTTGAACACTGGTTAAACAACGTCCTGTCTCTATTCGTCACTATCCACAAATTCAACTTTAAACATCTTTCATAAGTAAGGGGGCCATTATCTATCTACACATTCTTTATTCTTTAATTTAATAGATGATGCGTATAGAGTAGTCAATTAGTCATGTCCAGATTACAGAATAAATCAAAAGTTCCATGTCTAGGCAGAGATTAGTACTGTCAGCTGCAGTAGTAAGTCGCGATAATCCGGCCACTCATAGTAGAGGATCCAGCAGCGGTAATTACAGACGCAACGGTCTTTCCAGCGCTTTGGCAAAAAGAGTTGAAAGTGTTCGCGTGCTACGTAAATGTTGACGCGCAATTGAAAACTCAATTTGAATAAGACGCAGTTTTTTTCACAAAGTTAAGTGCTAACGCTTAAAAAGTGGGGTTAAGTAGTTTTTTGTCACCACTTTCAGTCAATTCACATTATGATTATCATTATGACTTGTACGTTTAGAATATTAATGTTATGAATTAAAGGATGTGGATGTGGATCATAGCAGCCATTTTTGCCTCTAGGAAATTTTTATATATCTACTTATAAATTAAGTGTATAATTTGGTTAAAATATTTTCTAAAATCCAAAGTACTTATAAGAATTTGTGTCACAACACTATGTAGCTCAAAACTGAGCCAAGAAAATAATTCCACTGTTGCAAAATGTTATGGAACGAACGTCTTTGAACTTATGAATGACCGTCCTCTCAAGACAGGTTGAGTTAAGGTTGAGTTATATTCAGGTCGACACCGACTTTAAACAAAGGCTCAACATATTCCAGGGCACCGAGAAGTTGAAACAAGTCGGCAACATGATTCGGTTATGAAAAGACGTTTTGAGCTCGAATGAAGCGAAGCTAATGTAAAATTCATTAGTTCTTGCTTCTGAGGTATCGCCCTCATAAAATTACAAGCTTCGTTGAGCCAAGGGCTTTCTTTACCAGTTGTTTTTAAATAACTCGGGCGTCACTGTTGAATGTTTCATGTGCATAATAATGATGTATAGAACCAAAATTGGTTCCGAAAATGTGAGTGACGAGGTGCTCCTTTCATCTGTCAGTCGGGATATCAAAAAGTATAATGAGATTGAGGCAGGGTTTAGTGATCCTTACAAATTTACTAATTGAAGATACATAATGGTTATGAAAGGTTTCTCAAATGTATTATTCTTGCTCGAGAACATTTTGGCATCTGTTTCTTGCCTTATCGAGTTACAAGTTCAATGATCTGTATTTTGCGCTTAGATTGAGGAATATTCATTGAATTTATGTTATGTAGTTTCAGTCAACTTTGTTCGTTTGGACCAATAAACTATTCTAGTTCTTGATACTGTAATCTAATCTAGGTTTCATTCAAACTAAAGCCGCTGAGAGAGAGCCGTACCATAAACTTATAAACATACATCTATATAAGCTTTAGACATTTTAATATGTACGTAGATATAACTCTACCGATACCGCCCAGGTTATTAACCGCACACAGAGCCATTCTATTCCTGTAATAATTAAAATAGCAATTATCAAACAAGTTCTGTGCATCAACACTTCAAATAGCGCAGACGCAATACAATGGTACCGAAGAATGCAAAAAGAAGATGTTGTCGTGTCAACTGCTACATATATAGATACTCATTACACACACAATACAGATTGAAATATTGTGATGTGTCATTTTGAGTTGCAAGAACACTGTTAGTAAAAAAACTTGCTTCTACTAGTTTGTTCAACTATTGAACAATGTTCGTAAAAATAATTGATCCAATTTATTTATTCACAGTAATATTTTTAAACCTAGTCATTAAAACTTAAATAATAAAATAGATATCTAAAATATGGCGCGCTCTGAAAACATTTATATAACTTATATAAAACTGCCTCAACTTCCTCAAGCGACCCAACATCCAAGAAAATCGAAACAAATAAACTCGGAATGTCTGATCCAGAAGCCAACAGTTGTCGTATGTAGATAGGATAAGCGCAAGTCAAATCAACGCCAATCACGTCTGGCTGCAGTCTCCGGGGACCGGAGCGGTGCGTGACCGAAATTTTATCGGATACTTTTCACCCCTCGGATAACCGATTGCAGAAGTCAAACTGTTCGGAGACTTTGATCTCTTTTCGCTTTGTTTTGTATCGAACTTACCATACAGAAATGATACATTTTGTTGATAATGTATTTAGAATTCTATGTTCTATTGTTAATGTATTTAGAATACAATTCATACCTTTGCATGCCTCGTGAAGCAAAGCATACAGCAAATTTTTGACTTACTGTTTTCTTAGATTCTGAATCAGCAAAGTCTCTTACCTGTAATAGGAAAAAGTAAAATTATTCAGACATCCAGGTTTTCCAGCTCCGGGCCCGATATAAAATCAAACCGTCAGCTACTTTCAATAATGCGAACCCTAAAGCCAGATAGTTTGCAAAATAATATCCCAAAAGACTTAACTCGCGGAGTGTACGTCCGGATAACGGCAATTGGGAGTGTTATAAAAACTTTTTCTTTGTTTTATTCTCTCGGCCGAGCCTCTCGGAGCCTTTTGTTGGGATTCCGTCTGGACTCCAAATCGTTTTCCAATAGTATTTTATATGTAATGGATAATAACACATGCCCCGGGGCCCATTGTGAGACGCGCGTTTATATTGACGACTTGTTCATAACGGCAACAGATTGAGGCGAATATAATGCTTTGGAACGCATTACTACATACACCTCCACGTCCCTCGACCCACGCGCAACGTCCAGTAATTCATTACCATCTACTATAAAGTTAAAGGAAATTGTATTGTAGTTTAAATACCTCTTCCCATCTAAAATTGTAATAAAAATTTTACAGCCAAACCCATTGCTTCAGTTAATTATAGCTTCACATTTATATCTACTTCAGTAGCGATGTCATCTCTCCATAAATTCAACTTTCTTTAATATTTCAAAACTACTCGTAAAACTCACTGAAACGGCATATTATTTCCTTTTCATTTTGGAGTCCTTCCGGAGAAGTTATTTATTTATTTATTTATTTATTTTTAGGAAAACTAACAGCACATAAAAACATACTACATAGCGAGTTCTTAGAAACTTATGGCCAATGACAAGTTTTCACAGATAGAAACAGAATAAACAAGTAATTGAGCACAATAAAGGTAGGTACAAGCTAGTTAGAATAACAAGGTAATATTTTTCATTCAAGACAGATGCATAAAAGGGTTAACAAACAAAACATAGGTAAATACTTAAACAAAGAACTGTGAACTCAGTAACCGCCTCATCCTTGCTACACTGCAGTCGAACAAGTCAATCGTAGCAGCGTAGTTATTATTGTAACTATCACACACACGCCAAAGATAAGAATTGGAACGGTAGTTGGTAGATACTGTTTCGAGATTAAATGTAGGAATAGTCCTCCGGGATCTGCTAGGAATGTAGAACCGAAGCTTACTAAGCAGCTCGGGACAATCTACTTGACCAGACACCAGCTTACTTAGATAAGTAATATCAGCGATCCCGCGACGATTAGCTAAGGGTAGGAGATGATATTTCCTACATGCTGCCTCATAGCTTGGTAGACGATTTTTCGCGCGAAAGTTAAGAAAACGAACAAATTTCTTTTGAATTTGCTCAATTTGATATTCATAAATAGCATATTGGGGATTCCAAATTTGAGACGCATATTCCAAGTTACTTCTCACAAACGTGCAATATAGAATTTTCATCGTTTTAATATTAGTGAAATCTTTTGAAGTCCTAAAGATAAAACCTAAAGCTCTGTAGGCTTTTGAGACTATAGAATCAATATATAGACTATAGAATTATGAATGTTATATGACGCCTCGGAATTACTGTCTGTCTGTCCGACGCAGTAAACGGCGCCGTTGTATAAATAGCAATATCATTATGCATTTACTTAACAGAGATTTCTAGAAACTGTAATGTTCATTAAGATGTTTCATACTGTTATTTCTATTATCGTTTAGTTAGCGGATTAGATTGTAATGTTGGTAAATGGCTTTATTGGACAACTGGGAACATTATGTTCATTTGAATCTGTTCGTGCGAGAGAAATTTAATTATATTACACCGTGCTTCACAGAAATAGTCTGAAAACTGGTCGGGAAACATAGTCTGAAAACTGGTAATAGCTGATAAAAAATCTAAAACGAAATCTTATAAAGATAAAGACAATATCAATGATAAAAGTAATACGAAACAAATCGAAACTTTTACACCTTGGTTTGTACGGCATGACGTAGCAACGTGCGTATCAAGCACCGGCATGAATAATATCCGATGTTTTCCATATCGATACTGACAGCAATTGGAAATGTTAACTGTCAGAAATAGCCCATCAAAAGTACAAACTCACATCGTAAACGCTTGTCGTAAAGCAAAAGCCGTAACTGCAGTTCTGGGAACGCACGCGACGCGACCCCTCGTGTCCACGTTAACTGCCGGACTTCAAGTTGAGGGGACCAACCATACAGGGCTCCATAAACTTGAACTTGCTATTTTTTAAGATGATGTTTGTTCGAAAACAATCATAAATTTTAATAACATCTAGGTACAGACTCGTGTGGACGAAGGTTGCAATATATTAATTGACTTTGACGCGACACCAATGTGGTCGTTGAAAACGTCAGTTATCATTGCCTTTGAAAGTAAGATCTATGTCATACAGACAACTTAGTATTATTCATTGATAAATAGTGTCTCTATACTATTAGACAGTGAGATGCATTATCGATTTAAAATAAAATATCTTTCAAAATTTTTAAAATAACTTTCAAGACTACTAAAAATATCCGTAATCCATCATGGTACTTGTCAAGTATGCACTATAAATTCTTCCGTTTTATTATATTAGTAACAGATTATAGAATTTTGCAAGCTGTCACACGGATCTACTTGCCGCATGCATGTGCCGAATGTATTTTGGATGTGTTTCTGACAACTTAAAAAAAAAAATCGTGGTTATACCGTCGTCAGATTGTAACTCATGATATAAATAGGCAAATATGTAAACAAAACGTTGTTCTATCATTTTCTATCGAGCTGACTGTACTAACAAAGTTAGGTAAATCAATTTGACTGTCGATCGGTTAGTGCGGTTCGGGGGAATTTTCAATCACGCACCGCGCGTCAGTGACGAAGCTTTGCTTTATTTTGCTCTCCATTTAACTTCCAGTGTTGTTCTTAGATCTACATACGAGGATTTGCTTTTCAACGGTTTTCTCTGTTTTTTAGTCTCAACACTTATACAACTTTTTAAATTATGAAAACTGAACGAGATTCACATTTGGCTATACCGGTTTACTATATAAAAATTGCATAGCTTTCTAAATGACAAGGAATTAGTTAAAATTAATAAACTAAATAGATGAGACCAGACATAGGAGGCACCAAAGTGATGCGTTTTGAAATTAAAATCAACAACAAAGTAAGTTTAAGGAAAGTACCTACTAATCTCGAAAAAAGCAATAAAAATAAAAGAAACAGATTATCTTCAAAAATACAAGGAGATACTCACATAAAGATTAAGGTTATAAAATTAGAACTAATTAAATTACAACGAAATGAATGAAGAAATCGTCGTATAAATTACATAGATCGATAAGATTATGAACTCGAGCTCCTGTAAACATAGTTATGTTTATCTTTATTACAGTGAAAGTAATCAACACCGATACCATAATCATTACGGAAAAGTATCATGATTCAAGTTACAGCAGCCAAATGAACGGCTACATTTACAATGTTTTCTCCATCACCTCTTACACGATAGATTTACGTTTATTGAACCACACTATAAACATTAGTGCTTTATGTGCACATATCGGTTGCTTTATTTGTTTCTGTAACTACCGTCTATTTCTGGTTAACGGCACTAATCTGAGAATTGTTAGAGCTCTCACAAAGAAAGCTGATAGCTCTTAGTTTCACTCCGTTTCATTGAAGGGTGAGGAAAGGTCAAGTTGAAATGCTGGTTGTTCCATGAGTTGGACCGAGGTTTTTATTAATAACAGTTTTACTGAATTAGAATTAAATAAATAATAATGCTGGACATTTCACACCGCATCATGTAGCCCCAAGCTAAGCAGAGCTTGTGTTATGGGAACCACTTGACTTATGATAGTATCTTATTTTAGTTACCTATATTATATCTTTAGCCAGTTTTAGATATTATAGAGTTTATTTTTAATTTACAGTAAAAAGTGTATGTTTTTATGCACTAAATTATTGTTATTTTTAGATTAAAAAACTTTAAAAGTTAAGAAATAACTACAACAGACATTAATAAATAAAATTTGAGAACATCAATTTGCAACGAAGAATTCCTTAATGCTCATTTAGAAACAAACGAACACTCAGGAGTAAGGGCTCTGCAAAACCTGAATAAAAATGAAGTGAACGAAAATATAAAAGGGAACATAAACATGAAAAACACGAGCTATGAAGCTGTTCAACAATATTTTCACTAGAATATTTTTCCACAACAATAAACGTTCTCACAACCACGATGTACTCGACCCCTCAAATCAGAAGCTTAATGGGCGGATATTTTAACGATTTCCGTTTCAGAGTAAAGCAGTGCTAATCATCAACCCCACGCATGGGGTTGTGCCACATTGTAATTTCCCAAATGTTGTATTGTAATTATCCTGGGGTCTATGAATTGGTTTTCCTAAATTGACTCGTTTGTCTGCCAAACCCATTGCTAACAATTGTCATCAGATAAGAGGTCTCAATCCTCTTGAAAATAACGAGGAATCCTATTTCTGCACACCACAAGATAGTTTGTAATTTTTAATTTCAATCATTCCCCAATGGCTGAAGTATTAAAGATAGAAATAGAAATGGGTGTACCTTTATAGATTATGAATCACGACAGTGAATACATTACTCAGGCTACATTAGATGTTGATAACCTGCGATATCCTCGTACCAAGCCATAAGCAGAAGCTGGTAATAAATATCTCAAGAGCACAATCTAATCAACTATTTCCAAAGATATTAATTACGTTTAATTTAAAATTAAATTGAATCCCTCTGCGTAATGCCATAAAATTAACAGATAGCGTAAAAGCTAAGTGTGGTCGTTCAGATTGTCGTGATAAACGATGATAGTTCGACTTTTGATGTAAAGTAACGAGGGGTTGACCAAATGTCGCTAGTTTCCTTTAGACAAGGTAAAATATATCCGATGAATATTCAGGATGACGCAAGATAAGGAGTTATGGAAACATTAAAAGTTATATTAATTTAGTTGATTAAAGATAATGTTCAATATAGGATTACCCAACAAGTTGAGTTTCACAACTAGTCTTTTGACTCTTGTTTAATTAAGTAAAGAAACTAACTAGAAACTCTAGTGATATTTAAACAGCATTAAAACATTTCCGTCAGATAATAAGCGATATAATAACTCCATGTTATTGCTTGAGATAGCTCAGCGGCGACGTACGCATAGATCGGCGACATGTCTCGGAGTATCGTAACTGGCATCGGCTGTAGAAAGTATGGGGCCCGAGGGACCGCGGCGATCGTAGGAGCTGCCCATCGATCGGAGCCCAGCCCCACAAACACGAGGACGTCACATGACAACATTATAGAAGGCACATGAGAGTAAAATTGTTGAAAACGACAAAATACTTATGCTTCTGTATCTATTATACTTCTGTATAAGCTATCATTTTCAATGTGGTTTCACTTTATTAAGAATCTTTTGTACCGTTTTCATTTTAACTTATTTTTCATCGTATACTTTGGTTTTCTGTTTTTAACCTTTTTGGCAAAGTGGGATACTGTCTCGATTTTTGTCGTCGTGGCAAATTCCGGGAGTGCATCAAATATGCGCATTAACATAAGCTTTAAACAGTGAAGGAAATCATCGTGACGAAACAAGTTAGTATTCTATTTAATACATTGCGATGACCTTGCAGCCTGTTGCTTATGACATGTAATTATATCTTCTGCAAAATTCCTTTAATTTTTATGAGAGAAGTATTATTGAACTATTTTTGGAATAGCAACTGGAGATAGTGTAGTGAACCACCTTCACCGAAAGAATATTACGCCATTGACTGAGTTGGTCAATCAACTATAGTAGATTGTTGCACGAGGGTTGAAAGCAACCTATTGCGGCACGAGATGGTTTGGCGCCTGAGCGTAGCGAGGGCGCTAATAGTTCGAGTGCCGTAATAGGTATTTCACCCGAGGTAAACACTCTGCTTTTCATTTCGAATATTAGGAAATTAAATAAAAACCTGATTAGCTCATTTTATAAATATCTCTGCTCTCGATCGACAAAACAGATAAAAATCGAATTGGTGCTTTAAAAAAATACTGGCTGGTAGCTTGCCACTGAAAAAAAAAACAAAAAAGGCGCCCACCTTTTTTTTCAGCCAGTATTTTTTGTCATTGAAGATGGTAAATATTCAAGCTCAAAATCTTGTTTAAATAATAATACGAGTAATTTAGTGAAAAGTAATTATTAATAACAATACTCATGTAATAAATTGTTGAAAATATTTTTTACAGCAATTCTCAATAAAAAGGTAAAATAGAAATGTCAAATATTACTTTTGCTGTGTAAAAAGTTTCAACATGACTCAATAGAAATGTCAAAATAGAATGATTTTTTTTTTAATTTGACAGCAGGGAAAATTGCTTCCCAGGGCGGAAAAGTACTACTTTCATCCCTCTATTCAGGTAACTTCAAGCGTACTTTCCGTGTATGAGAAATGAAAAGAAAATTGTAAGACAAGTTGATTGGCTTGTTGACATCTTGTCAACAAGAGAGCAATTGGACGATATAATTTTGTTGACTGTTCAATTAGTTAGAGTAAATTTCTTGTAACAAAATCTTTGTGGAGAACGATAATACGTTGGAACAGACATTTATGTTTTTAAGGAAAGCTAATAAGAAACAGCAATCATTGTGATGTGAGTATGCGAAGTCATTTAGTTTAAAGACAATTTTCTTAGATTTAAATCTAGGTCTGCGCTGCATCCACAGAAATGTTAATTTTGTGGAAACCGTTCAAAGCTCAAATCAATATTTGATCAAATTCAAATCCTCAGTATAAAGGCTGAATTTGCATCCGATGCAAATTTAGTATTAATTCATTTCGCAATGCTCGAGTACTTTCCATAGATAGCAAAATTCAATGTAAGTTCGACCTACTCGTAATGGTTTATTTAAAACCTCTGGTTTCTCATAAAGCGTAACTTTATAAGGGCGGTTCCAAAGTAACTCAGCCTAATTACAGATGCCAATCGGAGTCCATTCGTGTCAATGATATTCTAAGCCGTTAAGTAAATGGAGGGAAAACTGTAAACATCATAATTCAGTTACCTGTACAATTACCATTAGCACAGATCATTTCAAAGTTTGCTTAATTTTATGCATTACAGACGGGTTAGTAACTTCTGGGTCTTGAGGTATGAGTAGGTGTTCTTGCCACACGCAAGTCGACACTCTGTAATATATATCATATAACATATAGACACTTATATCAAACTCAAAAGAAACGTGTTGGCCGAGTGGGTTACTGCCTCGACTTTCGATCCGAAGGTTGCAGGTTCGAACTTGGGCGATGCATCAATGGTTTTTTCGTTTCAAAAAATTTATATGCGCATTAACGCGAGCTCTAAACGGTGAAGGAAAACATCGTGAGGAAACCAGTTAGCTTTCTAATAGCGTCGAAGGGCTTGCAACCTGTCACGTATGGAATGCTAACTTCTGCAAAATGTGGGCATGTACCAAATATATGTTTGGATATGCCTCTGACTACCCCCTTAGACATCTTCAAACGATCTTAAAATGCCTAAAAATATCTGAGAGAATGTCTACCGTGCCTTGGGGATTCAGTAGTGATCATATTTCATTTCATTTTATATCAAACTTACGATGTTCTGGTAGCTTTGGTAAAATATCATATTCAAAGCTTATCCACAACCTGAATGAGAAAGCTACCGATAGCTCCATATAAATTTAAAATAAAGTGCTCACATTTCACGAGTAATCTGGCTCCAATTTAAATTCGATCCAATCATATAATAATATCGGTGTGACATTTAACACTTTAATATTCCAAGTGGGAATAAACTGAGAGCAGTTATAAAAGCGTTGATTAAAGCTGCTGGTAGTGAGGAGACAGCGCTGCGTGGAGGTTTCAATTACAATTTTCTATTCAAAACCGCTCGTGGTGTAACTTGCTTGGACGTTATTGATAGTTCGTAAAGGTTTTGAGCGGTCACAATATGGATGGGTGACCGCATGTGACATTAACAGCTGAGCGCTTTCGTGCTTCGGAGGGCACGTTAAATTTTTCGGTCCCGGTTTTTAAACTTAATAAGTCCTGATAAGTCTTGAAACACTTGATAAGTCTTGAAAGGGACAGGAATGTTTAAGTAAGAAGATGCCTCAACAGTGTTTGCAAACAGGGTTAAATGATGATGATTTCTAAAGATTGTGTTTATTGACTGATACTAAATAATAGGATAAATCAGTTAGTATGAATAAAATGATAACTTCTGCAATGTATTTAGAAATACCACTGACTAGTCCTTAGTCATCTTCAAAAGATCTTAAATGCCTACTGATCTAAAAGCATGTCTACCGCGCTTTGAAAATACATTCTTTATCCTATTTCATTCAATTTATCAACGGATTTGCTTCCCGTCTGCAGTTCATTTTAAACTGATCATGAGTCAACTTATGCTTACACTCAACTCTCTCAGCCTCACAGCTGAGCCTGGTGCCACCTCTCTGATGATTAAACAGCTTACTTTATTGTATTTCACATTTAAATTCTTCCGAGCCTTTAGTTTGTATTTGATAAATTTACTAAAATAGGTTTGACATCACTATGTTTTCACCCGGACGATATGTTATAACATAAAGTGGTTAAGTACCACTTTATGTAATAACAGTCTCATCAACACATCCGATGCACTCAAATAAAAGTTTATCACCTGTAAACCGACGATATTGCGACGGGATCGTGCCGGGATCGCGCGTGCTGAGGGAGGCTAATCAGCCCCCCTAGCCATATTACAATCGCTCCGTATCTATTCTATTTCTATCAGCGCTGTCGCTCGATCTATTCTACAGTAAAAATCGCTCAGTTGCATCTTTGGATACATCTCAGTTGACAACAAGGAGAATTTATAGTAGAAATTGTTTATGGTTAGTGCTCTGCACTAATTTTGTTTTCACCATTTTTACCACAATTTTAGGTAAAAACTACACTAAACTGCTTAATAATATCGCATAATATACTTCTAGAATAAATAATGGCACTTACAAGGAGAATTTAACAGTTAATTTGTTAAATCATCTTCCATGAATTCAGATGTTGAATAATAACTTCTTTAATTAGAAACTTTTTATAGATCACTGTCGATTCTATTCCGCTGATCGCTGCAAATGCTAGCCATATTACACTTTTTGACAAGCGCTCGCGGAACGGAACGATCGTTGTGATAGCTCGCCGAGCTATCGCCAAACCCAATAGAAAGCGCTGTAACCATGGCAACAGCTACTGCTGCTCGGACTATGTGTCGTGTGATTTTTACTTTTTTCCATCTCACTTAGTTTTTTGACATCAATCAGTTTTCCATTCTACCAATAACTTAATAAAAATGGCCATGCCGATTTTGGAGGTTGGTGCCTTTTTTTTCGCGCGGGCATCAACCAAACATTAAAATATAAACTCTATAAGGCCTCTATCAATATACTCGGATTAACTTATGTCAATGTTGCGCCCCGGATTTAACTATTGCCATCCTTACTTGTCACTGTCTAAAAAAAAAATGGCCTAAGGCCTCTATTAATAAACTCGGATTAACTTCTATCAAAGTTGCACCACGGATTACTATTGCCATCCTTATTTGTCACTGTCTAACAAAAAAGGATGGCAATAGTTTAATGCGTGGTGCAACTTTGACATAAGTTAATCCGAGTTTATTAATAGAGGCCTTAGGCCATCTTTTTTTGTTAGACAGTGACAAATAAAGATGTCAGTAGTAATCCGTGGTGCAACTTTGACAGAAGTTAATCCGAGTTTATTAATAGAGGCCTAGACAGTGACAAATAAAGATGTCAATAGTAATCCGTGGTGCCAGTTTGACAGAAGTTAATCCGAGTTTATTAATAAGAGGCCTAAGGCCTAAGGCCTCTATTGATAAACTCGGATTAACTTCTGTCAAAGTTGCACCACGGATTACTATTGACATCTTTATTTGTCACTGTCTAACAAAAAAGGATGGCAATAAGTAAGGCGTGGTGCAACTTGGACAGAAGTTAATCCGAGTTTATTAATAGAGGCCTTTGAGTTTATATTTTAATGTTTGGTTGATGGCCGATCGAAACAAATAAAGGCACCACTTTCCGGCATAGGCTTTTACATAGCAGCGCGGCAACCCGATAAGTATTAATTTCACTACGATAATTAATATTTACTATAATTAAATAAACATATGACACATTGAGAGAGATTTACAATAATAACTTAGTAGAAATTAAAAATGACTTCTAATGTAAATTTAAATCATCAAGGCCATAATTTACTTACATAGATACTTTTTATTCCAAAACTATCGATTCTCCCGCGTACACACACATTCACACAATTCACAAGACGTTTTGACGTTTAAGATCGCTGACCATAAACAATTTCTGTTCTATATCTATCGGCGCTGTAGATTGAGCTATCGGCACAAAATTGTAATATGGCTAGGAACTTATCTCGAGCTATTATCGCGATAGATGCAACGACAGCGATGATATTTGACGTTTCAAGTAGATGAGTCACGTGGTCAGAACGTCAAATCCTATACATTTTGAAGTGTTCTATTCTACAGCGACGATAGATCGTTCTACAGCGACGATAGATAGTGTAATATGGCTAGGGCCGCAGATTATGACTGAGTCGATGGTGGTATGGTACCAAAGAGTGTCAAGTAGTTTATGAGTTTTTATAGGTTTCATAATATCAATATCACTGGATTGTACCTAATTAGTTTTATTTAGGTATTAATTTGGAAAAAATAATGTAGTTGCAAGGAGGATATCATTTCAATAAAAGTGTTGTTGACTTTCCTGTTTCTCATGTCAAAACACAATAATTCAAACATTCTTTCGGCGACCCAAATAAACCGCCGAGGGTTCGAAAGCAAACATGAAACTTTTTGATAGCATCTTTCTATTCAAAAGAAAACAAAAGACTACATGAAAATAATGAGCCATTATTTATGCAACGGAGATTTTAATACCTAATGAAAAGGCAAGTATCGCGTGAAAGTTTAATAAAGTTTGTGTTGAGGAGAAAAAGCGTTCGTTTATGGACGAAGTTCGGCCGCGAGGGGGCGCTGCAAGGCGACGCGGACAACCTCGGAGTACGAACTGTTTGGGAGAGATTGGACAAAACTTGACTTGGGACTTTTAAGTATGGGAAGTAAGAAAATGCAAAACCTGAATTTAATAAGATATTGTTGAAACTTCGTGTGGTCGGATTTGTATGTAAACATATTAGTAAGTAGTAATGGTATAACAAAATAGTTATAATTTGGAGCTCTTACCTACATTAAATGAGGTCAGTACAACAATTTTCCACTTTTTTCTATTAGCCGTTATCTTAGCACTTTCTCCTCTTAAACCGCAAAGATAAATAATAAAACACCAAGAGACATATTCAAAATCCACCATAAAGTTGGAACTATCTCTCGAGATGACTGCTAACCCAAAATAAAAATATTGACACAGTCAGTCCCCGTTAAATCGAAACTCAGCATATTGACAGAAGCTCGCATTTGACAAACAGACAAACACACAAATATTGTCCGTCCCGCGGCACACGACCGACGACCGACGTACCGCTATCCACACGAGACATCCACATCCACTACCTACACTCTGCCCAAACATGAGGGACTTTGATTAATCTTGCAATGGATTGTTGAAATCTTCCCGAAAATTTAGATTATTCTGTTTTGATAAGACAACGATAAAGTTTTAATACTTTTAAGCTGGGCGTAAAAAAATAGCAACAATTCACAACACAAAATTAAACTTGGAAATAGATAATACTTCTTACTCCTGGCTATGCAAAGTTGCGAACCTCTTATAATTTTCAAAGGAACACACTTTAGATACTTCACAATATTTAGAAATAAGGTGCTCCACTCTTTCATCTCTGAATAAACCTTACAGTTATATCCCAAGTTATTTAAAGCCTTTTGTAGCCTCTCCACAACTATTCACAACAGCCTCTTATAAGTAGCTTCCCTTCCCTTTATCACGTATAACCTTTTTTAAGCCTTCCTATTTTTACAGTGATGTACGAGGTCACAGGTGCAGATTTCTCCACACAACTTAAGCCCAAATATGGATCTAAAGATATTACGATAGGGTTGAATATCCTTCAAACCCTTAGGGTATAATATATGAAGGAACAGTTTGTATCGATGATTCTATGAGCATGAATAAGTTAACAGTCCTTAGCTTTGTTTCTGGGGTTTGAAGATGTTATGTAGGAAAAGGAAACGGTCGAAGCAAGTTTGGAACGTGATAGTTTTGCTTAAGCCGAAAATATCTTCAGGGGTGTGGATACATTTCAAAAATATATTATACTTTAGGAACAGTTGTAATATTCAGACGCAAAATATATCCAGAAATAAAATAACAAAATAAAATCAGAAAAGCAAAAATACAACGAGAGAAGAATGTGAATAACATTAAAATAATAAGTGATATGGTACCTGTAAGTAATAAAAGTATCAAGCTCAAAGTGATAAATAGTGAAATACTAACTATTGATAATGCGAAGCCTGAAGCAGCGAAGGGTGTTAAAGATATGAATTACGAATGAAGCTTCGCGTAGTAAAGAAGGCAAAGAAACTATGAACGAAGCTGTGGTTACGGTAAAAGAGGAACTATGAACGAAGCTTTGGTTACAGTGAAGAATGCAATAATAACTATGATAGAGTCTATGGTCGACGTGGTAAAGAGGTGTGAGCACGCGATGCCTGTAGTTAATTCTCGCGCCACAGTAGCTATTAACTACTGGTATTGAAAGTTACTCAATTGCTTTATGTTATCGAATTGATTATTTTCATACTATACAGAAAAGCTGAAGGTAATAATTGTAAGGGTGAATGAGAATAGTTTATGATATTTTCTTTGTTAATACCTGTTAAGAATATTATGGTAGACACAGCAAAAGTGTATAATGATCATTAATTATTGTGCATTGCACCGTTAATTATTATTTACTTTACTGTTAACAGTTTAAATGATAAATAGAGTTTTGAGATATTAATGAATTCAATTTCTTTACTTCTTGTAGAATTCTATTTAATTTTATGAATACTATAAATAATATCTAAAAGAAAGTTTGTATGTTTGGATGGATGGATGGATGTATGTATGTTTGTTCTTCTATAGCTCGACAACTACTGAACCGATTTAGCTTGAAATATAGGTATTAGATAATGTCCGGGAATAGGACATAGGCTACTTTTTATCTGGGTACCACGCGAACAAAGCCGTGAGCGGAAGCTAGCTTTACCATAGATTGTTTAATCAATAGTTAATTAAGAGTTTTACATCCATGTAAACTATTTGAAACTATTATCTTACGAAGCAGTAACTTCAAACTAAAAACGCTCTAAGACGATGTCTTCAATCATTCAACTTCACAACTTTTTGTTATAATTTCCGACCGGAACAATTTATCACGCGCAGCCGACAATGTGTAAAGCGAAAATAGTATAATAGGCAATAGTCAATTACCCGCCGCCCACACGTGGGCGAGAAGTGGGCGGCTTGCCCAACTCTGTGGCTCTCCACTGTAATTAGGATGAACCGTCGAGGGTATCGTAACAATAGACCTTGGAAAGGTAAGACATTCTGAACTCTAAGAGGAAACCACAAGACCCCACTTGGCAGGCTGGGAAATTCATACTAACCCGAATCCTCATAAGACAAAGGTCAACGATCTTCGCAAAACTATGCCGCTATTGTGTTACCAAACACAAGCTTGGATGAGACAGTAATAGTAGTCAATAAAGGTCTCTAATGTTTATTTATAGTATCATTTGTCCAAATTCATACCATGACAAAGTCTCACTTTGTTTGATCGGCTCTACGCTGCTATTTATAAAAATATTGATGCCGAAAATAATATTTAGTGCTGAATCGAGTTTGTTACCCTAGTTTTTCGTAGTTGGACATGTAAGAATGTTCATGTGGTGTACAATAAAGTGTTAATCTATCTATCTATCTAAGAACAGAAGTAAAGTTATCTTTTTTATACTACTTAAGTAGCAGTTAAGCATACGGCCCACCTGATGGTAAGCGGCTACCGAAGCCTATGTACTTCAGAAGAATCACACTCGCGCTGCTGACCCTTTAAAAGAGGAATCACTGCAATAACAACACAATGGACAAGACTGGTCCACCAGTTGTCACCGCAGTGCTTCAGCAGAGCAGAGCAAAGCGATGAGTAAGGTTGCTAGAGCAGAGCTCTAGCAACCTTACTCACCGCAGGAACACAACACCATGCGGGAAGAAAGAATGTTATTATTTGGCTGTGATATTCTGTAAGGCGAAGGTACTTCCCCAGTCGTACGCTCGAATATAGAGTAAGAAAAACCCACTATACCCTTCCTCCTATCTTGATTATTGGTTGATTTTTGCTATCCCATTGATTTTATTTAGTAATTGCCTATTCTAAAACTGCTCATACGAATTTACTTTAGTGCGTCTTTTTTTTCTATCATCTTACGATCGATGACCTTTCATTTATATCCACAAAATATTTACTAAAGTTGTCAAAGAAAGCATTTTCCATGTTCAATCTAAACACAGTGAGGCAGTAAGCGTTCACGCAAGTGTTATACATTTCGGAGTTGTCGAGGAGAGCCCTCACCCAACAGTTAGAAACAACTTAACTTCCCTAACTCTTGAACACGCTCGCGAGTATTACACAAACAGAATTCTATTTACTGACCCTTCTGACTTTTACAGGGTGTCCCATATTATTTACACCAAAGTTTTTTTATTGTTTGTTTGTGCAAAATAAGAAAAAAATGTTTTTGTTTTAGGTACTTAACGTTTTCTTACCTTTATCAAATTAATCAGTATTTACTTCTGTTTTTCGACGTTTGTTACCTTTTGTACTTGTAATACATTTAGGTACAGCACTCCAATATCATTAAGTTCACTTTTGATTTCTCGGAACACAGATTGTTATGTTTATTTTAATTTAAAATTTAGGTATTGATAATAATATGATTTGTATCATGGACATCCCGTATATATTAGTCGAAATTAAAAGAAAACTGTTGAGAGCATTACAAATAAAGTTTGTGTGTTCATATTCTCTAGATATGGCTTTGGTTTGTTTGTTTGTTCTCTTTTATTACTTTTTCTTTCCATAACAAAAAAACTGCTTAATTTACTTACTCAAACAAAGAAGACTTTAATAAGGTATCCTGCTACGTAGGTATTTACACATCTGTAGCAAGTAAAAAGTTTTCTAATGAAAATTAAACTTTATCACTGAGAAGTAAGGTTCAAATTGATGGGAAAGAACATTGTGGTCAGTGACATTCAATATATAAAACAGTTTTACAGCAGGTTGGCTTAATGCTGCTTTGTGACCGAGGCGGTCGTAAGAAATACGTAAAACTTGAATTCATCAATAGAGTTTAACCTAGTTTCGGCTTCGGGCTTATCCACTTTCGGCTTCAGTAAGCCTTGGCAAAATTCGGCTTTAGTAATCTAGTTACATCAAATTCACTGTGTGAAAACAAAGTTCATTTATAGCTAATGTGTATCTTATTTTTAGAGACTGGAATATAAAACAAATGCTTTATTTGAAATTTTCATTCATATTTTGTTGTTAGTAAAGCCTGGAAATATGTTAGTAGATGGGCAACTATGGTAGGTATAACATTGACACGTTGACTAACATTTTGAATTAACAAGTTATGTGTTAATTTATTGGAATGCTATAAGAAAGTATGAGCTTAGGGGTCCGAAGTCTTTAGTACAAGTTGATGATATCAATTACAAAAACAACTAAAAGAAAGAACCACATACAACGCCAAATCGAGTTGCCGCTAAGATATTAGTTTGCTTCGCTTGTAACGTAAAAGAGAAGTTGATTAATGAAATTTAATGTTCCATCACAAAACTGAATCATCATTCGTTGAAAGCTAAATTCCTAAAGTAACTTTGCCGAAAGTCCTACCCTAGCCAGGCTATATGGTACTGGACAGGATAACAGAGTAGACGGGAGTTTGACACGCTCATAAAATCGTCCCACTTTATTATCTGCAAGTGCACAGCCAATTTTTGGGATTGAGCTCTTTCTTAACGTATACCTTTATTTGTATCCATTTAGTTATCTTTGTCATTATCATTTCGGTATCTTTCACTACTAACGATTTCTGTATTACTCGTAGATCTATCTATGGTTTTGCTTACTGTGTTTAGATATTTTTTATTTTTAGTATAGAGGAATAAGACAACTATTGACTTCAAATAAGAATCTCATATGAGAAATATCTTGTTATGACTAACTTATTTGGCTAACCTATTTGTTTTTAAATATATTAAAGTTCAACCCTTCAACTCCATCAATCTTCATTTAATTTATCAGAAAGTTGTTTAAAAATGAACGAAAAAGTGTAATGAAAGCATCCACCCACGCACAACCTTCGCACAAGGTCGCGCGGCGGCGGCCATTGACCTCTAGGTACATACGTAATACCTATAGGGTTTCCAGGTTGAAACTTTGTTTGACTTAATTTTGGCTCTCTTTATTTTTGGCCAGCCAGTAACAAAATACAAACAAGGTCTGCATCAGTTAATAAAAGATACCTATATTAAAAATCAAATCCTAATCTACTTCCTATTAATATTACGAGTACTATAAATGCGAAAGTTTGTGAGGATGTACATTATGTTTGTTACTCTTTCACGCAAAAAGTTCTGAACGGATTTGAATATAACTTGGATTAGACTTATTTTATGACCTGGAATAACACGTAAACTACTTTTTATCCGGGTAGGTATCACACGAGTGAAGCCGCAGGCGGAAGCTAGTATACTAATATACTAAAGTTGGGTATTTACCAAAACTCAATGTCTACAAGCAAGACATCAACAATGGAAAAAGTTTGTGCTCATTTACGAAAAATCAGCTGCAAGCTGCAATTATTAAAATTACTAGTATGCATCAGATTTCAGTTTATGACTATTGAAAGATCTGAGAGAATGTCTACCATGCCTAGGAATACAGTCGTGATCAAATTTCATTTTTCATTTCAAATATTTTTAATATCTATTAAACATTCTCACGCTAGTAACAGCAAGGTTTGTCGTTGATGGATACGTTAAGGAGGATATCATCACCATCATGTTTCGATTCATTCGTGGAATCTTCATTTAGGTAACTAAATAAAATATCGCGGTAACAGTAACTGAAAAAAAAAAACGATTTCTATATCGATGATATGATAAAAATTAAAAATTAATTAGAAATTAAAAAAGACTATGATATGATAATTTTCATGTGAAAAAAATGTCGGTTTCTAAATCGATGATTCTTGTGTGTCTAGAACAACACAAAATTGTTGACCGTCAATATTTAACAAGAAAAAGGTAGACAAAGTGTATTTACTGAGGCAATATTACCTAGTTTGTTCTATCCAGGCAGCCCTAGCCACAGGTTAGGATCATTCCGCACCGTGAAACTTTATGGGTCGGAAACCGAAGCGCGCCGCAATACTCTTTGTTGTCTCTAATGCTGAACTACTCTGTCTTTGGATAAGCTCTGCTGATGTTTGAGGTCGCTTTACCAGAGAGCTGAGTAAATACGATGAGAATGTTGACCATGAAATGATTGATTAAGTATAAAATCTTTGATCCTAAATGTGTTATTCAAAAGTAACCTGAAAGTAGGTTAATAAGTGTATAGTAGCTTCAAAGTTGCATAAGATAAAAATAAGTCTGGAGTTTCCTGAGACATTGTCTCATTTTAATACAATTTATTTTATAGAGTTAATCTTATATTTATATTTATTAACTTTCAAAAATACACTCCAAAAATATGCATAAAGCAAAATTTGTAAAAAAAAAACCGGTCAAGTGCGAGTCGAACTCGTACGCCGAGGGTTCCGTACCTAGCCATGGTGCCAATTAAGCTAGTCCGCTTAATTGTATGAGCGCCCATACAACTCAGAGGACAATTTTAATTGGCGACAACTATGTATGTATGGGAACACCCTTTAATTTTCAATTTTTTTAACTTTTTGGAATTTTTCCTTTATTTGTGCTATAAGACCTTGCTTTTTGCCAAATTTCGTTATTCTAGGACAACGGGAACTACCATCTAGGTTTTCAACCCAAAACCTCTAGGGTACTTCCGGTTGACTTAGAATTGTCAATTTTGGTTACAAGCAAGGTCTTCCAGCGCAAGTAAAGGGAAAATTCCGAAAAATAAAAAAAGTTGATAATTAAGGTAAGTTTTGGTACTCACAAGTTTTCACGAAAACCTAAATTTGCCTATATCTTTTTATAGTGTTGACTCAGGACCTCGATTTTTATACTCACAATAGGGACTATAGACCTTAGTATATGGTATAAATTTCAACTTGCTAGCTCTACCCGTTCCTGAGATAATCGATGGTGACACACGGACAGACGGACAGACAGACAGACAGACAGACAGACAGACAGACGGACAAGAAAGTGATCTTATAAGGGTTCCTTTTTTTACCTTTTAAGGTACGGAACCCTAAAAAACACTCAATTATGCTAAATCATGCAGTTACATCCGCAATACCAATTAGCTTAGCCTGCTTAAAAATAGGCTACTGTGAAATCAAGGTTAAAATTCAAATTCAACCAGTGTAAAATTCAGGTTTCTTGTTATCGTATTATTCGTAATAAATACTCTTATTTTTAATCAAACAATGAAATAAAATGGTAAAGATAAGCTCGCCGAGAATAAACAAGTCATAACTAGAGGCGCTTATTAAACTGAAACATTTGCATAATTAGATAGCTCTATTATCTCAATGGAAGTCAGCGCTGCAGGAGGTAATTGTAAAGGATATTACGTTGAGCATGTTTGTTTGGTTGTTTAAAAGGTGCAACGTAACAGGCATGGTTTAAAATTAGAGCTCCAATAGGGAAAACCATAATTGAACGGACATTATGAATATCGTTATATCTAAGGTAGGTATCGATAATGTTTCAATTCTGACAATCTGCGTCTGGGCATTAAGGTCACGTGGTCGAGTCTCTTTTGGGTAAAGGTCTAGAAGGGAAACTCTTTGGGATTCCAAAATTCAGTGATTTGAACAAAATGTTCATATTTTTTCAGTATTCATATCAATATTTGCGCGAAAGCAAACGTTAGTTTAAAGTCAATGTTTGTGGGATAATTTGCCTCGAAATCTCAAACTCGGTCATGTAGAAATTAACTAGGAAATATTTCTACCAGCTTACGTAACTCATGGTTTTTTGTGTGATAACTATCAAAATAAAGTATCATAACAACTTGCCAGCTCCACTCCAAAAACGGCAAACGGGCCTTACACAACCGGGCCTGGCTGTAAAAGCAATAAATAGAAATAAGGAGAGAACAACACGACGGGAATGTGACCGCGGTAGCGTTACCCGGAGTTCCCCAGGGCAATGTTTTCGGCCCACTTTTTTATACCCTTTATACGATTCACAATCGTACACTTTTTCAACCAAACTTTCTCTACAATAAAGCTGATGATGGCAATAAATAAAAAGATGAAATTGTTCTGGTCGTAAGCGTTGATTGCTGTATGCTAATAAACATGTTCCAAATGTCTCGAGCGACGGCTAACAAGTTCGGTTCGATTGTCTTTTTGTTCGACACTGTAGCAATCAATGACAAAAGCTTTACAAACAGAACATGTTCCGATTTTAGTCTAACACCATTACTAACACCTTGGGAATCTATTTCAAAAGCATTTACATCACCACTGTAACCCTTATTTATATGAGCATACGGTTCAAAATGCTCAAGAAGCGACACAACCATGGGAACTGAATAAATATGAAGATTGTTGTCATGTTTTCGAAGAAACAACGAGATGTTTTCATGTTAAACTCTTAGAGATAAGTTTATTATTGGGAACTGTAATGAAAACTTACTTTAATGATGGCTTTCGCTCCGATAATGGCTGTCATTTAGAACGTACCTGTAATAAAATAAGAATATATTAGAATTGGAGACACCATACATTTTTCTCACCATAAAACTTTTACGAACGGAACAACTCCAGACAAATTAATTCTCAAGGTACAATTGTAGCCGAAAGAGTTATTATAAAAATGACTATAAATTTTATTGTACACGAAACACGTTTAAGCAATGTGTTTGATTTGCGCTTCGAATACCATCAAACTGAACGATAAAAATTGACACCCACTCCTTCGTAATGCCCTGCGAATAGGATTTATTGCCGCGATGCGACAGAACGGATAGCTGTCGCCACATGAATAATTCCGCCATACGATGCCATCCATCTCGCGTCAGAGGCTTTTTAAAAAGCTCTTCTGAGATTAGTCCTACTCCGAGCCATGGAGTCGAACGCTCATTACTTACGATGCTTCAAATAAACTGGGCATTCGAGATGTGGACATGGATTTGGATATGTAAAAGAGAATATACATTCATGGAATTCGATGAAAATTTACTGGAATGCGGTCATGTGCGGTAGAATTAATTTTTTTTTTAAATAAATGTAAGTAATAAGATCATTATTTAAATTTACGATTAAAGTGAGAGCCAGTTTGGCCAATGAAAAAGGAAGAACTACCGAATGTTGACTTCAAAAGTCCAAACATTTAGAAAGAATCTCTCTACCGTTCACGGATAAAGTTACAAGACACAAGTGCCTAATAAAATAAATTGTTGAACCCCGTGAGAGATCAAGTAACAAATTGTTTCCATTAATGTTTTTAAATTGATCATTAATTTGTCAATTTCATCGCTGTAACAGATCCATTAGCGCACGATAAAACCTGTATCAATCAAACGCTGGATTTGTCACTTTCACAGAGTCCACTGAACAGCGCTCCATTATCAACTACGCTGGATATACTTAATACAAACTAGAAATTTACTGCTTCTATCTATTGCACTAGCTTCCGCTTATGATTTCGCTCATGGTATAGCTTTCGACACTTTCACATTCTGAGCTTTTCACCCATACTTATAAGATTTTTTAAAATGTAGGGAATAATTTTGAAGATTACCTCCTACATCCAAAAATCTCTTTATAAATTCAGTGAAGAAAATATTACAGTATTTAATTCTGTAAATATTTTGTTAAATAATTATAGTATCTCGTACAATTCTCACGTATCAACAGTAAATAAGGTTTTGCAAAATTAAGTCGTCCCACTCAATAATTTTATCTTCCAATCGCTACTGTAATGTTCATTTAGACATCTTATATTCAAATTGCTGCAGTCGAGAACATTCATGTGAAGTTATTTGCCGATTAACGTGTCTAAATCATCGTAATATTGCGTATTATTACAGAAGTAGGTACCTAGTGTACACAGGAAGGTGCTACTTGAGCGTCGCAAACGTTCACTCGACACTCGGACGCACTCCACTGGACAAACTTGAGCCTGAATAATGCAAGAGTCACTCGCCCTGCGAATGGGAGCCTTGAGGTGAAACTGTTGATGCTGATAAATTGATGCTCTACATTGTGGCGATGTGTTCACATGGTGTTCCATTCAAACGCGTTGACATTGATTGGAAAGATATCTGAGTCAATAATGAAGACATGAGTAAATAAATGACTAAAAGTACCCATTTTCTCGAAGGATTTCTAAATAAAAAGATTGTTCTTACCTAGTGGATGGTAGTAAAGTAAAAAAATGTATACAGAAAGTCACTACACGTAAATACAATGAAAAAAGCTATCCTAATTATAATTACCACAAACATGCCTGAAATAGATCTCCACAAAGAAAAAAATACCGTTGATCAATCTCACAACATCTCCGAGACAAGGTGGATCAAATGGCACTGAACAATCAAAAGAGCACTATTTATAGGCCTATTGAAACCCTGTCTCTATCATTTCGCAATACATTACCACCTAAACAATGATACTTAGCTGATACCCACTTTGGTGTTCGGTTACGGAAGGGATATGAAATTACTGGGTGCCTGAACTTGTCAATGTGTCGTAAAGGGCCTATTGTTCGCTTGAATCGAGTGTCAGTAGCTCTGGCGAGATTCTAACTACAGACTTCCGTTATCACAAGCTAACTCCATAATGCTATTCAGATTATCCTGGGTACCTCTCATAGCATTGGAAAGATCGAAAAAGTCGAGTGTAACACCTCTGATACACAGCACACACAGCCTACTGGAACGCAAAACCGATGAGTATGTTTGCAATAAAATCAGCATCACCCGGTATCACTGCTGAATAATAGATATACCATTATGCATATGCAGCAGTGATACCGGATGGTGATGATGTGACAAAGACTTATAAATGGTTACTTGTAATTTAAGGTGTTAATTCATAAGTCTGTATAACCGTCTGTCTTCCGAATAAAATAAATTAAATGATCTCTCAACACTAAACTTTACGCTATTAATTAACATGATCTTGATGTAACTAATAAACGAGGTAAACAATAATTACTAAATTAAGAAACTGAATTACTAAATAATTTAATTTGTAACTATGTAATAGTATTTTTTAGTTTTTTATAAAATCTTCATCTAACTAATTAGTAATTAACAACCTAAAAATGGATAAAGTTTTAGTTTCACCCTCTTTTTCTACTAATTATTTTCAAGGTTGCTACTGAATTAGTTAACTAAAACTAAATTAATTTATTACTACAGCTTTGAAGCTTTAATACAATTTATCTTCTCTCTTGGGATGGTCGTTTTGCTAGAATATTCTGTAAGCAAAAATTGATAATCTGATACATCTGTAGGTTATCGATAGTTATTCTGCCTTTGCTTCGAGCTAGGTGTATGAACGGGGTCTGACATTGACGAAGGTCGGACACTGGCTCAAGTTCAGCTCACAGTTAATTTCATTTTAGTGGTTGACGTAAATGATAAGTACTAAACAAAGACACGACCTTTAGCTACTGTTTGGTTTTGCGGTGTAGTTGAAATGTCTAGTCTACTTGCGTATTTTAGTTCTATTAATTATAGTATTAAACATTTGACACCCAAAAGAGATTTATGGTAATTTTCCGGCAGAATTTTTCGAATATTGAAAACGGTTAGAGATATCTAAAGTTCACTCCTAAAAATGTCTAAAAATTACAAAGCACAAAAAAATCTGTTATTCTAATAGATAAGAGTTTGAACGACCAGAAAACACATTTAAAGATTTGCTTCGGACAAACAGAAAAATACGATCAATCAAACAAAGCACACAAAACCACACGTGACGGCTATCAGCCGAAAGCTAAATAAAGATACCCAAACTCGAAAGCACGCATCGTCACCAATTTACTAATTGTGTCTATTTGTGCTTAACGTTCTAATTGCACTTGACATGTTGATAACCTCTGATGGTCATAATTGGAGGACAGTCGCGGACACTGCGAGTGCGAGTGCTAGGACACTCGTCGACAACACTCGCTGTCTCTTTGGGGTTGATTTATGTTGACAATAATGATTTACATTGTTGATTTAGTAATGTACGATTCATTGTTCAGTGCCGGACCGTCTAGCACAACAAGGAACTTTCACTTGAAACTTATCGCTAACTAAATGTTTGAGTATCAACATAAATCTACCGTATTTGAATAAAACTAATATTTATACTCGAAACAAAATATTTTACTATTTATGATCTGTTTTTGTCAGTTATTCCCCTATAAATTCTAATTCAAAAATAATGTGACCACTATAGTGTTCAACTATTTTGTTAGGGTATTTTTAAGAAGGAGTTGACTCATGACAAATGAACGGACAGGACATTATGACATGATGTAAAACCGTGATCATCAGATCATAGAGCAAATAGCCGGAATGTCTGATTAGTGCGGACGAATTAACAAGAGCTCTGTTTAATTCAATTAGCGTGAATTGTTGATTGAATTCAACGTTCGTTCTATCAGTAGGTGATGTTATTTATTCTGTGGCGGTCTAATTAGAAACCAGCGTTTCATTATTTAATTACTGAATGTGCTCCACGTGGTCGGTGGACGGTACATTCATAGTTGATTGAGTTTCCAAGTAATGCGTGTAAGCGAATAATGACCATAGAAATGAACAGACAGGATAGGCACAGCCGGCGATGCTTAATTATGGCAAATTGGTATAATTTTACACATTTCATGCATCCTTCCTATCCAACTAATAATATAAATCTGAATGTTTTGGATTCGGTGTGTTGTATTTTTTGCGTTTTGACCAGTCAACCGATCTAAATAAGACCTGATGTAGGTGTACCTAGCTAGATCATTTCCCTAAATAGCATGTAAGAAGTTCAAAATGTTGGTACAATACCTACAAGCAAGCTGTGAGCGGAAGCCAGATATATAGACTTCTGTTTAAGTACCTACAGCAACCTACAAAACACACTAACTCAAAACAAAAGTATGGTATAAGAAACGCTCTAATAACCACAGTAAGAAAAAGCTATTTTACTAGTTCACAGCTTGACTCCGAGCCCCTAGAAAAATAGAAACTTCCTTTGTTTCAAATACTTTTCGCTCATACATCGAATCGACGGACAAGCAACGGATGCGCCCCGCAGCGCCCGCGCGGACCACCGACATCGAAGCCGTGGGACCCACCGACTTGATGTATGAACCCCATACACAATACCTAACGATAAAAATAATATTAGTCTTGAAAGAAATGCGGAAAGGTAATTCATGATTGGCTCATTCAATGTACCACACGCGGAGCTAATCAATGGAACGAATCAATTTGTGGACTTGATTGGGATGGAATTGAAAATCGTGGAACATGAATCACAGGATCCTAAGACGTCTAATGCCTCTTGCAATTTACTCGAAGTCACATGTAATCATTATAAAGTGTGGGAATTTTTACTTTTAAAAAAGAATAATCCTTTGAAAATATTACTAAACATCAAAGTAAAACCATTCCGAGAAAATTCAATCTAATTTTCTAGGGGCATGCGAATTTCATAGAGGCCTATAGGATACTACGAATATTAAAAATGTTCTACCAACCGGGCTACTACAACGTTGGAGATGGAGACGATGCATTCGAAACATGAAGCCCTCTGGGTACTAAATTTTGAACGTTCTAGAACAACACCTATTGCTTAATCTGTGCCTCACGGTTCATACAGACTATCGCATATTCTGTGCGATAATGCACGTAGGTAAAGTTGGGAGAGCTAGTGATGTGCTCTAGGCGTGTTCTGGGAATTTCAGCTATTAGTTACATCACTAATCTCAGTTATATTGTAGTCCATTCCAAATGTACAGAGAACAACGGACATTTTACATTTGAGCGTTCTTGGAAACACCAACATTTTTGTAGTATGAACGTATAGTACTCATCGTAATACCTATTATTAAAAAGCTCTATAGTGTGTGAGTAAACAATTTGTTAAAAAAAACCACTTCCGCATTCGGACCAACTGGGAAATTTTGCACAATGGCTCTTGCTACTCCTATGTCCCCAACTAAGTTAAAGCTATCAAATTCAAAAGCTTAATGATGTACGGAACCCCAAACATTTCTAAGTTCTCTTTCAAAGTTGGTGCGGTGATTTATAATGTTTTTTGTGACTAGTTTCCGGGAGTCAATGGTGTTTTTATTAGCTATGACGTTATTATGACACGGGAGCAACAAAAAAACTCATTGTGTATTGTGATATTTTAGAATAAACTTTTGAGGTGACTTTAATTTGTCATAGAATAGAAACAGGGTGACGAAGATTATTTAAGTTATTTATAGCAAAAAAGAGTTTTTAATTAAAAAAAATGTGCTTTAGATCACACGACTGAAGTAAAACTTCCGTTCGCCTTCCCCGATCACACTTTTCGGAAGACTTTTAAAACTTTTAGACATCTCTAATGGTCAGTATCAATCATTTATCTGTGGCTTTGTTTGATCACCTGATCAATGATCAGGTATCTCTCAATATTTGCCATTACTTCTATAAAAAATCAAATATCTAAGCACCTTTACAATCAAAGAGATGGATCAAGAAAAAAAAAAAAAGGCCCCATACCGTGTTTGTTGCCCCGATTCTTCACAATATTAGACGTTTTAAAGTAATCCTTGTAGTCCTTCTGATTAAATTTTAATGATAGTTGATTTTTTTGAAAAAGATAAACACGGTAAGAATATTAAAAATGACTGTAAGTGTTCTTGATTACCAGGATAAGAAAACAGTCGTTCCACTTCTTTCGTTTAATAATATACATACTTTATCCAAATTTAAATGTAAACACGTTTCTCGTCCGTATATCACATTACTTAGAGTAATAATGTCGTTAGGTACTCCAAATGAAACCAACAGGCCATTATCGCCGCCAGCTGCGATAAACCCGACTTTATTGAAATGGAGCAAACGATAATCTCGTTACATCTACATTTTATTACAAACATTGTATCAGATTTGGATCTGAGCCTCACCTTAGGGGCTATATTGAACGTATTTAAAATCAGTTTTTGTTTCGTTGTGAACAATATCTTAAAAGGCACGTTAAGATATTCCTATAGTGTGTGTGTATATACTATGCTGTACAAACCATACTATATATTTGATCTAAAGTACATATTGGTTTCGATATTGTTACCTACAATATTAACTATCAATATTTTTTGCAATTTTGGTATCTTCCACTTTGATAGGTAATTGTGTGTTTTGAAAATTATGGAACAACTAGAAAGATTTCTAAAATTTTCGCGATTACAACTCATATTTAGAAATACGTTGTCATAAGAATGTATCAAACAGCATTCCTAGTCAATAATGTTTGAATAAGGAGTAGTCTTAACACCAAAACTATAATGCGACGATGATGGTGATGAAAAATACCAAGAAATAAATGTGAACAATCAAACCAAAGGAATAAATGAAAGCAACGAAAGAAAAAATGAAGAAATTCTGTTTATAAGCACATCCTTCGATAAGGCTCGCGTGGGTCGTGGACAAAAACAAAAGTGATTTGTTGCCGCGATGAAGACCTCTTTGTTTTTATCCCACAATTCGAAAACACCGGCTGTTTTTCAACTGTATTTATTGTTTTCGGAAACAACCTTTGTTTAGTTTGATAGAGATGGAATAATTTGTTTTTGTAGGTTGGATGCGGATAATTTATTAGGTTATTTTTAATAGATTCGTCCGCTTGATAAACATGTTGTATTTTTTATAGTTCCACATTTATGTATCGGTCATTTTCATTTTATCTCTAACTAGACTAGCAGTGTCCGGTGGTTTCACCTGCTATTTAATTTAAGGATAGCCTATAACCCAAGAAATGAGCTAAAAAATGCTGATTTTTTTTTTAACCAACTTAGTTCCTGAGATTAGCAAGTTCAAAGAACTCCTCCGCTTCATTATTAGTAAGATAGATATATAGATAGATAAGGGTAGATTTTTAATTTAAAACGATGGCTGTGTGAAGTAAATCTCACTTTCCTCAACTCATACAACCTCTCAACATAATTACAACTTGAACTTTGCTCCCCCAAATTTTTACCTTCCCAACTTGAAGCTCTGACTGCCAAATTACCTGAAAGTTCGTCAATATTTCAAGCGAAGTGCTCGACTGGCGCTGCCCGACAAATAAAGATTAATAACTCGTATCGCAAGATCTCGACAATTAGCTAATACAATTTCATACGAAGGAGGCGAGGCCTTTAGGTATCATGTTTTACTTACACAGGATGTTTTCTTATATACACATAATAATGTAAAGTTATTGAAGACATTTTATTTTAATCTAGATAGACCTTTGTTTAGCCACAATCTCACCTGATGGTAAGCGACGATGTGGCTGACGATGGATCACAAAGGTCTAGAAGACACTTATTCACTCTTGACTTGAAGAGACCCAGGTTATAGTTTTCGGGGAAAACATAAACATCAGATTGAGTTATAGGTATCAAAAGTAAGTGGTGTTTTCCCATCTCGTAAGTAAGATCAGTAAGATCGTAAGAAAGCAAACAGTCAGTAGAAATAAGAACTTTTGCGCGCTGAAGATACGTCTAACTTTCACCATCTCTGAGTGACAATAGATATTTGTAACAGTTTTTGATTACTTTTACACTATTGATTATTTTATCCTTTAGGTACCTACTCAAGGATGGTGGCACACACACATCCTTAATCTTTCGCTAACTGTAACTCAGAAAGAGTTAAAGCTGACATCAAAGCAAGTGAAATAAATGTAAATCTAACCAAAATATCCACAAATGTGTCAAATGTGTCGCACATACAGAACAACTTTAAACAAAGCTACATAACTTTATTCAATATCATTATATAACTTTAAGCCGAGCCACTCCGGCGAACTCATTATTTGTTCCGACGTGACAGAGACAACAGTTTTGTACAAATTAAACTTTATCGTAAAATCTGAAAACTCCAGCCTGTAGCTGACCGCATCCGGTGCCATTCGAAAATTAACTCTATTTGGATCGTCCAAAGTTCAAATTGCCAGGTGCATGAGCTGTTAGCTCGTGCTAATTCTGTGGAAAAATAAACTTTATTCAACCGGAATTGAACTCAATTTGTAGTTGATAGAAGTAAGGACTGTGTGTGGTCTGGTCCAACTCAGTTCAGCCTAGTTTTATTTCGTGGGAAAGTCTGCTATCGAAAGGGATATTTCGCAGACAGGTGAATTGATTATTTTTTATTACTAGACAAGACTTGCATTTTTATTGTTCCAATTATTTTATTTCATTTAATAACCACTAAGAAAACTTCAAATTACCTATGTTTTAAATTTTATAGAAACAAAAAACTTTTGCTTTACATTTCAGTTAGATATAATAGTCCAGTCAGCTTAGCATAAAAATGGTCTAAACTTCGGAATGACAGATAATAAGCTGAATTTTCGTATGTAGCTTCATTTAGGCGTCCTAAAAGTTGTCTCAAAAGTCTCATAAAATCTCGTGTCTGCGTCTTAAGTTATTCAAGGTCAAAGGTAAAAAAAATAGTTTTTCGCGAATATCTCGGTTGCTATTGGTCCAATGATGTTAACATCTATTATAAAGTTGTAGAGCATACAATTTGCGACAAATTTTGTTTAAAACATTTTTTCATGCGCTCAACCGTTTTCGCGATAGAGGAGGGTGAGTGAGCAGCGCTCAACCATACGCGTAGGTACTGTAACGGAAAGTCAAACGTGAATATCTGTGAATACCTTGAATTTTGAATAATTTGTTTTATTTATCAGTTAATTATCGACCAAGCGAGCAAAGCGAGCTAAGATCTTACGATTTTGCTTTGTATGTTTGTATGTGTAATTTTTATGTTATCGCATAACTATCGAACCGTTAATCCAATCTGCATGAAACTTGGTAGATAACTAGGTTGTGCTATGGAAATTTGATATATGACATATGAGCGTAATCGATGGAGGGGTTGTAAAGATATTGGGATCTAAAGGGGGTGAAAAAGATAAAAGTTACACAGATATATTGAGTGGGGTGTCATATGAAAGGACTTAATTTTTACATTCCGAAATAGTTTTTATTTTTGTTCTAGGAAGTATAGTTTTTGAAATACACATACTGAACGCTTTGCGCTCACGGCCCTGTATCGCAAAAACGGTTGAGCGCATGGAATTTTTTTTTCAATGAATTGGTCGCAAATTTTAAGCTCTACAACTTCATAATAGATGTTAACATCACTGGACCAATAGCAACCGAGATATTCGCGAAAAACTATTTTTTTTACCTTTGACCTTGAATAACTTAAGACGCAGACACGAGATTTTATGAGACTTTTGAGACAACTTTTAGGGCGCCTAAATGAAGGTATATACGAAAATTCAGCTTATTATCTCTCATTCCGAGGTTAATTCCTAATTTGACTGGGCTATAATAATGATGCCCAAAATAACAAAAGTATGTACCTCTATTGATTTTTTTAATATTTTGTTCTTCATTAAATCCCATATTTTAAAACTCCCCTAATTTCCCAACTTCTAAAAAATAAAACACGAAAGATAAATAGGCCTCGAAGAATTTATCGGGCAAACATTTCCAACTTCTCCCTAATTATTTAACTCCAAGTTCAAAGTTTAGGAAGTTTCTCTCAAATTGGAAATTATCTGCGGGTCAAAAGTAAACACGAATTGGACTCATATTTTAAGGGTTGTGTTTTTATGCAAATGCACGGAACCCACCTTAGTTGCGATAACATCTGAGGGTTCATTAAAACCAAAAAATAATATTCTATCCTAAAATAAGCTCTGTAAAAGGTTTGCCTCGTAGAGAGGGATCACTACGAAAATAGGTTCTAGCTTACAATTTGTAAGTATATTTTTGCACCTTGGCAAATCTAACCTTGCCTATGGCAAGGTTAGATTTGCCAAGGTAGTAAGTAAATACGAATTTTACAACCAAACACCTTCTTTCTTTACGTGGCATTGTAACGCATGACGGGTACGGATAGTAGTTTATAAAAGGACATAGTTAATTTCTTTCTAAACGATAATATTTTTTTTAATTTTAAGTACTTCAGGCGAATAGTTCTTCCATCCATTTATAAATTGTCATCGATTCATCACTTCACATTGCTGGCTTATACTTCGTTTTTTAAACCAGGATCAACTTCAAGACTCTTACGTTCATATTTAGAACTCGATTCTATCAAATTTGTTTCAACCGTTTCCTTACTACCAAGTAGGTACCTACTAAGCCAATTAGAGCAATCACCCGTTATCTTCAGACTGATGTCTACAACAAATGCTAATGAAATTATCACTAAAGCCTACTCCTAGATGTAATTATCACAAACGAGTCGTATCTACAGCAGAATATTTCATAGTCACGAATATATCAGTCACTTACAAAATTTCCAAATTGTAATTTTTTTTAACTAGGACAGTCTGTTCATGTACTGTCTCAGTAAAAAACAACACACTGTATAAAATTTCAATTTGACAAAACTTATCCAGGACATTGTATACTTACTTAAATGTTTAGAGTTTTTAGTCCAACAAAATTGAACTTTATGTTTTCATAGAGAATGGAAGTATAGTGATACAGGGTGTGTTTGGTATCAATTGAGCTGTATATCAGCAGATAGCCCGAGCAATTACAGCTCGATCGAGGAATTACGCCGAGCCGTAATTGCTCTAACGTTTATTGCGATAAAACTCGTGGACAAGTCGGCTTTCTGTTCTTTGAGACTGCCGATTGATATTAGGTTTCGTTGAAAGCTCTAGAAGTCTAGAATTTATAGATTCCCATAAACAGTTTATAGTTTTCAAGGCAGAAATCTTATCAAATTTATTATACTATCATCGACCGCCTGATTTCAGACACTGATGCTATTTTTACCCGGCTGACTGTCAAGTCACCCGGGTTATGTAGATCGCGCGTTTCTATGTGGGTATGTATGTAATATTCTTTATTACCACGTTGCTCCTAAACGGCTGGATGGATTTTGATGAATGAGGTATCGTTAGAATCGTCTCCATCTCGATTGTGCTCTAGGATACTTTTTATTTCGATAAATCAAATAGTGCGGCTAGAAAATGCAACAATGTGTGAATTTTCAAAATGAAAATCACGCTATTATATCAAAATCCATGTCAAAATCAAGAGGTTGGTGGACTGATATCAAATATAATTTTTTTTTAAATCTAACATGACATCTTCGAAGACTAAATCGGGTCTCAAAATTTTTGAAAATCTTTTTTTCGCCCTAAATAGAATTGCTAACCAAAACACATACTAAAACTTTCTATTTAGTCACACGCAACGTTTAGAACAAACTGCATCGAAATTGGTGCAGCTATTTAGGAGATATCTCATATTTAAGAAATAACTTACGCATTTAATTTAGGTACTCACAGAGCCATCTGTGTGTCAACTGTGACAACAACGTTTAGGAAAATGCGCACGGCATCGAACCCTAGATACCTACATAATAATAAATTTGTAATTTAATTTTGTTTTGTGATTGATAAGATAATGCTGTTTCCAACTTTTCAGTTCAGCCGGGTTTTTTTATTTTTGAATAAATTGCTTGTTAGAGTGTTTGCAGTCAACATTGTTGGAATCATTTGTACAATTTATTTTTAGACTCTTCTACAAGTGACCTTAGAAATCTAAATACATAATTCTACACAGCATGTAAAATGTAAAATGTCAATGAAACTAAATCTATACCTAGTACTGAATATTCATGCATCTTCCGAAGACCATTAACATTTTAATCACGATATCGAAGCCATTGTGCCACTTTCCACATTAATTATACACTGAATAGAATTATGGTGCTTGAGGGAATTATTGGTGAACTTGAAAATTCCAAAGGGGATGACAAAAGAGCAAGGTCAAAAACTTAATCTAAGAAGTTAGGTAGTAAAATAAATCAATTTGAGTTTTCAATCACAGAAATCTTTCGTCATCTAAAACAAACTTATCGCAGAAAATATTCAACTAAGTACTTCAATTACAAAGATATTAAAACTAAGATAGAATGCTAAAAGAAAGAAGCTAGTGTGAAAAAAGTTCGATTCAATATTACAGTGAGAGTATTTATAAACTAGCTGCTGCCCGCGGCTTTGCTCGCGTGGTACCCGGATAAAAAGTAGCCTGTTCTTTTCCCGGTCATTATCTATCTATATTTCAAATTTCAGACAAATTAGTTTATTGGTTGTTGAGTTATAGCGGAACAAACACACATCCATCCAAATATGTATATTAGTGTGAAGTGTGATAGAAGTATTTGAAAATATTATATGTTTTTCTCGCTTTTGTTTCATCGCATTTAATTCTCTCTCTCAAAACATTCTTCATACCGGCTTACCGACAGGGTGGCTTACACGAGTCTTCATTATTTCCGCACCTATTCAGTGCGATTTCATAGAAATTGTCGTATAAACCAACCAGGCCATGATAGATGCGCTATTTACGGCTTTCCGGGTATTATACCTCATTCAAAATTCAATAGAAACCGGTGCCTCGTTCAGTTCCATTGTGTTACAGTAGTTTGGCTAGATTTATTTGCAAATTAAGTTACTTTGATAGAGCGGAATTAACCTCGTGATAAATGACAGAAAGGTGTTGGTTAAACACGTCCTTGCATTACTATAAAGTGTATAAATTTTACCTTTGCACGAATGAATTTCTAGCACTTCTAATCAATTCTAAAACATAAACTTTTTATATGACGTAGAGTCAGAAAAACCATCAGTTCCTATTATATTTCATTTAAAATAAACTCTATCATAGCCAATATGAACTTATTATTGCATTGTGCATATTAATGTCATTTAGAAAAAAATATATTGTAATTCACGGGTGTCAATAAAAGAAAATAATCAAAGACCATTAAGTTTTTGACGATCCCTTCAACTCTTTCATCAGGAGTCATTCACTGTTCCTATAGGACCTAAAGTGAAAAGACTAGAGCTTTTTAGCAAGCCCAAGATCAAATTCATCAATTCACTCACTGCTACATAGATTTCCTGCTATCACCTCGCTTGTTATAGATTTGAGAAACATAGGAGGTTGGAACACAACGTTCGCGAGCAACAAGGTGATATACAGCGGGGAGACGCTGGTCTCAAGTGTCTGGCGCTGCGCCAAGGAGACACACAATCCTCGTGGACGGCCGGAAAAATTACACAGCGCTTTATCGGCTGGCCATTATGGAAATTCTACTTATTGCTGGTGAATGAATTATGCTTTGAAGAATGTAAATGCAAATATAAATAAAGCCAAACGGAGGCAAACGTCATCGAACCCCTACCATGAGCGCCGCGCCTGCACCGCTACACGAGAGGAGCCGAGCACTACAGACTAGCGCCGAGCATCGCCATGGGCCACGGCCGTACAGTTGTCACAATGGATCTAGGCATTCGTGAAGTTAGGCTTTTCGCTGCGCAAAAAGATCTCTCACAGAATCTTTTTGACTAGGTATACTTTACATTTAACTATGATAAAATAAATAAATAGTGCATTATTTTAAACGTAACATTGAATTAGCACCGCTCCATTGACGACGTGCATTCAACTTTAGTCATCCCTCCGTGCAATAAAAATGTGATTTATACCGCGTTTAAGAAGGGCCGTTTCGTGCGACAAATAAACATCTACTTTACTTTATTGGTACTTTCATATTTTATAGTACACACTATTTCGAATGCATTATAATATTTTCATTACAAACCATTCAGACCGACATGTGTTTACGATAAATCAGTTTTACTGGAGATGTGTAAAAGTGTTAAGGGCATAAAATCAAGGGTTTGAAAGTGAAGATTCGTCGAAATCGGCAGATAAATCATGATGAAAGAAGGTTCATTGGTGGCAGAGTCATAAAAATATCCTCGAAAATATGAAGATGAGGCATTATCCTTATTTTAAGGCGACCGTAACTTTTAAGGACCTTTTTACAACCCGCGGATATCCTCTGCAATAAGAATTTTCAAGGTTTTACGAAATAAATTTAAGAATACTTATTACTTGCATAGCCTTAGTACTTTATCATCGTGAGAAACCCACAGCGGAGTTTATGGGTTGTTTAATTATGGTGAGACATTACCGCTTTAGAACCAACTGAAATTACAAATGTCAAGCAAAGAATGTAGAGGTTATGATTTATTCCATCAATTCGCGATTCAACCCACTGCTTCTGTATTTCCGAATATTGTACAGTATGCTAACTTTCAGCACCGTTGACATTCAACGGAAAATCTACCATATGCTGTACAACTTGAAGGGCATTTTCGAGTATAGAGAATAAGGCAGATGGTTAGACTTGAGCGGCGAACTGTACTTCAGTTCAGGTCTGCGTGGGTGTTTATGTATGAGCGCTGTTGTTCTGTTGATTTCCATATTACAGTGAAATGTGCCGAGATTACGTTCGCTTACAGAAGTAAACGTCAGCGAAAATATTGTTTAAATCTTCTGAGAATACTTGAAGCTGTATATAATTTAAATCGGATATAAAATTAATAAGAGCGTAAAGATTTCTTCTTGGTAAAATGGAACATGTTGACACGTAATCCCGAAGCATCAAAAATATATTTCCTCTATCTCTAGATACTAGGATTTGCGTATACTATAGTTTCAATATGCCTGAGTTTATACTCATGTCTTAGTAAATTATTCAAGAACGAGCCTATTCTTTCTTTAGTATTAAGATTAGATAGGGATTAAGTTATTCAAATGTTTCAAAACTATTTCGTATCAAAGATGATTTTAGAAGTTTGAGCTAGACACTACTAGGTCTATTCTTGTTATAACTGAGTTTACTATTGCCTCTTGCATCTGAACTACGAATAGATCAGAATAACAAAAGCAATCAACATACTCAGTGAGCTGTCACCCCTGTATACAAACCTGGCATCAATGTACAAAAATAACATATTTGAAACGGCCGATGCGCTCGTAAAATTTCAATATCCGTCGACCGTCGTTTTATCTCGGCTTTTGTCGACTACCCTCTTAAAGCGAGTATCTGAAAGACACACGACTTTGTCTACATAAAACTAGTAAGATGCATCTTTGACTTAAAATGATTACACGATAAACTTACTTTGATCACAATTTTTCCTCGCGAGAACATGGGAATAGGTAATAATGATTGATTGGTAAACAAGTACTTTGGTCCTTTAGAAAATTAGCTAAGTTCTCCTCCAGTTTACGAGGTCTAAAATCTGTATCACCAGATACAATTTGCCGACACCATTGCAAATTCTGGCTAAGTAGGTACCTACTTAAAACAATCTTTAAATTAATGATGATGACGGGTAGTTTTTTTTACAGATAAAGGTGGTATTGAAGTTGACTGCGAACACTTAAGACGAAAATTATACAACTTCGAAAGGCTGGTGAGAGAAAAATCTGGGGAAGAGCTGTGCTAATACGGAGATAGGTTGAACAAAATAAATAGGCGGCGATTCTACTGGTATAGCTTTTGCTAAAGACTGAAATAATTTCTTGATTTCAGCATAATCTGTCGGCGCCATATCAAGTTGTCGCCGAACGCACCTTAAAAAAATCTTGGAAAAGCTTTAACATCATCCATTAATTTGCTTTAAGATAACTGAGTAAAGAAAGAAAATTGAATAAAAACACCATCAATCATTTTCAATCAAGAATTAATTGTTAGTTACGTTAACAACAAAAACAATGCTTTAAATCAGTTGTCAAAGTAATCATAAGTTCAAGTAAAATAATTCGTATACTGCCATGTCTGTACGTCCAAAATGTTCACCCTGATAGATGCGACGTGATGATAACATTCAACAATTGCCGCGCGAAGCGACAAGATGAAGTTGTTTATTGATGAAATGAGTTTTCCAAGAGGGTTGTGTATTATGATGTTGGAAATGTTGCTTTTATCAATAAACTGTATACAGCCAGATGTTTGAATTTGAAGGAACAGCTATTAAGAGGCCTGCGACAAGCGAATTTCTATGAAAACGTAATACCGAAATCATTTAAAATTTAAGCACATTTTATCAGTTTATGTTGTTAGATTAAGAGAGTAGGTATTTTTCTAGGTTTCTGTTACACTTTTGTTCAGAAAAACTTACCTAAAAAGAAATGTAAGCAAATTGAATTGAAATCTTTGTAGGTACACCAAAAATGGCATTTTTTCATTTCATTTGTTCGATAGTAAGTTTTTTGGAACAAAAGTGTAACAGGAACCTAGATAAATACTGCCTTTATCCAAATAATAACTTAAAAATATGAGTGATAAAAATATGCTCAAATTTTAAATTATTTTGGTATTACGTTCCTAGGTACGTAAGTACGTTCGCCGGTTCCTTAAGGATTGGGATTTGAGCTATTATATTACATTTACATAAGTAATCACTATTTTGAGTCTTATGCCGCCTATACATGTCGGGCGAGCCCAAGCCAGCGCAAGCGAAGGCAAATGCAAACAAAAATTGGCGCTTGTATTCACTCGGCTAGCTAGGCGAACGATAGCAAGGCAAGGCAAATGGTGCTGTCCACACGTTGACACTGGCGTTCACTCGGCAAGCCTGCGCCAGCGTGTAGTAGCGGTTTTATAGAATTAAGTGAAGACTTTCGATTGGGTCCATTATTTGCCACCAGTTTTTCGCAAAAGTTGATGTAAAGGTCAATGCTCGCGTGAGTTTTTTTTTTTGTAGAAAGTATGCATTAATAATGAAATATTTTGACATTATTTTTACCATCGTAATTTACGCTTTTTCATTGCTTTCTTCTGTAATAAAAAATCGTTTTCCTGAATATACTTACGACCCAACACCAACTTTGTGTTTTACTTGTTTTACAGCATATTTTTGAAAACATGATTTCAAATACCTTAATGCACTCATGTGCAGGCGACTAAACCGCCTGCACCGCATTACATATTCGTACAAGTACAGGGCCGGCCCTCGTACCTGTCAGCAGCGCGAACTAGAGGCACTCCATTACGCACTGCAAAATCAGCCGTCCACTAATTAATTATGGCTGCAATGGCCCTCCATTTCCTATGGAAGTGGTTAATTTAGAGCCTGATAGGGCCTCGTTAATTTCCGCTACAAGCCACTTGTCATACACCCTGAGGGTTATCATAACTCATTTCCTGCTCTAAAACACCCTATTGAGCTGTAGTGAACAACAATTTGAATTGGAGTGGCTGGGGTCTAGTAACTAATAAATATTGTTTTAGGCTAAGCTTGTTTTGCAGCTTGCCTAAACACTTGAATTCCTAAAAGGGTGAAAGGGTACGTCGACGTCGATGATGTAAAGCTACGTGTAGTAAAGTTACCAAATGGAAGGGTGACTTCTAGTTGTAGTACCGCTCCCGTGTTTCGAAAGGCCGTTATCGGCCCAGTTATAAGTACATCTATTACTATAGTAGCTTGAATAGGCCACAATTGTTGATTCCTAGCTCATTGGAATTTCTTTAGCAAAATAACTATTTTTAGTTTATTTATTTGATTTTCAAAGTTTAGAGAAACTAATGGAATAATGTAGCAGAAGACTTCAGTATTCCTAAACCTAGTCCTAGATCTAGTTATCAGTTTCTAAAAAGCTAAGCAACAAATCAATGCTGAAGCCTCGACTCAAACTTAAGCATCATCCAATTCGTAAAACTAAGGTACAAGTAAAACTTAGTTGTAGCTTTTACTAGGGTACAAGTAAATACCTTACCCCCAAAACAATATTCCCAGACCTCAAGAAACAGAGTGTCATTACTCGCAACATAATCAGCGTTTAATCAAGAGCGTGGAGTTACAAGCTAGACGCGTCCCGCGGGTGCTCGCGAGCTGATTGCCGCGCGTGGAATTACATCCCATCGCCGAAAATATTGCCGGCGGAATTACACGAACCACTATTAACGGAGATGTGTGATGGAGTCGATAATGAAAATACCTTACAGGAGACTTAAGTTAATAAGACCAAGTAAAATCACTCACCGGCCTGCCCATACCTGAAGCTTTGAAGACCGCCGAAAACAGGAAAACGTGGAGAAGCATAGTGCAACGAGTGATGAACTCAAATTCAGAGTAGACACGACCTTCAGTAATGAAGATGCCGACTGAGAAGAGAAGAAGTTAATAAGAGAGTCAGATGAGACAGAGAGAGAGAAAATCAGTCTTTTGGAAAAAGATTTTAAGAAAATAAAAGATTTATAAAGTAAACAGTTGTGTTCATTTAGTAAGAGTAGATTATGCTATTATGATTATTAAGTAGACCAAAGGGATTATTGTTTGGTTTGTGATGGATGATTATGGTTTTTAATTAATGTTGTGTTTGATCTTCGGGAATGGCTACCATGCCATAGAGGTATATCTCCATGGCATGGTAGACATTCCCTAAGATCTACAAAGATCTTTCTCGAAGATCCTATAAAGGTATCTGAAAGGAATCAGAAGTACATACATCCAAATACATATTTGGCAAATGTCTCATTTAGAAGTTAGAATTCCATACGTGACAAGTTCAAAGCCTATGACCGCATATTAGAATGCTAAAACCATTCTTTTTTTAAAAGACAAATCAGTTAGTCAAGAGATGCAATGCAGTAAAAGTATTTCGTTTGTTGACGGTTTGGTTTCAAGGTGCGGTACTAATCGTAACACGGCACGTGCCGCGGTGCCTTCAATAACATGTAATTTTGCCTCGTCCGCGGCGACAGATGTTTGTTTTCAATACCCTCTTATTGCGAGTTATACTGTTGTTTGTTCGTCATTTCTTTTCTAACACGTAGTTTATTGTTTCGCTTCGGTTGTTCGGTTGGAAGGGTTCATGTGGGACCGATAGTTTCGCAGAAATTGTTATCCGCGTTATGTTTCGACTGCTATCGAGTTTCCTTATAAATTGCTGTATTCTGTTATTACTTACGTGTAATATCATGTGTCTTTTTGGATACGAGTATCTGGAAATAATACTTTGCTATAGATTATTATTTACTCCTAAATAATACTTCCAAAATTTTGTGTCTGTTTATTTTCTAGGCGGTGCGCTACATTTCAATTTATTGTTTTGGAACCCCGCATATTATTTCATACAGTTTATAATGAATGTTTAACAAAAATGAAAAGTCTCATCTCATATATTTCTTATAGTTGATTTCGTAATATTGTAATTTTTGTTCATTAATTTTGCCTCTAAATGGAACATGAAAAAGCTGGGCCTCTAAAATAACATACAAGAAATAGGCAGGAATCAGAAAGTAGTTATACAGTTATCTATGAGTATTTCCAAAGATTGCACTATTAGTCTGCTCTTTGACATCCATTCATCCCCTGCATAACGAGTTTAAGCTCATAAGCCGCGACGTCGTAAGCTGCCCCGCACCCGCACCCGCGGCATGCTCGCAGCCTACGGCGCCCATTAAAAAGAAGGGAGAAATTAAGCAGCATACCAGGGCTGCCCCCGCATCAGCTCCGAGGAAGGAGCAGTGTGATCAAGAAGGGTTTACTGAAGTGGTACGGAAGCACCGGAAATCATCAAGCCGGAACCAGTGTGGTACTGCTTCGGGAACTGGTTCTGTGTTCCGAGCTGAGGTATCAACTACCCAGCTTTACGTCTCACGAGTTCACTATGCCGTGAAGGCTGAAGATGTAGTAGACTACATCAAGAAGAAGTCGGGCTTAACGCTCAGGGTCGAGAAGTTGGCTTCTCGCCATAACGTGAGTTTTGGTTCTTTTATGGTGCGAGTTCCAACACGCTGTCTCTCGACCTATATGAGTCAGGAGTACTGGCCTGCAGGAGTCAAATTTCGACGGTTCATCGGTCGACTGCCCCAGAATCGTAGTGCTGACACCGCGATTGCGTCTCACGTCGCAGAAAAAACGTGTTCTTAGTATTTTAAGATATATAATTGTATATATGTTAGTCTGTAAGGTATATATTCTATGGGCCTTATATTAAGTATTTTAACATCTTGTTACTTAGATAAGTTGCCTGAAATAAAGATATTATTATTATTATTATTATATTATTATTATATTATAAAAGGGGTCCAAAAATGCGAAGTGCATTTGATTTCGATAGTTGATCACGTTTTAATGTTTGAGTAAGTAAAGTATAACTCACAAAAAATCCCCTTCAAAGGGAACAGTAACTGTTTGACATCCATTACTAACAGAATGGAGATGGTTAATTGGCAAAACTATTAACGAACACTTGTGTTTGACGGGGATATGTAGCTGGGAATTGAAAAATGGTGCCCAAGAGGCGTAGGCGTGGAAAAATTGAATTTATTATTTATGAATATTGTTACACCATATTTGTTTATCTTGTATTTTTTTTTTAATATACTTACATTGATAAACAAAATACAGAAGAAGTACCTGGTTGGTTTTAACCTCATCTTTTATTTAGTAAAAATAATAATAATAATAATAATAAATATTGCTGGACTTTTGACACAGCGCCATCTAGCCCCAAACTAAGCAAAGCTTGTTCTATGGGAAAAATATTTTCATAGATCGAAGAAAACCTCAAGAAGTTAAATCACAAAATTACGATATAAAAAAAAAAAACACAATTTACAATTTAATAATTTTCACAGCAACAAAAGGATAAACATCCCTCAGCGCAGCGTCCAAATCCATAACACTACACCAACCCTTATAACTACCCTGACAGTGGAGCTGACCCAAGTGGCTCCACAAAAAGCGTGATATACAGCCTCCAGCCGGCGACCAGGCGACATTAGCAAGACGCTAAGCCGAGTGCACAAAAACCCGAGCTATTGTGCAACTGACAATGAGCTGCTAATACATGGCGGGCGTGTTGAACCTTTCAGTATGGAACTGAGAAAGGCTTTTAATGTTGTTGTGATGAAATTCAGAGCGAATGAACTGCCTGAAAGCAACAATAGCACGCAATCTGTTAAGGATAAGTATAGGTAAAGTAGTAAAGTGGATAGATGGATAGTGTAAAGGGCATTATGACGAATATGGTGAGAAAGAAGTAAATGCGGAGATGACGACTGATATGGGAGGAAAATAACCTATCACTATCATGCTGATCTCATCTAAGTAGGACATAAAACTAATAAAAGTAAAATAAACCACAGTTGAAATGAATAAGGAAAACTTGGAACTGAAATTCGCTTCTAGAATCATAAATGTGTTTACTAACTGCATCGGTAAAGTAGGTTTCGTACAAGCTTAGCTTAAACAGTACTTTGCACATGCTAGTGTGTGGTCAGTACATTGTTCGCAGCTCCGGCCGAGCACAATAAGCGTGCCCATTCGGCGCCACCCGCTTTGTTTACTAAGTCCACTGCGTTAGCTTGCTAGTGTATCAATGGAATGAGTTTGAATGGACACTACTTTTATAATAGCCTCATTCAACTAAGCGTGTGTATTGTTTGAAATTCAATTACCAACCAATTTAAAATGAAAAAAAAATCTAATTGCAGACTATAATACACCGTCCTAAATATCTGTGAATAAAAGAACCGATTCTTTAAAATATGTGTACCTACTTTCATACATTTTGTCGCTTTATGTGAGTATAAACAGAAAAGCCGCAGTCATTACCGAAACATATGTAAAATGAGAGCATAAAACAGCATTACAGTAACAGGTGTGACAGCCACCGTGTTGCGACTCGCGCCGCCTCATTGAACATTTCGCGGAACGAACGCCGGCCGGCACGCTGCGATGTGACGTCACACATGTAATGTATACTAGGCAGAAGAAATTAGATGTAAATAGATTAAATACAAGTGATTCAGACGTAATAAACACTAAACAAAATAGCTAGTTATCACAATGTAAAGCATGACAAACTAGTAAGAAAATCTAAAGAATCAAGCTGTTATAATTTAGTCAAAAAAAATTCAAAAAGTGCGATGTCCAAAGTAATATGGACAGCAATGATAAGTTATAGTGTCACTAAGAAAGTAACCACAGACAATACCAACATTAAACTTGTACAAGACAATACAGACAGTCATTCCGAGCGTGCGGTGCGACTGACAACCGAGATTAAACCGAACATTCATCTACACCATTAGTACACAACTAATAGATATGTAAATGAACAGGCACTTTCAAAAGCTAAGCGTGACGCAACCTCACAGATATTTCAATTGTGCTAGAACATTGAATATAAAGGAACAAATCCATACCGCACTAAGAATACTCGATAAATTGATTAAAGAAGAACCTCCTCCAATGTAACTCAATGACACGACTTTTAGTCGACATAATAATAGATTTTTTTGAAAATTTCAAAATATCTAGTACTCCTCCGCCAAACTATACCAAAAAAGATTCGTCAAAATTTTCACGCTAAAGCCACCCAACCACCCACTTTCCACAGCCTAACCTTACTATGCCAGGCTAGTCAGGGCAAATCCGGGAACAGCACCAGCGCGAAAACAAAAACAAAAACTTGATGGTCTTCGACACGTGTTTCACCCCTCCACGGGGCATCCTCAGGAAATAATTGACTCCCTCTGTGTGCTTGTGTCCCGTGGAGGGGTGAAACACGTGTCGAAGACCATCAAGTTTTTGTTTTTGTTTTCGCGCTGGTGCTGTTCCCGGATTTGCCCTGACTAGCCTGGCATAGTAAGGTTAGGCTGTGGAAAGTGGGTGGTTGGTGGCTTTAGCGTGAAAATTTTGACGAATCTTTTTTGGTATAGTTTGGCGGAGGAGTACTAGATATTTTGAAATTTTCAAAAAAATCTGAATATGGACTTCCGCAAAGTCACGCCTGAATCAATTAACTGACATAATAATATGACACAAGAATCTCAAAGTTATTATTAAAGTATGTAGGTAACTATGTATGTTGTATTAAAAGAGTTATACTTTTGTAATTCGCCGTCCCCGGGGAACAAAATGATAACTGCCATTATCTTAGTTTTAGTGTTATGCCATATTTGTAATCTTTGGGTGCTAATACATCTGCTCAATTTTTTTCGTAACTTTCATACAGTTATTCGCGAAGTTACAAAATATTACAATACTATTCCACGATTCGACCCATGCCTGAAGTTACAAGAATAAAGTTGTATTATAATCTTATCAAATTGTATTTACACCTGTTAATATGACAAACACTCATTATCATTATGTTCTCGTGAAAAATATTCGTCTAGATAATGATAACCGCATGTTATCATTTTATTCTCGTCAAAACTCGTACTTGCATTTCGTATAATACACTATTATCATAATCGCTTCCACCCTGGTAAAGCGTCGAATAACATGATAGAATAGTCGAACAATATTAGGTTTTGCCTAGAAAATACGAGGAATAAAATGATAATCGACATTATAGAACTTAGACGGTGATTGATTTTGACTAACTTCTTATTTTTTAAATATCTCTATTTTGGCATTTCTTACGCGTGTGTCATTAAAACATTCCGAATGCAAAAAAAATCAGCATTGCTTAAAGCTAACAATCATCTGTCTACGTCCAGTATTTGTGAAGTTATTAACGAAAACATGTTTTTTGCTCCTCCTGAAAAGTTACGTTTTTGTAGTTATCATTTTGTTCTCCGGGGACGGCGAATTGTAACTGATCAAACACAACGATAAAATTACTGATCATAAAGTGTTATATTATAGAATCTAAGAAGGTGGAAAGTCACAAAATTTTAGTTATCGAGTCAATTTAATGAATTGTATTACGAGGAAGCGTAAAGTCGGTCAGAAACTTAAAAGTAGGAAAATCAAAATGAATTTGAGTAAGAAGACTAGTCGCAATAAAAAGTCGCGTCTGACGCAAATTTTCTAGCTCAAAGCCTCGTGTGAATAATTCAATAAGAGATTATGGTTTCATATTCGATGTGGATGACAGTTATTGTTAAATAAAACGATACTGATGCTAAATTATTAGACGTGATGCTGGAATTTGATAGCCTTGCAACACTTTTATGGACTTTCAATTTGCTACTGAAATGCTACTTTCAAAATGATTTCTATTTATGTGTTTGTTTATTAACATACATTGAAAACGACTTAAAATAAAATCTAATAAATAGGTCCAAATGAGAATAATAAAAAGTTTCTTGAATTTAAATGATGAAAATAGTAAGATAAAAACTAAACAATGAATACTGGTCAATGACTGCGGTAAAACCAGTAGCAATATTTTACCATCCCATAAAGCACTATGCAGGCATCGTAGGTTCAAACAAGTTTTTTGAACCACATACAATTAAAAAACGCTGTTTACGGCTATTGGCCACGAATAACAAGTTCTTTATGATGCAAATGAAACGTTGTTACAATAGTAACAGCTGCGCAATCAAGTCGCGCGATCAACCAGAACCGGACACCTTGTGCCGAACTGACACGCCCATAATATAATAAAACATACAGTAGGAATATTTACTTGCTATCATTGATTCTTGATATTCCTGTATCCAGAGTGATGGTAAGGATTTCCAGTTAGTATACTTCTTTTGTTTTGCAACTTCTTAACAGATTTTGTGTGCTAAGTACTTCTGGGTCAGCATTGGAGAGCATTCAGGAAATATGAAACGATTAGGTGAATTATTCATTAGAACACTAATAGATGAGGAAATAAAAATATTCAGGATCAATGATAATGGTAAAAAAACATATTTACGGACCTTTTGAAGCCCAAAACATTTAAGGTGTCTAATTCAATTTCAAAAAACATCAAAGCAGTAAAAACAAATAAAGATATTCAAAAAACATCACTGACACAAATTCGTAATCAAATCCAAACATCCTATACACATAAAGGGTTGCAGCGCACCCCGGGAGGGCGTGATTCAGGGGTCATTGTCTCGCAAAAGGCCGAGGGACGTTTTAGCCCATTACTGCAGTTGATGACGGACAAACAGACGCACACGCAAACTTTGGATTACAATGATTGCGAATCGGTGATTTATGTGAGAAAGAGAATCGGACAATAGCTAGCGGCGTTATTGGCTGATGTTTGTGAGAAGGATACATTCCGAGTTGCGAAGCAAAGCATAGGGAAGTAGAGTTTGGAATTTATGTTGCTATTTTATTTCTCACACAGAGCCTAGAGCTATGCTATTTGTGTAGACAAATCCTACAATGGTTCTATTACAAAAAGTCTGAGGTGTCGTGAAAAAGATCTAGTTTCGGAAGTGTTCAAAAGGCTTATATATAGCTCTAGTATGATTGAAAAAACTGGAAGCGCTGAAATTTATTTTAAAACGTTACTATAAAATACTTATGATGTTATCAAAACTAAAATCAGATACTAAGCTCACAATACTTGTTATTTTAGACATCCCCTTAGTTAAACCACGTGGATGGAAACGCGGGTCAAATTGGATTACAAGACCAACAGAAAGGCCGGTATTAAGAACAAAACAGCCGCAAACTTTTCATTTCATTACCCAATTACACGGAACAACGGCTTTCCGACCATAATGAAACATTATTTTGACTTAATTGAGTAGAAGTTAGGCATTACGCAAGCCAAATGCTAAATGTTCTTAAAATAAAGTTATTCTACTTCGTAGCCTATGCGTCGGTAGGTTAGATACCTACCTAATATTTGCAAGATCTTTCAATTTTTGTTTAGGGAAAATTTATGGATTTTTAAATAAATTCCTGTTTCTTGAAGGTCAACATTAAACAAACATACATGTTACTTTCCATAATAATTATGAACTATACGAAATTCAGTATATTACTGGCCAGTCCATAATATACGATTCTTGAGTCATTCTGTAGAATTATCGATCGAGCGAGCGAAGCGAGCGAAGATCTTAGTGGTAAGTTGGGCGATTTTGCTTTGTATGTTTGTATGTTTACGAATTGTTGTGCGAGCATAACTGTCGAACCGTTCATCCAATCTGCATGAAACTTGGTAGGTCAATAGGTTGTGGTAAGGAAATTTACGGTGGAGCATATGAGCTTAATCGAGGAAGGGGTTGTGAAGATATTGGGTTCCCAAGGGGGTAAAAAATTATGAAAGTTACACAAATATATTGAGTGGGGTATCATACGAAAGGGCTTATTTTGTACATTCCAAAATGGTTTTTATTTTTAATCTAGGATGTATAGTTTTTGAAATACGACCAAAGACCAAAAACTACGAAACCAGAGCTGCAAGAGCTCCCGTTTCATAGAGTTTCGATGTCTTCGTAGCTCATTGACTGGTCGGTCTTAAAAAGAGAGTGGCATCGTTGCGGTTTGGTTTGCAATGATTTTAGATGCTACTTGATTTATTTTCATGATAAAAAAAATTTTGATAAAAAATGAAAATAATTGGGGTAAAAAAAGTTAAGTAAACAAATATATTGAGTGCGGTGTCAAATGAAAGGTCTTTATTTGTACATTCTAAAATAGTTATTATTTTTATTCTAGGACGTATACTTTTAAAAATACGACGAGAATTCATAAATATGAAATAAATGAAAAATTAGACACGACATTATGTATTGCATGCATGCTAGTATTTTTTACCATGAAGAGCTAGCGCAATAGGCATACCCGGCAGTAGTAGCACTTGAAATTATAGGGGTAGTCAGAAGAAAGTCCAAATGTTGGCCATCTACGGTGCGCGAGATCTCAGTTCGGGGCGAACTACTAGTATAAGGTAGAATAGAATAAGAATTTATTTGGATAACACAACATAGCGTAGACGTAGACGTAGGTACATTGAAACATTGGACATAGAAAAACACAAAGTAAACAAAGCAGAAAGGAGATTAGGTGAGGGCAGAGGAGAAGGAGACCTATTAGGTATAGGTATCTAGATATTCGATTCATAATCAAGGCAGAGTACTGTCAAGTTTCCATTTAACTTAAAAATGTAATTTATTTCATTATTCTTCCATCGAATGTTTTCAATCTCGTTTCCAAATGCTTTTAATTTGTTTAGAAATCTTGTAGAAATGTTGTTGAGAGATACAAATCAAATTATTTAGTTACCTTTCAGATTTAATGGAGACCTAAAAGTTCGTTTCCCCAATTAACATCGGCTTAAAAGGCAGGGTCGTCTAATCTGATTTAGTTGGATCAGGATGTCTTCCTCATTAAAGTCTTTTAATGCTTGAATCGGAGATCGTTAAATTGAATATTGTTTATGTAATTATGAACTCTCTTCATAGTAAGGACTCTAAGAAAATATAAATAATTTTTCATAAACATCTTAATAACTTGATGTTTCGGGAAACTAAGGCTTGTTTTCCCAATTTTTATTATTCAAAGAATTAAATAAAGAAAAAATATTAAATAACGAAGAGAGGCTTAGAATGTACTAAGTTATTCTACGGGTGTTTCTCGAAGTCAAAGCTTATCTAGCTTAAAATCGTCACATCTTGTTTTTGTTAATTTATTATTCTATCAATCCTATCATCTATCTATTCCTTTCTATTTGTTATTTTATATTAAATACGTCCAGTGTCTAGTATAACTGTAAATGAAGTTGTCCCTGCAGTGAGCTCACTCGATCTATCTCGTGGGTCCGATAACAAGTTGCACCAACAGCTTTCTAGTTAAAACATACTTTTGGCCGCTAAGTGACAATATCAACAGAGATTAGGGTTAATGATTCTATCGAGTGTGCTTTTACGGTTACAAAACGTGGGTTCAAAAATGTTTGGTCATTGAAAGTTTATATAAATAAAGTGTTAAACTGGAGTCTTTAGTCTCTTGACACTTGGTCTTTTTGAATATTGTAGGTATTTAATTTTAGCTTTATTTAGTTTTGTAAGTTCGTCTATTACCCGATTTATAAAGATTGGGTAAGTTTTTTAGAGATGAATAACTTTTTTCTCAGTGTACATACCTACATCTAATGCAGATATTATCTGCATTAGAATTATTGTTTAAAACTTGGGTAGGTATGTTAGTCTGTAATAATTTAAAATTCGTTTTTTAATTGTAAAAAAAAACGAAACATAAACAAGCATGGTAGACATTTAAGATCCTTTGAAAATGTCTAAGGGTTACGTATTATCATAATGTAAAAATTCTATTTGTCATTGTGACCGTCATTATTATGGTTTCTAGTTTATCTAGGTAAATTTTCGTGCATAGATACTATTTATACTGCAAATTAATTTTGATTTCAACTAACTTAATTATTCAATCAAATTATTGTGTAAACTCTCAGAAATTGAACACCAAAAGTATCCCCTTCAAGTTAACAGGAGTCAATTACTGTCGAATATTAATTAACCATACATCGGCCGTGTTCGAAATGAGCTCTCAATTAAGTCCCTCATAAAGGCATCTTGATAACCGTGTTTTAAAAGTAAACAGTACCAGCATGCCTGGCATCACGTGCTTTACAAGTTAATTTCGGCTTTTAGGGTTCAATGCATAAATTCAGTCAGCCATTATCAATGACAGCTCTGATAACTATGATCCTTATGAACACGATAGTTTCATGTTATTCTGATTCTTAGGAACATGATAGCTTCATCTTCATAAGATTGAAAGTTTTGAACCTACTGAATTAAAACGTAAATAAGCGAAGGTATATTTTACATTTCATCGTTGAATGTAGTATCTACCAAGTACCTACGTATTTGGTATCCTTATCATTATCATCATCATCACATTGGTCTTTTGCCTCTTGTACATATGATAATTTTAATAAAACTATGTAAGTAATTATTACTTCTAACTGTAAATAAATGTTTTCTTGATGTTATATTATTTTTTTCATACTCATTTAATTTGTTATTAGGTACGTATTTAATCTTTTTTTTTATATTTTTTAGTATTTAATTTTGTTATTTTCATATAGATCAAGTTTTTTACTTCCGTTTTTAAACCACTTTTAAAAGAATGATCGAACCAGAATACCTATATTATAAATACCATTTACTGCGACCTGTAAGCATTCGTTTCGCTTATTTCGCTCGCTTTTAACTACTTTCTTCAATTACTAAAATTGCTTTTGAGTAAGTTCCCTACTTAAATGAAGTTAGTTTAGGATGAGTAGCAGTGAGTATATTAACTGCATTACCGGCGCGAGGTGCGCGAGGTGCGGGAGTATCAGCTCCATTACGGGAGGAATTCATTAGTTCATCGACGTCATTAGATGCGGCTTTGTATGAAGTGTGAGCTAGAAACTCAGTTCAAATACATTTTGTTTTATCCTTTTTAGAACTAAGCTCATCTTATTAATTCTTATTGAGTTTAATTATAGTAAAATCTTAAAAATAAACGTGCGTTTTTTAGGTACCCTAGGTGTTTGAGTATGCACTATGTAGATACATAAGTATCTATAGAATATAATTTTGAATAAACTATTTATAATAATCAATTTTTCTAAATCAACTTTTTGAAATAAATTTTCTTTTGAAAGTTATTCGATGAAATTTGAAAAAAATATATATATATGCATAAGTAATGTTTTGTTTCATCATTCTTTATGTGGGTAGTTATAATGATGATTACATCTTCCCGCTCTATACTATCTCTCAGCCCACCTTATGCCCTTTCCTTTTAATAATATTTAATCTGAAAGTTTGTTTGTTCGTGTGTCAATCATTTCTTAATAATTATATAAAATAAATATTGCTGGACATTTCACACAGCATCATGTATTCCCAAGCTAAGCAGAGCATAATAATCTGTGCACATTTTGGTTAAAACTTAATAGTAAGTAAGTTGGCCAAGTCTGGTGACGGAATTTTTTAGGCCACCTAAAGGCCATGGCTTAAAAGTCGGGACCAACAATTTAACGTGCCCTCCGAAGCACGAAACTTGTAATAGGTGTTATAGTAGTAGTAGAATGTGGCCTAGAATACAGGCTATCGAAAATGCTGGTATGTGAGTAAAGTCACTGGCGGAAGCTAGTTAGAGTTAATTCAGATCTCCTCCGGGAGCTGACTCCCACTCACGGCTCAGATCACATCCGATAGCATCACTTGGCGTGAAGGAATCTTAATTAGTTAATGAGGCTGGTGCTAGTTCATTGATCTTCATTAAATGAGGTAAGAGTGAATTTATGAGGAAGAAGATCAATAAATAAATAATAATAAATAAATAAATAAATGCTTATTTTCCAAACAGATTTCACATTGGGTGCCGCACTAGGTCTAGCCTGTGTCGCGGAAACCCTAACTAGATTTGTCAAAAGCTTTAACAATGAGAACCTTTATGCGTGGCAGATGCACAAAATAAGTGACTTTACAAAAAATCAAATTATTTAAAGACTTTTAGTTGGTTCCAACAAAAATAGATAAATACTAAGTACATACTAATCTTTAAAATAATAAAGATGATTAGGTAACTATATATATTTTTTATTTAAAAACTTTTTAACTAAAACCGATGTAGCTTTGGACGTTCTTGTTTGATATTATGATTGTATTAAAGTGACGTTTTCAAAATAAGTAAAAAAAAAAAATTAAAAATACTTAGGTACTCAATTTACAGTTTCTAATGACACAATCAGTAAGTAGGTAGGTACGTAAGCATCATCAATAATGATCAAGAGTAATAGGCTAAGACTGTTCATTCCTGTCCCTCAGATACTATCAAGCTTAGATAGGTACAATGTGCTCATTACCTGGAACTAAGATCAAATCTTCAGATACAAGGTGCGTGGGAATCTCAATAAGTTAAGAAATAGCAGTAAGGCCCTATAAAGCTTCTTAGAACATTACAAAATTAAAAACAAATTAAAATGCTGGACTTTCGCTAAACAGAGCTTGTGTTATGGGAACGACATGACTGCTATACCACTACTAATATACTTTTTTTTCGTTAAAACATACTCGTTATGTATAAAAAACGCTGTCAGAAGTCTGGACTCGAGACAAACATTTGCAGATTATACAAATTACACATTTAATTAATTTTATTCACAAAGGTTGTCAGAAAATACCAACTTTGATTTGAAATGGACGCAAAGGACCTTTAGAACTCGATCGAATAACTCTCAAAGAGTTTATATATAACAGGAAATAAATTAGGTCGTGAACGGTCGAATAAAAAGGTCAGTTGAGTTTCCGAAATACTCAATTCCTTACCAATTTACCCAACAATGCCTTCCAATCAACCTTGAAACATCCTAAAACAATTTTCCCAATAAACGAAATCTGCATGCAAAAACTCGACCAATTTCCGATGTTGGATTCTAGGTGTTATCTCTGGGTTGTAAAGTTTAGAGTCCTTTGCAGCATGCTGTGTAACCAATAGGCCTTCGCATACAATCAATTAGGTGTGACCCGCCACCTCGGGAGCCCGAGCCCTTGGAGGGTTATTGGTGAGCAAACTTTGCTAATAGGTATCGACGAGATTGCTCCGAGGTGCTAATGAGGGAAAATGCTTGCACTGAACATGCAGTCGTGTTTATTTCTTGTTTGTGTGGCTAATTTGCTGGGGAGCTTGTAATGAACACTGTAACTAACATGTGAGCTATGTAAATGTGTGCTATATACACAATTTAGTAGAAAATAGTGGTTATGCTTTTATTTATAATAAAAAAAAGGTTCTTTATGAGCTGATATACGAGTAGATGTGATATAAGAGTCATGAGAGAATGCTTACATTAAACGAGACTATAACGTCTAGAACAATTTTGATATCGATCATTTCAAGGCTTGCACTAAAAATACCCAGTCAATACACCGTGTGAAGCTGTTTTTTTCATAGATAATCCAAAAATACAAAAAAAATGTTTGATCTCCAAGCGATTTTTCGGACTTTCGGATCATTGAAAGTTAAGATACATCCCTAGGCGTATATGGCTATTAATATTGCATGATTGAATATAAATATGCCTCACGATTGAAAAAACAACAAAAAATAAAGTAAAAATATTCATCTAACAACACTTTCCATCTAAACTCAGAAAACTAGACTAGCTAGCTAGACTCTACTCGGAATATAAAGTTAATAATCTCGTTTCTATCCTTCCGTACTCTTTACTCGATCTTTTGTTCGTACAGAATTCTGCTTCTAAAGCAATATTGGATATAAACCAAGGTAATATTGAGAGTAATATTTGTTTACCTCAGCATTTCCGTCTCAACTCAAACAGAAAGTTTACTAATCAACATGAATACACACAAGTCAGCTTTATCTTATAATCCTCATGATAACTTTCCTGAGTAAGGATTTGCAAGTATTACTATCAAGATTTGTTAAATGGAACTTACGCAAAGTAAATCAGTAATCGGAATTAAGTGGAGCCTGGTGGTGTGGAAGACTTGTTTGAGCAACAGTACGGTTTTAGCTGATTTTGATGTTTATACGACTCATTGATTTTACTATACCGACACGGGATTCAATAAACTTTATAGTATACATTTGATATAGCAAAATTAACCCAAAATTAATAGCTAAGTAAATAAGGTATAATAGTCTACGTTCCAAAAATGTTGAACTTTCATAAACTGAAAACAAAAATAAAGTAAAACCGTGTACAAAATAAGTTTACTAAAATAATATTAGATAGAAAGATTAGAAATTAAATATCAAAATGAAACACCAAGAACCCGAAACCATTAAATATAACATAATAACCAGAGACGTCCGCAGCAGAGGTCCTAATTACCGCTCCAGGGGCAGACAATGCGTTAAATGGATTAGTTGCCCGTCCCGGCTCCGGGATGAGTCCGGATGAGATGACATGTTCATTCGATCGGAACGCTCCTTGATTAGGAGGGGATTGTAACTTCCAGTATGCGATCAGGAAACTTTGACAATGGACGAGAGATATCGGTAATTAGTTGTTGGATTATGATAAACTAGCTGCTGCCCGCAGCTTTACATATAGACAAAACGATGAATAAACGTAGCCTATAGCACGCAGGAATAATGTAACTTTTTAGTAGTGAGAAAATTTTCAAAATCTAATACCTAAGTAGTTCCAGAGTTTATGCATTAGAAACAAACTTTGCCTCTTTCTTTATAATCCGTACCCATTATAAATGTGAAAGTGTGTTTATTTCTTTGTTTATTTGTCGTACTTTCACGTCAATACAGAGCAACGGATTGACGTGATTTTATGTGTGGAGATAGATAGTTGGAGGGCTGGAGAGTGACATAGGCTACTTTTCATCCGGGTACCATGCGAACGAAACCGCTGGCAGCAGCTAGTAATCGTATAACTATACAAACTTTACCTTTACTATCATGGTCTGTCAGTTTGATGATGATCAGTACTTTTAGCCAAACCACATTAAAGTTTTGTTGTCTAACATAATAAACCCAACTTTAGATAAATGGGTTTACGCAAAGAACAAACTAAACCCTTTGAAACGAAATCTAGGGTCAACTACAAACAAATTATAGGGCTTTTTGTTCGAAAGTTTGTAGTTCAGACTTTAGATTAGGCATTTTAGTACGTGTGCTATTACGATGTCTGGAATTTTAGTAACAAAGAACAATAAAGCTGAATTGCTCATGTCAGTTGGACACTTTTTATATCATTTTTATTGTACAAACTTAAGTACAGATAATAATCTACCACATATTTTCATAACTTTTAAGTTCAGTTCATTTCTATGAATATCAAGCTTATAGTGCTACGTTATGCTCTTATCGAATATGATTAATAATTTGGCTATAAAATACACCAGTACCTCGGAAAATAATGCAAAACCCACTACAGCATTTTCACAATCAGCCAATTATGATTCAAATATAGGTATTATCGTAATTTACAAGTCAATGATCACACAAATTTCCAAAGCTATACATTCAACTCCACATCATTTGGTACACGCCTACTCTAATGAGGCGCGCTATTGAAAAACTCCAATGGTCTGCTAAACGTTGTATGGGTGGTCAGCCGACCGAAGCTGCTATACAAACTGTCCAGTTAGTTGTCGTACATTGACGTGGTAATGTAACCAATGCATTTCTATTTTGTCATTTATTGAAAAATCTATAATCTTAAATTACTTGGTGGATACAGTTACACATGTCACATTTTCCACAATTTTTTTTACTTTTACAAATAATTTAAAAATTTAAATTACTCGTTTATAAAAATTCAATCGACTTAGTATGTTTATAACGTTCATTTTGAGATAAAGATAAATGTACGTGAGACAAATTGCATTAGCATAATGGGAAGTATCAAGTGACTTCGTGGACAGACAATAGATTACGGTATATGGGCCAAGACAAGTGTGACCGGTGTCGGTGCACGTGTCGACCCATTATGCCTCCCCATTTTGTGATCTTGCTGATTGGCAAATTAGTTCACGCTAGTTGCTTTATTTATTCCTTTCTTTTGTTTTTCTTGTTTTCTTTTACGGGTTATTGATATTTCGAGTTCATATTCATCAACAACTTTTTAAATCACGACCGTATATCTAAGACTCAGTAGACTCAGATCTAATTCAAGATCATTTTGAAGATATCAGATCTGAAGAGTTATTCATAGAAAATACTAAACCTAACACGCATTTTGACACATGCTTATATTTTGTAGCAGCTAGCAATTTATACGAGATAGGTTTTAATATCTCGTAGCCGTCTGGTAGAGTTAGTTTCTTCACGCTTCATTACAAGTTTACGAGTAACAAACAACCCAGGTAACAATCAAATTGAGTGAATCAGTTTTGACTACTATAATATATTTAGACTTGAAACTTGAAAGTTAAATGTAGACTGTTCAGGGAACAACTTAGTGGGTGCGACATTGTCCGATAATTTGGAAACTTTGATTTATTTATTGCTGTGGTTTCGTTCGCATTCGTTCAATAAAGTGTTTAGTGTTTTGTGGGGTCGTAAATTATAGACAGAGCTTTCTATTCGAATAGACGTGCTCAAACCAGTTTATAATCAGTTTTCTTTTAAAATATTATTTGTATTTCTTTAGTACGAAATATATTAATTTTCAGAACTTAGAATCCATTAGGTAGGTATTCAATTATTCTAAATAATCTTGGCTTACGATTAATAGACCACAAACACAATTGAGGCGGTACTAAAGCTTGAAGTCTTTTAACGTTACTGTTTATTTGATCCTTCTCAAAATAAACTATTCTTACAAAAAGCCGGAACCTCGAACTAGCAACAAAGACCCCTCAGAGAGTCCTCTACTCAACTCACCCCGGTTCAACCGTTTATCATTTTTTTCGATCGAAAGATAGAACACAGATTACCGTATACCAGCTCGCCGGGTGTCGAGCACAGAATAACTATGAGTTAACCATTGGATGACAGCCCCAACAGAGAATAGCAAATACTAGGGGAGATAACTTTTTGGGGGATCTTGTTGAAGAAAAATTTAATAGCTTCGCGAGATTGGCACTTGCATCCTTTGAAGTGGTCAGATTTATTTTTGCATCTGTTAATGGTTCCGATAAATATAGAATGCTTGAAATGTTTTACTAGTTTGGCTAAAACAAAAGGTCAAAACCGTTAAATATAGTATACAAGGAGTATGGTTCAACAAATTTTGAAATATTATCTCATGAATATAGAAGTAACTTATCAAAGAATATTTAAGTGTACCCTAGTGTACAGCTAAGTTTCTTTGAAAAGGTCGCGGCTATACACCCCATATAATTACAGGTTCAACAAATCTATAATTATTGAGGGATCTATGATTAAGCCTTTGAATTCACAATGTGCCTGAATGTAGCCGCAGTGAATAGCATGAATTATTACCGTGTAATTTTGTTTGTGAATGACCCGTAGCGATTTCATCCAATCATTAATAATCGAAGCTACAAATTGTTTGGACGAGGAAGACAAAATGTCATCGGTTTATAAAACATTGACAGTACAGATATTGATGATAATGAACTAAATGTTAACATGATTTATGAATGAATGGTCAACGCTTTAAAATTTAATTCGATTGTTTGAATGTTGAATGCAAGTTATTGCGTTTGTAACATCCATTATCTGTTTAATCGAGTTTGACAAAAGCCTTGTTTGCCGAACCATATAGAATGTAAACGCAGCGAATTGTTTTAGGCCAACGAATAGGAAAGGAAGTTTCTGCTTACATAAACAGCTTCTGACGCTCTTAATTTTCGCCGCAAAATCTTCACAATCTTTTCCCCTTCCTTTATCTAATACTTAAAATTTTAAGATCCAAAATCTGTTTATTTTTGTTTACATTTTCCTGTGATACTTCTTGATTTTTTAAAGATTTGTTTGAACGCAAATTGAATGATGTTGGATACTGACCTGGTGGACACATGCAGTCACCATAATCCCTGATGCTCCGTCGTTGTCTCCAGTACATCGGCGGGCGCATCATCACCTCCCTCCGTAGCCTCTCCACCAGCGGCTGCTGCGGCTCCAGAACCGCGCTCCTCAGCGCCAAGTGCTGCTCCTCCAACAACGACAGTCTGTCTGTGAGTCCCTGCTGCTTGTACAGACTGTACCCGCTCGAGATCAAACTCATGGCACATGCACACCACAACACCGCACAGTACGCCCAGGGATCCCCGGGACATTTCTCCTCGCATTTCTCCCATTTCTTCTTCTTCTGTTGCTCATTTTTAGTCTCCTTCACCTCCTTATCTTGAGGTTTCACCACGGGAGGTAGCTTCCCCCCTATCTTCAAAATCATTTTGGCTCTTTCAGTTGCATTTATCAACGTAGGGAGTATCATCTGTCCAGACCTTTCACCATCATCTACTATGTCATGTTTTTCAGGACGAGAAAATTTTCAGATTTCTTTTATATCTAACACAACTAAACACAGAAATAAACAACACAAAACAGAACCAAAACCTCATAACAACGAAAGTGCAAAAGAAAATTTGCTGAAAAACTGGACTTCGGGAATGGTATCGTGTTTGATTTCGATGTTCGCGCAGAGCGAGGTCGGGCAGGCTCGCACAGACGTGCTCTCAGCTCGGCAGGCGGGACGCCACTGCCTGTGTTCATGGATGGAGGAGCACTCGCCGGCGGCTGAGGGAGACAATGAGGCGTGCGCGACGTCACTGGAACTTGTGTCGTCCTTTTGGAGGTTTCGTTTTAGGAATTATGCATAGCTTATTCGTAGTGCTGCGATGTTTTTACGAGTGTTTGATGAACTTTTGCGTTGTGTGGGACGCTCTTGTTCACAGCTTTATCTTTGCGATTAACAAGTTCATAGTTTGAGATAAAATGAACTGTCTGAGTTCAGTATTTTAATTATAGTTTTAGAATAAATTCAATCTATTCTTTTTAAAATTAAAAAAGTCGTTCCTTTAAAGTCGTTATATAAATAAAGAGTCTGTTATACTCAACAAAAAGCAGAAAACTTACAATACTTACTAATTTTAGATAATTATGGTTTCATTGGTTTCTATGAATATCCGTGATCATGTTTAAAGCTTTTCAGCAGTTTAATTAAGTATTTTAATCTCAATGAGAACAATTTTCAGCCGTTCTTGATATAATTTTATGCACTAATTTACTTATTTATAAAAACAGGTAAATTTCGAAAACCTGCGTGTATTTAATGATAATAATTCATTATTACACTACACGAGCCACTAAATTCGATTAACTGCCTATAAAGTTAATAAAAAATTACCGATCAATAACCTCATCCTCGTTCCGGAACATAAACGGACAAACGGGTGCTGATATTGGCAATGAGTTTTTCTCCATCACTTTACTCCGTTTAGTCTTCAAGTAACGCATAACTTCTCACTTAAAACTGACTCTTACGCTGCAGGTATCATGGTTAAACTTTGTACGCCCTATAAAAAGCACCATGCTGGTTTAAGCTCGTGGAAAGTAAACCATCTTTCGGATCTGACGTTTGAAAATGTTTTTTATCATGTTGGAATAAGACTCAAAATATGGATAGTGTAAGTAAGAAGGCTCCGTATTAAGGGGATGCGTGCAAAAACGTGCAGGTCGGAGTGAGCGCCAAATTGGGCAGCAACTCGCTTGGAAGCTCTGAGGGGCATGTAGGGATGTTCCTGGTTTCATCAATTCTTGTTTTTATGCAATATCGGGAAACAATTATTTGATGTACAGATTTGGACCCAAAATCTGACATCAGACATTACTTAACCAAACTGAGACGACGATTGCGATCCTCAGTCTGTCACTTATTTGGTTACAGCGGTTCAGCATTGCCACCCAGCGCGATAATGCTGCCAGAGCACGCTTGGGCACGCTTCCGACTGGCAGTGGCTTGGATCAGTTGAGCTACCTATAGATCGTTTACCAAACTTAAAATGCACTTCTACGCAAAAGTATGAAAATGCCACAAAAAGCCACAAAAAAAAGGTCATAGCTCTCTTAACACTAGTATTCTTATCATAAAAGTTATATAAATCATTGTTATTATTTATACTTCTCTTTGACGTTTACCTAATATTTAAAAGTTTAAACATGATCACAGATGTTTTCAAATAGATAGGCATCACTACTCCTGCAATTCAGTTACTTGCTCCTCGGCAAGCACTGGAATTTGAACATCGGTTAGACTAAACGATGCCGTCTCTTTATCTACCCATACGAGAGAGAGAGATGAAGTCATTATTCAATTTTAAGCTTTAAGTTTAGCGTAAACTTTCGTTTACAGTAAAATGGTCTTTAGATGGCAAGTTGCGTGATACGAGCCAAACGATATGTAAATAAATTCAATAGGCACACAAAGGAGTGTGGGCAAAAATGTATGAGCACTTCACCCACGGCCGCCACAGCTCAGACTACTTTTGTTTAGAAGGTATCACATCCATGTATCTCTGTGCCAATGCGCATCAAATTCTGTCCCAGGGTTCTCTATTTATTTTAAGTCGAATAGGTTTAACTTACAGACAGGCTAAAATGGCCGTTACCGCATTTTTGGTCATAAATGTATGGACCCCCCACGGCCACCACAGATTAGAATACTTTTGTTTAAAAGGTATCACTGCCATGTTTATCTGTGCCAATGCGCATCAAATTATGTCCGAGGGTTCTCTATTTATTTTAAGTCGAATAGGTTCAACTTACAGAGGTGCTAAAATGGCCGTTACCGCAATTCCTTTTATGAATCATAAAAATGATTTGTAATTATGTTTATGGGATCAGAATTACGCAGGATCACTGGATCAGAATCACAGGATCAGGATCACGGGATTAGGATCACGGGATCAAGATCACGCAGGATCACGGGATTTGGATCATGGGATTAGGATTACGGAATCAGGATTACGAGATCTGGATCACGGGATTGGGATCCTGACCGTAGCCAAGTGAGTTATCTGCCATACATTGCCATACATGCAATACGAACTGTTTGGCCACTTGGCCGGCGAATTACTTTCCTCATATTCGAAATGAAAAGCAGTGTTTACTTTGGGTGAAAGACCTATTTATGCACTGGAACTATTGGTGCCCTCGCTACGCTCGTGCGCCAAACCATCTCATGCCTGAATAGGTTTCTTTCAACCAACTTGTAACAATCTACTAATTGCTCCCTTGTCATAAAATCTAGTACTAGTACTACTCAGGTTAGGTACAAACATGGATTTATCTAGTGACCCCTGGGATAGATTTTAATGCGTCGATAATAAAAAATGCTTAATTTTGTTAGGTCTTTCGAGTCATATTAGTTACATTGCTGGCGGAGCTGGGTGAAGTTTGCCCACTATCGTTTATTGAAATGAGATTGTTTGTGAATACGGTTTTGATATAATGTTTGTAAATGGATCATTTAGACGTTTAGATGAATCTTGCAAATCTGAACATGATATTTATTTGTGTATTAATACAGTTTACAATGAAGATCGACATGTAGATAAAGATGTTCAATTTAGTAATAACATTATTAAATTATTCTTAGAAAAAATAAACGATTCTGAAATGGGTTGAAACAACGCCGCTGCGTATCAACATTAATTAAATTTGTTAAGGTTGAAAAAAGGGAACGTGTTTTTTAAACGATAGACACTATCAATCTTCTTAATAGAGTCATTAAAACCCGAGTGGTAAGCGCCGGAACAAAAAACCGACTCCATTGGAGTTCGAGTATTAAAATAAAAGTTTATATCGAAGCACTCATAGGGAAATTAAACGATGGCTCCGATACATACCGTTCTAATAAGCCACTTGCATCGTTATCATTGCCCGACACATCTAAATGGTCACTTAAAATTTTATTATTGTAATTTACGACGCATATTACTGTTCACTTTAATATTACGGGCGCATATAATTGGAAATCTAAGGATCTGGGCTTTTGAAGTTTTAAATAAAAATCCTATTATTGTGATGGGTTTATAGTTTACTTCAGGTAAATTATCATAATTAAATGCATTAGTAATTTTAATTCATTATCTTTTATTGTTAAAAAATATCACAAACCTATTGAATAAAATATTAAAAATATTCAAAGGATCTCTAATATCTAAACATCTTGGACAGATTTCTTTGAGAATACATTCGTAAAATGTTTATTACTTTTTCAAAACTTTTTATTACCCGTTGTATTGTTACTAAGCGACTACTATGTTGGTAACACAGAATGACCCAACCCAAACACTGTGCTTTCAAAATATTAAAATAAAATATTTTCCTTTAAAAATAAAACAAGACAATGTAAAGTATTTAACGACCAAGACATTATTCAGCAAGTTGAGTCGACGTGCAACAGATTCATCTTCCAGTTACTAATATAATTTAAACTTTTGCGCTTCGTCAAACTTTCAGAAGCTGGATTTAAATACCAGTAACATTTAAATTTTTACTTGTAAATGTACGTCTTTTTAGACAAGAACCCTATAATAGAATAGAATATCTTGATTGAAATAAATACCCATAAAAACAAAGTAAATAGAGTCAATGAAAATAACGATAAAAACATCTGGGGTACTCAATACAGGCAGCCTCATCGCTGAAAGAAGAACAATCTAGCCATTGAAAATAGGAATTCAAACTAATCATCATCATCACCCTGCCCTCATCAATCCTCAGACGACTCAGAATAGGACCACGACGGCTCAGAATCGGACCACAAGAAAAAAAAATGAGTCTTTTTCTCTGATGTTAAATATGTAACCCGCTCAGCTATTGTTATATCGGCGAACATCGACCGAGACGGGTAAATTGAAAACCAGCGTTGCATGTTCCACATGCAGCTTATGCTGAATTTACTCCCTTTGTCTCAACCTAACCTTGTGTACTTACCTATCTTTGGCTTGTTACTTTTTGTTATTGATGAGACAATAAATAAATTTGTATTTGTATTTGATGTGGGATACTACAGGCACTCAATAATATTTTCTGGATAGTTCTTGCGGCAAATCAGATCAACATTTTTCAACGGTATTTTTTCAATGTTTGGTTGCCGCAAAGGTTTGCAGAGAACACGGTCTTCCACTTGCTACTATCCTGACGTAAATCTTGCACCTCATTCACTCTCATTACATTCTGGCGGAGCTAGATTTAATAATAACTAAGTAGGTATCAATAGTCTTTTTTAAACTTTCGCGATCACTATTCATATTGAAAAGTTTTATGGACACGGGATTTTATCGCGTAATTTACCTTATTTTTCCCGACGTTTCGGCTATGTTGCAATAGCCGTGGTCGCGGGCAGACTGGAGTATGTTTTCAAGGTCCATTGTGAATCGGCGGTAGTATCCAAAACTACCCTCACTGATCTTCAGATTCCGGATCGGCTGCATTTACACCGCAACATACTACACTAACCGTATCTTGACACCGGAAAGTCACATTACGACGTGCACTGCATTTACTAATAACAGGATTCCATGATGACGGGAGCCTGAATCCATCCTCGCGATTGAAATTCGGATATTTCTTGATTTCAATTGCCTCACGAATTATTCGCTTGTAATACTGGCGCTCGTTGGCAAGAATCTTGGGATCGTGAAGTTCAATCCAGTGATTAGGCCCGGAATCCACTAGGTGCTCTGCTATCGCCGACTTATTTACCTGGCGGTTCTTAACTGCTGCTATGTGCTCCTTTATGCGTTCGGCTATAGTACGCTTTGTTTGCCCGATATAGGAACGACCACAACTACAGTCCACTTTATACACGCCAGGTACTTGAAACGGTATGACATCTTTCGGCGATCTCAACAACTTTGCAATCTTGGTTAAAGGAGTAAAAATGGTCTTAATTGAAAACTTGTTCAAAACATTACCAATTCTATCGGTTACTCCTTTCACATAAGGCAAAAAAGTATGTTGTCTGCTAACATCAGGTAACTTGTCTTTTTTCTTATGTCGTTTCGTCAAACCTTTATAGCCATTTCGTTTGAGTACCTCCTGAACATGCGCCAGTTCTTCCTCTAAATGTTCAGGGTCACATAGATCATAGGCTCGGTTAGTCAAAGAAGACACAACAGACTGTAAATGACAAGGATGATGATGTGATGTAGCATTTAGATACCGGTCCGTGTGTGTAGGTTTTCTATAAACAGAGTGCGCTAAGGAACCATCAGTCTTCACCATTACTTTAACATCAAGAAAAGCCAAAGTTCTTTTTTCTTCCGTTTCATGAGTAAACTGAATTTTAGGGTGGACAGAGTTCAAGTATGTAGTCAAAAGCTCAATTTCATGTACACCACCCTTCAATATGCAGAAAACATCATCGACATATCGTTTCCACATCCTTACACCGTAGAACGCTAAATCTAAAAGACTTTCAAAATGCTCCATCCAGATATTGGCCAATACCGGCGCCACTGGGCTGCCCATGGCCACTCCATCAATCTGAAGGTAATGTTGTCCTTGGTATAAGAAGTAGTTGCCATCTAAACAATTCTGCAACATAACGACATATTGTTCCGGAAATTCGTTGTCACTTAGCTTCTCTTTAACCACCTCAAGGCATTCACTTATTGGAACATTTGTGAAAAGGGATGCTACATCAAAGCTCACCATAATGTCACCGGGTTCCATTTTGATGCCTTTAATGATGTCAATAAAATGGCGAGAGTCTTTCACAAAAGATGACGTTTTTCCTACGAACGGCTGTAGTACCGCAGCAACGTGCTTAGCCAACTTGTAAGTCGGTGAGTCGATTTGACTTACTATAGGTCGTAGGGGTACACCTGTTTTATGGATTTTTGGTAAGCCATACAGTTTCGGCGGCTGCACAATTGTAGGCTTATAAAGGCGTTCATAATCATCATCTTCGAATAAGTCCCTGTGCTCCTGGATGAGTGACCTTATACGCTTTGTTACTCTAGCCGTCGGGTTGTATGATACTGGCTTATACACCTTTATGTCATTAAGTAAACACCGCATTTTAGCGTCATAGTCAGAGGTTTCCATCACGACCGTAGCATTACCCTTATCAGCTTTAAGTACCAAGATGTCCTTGTTAGACCTCAAGTCCATCAATGCTTTACGTTCATCCAGGGTAATGTTAGGCTGAGGTAATCGACTTTTACGCAAAATAATAGAAACATCTTGTCTCAGCGTTTCCGCGTCATTAGGTGGAATTTTATTTCGCATAATTGCCTCCTCTACGCCACTTACAATCTCTTCATACGGTATTCGTTTAGGTGTGAGAGCAAAATTCAAACCTTTTTCCAGAATCTTCTGTGTTGCAATATCCAAAGAGGCGTTCGACAAATTTACAACGGTTTGCACTACTTTCGTGCCCGATTGTACCTTATCCTGCACCACTTCACGACGAGCCAGTAATTTCTCAAACTTTCTATTGTGCCCTTCTGTACACAGCTCAAAAGTTCTTTGTGCTTGATTAAAAGTCACCCTATCACACTTTTCAAAATCACTGGCCGTTAACACTGCACTACATTCTAGATGAAGGTTGTATAAAGCACACTGCACTCTGTCCAAATAACAACGATCATTACGAATCATCTGTTTCAACAAACGGACACTCGCACTCCGTAGAATTTCTTCAGAATGTTCTATATCACTACGCGGTTTGATACGCGCACACGTAGGTATCAAGTTCCAATCCCGACATTTTGTTAAATATGACAGGGATGTGAGTAGACGCACACTTTTCTTCCGAAGAAACTCAAGATGTCGAATTTTATTTGCAATATCCGGCCCGTACCGGTTTACAATAGTCTTTTTTAAACTTTCGCGATCACTATTCATATTGAAAAGTTTTATGGACACGGGATTTTATCGCGTAATTTACCTTATTTTTCCCGACGTTTCGGCTATGTTGCAATAGCCGTGGTCGCGGGCAGACTGGAGTATGTTTTCAAGGTCCATTGTGAATCGGCGGTAGTATCCAAAACTACCCTCACTGATCTTCAGATTCCGGATCGGCTGCATTTACACCGCAACATACTACACTAACCGTATCTTGACACCGGAAAGTCACATTACGACGTGCACTGCATTTACTAATAACAGGATTCCATGATGACGGGAGCCTGAATCCATCCTCGCGATTGAAATTCGGATATTTCTTGATTTCAATTGCCTCACGAATTATTCGCTTGTAATACTGGCGCTCGTTGGCAAGAATCTTGGGATCGTGAAGTTCAATCCAGTGATTAGGCCCGGAATCCACTAGGTGCTCTGCTATCGCCGACTTATTTACCTGGCGGTTCTTAACTGCTGCTATGTGCTCCTTTATGCGTTCGGCTATAGTACGCTTTGTTTGCCCGATATAGGAACGACCACAACTACAGTCCACTTTATACACGCCAGGTACTTGAAACGGTATGACATCTTTCGGCGATCTCAACAACTTTGCAATCTTGGTTAAAGGAGTAAAAATGGTCTTAATTGAAACTTTCAATTAAGACCATTTTTACTCCTTTAACCAAGATTGCAAAGTTGTTGAGATCGCCGAAAGATGTCATACCGTTTCAAGTACCTGGCGTGTATAAAGTGGACTGTAGTTGTGGTCGTTCCTATATCGGGCAAACAAAGCGTACTATAGCCGAACGCATAAAGGAGCACATAGCAGCAGTTAAGAACCGCCAGGTAAATAAGTCGGCGATAGCAGAGCACCTAGTGGATTCCGGGCCTAATCACTGGATTGAACTTCACGATCCCAAGATTCTTGCCAACGAGCGCCAGTATTACAAGCGAATAATTCGTGAGGCAATTGAAATCAAGAAATATCCGAATTTCAATCGCGAGGATGGATTCAGGCTCCCGTCATCATGGAATCCTGTTATTAGTAAATGCAGTGCACGTCGTAATGTGACTTTCCGGTGTCAAGATACGGTTAGTGTAGTATGTTGCGGTGTAAATGCAGCCGATCCGGAATCTGAAGATCAGTGAGGGTAGTTTTGGATACTACCGCCGATTCACAATGGACCTTGAAAACATACTCCAGTCTGCCCGCGACCACGGCTATTGCAACATAGCCGAAACGTCGGGAAAAATAAGGTAAATTACGCGATAAAATCCCGTGTCCATAAAACTTTTCAATATGAATAGTGATCGCGAAAGTTTAAAAAAGACTATTGTAAACCGGTACGGGCCGGATATTGCAAATAAAATTCGACATCTTGAGTTTCTTCGGAAGAAAAGTGTGCGTCTACTCACATCCCTGTCATATTTAACAAAATGTCGGGATTGGAACTTGATACCTACGTGTGCGCGTATCAAACCGCGTAGTGATATAGAACATTCTGAAGAAATTCTACGGAGTGCGAGTGTCCGTTTGTTGAAACAGATGATTCGTAATGATCGTTGTTATTTGGACAGAGTGCAGTGTGCTTTATACAACCTTCATCTAGAATGTAGTGCAGTGTTAACGGCCAGTGATTTTGAAAAGTGTGATAGGGTGACTTTTAATCAAGCACAAAGAACTTTTGAGCTGTGTACAGAAGGGCACAATAGAAAGTTTGAGAAATTACTGGCTCGTCGTGAAGTGGTGCAGGATAAGGTACAATCGGGCACGAAAGTAGTGCAAACCGTTGTAAATTTGTCGAACGCCTCTTTGGATATTGCAACACAGAAGATTCTGGAAAAAGGTTTGAATTTTGCTCTCACACCTAAACGAATACCGTATGAAGAGATTGTAAGTGGCGTAGAGGAGGCAATTATGCGAAATAAAATTCCACCTAATGACGCGGAAACGCTGAGACAAGATGTTTCTATTATTTTGCGTAAAAGTCGATTACCTCAGCCTAACATTACCCTGGATGAACGTAAAGCATTGATGGACTTGAGGTCTAACAAGGACATCTTGGTACTTAAAGCTGATAAGGGTAATGCTACGGTCGTGATGGAAACCTCTGACTATGACGCTAAAATGCGGTGTTTACTTAATGACATAAAGGTGTATAAGCCAGTATCATACAACCCGACGGCTAGAGTAACAAAGCGTATAAGGTCACTCATCCAGGAGCACAGGGACTTATTCGAAGATGATGATTATGAACGCCTTTATAAGCCTACAATTGTGCAGCCGCCGAAACTGTATGGCTTACCAAAAATCCATAAAACAGGTGTACCCCTACGACCTATAGTAAGTCAAATCGACTCACCGACTTACAAGTTGGCTAAGCACGTTGCTGCGGTACTACAGCCGTTCGTAGGAAAAACGTCATCTTTTGTGAAAGACTCTCGCCATTTTATTGACATCATTAAAGGCATCAAAATGGAACCCGGTGACATTATGGTGAGCTTTGATGTAGCATCCCTTTTCACAAATGTTCCAATAAGTGAATGCCTTGAGGTGGTTAAAGAGAAGCTAAGTGACAACGAATTTCCGGAACAATATGTCGTTATGTTGCAGAATTGTTTAGATGGCAACTACTTCTTATACCAAGGACAACATTACCTTCAGATTGATGGAGTGGCCATGGGCAGCCCAGTGGCGCCGGTATTGGCCAATATCTGGATGGAGCATTTTGAAAGTCTTTTAGATTTAGCGTTCTACGGTGTAAGGATGTGGAAACGATATGTCGATGATGTTTTCTGCATATTGAAGGGTGGTGTACATGAAATTGAGCTTTTGACTACATACTTGAACTCTGTCCACCCTAAAATTCAGTTTACTCATGAAACGGAAGAAAAAAGAACTTTGGCTTTTCTTGATGTTAAAGTAATGGTGAAGACTGATGGTTCCTTAGCGCACTCTGTTTATAGAAAACCTACACACACGGACCGGTATCTAAATGCTACATCACATCATCATCCTTGTCATTTACAGTCTGTTGTGTCTTCTTTGACTAACCGAGCCTATGATCTATGTGACCCTGAACATTTAGAGGAAGAACTGGCGCATGTTCAGGAGGTACTCAAACGAAATGGCTATAAAGGTTTGACGAAACGACATAAGAAAAAAGACAAGTTACCTGATGTTAGCAGACAACATACTTTTTTGCCTTATGTGAAAGGAGTAACCGATAGAATTGGTAATGTTTTGAACAAGTTTTCAATTAAGACCATTTTTACTCCTTTAACCAAGATTGCAAAGTTGTTGAGATCGCCGAAAGATGTCATACCGTTTCAAGTACCTGGCGTGTATAAAGTGGACTGTAGTTGTGGTCGTTCCTATATCGGGCAAACAAAGCGTACTATAGCCGAACGCATAAAGGAGCACATAGCAGCAGTTAAGAACCGCCAGGTAAATAAGTCGGCGATAGCAGAGCACCTAGTGGATTCCGGGCCTAATCACTGGATTGAACTTCACGATCCCAAGATTCTTGCCAACGAGCGCCAGTATTACAAGCGAATAATTCGTGAGGCAATTGAAATCAAGAAATATCCGAATTTCAATCGCGAGGATGGATTCAGGCTCCCGTCATCATGGAATCCTGTTATTAGTAAATGCAGTGCACGTCGTAATGTGACTTTCCGGTGTCAAGATACGGTTAGTGTAGTATGTTGCGGTGTAAATGCAGCCGATCCGGAATCTGAAGATCAGTGAGGGTAGTTTTGGATACTACCGCCGATTCACAATGGACCTTGAAAACATACTCCAGTCTGCCCGCGACCACGGCTATTGCAACATAGCCGAAACGTCGGGAAAAATAAGGTAAATTACGCGATAAAATCCCGTGTCCATAAAACTTTTCAATAGGTATCAATATTAGTACCCAAGGAATATTTTGCAAAATACTACACATGCAAAATACTACACATCCTCATGAGACAAAAAAGTAACTCTACAAACTCTTTTTAAAAGACTTTAAAATAGGGGAAAAGTTTCACTCGCACGCTAATTTCTTGTTTGCCGTTTAAAGTTTGCTGCAGTCCTGAATATTAGAGTCTTGAAGCAAAGCTCATAGAATATTGAAGAGGATCTCCTAAAGTTCTGATGATGGAGTCCGAGGCTGCCGGTGGGAAATCTCTGAGGTGAATTACCGGCGGATTGTTTTTAACTTTGCCTTGTTTCAGTTATATAATCTCATGGGTATGGTCTCACGAGCCTTTTAGATTGAGAGGAAAAATTCAATTTGCATTCAATACAGTTTGACTATGGCATAGGAAAGAGTAGAGCTTTGTAAAATTTTGAAATTGGATGATATATTCCAAGTGTGTGCAGTAGGACGAGATAATGTAAAATGTCATATTGCGAGACTAAGTGTCGCTGGGCAGGACACTTGGCCGGATTTAGTTATGGCAGGTGGTGTAAGGCCGTGACCAAGTGGTGGCCAAAGGAGAGCAATAGAAGCAGGGGTAGACCATCAACCAGGTAGGTGGATAGTGAATAGAGGCCATAGAGGAAAACGCATAGATGAATACGGCAGAATTGGAGTGGCGTTTGAAGGAGGAGGCTTATAGCATTGGGCTTTTGAGCTGCCAATGATGATAAAGATGTATATGTAACAAAGGTCGTTTGGTCAGTTCTGCATCTTGAGTAAATGTTTTTCGAAAGTTGTAGATTCTGTCATAAAATAAAAGTAGAATTAAGTACTTTTTTAAAGGTTTTTTGTGTTTTTATTTAAGTGGCAATATTTCCAACAGCAAAACAGGAAATCGTTCGTAAAATTGAAGACATCGCCTCCCCAATTTTTAAAACGTCGCTCAAATATCAATTTCCGTTGCCGAAGGCCCAATCTTCGATAGTCAATCGCGTCACCCCTTATTAAATGTGCCCGAATCTCGCAAATACTGCTGCTAAATGCGCCTGAACGAAAGCGAGAGGTTTCGGAATTGTGGATTGGGGTCAACCACGCTGAGGTATTACGATGTTTACACTCCGTTTCGACAAAAGTTTGCAAGGCTGGTCAGCTTGCTAGTTTCAATAGTTCTTTTTAACCCTCTATTGCATGGGAAGCCAAAATTGGTTGTTAAACTTCAACATTTTTTTTCTCTACTCTCCTTTTATACAAAATTGATAAAACTTTACAAGCGTTGTTTATTACTATGTCGTGCCTCAAAACGTAGTTTAATTGACCTATTTAAGTGTAATATTTACCAACTTATCTATCATTTTCCAACGCGCGCGCCGTTTGTTGCACTTAGTATAATTACGAGAAACATTGATGGTCTACAAATAGGTCAATAAGGTAAGAAATCTAAAATTAAAAATATGAAATGTACTGGTATAATGCTCCTTTTTCTTTAACCATCTTAATTTTTTTTACGATATTATCTTTTCTATAACATTTCCTTACTTTTCCGCGGAGGCCAATTTTGGCTTCGTATGCATTTACAGTATAAAAATGTCGTCCAAAAATGGCTTCGTATGCATTGACCGAATATTCTAATGGCTTTTCAGAATGGATCTTTTTTCGCTTTTATAGGGAAATCTACTTAGATTTCCCTATAAAAGCGAAAAAAGATCCGAAACTGTACTTACAGTAATGTTATTTCTGGGGATGATTTCAGTGCTTCGATGATTTTGCACCTTACGCATATCTAGCTTCCGCAAATCACCTATTATTATCCCTAAAACTGATACAAATCCTTCTGAAGATGATAATTGAACCAAAACCAAAACACGCGGAAAACAAAAACAAAGTAAAAGAAAGAAATTAAAGATACCTACAAGAAAAAATACCTTTATACGACGAGAAGAAAAGAAAGTTCACTGTTAGCCAGGATTTGCCAGATTTCACAGAAATCTTAGACATTTCTGTTGAATTTTATAAATGATTTTATCACCAATGATTTGAAGGATTTTATAACTGATCAGTCAAATTTGAAGACCATTCAGACCAATTTAAACAAGACAGCTAACATTACAAAGGGCAGGTCATGAAAAAACTGTTCAAAATCAGGCTTTCAGGGTTTCCCTTAGGTCATAATGAAGTATTTTCTGTGCATGGGAAGCCAAAAATGGCATTGTATTCATAGTCGTTAGTGCATACGAAGCCATTTTTGGCTTTGAAAATTATTTTCCATACTAATTAAAATATAAATTATTTTTCACCTTATACAGGGTGAATTTTTGAGACGGGGCAGTAAGGGCAGCTACCTTAACCGTTGTAGCTAGAGGAAAACGTTCTTAGGAGACCATCCTTAATTTTTGAAAATATTTCGATCTGCATTCACAGATTTTGAAAAAAATGTACAGTCAGCGAGAAAATGGGCCATTTACACAAAAACTTTTTTTGATGCCAATCGATCCTGTTTCATCTAAGGATAAAAAGGCTCTTTCAGACCAACTGAGGTTAGAGTACTAGAAAAGTCAGGAATCGCTAAAATGTATTTCTGAGACAAGACAGTAAGGGCTACCTTAACCGTTGTAGCTACAGGAAAACGTTTTTAAGAGACTACCCTTAACTTTTGAAGATATTTCAACTTGCATTCACAGATTTTGAAAAAAATGTACAGTCAGCGAGAAAATGGGCAGTTTACATAAAAACTTTTTTTGATGCCATCCGATCCTGTTTTATCTAAGGATTAAAAGACTCTATCGGACCAACTGAGGCAAGAGTACTAGAAAAGTCAGAAAACGCAAATAACTTTGATTATACATTTCGTACGAAATCATTTTGTCATTTGTCATAATTTTTCATCATTTTGTCGAAATGTCTTCAAAAGTAAGGGTAGTCTCCTAAGAACGTTTTCCTGTAGCTACAACGGTTAAAGTAGCCCTTACTGTCTTGTCTCAGAAATACATTTTAGCGATTTCTGACTTTTCTAGTACTCTAACCTCAGTTGGTCTGAAAGAGCCTTTTTATCCTTAGATGAAACAGGATCGATTGGCATCAAAAAAAGTTTTTGTGTAAATGGCCCATTTTCTCGCTGACTGTACATATTTTTCAAAATCTGTGAATGCAGGTCGAAATATTTTCAAAAATTAAGGATGGTCTCCTAAGAACGTTTTCCTCTAGCTACAACGGTTAAGGTAGCTGCCCTTACTGCCCCATCTCAAAAATTCACCCTGTATATCCTAATTAGCCCAAATATAACAGCATAAAACAACAAAATATTTTTTTTCTGCCTCTCTTCATAATTCATGCAATAGAGGGTTAAAATATAGCCAAAAATTTTTTTTTTTAAATATTACTGGACATTTCACACAGTTGACAATTACGATCGTCAACGTATTCTACCCAAGGAATTTCTATACTACGTACCTGGAACACTGACTGAGACAGAAAACAAGGTCCGCTTGAGAAAGAAAACTTGGGCGGTGTGTCTCTTTCTAAAGGGTGACCATAAACTAAACATTCCTAGTCCCTAAGGGGCCTTTTCCATCATTTTCTGATTTACGTGATGTTTCAGGGCATGATTTTTGAATTAAAATACTGATACAATTTTGATCCTTCATTTTGATTCTTGAATCTTGAATCTTGATTCTTGAATCTGAAAACTGAAATTTTGAATCTTGAATCTTTGAAGTGACCGCTGTCAAACTTAAAACCGCCATATCTCGGGAACTACTCGTCCTAGACTCCCCGTTCTCAGTTCAAATGAAAGCTATGACCAAGATCTTCATTTGAAGTGACAGCTGTCAAACTTCAAACGGCCATATCTTGGAAACTACTCGTCCTAGACTCCCCGTTCCCAGTTCAAATGAAAGCTATGACCAAGATCTTCATTTGAAGTGACAGCTGTCAAACTTCAAACGGCCATATCTCGGAAACTACTCGTCCTAGACTCCTCATTCTTAGTTCAAATGAAAGCTATGACCAAGATCTTCATTTGAAGTGACAGCTGTCAAACTTCAAATGGCCATATCTCGGGAACTACTCATCCTAGACTCCCCGTTCTCAGTTCAAATGAAAGCTATGACCAAGATCTTCATTTGAAGTGACAGCTGTCAAACTTCAAACGGCCATATCTTGGAAACTACTCGTCCTAGACTCCCCGTTCCCAGTTTAAATGAAAGCTATGACCAAGATCTACATTTAAAGTGACAGCTGTCAAACTTTAAAAGGCCATATCTCGGAAACTACTCATCCTAGACTCTTCCTTTTTAGCTCAAATGAAAGCTATGACCAAGATCTACATTTTCAATAACAGCTGTCAAAATGACATCTGTCATCTGAAATGTAGGTATTGGTCATAGCTTTCATTTGAACTGAGAACGGGGAGTCTAGGACGAGTAGTTCCCGAGATGTGGCCATTTGAAGTTTGACAGCTGTCACTTCAAATGAAGATCTTGGTCATAGCTTTCATTTGAACTGAGAACGGGGAGTCTAGGACAAGTAGTTTCCAAGATATGGCCGTTTGAAGTTTGACAGCTGTCACTTCAAATGAAGATCTTGGTCATAGCTTTCATTTGAACTGAGAACGGGGAGTCTAGGACGAGTAGTTCCCGAGATATGGCCATTTGAAGTTTGACAGCTGTCACTTCAAATGAAGATCTTGGTCATAGCTTTCATTTGAACTGAGAACGGGGAGTCTAGGACAAGTAGTTTTCGAGATATGGCGGTTTGAAGTTTGACAGCTGTCACTTCAAATGAAGATCTTGGTCATAGCTTTCATTTGAACTGGGAACGGGGAGTCTAGGACGAGTAGTTCCCGAGATATGGTCATTTGAAGTTTGACAGCTGTCACTTCAAAGATTCAAGATTCAAGATTTCAGATTCAAGGTTCAAAATTCAAGAATCAAGGATCGAAATCCAAGATCGAAACCAAGGATCGAAATCAAGGATCGAAATCAAAATCGAAATCAAAATCAAGGATCAAAATCAAGGATCGAATTCAAGGATCGAAACCATGGATCGAAATCAAGCGCTGATTTTGTCGAGCGCGATTAGGTAAAAATATCCTGAAATTTAAATGACTCATGGGCACACTACTAATCCAACAACGAGTGTGAAAGAGACAAAGCACCCAAGAAAGCCTCTCAACAAGACCAACAATCCTTATAACCAAGATTAAATGATAATAGATCGTTGTGTGGTCGTGATAAGGTTCAAAATCCTTTGTACATTAAATGTCAGTCAGTATTCTACTATGTATACAATTTCTTTGATTCTACCTACTTTAAAACGTCGTGTCATTATGTAGCATTTATTGAATTACATTTTTTTAATAGTAGGTATTTGTGGTAATATGACAACCAGCCGGACACAATGACGATGGCATTGAGTTCGATGGTTTGGGATCGGAAAATGTGACCCAGCTGCTCTTTGCGTAAGCTAGTCCAAAACTTTCCTGAACTTTGATTGCGGGGTGTAAATTGAATCTGTTTTATGAATTGTCGTAGAATTCCGGTCATAACCATACTGACTCTTAGCCCATCTATGACTCTTAATAACTGTTACTGAATCTACGGCATAATTTCGTAGAAACTGTTAAATAATCTATGGCTGGTTCTTTAGTAGGTGTGCGGCAGTCTGTGGCCGACCAATATTGGTTTCTCAAGTGTTCCGCAGCTCGTAAAGTTGTGAGTTGCTGAGCGTTTTAAATCGGCGTTGTTTACTGGTATCGGTTTATTGGTTTTGTTCCTGCTTGGTGGCGAATTTCGTTCTGGACTTTTGGGAACTGTTTACGACATTAATGCAGATTTAAAAAAGCTTTTAATGCCAATAAACTTTTGTTTGGATTTTCGAATTTATTCGTCGAATTTATAGAGGTTTCTGTATTCCATTTGCGTTTCATGGATAAATATTTGTCAATATTAGCGTTTTGCGTTTTATAGACAAATGTTTTGTCAGATATAAATATCGCTTTGTTCTGATTTGCCAGTTTTAAAACTTCCGTACCTCAAAAGTTAAAAAAGCAACCTTTATTCACTTTCTTCTTCCTCATAATTTCACTAAAACCATTATTATAATTTAACTAGTAGTTTCCAAACTACTACTAAAATTCCAAGCTATCCAATCCCAATCAAATATCCTATCGAGCAAAACTCGCGTGAATAACCCCTCCATCAGTATGCGAAGAGGCAAACCAAAAGCAATTAGACATTTGGATTCGATCTGAATCCAAATGACGCGGGACAAATAGTCGCCCCTGACGTGTAAGTGTGACCCGGACTTGATGAGAATTACCAATGAACTAGACTATCTAATTATAACACGAATCTGTGTAAATTACACCGTTTTGGTCTTATTTTGGATTGAAAGAAGTTAATTTACCAATTATTATTTATTGTAAACACAGATGCACACCTACACAGGTAATAGGTAACTAACCATTTATGTAGGTATATAATTATCATTTTTAATAGTATGTTGTAGACTCACCACCCCATAGCATTACCCTACAAACCTCAGTGGTTTTTTTAAGTGCTACGCTAGTTTAATGTTTTGTTAACTTTTTAAATGATAAAAAAATAAAAAAAAAACATGCACATAAAAATATTTGGAGGCAAGAGAGAGTGTTGCCAGATACAATTTTAAATTACCAATTTATATGACAATCTGTGGAAAACGTTTGCGCTAATTGTCTTTCATTATGTGGCATTTGTCGAGGATTAGTTTTATCAAATATTATAAATATAATAGAGATAATGGATTGCGTTTGTTCAATCAGATAAAATCAGCTACAAAATGTTCATGTTTAAAGCTGAAATTAACCTTATTGGTATTTCTATCAGATATAAATACAAAATTTCGTTTGCAGCTTCGTTCACGTGGTAGTGGTACCAAATATAGTCTAAGGGAGTGTCCACATTGCGTTTTTTGCAGCGCGTTTGTATCGATACAAACGCGATTCGAACGCGATGCGAACGCGCAGCCCCCCGCGCAGCCCCTCCCGGTTCGCTTTTGTATGGAAAAATACGCGTTGCGAACGCGCGTTTGTATCGATACAAACGCGCGTTCGCAACGCGTAGCAAAAACGCGCTTCAGAAAACGCAATGTGGACACTCCCTAAGACCATGGGCGTAGCTATAGCTTTGTTATAGGGGGGTCCAAGGGTTCCAAAATATAAAGATTGACTAGGATTGATTTCCTCCGAACTTAATGGGCTAAGGTGGGGGTCCGGACCCCCTAACCCCCCCTTTATTTCTTTGAAAAATATTGAAGCTAATAATAATTAAAAGGATAACTAAGCATTTTGGTCAGTAACATGTTCTTATATAATTATATTCTTATGTTATTGGAAGTATTGCAGAGATTACTAAATATAGCGACACCTTCGCAAGACATGGAGAAAACCCTAACCCCAGATATGGCAAAAATTTGTGATATAAATTCAAAATCTGAGAAAAATAACTTAGCAATTCATTCAGTCATATTCACCAAATGTATTCTTTGCGATGTGATATTTGGATTGGATTTGAATACCAAATGAGAGGAGCAAATGGACCCTTGAAGTTGACGCGTGTAGACGTGTGACCCGCCCGATCCAACGGCGATTCATTAATATAATCAGTTTGAACGTTTTAGTGAACGCTGGTATCAATTAGCCTAGATTAGGGAGGAAAAGCTAACTGGCTGAATATCGCACAATTATTCTGGACTCTAGTTATGTCAGATAGATTTTTAGTTTAGATAGACTGATTTAATTCTAGTGAATAATCAGGATAAATGTTGGCTCTACTTTTGTATTACTAAGCAACCGCAAAAAAAAAACTCTAAACGGGGATGGAAAATATTGTGAGGAGACTCTCGACTTAGTTTTACACTTGAACCAAGTTTTCCTGAAAAGTAAACGAGATGAAATGTGAATTAAGCTTTGTAAAACTTTTCTTGGATTCGAACCCACGACTTTCGGATCCAAAGTCGAGGTTCTAACATCGTTTTAAGTCTGTGGTTTATGTTGCATCAGTCGGTCTCATAATCTTCGTATCGAACGCCGAAGTAAACTAGACCAAAACAGCCTTAAATATTTACGATTAGTTTGAAAGCTTTAAGTAATTGTACGTCTACCAGTTACCTTTATCAAATTGATAGAAGCTTTTACAGTGGCATCTCAATACAGAGCGAATTAAGCTTATCTCACCGATATCCAAGCAATAAAAGTCATAGTAACTGTTGTTGTGTCTGCGGCATAACCGCGCCCATTAAAACATAATGAACCGCTTGAGTTAGAAAACAATGGCTTAGATTAGAGCCATAAAGATACGAGCTCTCGTAAATTCTGAATGGACCGCGGATTGTGAATAAGTCTGTGGTTTATGAGAACTTACTGATACAAAGATGTTGAGGTTTAAAGACTTACGGTCTTATGCATAAAAAAACGCCAACCAGGGCCCCAATTGCTCTATTTGACAACGTCAACCATTCGAGTATCATTCCTGCTGCGTTTTGTTTCGTTCTCCAAAACGACAGTAATTTGCAAAACCACATTGGTAATTTATTTGAAAACATCATCATAATAAAGTAACCTAACCTCATTGGTCATTAGTAGATTAGAAACAAAACGAATAAGTAGTTGACTTTTTGCTTTAGTAGATAAAAATCATTTCAGTAGCATCGGCCTACTGGCTCGCTAGGAACACTCTTTGGATTTTGGAAACAACGCTCTAGTGAGCTTGGTTGGCGAACTAAGTTTTATGCATAAGACGCTAAGTAGTAACAAAACTTATCTACATATTTATCTGCACGCGTTTATGAAACCTACGTTGATCCATTTGGTCACGAAGCCTGGCATCTGGAGTTGGGCAAGGTAACATATTTTATTCTAATATTATGAATCTGAAAGTCTGTATGTTTGTGTTTCAACCATGCTTTGACCAGAGGCCCGTTTTTCATGAAACTTAGAATTCAGTGCAGATCGCTGCCTTGAATACGATATGGGCTTTGAAAAATAGTACTAAGTAAACGAAACCGCAATAATTAATAATTCTACTAAGATGGTAAATTAATTAGTCTATTCTCTTCTAGTTTCTTGTCCTAATGTACTCGTATTTCGTAAAGTTATGTAAATTATGTAGTAGTTTTGTTTCTCTAATTAAAATCTGATTATTATCTACTCGATTTCAAGAAACTGTTTTAGAATTTGTATCTTACATCTGGTTCTACAATACACAACACCTACGTACAAAAGCAGTAAAGATCTTTATATGTCTACGCTATTTTGTGATCAACTCTTCGACCATTCGTTCTTCAGCATAACACTAAAGCTTTACCCCAGCACCAATAATTGTATCAGCACAATATATCTACAACTATCAACAATACATTTCAAGCAAGAGATGTTACAAGTCGACCGATTGTTGCAGCAAACGTTTATTGTGTGTTTATGTGTTTATTGATGCAATACACATCACATACCTCTGTTTATGATCATTACACAGAAGAAACGGTTCTAGCTGGTTTTGGAGACTTGTAATTTTAATTTGGATGGTTGGAACTAGGTCATGGATGCTGACTCGAACGGTGTTTTTAAATAAGTTAAATTTTATCAATAACTGTGACTACTTTGTGTAAGCAGAAAACAGTAAATTTGGGGAACAGGGTGGAATCGTTCCCCAAAGGCAGAGTGGGTGGTTCCTCTGCAACGGGCCCATCTGGCCCACTTGCCCGTGGTCTTTCGACCAACAGTTGATGTCGGTTGGTTGGTTATAACCCGATCGGCGTTGCGGCGTGCACTTGCGCGATCTAGGAATTCTGATGTTGCGTGGCGCCATCTTTAGTGCGTAGCATGTCTATGTAGTTCATCTAGCGACAGGTAGATGTCGCTACAGTAAAGATGTATAACTTTGTCAAATTCTTCAACTTTATAGACAAAATAGACGGCATATAGTGCAATTCCTATTGTGATTCTGCTTTAACGGTCTTTTTTTTTTAACTAACAGAGAATCGCGTTTGACCACACCCTGCCTGATATAAAACAACAGTGTGGTCTAAGATGGAGCACGCTGACCTAGAAAAAACCTATTGACTCTCGATTTGAAGACACCCAAATTACACTTTTCAGAAAATACAGACCCTGGCAAGGTTCCACATTTTCAGTCTCACATTTTTAACCCCGCTGGTCTTGTTTCAAAGCTTTATTTAATTAATTTTTTAATCAAATTAGGTATCTTATAACACAGAAATTGGTCTGAAACGGAACTTTTGTGTATGGAGGCAACAATAAGAAAATAAATAATAGAGTCCTATTAGCAGTTGAGGTTACAGCTAAACAGTCGATAATTTCATTAACAAGTTCCAACAGCTTTTGCCAAATGAACAAACCCTGGCAATTTTCACTATCCTTAGGTGTGAAATCACAAAGACCCGAATCCAAAGATATACAAATATTGGAGCAGCAAATATTTGCTCCAAGTCTGGAACTGAGTAGTTAGTCAAGGTGAATTCAGGCACTGGGTTTCGCTGATTGGTTTTACCTCAAGTGGTTACTTTGGGAAAGTGTTTTCGTGATTGCTTTCGATTCTGACCATCAATAACTGCTAATGATCTAAAATAATGGTTTATACAGAGTGAATTTTTGAGACGGGGCAGTAAGGGCAGCTGCCTTAACATACCGCATGTGTGTCGCTGGTACCGAACGTGATATCTATACCTAATCAATGGAAAGATGTTCGCAGACATGGATAATAATTACAACTTTTATCCTGTACTAATACTATTAAACGAGAAATATATAAAGATATTTGTTTGTTTATTTATTTTGTTATTATGTTCTCAAAAACGGCTCTAACGAATTCGATAAATTTTGCAATGTAGGAGTTTACGGGGGTGAAAAATCGATCGAGCTAGATCTACTCATCATCATCTTCCTTTATCATCTTTCTGCTCTCTTTCCACTTTCGTGGGGTTGGCACTACATGTTACAAGCTACAAGCTAGCTCTCATATCTGGGAAAATTCTTATTTCTGGGAAAATTAGTTTGCTCTATTTTCACCCGAGCAGAAATCGGTCGCCCAGATATTTTAGACAAATGACAGCGATATTCAGAATATTGTAAGTGCTATAAATATCCTATGATTATAATAATATCTAACTATAAGTAACCTTCCTAAATGATTTCTGTGCGGGAACGGTAGATTTATCACCTCAACCATAATCTCAAGTTTATTTCGGAGAGCAGCAACAACTCTCGACTGCTTCTCAGCGCTGCTTAATTTTAATACTCCCTTATATGGACTAGGGGCTATGTTATCAGATCGTCACGGGACCAAATGAGATGTCTGTTGTGTAATAGTTTGTTTAGATACCAGTTATTGCGTGAGAATGTTGATGGTTAGGTATTTTGAGGTTATGGTTTATATTGACCTTTTTCTAGAAAATTTATTGTTAAAATTGGAGTATACTTACTCGTAAATAAATTACTGAGTACTCGTAAATGTTAACGATTTCAAATAGAATGAACATTCAATGCAAGAAATATTTTTGTAAATGTTATTTTAACCTCAATTATATACAATGAGCTGATTGAAAATCTTTATTCTATCAATGACTAAATTGAGCAACATGCATTTAAAAAAAAATGTGTAAGTATACATGCAATTTTAACCAAGCCAAACTATAGTGAAAACATGACACCCTTAAAACAATAGCGGGCTTTACACAGACACTCTATCGCGCGTTAAACAGCAATTGTGCGCGAAAGAGCTAGCGTGTAAAGGCCGTGTAAAGGCTAATCGCACGGATTGTGTGTGCAGGTTTTCCGGGGCACAATCCTGTAGGGACGCTCCTGAGAACGCGCGTTAGAGTTTCTGTGTAAAGGTCGCATATGAAACCTCTATGTTCTTTTACATGTCAATTCTCAGGTGTTATCATAACAAAACAGACACCTTAAAATTGTAAATGTTCACATTTTACAGAAGTCAATATTATTTCTAACACGACACCCTCGAAAACAAAAACTTTATCATTTCAGAAACAAACAACAAAACGGTTCAACTGATAAAGAAACTAAACCTCCGGAAACTTGGGGCGAAACTTTAGACAAATTATGTAACCTCCGTGTGTTTAGGACCACGACAACAGCCTGTTAAGAAAACCAGCCAGCAAAACTTCCTAGACCTGTGGTTACTCATTAAACCCTTCGAGTTTGTTCGGAGGCTAGAGGAGCCGAGAGATCAATCGTAAGTGGTCGTGTGACACTTGCGTGCGACATTTAGGCCGGGAGTTAGTTTTGGGTGCTTGTTGTCTTTCCTGATAATTATACGCACAGTTTAAAACAACTTGAAACTGTAGGGTTCTGTCCCTGCTGGGCGTTAAACTCTTGAGCCCTAATTGTTGAAAATGTTTATTGCGTTTAATGAAAACTAAAATGTTAAGATTTTCTTAAGGCCCTGATCGACGAGCGAGTAAAACCGCGGTCTTATTATCTCGTCGGCAAAGCTCGCCAGTGTATCATTGCAATACCGCGGTTTTGTGAGTTGACGAGCTTAGCTCGCGGTTTGCGTCATGTTTGCTTAATTTTTTGCTCAGCTCGGTCAAATTCTCAATCGACTACGATACGACTGTTTCACTCGCTAGTCCATTTACCCGCGAGTAAAAACGACATTCTTTAAAACCGCGGTATAAGCTCGTACGTCGATCACCCACTTTAAAGAAACTAGATTTCCCTTCCTCCAAAAAGTATGGAAAGCATCTTAGGTTTTCATACAATGAGTATGAGAGACAAACTATTTTAGGAGCTACAAAGAAGAGTTTAGTAGAATAGGTTTAGTAGAATAGGTTGATTTGAAATGGCATAGTAAGAATAATGTTTTCCTGTGTTTACAGTGCAGAAATCAAATCTAGAAATACAGAGCTGTGACCAAAGCAAATATATAACGAAACCTTATCCCATAAACATAATTACAAGCCATTATGTGTCCTACGATTCCATTAACCCTATCTGCGACAACAGATCATAATAATTCCGAATAAACAATTCCGCCCACACAAACAGTGAGTAGCTGCAGATTTATATCTGACTGATTTGTAATTTGTTTGAGCGGATTTGTACCATTGTTTTCAATAGCTAAAACTTATATAGCTTTGTTCTGAAATTACGCTTTATGTACATTGGTTGATTTTCATGAAACTTCCAAAACAAACAGAATTTGGCCTACCGGAGATCATAATATCCCGCCTGGAGGCGTAAACAGGGAATGAACATCCTGTTTTGCAGAACTACTAAACATTTTGCCAGCCCTTACATTATAGTTTGACAACCACTTCAAAGCAACTACCTACTTCTGGGAGTCAAGACATGCCATCTTGGCAACCTACACTTGTCACTGACTGTCCGGCTGTACCTACCTTACCTACTCCAATGCCTACATTTAATACTAACATAGTTCATTAAGTCACTACTAACAACCTATGGATGTAACAGTCTGAAATAAAGAATTTTTTTTTTTTTTTTTTTTTTTTTTAAAGCAGTTTCTTGGTAATAAAGGTTTTGAAGATTTTTCAATTCCGAACCCGAACTGCACCGCATCACTTGTTGTAGTCTGGTGGTCTATGGGTGGACGTCGGCGTCGCGTGGTCAACGAGTGGCCCACTCACGCGTGTTGACGGCTTGCAATACGGCGATCCGGTGACGGTACGGAGTTTTCAACGCCGCGTGGTCAATCAGTGAACCACACTAACGCGGTCAACGAGTTGTCAACGAGTGGCCATGCACTCGTCTGCGTGTATGCGGCGATAGTAACGCTACGGAGTTGATGTAGTGAGCGTTGGTCAATAGAATTCCATACAAAGAATACCAAATCGCACGAGGCGATGCGGTGCGGTGCGAGTGCGGAGTAGACGTGGCAGCTACAACCTTATAAATCTTCATATATGTTGTAAGGCCACAGAGAGTGTTTACGTTAGTAAGAATAAAATACGTTAGAGGAAGTTTTTTTCGAAGATAAGCTTAAAATGTTTTGTGTTTCGTTAACTAAGTATACTTAAATAATTTATTCTGAGAATCTGACAATAACAAGAAACGGTACGAAAAGTTAACAAAACATATAATTTAACACGAAACAGAAACAAAACAAGCAGATATTTCCCCGTAATATTATTTACAGTTGATCTAATTTGCTTTCTCAAACTTACGATCCCAGCTCCGAGCGAATATCTTTCGCCTCGTTTAGATGATAGATAACTTTGTGTAGTTTAATAACAATAAATTTCTGGCACAATTGTTCCTAAACAGGCACCGGGACTTTTACGGTGCGCAAGGACAATGTAGGCAGAGTAATGTATGTTGTCTAGACGCAGCATTGTAATGGAAATACTACCGCCTACCATGGGAGCAAACTATTCACAAAAATGAAGATGACCTGCAGAGTCATTCTGTAGACTCCCTTCGAATTCACTCAAGTGACCGAGCTCACTAAATACACAAGAATGTATTGTGAGATTCAAGTTTCGAATTCTAAATTTGAAATCTCACAGCGGATTCAGCTCTTCGACGTTCGAAGTGAATTTACAGAATGACTCTGCAGAGGCGTATTCAGACCTCATCGGAATGCATTCCAAATTCGGAGAGCGACGTTTCTTCGCTGAAAAAACGTTATCTTTCCTACTGAAATCATCGAATTGGATGCTAATTCAGAAGTCTGGATCAGGGGGCTGATGAATGTAAGTCCCCAAGATGAAATCATGAGGTAATTTTTGTTAAAAAGTGACCTTTATTTGGATTTCGGGGCCTCGAGATGATGATGATTAATCTTTTTGGTAAAAATATGTTTATCAACTATCTAAAATGTATGTTTATGATTAAGTCCACCAAATACATATATTTTTTTAATCTAAAATATGTTCGCGTTTGACCACACTCTGCCTGATGTAAAGCAACAGTTTGGTCTAAGATGGAGCACGCTTACCTAGAAGGAACCTATTGACTCTCAATTTGAAGACACCCAAATTATACTTTTCTGGAAATACAGACCCCGGCAAGGAGTTCCACATTTTCGCCGTGCGTATAAAAAATGCGTATAATTATAATCAAATTCATGAAAATGTTTGTAGGAGCTCATGCTTGAGTGCTCTATCTACAACAAAGAAAACATTGGTTCAGCGAAACCGATTTAAAAGGTACGTCAGTACCAGGGCAACATAAACAGGGTGGTACAAGGGTACAAGGGTGTTGTATCTTTAACACAGCTCCGCGCGTGCAAACAATACTCAACGACTTTCATGGATAATACGGACAGGATAATAACTTGATTTTCTCAATAAAAATATGAAATGTGCAAAAAGATCAATGTTTTTCAATAATTATTACAATTAAATATATAAAATTTTCAATGTGCTTTGGTTTGAGGATGAGAGGACAAAATGCATTAGGTTCAAAACAAATGGCCAAAACGAGTGTGTGTTAGACAGCTGGAAACTCGAAGTCTCTCTTCTCTCTCTGGCTAATTTGTTGATATCGAGGAGACAGTCGTGATTTTATTTCGTTTTTAGTTTCATTTCTGACTACCCACTTGGAACTTCAAAGAAGCAACTTGCCTTGGCATACATTTGTGATTAAGATAATATTTTATACATATTATGTAGGTAAGTATATAAATAAATAAATAAATAAATATTGCTGGACATTTCACACAGCATCATGTAGTCCCAAGCTAAGCAGAGCTTGTGTTATGGCAACCACATGACTGATATACTACTTATATACATATTTTTTTCGTAAATACATACATAATATACATAGAAAACACCCAGACCCGAGACAAATATCTGCAGATCATACAAACATTTGTCCCGCGGCGGGGATCGAACCCGCAACCTCTTGCGTCACAGGCGGGCCTTCACCCACTGCGCCACAGAGGTCGTCAAATAGCGTATAAAAGCGAAGCGACGCGTGATCCGATTTGATACGAGATCTGAAAGATCAGCATTGCCATTTACCGTGGTAATGCTGGTATTGTCTTACGCTGAAATTAGACGATGCTGAATTCAGTGTGCTAACTGCTTATTCATTCATAAATTAGCGCTTTGTCTCGCTCTTTGGTCTAAGAATTGCGTATTGTGCATCCTACTTTTACTAAGCTAACTGTGGCTAACTTCAGTCAGTTTGCATTGGTAAAAGTAGGATGCACAATACGCAATTCTTAGGCCAAAGAGCGAGACAGAGCACTTATTTATGAATGAACAAGTAGTCAGTGCACTAAATTCAGCATGGTGTAATATCGGCTTGAGGCAGGCTTCCAACTAGCAGTGACTGAATGAATGAATGAATGAATCTTAAGATCTAAACAATCCATAGAACTTAATCGGTTCTAAGGTATTTTGTAGTTATATAAAAACGTAATAGATTAGTTTCTGTGAATAAATGTAAAGTAAATACGTGAGGAAGATCCTCTGTGTTGTACCAGGGCAACATAAACCGGGCGGTATAATGAAACAGGGGTGCTGTATCTTTTTACACGGCTCAATGAGCGCGAACAGTACACGGGTGGCCGGCGCGATACTGGACGTCCCTCTTCCTTATCTTGATTAATTTCCTACGATTTATTGCGGGGATTAGTGTTGCGCCGTTTTTTAGATACAATGGCTGAATTTGCGCCTGAAACTGTTTTTGCTTTGGACTTAGCAGCTTTATTAAGCGAAGGCTCACGGTAGTAGTTGAAGGGATTATTAAATATAGATTAAATTGTTACTAGGATTTTAACACCGTCATGGTCAAGTATTGAAAATTGTTGTAGGTACTACATTACAGTTAACTATTTTAACTTGACTTAAGGCAAACTCGAGTCTTCATTATATTGGTAAACAGTAGATATTTGGATGTCGTAAACATATTTGACCAGCTTAGATCCTTACTTAGATCCCTACCTAGACCAAGCGGGCTTGGAAAACGTTCATTCCAAAGTTGACGTTCGTAAGCCAGTATCTTACAAATCAATGCGATTCAAAATATTTCACCGATAGAAAGCTTATGAACTCTCGTTTCTCGTGTCTTGAGCTCTGCGGGGCTAAAAAAGCCGCTATAGAAGAATCACAATAAAAATCCAACTAATATTATAAAGGCCAAAGTCCGTGTGTGTGTGTGAATGTTTGTTGCCACGTATCTCCATAACTACTAAACCGATTTTGATGAAATTTGAAAAATTCAAGATAATAACCGGGAATAGGACATAAGCTATTTTTGTCCCGAAAAATTGCATGGTTCCCGTGGGATAAAAAAAATAGTAGTCCACGCGGGCGAAGCCGCGGGCGTCCGCTAGTTGCAATATATGCCATTCTTATCACTCTCAGATTATGAAAAGAGACGGCATATAGTTCAATGATTGTGATCCAGCTAAAGTAAGTAAGATGGTTTTCAGATGCCCTAAAGTCGAAAACGATCGGTTCCAGCACACAACTGCGTTCTAGAATCTAAATAAACAATAAAAACAGGATTTGCAAAATCAGTGCTGACAAACTAGGTGGCATTTCGTTCAAAGGTCGCCAACTCCATTTCCATACATCAACCTTAAGCAATCCACGTAGATAAAGCTAAACCTCTGATAGGGAACAACAAAAAGGCAGACGAGACTGACAATGATAAACTGAAGTGGAGGTAAACAACGTCATATGAAGACGAAATCTAAGCGGATGGATTCAAAGAGGTACGAAATAACTTCAGCCAGTGCCTCTCCATTACTGAAGGTTAGCTGTCATCCTGCCAAATTTTTCTTTGTCTTGTGCTAGCCTAAACAGATCTTCCGCTTTCTTAATTCATATTTCACTTTCAAAACTTTCGTGAGTTGTAATTGACATTATTTTAACAAACGGGAATTACTCATGAGTGTGAGACGCTCGCGAGAGGAGTAACCTTGCCGCAACTCCCTCCTTACCCAGATGAAGATTCTCCGGATGAATCGAAACATTGACGGCATCTAAATCGACAATATTTTCACGTGAGTAATTCCTGTGTGTTAATAGTAGATTGTATTATAAGGGGGCAAAATAATATTTTGACGGCGAGGGCGCTTTTTTGAATCCAGAGCGAAGTGAAGGATTCTAGAGTAGAATCCCGAGCGTAGCGAGGGATTCTTTAGTAGAATCCTGAACGTAGCGAGGGATTTAAAGTACGTCGCCCGAGCCAAAAATATATTTTGCGCCCGAGTGATACACTCTACTTTTCATTACAATCTATGAGAAAATAAAAGGGAAGAGAAAAGAATGTGTTAAATCGACGAAGTTCCACTTGAGAAGAGTAATCGGGGATTAAATTTTTTTATTTAGACTTTTTATCTGATACTAGCAGCGCCGAGTAGTGATGGTTTATGGTGATGATGATGATGAAAAGTAGCCTATAACCTTCCTCAAGAGTTTAGCTATCAAATACAGAAATAATTTTTCAAATCCGACTGGTAGTTCCTGAGATCGAAAACGCACAGGATTTTATGAAGTTGAAATTATAATTTTTGTATGCTATGCTATGCTATGCTATGCTATGGTATGCTATGGTATGCTATGCTATGCTATGCTATGCTATGGTATGCTATGCTATGCTATGCTATGCTATGCTATGCTATGCTATAGTATGCTATGCTATGCTATGCTATGCTATGCTATGCTATGCTATGCTATGCTATGCTATGCTATGCTATGCTATGCTATGCTATGCTATGCTATGCTATGCTATGCTATGCTATGCTATGCTATGCTATGCTATGCTATGCTATGCTATGCTATGCTATGCTATGCTATGCTATGCTATGCTATGCTATGCTATGCTATGCTATGCTATGCTATGCTATGCTATGCTATGCTATGCTATGGTATGCTATGGTATGCTATGGTATGCTATGCTATGCTATGCTATGCTATAGTATGCTATGCTATTGCTATAGTATGCTATGCTATGCTATGCTATGCTATAGTATGCTATAGTGCTAAGAGTCCTCCCTCATTCATCTTGGTAGATTCGAGATGAATGAATGTGGAAAGTAGTTGTACCTCTAAAGTGCGCGGCAAAGATAATTCCGGCGCACTTAAAGGGGATTAAAAACTCATTACTGCCCGCTAAATTTATAAAGAGGATTAAAAACTCATTACTGCCCGCTAAAAGTTCCTTGAAGAGGAATCATCTACTTTGGGCGCACTTAAAGGCGAACAAAGTCGTCCTTTTCGAATAGATGGAATGAAAAATATTGTTCTTAATTCCTGCCAATCTCTTATATTGCGAAGCCAAGATGTTCTCCGTCTTCCAACCTCTCTTTTGCCAGGTATTTTACACATTATGATCAGCTGGAGCAAATTGTAGCAATAAAGTACTACGAAGTAACTATGAAACAGTTTTTTCATTCCATCTATTCGAAAAGGACGACTTTGTTCGCCTTAAAGTGCGCCCAAAGTAGATGATTCCTCTTCAAGGAACTTTTAGCGGGCAGTAATGAGTTTTTAATCCTCTTTATAAATTTAGCGGGCAGTAATGAGTTTTTAATCCCCTTTAAGTGCGCCGGAATTATCTTTGCCGCGCACTTTAGAGGTACAACTACTTTCCACATTCATTCATCTCGAATCTACCAAGATGAATGAGGGAGGACTCTTAGCACTATAGCATACTATGGCATAGCATAGCATAGCATAGCATACTATAGCATACCATAGCATAGCATAGCATAGCATAGCATAGCATAGCATAGCATAGCATAGCATAGCATAGCATAGCATAGCATAGCATAGCATAGCATAGCATAGCATAGCATAGCATAGCATAGCATAGCATAGCATAGCATAGCATAGCATAGCATAGCATAGCATAGCATAGCATAGCATAGCATAGCATAGCATAGCATAGCATAGCATAGCATAGCATAGCATAGCATAGCATAGCATAGCATAGCATAGCATAGCATAGCATAGCATAGCATAGCATAGCATAGCATAGCATAGCATAGCATAGCATAGCATAGCATAGCATAGCATAGCATAGCATAGCATAGCATAGCATAGCATAGCATAGCATAGCATAGCATAGCATAGCATAGCATAGCATAGCATAGCATAGCATAGCATAGCGCGATCTAGAAAACGGTCTTTTTTACTACCGCCATCTAGTTTGTTTTCGTGGAACTATTGAGCAATTCTAGCGGAAGAGTTTTTTTGTTTGAACGCGCTAAATCTCAGGAACTACCAGTCGGATTTGAAAAATTATTTCTGTATTTGATAGCTAAACTCTTGAGGAAGGTTATAGGCTACTTTTCATCATCATCATCACCATAAACCATCACTACTCGGCGCTGCTAGTATCAGATAAAAAGTTTAAATAAAAAAAATTAATCCCCGATTACTCTTCTCAAGTGGAACTTCGTCGATTTAACACGTTCTTTTCTCTTCCCTTTTATTTTCTCATAGATTGTAATGAAAAGTAGAGTGTATCACTCGGGCGCAAAATATATTTTTGGCTCGGGCGACGTACTTTAAATCCCTCGCTACGTTCAGGATTCTACTAAAGAATCCCTCGCTACGCTCGGGATTCTACTCTAGAATCCTTCACTTCGCTCTGGATTCAAAAAAGCGCCCTCGCCGTCAAAATATTATTTTGCCCCCTTATTATATTACGTCTTTTCATTCTCAATATAAGTATATTCCAAACGTAGTACCTGTAACCTACAAGGTAGACTGCACGATTTTTTAAAAGTCGAATCGATTTAACAATCGATTTCGCAAAACGATTTACCTACGGCAACACTACTGCCTGCCGCGGCATCCCTGCCACTTCATTCCTTTTTCGTGCAAGGTAGCGTGCACACGTACTAGACTCTGTCTACCCGTTGAGGTGCCCCGCCCCCCGGACCGATTGCCTGCCTAGCTTAACCAACGCCCGCGCAACTGTTGCCAGCGGTTTAACTTTTTTTGCCAGTGATTTTATTCCTGGACTAAACCTGTTTGTGGTATCATTGGAATCGGAATTTAACAAGCTTATTAACTACTTACTTACCTGCTCAAGGGGATTACATTGTCACCACCAAATAAATTGTTTATTCCATTCCGTAAACATGTTTGGCACCTTGCAAAATAAAAACTCACAATTGTTCAAAATTGATAGCAAATATCTGCGTCAACATGGTGCACACACTTAGTACACTACACACCTTTATTATTTAACACAAAACATATACACATCGACATTAAAGTAATTATCTAATTCGCATTTGCAAAAGGCCAAAACACGCCATTTTGTTCCGCGCGCCAGGAGCGGGAGTGCGCTCACGGCAAATAAAAATTCAATACTGGTTCATTTCTCATCCTATAGTCTGGTTTGAAGTCTTTCTGATTGGTATAAATATGTAGTTAGCAAACAATACGAACAAAACAAACCTCCTTCACATCACTACTACACACCAATCACAATAGCCGACCTTCAAACAAAATTCACCCGCAATATTCAAAATGTTGATCAAATTCAAATTTTTTACTATAAAACGGGGTTTTAATGGTTCAGTAATTATCCTAAATACCTGTCAGATTTAATTAATGCAAAACATGTATAGGTCATCGCTGAAAATCTTATTTGAACCTTCTTTCAAAAATAAAGTTTTTTTCGTATTTTTCTCTTCCGGTATTTTGACACATTGTAGAAATATTATATATTATCTATGACTTTTAGTGTTACCAGTAGTGGGACAATAATGTTACCAACAAATAAAGACACTTTCCACATATGGGGAAGCCCTAACACCATAGAAATCGTGATTTTAATCGGCGAACGACTCAAATAGAGCTCGGGCCAGTACAGTGTCCTAAGGCACTTTGGCGGCTACAAAACTACCCACATTTCAAGAAAATGTCGAAAAGAAATTCGGAACTAAAAATTAAGCATTATGAAGAAAAAATACGAAAGTTAGAAGAGAAACAAGTGGCTCATCGGCGACGGCGAATAATATCGTCATCAGAATCATCTGATTCTGAGAATAACAACGGTAAGTTCTACCATTTTATTTTATTGACAAAGTTTTAACCAAGTGTGACCTGGGGGTTGATCGAGAATCAACACGAGGGTTATTATGATATTATTAACACTAATAAAACCTGGGGGTTGGTCGAGAATCAACACGATGGTTTCTTTTTCATTAAATGAAATTCGTATCTTGATCGAGAATCAAAATACCTGGGGGTTGGTCGTGAATCAACACGAAGGTACATGAAGTCCCTGGCTAATCGTGAATTACCAAGGTGACAATAAAGTATTATCATTTCAATTGCCTACTTAAGTAAAATAAAATGTTTGCCCTGAAATTGATCGAGAATCAATACAGGTGACTTATGCGCCTAAGGGTATTCATTAATTAAGTCTTTTTACGTTGGGGTGATTACTGGGAGAATACCCTCTGTGAGCCAAAAATTATCGAAATTTATAAAAATATTTTATTTCTTCTCCATAGATGACGACACACCCGAAGTGGTCCACTCAGGGGAAGATGATATACCCGCAGAGGTACCTGCAGATACACAAATTGACGCATGTTTGTTAGATGTTGTGGGCGCGTCTAAAGAAGATCAAGGATCTCTCGAAGAGCTAGACTCTGAAATCTTGTCAGCGCTGGGTGCCAGCACATCTGACGGGCCTGAATACGGAGAAAAGATCCACGAAAATTTGGCTCAATTATGGTTACCATTGCTTAAAAAAGGCTTGTCAAAAGAAGATAAGGAAAAACTTCTTAAGGACAATCTCGTGCCACAAAATTGCAACTTTTTGCAGGCTCCGAAATTGAACCCGGAAATTTCGGCGGCCATCACCGAAAACACCCGAAACCGAGACAAGAAACTTGTCGACTCACAACAACAGCTAGGTGCAGGCGTCACGGCCGTAAACAGAGCAATGGATTTACTCCTAAACAAGGATTTTGACAAGCTGAAAGTTATCAAACACTTAAGCGACGCATGTCGCATTTTAAGTGATCTGCATTATTGCGATAGTCAGACGAGAATAAAATTGATAACACCTAGTTTGGACAAAAGTTTCCTAAATGTCATACAAGATAATCGCCGGGATGAAACTTTATTCGGCAACAAGTTGTCCGAAAAAATCAAAGCTTCGAAAACAATAGAGAAGCAAGGTCTTCAGATCAAGAAGAGTTTCGTAAGCTCATCCGCTCCATCGACCTCAGCTCCAGCCTCTCGACCAAGACAAGCTCGGGGAAACTGGGGAGCCCCTCCTCGCTACACGTCCAACCGTGGCGGCCGGGGAGGGACCAGGAAGCCGGCTCCTGCGAGTATGCGCAAGCCATCTGCAGCTCCACCGGCACAGGCGAAGTACCCCGCCAAGCCGCAGACCCGGGCTCAAGCACCACAGTAACACAGGTACTTCATGCTGGTCGGGTACAACATTTCTATAATTGTTGGCAAAATATAACTAAAAATTCATTAGTTTTGAAGTGGATCCGTGATGGTTTTAGCATTCCTTTTAGTAAGCCTATAACACAGCAAACTGTTCCTCGTACATCTTTGTCTCAGAACGAGAAGCATGAGATGTCTTTAGCTGTTCAAAATTTATTAAATTTAGGCGCTATAACACCTGCCCTTCCGTTACCAGATCAATTTATTTCAAAGATCTTTCTAGCACCTAAATCAAACGGTGGTAAAAGATTTATATTAAATCTAAAACCCCTAAACAAATTTGTAACAACTGAACATTTTAAAATGGAGGATCACAGAACCGCTTCAAAAATAATACCAAGAGATGGATATTTAGCCACAATAGATTTAAAGGAAGCCTACCTCTTAATACCAATCGATCCAATTCATCGAAAATATTTGCGATTTGTTTTTGAAAATCAAATCTTTGAATTTACAGCCTTACCCTATGGCTTATCAGTATCGCCTCGAGTCTTTAGTAAAATCATGAAAGAGGTTATAACTTCCTTAAGATCTCGTGGTTTTAAATCCGTTCAATATCTTGATGATATTTTGTGCATTGGCAGCAACTATATCGAATGTTTAAACAATGTCAAAGAAACTGTAAGTTTACTAAGTTCCTTAGGCTTCATAATTAATTATGAAAAAAGTAGCTTACATCCTCAAAAAGTACAAAAATTTCTAGGCTTTGTCTTCGACACAGAAAACTTAACAATTTCATTACCAGAACAAAAACGGAACAATATTGCGCAATTGATTAAAAAGTTTATTGGCCTACCCCGTTGTACAATCAGAGAATTTGCTCAATTCATTGGAGTCCTTGTCGCTGCATGTCCAGCCGTAAGATACGGCTGGCTCTATACAAAAATCATAGAAAGGGAAAAATACCTTTTATTAAAACAGCACAATGACAACTATGAAGCAAAAATTACCTTATCAAGGAATATTTTAGATGATGTTACTTGGTGGTCAAATAACATACTTAAAATTTCAAACACCATGAGACCAGGAAATTACTGTAAAGAAATTTTCACAGACGCTTCAATGACAGGCTGGGGCGCCTTTAGTGACGGGAATCGCGTTAACGGAAGTTGGAGCGTTAGTGAGAGAAGATACCATATAAACTATCTAGAACTTCTAGCAGTATTTCTTGGGCTCAAGAGTTTTGTTCGCGATAGAAGTAATTGCGCAATATTGTTGCGTGTAGATAATACCACAGCTATTAGTTATATAAATCGCATGGGGGGAATACAGTACCCTCATTTGAATGACATTGCTCGTCAAATCTGGCAGTGGTGTGAGAAGCGGCAGATTTGGTTGTTTGCATCTTATATAAACACCAAAGACAATAAGGAAGCTGATGAAGAATCCCGAAAAATCAATTCTGATATAGAGTGGGAGCTATCGAAGTCAGCTTATCAAGAAATAGTCAATTCTTTTGGACGGCCCCAGATAGACTTGTTTGCTTCTCGCACCAACGCCAAATGCGAGCTATTTGCTTCTTGGAAACAAGATCCCGATGCTATGGTCGTGGATGCCTTTACACTAAATTGGAACGATTATTATTTTTACGCGTTCCCTCCGTTCACGTTGATACTTAAATGTTTAAGAAAGATCATTGACGACAAAGCAAACGGAATACTAGTCTTTCCATACTGGCCATCTCAGCCATGGTTTCCACTGCTAAATAATTTGATCGTTTCTGAAATAAGGTTTTTCGGACCTCATAAAGAACTTTTAATATCTCCCACCAGAGCTCATCACCCTCTGCACAAACAACTTACCCTGGGTGTCGCGAAGCTCTGCGGGAAGCGTTCACTCAACGAGGGGCTCCAGCGTCAACTCTAGAGTTGATGCTTGCATCACTTTCCGACAACACCATCAAACAATACAGTACATCACTAAGAATATGGTGGCAATTCTGTGCTACTAAAAATATCGATCCCTATAAAGGTCCAAGCGAAATTGTCATGTCATTTATCGCCGAACAATTCAAAAACGGAGCTACTTACGGTACATTGAACAACCATCGCTCGGCTATATCACTATTACTGAATAGTAATATAGGAGATGATGGACGCATAAAACGCTTGTTAAAAGGTGCCTATAGATTAAAGCCTTCTACACCTAGGTATAGTTCAACTTGGGATCCGCAATTAGTTCTCAATCATATTGCGAAATGGATACCACATACCGTATTACCAACATCTCAACTCACGAAGAAATTGGTTATATTACTAGCTCTTTGTACGGCTCACAGAGTCCAGACTCTTTCACTCATTAAAGCGGACGAAATCGATATTCAGCCAAATGGTGTAAAAATAGTTATTAATAGTTTAATAAAAACATCAGGTCCGGGCAGAGAACAACCTGTTCTTTTTCTCCCTCGGTTTAAAGAAAATATTAGCATATGCCCAGCTACAACGCTAGAAGATTATTTAACTAAAACTAAAGATATTAGAAATAATAATAGTAACCTTTTGTTGACCTGTAGACGTCCTTATAAAAATGCTACAGCTCAAACCATTAGCAAATGGATAAAGAAAGTGTTGTCGGAGAGTGGTGTAGACACAACTCTATTCAGAGCGCATAGCACCCGACACGCTTCAACGTCCGCGGCGAACGCAGCTGGCGTCTCCATAGACGTCATACGGAAGACGGCGGGCTGGTCTAGTTCATCCTATACCTTTGCTAAGTTCTATAATCGGCCTATATTAGATGAAGGTGAATACGCTAGATCCGTTTGTTTGCCGACAAGTAATTGATTAACTGATCATTTGTTAATGTTAATTAAACAACTATTATAAGCTTAATTATAAAAAAATACGGGTAAATGAATACTTACGTTAAGTTTTCTTTAAAATAAAACTGATTTTTGTTTTCCCTGTGTATTTTACTCATTTACAAAACTTTCGGCTCTGAACATCTACGTTTGGAATATACTTATATTGAGAATGAAAAGACGTAATATAATATACCGATCAAACGAACTTCGCAAGTGAAGTTCGATCGATATTATATGAGTCTTTTCATTCGAAGATATAAGGACCCACCCTCCCAAAAGACCCAGTAGAAAGTTTTGTTGAATCTTTAAATAGAATGAAGTGGCAGGGATGCCGCGGCAGGCAGTAGTGTTGCCGTAGGTAAATCGTTTTGCGAAATCGATTGTTAAATCGATTCGACTTTTAAAAAATCGTGCAGTCTACCTTGTAGGTTACAGGTACTACGTTTGGAATATACTTATATCTTCGAATGAAAAGACTCATATAATATCGATCGAACTTCACTTGCGAAGTTCGTTTGATCGGTATATAATACAATCTACTATTATGTACGGAGGCGTATGCTAGGCTATAAACGATGTTTGTTGCCCTGATTCATCATTATTCGATTTTAGTCCAGCATTATTTATTATTTTCTTACAATGCTCTCTGTTGAGTTAACAGTTCCATGCTCTATGGGTCGGATGGGATAAGATTCCCTGCCGGCCGCCAGGGTCCGCACACCATTTATATTCTTCCTTTTGATCCCGGACCCTGGCGTCCCAGAACACTATTCTTAAGCGGGATACGTTGAAACGATTTATTATGAAGTTTTTAAACCGACGCGAAAAAAGATGACAGAGCGATATTGATGAAACGAGTGGTTGAGCGGAGGTGTAATTATCAACTTGTTTGAGCACGGTATGAACATAGTAACGAGTACCAGAGTTGGCAACTAGCCTTGTTAATAGTAAAGGATCGGGTCTTTATCTTAGAAAATGAAAGGTTATTGCTCCGATTTACATAGATTTAATTTACGTCAATAATTGATTGCGTTCCTTCGCTCAGTTTTATGTGTGTGATGTTTATTTTACGTTGACATCATGACTACCCTCTGTTCGGTGTTGCGATAAAAATAAAGGCATAGACTTCCCTGTAACAAAGCAAATGAACATCACACAGATAAAATACAGCAATTAGTCTTACAACTCGGCCATCCTCTTAAGGCGAGTCCTCTCGCACAATCAATAGGTACTTATAATTCTATGATAAGATTACAAAACGTAAACAACCAAATAGAAAAAAAAAAAAAAATTAACGACAACAGGTAACTACATACTATAATTTATATCAAAGTGTATACAAGTGATTAACTAATAATACCATGTTTCCATCTGAAACCGTGCAAAGTTTGTTTGATTTTAGAAAATTTCACACATCGATTACTTTCAGATCATTGAGTAGGTATACTCTGATGTGTCAAACAAACGTTACTCGCAATCAAATCTCTGCTCTACGTCACTATCTTATCTTAATCTCAATCTCAATCTCAATCTTGCATAGTCTGCTATGATCTGCGATCATCTGTGCGGTATCAGTTTCCCAATACCATTCGCTTTCTGCACTGATCGCTCATAGCCTATGCTCGCATCAATTATAATTTAAGAATCTGAAACAAAACTGGTTAATGACTAACCTATAATTATTTTCTAATCACAATCATGTTCATTTTTAAGAAAGTATAATGTTATTCTTAACTTCACATTCACATTCAAAATTTCAAAATTAAATTGAAATCCTAAATTAAACTACTTATTTGACACTGTTATTCAAATCAAGATTAATTTATTCTTTGATAACCGAGTCAGAACTATCGCCATCTTTGTCGCTTTCACAAGTGTCACTATCATATTCTTTAAAATTAAGCCAAGGATGTATTTTGTCTAATGCTACAACGTTTTCATACCTTTTATTGCCCTTTCTACTTAGAGGCGTATCTTCAACAAGAAACCTATCATTGGGTAAGATCTTCAGAATACGATATGGACCGTGGAACTTAGCCATCAACTTTTTAGATTTTCCTGCTTGATCCTTGTTGATAATAGTTCGTTCTATCCTAACAAGGTCACCTTCATTGTATGAAGTTGGTTTCTTACGATGTTTATCAAATTCTTTTTTCGCGTCTTCCTGCTGCTTATTAATTTTATCAACTGCCTGAGATCTTAACTGCATCAAATCGTCACCACTAATGCGTTCAGATGTTTCCGTAAGTATGTCACTTAGTACGTTTTCTGTAGGGTTAACTAATCTACATCCGAACAATAATTCGGATGGACTTTTGCCAGTCGATTTATTTATAGTAGTGTTTAAGCCAAGTTGAATATCACCTGTGTACGTATCCCAAGTGTTGTCATTTTTGTTATGGCATTTTGCACATAGCGCCTCCGAAATAGTGCGATTAAACCGTTCTACTTGTCCGTTGGCTCTTGGAGTAGCTACAGCATTAAGTACGTGCTTGATATTTAATTTATCGGTAAATTCTTTAAATTTTGTACTCGTAAAACAAGAGCCCCGATCAGTAATCAACCGCGACGATATCCCGAAGAAAGTAAAATGCTCTTTAAGTGCTTTAATAGCGGTTGTGGTTTTTGTATCACGTACTGCACGAATATTAATATATTTTGTGAACGCATCTATTATCACAAGTATGTACGAATTCCCCTTTTTTGAGCGAACAAACGGTCCTAAATGATCCGCGTGAACGGTGTGGAATGGGATCTCAATTTTTGGAATTGGATGGAGCATTCCCTCTTTTGCTCCACCAGGTGCCTTGTGGTGCGCGCACTCCAAACAAGCTGCCACATATTTTTTTGTAAAACGGCGCATTTTGGGAAACCAATAAGCAGCCTGTAGACGGTTTAAGGTTTTCTCAAATCCAAAATGACCCACATCGTCGTGATTCATTCGCAATACCTGCCACCTAACGCCACGCGGTACCACCCAACGTAAGCCCTTTTCTAATTGCCGGTAGACGTGTTCACCTTTGAGTTGATAATTATTCCTAACATCAGCTACATATTTAGTATCATCATCTAGTAAAATTTGTTTTATGCGTTTAATTTCATCATCATTTTCCTGTACAGTTACAATCCAATCCTTCATGTTTACGTTTAGTACATCAATAACGTGTGTTTCGTTAAGTGGATCGGGCTCTATTACAGGATTACGACTTAAGGCATCGACGTGTGCCATACGTGTACCAGGTCTGTATTCAATGGTGCAGTCGTATTCCTGAAATTGAACCCACCATCGTGAAATTCGCGGGATAAGATCCCTTTTCGTCAATGTGGTTCGTAGTGCATTACAGTCGGTTACGATTTTAAATGTTAACCCTAGTAAATAAACGCGAAAACGGTTCAAGGAAGCTATGACAGCCAGAGTCTCCAATTCGAAGGAGTGGAGTTTCTGCTCATCATTAGTGGTTTTACGACTGTAATACGCTACGGGCCTAAGCAAACCGTCATCACCACGCTGCATCAAAATACCCGCTATGCCTAGCTTTGAAGCGTCTGTATGCAACTCTGTAGACAGTTTAGGATCATACAAAGCTAGTATGGGTTGTTCAGTAAGTCGTTTCTTTAATGTATTAAATGCTTCACTATGTTCATTAGTCCATTTCCATTCGAATTTAGTACTCAAGAGATCAGTTAAAGGCCTTGCTATAAGAGCAAAATTTTTGACAAATCTCCTAAAGAAGCTCGCAAGGCCAATAAATCTCCTGACATCGTGAACATTTTTGGGTGTGGGAAAGTTTGTTATGGCAGTTGTTTTCCTGACGCCGGGTTTGATGCCATCGCCACTGACACGAAACCCAAGAAAATCGATTTCTTTCTCGAAGAAGAAACATTTTTTTAATTTGAGAGTCAGACCTGCCTCCTTTATTAAACTGAGAACCTCTTGTAATCTAGTCATTCCTTCTTCAAATGAGTGAGCTGGGATAAGCACATCGTCCATGTACATTAGAATGTAAGGCAACTTTCCTAATACTTTATTCATTGCACGTTGGAAAACTGATGGTGCGTTTGCCAGACCAAATGGCATGCGCTTAAATTGGTATTGGCCATCAGGAGTCACGAATGAAGTTTTTTCTTGAGAGTCTGGTGAAATTGGTATTTGATAATAGCCCGATGCGAGATCAAGGCTAACAAACAGATCATGACCAGCTAATCGATCTAACTGGTCGTCGATCAATGGTAAGGGATAATGTTCCTTTCTCGTCTTATTATTCAAAGCTCTATAGTCTACGCAAAGTCTTTTCTCACCTGTTTTCTTCTTAACAAGTAAGATCGGGCTTGCGTAAGCTGAATTTGATTCGCACACCACGTCTGCGTCAATCATTTCCTTTACCATTGATCGCACCATCTCACGTTCAGGATATGGTAGTCTGTAAGGGCGATATACAACTGGTTTCGAGTCAGTAACTTCAATTTCCATTTGAACTACATTTGTAAATCCTAAATCTTTTAAACCAGTCGAAAAACATATTTCAAACGATTTCAGTAATGTTTTTAATCGTTCCACCTGATCATTTGTTAACTCTGGCCCAAGGTTCAAATCTGAGTTTGTGGTGCTATTATGAAAGTCAAGAAGATTTACGTCAACACTTTTATCTATTGGTATTGACCGTGTTACTAAATCACCCTTTTGTAAAGTAATGCAATTCATACTAACATTTTGTATCAAAATTCCACTATGACCATTCTCGAAGCTGTATTCACCTGGCAGTAAGAAAAATTCATTGCCAGGTTTTCCCCTCAGGGACCCCGTTATATAGGATGTACCTGAGAAGATGTTACTATTACTACAAACAACAGGTACCACTGCTAGTTGTTGGGCGGGAACTGAAACATCATGCTGTAAAACCAGTTCAAGTTTCACAGGAGGGCTTCTTGTAAATTTTAAAGATTCACTAGTTTTCATTATAACAATTCCGGGCTTTTCTGTGAAACTATGACCGATCAACACTGGATATTTAATCACACTATCATCAACAATAAAGATGTCAATAACCTCTACTATATCTTGTATTTTTATTTCTACCTTTGCTATAGGTAAAATAATATTACCACCTAACCCTCTCAATACTGGTAGTTTACCATTAGTCCAAGAAATACCTAATCTGTTTGCTTCGCTGCACCTTAGCAAAGAGCATTGACTGCCTAAATCAACATAGCCAGCCGTCATTGATCCGTCCAGTCATAATTGCACCTCATATTTATCATTAGTATTTTCAGTTTGAATTTGCATAATAGTCTTTTCTGATACGGAATTTGTATTATTTTTAGCATCAGTAGGTAATTTAGAGCAGTTAATAGTCGTGTGTCCTAATTTGTTGCATATATTGCATTTGAGTATCTTTTTCGGGCATTTAAAACTGTAATGGCCAACTTCATTACAGTTGTAACATTTCCCTGGCGAATCATTATTAGACTTCGAAATTCTGACATTACTTAACGGCTTGGAGGATACAGAAGCAATTGCAGTATTATTACTATTACTAGTTCGTTTATCTTGATTAATCTTATTTGTCCTATCAGCATCATGCGACTGTCGTTTTGTTGATTGAAAGTACTGTAATACTTGCTCCGGTTCTTGGCATTTGGCAGCCTTAGCGCCCAACCTTAAAGAACGATCTTCAATGCCGTATAGTAAGCAGTCTACAGCGCGTTTACCGTTTATCTCGCAGCGATTTAACAAATTAATTTTGTCATAATAATAAAGTTCGAGAGGTTCATTAAACCTAACCCGCTTTGATAGCATTTCTGTTAATAACTCGGCGTAATCGTCGCTGCTAGGAAAAGACTCGACAAGCTTGAGTTTCCACTCTTGCCAAGAAAACGACATAGATGGCAATGCCTGGTACCACGATTTAGCGACTCCTGATAATTTGGGCAATGCGTAATGTATGATTTGGGCATCACCCCAATTATAAAGTTTCGCACATTCTTCTACCTTACTTAACCATACGTGTATGGTTTGACCTTTGACCATTGGATCGAATTCTGGAATAACATTGCCTAACATCGGGAATTTATTTCCTTCAGGTCGGTTACTGTTTAAAGTTTTGACTAACTCAGTGAAAAATTTTTGCGTACTATGACTAACATTACCTGTACCTGCATGGCGCCTTACATGCTTATGTTTCTCACTGTGACGTCGTTGACTCCTTCCTGCGCCGCTGCGACTACGCTCGCGGCTGGAACTCGACCCTGCGCGGCTCCGCTTGTGGCTGCGCCTCCGCTCGCGACTGGAACTCGACTTTGCGCGGCTCCTTTTGTGGCTGCGCCTCCGCTCACGACTGGAACTAGATCTTGCGCGGCGGCTCCGTTTGTGACTGCGAATCCGGTCGTGGCTGCGCCTCCGCTTGTGACTGCGACGATGTATATGCGAGCGTTGTCGGCTCAAACTTCTGCTTCGATGGCGAGAATGTCTTTCACGTCGCTCTCGCGAACGACTCGCCCTACTGCTACATGTAGGTGAAACAGTTGACAACGACCTCATCCGTGTAGATTTCCGCCTACGCTTACGCCGATCAACAATACTCCTTTCACTCGAAGTACTTTTCACCCGTTTTCTACTTTTGCGGTGTTTGTTGTGTTCAGTAACATGAGGCACCGATTGAGAGTATGTTCCGACGACTGATTGCGGGCGGCTTGGCGTTCTACAGTTCGAGGTTCCGCTCCTGCCACGTACTGGATGTTCTTCCATAACAATGTCGGGGAAAATCACGGACAAACTTGATAATGTGTAGAAATTCAATTGATAGTGGGCTTACAAGTCTGTTGCCACTTCTGAGATAAAGGATCGGGTCTTTATCTTAGAAAATGAAAGGTTATTGCTCCGATTTACATAGATTTAATTTACGTCAATAATTGATTGCGTTCCTTCGCTCAGTTTTATGTGTGTGATGTTTATTTTACGTTGACATCATGACTACCCTCTGTTCGGTGTTGCGATAAAAATAAAGGCATAGACTTCCCTGTAACAAAGCAAATGAACATCACACAGATAAAATACAGCAATTAGTCTTACAATAGGTTGACTGGATTTCTAGGCCGCCTGAAGACCGATGTTGCCGGAACTGACAATTCAACATCTTATTTAGCAAGTTTAGCGCTCGACGCACTATGGTTTTCAAGAATTAGTAGGTAGTACTTAAACTTAGATTTGTATTAGCTTTTTGGGTTATTACCTATCAAGTTTTGAGTACATTAATGTAATGTAACACCTGTTTGTATCTTGCACAGAAAAAAAAACTTTGTTTAACGCACTGTTTGTATTGAATACTCGTACTAATATAATTTTACAGGAGCACAAATTAGGGGTGCGTTTTGACCACACCAAGAGGAAGAAAGAGAGTGACAAGTTTTACAATATAAAATAATGTAGGCAGGGTTGCCATCAACACCTTGAGTCTGCAGTAATGACCATAATTTTTTCGTTTCCATTTTAAATTTTGACCGCTGTTTTAGTCTCTTTGGTTACAGGTTCATACGAAGCTCTCTCGATCAGTGTTGTCATCTGTAGCTAGCTCTAAACACTCCGTCCAGTTCTTTATTGCTACTGTGGCGAGCGTCCGATATAGGTAAAGCTTCACTGAACTTCTGTTTTTAATGTAGATCCATTTCTATGTTATTTTCAAGTGGTGAAAAGTAGTGAAATGTTTATGATTGTAAATAATTCTACCAAAATGAGCTTTTTTAATCTTTTACATTTCTGAACAAGTTTTTAATTTAACAGTTTTATATGACTATTCAATTAGATATTCGGGCATTCAAGATAATTTAAAGTGTCTACGGGGGAAGCTAGAAGCATGCGTAGGTATACATTAGGCTAAAACAAACTTTTTGTAAGTAGGTACTGTAGTTTATCGCCACCTATAAGGATATCATACTTTTTCCTCCTATGTTTTCGTTTGTAGTGGTATTAGCAGTATGGCAAAAACCAAAAGTTCATTGATGTTTACATAAAATCCCGTAATAATAATTATCATTATGTTTACATAGGTATTTTAACCTACTTCCGGACTATGATATACGCGGTAAAAACTAAAGCTTAAATAGGATTATTATCCTACAGGAAATATATATACCTAAAGTAGAAATTAATCTATTCATAGTAACTGCTGGAGTTTCAATAGGGAACTCCCACAACTTTTTTTTATGATTTTATACGATAGGTTATATCGTCAAATAACCGTAATAAAAATTCCAGCGCCGAAAAACTAAAATTTTATAACAAAAATAATTTTTAAAATTTACCATCATTTTCACGCATCTGAAACACGATTATTATTGTTGTCACAGATTACTGTTGTAGTAACAATTTGTGAACTTTGACGCATGACGTCAAATTGATACTAAGTACAACAGTAATCTGTGACAACAATAAGTTCGAGTTTAGGAATTGTGAAAATTAAAAAAAAAACTTATCTATGGATCGTTATATCTGACTCGTCCTTGACTCGTCTTATGAACTCGTGTCGTCACATCCTTTCACATCCTTTTCAAGTATTTTGAAATTCCTACTATTGTTTGCAATTTTTAAAATTTATTACCTAATCGAAAACGGTTTAATATTAAAAAATAATTACACACACATACCTCTAAAGCAACAATGTTCATAATAAAATACATTTAATCCACTTTTGAATCAGACGCATGTTCCCTATTGTCGCAATAATTCTCTCAAGCATCTCTATTTCTGAAGCAGGAAACAACATATTAATCCGGGGTTCAGCATTAACACATTTGTGTACGGAGTCCCACAGACCTTTATAAATCTGTCGGCGAACATGACCGCTCTAAATGAAGCTCGTCGATGACAAATAGTGGGGGACCGCGGAGAGTGAGGATAGCGCAGAGCGCAAAATAATGCCTTGACGAAGTGACAAAATAGCAACGTATAGGTAATTTAATTAGTTATAAGTATTGTTTTTTAATCAGTGCTTACGAGTACAATACAATTTGTAGTAAGTACCTATTATATTATACCAAGTTAATTTTGTTTGTATGTTTGTAATAATGACAGCTGAGAAATAATAATGTACCTACCTATAGAATGAAAATATTTTGTATGTTTCTTTAGTCAGTAAGAGAAATAAAATAACAAAAATAATGTTTATTTAACTAAGATGCAGTTAGGGTGATCTGTTTTTTTGCGTCGAAGAACAATTTAAGTATAATTACATTAAAAAAACAAAAAGGTAAATTACGTGATAAATACCCAGATCAATTTGTATTTATAAAGTTACATTTATTGAAAATCCTCATTTATGACCATTTTAAAATAATAATTATGAGACTTTTACTTAACTGGTAGATGTACCTACGCCTTTGTATGATGTGGTTCATACCCTACAAGTGCAGTATGCCACAGCTAGTGAACACCTCTCTGAGGGGCCAAGTAATAAAGCAGAACATGTAAATAGCATCTGGCGTTAAAACAACTGAGATGCGTCCCAATAACTCACCGACCCTTGCGATGGATATACTTCATTACAAAACATAATATTTGGGCTTTCGTATAAATTATTAATATGACACATCAAAGTAAGTTCAAGTTAAAATAGCCCTTTGTGTTTTCAAAGCTTTTCTGTATGTACTTGCATTATTATGTTTGTAACTGTGTTCCAGATAAGATTTACAAAAAAAAAATCAATGAGTACCTAGCTATTTTTCTTTTAGCATCAGCATTCCCCGCTAGGCAAGTTGTAGAGCAGTGGTTCCCAACCTATGGTCCGCGGACCACTGGTGGTCCCTGGAACCATCCGAAGTGGTCCGCAAAGCTTTCCGAAAAATTGAAACAAGTGATAAAGGTTCAAAGTTGAAAGAGAAAACATTTCTGCTTTTGATATGTTGAGTCAAATTATTGGTTGACCGTGTTGAGTGAGATTAAAGGGCAAAAAGGCAAAGCTTTGTCTTTGCCTTTTTGCCCTTTAATTTTCAATTTTAAATTTAATTTTAATTTGCATTCGGAAACTACACTCAACCCCCCCCCCCCCCCCTCCTCTGTTGGTGGTCCGCGACAAGTCAGAAAGTTTATCAAATGGTCCCTCATCACAAAAAGGTTAGGAACCACTGTTGTAGAGCTAGTAGTAATCGATTCTACTTCTACAATACAATACGATAACTCTCGTCGATGTTTTATTGGTGGGCAAAGAAGTGAAAACCAAGTGACCTTACTTTCGACCAATGACAGTTCTCGTTCGAATGTTAGCGAATTAAGTATAGAAATAGAATTGGTGGCCACTTGGATATGGATTGGCTTGTATTAAACAGCAACGAATTATCCCGGTTAAGTGGCAGTTTCCATGGATAACAGAAAGATGGATAAAAATCGAAACTTCCAAATGTGCATGAAACTACGAGAAGGTTGTGAGTTTTTGCAAACCATGGTAGTAACTTCAATTAACTGATTTAGTACCTACCTACCAGCGGTTTAGGGATGAGAGTGGCATGTCAGACTTAGATTTTTATAATACGATAGGAGGCCTTACCGTCAGTCTGGTCAATTCCTTTTGGATGGTATGCTGGGAGCCTTGATTGGTCACTTACCTGTAAAAAAAAACACATTAATTAGTCAAATGCAATACAAATATTCTAGAGTAAGGTTCATCGGTCGTCTTTCTAAGACTGACAAAAATAATTTAAATGTCAATATAGGATTTTTTAAATAAAAGTTATAAGCTGAACACAATAGGGAACTCCCACAATTTTTTTTTATGATTTTATACGATAGGTTATATCGTCAAATAACCGTAATAAAAATTCCAGCGCCGAAAAACTAAAATTTTATAACAAAAATATATTTTAAAATTTACCATCATTTTCACGCATCTGAAACACGATTATTATTGTTGTCACAGAGTACTGTTGTAGTAACAATTTGTGAACTTTGACGCATGACGTCAAATTGATACTAAGTACAACAGTAATCTGTGACAACAATAAGTTCGAGTTTAGGAATTGTGAAAATTAAAAAAAAAACTTATCTATGGATCGTTATATCTGACTCGTCCTTGACTCGTCTTATGAACTCGTGTCGTCACATCCTTTCACATCCTTTTCAAGTATTTTGAAATTCCTACTATTTTTTGCAATTTTTAAAATTTATTTCCTAATCGAAAACGGTTTAATATTAAAAAATAATTACACACACATACCTCTAAAGCAACAATGTTCATAATAAATTATTGGCTGTCGGTAATATATTTAAGTTTTGGTGCACTAGTTTTCTAAGAGCTGTGGATTTTGTTTAAGAAATAAATAAATAAATAAATAAATAAAATACATTTAACCCGCTTTTGAATCAGACGCATGTTCCCTATTGCATTAAAATATACTTGAACTAGTGAACGCCCATGGCTTCGCTCACGTGGACTACTTTTTTATCCCACGGGATTCATTAATTTTCCGGGATAAAAAGTAGCCTATGTGTTATTCCAGAACCTAATCTATCTACATTCTAAATTTCATCAAAATCGATTTAGTAGTTATGGAGATACGTGGTAGCAAACATTCACACACACACATGGACTTTCGCCTTTATAATATTAGTAGGATTCACACTGGAAGACGTATTCATATACCATACTGACATGGGTATTTTGTTTGTCGTTTACTTGAAATGCGATTTACCCTAGGATGTTTGTGTGTTACTCAACTATACACCTATCTAAACACATTCCTACTAGAAACTGTTTCTATCCCCTTGATTATTTTGTCTTTGTCGTCTTAACACGTTGTTTCATATGGTTCCTTTCGGATGAAGGACTCAAGTAGTCAACATTATGTTTGAATAATGCCTTTCATCTCTACTGTGAGAAGTGTCGATTTGATAGTGTTTATTCTAAACGTTGTTTGTTGAAGGATGTTTAGTTTGTTGAACAAATTGAAAACAATTGCTTGAAACACTAAATAAATAAATAAATAATGCTGAAGATTTTACACAGCATCATGTAGCCCCAAGCTAAGCAGAGCTTGTGTTATGGGAACCACATGACACTAACACTACGCTGACGAATTCAACTTTACTAAACGCGTTAATCTCAGGAACTAAATACTAATCGGATTTGAAAAATCCTTTCTGCATAATATGATAGCTAAACTCTTGAGTAAGGTACTTTTTATAATCATCATCATCACCATAAACCATTACTACGGTGGCAACGCCGCAAGGGTGCTGCTGGTGCTTAATATAATTCAGGGCTAGACTCCCCAAACTTACGACATTTCATGTTCAAATTACCTTTATTCTACCTAATGTATGATATTGAAAATGGAGGAAACTTAAGGACATAAGTAACAAATTGATCGAGCTCAAAATACGAATTTATTCAAAATCCTTCAAATAATTTACTGCCCAACATAAGTCTAAATATTGAGTCATGTCCAGATTTCTCCCACACATTTCGATAAGATATTCCACAACATTATTACACACAAAAATAAGAGAAAAATCTTTTGTCCTGAATAAATCATAGACAAAGACAAAGTACGGTAACTAAGGTAAAGGCTCCTAACTCCGATGGTTTCTGAAAATGGACGGTAATTGCGAGGTATATAGAAAATCGTTAGTTTCAAGCTATTTACAAACCCTTTTTAACTGCAGGATACATTTCTCAATTAATAATATATCTGGTCGTGCTTACGCGAACAAAGGAGTGCTTTAGTGTGTTTACTTTTTACAATAATCGGTTAGTTTCGTGCCAGCAGCTGTGCCGAACGGTCGCTCCATACATTTTGGACCCTGTGCACGTGAGTACTACGGTTTACTAAATAGTGATTTTGTCTTTAATTTTGTACTGTGTGTGTTTTTCTTTAGGTTGGAATATTGAAAGGAGTATATTTGTAAGCGGAATCACTTAAAAATTCTGTATTTTTCTTCGTAGATTAGTTAAAAATACGTTTTGAAAATACATCGGCATTAGCTGCCCAATATTTTAGGTGGTTCCTAATTTCCGATGTATACCGCGGAATTACGATTTCGTAGACCTCTTGTTATTTGAATTTTTTTAAGCTGGTTTTGTAGTTACGCACTTTTTGTTTTGGATTTGACTACATAAAATGTCAATTCACATTAAAATCTAAATCCGAGGTACGTTTTGACGTCGCATTTACTAATTATACCATATCAAAGATTATCAATTTGGGTAGTAAGAAAATTAAGTTCTTGACGTATTTCGATACAATCTTGAATAGAATTGTACATGTTTTTGAAGGTATTGCATTGAAGCTTTAAATTTTTTATGTGTTTTTGAAAAATCATTTACTTTTTAACCCTCGGAATTAGAAAATGTGTTTGGTATGAAAATTTTCAATTCCGATGTATTTACCTCGGAATTAGATCCTCATAGAATCTAATTCCGATGTATTGACACAAGTAACATACAGAGTGTTCATTATTTTACGCAGCTTGTCACTCAGTTTGAATGATTTTAAAAACACAAATAATCAGTATCCTATTATTTACCCTCAAAAATAACTTTCATTACAATGTAGGTAGGTACCTACCTATGTAGATATTTAGTAAGATACGTTTATGAATAAAATTAATACTTACACAAATAAAGTCTATCAATAGTTTCACATAATTGACCGAGCGAGCAAAGCGAGCGCAGCGTCTCTACTTCAGCTTGGACAAAATTTCTTTCGTTTGTTCGGATGTCTGTTCGTCTGTATGTTCTCATCTACAGGTCGCATTTCTCAACTAATTCTCGTGAAATTTTGTGAGCAGGTCCGATGATTTATAGAATTACTAGCTGACGCCCGCGGCTTCGCCCGCGTGGACTACTATTTGGTTTATCCCACGGGAACCGTGCATTTTTTCGGGATAAAAAGTAGAGATACGTGGCAAAAAACATTCACACACACACACACACACACACGGACTTTCGCCTTTATTGATTGTGATTTTCATGACTGTAGTAGTGCCTTAATGAGTATCTCACATTGTGATAATAGGTACTGTTTGATAATAAAATGTGATAATTTTTGAACACCATGTATCATTCCTTCCATCCGTTCTCCTTTGCATTTTGTACACTCGGAATTAGGATCCAAATACATCGGAATTAGAATTTTTACATCGGAATTAGGAGCTTCCGACTTTTTCACATTTTAAATTATTTTAGACGCTAAATCAAATTTAAAACAACAAAATTTTTGTATATATCAAGAGTAAAAACAATAACGTTTCTGATAAAAATAGCCAATTTCACAAAAATGCATTGTAAATGCTTAATTTTTAATGTCCTTTCTAGTTTTGGTGAAAATAACGCGGAATTAGGAGCCTTTACCTTAATTGTTTATAAGACGTGTATGACATTCAAACTAGATGTAAACAACTTATCCACCAATTAGTTCTACAAATCAAATGAATATTCAATGACTCAGAGCAAGACCCCACATAAAATCCAATACAACTAATTCTATAACAAAAACGTGATCAACAAACGATAAATTGTCTGTCTGTTTGTACACAGTTCCAGCAGTGACACCCGCATCCAATTTATCTATAGATAGTTATCAGCTTGTCCGTCTGTCGCACCAATAGATTACAATAAGAATACAATAGAATTTGAGTCACGCGTCGAATTCATAATTGGATATTACAAAAATTCACTCAGTGATTTGGGAAGTACAATTCAGAATCAATATTGGTTACAAGTAATCATGAATAACAACCTATTCAAATTCATTTATTTCGTTTGAGTGATTGTTTTTTTTCTTCCATATTTAGTCATAGAGCTAAACCAATGAGACTAGGACATCCATTTATGGATCCAGTAATTCAAGATTTATTAGAAAAGTGACCATTTTCAATTTCATTGAAAATTAAACCGTATCACAACAGCACAAAGTTTAAAACGTTTGTTCTTGTTACAGGGTGAAGCGGGGCAGTTTGGCACGCATCACAGTACCCGCGAGGTTACTGTCGGACGTTTGTCAAATTCAGTGTAACTGCCACTTCGTCTTTATTTACCCTATAAACTTGAGTTACGTGCTTTTATCCTAGATTTAGACGAATAAAGCTAACGGACATCTTGGTCAAGCTTTTTATGGAGACTTTAGACAAACCGTTGTAATAAAACATGATCTAGGATCTATTAAACTTAGTCTTAATTTAATTGTGTAGATTTATGATAAGAATCTCATGATAATTTAGCCCATTCTACTTTAATTAACAACCTAGTTTGGTGTTAAGATTTTCAACACAACATTTTGACTTTGAATAATTTAATTTCTGTAGTAGTATGATGGAGTGAATGATAATGAGTGATAAAATAATCGTGATGGGATCAAAATAGCCGTGTATTAGTAAAAATCTCGAAACTCATTTCCAGACAATCAAAACATAATTTTCCAACAGAATAAATCCAATTTCCTGGAAGCACATCTAAGCGGCAACTAAACCAATAACATCACTACAAAGCCGACTATCAAGTTAATGCTCATATAAATAGTGCGATTTCCCAAGCCCGCTCCTTAAGCCTCGGTTTCGGGATCCTCTGATGGGATCAATTTGTATGGCTCCCGTCTAACCCCGGCAATCCGGGAAATTGCGACCTTAATGTCCGTATTTAAAGCTACATTTCGATCGTAAAAGTTTTGAACGCACAATACACCGGTAAACTACAAACGACCAATATAAGAGCGCTCATCTCGTCCTTCCTTACTGCTCTCATTACCCAGGTTCCTTAGAGTGGGGGAGAGACGGCCAGGTCTAGGTATTTTGGTTTGTAATTGCGTGTAATTTGTGCGCAAGATGCGGCGTGCCAATGCTTCGTTAGCAGTGCCCGGAATGCAAGGTACACACTGTGTGGACGCGGGTGTAATGGCTCGTTAGATGTGTACTCAGCTTAATGTACGGCCGTCTTAATGGCGGGCTTAGGGGGGGTCAAGGTTCATGGTGTTTGCAAAATTCAAATTGTGTTCTGCTTTACAGTGTTGTCGAATTGTCAACTGAAAATTCACACCAATTCAAAAGAAACATTGATTTCAATCAATATGAAAATGAAAAGTCTTATCAAAATTTTCTATTCCGACGGGATTCTAACCCACAATAATACAAGCAATGACTTTTCATTTTTAATAAAATAATACCTAAGTGTGGTTTAACACTAGAAAAATTAAAATTATTCAATCAATATGTTAAAATGTTGAATATTCTGCGAAATAATTCATTGTTACGAACTACGAAGCCACAATAATGATTAAAAGTTGCAAAAGTATCACCTCACACGATAATCTGATAAGTTTAATTCACGCAACAATCTTCGAAGCAACAAGAAACTCGAAGTGCAAGTTTTCAAATTGTTAATTTCCCTCAATAATTAACCTATTTCAATAATCACCGCATTCTGAAACTTCTCGTTCCGTGCCTCCGCTAAATTAAGCTCATTAACTGCGAGCCTGTCAGTCGCGCATTCCCCGACCTCCCCTGCAGGAATGCTTTGCAGGAACTTTTAAAAGGCGATTGGGAAACGCGAACTAAGAATCTTAATTTAGTGGAGTTTGGAGAGTTGGCCTCACTTACTAATAAGTTGAATTTAACAGTTTCAGCGTTGTCAGACAGAATCCAAGAGTTCTTTTAAAATACAATGTTAATATTCACATTTACGAGCATTTTAGAGTCAAACGATTTTTTAAAGACCTGTAGTGTGATTTAAAACTTCTCGGAATGTATTCCGAATTCAGAAAGTGACGTTTCTTCGCTGAAAAAACATCAACTTTCAGAAGAAAATCAATCGGATGTATTTTCAGGTCTGAATTGCACCTGCTGAGAGGCGATTTTGTTTTCGAAAAAACTCATAAAATCTCAAAGAATCTAATATGTCCAGTTCTATTTTAAATTTCGCGAAATGATGTCATAGAATCAAAGAAATTTCCTTACGTGAAGAATTGGGTTGTGAAATGGTCTACCTGGAGCGTTTTTCCCAGAGACTACAGTATGGCCGTTTGTCCACCGCCGCCGTCACCGGGACGTCAACGAGAACGATATTTTTTCTGGCTGAGATCAAGATGACGTGACGGTCTTCTGGTGGACAGGCGGCTATAGTAAATGTATGGTCGCTACCTCGGCGCCGTCATCTCGTTCTCGTTGACGTCCGTGTGACTCCTCTGGTGTCACAGGCGTCCATAGGCTACGGTAACCGCTTACCATCAGGTGGGCTGTATTCTTTTCTGCTACCTTAGTAGTAAGTATAAAAAAACTGTATGAAGTCGGTTTACGTACGATAATTTTACGTGTTAACGTCATAAGAAAACATTGATGAAAAATTGAATACTTTTATGAATAGCCGAAAGCTTAGGCCGATCATGCCTCTCTATCACTTGTTCTACGCTCTCGCTTGCATGCACGGCTCTGGCGAAATGTGATGTGATACTTTTTCGTGCGTGCAGCCGGCGTTTATCGATTTATAAGATATTAACACCGCAGAAAATTGTCCTGTTTCCAAGAGAAGTACTCAGTATTGATAGCAAATAAAAGTGTTGGAAAGCCTGCACAGTTATACAATTAAGTGCATTCGTGATGAGCGCTCCGCGCGGAGCCTCATCAACGGTTTATTGTTCCTCATTACGGCGCATCGCTTCTATGGGCGGTGGAGGCGAAGTGTGTAAGACAAGGAATACAAAAAAACTGGTTTTAAAATGAGTTTTAATTTAGAATGGTTGAATAATCACATTGAAGAACAAAAAAGTATTAATAAACCTATTTTTATAGACTGAATAATTTCTGTTCGAAATTCCCAATAATTACAAAAAGGCTTAAAACAACTGACTGAAAAATACTAATGAATATTCCCACAGGTTGATTTTAAGTATTTCGTAGTAATTAGACAAAAAATAATACCTGAAACTCATAACTAATTCAATAAACATCGTTCTTAGCTCTCTTATAAAAGTTGCCAACAAACTTCATAAATTTTACTTATCTCCAAATTTAAAATTATAGATTACTACAATTTATTTCATATTTCTTAAAAGGGATATCAAAATCACGCCGTTATAAATCAGCACTAAAATTAAATCTCTTAACAACACGCAGACGTATTAGATTTTACCTACTTGCGTAATTAGTTACAAAGTTACGCCATCTTGAATCCAAATTGAAAAAAATTGATGCCGACCCGCCCTCTATGTTTTAAAAACCTCTGTTTTGCCTCTGACTGACTTACTCCTTTCCTCCACAGAGCTCCACGTCTTCATTAAGTTTCACAATAAAAATAAAACCTCATTTTACTCTTGACCACGATTAGTGTTAAGTAGGAGTTACTGCTCAGTTTATAATTAACTGTTAAGATGGCGCCCAACTAACTAATAGGTATGATATTGGGTTAGATTATGTGTTTTTTTTATCTGGTATTTTTTTTTTCAGACTGTCCCTCGACATTCGATGATCCAAACATCTTGGACTGGAATCCTATCAAATACTTTTTCTACCTACGGGTAGGTTTTTTACCTACGGGTATCAAATACTTTTTCATTTCTAATTTATATGCACATAACACGACCTCATAACGGTGAAGAAAAACATCATGACAGGGAACCAGTAAGATTTCAAATAGGCAGCGGCGTGCTTGCAACCTGTCACATTGGTATGCTAGCTTTTACACAGTGTGGGCAAGGTACCAAATGTTAATTAGGACTTTCCTCTGACTATTCCCTTAGAAATCTTCAAAGAATCTTGTATGTTTATTTATTTGTTTTATGTGTTACGGCATATTTGATGGCTATCTGTAGAACGGTTGTATAGTAGTGTTGTTGTGGTATCTTAGCAATAATTTTAGTTGTCGCTACTGGTCTGTAAATCTATGTTTTGGAGGAGATTGGTTTTGGAGGAGATTGGTTTTCCATAATAATTTTTATTTTAAAAACTAATCTTAATGGAATTTTTATCTTTAATTGAGCTCTAGCATAATTGATTATTAAGAAACACGTTATAATGGTAATATATTATTAAATTAAAAATCAATTTAGAATTTCAAATGCATTGATAATAAAAAACTTTTAACAAGTAATTAAAAATTACCATAAAAATGTCTCGATATTTATTTAAGCCGCGCTTTAACCGATTAATTTATAAAATAATTTACATAATAAAGATATAATCTGTGGATTTATGGATCAATTTCCAATTTACAACGAATTTGAGTATTTGATCTCGATGTAAATGGTAATTGGCTGGTAACGGTAAAACTCGCGTTGTTAATGAATCCGTTGGAACATTGATTACCGTTTTATGACCTTTTTTTAACATAACACTCACTGCTTTATGCATTTATGCATAAATAAACATTGTGGGCGTTAAAGCTGTGCGTCCACTGTGTCGGTATTGGAGCGTACAGCAGTTGTCACAATGGATCTAGGCATTCGTGAAGTTAAGCCAACATTACACGACACTGCATGATAGATAGATAGATTGATAGATAATGCTTTATTGTACAACAATAAGAATAGAAGTAATCACAAGAAACAAGAAAAACAGCTTAAGAATTACATAGTACAATGGGCGGCCTTATCACTAAAAGCGTTAACTGCTAAATTAGTGCTCTGTCTCGCTCTTTGGCCTAAGAATTGCGTATTGTCATCCTACTCTTACACTGAGGCTAACTGCGGCTAACTTCAGTCAGTAACCCTCGTAAGAGTAGGATGCACAATACGCAATTCTTAGGCCAAAGAGCGAGACAGAGCACTAATTTCGACTGGCCTCTGAGCTCAGTTGGTAGACCACATTCAATTCACAATAGTAATACAAATGTTTGCAAAACCTAAAAGATACGTCAAAAGAGAGTTATTACAGGGACTAGAAGATGATATCGAATTCTGAACGATACCATTTGAATTGAGGAATTGAGTTTCCTGAGAGGATCAATGGGGTTGGATTTCAGCGATCACTTCGCTTTTGAAAGGGCTTTAGAAAAAGAGATAGTTACAAATTACTTTCATTCGTTTAGATAATATGGTAGCAAAAATAATGGTTTTCTATACTTATTCAAACTCATACATACATGCATACATAAAATCACGCCTCTTTCCCACAGGGGTAGACAGAGACCACGGATTTCCACTGTACTGTGGATTAACTTTGAAAAATCTTTAATATGTTTTACATTTTCCTGCTAAAATCGAACAATTTATTAGGTACCTAGTGAACATTTTTAGTTAATACCACTTGTGGTCACCCATCCAAATTTTGACCGTGCAGAATGTCACCTAACTTCAATAATCAATAATTATTTATTATTTTCAATCATAATTCAAACGTAGCTTTCATTTACAATATTAGAAAATTGCTTGCACCCAATTAAGCTCTTCGTTCGTGTCATAAAATTGGTTTTCATCAAGTTCCTAATAATAAAATAGAGTCAACATGGTCTTGTACATACAATAAACGTACCTACCACAGCCAGTCAATTTCCAACCCTATAACACTTGCAAAAGATTGATGATTCCATCAGCAAATCTAATCAAAATCAAGATACGCAGGCCTCAAGCCATTATTAATTTCCACGTCTCGAGACTTGTGGTGAGGTATACATATACATACCTACTTATGTGAATAAATATCTACCTATATTCAGCAAGAGTATATTCCTAGCAGCATTATGTCGTTTAGTTTCAAATAGTGACAGTCACGAGTTGCCCAGTAACTCTAAATAGAGTAAATCGAAGTCAGAACTTACAAAACTTACGCTTCTGCACATCGTGACTTGAATACGTGTTATGCATGAAATGGTAGGAAAGATCGCTAGATACATAAGTAGGTATAATGTATTTGTATATCGCTGTAATGTCATGTCCATTGATAAAAATCTATACTTTGTACTATGTGTATATGAAGCGGAAGTGATTGTTTCTTTGAACGCGTTAATCTCAGTATCTACACCATCCTCTCAGCTTACCGGCCATATCCACAGGAAAGACATGGTCAATACGTGTGGGGCTGACTAAGCCGCGGGTTTCCTCACGATGTTTTCCTTCACCGTTTAGAGCTAGTGTTAAACTTTTCGAATCCATCAATCCATCCATTGACGCACGGCGAGGATTCGAACCCACGACCTTAGGATCGAAAGTCAAGGTACTAAAACTCTCGGCCAACACGGCTCTCGTCAACACAACAACATTCACTGGTCACTAAAGGCACATCTAGTGATTTATATTAATAGGTACTCGTATGTCAGGATGGTAGACATTAGCAGCATTTACAGGCAGAGATATCTGTGCGGATATCTGTAAAGATATCTGTACAGTCCAGATGCCGCGGGAAATAGCACGCGCCATTCCAACCCTTGACAGTTTTATCCGCGGTTATCTGTAAAGATATCTGTACGGATATCTGTACAGATATCTTTACAGTCCAGATCCGTGGTAAAAACTCTACCGTGTAAAGGCCGCTATTGCCGCTTTGTCACCTATAACTATTAAACTATCACTAAGTTAGCACTTAAAGTCAAATATTAAGCTATCAGAAAATTTATGGTTACTATAGTTTCACCTAGGGGTAATAATCTAAATCCATTAAGTAGTCACGCGTCTCAATGTAATTGCATTTACTAAGTTTATAAATATGCGCTATATTACATGCAAGTGCTTAAGGGTAACTGAATTACATTGTTGTCTTTCTCCCCTATTATCTATGGTCGGTACATCAAGGACCTTATTTCTTCAGTCTTCTTATTAGTAACCGACTTCAAAAAAAGGAGGAGGTTCTCAATTCGTTAGGATATTTTTTTATTGTGCTTTTTTCCTGTATATTTATCGATTACTCGAAGAGCCTGGACCGATTTGGAAAAATCTTTTTTTGTTTGAAAGAGTAAAATACCTACTTTCAGATTGGTGCCACTGAAATTTGATGAGAATCTGTCGAGAACCTTCATAGTTATGAACAGAAATGAACCTCGAGAGTGCAGAAAATGAGTTCAGCTTATACTTACTCAGACATTTATGTCGGTTTAAAAAAAAATTTTAGCCACTTGTTTTCTTACGTACATAAGTCATCTATCTTACGATCCTACTATATTTTCTCTTGATAATTGTAGATCTGCTATCTAGATCTGCAAATCGTCCACTTATCCTTAAACCTTCCATTTTTCCACAAAGCATAAAGCAAGTCAAAGCTGAACCAGAAGCTAGAAATAACTTAGATAATGTAAAATAACAAAGATTTTCCAAAGCGATAGATCAGCTATGAACGTCGTTGGTCCCCGGGGGACGATCGCGACATAAATCTCCGCCTCAGCTGACCGACAAAAAGACCTCACCACAGGCCAAAGAAAACAGCTCAAATAAACAAGAACTCGAGCTATAGAAAACAAAACTAACTAGAACTAGAATAATCTTACCCTTTGAAACTGGAAAAATTTGAAAACAGACAACAGCGTATTCGCAAATTTGTAATTTTATACATTTGGATAGACAGATTTGAGAGTAGAGAAAGTAGAAAAGAAGATTAGGGTTTTTAAGCTTAAACAATTCGTGAGCCAAAAGTTTTTTATATTACTATGGTATCAAACCGGCATGCGGCCTAGCTGATGGTAAGCGGTTACCGTAGCATAATTGACGCCTGTGACACTAGAGGAGTCACACTCGCGCTTCTGGCTCTTTAAAAGATGAATCACTGCGCCGACAACACAATGGACAAGACTGGTTCACCAGCTGTCACCGCAGCGCTTCAGAGCAGAGCTTTGGCAACCTTACTCACCGCAGGAATACAATACCATTCGAGAAGTGTTATTTGGCTGCGATATTCTGTAAGGCGGATTAGATAAAAAGTTTTAACTTTTCTCGGACATAAACAAAAACTGCAAAAATGGACTTTAAGAACATGAGTCTAGTGAGGGAAATTGCCCAAGCTGTGTTCTCTAAACTGTGATAATAAAGATGTAGGTAATTTGGGAATATCAAGTGCGGATCGGATGCAGAAGGGTCGTTAGGATACGTAAGCATAATGTACACTTGAAGTCACTTCGCATAACTAGTGGAACGTCGCTGACTTCTTCTGCTAAAACAAACTTCTACTCAATGTTAAAAACAAACGTTAACAAGCTTTTTACTGTATCCACGTATAGAAACGATTGACATCTTTTCAGAACTTCCGTTACATCATGTAAATAAGCGCTCGTGGCGTAGCTTGCTGAGACGTTCTTGATTGATCGTTGAAGTTAAGCAGCGTTGTGCGTGGTCACAAATTTAGATGGGTCCGCAAGTGGCATTACAAGCTGAGCGCTTCCGTGCTTCGTAGGGCACGTTCAATTGTCGGTCCCGGTTTTTAAGTCGTTAAGCCATGAAGGAGGCCTTAAGGCGGTCTGAAAACTCCGTCACCAGAGTTCGCCACTTGCTCATACGAACGAACTTACTTACTTTTATCATGTAATGTTACTGTAGACCAAGAAAAAACCAGTTTCAAGAGAAAGCTCAAATAAATAGCGTGACAAAGTACAGCAACTAGTAAAGTAGTTGCTCCTGAAGGTATGACCTCGGAAGTTCCGAAGAACTCCGAAAGCTAACTTTTCTTGTTACCAACACAACGGCGTTTACACGTTCTATGCTGTAGTGCGCAGTTAAATAGCAAACAGTAATTCAACTTCATGAATTAGAGCTTCATTGTTACTTGCAACACTAATGAACAGTTTATTCAATTTTTTTTACTTTATTTATCAAAATGTTACAAGTCTGTGATTAGTGGTTTTAAGCCTATGTAAGCCTACGTAAGCCTATATACTTAATTCATTTTATTTATTCAAACAGCAAGACCTTCTGATCATGAGCTCAATTTACACACACACAATAATTACCATCCCGGATGGCAATGTTAATCTAGATAATATTACTTAATTCGTATGTCCTGACTTATTGATGTATCAAACGATTTAGTCTTGAAACCTGAAATTAGGAACATGGGTTTATTTTATAACGATGATAAGATTTTTGGATATGTTAATAGGCATGATGACAGTAATCAAGTATCGCCAAAATATTTATCTGATCTAATGAAATAGGATTCAAAGATTTTGAAAAATGTATTTATTCTCTTATTAATGTCGAGATTACTAATTTATTTGTTAAAATAAATCTACAAAATACAACAAACCGCCATGATAGCCAAAACGCTCGCCGGTGTCATGGCGTCTGTCATTGCGTCTCGTCTCGGTAAACATCCTTTTGTTTCTATAGTAACTATGTAGGCATCACTGGTTGATATACCGATCCGTGACGTAAAAACAGATGCCATGACACCGGCGAGCGTTTTGGCGTGAATTTGAAAATTTAAATTTAAATGTACTTTTATTGCACAAAAACCTTAATTTTCTACAGAAATATGATATATTATAGACATAATAGATACTTCTGAATATCATAGAAGAGATTTTGAAAATTAGTCATCATGCCTATTGTAAATGATATTTTATTATGTATTGTTTGGTCTTCTTTTGATATTGATGTATGTGTTTGTGTGCTTATGTAGTGAATAAAGAAATGTCTATGTCTATGTCTGAATGGAGACGAAGCGTGGGGATGAGCGGGAATAACCCAAATGAGGCAGCTCTTAGTAGTATCTAGTGTAGATACTGTATCCGAATATACTGTAGTACAGTTAAGAACAAAAAGCGATCGTTCTCACCTTTGTTACAAGTTGGCTAACAAGCGATTAATGCTAGTATGTGACGCTCCTTATTTCCCTGCTTTTGTGGACCCAGAATATTATAAAAAAAGTAAGTTCGTATGAGCAAGTGGCCAACTCTGGTGACGGAGTTTTTAGACCGCCTAAAGGCCTCCGTCATGGCTTAACGATTTAAAATACGGGTCCGGCAATTTAACAGGTACTAAATCACCTTAGAAGTGTATTATTAACTTTTAATTAATTACTGGAATAAGTGAAAGAAGATAAACCACGTATCAGTATAACCCTTTGAAAAACCAAAGTGAATTTGTTTATAAGATTTCAGATATCACTAACTACGGGTAATCGTAACAAAATATATTAAATGTATGAAAATTTCTAAAACTTTCAGCAACAAAATCCAAAAAGCCTTATTACTAATTTCGAGCACGTTCAACTTTAAAATTGCCACATTTGTGAAAAAGAAGATCCTGAAACCGATAACATTGAACTTTTTTAAATCGGTAATCCTAATTTGGTCGCCAAAGTTTCCCTTCATCATCAGCTGTTTTCGAAAACAGTATATTTCGAGCACTTTCCCGAACGATGCGCTAAGAGTCCGCTTAAGCCAAACTGCGGCCTACGACACTGCTCCATTTGCAAATTAGAAGCTTAGGGCGTCGGTACACCAAGACGACTGCATCGGTGACGTCCAGAATCCGGGTAGAGTAATGTAGATAGATAGATAGATTTACAATTCGTTGTACACCACTTGAACATTAAAACAGATTACAGACATGCAGAACATAAGGAGTGAAGTACAATGTACAAGAAGTACAATATGTACTTATCGCCATAAGCGATTTGTTCCAGACAACCTTATGATATAAAGTGTGATTGATATTAAAGTGTGGAATGATTTTATTCAGGATCATAGACCACTGGGCAAATGGTCAAATAAAATTGAAGAGGAGGCAGAGAGGTATTTGTATTTATAATGTACTAGCAGCGCCCTTGAGGCGTTTCCCCCGTTGTGATGGTATATGATAATGATGATGAAAAGTACCTAAGCCTAAGCCTAGACCTAACCTTCCTCAAGAGTTTAGCTATCAAACGCAGAAAGAATTTTTCAAATCCGACTGGTAGTTCCTGAGATAAGCGCGTTCAAACAAACAAACAAACTCTTCCGCTTTATATAATTAGTTTAGATGTGTAATAGGAAGAATAAAACAATATGGGTGATACCAAGTTGCGGATGAATCTGATGATTGATTTGGTTCAACTTTGGTTTTCGTTGTATAATCTTTAAAAGAGCTGCATTTTCTTTGGTGGATTTGTTGAACTACAGCTGGTAGGGTCGACCTGCAAATGTTGGCATGCACTTGGTGATACTAGCTTGCATGCGTGTAAAAATATATCTATGAAAATACGTCTTAAGAGCAGTCGGTGTGATAAAACCCTTCCAATTTTCATAATGCAAACAAAGCAGAGGATATTAACATTTACGGCTCAGGAAATAAGAGTTAAAACGAAAGAGAATACCACTAAGCAAATTATATTTAAAACGAACTTTTTATTTTAAAACTCAAGACTAAGTAATTGGAACATTGAGAGGTTCTTCGGGATAAAGCGATCCGCTTCGAAGACTCCAATATCGTTTTGGGGAATTTTCCTTATTCAAACATGCATCCTTTCAAATGATAGGGTACGACGTTTGCTGGATATTTCCAGACGAAAGACCGGGCCTTATTGTCTAACTCGAATATAAGCAATGCCAATTGGAAAGTATAAACCTGATGTTATATGAATTGGATAAAACAACACAGATACATTTTTTGTACATATTTATAGGTAGGTATTTATAAACTTTTCATGTAGAAAATCTTATCCTATTAATATTATAAAGGCGAAAGTCTGTGTGTGTGTGTGTGAATGTTTGTTACCACGTATCTCCATAACTACTAAAGTAGATAGTTTAGGTTCTGGAATAAAACATAGGATACTTTTTATCCCGGAAAATGTATGGTTCCTGTGAGATACAAAATTAGTTCACGCAGGCAAAGCCGCGGGCGTTAGTATTAGTATAATTTATAAAAATAATAAGATCTATGTTGGCGATTGGGATAGTGCTGAGGAGTATCATTTTTATTATGATTTAAAAAAAATCATCAAAGTCAAATTCAATTAGCATTATTCAGTAGGACTGCTTGAATCATAATAGAATGTCATCAATGAACTCGATATCAAAAACTCGATAGAAAGTGTAAATCTCTAATTCATCATAGAAGAAAATTCTTACTATACCACTCAAAATGTGAAAGGACAATCGAACAAAAGAAAATCTAATCGATCATAATAACCGATAGGATCGAATTAGTGGTCTCTGATCCCCGACCCGGACAGCATCCACCCGATACAACGCCAATCAATCAACTAGATCCATGCATTGAGTCTGAAGCTGAGGATAATACACTTTATGATAATAGAGATAAGATACCTATTGCTATGACAGAAGATGCTTGGCATAATAGCGTGATTGATTAAAAAGAGCAAGATATTCAAAGGGGTAATATAGATGTTGGTATACGAAGTTGAACTGATCGGAGTCTTAATAGTGGGAACTACATCTATATGTGCTTAATATTTCATGACACAACTAAGAAACAGGTAACTGAAATAACCAAGTTTTAAAGGAAACAAATAAAGGAACTTAAAAAATTTGAAAACGTTATCGATGTATATCCGAGTCACGGCAGACTAATCTCAGATTCAAAATCTAGAACACATTTGATTCAAATTCCTTTGAACACGTTTAAATAGCCGTATCTAATACAATATTTGGCAACCCTGCATTTAACAGAAGTTAGTATTCCAAGTAAAGATTGCAAGCCCAAAGCCACCTTAAATTTTGAATTTAAAATATCAAGATTACCTCAATTGAAATACATACTAATTGAATAGGGTTCTGATTCAAAGTAAAAGCATCACTTCTGTTCATACATCCAAACTTCCAAAGAGGTTCATAGCCCGAAGCTAATGACTCTTCGATGTAAATGGTAGATAGTGAACACAATAAAGTAATAAGTTCCGGCACTGGCAGCTTTAATCCAAAGCGCTTATCCCTAGTTTTCTATGAATACGATCACCGTCATATTTCTCATGTATGATCTACATAATAGTCACCAAAATAAAGAAGAGTTCAAGAGGATGACCGCCAACCGACTGCAATAACTGGAGAGACACTATAAGAAGAAGACGGAAGTCACTTGAATCATATAATTGGTATTTATTGATCATAATTATAAATCCTATAGATCAGTTTCCAGTCCGGGTTTTTTTCAAAATTTTTTGACAGAAGCTCGGTTTTTGTGGGTTACTAAATATGCGGTGTAAGAATATTGTCATATGGCAGTAATATGATGATTGTCGTTTCTCAAGAGACAGTTTAGACAATAAATCCATCGGATACAAAGTGGATGCGATAACAAATGCGAAGAGAAGTTGTTTCCAGTGACACCGGCCGAGATACTAATACTCTTTATTTGTGCTTCTGTTTCTCCCTGTACTGTTGTTTACAAATACTCCTCGATCGATCATTTTTTAAATTAATTTGTTAATACTGAGCTCAATAATACCTAGGATTCAAACTATTTGTACTTGAGTGGAGGCCACGGACCAGCAAGCGCAGCGTTGGACGTCCACCGACAAGATGGACAGACGACTTTGTAAAAACTGCAAGTCGGCGGTGGATGCAAGCCACTTCCAACCGCAATACATAGAGATCTTTGAAAGAGGCCTAATATCCAACAATGGACGTCCTGTGGCTGAGATGATGATGATGAATCTATTTGTTAGTAAACTAGCAGTCCGCTACCCGCCGCGACCTTAGTTATGTTATTATTAGCGCATATCTATCTGAAATACCCTTCAAATGGTGAAATAACTTTTAAAACAGGTGCAATGATTAACTTAACATCCACAGAAACACTATGTTAACGCTCATCATCATCATTATCATCATTAGCCTTTCTCATCCCACTGCTGGGTATAGATCTCTCTTCGTTTCCGCCATTCGCTCCTGTGAATCTAGCACATGTACGACCTGCGTTTTTAACTATGTCGTCGACCCATCTTGCCGGCAGAAGACCTCCACTCCTGTATTCCTCTCTAAGCCACCACTCTGTAAGCACTCTACTCCACTGGTCATCACCACGCCTGGCCACGTGTCCTGCCTCCACTTGAGCCCCAATATTCGCTTGCTAACGTCGCGTACTTTTTAGTCCGCTTGCGAATTTCAGTATTGGGGACTCTATCACTCTTTAAAAATAAAATTTATTACTTTACTTTAATTATTTTCCATAACAATTGACCAGAAACATGCACACCGCTCAGCAATTGGTTTTACCCTGTCACAGGGGCTTGCAAACAAAACAGTGGGATTTTCAAAAGCGCCAACAAGAAGGTATTTGCATAAATTTGCGTTACGTAAATGGGGTCCCATGACAAGTTTAATCTTGTCTTCGGAATTTATAGCCGTTGCACCGGCAAGCGTTGTTTGTCTTGGGTGGGTAAAAATGGAAGGGTTATAGGTTACTTGAGTTTGCTCTTACGTTATCTCATTTAAGATAATCTTAGCCGACTTCTATTGAATAACACGGTTTCTCACTTGATGAAAAAAAAAATGATAAAAAGTATTGCTCTGATTAAAGTCTGTTAACCTAAAGTTTTCGATGGGTACATTCTTAAAATGAGTATCTACAACTTACTAGAAATACTAGTTATTTTGGGATAATGATGTGAATGATCAATTTAAAACTTATAGGTAGTGACGAGAAAGAGTAAAATCAGAAACCAAAATTAGGACAATATCACCAAAATTCGATAGAAATTCTCACAGATCTTAAAACATGTAAGATCCTTTGTAGTCGCAAAAAGGTAATCAAAATCACGTCCATGTTTATTTTTGATACATGCTAATATTTTCTAGCAGTTAGTATTCCAATATATCGGCGACCGAACTCTGCTCGGGTGAAAATATCGAGAAAATAAATTTTCCTAGATATTAAACTTAGATAGTTCGATTTTTCGCCCCCATAAACCCACACATTGTACGTTTCCTCATGGAATCCACAAGTCTTCCAAAACTAAGTATTTTCATGATATCTCTCCCGTTTAGCTCTCCTTCAAACAAAATCTTCAACTTTTAGTAGCAAGATAGCCGCTTTCAAAATATTCCATTTCGAATTTATCTCTCAGCGCTATCTGGCTTAGCACAAGTCTAAATTTTATTGGAAATGGACTAAGTTTTACCAATTTAAATTGAACAAACTAAGAGTAATTTATATCCTTGGCCTCTTCGATTATTAAAAGCTTATACTTCATTTGTATCTTTGTATGTCCGGAAATTTTGCAATCAATATTTCACCCATTTCCACTAAAGCTATTGGGTTGAATTTTCTTTGACAAACCATGGAAATTACTCATGTAAATATCTTAAACTGTGAATATTTGATGCATCCAAAGAATTTTTATTTAAGTTAAGGGAAGAAATTACTGGTACGATCACCACTAGCGGTCATGTCTTAATTTCTTGTTAATAAAAAAAACATGCTGCATAAAGCACTCCATCGACTCAAATGCACTCGCTAGTGTATCGATACCGTGCACACCAGTGCTAGCCTACAACAATAGAGGATCTAAACAAGAGCACTGCAGCCACGGTGTCTCACAATGCGAAAACTTTTATAAACAGCTCGCTTGTTCTTGAAACTACTAAACGATTTTACTTTTACGTTTTTGGTTGAAGTTTCTAACGAAGTTTGAGTTTTTTGTTTTTTTTTTTTAGTTCTTTAACTTAGGAAAAATAATGATGGGTACTCGTATTATCAAAATGACATCTGCTATCAATTTCTGATATTATATTTTATTGTGTGGTCTTATTTGTTTGAAAAAGTTAGTAAGCCTTACTCATTTATAAAACAAATTAGTGAACGCTCGCGGCTTCGCCCGCGTGGACTACTATTTTTGTATCCCACGGGAACCTTACATTTTTACTGGGATAAAATTAGCCTACAAGTTATTCCAGAACCTAAACTATCTACATTCAAAATTTCATCAAAATCGGTTGAGTAGTTATGGAAATACGTGGTAACAAACATTCACACACATACACGGACTTTCGCCTTTATTATATTAGTAGGAAATGTAGATGCAGAGAAATACAAAATTGTAGTACCTACTGTGTTCAAAATCAACTAAAGATTTTATAAAATAAGAAAGAAGAAATAATGGTTACACTAATTTTCTGTGGCATTATAATTCAAAAATATTAGTTGAAAAATATCAGAGTTGTTTTGTAACCGTTCAAATACACTTAACGTTCTAAAAACTTTGGTCTAGACATTCAAGTCGACAATGGAAGCCATTTTAGTAAAGAACTTGAAAGTGAAATGACCGCCAACTTCCACAGATAACAAATGCAAAGTGGATCCTGATAGTAACAGCGCAGTAGAACTACTTCGAGAAAATACATTTTCTAGGACTTGTAAAGTGACAGAATAACAGCCAAATGTTTTATGTGACACCATCGGATATCCTATCTTCATATTTTTTTATTATTATTATAAATGTGGAAGCGTGTGTGTTTGTTTAACAACGCTTTAACCAGTGGACGGATTTTAATTAAATTTAGATAAGTAGATATTGTGATCTGGAATAGCATATTTTCTAGATTTTAAAATTAAATACTTATAGATTTCGAACGCATCCTGACTTACCTTAACCATGCTCTGAACAATCTGTCACTCACACATACATACACAAACACACTCTTAAACACACACACACACACGCACACACCGGTGATATCTGTACCTAAATCGTGAATGACTACCGTCACTACATCTACCTTCATGAGTCTATTTACCTTTTACATAAAACAAAACTTTATCTGATCCTGAGGCAATCTCACAAAATACCTTGATCCTAGTAAAAATGTCAGGTAAGAAAACATGAAAAATCTTCCCCTACACTGTAACAGAGGTAAGTCCACCCGATAAGATCTCCCGTCACCGCGAGGGAGCGCGACAAACGAATTAATATTATTTTAATGGCCCTTCCCGCCATCATTTACCCTTATCTCAACTTTTTACAGAATCCATTCGAGGAAGGAAGATGCTTTTTATGAATTTTGAGGCTTGTTGAAGATCTTTTGATATGAATTCAGTTGGATATTTTATTCTTTCAGGAGTTTGCTGACTGTGTAGAACTCTTGTTAGATAAATTTTAATATGGATGAGCCATTTCTATTGTTACTGTTGTACTGTGGTACTGTTGTTTTTTTTATAAATAAGATTGAATGTTGTATGATTGTCCTGTATGTGTTCCTAAACCATTGATCAGATTGTACTGAAACTTTGATGGGGTCTTCTGAGAACGCCCGCAAGGGTTTCGGGGTCAAAAAATCTCACAAAAATTTGATGAGGATCTGTAGAGGATCTTCGGAGATCTTGAACAGAAATGTATCTCGTGAGTGCAGAAAATGGCTCAGCTTATAACATTGAAGTCGTTTTTTTTTTTAATTTAGCTACTTGTACTTTAAGCATTGCAACGCATGCCGGCCGCCGGGATACAGATAGCGTTTTATGTTATTTCCTGTAACCTAGGTCACTATAATGTCATCTGAAACGTCGAGGTAAATTATAAATATTGCTGAACATCACACAGAACTATCTAGCCCCAAAGTAAGCAGAGCTGGTGTTATGGGAACTACAGGTTTTACTTATTTTTTGTTTTTTTATTCTTAATTTTTTGAAACTCGAGCCAACCCTAGTTCAAATTTATGATGATACACTTGAGGAACACTTCCCCCATAGCTCTCGAAGTGGATCGTCAGACTTCCGGCTCGTATCGGAGCCGAGATCCATCTAACTTCGAATATATTTTCCAGTTGTACAGGAAGCAAGTTGTAAAGTTAAGTAAATCAATGTTTTAAAAGCAAACAAAATCTATCAACCATGAGAAGGTATAAATCCATCTTGCCTTCGAAAAATATTATCGAATAAAAAAATCATTTCATTTCATACAGTGTCAAGAGGCAATCGTTGCCTTCACTTAACGGGACACTGTAGTGCCTGGGACAATGTTGAGATGGAGTAGGCTTACCCAGCACCTACACCATCCTCTTAGCTTAACCGGCCATATCCACAGGAAAGACATGCTCAATACGTGTGGGGCTGACTAAGCCGCGGGTTTCCTCACGATGTTTTCCTTCACCGTTTAGAGCTCGTGTTAATGCGCATATAAATTTTTCGAAACGAAAAATCCATTGATGTACGGCCAGGCTTCGAACCCACCGAATAAATTGTTGGCAAAGGAAAACAATGTCAATTAGTATTCTGAAACTAAACAAAGCAAAGACACACTTCAATAAATGGCTCCAGTTTTTAAGAAACTCACATTTTTCATCTATTTTTGCACACTCCAATAATAGCTCCAGTCCATAAGAAACTTACAATCTATATTTATATTGCGGTAATAAAAATCTTCATAAAAAACTCGTTCGGTATCAAACAAGTGTGGTGGCAACACTGCCCGCCGGTAGTAGTTCGGCTCTGTGTTAAAAAGTATAAATAATAGAAATAACTCAAAATAAGTGTTAATAAACATATATACATGTGCCTAGAATCTAAATACGCCGAGTGAGTGTAAAAACTTTGTGTTAAAAAGACAAATAGTGTGAAAACGAAACCAAACAAAAAGTGACACTTCATCGTAAATAAGTCTGTTTCCCGATAGTGCTGACATTCAGAAACTAAATAAATTTGTGGAGTGAACCTAAACTACCTGTTGCATACCCTGGCAAGTCTGTAAATTACTTTTATAAAAACTTGTGAAATGCTATAACCTAAAATTCAAAAATTGCACAAGTCATACAGAGTTCAACGGACTAATTACCCATACAAGATATCGCCATCTAGCGACGAGTAGTGGAATTTCACAAAATCAAAACACATCTTGAAAACAACAGCACTGATTCAAAAAACATTAACAATACTGCTGCATTCATTAGCGGCATTTACACGATAGAGATTATCCCACGGATCCGGACTGTAAAGATATCTGTAAAGATATCTGTAAAGATATCTTTAAAGATAACTGCGGATAAAACTAGCGGCCTTTAAACGCTAAAGATTTTCCCACGGATCCGGACTGTAAAGATATCTGTAAAGATATCTGTAAAGATATCTTTAAAGATATCTGTACAGATAACCGCAGATTTTGGACTGGCGCGTGGAACGGTATAAATTTATAAAGTTTTTTTCTTGATTCTTGAATTTTCAATCTTGAATCTGAAATTTTGAATCTTGAATCTTTGAAGTGACAGCTGTCAAACTTCAAATGGCCATATCTCGGAAACTACTCGTCCTAGACTCCCCGTTCCCAGTTCAAATGAAAGCTATGACCAAGATCTTCATTTGAAGTGACAGCTGTCAAACTTCAAATGGCCATATCTCAGGAACTACTCGTCCTAGACTCCCCGTTCTCAGTTCAAATGAAAGCTATGACCAAGATCTTCATTTGAAGTGACAGCTGTCAAACTTCAAATGGCCATATCTCGGGAACTACTCGTCCTAGACTCCCCGTTCTCAGTTCAAATGAAAGCTATGACCAAGATCTACATTTCAGATGACAGATGTCATTTTGACAGCTGTTATTGAAAATGTAGATCTTGGTCATAGCTTTCATTTGAACTAAGAACGGGGAGTCTAGGACGAGTAGTTCCCGAGATATGGCGGTTTGAAGTTTGACAGCTGTCACTTCAAATAAAGATCTTGGTCATAGCTTTCATTTGAACTGGGAACGGGGAGTCTAGGACGAGTAGTTTCCGAGATATGGCGGTTTGAAGTTTGACAGCTGTCACTTCAAATGAAGATCTTGGTCATAGCTTTCATTTGAACTGGGAACGGGGAGTCTAGGACGAGTAGTTTCCGAGATATGGCGGTTTGAAGTTTGACAGCTGTCACTTCAAATGAAGATCTTGGTCATAGCTTTCATTTGAACTGAGAACGGGGAATCTAGGACGAGTAGTTCCTGAGATATGGCCATTTGAAGTTTGACAGCTGTCACTTCAAATGAAGATCTTGGTCATAGCTTTCATTTGTACTGAGAACGGGGAGTCTAGGACGAGTAGTTCCCGAGATATGGCGGTTTCAAGTTTGACAGCTGTCACTTCAAATGAAGATCTTGGTCATAGCTTTCATTTGAACTGGGAACGGGGAGTCTAGGACGAGTAGTTCCCGAGATATGGTCATTTCAAGTTTGACAGCTGTCACTTCAAAGATTCAAGATTCAAAATTTCAGATTCAAGGTTCAAAATTCAAGAATCAAGGATCGAAATCCAGGATCGAAATCCAAGATCGAAACCAAGGATCGAAATCAAGGATCGAAATCAAAATCGAAATCAAAATCAAGGATCAAAATCAAGGATCGAATTCAAGGATCGAAACCATGGATCGAAATCAAGCGCTGATTTTGTCGAGCGCGATAAAGTAAAAATATCCTGAAATTTAAATGACATGGGCACACTACTAATCCAACAACGAGTGTGAAAGAGACAAAGCTACCAAGAAAGCCTCTCAACAAGACCAACAATCCTTATAACCAAGATTAAATGATAATAGATCGTTGTGTGGACTGTACAGATATCTGTAAAGATATCCGCGGATAAAACTAGCGGCCTTTAAACGGTAGAGTTTTTAGCACGGATCTGGACTCTACAGATATCTGTAAAGATATCTTTACGGATATCCGCGGATAAAACTGTCAAAGGTTGGAATGGCAGAGATCGATCCGCAGGAAAATCCGCAGGCCGATCTCTGCGTGTAAATGCTGCTATTGAATTATCATAATGGAAGAACTGACAGCAATGATAAAAATCCTACAAAGTAAATTTGATGAACAAACACAGGAATTACGTGACATGAAACAGAGCATACCGCAAATTATAAACAATAACATTGATATGAAATTCACAAACTTAGAATTTAAATACAACTCGCTGGAAAAAACCTTAACAGAACAGGGACGGCGTATACAACAACTTGAAAGAACGACTAGGAAAAAGAATTTAATATTTTTTGGAATAGAGGAGAACGAAAAAAGCTATTACGATTTGCAGGAAATGATTCTGCAAATTATAAACCAATTTATGAAAATTAAATGCAGCAAGGATAATATAGAAGAAGTGAGGCGCTTAGGTAAAAAACAAGATAGCAAAATAAGACCTACTATTGTTTCTTTAACAACAATGGGAATGAAAATTGATCTTTTAAAAAACCAGAAGAAATTAAATGGTACTTCATACTACATTAAAGAAGATTTTCCTTTTGAAGTACTGGAAGAGCGCAAAAAACTAACTGTACGAATGCTTGAGGAAAGAAAGAAGGGTCGGAGAGCCTTTTTGAAATATGATAAATTGATAGTGATCCCAGAGGATAAAGAACAACAACAACATCACGAAAAAACACACAGTGGTTCAAATAAAAGAAACCTATCCGAATCCCCAGAAATATACCCTGAAAATATTGATGGTACCAACTCGGGTAAAAACAGCACAAAAAAGCCATTTATGAACGTAAACCAACCGGATACAAGAGACTCTTCTAGTGATGAATATAAGCAACAAAAACAAACAAGAAAGCATTTTGTACAACCAGCCAAAAAACAAAACAACAGAGCTGATATCACCAATTTCTTTACCCAGCGCAATCAAGCCACCGCCGGCGCCGCCGCAAGTACTTCTTCAACAACAAAATGACTAGAAACGGCGGGCACCTCTCCACAACTCCCAATCCGGCCGGTCACCGTGGGAGTCAATGACCAAAACCCTCTAGACAAATATAATACACCACTCAACATCTGCACATATAATGCAAAATCCCTCCTATCTGAAGAAAAAATGATAGAGTTCAAAGAAGCGATATCCCACATCAACTTTGACATAATCGGCCTCTCTGAAATAAGGCGAAAAGGTTACAATATAATGGAAGATCAAAAATATATTTTATGCTATTACGGAGAAACACAAGGCCAACTGGGAGTTGGTTTTCTTATAAAAAGAAAATATAAAAACAACATACAAAGCTTTATAGGAATTACAGAAAGAATATGCATCCTGAATATAGATATTAAACCACTAGAAATATCTATAATCCAAGTACATCTACCCACTTGCGACGCTACAGATAATATCATCAACCTTTTCTATCAAAAACTGGAAGAAATAATACAACAATGTAAAAAATACATAATTATCATGGGCGACTTCAATGCCCGCATCGGACAACAACTTCCTAACGAACACACAGTCATGGGCTCTACCTGTTACGGAAGTAGGAACAAAAGAGGAGAAAGGCTTGTTCAGTTTAGCTTAGAAAATAATCTCACCATTATCAATACAATGTTTAAAAAGAAACTTAAGAATCTATGGACTTGGCTGTCACCGAAGAATAATAAAAGCCAAATAGACTACATTCTCACAAATATGAAAAAACAGTTCATTAATATTGATGTCATCAACCAATTCTCTTTTGCGAGCGACCATAGACTTGTTAGAGGCACACTGTTGATTAAAAACAATAAAAAAAGTAGAGCAAAATATGCAAGAAGAGAATACCGCTTTAATACTCCACAAGATGAAACAAGCTTCCTATGTAATCTAAAAGAAAACATAAAAAACATTTCTCACAATGAATCAGAAGATGTAGAGTCCTACTATCAAAAAATTAAATCAGGAATAATAAACAGTCTAAACCAAAAAGAAGATAACGATAAAAATACCAAGAACAGTATAATTTCAGAAGAAACGAAAAAATTGATTAAAAGAAGAAATGAACTAAAAAACAAGTCATCTTTGAATAGAGAAGAAAAAAATGAGCTAAAAACATTATATAAATCAACACATCGAAATATTAAAAAAGAATATGAACAACACAGATTGGAAACCTTTGAAAAACACTTAAGAGAACTAGGAAGCCTGAAAAAAGGATATAAAGAGCTAAACATTTACAAAAACTGGATCCCATGCCTACAAACAAAATCTCAAAAAACCTACTCAAGACCTGAAATCATTCACACTGCTACAGAATTTTACAGGAAATTGTACGGAAGGCAAACTACATCTATGAATCAAATCGTAATAGAACCCAGAGAACCCATAAACAAAAACAGCTTAGAAAAATTCACAGAAATAGAAATTTTCAAGAACCTAGAAAAACTTAAGACAGGAAAAAGTAGCGGACCAGACAAAATATCAAATGAAATTCTAAAAACAGGAAAAACGACCTTAACTACTCCACTCACGATATTATTTAATAAAATACTTGAAGAAAGGAAAATACCCAAGGAGTGGGCTGAATCTGACATTGTTCTACTCTACAAAAAAGGCGACCCATGCGATATCGGTAACTACAGACCTATTAGTCTTCAGCCTTGTCTGTACAAACTTCTGGCAACAGGTTTAGAACGACGCCTCTCAAGTATAACCGAAGCATACCAACCGGAGGAGCAAGCAGGTTTCAGAAAAGGGTTTTCAACCACCGACCACATACACGTACTGGATCAAATAATTGAAAAATATGAAGAACGCAAGCGCCCTCTATACTTAGCGTTTATCGACTACGTTAAGGCATTTGACTCAATCTCGCACGATAGTATGTGGACAGCTCTACGAGAAAGTGAAGCACCTCTACAACTTATAGAGCTACTTCAAGACATATATAGTAAAAGCGTGAGTAGAGTCAAGCTAGACCGAAAAGGACCAGAAATAAATATTTATCGAGGCGTGCGACAAGGCGATCCTATATCAGCAAGAATTTTTATAATAGTACTCCAGAACATAATGAAACGCCTCGATTGGTCAAAAAAGGGAATATTTGTCAACGGAAAATACCTGAGCAATTTAAGATTCGCCGACGACATTATTCTCTTCTCTGAAACAGCACACCAATTAGAATCAATGGTTAACGACTTAAACTCTGTCAGTAACAATATAGGCCTCGAATTAAACTCAACAAAAACGAAACTAATGACAAATAGTGTCGAAAGACCCGTACGAGTTCAAAATACTTTGCTGGAGTATGTGTCAGAATATATTTATCTGGGCAAACAGATATCCTTTGGAAATACACGACATCGAGATGAGATTGAAAGGAGAGTAAAAATTACATGGAACAAGTTCTGGGCTTACAAAGAAATCCTTAAATCAGACCTACCATTAATTTATAAGAAAAAAATTATGGATTCTTGCTTACTGCCCTGCCTCTCCTACGCTAGCCAGACCTGGATATTTAATAAATTTACATCAGACAAGATACAAACAACGCAGCGAGCTATGGAAAGAAGCATTTTGAACATCAAACTGAAACACAGACAAAGAAACATCAACATAAGAAATAAGACAAAGGTTATTGATGCACTGCATCACTGCAGAAGACTGAAATGGAAATGGGCAGGCCATGTGTCACGAATGAGTAATAAAAAATGGAGTAAAATCATAACTACTTGGCGCGGTCCGCCCGGAAAACGAAAAAGAGGCAGACCAATGGAAAAATGGGAAGACGAAATAATAGAAACTGCAGGAAAAGACTGGAAAAAATTAGCTACGGATAGAGAGGAATGGCAGAGTCTAGAGGAGGCCTTTACTCGGATAGAGATCCTCAAATGAGAAAATAATATAAGAAATATAAGAATGAAAGAATGAGAAAAAGAAATATATATAATTTATTAAGTATACTAAAACTAACAAACAATAATTAAAAATAAAAATAATAAAAATAAAAAAAAAAACAGATATTACTACACTAATCAGAATAACAAAAATTATAAAATTAAAATTATAATATACAAAAAATAATTAATTAATAATAAATAACATTAATATTAATGCATGCATAAAATATCTATTCACTAAAATCAATTTAATTAAATATAATTTTTTAACTTAACTTCTAGTCTAGATACATCATTTGAAGGATAAATAAATGGCTTTATAATAATAATAATAATAATAAAAATCTTCATAAAAAACTCGTTCGGTATCAAACAAGACGTTATGTTTACCTTCAATCAGCTCCAACCTCAACAAACAGGTGGTGGCGCTACAGAGTGCCAAAATGTTTGCCCTCCAACCCCTTCCTCCCAAGTGACTTCATTCTGGGTTCATGGACCTTTAGCACTTATTTGTTTTTTTAATAACTTAAAGGGGAACTCAACATAACTTTTTTCGGTTTAAGTCGCTATCAAAGATCAATCAAGGGTCTGAAAGAATGTCTTCCGTTCTCTAGTTTAAAGCATGCATGCTCTAAACTTGGGCTTTTGGCTTGAACCCAAAACAGCCCCCCTAGCCATATTACACTATCTATCGTCGCTGTAGAATAGAAACAATTCAAAATGTATGGGATTTGACGTTTCAAGTAGATGAGTCACGTGGTCAGAACGTCAATTCCTATACATTTTGAAGTGTTCGATTCTACAGCGACGATAGATCGTTCTACAGTGACGATAGATCGTGTAATATGACTGGGGCCCCTTTCGTTTCGTAATTCCATAAAATTTTTACCTCATACTTCAACAAAATTCACTTTCACGTTCAAAGTTCCATAATGATGCCGAGCTCCAGTAATAATTAGAGCATGCATTCACACGTCAAGTTGCCGAGCGCCGGCGACTTTTCTTGCGAGCTTCATTAGTGATCGCTTTGAGCATCGGGTGCGTGCCAATTTGCAAACTCACTAACTGATTCTTCAAAACGGTGAAAACACGAAGAGAGATTGTCTTTTTTATTTGAAAGAGGAAAAAACAGAAATAGTCTCACAGATAATTACTAGCATGATAGTCTATCTCTGAGGTCTTAAGTCAAGATCTAGCAATAATAATAATCGATCGAGCGAGCGAAGCGAGCGAAGATCTTAGTGGTAAGTTGGGCGATTTTGCTTTGTATGTTTGTATGTTTGTATGTTTGTATGTTTCACGAATTGTTGTTCGAGCATAACTGTCGAACCGTTCATCCAATCTGCATGAAACTTGGTAGGTCAATAGGTTGTGGTAAGGAAATTTACGGTGGAGCATATGAGCTTATTCGATGAAGGGGTTGTGAAGATATTGGGTTCCCAAGGAGGTAAAAAATTATGAAAGTTACACAAATATATTGAGTGGGGTGTCATACGAAAGAGCTTATTTTATACATTCCAAAATGGTTTTTATTTTTAATCTAGGATGTATAGTTTTTGAAATACGACCAAAGACCAAAAACTACGAAACCAGAGCTGCAAGAGCTCCCGTTTCATAGAGTTTCGATGTCTTCGTAGCTCATTGACTGGTCGGTCTTAAAAAGAGAGTGGCATCGTTGCGGTTTGGTTTGCAATGATTTTAGATGCTACCTACTTGATTTATTTTCATGATAAAATTTTTTTTGATAAAAAATGAAAATAATTGGGGTAAAAAAAGTTAAGTAAACAAATATATTGAGTGCGGTGTCAAATGAAAGGTCTTTATTTGTACATTCTAAAATAGTTATTATTTTTATTCTAAGACGTATACTTTTAAAAATACGACGAGAATTCATAAATATGAAATAAATGAAAAATTAGACACGACATTATGTATTGCATGCATGCTAGTATTTTTTACCATGAAGAGCTAGCGCAATAGGAATACCCGGCAGTAGTAGCACTTGAAATTATAGGGGTAGTCCGAAGAAAGTCCAAATGTTGGCCATCTACGGTGCGCGAGATCTCAGTTCGGGGCGAACTACTAGTTTAACTACCTATTTCAATAACTAAGTACGAGTCACAATAACGTCCTTAGCAATATATAAGTTATGCTTGTGTTTATGAAGTAAAAGGATGTACTTACATAAATTATTAGGTAATGTTTAACATTATCATCATCATAACCCGTCAATATCATTTACTGTTGAAGAACATACTGTTAATAATCTCTTGTTTGATCACTTTATTTGACCACTCAACAATGCACATAAACTTAAGTTACTATCTTGCTATTTTAAGTTACGTATCTAATGCCTGAATACTGAAACGCTACATAAATATTTGAGACTTACTTATCTATTTGAGACGTTGTTACTTTTCAGAATCGTATAAAAAATGTCAGTTAATGTCAATGATAAGCAGCACTTAAACTAAGTAGCGTTTCAGTATTCGGGAGTAGTCTTTAAAAACAAAAACGCAGGTTTCGAAAAATTATGTACGGGATTAAACCCCACTTCACAAGGCAACTTCCTACTAAGCCATCACGGTTGAATGACTTCGCAAACAAAACGTTATTGGTTCTAGTTCGCGTCTAAAATGAAAATAAACTCATACATTACTTATTAACATCGAGATTGGAAACGTCTCCACACATCGACTTTGAAACCAAAATATTTGCCCACTTGATGACTCTACCCGAAGCCTTTCAACGTACAGACGGTTGTAATCTCAACGGCACAATAACTGTGCCGTAATTTTATATGAGCCGAAAAAAAAAAGATGAAAGAAAGAAATGTTTTTGATAATTCGCTCATCCGGTGCAAGAACAACATAATAAACATTTTTTATTAATTTAGTTATTTCCATTTTTCTAAAAATTGTTCACTGCGACTTTTTGCGGTGCCCTTCGAAGTAGGGGGCCGCAGCACCGCTTGCAGATTGTACTTCAAGTCGTTGGCATTCAAGGTCTTACTTATGAAAGATGTTTAAAGTTGAACACTGGTTAAACAACGTCCTGTCTATATTTGTGGATAATGACGAATAGAGACAGGACTTTGTTTAACCAGTATTCAACTTTAAACCGCTTTCACAAGTAAGGAGGAAAGTGTTTAATAGATGGATTACCAAAATGAAAACTAGACATCAAACCGTTTTTCGTAGCACTGATTCTTCTTCTTGGCCCTGAAAGAGCCAGAATGGAAAAAACTAGTTTTTGCTGTCTTGTTAATTGCTTACTGGATTGAATGCTAGTTTATTTGCAACATGTGACCTTTCGTGTGTTCTGTCTATTTTTTTAACCCTCTACTACATGAATTCTGTTAGTTACATTACATCTTCAATAGTCAGTACCAGAAAACCATAAAAATGTCTACCAAACCTGAATTCGTAAGTTTTTTTGCAAAATAGCGGACTTTACACGTAAAGTTTAACCGTGGGAAATAGCACGCGCCATTCCAACCTTCGCTCCAAAACCTTACGTGTAGATGCACGAGGCCTGACAGTTCGATCTGGCATGTTGACAGACAGTTTTTGTGAAAGTTTTTTGCACGCATCACCGTTCATAATCGCACTACGCGCCAGTCTAAACTGTGACAGTAATTAGCACGACAGTTTTATCCGCGGTTAAAACTGCACAGATTTATCCGCGGTTCGGAACGCAGCCCAGATGCGCGGTTAAAACTCTACCGTGTAAAGGCCGCTATTGACTTTGACTTGTTAATGTGAAAAGGTGTATGAGTGCTTAAATGGAGGTGCCCTTTCACAATGTGCAAATACAGATCGTTAATGATCTAGGGGAGGGAGGTGGGGGCTAGTCAGGGGAACGCATGCTGTTTGCTTGTTTTTGGATGTCGTTGATGTACGCAAATAAGGCAATAATTTTGGGAGAGGGAATGTTGATTTTTACGCTTCAGTTTACGTGATAGTTACTTCCTGATTGCTTTCGGCGTTTCTCATTTGAAGTATTATATATGATGAAAGAAATTTAAATAATCGTATCTAAATAAAAAATATTGCTGGACACTTGCCACAGCGCCATCTAGCCCAAACTAAGCAAAGCTCGTACTGTGAGAACCAGATAAACTGATAAAATACTTATATATTAGGGTTCCGTACCTTAAAAGGTAAAAAAAAGGAACCCTTATAAGATCACTTTCTTGTCCGTCTGTCTGTTTGTCTGTCTGTCTGTCTGTCTGTCTGTCCGTCTGTCTGTCTGTCCGTGTGTCACCATCGATTATCTCAGGAACGGGTGCAGCTAGCAAGTTGAAATTTATACCATATACTGAAGTCTATAGTTTCTATTGTGAGTATAAAAATCAAGGTCCTGAGTCAACATTATAAAAAGATATAGGCAAATTTAGGTTTTCGTGAAAACTTGTAAGTACCAAAACTTACCTTAATTATCAACTTTTTTATTTTTCGAATTTTTTTCTTTATTTGTGCTGTAAGACCTTGCTTGTAACCAAATTTGACAATTCTAGGTCAACCGGAAGTACCCTAGAGATTTTGGGTTGAAAACCGAAATGGTAGTTCCCGTTGACCTAGAATCACGAAATTTGGCAAAAAGCAAGGTCTTATAGCACAAACAAAGGAAAAATTCAAAAAAAATAAAAAAGTTGAAAATTAAAGGGTGTTCCCATACATACATAGTTGACGCCAATTAAGATTGTCCTCTGAGTTGTATGGGCGCTCATACAAATAAGCGGGTTACAATAACATAATGGGTATAATGGGTAGGTACGGAACCCTCGGCGTACGAGTTTTACTCGCACTTGACCGGTTTTTTTTTGTAAATACATACCATATACTTATAATAAAGATGCAAATATTTATTATTTATCATTTTCTAATAAATTAAATGTGAAGTCGGTTAAAATGAATTACCAAAGTAAAGTTGACAATTTGAGACTACTGAAAATATTGGAATAAAATAACTTAATGAGTTAAGTGGGTATCCATGTCCGAGTCATGAAAATAACTTTAGAATAACTTAGTCGAATGAAACGAAGTGACATCTTCAAAACATTTTAAACAAACGGCGTCTATTTATACTTCGGATCAGCTCTCCGGTAGATTAACAAGACGGATGGTGTTGTTTTGAAGAAATACTTAATCTTTGACTTTTTAAAGTAATTCTTGGATTTATGTATTGAGTTTTCTTTAGTGACGCGTGCAAGATAGAGAAAGACTAGAAGATTTTAAATAGTTTGGTATTTTTATAAAAGCACTTTGTTCCCACTAGGCACACTCTTTTTTTACTTTGTCTATGGTTTCAGTTTTTAGAAATGGCAATCATATTTCTTACTTTTCGTCATTATTTTTTAGTTAAGTAGTTAAATAGATAGATATTTATTTTCTTAAAATTGTAAGTAACAGATTTTAGTTTATAGTGTTTTTAAGCCTACGTTAGGTTTGTCTAAACACTATATTCTCGTAAGTAAAAGTTAACTTAAATATAAAAAATCGAGAACACACGTTCAATAGTTTAGTAGTTACATACGCGAATTTATTACTATATTTTTAATATTGATGTTTTGACTTCGCCGATGACTTATCGATATTTTCCTGATGAGTTTTGTCAATATTGTAACTAAACATCATTAGGTATATTTTTATTTATGGTGGCAGAAAGATGGTGTTCTAGTAAGATAGGACCCTAAGTGTGATTTTTGCGTGTTTTTCATAAGTGTGAGGTTAAAACTATTAAAAATATATTCATGCAAGCTAGACCCTGAGTAGACGATGATTTTCAATGATATAACCAGATCTAGAGAGAACCAGACATGACAATAGGCGCTGGTAGCTGGAGAGCCGATCCCGGAAGCGCTCCGGACGCGAACTTCCTGCCTTCTATTGGACGGTGCCAGTCTAACTGGATGTCATTTGGGTTCGCTATTGCATCTCGGCCACAATAGTTTTGGTTACAGGCTTGCTGGTAAGGAGGATTATAAAACAATTGTTATTATAGTTTGAAATTTTCCGTCATGTCTACTTTGAAGTAACACATAAAATATATAAACCGTTTTAGTACAGTAGACATAATGGCGATGAGAACAAAAGAATTGATTGTCAAAAGACAGCCAAATCTGAACTACAAAATTGAATGGCATGCTGAATAATTCTTAGAATAATAATTTAAAAAAATTGCTTTGTGTGGAACATGAATAAGTATACAAACGCATTCTAACAATTGAATGTAAAGTTCTAAACATTATTTTCCGATACATTGTTTTTGTCTTTTCTCATTTATAACAATTCATCTCACTATTCCACATGAGTTCATCCAGCCATAATGACTGCTATGTATGCTGTACATGGAAGCAAGCACCAGTTTCTGAATCGAAATAATTATTGTTTTGAAAAGTACTCTGGACGGCATTTTTAAGCTTAGGCTATTTAGTGTACCTATGTAAAGCAATGTTAATCAATTTATCTATTTATTTTGCACTGGAGTTTTCAAACACATTAATTTTTTCTTTATGTTTAATATGGACGCATTGTACTTGCCACTATTTCATGACTTTTTAACCTGTAATTTCTCTGATCCTGAATATACTTAGTGACATCTCTTTATAGACTAGAAAAGAGCTAACTTCAAACGGCTGAACAGATTTTCATCAAACATAGCTAAGAACACTCTTGACATAGACACCTTCCAATAAAAAATAATAATTAAAATCGGATCATCCGTTCAGGAGGACTACGTATGCAACTATTCGGTGTTATTAATACTAGCGTTTGTCTGAACTCATGCTAGCCTCAATTCGACCCCCGGTCACGATGAAAGGACTCGAATTACTGCGGATTAAATTATCTGAAAGGCTGAGTTATGGACGAGCCGGATGCGCCGGGACGGTTCCGGGCGACCGACCCGCTCCTACTTGCTGTGGAACGTACCTTTGCAGCAAAGTGATAGCTCTAGTTTCCTAAACAAAGTTGATTGGGATGTATTAAAAGTATTATTACTGAGAAGGTTTTTGAGATTATGTATGAAGTGAGTTTGCTGTCGCTGTAACCTAAAGGGAATCAGATAAAAAAAATACAGTTGAATCACTAAATCATTCTGAAACAAAAATCCACTATGGCGGCTGTAAGAACCATATTTTTGACATTTAATCCTAACATGTGCCTATCAAAGTTAATCGAAACAAGTGCCTATCAAAGTTAATTGATTTTGACAAAATTTAATAAAGTGTCGTTAGATTTTCTTGACGTTGAAGATAGAGATCGATGCCGTAGAGTTTTTTTTAGTAATCAATACTTTTACAATAGTATCATTATAGTTTAATCCTACAAACGAGAGAACCCTCTCTGGAAACAATTTTATTTAAAAATTCTATTTCAAAACACATATAGTATTTTGGTCTTTGTCTAAAAGAATATTGACATGACAAGCAATCAATTAAAACATTTCACTGACGTACAATTCTGTCCAAGTCTCTGTAGACACGACAGAGATGCATGTGACGTCAGACGACACACGCCAGTCCGTCTAATGGAGTGGACGATTACAAAAATAGCTCCATTGTTAGGGAAGCGTCCTAGACTGGTGTTCCATAGAGAAACGACGAACATTTAAACAGTACAGTTTTGTTAACCCGTAATAGAGGCACTGTGTTCACTATAATGTAGTATAGGTAAGTTTATTTGTAAGGGCACCTGTGTCACAGATAAAGTTACTTATACTCGAGTAGAGTGAGCACATTGTAGGTACACTCAACATTCTTAAAAAATATTTGTATCATCACAGAGCTTACAGTTTGAAATCTAGACAAGATTTCAAACTGTAAGCTCGTTTATAATGTAAGAAACATACTACTTCATGACTTGATAACCTTGGATAGGATGTTTAACTAAATTAATCAAGGACTCGTGGACATGAAATTATATGTATAAAATAAAGCCAATTTTAGCCTCCTCTCAGCCAGTCAGTTAAAAAGAAATATGGTAAATAAAAGGTACGCGATAAAATCCCGTAATAATAATTATCATTAAATATGGTAAGGTTCTAATAAATCTGATCTGAATTGACTAAAATAAAATTTGGTGCAAAAATATTCTGCTCCAAACATAGGCTTTAATATTTTTAGCTATTGTAACATAATTTCAGTGGCATTATTTCTCCTGTATTATTAACTCTTTTCTTGTTCTGATCAGTCTTGGTGTTGCTTTTGTCTATGGTTACTGCTTACTATCAATCGGTATTTGCTTGTTGCCTCTAGATAATGGCATACGACCTTTCCATACCCTGCGAGTCACTCGCTGCTTTATTAGCTGAGGCAATTGCTGTTGACCGAGAATGTGTTTCTATCATTAACTTTTGTTGTCAGTGATATAGAGTACTACTTTCGTCTCTTAGCAATTTTAGGTTTCTTAGCAGTTAATTTACTGGCCTCTCTCTTGGTAGTAGCTCTGCCTTCTGCGCTGTAGGTCGTGGGTTCGATTTCCATCCAGGACAAACATGTGTGTGATGAACATAACTGATGTCGGATCATGAGGGGATCATCTAAAACGCAATTTGCCTTTGTAGCAAAATGCCTAACATGAATGTCCCCGTGACGTTTACACTAATATTTTAAAATCGTGCCAAAAAAAATAATTTGCTAAAAAAATGTTGGAAAACTTGACATAATTTTTGTAAAAAATTCAAAACAATGTACTTATTGCATTTTAAAACCAATATCTATTGTCTATCGTCATTAGGTATTTCAGAAATATTGAGACACTGGAACAACGAATAGACACAAAAATATTTTTGAAAACTCAAATTTAAAATAAAACAACTGATTTTCTAAAAATTAATTCAGCAAAATGCTTCCATAAATTATATTGTTCTCTCTCTCTCTTCGTTCTTCGTTGCAATCTAAATTCACCTAGGTAGCTATTTCTTCGCTATCTAGCATAGATAGCGAAATAATTTGTGCAAAATTCAGAGCATCTGCATACATTCCCCGCTATCTCAACTAGACTGGGGAATTAAAACGTACCTACAAGGTGCGCCGGGTGCACTGTGCACATGGCATGTATGTATGTATGTGTTGGTATGCACACGAATACAGTGTGTTGGAGCTTGCAATTGCACCCTTCATCACAGTGTCTTTCTTACAGTAGAGCAATTTTCTTCCCATAGGTACATACATACATAAACTCACGCCTGTTCCCTTCTTACCAAATTCTTTTTAGTATAATCATGTAGGTACTTACTTATACAATTTTAGCGAAATATATTTTAAATCAATATAAAAAATTGATTACAAAAGTAAGTAAGAAAACCTGTATGAGAGCCTATTTGGATCTTTGAAAGATTTTAAATCAAGACATTTTAAAAATTAACTTATGAATGCTGTAATTATGTTTGAATTTTATTCTTTTTGCGATTTAATATCAGAGAGCTGGACCATCAGTTGATAATTTTAATAATATAGTAGATACTCAATTTGACTTGTTCACAAGAATTGATAGGATCAGTGGTTAATTATTAATTTCCAAAGTTAATCAAAGCTTTTAGTATTGCAAAGTTAAGGAGAAGGTGATTTTCACGCCGCTTACTGTTACTAGCATAATTGCGAAAACTCATGTACATTTCATTTTTACAGTCAGTTGTCAACCTTTTATTATCCTTACGTTTTTTGTGGAAAAGCAGTTGTGCTACTACAATTCACTTGGACATTTAATTATTGATTTCTATACATAAGTACCTAGGTAAGAAGTGTTTAAATTTTTATTTAATTTATAAGAATTTTATTCAACAAATGTTAGTAATGATAAAATGTACCTAATTTTATTTGCATGCTGTATTAACGGTGAAGTATGTGACACAAAGACTTATTTTACTTACCCTATGACCATGCTTCTGGCAAAATAAATATTTCATTTCATTTCATTTCATTTCACTATGCGTTCTCCTTGCAGCTTTGTTTGCATTCTCTGAATAATACAATAGATTGCTCTTACTATATTCATTTCACTCTTATCTGCTTCTTGATTTATTAACTCTTTTGTTGAACAAGTGGATTCACCACATCTTTGTCTGTTCTTGGCACTTAAGATGAGATTTCGCAAAGCGCAGTCACTTTTGTCTATTTCTGCAAGTGTACTTCTATTCTTGCTTTTCCAGACATAGTTTATGCAAAATGTAATAAAATACGCAGAAGAAATTTTTAAATTTAACTTCCAAACTTTAAATTGCTAGATAGATTAAAGAAAATTGATTTCTCTGTTCGACGAAACTGGATTAAGTTTTTTACTCGCGAGTAAGCTACTGTTTGTTTGAATATTTTGACATAGTTGACACCTTATAATCAGAAAATTATTAATTTTTCATATTAAATAAAAAAAAAGTTAATTGTATTAACACACGGAGATTAGGTAACTACTCACATAAAAATATAGTCGTTAATGTTATTGCGAGTTAATGTTACCCCGGCTCCACACGTTGGGGCCAACGTTGGTCCCAATGTCACTCGCCAACGTGTGGATCTAGCTAAATTGCATTGGCCCCAACGTTGGGGCCAACGTTGGGGCTGATTTTGCTAGATCCACACGTTGGCGAGTGACATTGGGGCCAACGTTGGCCCCAACGTATGGAGCCGGGGTCAAGTAGGTACAATTCACGAAAGTTTTGAAAGTGAAATTCAAATTCAGCTTAGAAAAAAGTCAGAAACTAAAAAATAATGAAAGAAATTGCCAACGAAGAGTAAAACTTAAAGTTTCTCGTGCGGTAAAACCAAGGACCATAAAAAATCGCGCAGTTGTAAGTGATTTCAATTACAAGCTCGCATGATCGACGGGGTCGTGACGAGAAAGCAAACTCACAGCAACACCAGTTGCAATATCGGTACACCACACCAGTCGCCAGTGCCTTCAGCACAAGATATCGTAGTACTAGTATTCTGTGGATATACAAAGAAAGAGTATCTATATTTGACTTTTTGACTACGAGTATAAATAGGAAAGTAGCTTATTTTAATTTAAAAATATATTATCCTACACTATAATTAGGTAGGTACTAAACGAGCATTTGTATACTTGTATAAATAGCTGTATTCGCGTTCTTGGTGGGCGAAAATCGACCTAATTAGGTCTCATATTTGGAAAAATTAGGCCACCTGAAGACCTCAGTGACTTAGCGACTGACTAGCCAGGGCCGACACATTTCCGAAGCACGGAAGCGCTCAGCTAGTAATGACATCTCAAGTCGTCACTTGCCTTACTTCAACGATCTGTCAAGAACGTCTAGCTTTTCGTAGCTTCGCCACGAGCGCTTCAATAGCGATCGTTATAAATATTTTTTGGTAAAACTTTTACTATGGCTACCAAAATGTAATGTTAGTTATTGTATTATTTTCATTGACTCCATCATTTACAAGTCAAACATAGATACTTTTTATTTGCAAAAAAAAAATGTAGGAACGCTCCGATGTAAAACTAATGCTTATGGCGCTTTGTCGGCATTAGGTATCAAATACACAACCAATAATTTGCGATGGCGCGACCCTATCGAAAGGGCGGGGTGAATTAATATTGTTTTACTAAACTCGTAAACTTGTTAAACAAGATAGGTAGGTATACCAAAGACATCTCATTTTGAACTAAAAAAACAATAGGCCTCAAAGACTTGACCTCTATCATTGCAAAACGACTTCGCAAGCCAATGCTAAGCTAATGTTAATGCCACTAGCAGTCTTATTAAATTTCGAAACTAGTCTAGAAAGTCCAAAACTAGTGCCAACAGTCTCGCTGATTAAACGAACAAATCAGTCCAACAATCCTAATTCCGATGCTAACGACATCGCACCGACAGCATCGGGACATGGCACCTTCCGTGTCGGCGGCGCGTTGGGAGCTGAGACCATTTTGTCCGAACATTCTGTGGTATACGACTTTTGAACGCGACTTTTGTTTAGTTAGATAGTTGTCACATTGGTTGTTCATCAAGGGTCTGTTCTAAACTATTCTTTATTTTATATTTATTTTGTGTAATGCATGCCGATGTTTTTTGGTGAAGTATGTGACACCAGACACTCTATGTAATATTAAGATCTTGTTATGACCATATTTCTTGCATTAAATGAAAGATTGATTGTATTACCTGGAGTTGATGTACAAAACTAGTTCATTCCCATACCTGTTATATTACAACGAACTTATACTTTTTTCAGTCCTTTAATCGTTCGATACTTTGTGGTTTCGATACATCGATTTTTGATACCTGCTTTGATTTTTCGATTATTTGATCAATCACTATCGTTGGATTACATTGTCTGATTCCTTAACCCTCTAATTCTTAGATCCTTGTAGTATTTGATCCTTCAGAATTTTGATTGCTCTTCTTCTTTCATAGATCAGTTGGTTGTTTTCTATTTTATTTTTCCAATATTCTTTCATAAACAAATTTTTAATAGTAAGTCGCGTCTTGATACTCTCTCGACAACATGTCCAGCTTCATAAACTCAGTATCTGGGGTGCATTAATTGCATTTACAGTGCACGCAGGTCAGAGGCGAGCGCCGAGCGCCGAGCGCCGTGCAGTAGGAAGTGATAGGCAATGACAGTCGACAGCTCACTGCAGCTCGCATCGTGTTCGAGTCACGAGAGTTAGCTGATTATCTTTACTCGAACCTAACTACTATCCTAACTTCAAACTTCGAAGTACTATCCTAACTTTGTTTAATAACGAGCCTGACTTGGTTCCATTGGCAATCCAAATAGTCAAGCTACAGTGGAGCTTGAGGATGAGGACCGGAGGATGCTAATGAGAGCTGTAAGAAGTGAAGGCAATGACAGCGGTCGAGAGTTCATTCCAGCTTGCCTCGTCTTCGAGTCACGAGAGTTAAAAGATTCTCTTTACTCGAAGTACAGAAACAGTTTTAATTTTGTTCAATAACGAGCCTCACTTTGTTCCATTGACAATTCAAATAGTCAAGCTCCAGTGGAACTTCAGGATCAGAGGATGCGATTAAGAGCAGTAAGAAGTGAAGGCAATGACAGCGGTCAAAGGTTCACTGCAGCTCGTATCGTGTTCGAGTCACGAGAGTTAAAGGATTTGTTTGCTGTACATACAATTTTTCGCTGTTTTGCTCCATCTTGACTTGTGGTGATGGTCAGAGGATGCTGAGATAAGCGGGGCTCAAAATGACCTTTTTTCAATACCGTAATTCCAGTATATGCCGTTCTTTTCACTCTTAGTCTATGAAAAGAGACGGCATAATAACGTAGTACTAGTATTCAGTATTCTGTGGTAGTACTAGTATTTTGTGGTTTTAGATTCTCTAACATCTTTAAGTTTTCACATTAAGCCTAGTCTAAAATTTCTTATCCAAATCAGCCGTTAACTTACATTAATGTTCTAACAGTAGACTATTAGCAGACATACATATTACACCAGGCTTGTTTTGATTTATGTACGTGCATTTGAATTGCTAATTAATTTGCATAAAGATACCATGACAATTTATGATTGGTTGCAGAATTTTAATCAATGTTGTTATTACGGATCGCGTGTTTCAGATTCAATTTATTGAGATATATTTCTTACACTATTTGAGATAATGCTTAATCTGAAACAATAATGCTATGTTTTTCTATTATATTACAGCTTCTTACGGTATGAATAATGGTTGTTGAACAGAAAGGTATGATCAAGAATTAAATACTAAGTAAAGTAAGCTCGTATAAGCAAGTGGCCAACTCAGGTGACGGTGTTTTTAGGCCCCCTACATCATGGTTTAACGACTTAAAAGCCGGGACCGACAATTTAAGGTGCCCTCCGAAGCACGGAAGCGCTCAGCTCGTAATGCCACTTGCGGTCACCCATCCAAATTGTGACCGCGCACGACGCTGCTTCACTTCAACGATTAATTAAGAACGTCTAAGCCAGCTACGCCACAAGCGTAAATAATATTATGTAAGTACTTACATAATTTAATAAACTTGTTGAATATAAGTTTCCCTGATAAACACAAATATTGTCTACTGAAGTACTAGGAATAGGTACGTTTTATTAACATTCCCTGTAAGCAGTAGATACACTGAGGTGAACGGTAACAAGTCAAAAGTTTGTGGTTTCAAAAAGAGTTGAAAAATAAAAGTGTACCACTTTGTGTTGATTAAAAATTCGCGGAACCTACACTTCATCCAGCTTTTTGAAAAAGCAAAACAACCATCAAATATTAGCATACAGACACTTCATAAATTTTTCTTTCACCCACGCCTATCCTTAACCGAATCTAACGTAATTTGGTTATTATCGCCATCAAATTAAAGCTCATTGTCGTTTGATATAGTTATTGTATTCATGGAGACATCTCCTGGGAACAACTTTTCGAAATGCGATTTTGAGAGACATTTTCTACGGGAATTTGTACCGTATTTCTAGGTAGATAAAGGTTATAGTGGTTGGGTATCTGTGTTGATGGATGGTAGGTTGGGTGTGTGTTATATGAGTGAAACAGTGTAGCGAGTTGAGTGCTGTGTAAATTTGCCGATCTGCCTTTGTGGCGCATTCCCATCTATTTCGTAGGAAAGCATGCTTTTTGGCGTTTTGTTTTATAAGTAAGTAGGTTCTGCTCCTGGCTTCACTCGAAACAAAAAAACGTAATATAGTCATTCGATGACAAGTTTAAACAAAAACATTATTTTAATCTATAGGTAAAGATGATAATTTGACTATTTCATCTTTAGACATCGGTTTAACAGTTTTCATGCGTAGTTTCAATACTAACAAAAAAAAATTTATACTGTTCTTAATGTTAGCAAAGTTTGTGTATTTTAATGACTTGACTTTAACCGTTGAGGTGCCCCGCCCCCCGGACCGATTGCCTGCCTAGCATAACCAACGCCCGCGAAACAACTTTTGCCAGCGGTTTAACTTTTTTTGCCAGTGATTTTATTCCTGGACTAAACCTGTTTGTGGTATCATTGGAATCGGAATTTAACAAGCTTATTAACTACTTACTTACCTGCTCAAGGGGATTACATTGTCACCACCAAATAAATTGTTTATTCCATTCCGTAAACATGTTTGGCACCTTGCAAAATAAAAACTCACAATTGTTCAAAATTGATAGCAAATATCTGCGTCAACATGGTGCACACACTTAGTACACTACACACCTTTATTATTTAACACAAAATATATACACATCGACATTAAAGTAATTATCTAATTCGCGTTTGCAAAAGGCCAAAACACGCCATTTTGTTCCGCGCGCCAGGAGCGGGAGTGCGCTCACGGCAAATAAAAATTCAATGCTGGTTCATTTCTCATCCTATAGTCTGGTTTGAAGTCTTTCTGATTGGTATAAATATGTAGTTAGCAAACAATACGAACAAAACAAACCTCCTTCACATCACTACTACACACCAATCACAATAGCCGACCTTCAAACAAAATTCACCCGCAATATTCAAAATGTTGATCAAATTCAAATTTTTTACTATAAAACGGGGTTTTAATGGTTCAGTAATTATCCTAAATACCTGTCAGATTTAATTAATGCCAAACATGTATAGGTCATCGCTGAAAATCTTATTTGAACCTTCTTTCAAAAATAAAGTTTGAAAACGTATTTTCTCTTCCGGTATTTTGACACATTGTAGAAATATTATAAATTATCTATGACTTTTAGCATGAACAGCAGTGGGAGAATAATGTTACCAACAAATAAAGACACTCCCGACGAATGGGGAAGCCCTAACACCATAGAAATCGTGATTTTAGTGGCCGCGCGACCCCTCAAGTGCCCTGGGCCATTGTAGTGGCCTAAGGCAATCGGGCGGTTAAGCAAGTACCTTTTCAAATATTTACTTAGGTACATAAAACAAAGTTACTTTGTTTTTCTTAAATATCTACTGGACCGGCTCGCCTTTCCCAATGTTTTCTTATTTAGCCAAAATATTTTGTTAATTGAAGAAAAACAAGGTTCTATTGTTACAATCCAGATGTTAGTTTCCCAAATAATATTAAACAAAACAGAAAATTAAAACGATAATAGCCTAGCATCCTTGAACTTAATTAAAATTAGGGTTCAAATTATGTTCAGGAATGGCAAAACGCCTTTGTTGCGACCGAGCTCAAATTAACTGAAACAATTTTCCTACAAGTTACAGAAACGACGACTCTCATATTTTATGTTGGTTCGTGAAATTGTTAGGGTTTATTACAATTTTTTAAGTTTTTTGCTATGCTTTTGGAGATACCTACGGCAATAATAATTGCATGTTTCTATACTTATATAAAATGCAAAAATTAAAAACCTTTAGGTATTTCCTGGGACCTGACAATCCTGAAATTTGTGTGACACCAATTTTGTTTTGTCCCCAAAATTGGATAGTGAAAAGTGAAGATGCTGTTGATACTGATTGGTACTGTGACCTTTTCTTTGAAAAGTGAGAGTGAAATAGCCCGCGAAACCCCGTATCTCACACTCAGTAATTACCCGATGGGGGTAAATACTCGGTAAATAGCAGTAACTCCACGATGTGTGGTCGGAGAGCATGGCAGAACAGTTTGTATTTATGCTGTCATATTTCGCATTGTGTCTGAACAATGTGACATGAAACATATTGCGCTCATGCGTTATGCTGTTATGCAGAAATGGAAAAAAAAAGTAAAAAAAGGTACCAACTGTTTAAAAAAAAAAAAATCGAAAGCGAAAGCTACCTACTTGTATAACTAAACACGCAGAATGAAAAATAACGTGATACTAGAAAAAAAAATATTTAAATGAATAAATAAAAATAGGTCAACCATAACATTTAAATGAAATTAAATAAAAAATTGTTGAAAAACTTCGAATATTTAACTATTAATAATTTTCGATTAGGTAGCGAACTTTCGTAATCTTCTGAACAAAATACATTTGACATTTCAAATAATAAAGTTGAAACGCTGAATCGATAAGTCACGTTAGCTGCTAATATACCACCAGCGAAATAAAATTAGACTTATGAAGACCTAAGAACATTAAATAAAATTTACTGTACCTAATGTTGAAATATATTAGTAAGTTTTTTTCTCCGCCAATATTTTACGATCATAAATCACACTGACGATACTTTGTGGAATTCGTATAGGAATTAATGCTTAGCTTATTTTACCTTAAAGTGTTCACCGTCACTTACGGTGTAGATGTTGTTTTAAAACTCGTATGTCGTCTATCCAAAATCCGGTCTTACCCACTGGGAACAGCCCCTCTTCAAATTTCAAACGGTATATCGTACTAATTTTCGTGGTTCAGTTTTGGTGAATTGTTAAGACCTCATTTTCTACTATTCTCCTTTTCTTTTTTTTTTAGTCTCTCCTTTGTGGATTCCTCTTTTGTATTGTATGTTTTTGAGTGTATGCTAATTGAATGCTTCCTCTCTTTTTTTAAATTACTAAGTGGAGTCGTCACTACATTTCCTTCATCTGTTTTGCCCTACAGTTCAAAATAACAATGTTTCAAAGATGGGCATATTTACAGTTTTGATAATGGACGTAATGTGACAGTTTAAACTTCTCAAGAAATTAGAGACGTTACTACATTTACCATAACGAGTGAACTTATGAATCACTTATGATTGTGTCCACGAAAAGACAAATAATTATTTACTTTTTAGGGTTCCGTACCTTAAAAGGTAAAAAAAAGGGAACCCTTATAAGATCACTTTCTTGTCCGTCTGTCCGTCTGTCCGTCTGTCCGTCTGTCTGTCCGTGTGTCACCATCGATTATCTCAGGAACGGGTAGAGCTAGCAAGTTGAAATTTATACCATATACTAAAGTTTATAGTCCCTATTGTGAGTATAAAAATCAAGGTCCTGAGTCAACACTATAAAAAGATATAGGCAAATTTAGGTTTTCGTGAAAACTTGTGAGTACCAAAACTTACCTTAATTATCAACTTTTTTTATTTTTCGGAATTTTTCCTTTACTTGTGCTGTAAGGCCTTGCTTGTAACCAAAATTGACAATTCTAGGTCAACCGGAAGTACCCTAGAGGTTTTGGGTCGAAAACCTAAATGGTAGTTCCCGTTGACCTAGAATAACGAAATTTGGCAAAAAGCAAGGTCTTATAGCACAAATAAAGGAAAAATTCCAAAAAGTTAAAAAAGTTGAAAATTAAAGGGTGTTCCCATACATACATAGTTGACGCCTATTAAAAGTCCTCCGAGTTGTATGGGCGCTCATACAATTAAGCGGACTAGCTTAATTGGCACCATGGCTAGGTACGGAACCCTCGGCGTACGAGTTCGACTCGCACTTGACCGGTTTTGTTTATTTTGTGTCAACCTTTAACTGATTTTCGCTTTTAATACTTTTGGGCAAAGCCCTTGTTAGGGTTCCGTACCTTAAAAGGTAAAAAAAGGAACCCTTATAAGATCACTTTCTTGTCCGTCTGTCCGTCTGTCCGTCTGTCCGTCTGTCCGTCTGTCTGTCCGTGTGTCACCATCGATTATCTCAGGAACGGGTAGAGCTAGCAAGTTGAAATTTATACCATATACTAAAGTCTATAGTCCCTATTGTGAGTATAAAAATCAAGGTCCTGAGTCAACACTATAAAAAGATATAGGCAAATTTAGGTCTTCGTGAAAACTTGTGAGTACCAAAACTTACCTTAATTATCATTTTTTTTTATTTTTCGGAATTTTTCCTTTACTTGTGCTGGAAGACCTTGCTTGTAACCAAAATTGACAATTCTAGGTCAACCGGAAGTACCCTAGAGGTTTTGGGTCGAAAACCTAAATGGTAGTTCCCGTTGACCTAGAATAACGAAATTTGGGAAAAAGCAAGGTCTTATAGCACAAATAAAGGAAAAATTCCAAAAAGTTAAAAAAGTTGAAAATTAAAGGGTGTACATAGATGACGCCAATTAAAATTGTCCTCCGAGTTGTATGGGCGCTCATACAATTAAGCGGACTAGCTTAATTGGCACCATGGCTAGGTACGGAACCCTCGGCGTACGAGTTCGACTCGCACTTGACCGGTTTTTATTTTTAAATGTATTTTGAATTTAACAATATTAATAATGTAGTTGTTTGTTTTTGTTCCGAAATAAATAAAAATACTCCCCCAAAGTTCTTAACACTGATTTCTGTTTTTGAAAAGCTCACATAACTACTTTACATACCATATATTAAATTAATTTAAGCTAAGGCTCAACAAATTTAATTTACGGAAATAGTTTATCAACAGGTTTATCAATAGGTAACAGTAAAATTATAAAGAGTCCAAAAGGTAAAAATAATAAGAGCTCAAGTAGCAGTATGTTTACTAGCCCCAAGAACACCAGCCACGTTTCTCGCGGTAGGTAAATATTTGAAGTGAAATGGAATCAACTGTGTCTACTCATATCGATCCCTTAATCATCCCTTCTGATTTTACTACACTGCAAAATACAAATATCCTAAACCAGACATTTTTGTTATTGTTGGTTACGTCTAATATGCCTGTTTTCTTTTTATAGACATTGGTAACAAAATATGGTCAACATTTTATCTCGAAGGTTGTTTACTTTAAATATTAGTCGGGTCATGAGTATTTGCAATACATTGAAGATACTTTATACTTCTTACATAGTACAAAGGCTTCAAACGCTGAATTTATTTATAAAGACCAATTAAAAAGATATTTGAATTGTCACTAAAGATAGATGACCAAAGATTGAAAAAAGATATAAATTTTATTTTTTCTCTTATTTCCGATAACTGGTAATAATGATGAAAACGCAAACGCTAAAGTTTGTCCCCTGGAGTCGCACAACTGATTAATGTCCACCCAACAGGCAATTAGGTGCAACATGAAAATAATAAAGGACACTTGCGTTCCGCGCGTTACAATTGCTTATTTGGAGAAATACTATTTATTAGAATACGCCATTGAGAGAGATAAAACAACAAGCAAATACTACTTAAAACTATTATAGAGAACTATGTAATGACAATGACAATGTCTATGGTTATAAATAAAGCGAAAGTTTAAATATTTTCGAGTTCTATAAAATGCAATAGATCTGTAGTTTTTTGGTGAAAATAATGACAAAAGTGGATTAAATGACCTCGAAAGATTAAATAAATATTCGAATGATTATAAAACTACTTTAATTTGTAAGATGAGTGCTAGCAGCAAATGCCTCCGTAGAATAATTGGTTGATGACAAAGAAGGAATTAAAAAAATAATGAATCAAATGCATAACAAAGAGTGTGAATTATATCTCAAAGTTACAGCTCTTGCTATTTTACACATATCACGAGCCTTTTCCTTCACAAGTGATCCTGATTACAATGGAAAGCAAGTAAATGGAACAGTATTCTACCTAAAGCTTCCTTTGTATTTAAATGAATTAACATCAAGGAGCGCGCTGCAAATTACATTGTAACTGTTTAATTCTGTGAGGCTTGGAGTCATGAATAAAAATGATTTGTTATCCTTTCGGTTGGGCCATTCGTAATGTTTATAGATATAAATAAAACATGAAGATTCTTGAAGCTATTTTCTTTGTAAAATTTACCAATGGGCTCAAATACTATTTTGTTCTACAAGAGTAAATCGAATTTATAAATGAAAACAAAGACTATAAAGAACGGCCCAAAGCCTTCGGGCCTTCAATAGTAGCGCAAAAACTTTCAGTATCGATATAAAATCATCAATCAATAAGCTATCAAGTGGGTATGAAGTATGAACAAAGCAGTGTCTAAGCCCTCGGGACCGAGACCATAAATTGAAGTAACGCCTCTGCGCGTTCATACGTGTAGTATTGAGTAGGGTTTGCCACGCCTCCTGTAGATTAGAAAACGAAACTAAAGTCTAAGCGTTTTCAGGTTTTCGTTTAGTTTTATCGTTTTGGGATGGACCTTGAATATTCTTTAACTACTTATAATTTTAGGTAAATATATATTTTCGCAAGGCTTGAAAAGAAGTGGGTGAAACTTCGTTTAGTAGGGAAAAAGAAGGTAAAAAAAAAACTTTAAAGATAATACTTATTTGATTTTTTATAATTTCCAGAGAAAAACTTCAAATTTCCATCTCGCCAACTACTCAACCCTGCAATATAAATGGAAGTTCATACGTGTTACCGTCCAGTGTCTCGAGAAATCGATGTTTCATACGCGGCGCGGGCGGAAACGATATCGCGCCTCATAAATCTATGCTAGAGCAATGAATAAATTCTACTGCGTTACAGCGCACTCGCCCATGCGTTCGAGACATATCACGGAGTTAGTTACACAAGAATGAATGGGTTTTGGCTACAAATGTTCCAATAAATTAGCAACTTTAACACTATTATTTACTTTTGGTATTAAAGTTTACTAAAAATTCGGATTAGGGTAATAAAAATTAGAAAATAATTTCGGTTTAACGCAAGGCAGTGCATTTGGCCGTCTTTTCTTTTTGTTTCATAAAAGTAGTAATGTTTACTTTTATCTATCTTTTAAAAGGAACATGTAAATTCTAAAATTTACCTGAAACGTCTATTCTAGCAGTCTAATTTCTTGTCCAGTATGCTCACTCACCCATGAGTTTGTGAAGAATGGTGTTTGTAAATACGCCGCCGCGGGGTGTAAAGTCTCAATTTGTAGAATTTATTTCGTGTTGTGCTTTATCGCTGTATTGTTAGAGTATTGGTTTGTTCTAAGATTTATCGCTGAACTAGGGGAAACTGACAAAGAAGAAATCGTTTTCTTCTATAAAATCAATAGTATAATTTTAACTGAAATAGATTTTCCTGGAAATTTCATTTCATTTTACAATTTTTTCAAATATTACGGATAGAAAAACAATAATTATAAAAACAGACAGTTAATACGAGTATTATCTAGAACTATCGTTGACCTATCTCTTGACAATTTTTATAGTTTTTTTTTTTAGTTTTTATTACAATGCAAGATAAAAATAAAAGTTTTATGATTTTTATTAATTTTAAGTAGGTACTTACCTACAATACTAATTTAAGATCATAATATTTTTGTAATTAATTAAATTATTCGTTAAGTGACTATTGATTTTATTTGAATCCCCAACTTATTTAATTTCGTTAAACTTCCTGAATCTTACTAATTAATTGTCACTTTATTAGGCGGAACCTTTCTCCCAAGCTAATTCATTAAGTTTTTCCGAGATTAAATGAATTCATTTATTTTTAATCTTATTTAGTATCTAGTACACTTCACAACTGCATAATTAAAGAGGGGAAAAATAAATTATAAATATGAGGTTCAACACAACCATCAACAGATTTATTTTGCATCTTAGCTAATCAAAAGATTGAGTGTCTGAACATCTTAACTTATGGCTATCGTATTAGGGGATAAAATCGCGAGCCTGTTTCGTAGAGCCTAAATATTGTTATCAATATTTATGTTCTTAATTTAATATTTATGTTCGTAACCATGATAGTTTCAAAAGTTATATTCGTAGAGCCTGTTTTGTAACTTGCCAATCTTTTAAAGCCATCCCCTAATTCTATAAAACCAACTATAAACTGGATATCTTTTCAATTTGTCTTTTTAGAGACGTTTTTACAAAACTCTCTGAGAATTTATTATTATACCTGTGAGTAGTTAAATCTCTATTTTCAAATTGACCAAGAAAAGCAAAAGAAAGCAAAATATAGTATTTTTTAAACTTTCGCGATCACTATTCATACTGAAAATTATATGGACACGTGATTTAGATTTTATAGCGTTATTTACGGCAGACAAAGTCTGCCCGCAACCACGGCTATTGAAACATAGCCAAAACATCCATATCTATATCCATATCCATGCCCAGGCAAGGAGAGAAGTCAAGAGCTAACCTATCTTAAATAAAAAAATATATATAAGGTAAATAACGCGATAAAATCCCGTGTCCATATAATTTTCAGTATAAAGCAAAATATGAAATACTAAAATACTAAAATATACCCACAAGTCCTTGAGGACTTAAAACGGGACACTATTGTTACCTTCGGCATCACATGACTTCATATCACAGTCAGTAAATCGCATGCATTCACGCATTGAATGGGCTTGTACGGCCACACTGGCTACAATGGCCAGGGCCGTAATGTCCCGGGAGCAATACGGTCATGATTTATGCCATCGGGCGCAAGATTACCCTCTAATACACTGGTACTGGTCAAGTGTATTGCTCATTGAGATTCTGATACTACGAGCACTGAATGGTTTCTGTTGGTTTGATCATTAGTTATTTTGTGACTTTTTTTGACCATTTTGTGAATGAATTATAGTAAGCATTAATTTTATTATACTACTAAGGTAGCAGACAAGCATTTGGCCCATCTGATGGTAAGAGGTTACCGTTGCATATGGATGCTTGCGACACCAGAGGAGTCACATTCACGGAGGAATCACTGCGCCTACAACACAATGGACAAGACTGGTCCACCAGCTGTCACCGCAGCATTTCTTCGCAGAGCTCTGGCAACTTACTCACCGCAGGAACACAACACTTTTCGAGAAGTATGATTTTGTTTGGCTATGATATTTTGTAAGGTACTTCCCTAGTCAGGCTGCTCGAATTTAGAGAAAGAAGAACCCTCTATGCCCTTCCTCCTATAAAATTCATTGCTAACTGTGACTAATACTAGCAGAGTTATAACAATGAAAATCAGACTTAAATCAGATAAAGAGAACCCTTTGAAACCCCGCAGAAAAAAACTTTGCAAGTTTATTGTTTTCGTATTGATTCACGAAAACTATAATCACATGCATTTGATTTGAATCAACGTCCATTATCTTTCAGAAATTGGATACCTAGGTGGTCGCTGTTGACACTGACGCGTGCTTTAGATCTATAATGATAGATATCTCACTAAATATTGTTTGTTCTGTGGCCATGGACAGGATGTACTCATAAATAATATTTATTTCTCCTTCAAAGAACCGGAAATTACAAAAGATCACAGCAACTGGGGGATAAAAAAGAAATTTAAGTGATTTTGTTTCAAAGCTTTCGAATTTCTTTGTGTTTTAATATTTTTGAGGTTCAAAGTTCATTAAAGATTGACGGAGGACAATAGTAATCTTTTTGAACTTGATGGTTTGGTGTTCCGGAGAAACAGGAAGTTTTAGTTTGTTGTTCTATCAGCTTCAGTGGTTATGCTGAACAAAACATACTTACCTTTGTTTTTTTTTTGTTGATAAAATATTGATGGTTCTTAGTTTTTTACAGTTCAAAAATCTTCTTCTTTTATACAACCAAGTTTACCTCTTTTGAGTCAGATTATATCACAATATGGAACTATAAATAGTGCAACGTTAAAAAAAAAAACTTAGGCCTTTACATCTTTACTAGATGATTTATACAGTGTCAGGAGGCAATATTTGCATAGGTACACTTATCTGGACACTGTAGTGCCTGGGACAATGTTGAGATGAGAGGCTTGCCCAGCACCTACACCATCCTTTCAGCTTAACCGGCCATACCCACAGGAAAGGCATGGTCAATACGTGTGGGGCTGACTAAACCGCGGGTTTCCTCACGATGTTTTCCTTCACCGTTTAGAGCTCGTATTAATGAGCATATAAATTTTTCGTTCGATACGTAATTGGGTACAGAATTTATTATAAAAAAAGTACCACTCTTATAGTTATAAATACCTCCTCTTAAGAAAATAAAACAGAAATTGTATTTGTATAACTTTTCTACTTTAACAAATCGTTCTTGAACGCCTATTCGCCTATGAAACACGGAGAATATTCTTCATGGACCGTTTGCGAGTTAAATTGATCGTATTTCATTTAAATTACTTTCAAACGCCTTTGAAATGTTTCTGAATTTTTTACCGTTTATACTAAAAGTTCTAAAGACGTATTGGCTTATCTTCAAGCTACACCGTTCTTGACACAATTTTTTGCGATATATCGCGGCATTGGCAATATATCTCCAACTTTTTACATTACATCGCGTCATTGCTTTTCTATAAACTACGGAAAATATAGAATGTTATATGGAGGCGTTCACGAGCGATTTCACTGCTTCAGTCGATGTTTGTGTCGTGGAGCGAGAAATAACAGACATATTGGGCCCCGAATGGATTTCTATTAGACATCTAAAATGCTTTCGATATTATTTTTTACAGTTTACTTATTCTACGCACATCATTCTACTTCTATTCAAGTCTAATTTTGCTTTTTTTGCCTAAGTTGTGTTTGTAGGTATTTGTCCTGATTTTTAGACGTAAGACTTCTTTATACCTACCTAATAGGTATAAAACAAAGTGTTTTTTAAATTTACATATTTTAATGGTTTTCTCATCATTATTCTTTTTATTTGTATAAACCCCTTTATTGGTATGCTATTAAGTAAATAACCTAAACCTTATCACATTTTTTTTTAATTTTTCACTGTTATTTTCAAAACCTAGATACTTTATTATTTAATTCCATTGTTACAATTATGTAAATAAATCCTTTCTGAATATTGTACATTATTGTCAGAGAGGGTTGTCCCGTTTGTCCACTATTTATCGATGTCGGACGATAAAACAATTCGTTTGTAAACTGTCATTGTTCGCGCCCATCGCTAAGTCCTGTCCAATGGATTATGGAAGGACGCTCTGATTTACCGACACGATATAGATACTGAATTGTTATTTTTGTTCTCCCTTTATCATTGTTGTTTGTTGAGTACAACAGTGGCTTCTTTGACATTACACCGAGACTATACATAGTCCATCATTCGCATACCTTCATCCAAAATAAACATTAGGTAAAAATAAAGTGGAAAAAATGGCAAGAGCAAAGGGAGGCCTATACCCAGCAATGGGAAAAATTGGGCTGCGGACGATGATGATGATGATGATGATGAAAAATAAGATGTACTATACCCAGACGTCATTCCACACCAATTTCACCTCAATTTTGATAACTCTGCCACTTACCACTAAGGTTACCCTTTGAGTACGACAAAAAAATTATAAAAATCGGTTAAATTTTTAGGTAGGAAAATAATTATAAACAAACGCACACCGGAATCTTCTAAACAAAAATACGATCTTTATCCAACATCATCATAATCATATTTCAGATGCTGTATTGATATAAATAACAGGGATAAAAAATAAAAATAAGATATACCGCGTCGGGTGGTATCCAGAAGATTCATGGGAGATTTACTTTCATTAAACATTTCGTTATGTATGACGATCGTTTTGTTCCTATATGGTAAGATTTATGTTTGAAACATCAATAACAGGATAACAGGATCAATAACAAAGTGGAGACGAGAGATGTGTTTAAAAAATCTATAGAATTTTGTTATTCACTCATCCCGTGACACAAACGAGGTGACAGTGTGAATAACGAAATTATATTGGTTGATGTTGAAACAAGTCCTCTCATATCCGCTTTGGTGGGGTATCAGCCTTAAGGTCGGTAAATGAAAATGAAAATAGCGTGAAAGCGGTGGTGTGAGGGTCAAAATTCTTAGATGAGGAAACCAGCTGGTATTTTAATTGGCAGCGATGGGCTTGCGACCTCTCAAGGCTATGGGATAGGTATAGCTCGTTCTAATCAACGAGGCACATCTATGAGGTTTAAATTAAAAAACTTACCAAAGCTGGGATTTCACGCTTTTGCCTTCCATAATCTAGCTTACCTGAAAAAGAAAATAAAATAGGTTAAACTCTTTAACATGAAGTCCCATGTACCACAACTGTTGTACGGGGCAATTTTTGTACCATAGGGTCACGTTTATGTCTCATACAGTATGCAACTTCTGCATAAACGACCTACAGTGAAGTAACTTAAGGCTCATTTTTCTAAAATCATCATAAAAATTACAGTTTACAATTTGGGCATGACTAAAAATATCGCTACAATAGTAGGTACACACTATCGACCCTAGGGTTGTCAGGGCATCGTATATCAGTCGGGGTAAAGGCTTTCGATTTCCTCTCGCCCACTATTACCGACCCTATTCCGGATTATGGAATATTTTATTTTGACGACATCATTTCGGACGAAATTGAGGAGAAGAAAACCATGTTTTTTCAAACGCTTGCTTTTTAAGATAATGAGGATATGGGACAAGGAAAAAACGTTTAAGAAGAGACCTATTGAAAAATCAAATGAATTATTAAAAGTTTTTCTTTGGATGGTTCTATCTAAATAGTGACGGGTACCGCTGTATATACAGTCAACTTGAGAACCTCTTTTTTTTTTTGAAGTCAGTTAAAAATCTGAGCCCTGAATCTTATAGGACAAAAAGTTTTTATTTCATAGATTTTTCTCAAAACTCTACTTTTAGAACGAAGCCTTGTCTAAGGGACTTTCTATAAATCTGCAAATAGATAAATAAACTAAATACTTCAGACTTTATAAAGTCATCATAAAGAACGAATAGCTAACAATCTGTCGCATTTAATCGATGTCCCGTCCAGTAATGCAACGCAAACAATGCAAGATGGATGGGTGGCCGGCTCGTGTTACGCTAATGCAAGTCGAGTGGACGCGATTGTATAATCTATTGGGGACGCATCTATCATGCTTTGTGGAGACTGATGCATTAATAGCTTTACACATTAGTCATGTTACTAAAGTAAGTTAGCAAGTAGCCAAATAGTCACACAGCTTTTTTATTTTCTTAGATAAATTACCTATACAGAGTCAGGAAGTAACTTATGTCTATTTGTAATAGGACGCTGTATTGCGTACTTGCGTAGGACATGTTGTTGATGTGAAAATGAAAAGTCTTATCAAAATTTATGATTCCGACGAGATTCGAACCCGCATAGATACAAGCGACCCCCCTCAAACCGGAGTGCCCATATTTTACCAAATACGTCATTGATCGGTCGGAATTCAATCCTAGAATCCTCGTAGAAACTCAAGGCACTTCTAGTCAACCAACACGGCTTTACATAAATGTAATACAGCAAGAACACGTAGTCAAAGTGTAGGCGCTATCATAAGCTAGAAAGCAGTCAACACAGCTTCATAAAAAGCTTCATGAGCTTCAAAAATGTAATAACGTAGTCATAGGCAGTGCATGTAGTCATATTTAGTACATAAACAAAACACAACAAAGCATGTACTCCGTACGTGTTTCCGTTATCTCGTTTCACGGCCCATCGGCGCCGCGCAGACGATATCTTCGATGAAGACGAGGCTAATGTCGTGAACGAAGTAGCTATTTTATACGGAAAATTTGAAATAGCTGCATGCATACTGGTTTGCATACATTTTCACTGATATATACTGTGAAATGTGATGCCGGAAAAGATTGTACAAACTCACTTTATAAGCCTTGTAGGTTACATTTAAGATTCACAAAATGATAAAAGTTACAAATAAGAATAGGTTTACATAACAAAGTCCCATTCATAGTAAAAGTATGTAAATGATGATTTTAATGATAAAATGATCAGTAGTACTCTCTGTATTTATTAAAAACTTTCAGACATCCTTAAAAACTCCACAGCAGTTATTCGCTTTCAAGTAATTTTAAAAGTAAAATGTGAATAAAATTTTATTTATTTTCTCTCTAAAAAGGGTTGACACTTAATTTAGGTTAATTTAGTTATCAGTTACAAAAATTGTAATATCATAAACGATCAAGTTTAAAAATAGTTGCTAATAGGCCTGCCAACTTACATCTCATGCAGTGTTTAGAAGAAGTTGAAAGTTGATTCCAAATACTTTTCAAATCCTCTGTTACAATTTTTTGTAAATGTTAGCATCCCTGACTTCCACCACCTCGGACGTCCCAATAATTGAATCAGCATCACTCCGGGGGGTCGCAGGGAATATTGCGTTAGTTCCGATTCGATTTCGTTTTATGCAAAGAGGTCCTATTTCGGAACAGATCCTCCAATCCGGATAATGCTGTAGAAGAATGATCCAAATTGGAATCTCGACCTCGCGTCCCTCACAGCTAACTAGAAACTACTAGGAGATGTTGACGTGAAGATAGAAATTTTTGGTATTTTGATAAAAGAAAAAAAAAACGAAACAGGATGACGACTGTACCCCCAGACCTCACGGTAAACGTTTTCTCAAATCTAACAGGCATTCAAGATTCTATCGCTGACAATTTTAATTGTAATTAACCAAAAATTGCACTCCACAATGTTTTAATGAGGAGAGATAAAGACCATATATTATTAGGTACCAAAAGAGTTATGACTTATGAGTATGCATGGATGGAAACACAAGTAGATGAAGGCCGAAGAAAAAGTAGTTTGATTGTGTGAAAGAGGATATGAATGTGAGAGGAGTGGATTCAGAGTTGACGAAAGATAGAAGTGAGTGGAAGAGAAAAACATTTTGGCCGACCCCACTTAGCATAAGATAAGAGAATGATGATGGTGTTTTAATTTACCGCTTTGAGCTTGTGCAAATACATATTAATTTGAAAAATTCCTGGCAAGATACAAATTTTCGACCTTAGGATCAACGAGGCTCTATCCTTCACGCTCGGCAAACATTCCTATTACTATATTGATCATGTAAGCTTGATAAACACATACACATTTACTGGATTTACTAGATACACTTCCCACTTCAAAAATCTTCAGAGAAACTTCGTTTATATTTAAAGTTCTTTGTCACAATGAAAAACTGATACCTAACGTAAGACGGAGCATACTTTCCACGATTTTATTCTTTCAGAAAACTCTCCGCAAAAACCAATACAAAACAAGCCACGCGTAAAACGGAACAGAATTCGCAGAAAATAGTTCTGTCCTCGCTTTCCCTCTGTCATCAGATTATTACATCGCAGCGCCCTCTTTTGAATATTTTACACGGGGATATTTTCCACTTATGTTCCCTACTGGTGAGCAAATCTGAGACAACGGTATCACACGTTTTTGCTTTTGTTATTTGACTTTAGTTATATTCCTTTCACCCAACACTGTATAATCAACTTTACCCTTTTCTTAATTTAGGTAGATCGGGAAAAGGGTGAGACGATGGTAGCTAAAGATTATATTGGGACGTACATGTGTCAGTAGGTATACGAGGAAAATAATAAAACCTATAAATAGGTTCCTTCTAGGTAAGCGTGCTCCATCTTAGACCACTTTACGCTTTACATCAGGCAGGGTGTGGTCAAACGTGAACCTATTTTCGTTAAAAAAAAAAAACAACCATATAATTTTTCTTTCTTTTTTTGAAACAATAAGATTTGGTTTGGTTGAAATAGCAAAAAATTATGCCGTCTTTAGATCAAGTTTCTTCCCTACAAGATCTCAGCGAAGAGCTCTCTATAGTCTAATGAAACTGCAGCGGTGACAACTGATTTGTTGAATCAGTCCGTCAGAAAAATATCCTAGCCAGACTTTCCCTTGATTATTTTAATTAATAAGTAAGTACCTACTATTTTAACTAGTAGTTCGCCCCGAACTGAGATCTCGCGCACCGTAGATGGCTTACATTTGGACTTTCTTCTGACTACCCCTATAATTTCAAGTGCTACTACTGCCGAGTATGCCTATTGCGCTAGCTCTTCATGGTAAAAAATACTTGCATGCATGCAATACATAATGTTGTGTCTAATTTTTCATTTATTTCATATTTTTTATGAATTCTCGTCGTATTTCTAAAAGTATACGTCCTAGAATAAAAATAATAACTATTTTGGAATGTACAAATAAAGACCTTTCATTTGACACCCCACTCAATATATTTGTTTACTTAACTTTTTTTACCCCAATTATTTTCATTCTTTATCAAAATTTTTTTTTATCACGAAAATAAATCAAGTAGCATCTAAAATCATTGCAAACCAAACCGCAATGATGCCACTCTCTTTTTAAGACCGACCAGTCAATGAGCTACGAAGACATCGAAACTCTATGAAACGGGAGCTCTTGCAGCTCTGGTTTCGTAGTTTTTGTTCTTTGGTCGTATTTCAAAAACTATATATCCTAGATTAAAAAAAAAAACCATTTTGGAATGTACAAAACAAGCCCTTTCGTTTGACACCCCACTCAATATATTTGTGTAACTTTAAAAAAAAATGACCCCCTTGGGAACCTAATATCTTCACAACCCCTTCATCGATTATGCTCATATGCTCCACCGTAAATTTCCTTACCACAACCTATTGACCTACCAAGTTTCATGCAGATTGGATGAACGGTTCGACAGTTATGCGCGAACAACAATTCGTGAAACATACATACAAACATACAAACATACAAACATACAAAGCAAAATCGCCCAACTTACCACTAAGATCTTCGCTCGCTTCGCTCGCTCGATCGATAAATTCAATTCAATTCAAAAGTGTTCATTTGGAACAAATTACAAGGTAGTAGAGTACAAAAAGGAAACGTTGACTACCGCAAAAGTTAAAAATTGAGTAGCGGAATCAGCGCTCTCCTCCAAACAAAACGAGGATGGGGTTCCAGCAACTATGTTACAAAAATAATGTAAGTAAAATAAATGCAAGCCTTCAAGAAGTCGATAAATTGCATTCTTTACATCCACTGCCCAGACGCCTATAAAGTTTGCAATCTGTCGTTACCCTTAATTCCTCTTGTGAACAACTATAAATGATCCGACATCGGCTCAAAAGCGATAAGCGGCTTATCCGAGATCGGCGATCGAAGGCGCAATTATGACTAATGGGATTATCAGTTAAATGTCCCGCTTCGTCACTTTACTGGCAATGGACAGAGTAAACAGATAAGGGGATTCGGGGACGTTCAATCCTAAATGAAACAAAATGATAATTATTATTACGGGATTTTATCGCGTACCTTTAGTCATCCCGTGACCACGAACGCTGCAACGTGTTCGAAACGTCGGGAAACAAAATAAATAAAAGGTACGCGATAAAATCCCGTAATAATAATTATCATTATGTTAACAAATCGCGAAAGTTTAACAAACTAAATGAAACAATTTCAATGTAAAAATGTTGTCTCACTACAAAATCATCATCATTATTTCAGCCTGTGTCAACCGACTGCTGGGTTTAGGCCTCCTCCATTTCTTGCCACTCGTTTCGGTGTTGGGCCGATCGCATCCAGGTCTTGTTGGCGACCTTAACAATGTCGTATACCCATCTAGCAGGTGGTCTGCCAGCGCTGCGTTTATTATCCCTGGGGCTACATACGGTTAAGTCCTTACTCTACCTGCCGTCACCACGTCTCGCCAAATGTCCCGCCTATCTCCACTTCAGTCGCATGATCCGGATACCAACGTCTTGGACATTAGTCCGTCTCTGGATTTCGGTGTTCCTGATCCTATCACGCACTACACACAAAACACAATTTGAAAAAACCGATTCTTCGAAGTCATGTTTCAGGTAGGTTACTGTAACTACTCGCTCTTACCAGGTGGAGTGACGATCTGCGAAAGGCTGCTGTTGGACGCGCCGAACTGAGGATAGGGCGCGATTGCGCTCATTAGGGGAGGCCTATGCAAGGAATTTATAAACTAAAGGGCCTATGTCCATGTAAATAGCATAGACCTCGCAGTGACTTGACACTGTCAAGTGTCAAGATTTTTTTTTTTTTTTTTTTTTAACAAAAAGGTGCAGTTCGTTATGCACAACATCTGCCTAGGTAGTCCGTATTATTTCTATAGGAGTCGGAACGATAGGAACCATTTGAGTAATGTTGCTACTTGTTGCTATAAAAAAAAGAGACCCTATATTTCAGAAAGCTTCTAAAATAAAAATATCTTAACATAAAACACTATTTCAAGCTTGGACTGACGTCTATTCAATAGCGAACTTCAATCTAATTTGCGAAGGACGAGGGACGGTATCGTGGGCATACACCCGAAAAGGATTTAGGTGTACAGGGTGACTCAGAAGTTAATAAGCAAAGTCAAAAATCTGGTTATTAGCACATTTTAACTTTTCGCGATCTGTAGATTTCATTTAAACGAAATAACGAGACTTTATCGCGTAACCATATTTTATTATTTCCCGACGTTAGACAGTCTACCGTGACCACGAAAGCTGTAGGTAACGCACTTGAAATGTCGGGAAATAATGAAATAAGATACCTAATTACGCGATAAATTCTCGTTGGTTCGTTTAAATTAAATAAGTTTTTATTTTATCGGCGTGGGGATCTATTCATATTCACACACAGGTTCATACATAACATCTATCATTCGTCGACGGACGGAGTCGTGGGTATCGCCATGCGTTAAATCAAACCTCTTTGCTGGAATGTAACATGCATTCTCTTTGAAACGCATGGCGCACCCAGGCCCATACCTGACAGTTGTCAGAAGCTTTATAGAAAATTTTCAATTGACTTGCACTTTTGGTTTCGATAATATTTTGACAAAAAGTCTTTGTATTTTGATTTCTCCTTAGTATAATTTTCTCTACTACAACGTACCTCTCTCCTTCTTATTAATGTAAATATAGATGTAATATAGTGTATATAACTCAATACGAAAAATTCTTGAGTCACCTACCTCATCCCTCTCTACAATCGGTAATGGAAAACAGTAAGTTCTTGTAATTTTTAATAGTTATAATGTTAAACCACACTAAAGGTGGAATCAGACGGTTCACTCAAGTGAAAGATCACTCGAATGAATTCGGGGGTTTTCTATGACACTTTTCTTTCATTTTATGTTCAGATTGTGTCACTTTGAGTGAAATATGCAAAATATGAAATGAACGAAACATGAACCGTCTGATTCCACCTATAGGTAAGTATTATTTATTTTATTAAGTCTTATCAAAAGTGTTTCCTGTAAATGGCGCTAATCGATGCTTTAATCGATAAATATGAGCTTACACGATTTTCGACCCGACGAATATGGATTCCGTAGCCGAGTTGGTAAAGGCACTCCGGCTTAAGGAGGATCGCTTATATTGTAAGGTTTAATTATTTTTATAGTCTTAGTAGTATTTAAAAATAAAATTAGAACCTCCTCCTTTTTGGAAGTCGGTTAATAAAAAGAAAATGATTGCACTTGGCCACCCTGACGAAACGGTTTTACTGGCATAGGCCATAGATAAAAAAAAAAGAAAAGGAGGGGACTAGTTTTGGCGGGAGAAAAAGGAAGGTTTGGGGGGCATTTGGAAAATATTGTAAATTGGTTTAATAAGTTTGTTTTAGATAGTAAAGAGCTGTAATATTATGAAATGAATTATAATGTACGAAGTTTAGACCTGAGTTGGTTATTTCTGAGTTAGCTTACAACTCAGCAAGTGGGATTACGATAAATCCGTAAGTATACGTCCACATACATTACCAAATGATTTTCAAAGTATTCCATTCTTTACCAATTATTATGAGATAATTATCCAGTTAATTATATATGAATACTTTGAACCATAGTTTAGTAGAAAGGAAAAGTAGACGCTTTTTATTTCAAAGTACCTAAGTAGATTGGTTTCTTCAATGTGCAAAGGAAGATGCTTGAACAATGGAATTAGAGTAAAATTTCATAAGTAGGAATTTTGTATTTTACTTAATTGAATAAAAGAAGTGAGGAAGTTATTGTCATCACATTTGAGGTTATAGGTAATGATTATTAACACCATATCTTTGGTGGTGAGTTCCAGTACATGGAAATGGAGAGTGGCGTCTCTCGTTCGACGGCGCAGCCGCGACGAGCGGTCGCAGCAGGCGTTGCGGTGCGGCAACGCGCCGTGGTGGCTGGTGGCCGCAGCCGCAGTAGGCGGTCCAGTGCGGCAAGGCGCCGTGGTGACCGCAGCCGCAGCAGGCGTTGCGGTGCGACAACGCACCGGGGTGACTGGTGGTCGCAGCCGCAGCAGGCAGTTCGGTGCGGCAAGGCGCCGTGGTGGCCGCAGCTACAGTGAGCGGTGCGGTGCGACAACGCGCTGTGTTGTCTGCAAGCAGCCTAATGCAGCGACACAACATGACAGTACAGATCAAGCTACCGCGAGCATCGATCACCGTGATAAAAGGTCATGTAGCACTACTTTTAATTGTTTGTAAAGATATAGAGATAATACGTTCCATTAGAATTCGTGACTTATTAGCGATTTAGATCTTGAAGGGCTAGAGTACCTAATATCAAAGAACCTTACGTTTTAAAGATAATTAAATGTCTAGGCATGTTGGTTGGGGAATAAAATATTATGCTAAACGTGATAGTTGGCCCAAGATCTCAGATGTCACGGTCAAGTCGGTATTATTTTGTCTGAATTATAAGAATGGGTTTCTATCTATGTATGTATGTGTAACATTAGAGGGACGATGCTGACGAGTTCCTGGCTTCAATTCATATCATTTGTTCAGACAGCGGACTAAGTAATTTGTTAGTGAATTTGATATTATTATACATAGGTGGAAGCGCTCGTGGCGTAGCTTGCTTGGGCGTTCTTGATTGGTTGTTGAGGTTGGACAGCGTTGTTCGCGGTTATAGTTTGGATGGGTGACCGCGGGTTGTATTGTGAGCTGAGCGCTTCCGTGCTTCGGAGGGCGCGTTGGGTTGTCGGTCCCGGTTTTTGGGTCGTTGGGCCACGGCGGAGGCCTTTGGGTGGCCTGGGGACTCCGTCGCCAGGGCTGGCCACTTGCTCGAACTTACTTTACAAATAGAACAAATTGATGTTTCATATTTATATGACGGTTTTACATGAGACGGAGAACCATGACTTGACCTGAGACAAAAATAGATGTAGGATGTTTGTTGAGTAATAAGTTTTGATCAATGATAAGTTTGGCTCCATAATAAATTTGGCTCCATGATAAGTTTAGCTCAATGATGAGTTTGGCTCCACGATAAGTTTGGCTCGATAAACTTGGCTCCATTATAAGTTTGGCTCCATGATAAGTTCGGCTCAAAGATAATGTTTGGCTCCATGTTAAGTTTGGCCCCACGATAAGGGTAGTTCCATGATTTTATTTTTAATTATTTGGGAAGATAACCAGTCATAGGTACGTTATAAAGTTGGTAGTACACAGTTATAAGTAAATACAGACACAAGTAAACGTGACCTACAACATTATCCACGATTGATAACAAAGTATTCACGTCAACAATATCATAGATAGGTTTTGAATCTAGTGTGTCACAACCAGGTATTAGGTACAGGTATGATGCTGATCGAGAGAAATAAAGCATAGGTCTAATCTACCTATTACAAAAAAAAAATACTGACAAAACTTGATAATATCTTGTTTAACTTTGTTTTAAAGTAAAGGTGCTTAATTAAAACACAACTCATAAATCACACAATAATGCATTCATAGAGATACAAGTAAGTAAATAGTTAGGTACTGTTGTTGAAGAAGCCAGTTACGAGTTAGAATTAGCTAGCAAGTCTCTCGGAATAAAGACTTTAAGTGCAATGATTTTGAACTTACATAGTGATAAAGAAAATATGTAAGTAAAGTGCCTTACAAAATATCTTCCTGAACGCATGACAAGTCCAAACAGTTTGTGGTGAACCTATATTAATTTAAATATAATTATATTAATATTTAAATAGACAAAACTTTCACCTAATTATTTATTCATTATCAACATTTAGAATAACAGTATTTACTTCTGTAAACAACCAGTCTCAATTTATAGTTTAACTGAATTTCAAACTAGATGGCGCCACTAGAAAAGTTAGAACGCGCTATCGTTGTTTTTTGTTAATATTCTTACACAGACAGTGGAATTATTATTTTGTTTTCGAATTCGATTCCAATTCGAGTCAAGTCAATCTATCAATAATTGTAAATTTGTAATAGATTATGTTGATCAAGATGTAGTTTCCGATCCTTAATCACTCACACCTAGGCTCCGGATTTGAGGTGACTTTTTGTTACTTAATTGATAAGTTGATTCAAACGGGCGTGATGTGGCCTATCTTTCGGATATTTGAAGGAAAAATGCCCTCTGCCAGGCATTATGTGGATGATATATGGTGTTTTGAGCCCGTCAGGGCCAGGTGGCCTACAGGGCCTTTAGATTTGTCTAGTCGAAGGAGTGCAGATTGTATATTTTCCTCACTGGAATTAATGTTGCTTATAATATTGTCACTTTCAACGTTGTTGGAAGATGATGGGGTCCATTGATTGAGATCTAATGTAGAGGATTCAAAATGTTTGTGAAAACAGTCAGAGAACAAGTTGCATATTACCGAAGGGTCATCAGATGAACGTGAAAGGTATGTCATGGAAGAAGGAATACTTACCAGATTTAGCGTTACAATTTGCTACATAAGAATAAAAAAAACTTAGTTTTCTTAAAACTGTCTTCAACAGTAGGTATTCATATATTTTTAAAGCCCTTGTCGCATTAAACATTGTTCTGTAAGTCGAGAATGATTCATAGTCTGATAATTTTTTATAAGTTTTCCATTTAGCCTAATACTTTGATTTACTTTTATGAATGTGAATGAGTGCAGGAGAGAACCATCTCGAATACTGTGATGTCCTGCCGGAAGAAAACGGCGTGTGTTCGATGCATATTCCGTGTATGCGGTTATAGAGGAGTTCTAACGTATTTTCTGCCGGTAGGTGGTTGAGTTTGCGTTTCCAGTCTATTTGGGCAAAATCTCTGTTGATTAGATAGCCTTTTAATAGAGTTACGTTTCAGAGTAGGAACGGTATGTATGCGTGTGGGTGTATGAAAGGTGGATGAAGTGAATCAACCGGTAGCGACAGAGGGTTCGATGAATATATATATAGCAGTCAGTGTTTGAGGTGAGCAGGTCTGATGTTCTATTGTTGCAGTTGGGGAAGTGACTGTACTGTAGACCATGAATTTGAAACATGAAGTTACATAGAGATTTGCGTGTGTTAGGTCCACCACTATGGCAGATCAGACCACTTTGTGAAGTATTAGGGACCCATCTTGCCTTAGGCACGTTATAGTCTCCTGCAATGAAGAAGTGATCGATGTTTTTGTCAATAACCAGACTTTCTAAGTAACTAAAGTGTGCATCATAAACATCATCAGAAGTATCAGGTCGGATGTAAACTGCACTTATGAGGTGATGCATGTTATGGCAACTAGGAATATGGATTGGTATGTGTTCGAGATTGAAAGTTTGGACTTTCATTGGTTTTATTAAGGATGGGCGAAGCGTATGTAGCACTGCAATAAGCACCCTCCCACCGTCCTCTTTAATTGTAGAAATATAGTACCTACATGGATATATTGCTGTTTTTGCCATCATATCGAGAGAGAAAAATAATTGTGTTGTGGGCATGGAGTATTATGAACTAGCTATCACAATGTTTCGCGGCAAGTTCGAGTATAAACGGGCAGTAAAAATAGTATTTGCGTGATGTATGCTGAAAGACTATAAAAAGTAAGTAGGGACTAAATATTTCGTTAATGTTAAAAATAGTGTTGAAATTGTACTTAATACAATTTAAAAAAGATGTAGGTACCTAGTATTTTACAGATAACGTTAAAAAGATCATAATATATAATGTTTATAAGCGCGAGATGCCATGCATGGCAATAGTAAAGGATACAATTGCAGAATCGCTAGGCAGGGCAAACAATCAAAGAAAATCTGATTATGGCATTGAATCAGCTCGTTGCTTGATTCTTGCCAGGTCTGCCCTGCCCCCCCAATTCTTCTAGATGACAGCGTCAATCGTTCCGCTGCGTTTTGGTTCGATCTCGTAAATGTCAGCCATTTGGTGAATAGTGGAATGGCTTTTCAAGGGTTTGTTCTGCCAGAGTCCAATCCTTGGCTGAAACCTCACCACAACTGAGTCGTTTGTCATTGGTGGAGTGGGAAACGGTTGAAAGTCTGAGGTTTGGTTGAGGTTTTGCTTGAGGTTGGTAAAGGGTTCGGTACTATAATTGACACCGGTATGCACAGCGAAGGCTGATGATAAGTTTAGTTGAATAAGTCTCTTTATTTCGTAAGTTTTATTGATTAAAAAACAAATAAGTTTTGTAAAGCATCAACAAGTTTGATAAATAAGTTTAGTTGATATCATTTGGTTCCATCATTTAGTTGACCAAGTAAGCTTCATTTATTAAGATCTGTGGTTTTAAACAAGTTTAATGTGTTTAAAAACAAATAAGTTTTGTAAAGCATCAACAAGTTTGATAAATAAGTTTAGTTGATATCATTTGGTTCCATCATTTAGTTGACCAAGTATGCTTCATTTATTAAGATCTGTTGTTTTAAACAAGTTTAATGTGTTTAAAAACAAATAAGTTTTGTAAAGCATCAACAAGTTTGATAAATAAGTTTAGTTGATATCATTTGGTTGACCTTTAAAAGTTTAGTACCTAATAGATTAAAATTAAGATTGACTAAGTAAGCTTTGTTTATTAAGATGTCTTGTTTTAAACAAGTTTAATGTGATTAAAAACAAATAAGTTTTGTAAAGCGTCAACAAGTTTGATAAATAAGTTTAGTTCATAAGTATCATTTCTGATTTTAGTTAGCTAAGGTCTAGTGTAAGGTATATGTTATGGTATACCTATGTTATGATATCAAATCAAATCAAAAGTTTTTTATTGCGGACAATTGAGTCCTATAGAATCAAAGGCGGTAATCTGTACTTGGGCTGAATTTTGGTAATTCAATAAAAACGTTTTACTAAGTCTGTTTTGAAATTATTTTGAAAGAAAGATTGCCGTATTTGAAACTAATGCTGATTTTTGACGTCAATTTTGAACGCTTGAATGCCACCTTTGATACAGATTGAGAAAATAATGAAACGTTATTTTAAATTCCCTAAACGGCCATACCATTATGTCATTTTTGACAAATTTGACAGATTACCGCCTTTGATTCTATAGGACTCAATTGACAATCGATTTTGTTAGTACATTCATTTTATAAAAATTAGGTTAGTAGGTTCATAATCTGAGGGACAAAAATGGAAAAGTTCAACCAGTCAATTAGTTTTGAATTTGGAAACAGTTTGTGAGAAGGGTGATTAATTAGTCACTGTGATATGGTTATATATTATATTATTTTAAGTTATGGTTCCACCGGGTGCGTGCATGGGGTCATGCACGTCGTCAGAATGGTCGAGTGTAAGGTTTAATTATTTTTATAGTCTTAGTAGTATTTAAAAATAAAATTAGAACCTCCTCCTTTTTGGAAGTCGGTTAATAAAAAGAAAATGATTGCACTTGGCCACCCTGACGAAACGGTTTTACTGGCATAGGCCATAGATAAAAAAAAAAGAAAAGGAGGGGACTAGTTTTGGCGGGAGAAAAAGGAAGGTTTGGGGGGCATTTGGAAAATATTGTAAATTGGTTTAATAAGTTTGTTTTAGATAGTAAAGAGCTGTAATATTATGAAATGAATTATAATGTACGAAGTTTAGACCTGAGTTGGTTATTTCTGAGTTAGCTTACAATATCAGTGCGGGTTCAAATCCCGTCGGAATCGTAAATTTTGATAAGACTTTGTGTTTTCATTTTTACACAAACTGACAGAATCACGAGTGAGATTTTCTTGTCGAAAATCACTACTGACATGTTCTAAATTTCTTCGGGCATGATAGCACTATCGGGTTACCTTGTAGTACCTACTTTGTTTAGTGTAGGTAGATTCACACCCGGCCTCCTTAGATAAACGAAGGCGTTCTTATAAGCTTATGGAGTAGTGGAGAAGGATGGCCGAGACGATATGTGTACCTATACCGTAGTATTAAATTCTGTGCCTGCCTATACAATCTTTCGGTGACTTTATGTACCTACTAGGTCTAGATAGATAGACTAGGGTATTGATTGATACACTTACTTATCGAATATCGGCCGAGTTTTTTTATTTCATTTTACTTACCTAATTATTTTTTCGACTAATTTATTTTCTGAAAAATCCTACTAATAATTATAAAGGCGAAAGTCCGTGTGTGCGTGTAAATGTTTGATACCATACCACGTATCCCCATAACTACTAAACTGATTTTTATGAAATTTGAAATGGAGATAGTTTAAGTTCTGGAATAACACATAGGCAACTTTCATTCCGAAAAAATGTATGGTTCCCGTGGGATAAAAAAAACAGTCGTCCTAGCGGGCGAAGCCGCGGGCGTTTGCAACAAAGTATGACTAATCAAACCCAATCACACCCACATTGATTAACTGGTATTTTACTGCAAACTGTAGGCATAATTGTGTAAAGGTATGTATACCTATGTAGAAGAAATATAGGTAGGTAGATACGCTTCATAAGACCACATGAAAAATGTATAAAAGTTTGAAAATCGCAGTATCTTTACGGCCGACATCACAGAATCGTAAAAATGAATTCACTGAAACATGAAACGGGAGCCAGGTGAACGAGCCTTTACGTGGGATATAAAAACAAGACGTACTACGTGTGGACGTGGAGCACGTAACACGTAATTATCACTTTTTGCGGCTACGTGATAATGAGGGGAAGTGATTTTTGGTTATTTATTTTGGTTGCGAGAAATGGAATGCTCGCTTTTGTTGATTGTACAAAGTACAGGTTTTTTCATTAAACAAAATGCATTTTGTTCAAAAGATTTGCGAAGAATTGTTTTATGTATAGGATAGACTTGGTAAAGTGAAGCAAAACTACGTTTATAGTAAGGCAAATGAAAATAATCAAGAGTGAAGACGATAATGACATTTTTGTCTTATACCCGTGTTTATAGACAAGTAGGTAGGTAATTACTTGCTGCTAAGTAATTTCTCAATGAAGTCATTACTTGAGGATAGAATTCTTCATTTTAAAATCTTATTCTGTAGCCAAGTAATGTATGTCAAAATCAAACGCAAAATGGTCGAGTGTTCAATGCTCAAGTAAAGAAAATGGTGACTATACTTGGCGAAGAATTCTAACTTTTGACAGTTCTAACTTGAAGCAAATATTAAACTATAGAATAAAATCATACCTACTAGTACTAGTACTAGTACATAGAGTACCTAATTACTTTTTCTATAGTAATCACTTTTTATCCGTAGGAGGACGAAGGTAGCAGATGTCGGAGACCGTATTGCGAGACTTAAGTGGCGCTGGGCAGGACACTTGGCCAGATTTGGTGATGGCAGGTGGTGTAAGGCCGTGACCGAGTGGTGGCCAAGAGAGAGTAGCAGAAGCAGGGGCAGACCATCAGCCAGGTGGGTGGACGATATCGAGGCCATAGAGGGAAAGACATGGATGAGGACGGCACAGGGTCGACTAGAATGGCGTTTGAGGGAGGAGGCTTATACCCAGCAGTGGGCTACCATTTGAGCTGCAAATGATGATGATGATGAATCACTTTTACTTGTTTATAAATACATCCGGGTGTTATATCAATTTGCCGTAATGTCACTTAGAAAATGTAAGCCTAATTTTAACGTTAGTAGCACGCTTTTAAATAAAATTGAGACGGCGAATACCTACTGCGTTTTAGTTATAAATAACGTTACCATCATTAAGTTGGTAGTAGGTATCTACGAACTGTCACTTTTTGTCCCCTATACTCCATGAAGACATATCTCTGTGGGACAATCAATCAAGCTGCCAACTTACTATTTTGATGGCTCGATAATGATAGCAAAAGAAATAGAAATTGGTTCCAAATTGATTGCTCGTTGGACATCGAATTCTAATACTGTTTAGGAAGTACTAACGAACCGACATTAATAGCTAAATATATTTTTTGACGTGTTAACGTCTTATAAATCGGTGAACGCCGGCTGCACGCACGAAAAAGTGTCACGTTCCACCAGAACCGAGCGTGCAAGTAAGAGCGTGGAACAAGCGATAGAGAGGCACGATCGGCCTAAGCGTTCGTCAATTCATAAAAGTATGTAATTTTTCATTAATGTTTTTTATGACGTTAACACGTAAAATTATCGTCCGTAAACCGACTTTACAGACAACCATTTTTTTAGTAGCGATAGAACATTGAACAGCGTTGCCGGATTTTTTTAGAGCAATGCGGGATTTTAAATCCTTTAAAAAGCGGGATATTTCGCCGAAAGCAGAACATTGTACTTTAATTAAGAAACATGTTACACAAAATAAACAATCTTCTATTCTATTCTACGAGTATTCTAACCTTAGTTTATTTCAAGGACTACCAGTTCCAAGATTTCAAATACAAAGCCCTTTTTCGTTACTGCTTCGGTATTGAAGTCCACTGTGGTGAAAGGCTCACCACAGAATACAAACAGTTCTAAATATCGGCAGTTGTTCTATCTCATGAAGTCCGTTTGGTCTTTCAAAGTGGTACACTTGTGATCTTATTGAATAAATGAATTTGACTTTTTTTTACTTTATTGTGTGTAGATGCACATGCACGTTGTTTCTGTGTGCGTGGGCCGATTTCGAGCGCTCCCGAGCTTACGCACACAGAAACAACGTGCATGTGAACACACAATTAAGACCAAACGGACTTCGTGGGATAGAACAACTGAATGGCTGCGTTTCCACCAGAGATGTGCGATGGAAATGTGTCGTGCGAGGATGTCTAGCTGTGCTGTGAAAATGTGTGGGGGTTTCCACCAAAGCTGTGCGATGAAAATGTGCCTACGAGGATTTGTAACGGAGCTGTTAAATGTGTGGTGCGAGGATGCGTTGCGAAGCTGTGAAATGTGTCGACGGGGGTGCGGTGTAGTTTAGTGCAACACATCTCTCGTACGCATCCCTCGCACACATCCCTCGCAACACATCCCTCGCAGACATCCCTCGTAAACATCCCTCGCACACATCCCTCGCTTGTTTTGTATTTGCAAAAATCTAGCTCCGCTGAGTCGTTTCCACCAGAGCTGTGCTGACCGAGGCGAGGTAAATGAAGCGATTCTAGTGGTTTTTTACAAACACATCTCTCGCTACGCATCCTCGCACATCTCTGGTGGAAACGCAGCCTAAGCCAGCGCGAGTGAAGGCGAGTGGACGCAAGGCGAGTGGTACCATCCACACGCTTAGCAAGTCGACGCAAATCAATGTAAGTTGGCGCTTGTGTTCACTCGGCCAGCTAGGCGAGAGATGGCAAGGCGAGACGAGCGGTACTGCCCACATGTTGGCACTCGCGTTCAATCGGCGAGCCTAGGCCAGCGTGCGTACGGGCCTTTACATTTTGATCCTGTCCCTTCACGGTCGCCCGAAGCCGCGGAAATTAGAGGCACTTTCAGCGGACGTCGTTAAATACGCCCGTAAATTAAGGACAATGCAATGAACATTTTATTTCCTCGGAGGCTTCGCATTGCTCCGGTTTATTGTGATTTAATGGAAATGAATTTGAAGGCTCTTTTAAAATATGCTCGCTTTTACTGAAAAGGTATTGCGCTTTTAGGGCCTTACTTATGAAAGATGTTTAAAGTTAAACACTGGTTAAACAACGTCCTGTCTTTATTTGTGGATAGTGACAAACAGAGACAGGACGTTGTTTAACCAGTGTTCAACTTTAAACATCTTTCATAAGTAAGGGGGTTAGTAAAATTATTTCGAAAAATAGACATTTTAAGCTCACAAGGATCACTTTAAGTTTAAAGCTAGGTAATTCTATTGCTTGTTCTTTCACTTGCAAAACAGTAAATAATCTGGACAAGAGAAAGCAGTTTGAGGTCTACATGTCTTTTTTCATTGATCCAAAAAGCTTGAATATAAATCAGTGTTTATGAACTAACGTTGAAAGCGTGACCCTAATAAAATACAATTAAAAAAAATTCAGGTAAAAATGTTTTTGACGTGTTAACGTCTTATAAATCGATGAACGCCGGCTGCATGCACGAAAAAGTGTCACGATCCGCCTGAGCCGAGCGTGCAAACGAAAGCGCGAAAGAAGCGATAGAGAGACACGATCGGCCTAAGCGTTCGGCAATTCATAAAAGAATGCAATTTTTCATCAATGACTTCTTATGACGTTAACACGTAAAATTATCGTCCGTAAACCGACTTTACAATTCTTTGAATTTGTTTAGGCCACACCCTCTCGACTTAGAAACAATCCATAATAATGCCTAAGGAATTATCATCGTACAACACTAGTTACAATTGAGTCCTCGATATCTTTAGTAGGATCTACGTTTTTGATGAAACTTTTAAAGATAACATGTCACCCATCATTTTTGCCATCCCGCAGATCGTTGTTTAACTTACCCATGCGAGTGAACCCGTCTATAGAGCTAGTAAACGTCAAATAGCTGCATACCCGAGTGGGAACTAATGACCCGTGACGAGAGTGATACAAAAAGGATACATTTTCATGTCAACATACTAAAAGAAAATGGCTTACCCTTTAAGACCATGTTTTGAATAACTTACTTAAATAAAGCGTTGCGATTTTTTTTAAACTGACTATAAAATGTTTTTTTTTGACGTGATAACTTCTTATAAATCGATGAACGCCAGCTGCACGCATGAAAAAGGGTCACGTTCCGCCTGAGCCGAGCTGCAAGCGAGAGCGTGGAACAAGCGATAGAGAGGCACGATAATTTTTTTCTTATGACGTTATCACGTAAAATTATCGTCCGTAAACCGACTTTACAGGCAACGATTTTTTTTTGGGAAAAATCAAAGTAGGTATCATGCTTCTTAAGTTAATTGTAAGATAAGAAGTGTTGAAAAAACACATTACATGCAATAATTTATGCTTACAGTTTTCACTTTTTGTAATTTTTACTAACCTACTTTTACTTTAGATCTTTTAAAGAGCTCTTTGTATGTAAATTTCTTTTTTAAAATAAGCTTTTTAGCTTAATTCAGGTTAAAAGCGCTCTAATATCCAGCTATTAAAAAACTCTCTGGAAAATGTTAAACAAAGTTCTCACGAACAAAGGAAACACAAAGCAGACCTCATGATGCCGAGCTAAATGACCCATCGCTGCATAGGTTACTAACGATCTAAGCCATCCAAAACCAACTATTCACACTCTGAAAACTAACAAAACCAACCTTTATTCCAACAACACGAAAGTCTATACAAATTGTCATAGTTAAATTTGTGAAAAAATAGAAATTCGGAGCCAATTCCTTTGTTGACATGCTAATATTAACCTTTTGTAAAAGTGTTAAGGTTCAAAGGAAGTGTGAAGGTGGAGTGGTCTAAATGCAGGCCTTATCAGCTGGTGTAAGGTTCAAGCGTTCTTGCTAATTATCGAGAAGAAACTGTTGGATGGCAAAGAAAAACGAACAGAGGAATTTGTTTATAAAGTTCATTGCTTTGTTATATTGCAAAAATAGGAAAGTTGGTGTTTCATTTAAAAAAAACATTGAATTAAATTCATTGACTAAGTTAATCTCTGGATTCATTATAGAACACAAACACTGTAAAATATTTTTTTTTACCGTTTTAACTGTAGGTATTTTTTTTGTTAATAATTCCAGATTTAGATTTTTTTTACAGAAATTTCAGAAAAATATGCCAATATTTATAGGTAACCCCACAAAATTTTATTCCCGACCGATAATTGCTTCCCCTCTTCTAATTGAGTATATTGAGTATATTTCATACTTATTATAAACTTTTGTACCTAGTAAATTTTTATTTTTTGACGTGTAAACGTGTAACGTCTTATAAAACGATGAACGCCGCCGCACAGTGGCTCGATCGTATGGAGAGGGTCGGACATTCGTCTTTAAAAAAAGTTGATGTCGAAATGTGTTAATTTAATAATGGCATTGTGTTCAGTTAATTATTCTCTTCAATAGTCATTCTCGGTACTTTTGCCGTAACGGCAATATTTCATGAATAAATTGAAGAAATGTTGATTTTTATTACAATTTTGTATGGAAATGAATTTTCAAAACCTTATATCTCGACATTGCCCTGCGTTTTCGCAGTGCGGTTTTTTTTATCGTAATCTACACATAAACAGCTTCAATATCCATTCAAAACTTGCTGCGCCAAACTCTTATAAGACTAAAATACAGGATGATCTATTTTGAGTTAAAATATATGAACGATAACTTGTAATCTACTCGTACACGGTTCGAAATGTCTTAATTTAATAATGGTATCGTGTTCAATTAATGATTTTCTTCAATAGTCATTCTCGGTACTTTTGCTGTAATGGCAATATTTCATGAATAAATTGAAAAAACGTTTATTTTTATTCAAAAATTTTAGGGAAATGAATTTTTAAAACCTTATATCTCGACATTGCCGTGCGTTTTTGCGATGCGGTTTTTTTATCGTAATCTACACATAAACAACTTTAATATGCAATCAAAATTTGGTGCGCCAAACTCACAACAGACTCAAATACAGCATGCATGTTCTATTTTGAGTTAAAATATTATGAATATTAACTTAACTGATTTTCGTAATCTACTCGTACACGGCTCGAAATGTGTTAATTTAATCATGGTATCGTGTTCAGTTAATGATTTTCTTCAATAGTCATTCTCCGTACTTGTGCCGTAACGGCAATACTTCATGAATAAATTGAAAAAACGTTGATTTTTATTACAATTTTTAAGGAAATGAATTTTTAAAACCTTATATCTCGACATTGCCGTGCGTTTTCGCGATGCGGTTTTTTTTATCGTAATCTACACATAGACAGCTTCAATATCCAATCAAAACTTGCTGCGCCAAACTCATAACAGACTAAAATATAGGATGTTATATTTTGAGTTAACAATAACTCAACCAATTTTCGTTATCTACTCGTACACGGTTCGAAATGTGCTAATTGAATAATGGTATCGTGTTCAGTTAAAGATTTTCTTCAATAGTCATTTACGGTACTTTTGCTGTAACGGCATTATTTCATGAATAAATTGAAAAAACGTTGATTTTTATTACAATTTTTATGGAAATGAATTTTTAAAACCTTATATCTCGACATTGCCGTGCGTTTTCGCGATGCGATTTTTTTTATCGTAATCTACACATAGACAGCTTCAATATCCAATCAAAACTTGCTGCGCCAAACTCATAACAGACTAAAATACAGGATGTTATATTTTGAGTTAACAATAACTCAACCAATTTTCGTTATCTACTCGTACACGGTTCGAAATGTGCTAATTGAATAATGGTATCGTGTTCAGTTAAACATTTTCTTCAATAGTCATTCACGGTACTTTTGCTGTAACGGCATTATTTCATGAATAAATTGAAAAAACGTTGATTTTTATGACAATTTTTATGGAAATGAATTATTAAAACCTTATATCTCGACATTGCCGTGCGTTTTCGCGATGCGGTTTTTTTTATCGTAATCTACACATAGACAGCTTCAATATCCAATCAAAACTTGGTGCGCCAAGTTGGTGCGCCAAGGGCAATGTCGAGATATAAGGTTTTGAAAATTCATTTCCATACAATTGTAATAAAAATCAACGTTTTTTCAATTTATTCATGAAATAATGCCGTTACGGCAAAAGTACAGCGAATGACTATTGAAGAAAATCATTAACTAAACACAATACCATTATTAAATTAACACATTTCGAACCGTGTACGACTAGATTACGAAAATTGATTAAGTTTAATGTTCATAATATATTAACTCAAAACAGAACATCCTGTATTTTAGTCTGTTATGAGTTTGGCGCAGCAAGTTTTGATTGGGTATTGAAGCTGTCTATGTGTAAATTACGAAAAAAAAACCGCACCGCGAATACGCACGGCAATGTCGAGATATAAGGTTTTAAAAATTCATTATCATAAAAATTGTCATAAAAATCAACGTTTTTTCAATTTATTCATGAAATAATGCCGTTACAGCAAAAGTACCGTGAATGACTATTGGAGAAAATGTTTAACTGAACACGATACCATTATTCAATTAGCACATTTCAAACCGTGTACGAGTAGATAACGAAAATTGGTTGAGTTATTGTTAACTCAAAATATAACATCCTGTATTTTAGTCTGTTATGAGTTTGGCGCAGCAAGTTTTGATTGGATATTGAAGCTGTCTATGTGTAGATTACGATAAAAAAAACCGCATCGCGAAAACGCACGGCAATGTCGAGATATAAGGTTTTAAAAATTCATTTCCATAAAAATTGTAATAAAAATCAACGTTTTTTCAATTTATTCATGAAATAATGCCGTTACAGCAAAAGTACCGTGAATGACTATTGAAGAAAATGTTTAACTGAACACGATACCATTATTCAATTAGCACATTTCAAACCGTGTACGAGTAGATAACGAAAATTGGTTGAGTTATTGCTAACTCAAAATATAACATCCTGTATTTTAGTCTGTTATGAGTTTGGCGCAGCAAGTTTTGATTGGATATTGAAGCTGTCTATGTGTAGATTACGATAAAAAAAACCGCATCGCGAAAACGCACGGCAATGTCGAGATATAAGGTTTTAAAAATTCATTTCCTTAAAAATTGTAATAAAAATCAACGTTTTTTCAATTTATTCATGAAGTATTGCCGTTACGGCAAAAGTACAGAGAATGACTATTGAAGACAATCATTAACTGAACACGATACCATGATTAAATTAACACATTTCGAGCCGTGTACGAGTAGATTACGAAAATCAGTTAAGTTAATATTCATAATATTTTAACTCAAAATAGAACATGCATGCTGTATTTGAGTCTGTTGTGAGTTTGGCGCACCAAATTTTGATTGGATATTAAAGCTGTTTATGTGTAGATTACGATAAAAAAAACCGCATCGCAAAAACGTACGGCAATGTCGAGATATAAGGTTTTAAAAATTCATTTCCTTAAAATTTTTGAATAAAAATAAACGTTTTTTCAATTTATTCATGAAATATTGCCATTACAGCAAAAGTACCGAGAATGACTATTGAAGAAAATCATTAATTGAACACGATACCATTATTAAATTAAGACATTTCGAACCGTGTACGAGTAGATTACAAGTTATCGTTCATATATTTTAACTCAAAATAGATCACTGTATTTTAGTCTTATAAGAGTTTGGCGCAGCAAGTTTTGAATGGATATTGAAGCTGTTTATGTGTAGATTACGATAAAAAAAACCGCACTGCGAAAACGCAGGGCAATGTCGAGATATAAGGTTTTGAAAATTCATTTCCATACAAAATTGGACGTAGTTATGCATAAAGGAACCAATCCACACTCATGTCAAAATTGAGTTAAGTATACAGAAAGCTTTTAAAATCCACCTTCTACTAACCCTGTAAATATCAAAGTGATCTGACAATTTTGACTTAACAAAACATTTTCTCGACAAAGTAACCAACCCACATAACAACATTTGTACAATAAACTAAAAAGATCCATGCTCTGTGGTACCCCAGAAATCTGAAAAATCTACAAATTTATTTTTTTCTGTAAGGAACCAAACCACATGTTTCTTTGTAAAAGTATTTTTTTTTATCATTCTTGTGGGTTAGTTCTCGTTGCACTAGTTGCACTTTGAATATTAAATGAATTAAATACCTAAGGTAATCAATAAGTACCTAATTTTAATTATATTTTGTGAATTTTATATTAAATGAAATATCTTAAGTCTAGCATGAAAAAGAGCTATAAAAATACATATTTCACTAGGCTGCAATCATTTTAACCCAATCTTCCTCTACTTCAAAATCAAGTTGACCTGAAAAACCTTCTAAATCGTCTTTTAGGGCTTCATCTCTTACCAGATTCACGTAAAAGTGGTGTGGTTCTTGCGGAATCAAGTGTAGCACACTTTTAGGTCTTTTAACTTCGTATTAGTGACAGGTCTTCCTGTTTCAGCGATTTTTAGAGGTCAAAAGACTTTTACGTGAATCTGGTAGGAGATGAAGCCATAGAAGACGATTTAGAAGGGTTTTCAGGTCAACTTGATTTTGAAGTAGAGGAAAGTTAGGCTAAAATGAATGTAGCCTACTGAAATAAATTATTTTTATAGTTCTTTTTCATGTTAAACCTAAGATATTTATTTTTAAATAAAATTCACAAAATATAATACGATTATTTATTATTTTATGCATTTAATATTCAACAACAGAATAGATTAATAAGGAACCAACCCACACATGAGCAGTTTTGCTAAAAGGAACCAGTGGGTTTTTAAAAAAAAAATACTATAAATATTAATATTTTTCTCCGAAATTATACTTATATACATAGGAAACAGTATTTTGTACAATATTGTAAACAAACTTTGTTAAAATTAATCATAACTTTTTTTCTATACACAATTTAAACAAAAACTGCTTTTTCTCAAAACTATCATTGTGTGGATTGGATCCTTTATGCATAACTACGTCCAATTGTAATAAAAATCAACGTTTCTTCAATTTATTCATGAAATATTGCCGTTACGGCAAAAGTACCGAGAATGACTATTGAAGAGAATAATTAACTGAACACAATGCCATTATTAAATTAACACATTTCGACATCAACTTTTTTTAAAGACGAATGTCCGACCCTCTCCATACGATCGAGCCACTGTGCGCCGGCTGCACGCACGAAAGTGTCACTTTCCGCCTGAGCCGAGCGTGCAAATGAGAGCGCGGAACAAGCGATAGAGAGGCACAAGCGGCCTAAGCGTTCGTTTCGTTAACACGTAAAATTATCGTCCGTAAAGCGACTTTACAGACCACCATTTTTTTTTTGTAAAAATTATTTTGTTTTCTTTTCTACTCTTTGCCCAGTGTAATGCAATTCGTGTCGCTATCCGCGCAAACGAACCAAGGGGGATCTCAAGGGGAGGGGCTCATTAAAGGCGTTTATCTGCTTCAGGTGTGGCTAATGCCTTAGATATGAAACTGAAAAACAATTCCAACTGCTTAGTATTCTAAGCAAAGTCTGGAAGGGGAGTTAGACTCGTGATACTGAGTCTAATCTGTGGTATATCTTTGTTTGTTGAAAGTACACAGTTGTTGAAAGTGTTGGTTTCTACTCGTAAGTTCTAAAGTATTGTTGTATACATTACTTGATCAGAATCGTATGGATTATCTCAACTTTTCATAATGGTGGTTACATCACGAGCGTGATACACTGTACCACAGATAATATAATACTATACGACTGTACCTAGTTGGAAATTAGTTACAATACAACTAATCATAAATAAATAAATAAATAAATAAATATTGCTGGACATTTCACACAGCATCATGTAGTCCCAAGCTAAGCAGAGCTTGTGTTATGGCAACCACACGACTGATATACTACTTATATACATTTTTTTTGTAAATACATACATAATATCCATAGAAAACACCCAGACCCGAGACAAATATTTGCAGATCATACAAACATTTGTCTCGCGGCGGGGATCGAACCCGCAACCTCTTGCGTCACAGGCGGGCCTTCACCCACTGCGCCACAGAGGTCGTCATAACTTTATGCATGTAATATTGATGATGATTTTCAACCGGTGAAAGAAAACCTTTCATATTTGCTTGAAATGATACCATTTAAATCGGTAGCGTGGAATATTATAAAAGTTAAAAAACCTTAAAGAACCGACCAATTTTCTCATATCCGAAAAATAAATTAAAAGCTAGTTATGTGTATTGAAAAATGCTCAGCAATTACAGTCTAATCAATAATATCAGAACAAAACCTCTATCAAGACAAAACCCACTCTACAAAAATCACTAATGAGCCCTTTGGCATTCCCGTGGTACAAAAGAAAATCTGCAATGTATCACAGTTCCCGCTAACAAACACAATTCATCTCGCTGCAGAAGAGGCCTAATTAGTACCTTATCTCGCCAGGTGTCGGTGATTCTCATGGGACATTGTATATTAGTAGCAGTATCACAAAGTTATAGTTCTCATACGACTATGAAAACGAAGCTAAAATAGTCCTTGTTTATATCAGGTTAAGGCTTGAGATTAGTAACACCAGAATTAGCATGATGGCATGGCTCTAAACATTTTTTCTAACCGTTTTAGTTATAACTTTTGATCTAGTTTTAATTTATTTTATAACAAAACCATTGTAACGTAACATCTACAAGAAACCTTCAATATCAAAAAACGTACATACATTAACGTACAAACAATCAAAGATATAGAAATTTCCCTTTAGGATTATAATTAATTTACGTTGCATATAAAGATATTCAAGATCCCTTGTAACTCTGACTACCCCTTTACAACCCTACCCGGGTGGTAAGGGCGTAGTCAGTGTTACATTGCTTAGATAAAAAGTCGTCTATCTGTATTGTATCTGTACTATCCACATTCTGGATGTGGCATCGTTCCAACAAGAAAAAAGGATCCACCCTAAATTAAAAACTACTAAAATATTCAGCAAATTTCATTTCGCTCCGAATTTCTGAAATATGGCGTGCTTCTGTGAATGATTGCAGGGCAGGTGGTGTGAATAAAACTCGTCTAACTGATTAAGATAAGTTTGGAAGATAAAAAACTAAAATGAGATGAGTTTTATTAAATGTGATGACTTTTGAAATATCTACGCCATTTAAAATTTGCTTGCGTCAGAAATAAATTTAAGTTTGTAATTCACTAAAATTTATGTAAGAAAATTTGTAAAACTAAAGTGTTAAACCACATTTAAGTATTATTACATTTGAAAATGGAAAGTCTTATCAAAATTTTCAATTCCGACGGGATTTGAACCCGCAATGATACAAGCGCTCCTCCTTTAGCGGAGTGCCTTTTACCGATTCGGCCACGGAATCATTAGTCGTCAGGGTTGAAAATCATGATAGGACCATAATCTATTGATTAAAGCATCGAAAAAAAAGTAAAAGGCACTCCGGCTAAAGGAGGATCGCTTGTACCATTGCGGGTTCGAATTCCGTCGGAATTGAAAATTTTGATAAGATTTTTTATTTTCTAATGTAATTTATAAATTTACAAAAAAAAAATACATATTTTTATTTTACATCAGAAAAATTCGTCTTTTTTTTAACAAATTCAGGGTAAAACGCTTCACGTTTCTCGGAAAAATATAATGAGTATCATCAAAAGCTCCTGTATCTCACATTACGCATACGTAATCCCTGCTCCGTATTCTGGGGACGCGGCGGCGGAGAGATTACGCGATCATTCTGCGCTTATGAAACCGAGGCTTACTACACAGAATGGCTGCCAGTACCTAGCAAAATAACTCTCACTTGAATAACACTTGAATTAAAAAAAAAACAGTCGACTTCAAAACCTCCTCCTTTTTGGAAGTCGGTTAAAAAAGTGGTTGTCTGTAAAGCTGGTTTACGGACGATAATTTCACGTGATAACGTCATAAGAAAACATCGTTAAAACATTAACATCGGATCGAATTATTTACCTAAATTACTTCGTAGCTAGTGCTACGAGAACTGTAGCTCTTGCGTCTCATAGGCAGAACGTGACACTTTTTCATGCTTGCGGCCGGCGTTTATAGATTTATAAGACGTTAACACGTCAAAAATGGTCTAAGGCCACGGTATTTGTAGTTTGGCAGAGACGTCGGAATGTAAAAAAAAATTAAACAACGCGACAAGCTACCATTATTTATGGTATTTCAAAATATGAGTTGTGGTTGAGAAAATTAAAGAGAAACTGCCTAGCTAATTTTTGCTAAATAGGTAAAGGTGAAGTCAATATATTGACTTTTCGAAATACTAGAGTTTCCTCAAAGCTACTACCAGCAATGCGATTCGCTCTTCTTGGAATCCATCCGATTCGATGCATTTCTTCGGATGATTTTCTTGCTGAAAAAACGTCAACATTAAAAGAAAATCTTTGAATCGAATGCATCCGAATAAGTGTGAATCGATATGCAATTCTCCAGATGAAGGTTAGTAACCTTATCGCGAGATTCTTTATTATTATAAAATAAGTTTCAATTTATTTAGTTCTGGGTCATATAGATTTGCCTATAAGAATCCTCACGAATTTGAACTACAATATTGTCTACAGTAAAATGTTGTTCTCAATAACTATTTCGATTTGATGGAACTTAAAAAATTCTCAAAATTTCACCATTTACTTATTTTACTGAAAATGAAACCAAAAGTTACCACCATAAAGATCATTTTCTTCTGAAAACTGTTTCGTAGTGAAACGTACATCTTATGGGTTGAAACGCAAATACGCACAAGGAATGTGAAATTATAACCCTGTAAGGGCAGGTTTTAACACACGCTCGTGTTTGCCAATTCTGTGTCTGGATAAGCTGTTACATGAACGGAGGATTAGGATATGCCGCAAGGTCGTGGATTTGAATCTATGTTGAAGTAATCTATGGCGTTTTTCTTTTAACTCGGTCAGTGCCCACGACGCACTTGATGAACAGGAGAAGATTGTTCTATTAAAGCAGTGCTCTCCTTCAAGCACCGCAGAACTAGCGGACTCCCGCGGCTTCGCCCGCGTGGACCACTATTTTTTTACCCCATGAGACCGTGCATTTTTCCGGGATAAAAAGTCCTATTCCCGGCCATTATCTATCTATTTTAAATATCGTAAATTGGTTCAGTTGTTGTCAAGCTATAGAGGAACAAGCATAAATCCATCCATCCAAACTTTCACATTTATAATAGTTAGCGTGATTTTAAGTTAGGTTAAAACAATACGAATTTACTTTAGTATGACAACTGATGATTAAATGGTGATTAAATTCTGTTCATCTGTTCATCTGTTCATCAGGAACATAGGGCCTAAAAACTTAGACCTGGTGCCTCAGATTAATCAGAATCAGTTAAGTATTATAAATAATTTTACTCAAGTTAACTTGGACACCTCATAAACAATCAGACAGATAGTCAGATTTGTTTTGACCAGTTGCTTTTGATTATCGACCATTATAGCCCCCACTGAAATTACTACGAAGAATACATTAGCCCACTTTTTTAAAGTTTTTGATAGATAGCTCATAATACTCGTAATCCACACTGTACATATAGCATGAAATAGAAGACACTAACAGCATCTAATCGTGAAACCACTCAACTATGTCATCACTACCACATCATTACTTATTCAAGCTCTGTAATGATTCTAGGTAACGCACATTAGAGTAGTACTAATCTATCTAGCTGGAGAATGAAGTATGAACCTGTGCATTGAATGAAATTAATGAGAAACAATGTTAAAACAGCATCAATAAACAAGATATTTTCAAGAAAAATTTTAAAAGTTAAATATTTTCAAGAATTTTGAAAAAAACCGACGTCACTTCCTTGGTATTTAACAATATTAAAAAAAGATAAGTACATGCAGTCGAACATAGCTCCTCCTTTTTCTAAAGTCAGTTAAAAATGAGTTTGTGTTTCAAACTTCGAGGATTAAAATATGATTATGTAAGTGCTTCGACATCGAGGCATCCACATTATTTGAATCGGAATACATAGTATATTTATACTTATGGAGTAGTCAGTGACAATTTCGAACACAAAATATCATATCCGTTAATGTAATCTGTTCAATTCAATTCACAGCAGAATTATTTTGGCGTTAAATTAGAAAAAAATAATCCGGTTGGTTTTAACATTTCACGAAATTAAAGAGGATTTATTTAGCTGAATTGTAATCCGATTCACACTATGAAACACATTGTGATTCACGAATTTCGGCCTTTTTAGCTCCGCTGCACTAAACTGGTGAACCTTGAAACGTAAAGTAAGTTATTTTTGATTGTGTCATAAACTAATCTCAAGGTATGAACATAAAAGTGCTTATGATTTTGACCTCTGTGTTCTTCTAAGTATCATCGCTCTAACAAGTTACATAGTAACTTAATTTGTTCCATCAATTATTCAGGTATCGTTCAACTACTAATTACTTATGTTCCGTAGAGGTTTCAAGCAGGGAATCAAATGTTTCTAGATTATTATTTACTACGCTAATTAGAAATGGTCCATAGGGCATAATAATATTATGCCCTATGGACCATTTCTAATTAGCGATATATTATATTGCGTCTCTAGTACTATTTTAATCGATTAAAAGTTTACTCTTCGTCTAAATTGATCTAAATGTGGCTTAGTCAGCCCCACACATATTGACCATGTCTTTCCTGTGGATATGGTTAAGCTGAGAGGGTGGTGTAGGTGCTGGGCAAACCTACTCCATCTCAACAATGTCCCAGGCACTACAGTGTCCCGATAAGTGTAGGCAAAGATTTCCTCCTGAAACTGTATAAATCATCTAGTAAAGATGTAAAGGTCTAAGTAACTGTTTAAATGCGTTTAGTATCTATCGCTCTCTCTTTAATATCACATTTGCTAAGAGCAAAAAGTGGTTATAAAATAGAAAATACCGTCAACATGTTCCATTACTGCGCACATTTAAACGCTATCAAAAACTGTCCATCACTTTCAAATAAATCAAAGATACGCTATCTGACACTTGCATTACGGATAATGCAATATTTCAGCGTGCTCTGTTATTAAAATTCACATCAAAAGTGGTTTAGCATAGTTGCAGTAATATTGAAGGGTGATTAATTGGTGACTGGACGACGTTGATTAAGTTATCTATAAAAGGCCTATCTCACCAAGAATCATGACTTTGTCTATTTTTAAAAGCTTTTATTTTTTACCCGGCTGACTGTCAAGTCACCCGGGTTATGTAGATCGCGCGTTTCTATGTATGTGGGTTCGTTCGTTCGTATGTAAGTAATATTCTTTATTACCACGTTTCTCCTAAACGGCTGGATGGATTTTGATGAATGAGGTATCGTTAGAATCGTCTCCATCTCGATTGTGCTCTAGGATACTTTTTATTTCGATAAATCAAATAGTGCGGCTAAAAAATGCAACAATGTGTGAATTTTCAAAATGAAAATCACGCTATCATATCAAAATCCATGTCAAAATCAAGAGGTTGGTGGACTGATATCAAATATAATTTTTTTTTAAATCTAACATGACATCTTCGAAGACTAAATCGAGTCTCAAAATTTTTGAAAATCTATTTTTCGCCCTAAACAGAATTGCTAACCAAAACGCATACTAAAACTTTCTATTTAGTCACACGCAACGTTTAGAACAAACTGCATCGAAATAGGTTCAGCCATTTAGGAGATATCTCATATTTAAGAAATAACTTACGCATTTAATTTCAAACTCACAGAGCCATCTGTGTGTCAACTGTGACAACAACGTTTAGGAAAATGCGCACGGCATCGAACCCTAGATACCTACATAATAATAAAATTGTAATTTAATTTTGTTTTGTGATTGATAAGATAATGCTGTTTCCAACTTTTCAGTTCAGCCGGGTTTTTTTATTTTTGAATAAATTGCTTGTTTCACTATAATTAAGTCTTCTATCAGTGATCTGGTTCCCATTATAAAAGCTTTGCTTAGTTTGGGGCAAGATGGCGCTGTGTGAAATGTCCAGCAATATTTATTTATTTATACTTATTTATCATCCCTAGTGGGTTCTCCCACATTCAATTGTCACTTTTTGCTTAAAATTATCTTTGGTGGAAAAGGCTCTATGTCTTGTTATCATAACTAGTATCTCAGTGTCGCAATTTCATTAATTTTAAAATAGTAGTCTACGATAAGGAAATAGCTTGGAAAATGAAACAGACCACCAGCTTTATGATGGACAATCTTAATTATCTCCCTCTCACTCAGAATCCTTAATATCTTTTATAGATTTATCATTATCATTATTCACAGCCCGATTTTACTAGGCATAGAGGTGCATTTTGTTCATAACTTTGAAGACCCTGAACAGATCCTCACCAAATTGTGGCACTCGGAAAGTATACCCTTTCAAATAAAAATAATAATTATCCAATACGGTCCAGGCGTCTTCGAGTAATCGGTGTACATACAAAAAAAAATTCCGACGAATTGAAAACCTCCTTTTTTTGAAGTCGGTTAAAAAGACGTATCATCACATTTGTATGTAATAGTCGGGTATGTGTTTATTTTCTAAGAAGTAGAATATTTTCATCTGAAACTACTAGGCAAAGGCAATTTACGTAAAAAGGTCCCAAACTCCACAGGCTAATATTCAAAATGCGAGCTTCTTACAACCTGTTTGGTGATTCCGCCGCGCTTTGCAAGTAACGTCAGCGCCAGTAAGTGAAGTGAAGTTTAAAATATTTTTGTACAAAAGATTGAGGAAGATGTTCGAGATTGTGGGAAAAATAAATCAGTATGACATACTATTATTGTATTTCAGGCTGCCTACTATGAGCTTTATATGCGATCCAGTTTAGGTCCTAAACTGAACTGCTTCGCTTGACCTATGCTATGACGCTGACGAAATATCAGAATATAAACATGACCTGAAACTGAATTGTTAGGTAAAGTTACATTCACTCAATTTTTCAATTTTTAAAATAGGGCTTGCGATCCAAATTAGGAACCTAAACTGGATAGCTCCTAAACTGAATTGTTTACTAAGAGGTCATGGTACAGCTGCAGTTCAACTCATTAGTTTTTTTACAATTATTAATACTTAGTTAGAGGAAACTAAACAAAAAATTAAATTAGGAAAAGGGACCGATAATGGTGGATCGTCTCATTCTACACCGATTGATTGATTTATTTTGTAAGTTCTACATCACACTTAGGTAAGTAAGGGAAAATGGTTTCGAAAAATTTATACACGTGACCTCTAAACTGTAAAGGAAAACATCGTGAGGAAATTCTTTCAGTTAGCTTTCTAATAGCGTCGATGGGCTTGCAACCTGTCTAGTATGGAATGCTAACTTCTGCAAAATGTGGGCATGTACCAAATTGAATTTAGCCACCTTCAAAGGATCTTAAAGATGCCTATAAAGATCTGAGAGAATGTCTACCGCACCTTTGGATACAGTCGTGATCATATTTTATTTCATTTACGTGAAAATGGACACTACCAATAACTTTACTATCAAAAATGATAAACCTAAAAGAAGTAGGTAATGTTTTGAAATTACCTCTTTTACCCCTTCCTTCAGCTAAGCCCCGTGTCAGCTGAAGTGAATAACTTAGGCTGATTTTAGTCTCACGCTCACCGTCAGCGCTGACAGGCGAGTGATCTTTATTACATTGAAATAAGGATACTGATTGCTTAGCAGAAATGGCTACGCTGATTGCTCTCGTCAGGCTGGACTGGACAATCAGTATCCTTATTTCATTGTAATAAAGATCACTCGTCTATCAGCGCCGACGGTGAGCGTGAGATTAAAACCAGCCTTAGAATAGCCAACTTCCGATACTGACTGTCCGTGCTTCCCCAAGGAATGGTAAGCTTTTCAATTTCACGTATTAGCGTTAAGCGAGGCCTCACTATCCGTGAAATGCGGTCTCGAGGGCCGCGGTGCGTTCGGAGCCGAGTGGTCTTGATTAGATTAGGGGCTCGATTCCGGTACCGAACTTTTTATCAACCTCAACCAAAACCTCAACTAAAGCGACTGTTTCCATGACTACTAATAACAAACGACTCAGTTGTGGTGAGGTTTTGAACTTTGGCAGTACAAATTTTTGAAAAGCTATTCTACTATTCACCAAATGGCTGACATTTAAGAGTTCGAACCAAAACCAAAGCGGTTGTCATTTAATAGAATACAGGCCCTGGACTAGGAAATTGACGGAAATAAAAATAAAAAAAGAAATTGTCTTTTTTGGATAAAACTTGCGAAGACCATGTTTTTTAGGTAGGTATGTCCAGGTTTGGGTATGTCTAAAAGTCTCAAAATGATTAGGTAATTTAAATAGTTCTTTTCTTTGCTAGAGATGACGTGACGAGATGGATGACTTTGAAAAAGCGTGGGTCTGGATGGCATAGGACCGTGATAGTTGGAAGGATCAGGGGAGGCCTTTGGCCCAGCAGTGGGACACAATCGACTAATTAAAATAATAGTTATTTGTGATCTAACGCTAAAATATAGTAGGTCTCGTGTAAGAGTTTATTTTATCGCGTTTTCTGATTCTGGGTCCTCCATTCAGCGGAGCTAAAAAGGTCGCTTAAGGACTCACGATAGTCAATCTCAGTCAATGAAAAGAGACGGCATTATAGTTCAATTCTTATTGTGATTCTGGTCTATCGGCCTTTTTAGACAATCAGGATTTTGACATTGACGATTAGATGAAAATTTATAAATCTATAAGAGGTCTTTGCCACCAGATTTTTTTCATACCAACAACTTCATCATCATCAGCCTATAGCAGTCCACTGCTGGACATAGGCCTCCACTAATGAGCGCCATCGCGCTCTGTCTTCAGCTTGACGCATCCAACTTGTGCCGGCAGCCTTGTGCCAATTCAGACGTACCACAACCACACGACACCGACAACCACACCACAACGACGCGACGTGGTCGGGCGTATATTTGTATTGAAAATGAATTTCCAATTCACACGTACCACATTTTGTCGTTGTTATCGACCACCTGTGTAATACGACCACATAGCAACCACATCGCAACCACATCGCAACGACATGTTGTCATCAACAGCGCGCGCCTAGCTGGCGCCTGCCACATTGACATTTTGTCGGTACCACAACGCAACTGCAAAAAGTCGCTGCGACACAATTCACACGCAACCACAGCTGGACCACATTTTGTCGCTGCGACGTGGTGTGGTAGTCGCACGTGTGAATTGACGCCAGACTCCACCTGTAAGGAGGGCGTCCTACACATACCTAGGTACATGTCATCTTAAAAATACACTTAACATTTCATTATTATATAGGTACAATGAATTCAGGCAGCTACCAACTATAACACTGTAAATCATGTAAGGCCAGGAGCGTACAGCGGTTATGAAAATGAACCCAACATGACAACATGTCCCCGAAGGCTTCTCGGCTAATTTAATGTACAAATTCCGTTTCCCTACACGCGCTACCTCCCCGGGGGCTTGATAAACCGGGAAATTGAAATCTTGATAATCCATGTAATGGACGGCCTGAAACTACAAGTTTTCGGAAATATGATAGTAATCTAAAGGTAAAGACAAGTGCGGCAAAAAAACTACTTCAATGTTATAAGCTGAGCTAACGATTTCGATGAAATTTGCGCTACGGGGGTCGAAAAATCGATCTAGCTAGGTCTCATATCTGGGAAAATTCGTTTCCCTGGCATTTTCACGCAAAAAGATTTACCAGTGCAATGTGGTTCGTAATTTCACAAAATTTGTTGAGACCAAAGTGGCCGAGTGAATTGGGTATCCGCCTTTCAGCCAAAGGCTTCGAGTTCAAATCTCAGCCAGTGAAAGTTTATTTTTGTAAGTTTTTTTTTCTTTTTTAATTTTTCTCTATTTGCACCCGAGCTTAACTCGGTCGCCCAGATATTCATTATCAAATACCCTGGGAGGAGCTAGGCTGGCTCCATATCTAGTGAGCCAGGTCATCCCCACGCAAAAAGGACCACCTCTGAGTCTAATTGCGGAAAAGAGAGTCCTCCATACATACATACATACATACCCAGTTCAAAGTCTAGAATATCATTTGAAATACCTAGACATGGAGAGCGGAAGTCCCACGGTCTTCACTAGCCGGCTATAAACATTCCCGAAGGCACCATTGTTCTGCCGCGTCTCGTAAACAACCGTGATGGCGAATTCTAACAACAATGTGTCCTGCGCTGTAGCACCATTTACACCAAAATAATCACTTAAACCCAAATAATTTTATGTGGTTTAAGAAAGAAAGTACTTACAGTTATTCAATAAATATAACAAAGCAAAATAACAAAATGAGAAAAAAAAAGACAAACAGAAACAAATACTTGTTGATTTTGGCGACAACTGTTTATTAGAAAGAGTTAAAAGTTTGTATGTATATAGGAGATAATCTCCGAAACTACTCATCCGATTTTAAAAAATATTTCACCAGTATTTAGAATGAACTTTCAAGATGAACATAGGCCATATAGGTATGTTATGTAGGGACCTCGCGGGCAACGCCGCGGGCGGAAGCTAGTTCTATAGTTAATTTTAATTTACGACCGACTCGTTTTTTCTTCGACACTATTCACACCAGTGCTAACTTCAAAGTGTTCCCCAGCAGGTCGTATACGGCAACGTTGCGATTGTAGAAATTATCATATCGCGAGTGTATGGGTCATTTAAAAATGACAGGAAAGCTACCAATAGAGGTGAAATAGGAAATACCTGTCTGGGACTACTAAACAGGAAAGCTTTAGGACAGTGGTTCCTAACCTTTTCAACCTTGTTACCCCTATTACATGTCAATGAAACAGATTTTAACTTTCAGCTACAGCACAATGTATATGTATAATCGCTTTTTTTTTGTGAAAAAGATCTCGTTTCTTACTATTACCCCTCCAAAAAAGCAATTTTACCCCCGTGGGGATAATTACCCACAGGTTCGGAACCACTGCTTTAGGGAAATCCGGGAATAAAACGGTTACGGAAACCAAAGAATAAAGTTATACGAGATAATGCAAACACTAAAACTGTTGTAGGTACCTGTAACAAGCAAGTTTAGGTATACGTACTGACTTTGCGTCAATATTATTACAAATTGAGACTGAATTAGTTTCAATTGAATTCCTAAATTGAAAAATTATTTTGAAAAATGCAAGAAAACATATGATAAAAACATATTTTCAAGGTAGTATTTTTGTTATTTTTTACTCTACATAAAGTTTATAAAATTGCATCTATTGTGTCACACAACTTCGCATAGATTCCTTCAGTTCGATGCAGCTATCATTTATCATTGTCTCCTCACAAATCAACCCGTACAATGTAACGATATTCCATTAATATACAGATGAAAAATTATTTGTTTTCAAAAAAATGTACATCGAAATTCAAAACTTTTTCCCGTGTGAAACAAACACGCAAAAATTCGAACTAGCTGCAGATAAATTCAAAGTACCGATGCAAATAAGCAATATAAAATCACGCGGCGCCACCCATCCATTGTCACTGTTCCGAATCTGCTGGAATTACATTTTTAACGCGGCGCGCCAGACTGTTTAGTGGACGTCAGCATCGCACATGTATCTTTGAATTCTATAAACACATTATTCACCCTCAAGAACTCGTAATTCTTAAGCATTGTCCACTGGCAATAAATATTGAACAAGTTGACTTGCGCAAGTGACGTTCAACGTGTAAACGCTCGCGCAAGTGTACTTCTGCAAGTTTTAGTGACTTGCCGAACTTGCTGCAAGTCCCAAGATTATGCAAATAGGAAAATTGCAGTCAGTGTAAACTAAATCGACGATAATTTTACGTGAGTAATTCCCGTGTGTTAAATAATGTCCAGTGTAAACTAGTCGTTAATTGATTTCTGCAAGAAATTGTGAAAGTTACTTGCCAATGGACACTTTAACGCGCACGTGCTAAACTACGGAAACGTCTGTTTTTATTACCTATAGCGGTTACTCATTCTAAATTTACTGACCCCGTAGAACGTAACTTAACTTTACTAATCTGCCTAAAACGCCTAAGCAAACTACATCACAAGCGTTTAATTTTTTGGTCAAAAATAACGTTTAAATGTTGATATATTTAAAAAAGCTTGAAATACAATAAAAGCTATACATAATTCAATACCTCGTCAACATTCATACTATATAATTACGGATATACACCTCCGGTCCTGATGGACAGAGTATTTGGGGTGGCATTCTGCTGCTGTGGAAAGGAGTATTTGCATTTTGATAGAAAATAGGGCGAACATGCGTCGTAACGTTAGCTTAGCGCAAGTTATGTTAGCGTTTGTCTGCCGGGGCTTAGGACTCTGTCTCGTTGTTAAATAATTTATTGTAAAAGGTTTGTAGGTAAATAAGGTGGAAAAATTTTAGCTTTGGGTTTGTAAGTCCAACACTATAGGTACTTTTAATCAAAAAAACAATCTACTTCAAAATTTCAGGAAACGAGTAACTTCATGCTAATGTTTCTCGTACGAGATTGAATATAAAAATAAATTACTAAAAATAATAATTATACTTACCTTCTTAGTAAGTATTTCGAACACAAGAACTATAATGTTAACAAAAAGTTACCAGAATGACTACTCCAAAAAACCTCAGGAAGCTGATTGAGCTTGACCAGCTTGAAGTTTACCAAACCAATCTGTTTGCCAACATAAAAATAAATCGTAAAAACGTCATTGAAATAAAATGGCCAGGAAAATGGCACATGCAGCGTTCCGCGGCGTTCAATCGACTTGTTTTATAAATCAGCCGGGAGCGTTCAAATCCGCGCACGTGTCGCGTTATTTATTGCGACAAATATTGTACCGCTTAATACGCATTAATGCGACGGCCACACGGTCAGGCTGGTCAAGCAGTGCGTTTATTTTGTGTTCCAGGATAAATACCTTGTATGTGGGGCTATACAAAGATGTTTTTAAACCATTATTAGTGAAATAATGTTGATGATATTTTGGTGTAGATATGCAATGTTATTTTTTTTTATATGAACTATAATTGGTTTAAGAGCAATGCCTGTGTGTCAAGACACTTACTATAACTTTAAATTTTTCGGGTCTACAGATACACCTATTTGACTTGTGCAAATGGGTGACATAATCAGTTACAGCATTATTTAGAAGGAAATCTGAAAATTTCACATCCAAAATGTGTGGTGTAACCGATATTTTTTAACGTTTGATTTTTTTGAGTACTTATACCATTCGATAGAGCAGAAAACTAAGAAAAACTGTATACTCAACTCATTTCACGTGTTTTGTCAGTTACGCCAATTGAACCTGCAACCGACGATATTATGAAACGACGTTACAGAAATTTTCAATCATATTCGAAGTTTCGATGTGGCTAATTTAAGTTTTCGTTTATAAATGACTAGCTGGCGCCCGCGGCTTCGCTCGCGTGCTACCCGGATAAAAATATATCCGGTTATTATCTATTTACATTTTAAATTTCAGCCAAATCGGTTCAGTGGTTGCCGAGTTATAGAGGAAATACAGGAGGTAGATTTTTGATTCACCCTAGAATAGGAAAGACAGAAATAGGTCTCCCTCGTGGTCCTACTAATAGGAGAAAATAGTAGGTCCATGAAAAAACGGCTGAACAAACATACATCCATCCAAACATCCAAACTTTCGTATTTATAATATTAGTGTGATACCCTAGAGTTACAGAGATTTTCCAATCATATTCGAAGTTTCAATGCGCCTAACTTGAGCCTCGTTTAAGTTCCAGTTTTGTCAAAGTCCTTTTTCCATTGGTCAAAGTTCAGCTCTACAAGTAATTGTGCATTTAGACGGCGGAGCTAAGTACTCTCTCTAAGTTTCTTAGACTGATAAGTTTCATATAGGAAGGAGTGAGGATTTTTTGTAGATAAGTATCCTAATTGATTATAAAACGTACAAATGTAGAAACTAGACTAATTTCAACTAAACAATCTAGAAAAAATAGTCTCAAACAAAGCTATATAAAGCTTTAGGTGCGGGCCAGACAGAAGAGATTTTGTATAAAAGGGACGCGGAAGAGACAAATGTCCGCGCCCCATCAGCATCTTACGTCTTTTTTGTGTGTCCCGCGCCTTATAGCTTTGTCCACGTGCAATAATGTACCCTCCAATTAATTATTGTTTTTTTTTAAATAGGTTCAGTAGTTTCAGTTCCCTCCACAAACTTAAAATAAAATCGGGTTTTTCCTGTTTGTCACCTTTGATGTAATAGAAAATAATACAAAAGACCAAACAAACAAAGCGCGAACCAAAAAGTAAACTCAACTTGACCCAAAACTGGTGATGCATGAACGATTTGACAGTTCAAATGAGCCTTTAAATCGGTGCGTACCGTTATGTATGGGATTTCCACGGAACTTGGAAAATTCGAAAATCTATTGATGGTGCCCTTGGGGTTGCGGGGGAGGGGGGTGTTATGAAATCGAGTGGAATTTGTTTTGTTGTTTAAAAGCTTTAAGCACCTGGTGGTCAGCGGGATGTGATTCATTGCTACCATCATTTGCGAAATACGAGAAAAAATAAATGTGCAATTTGACACGAAACTGGTAATAAGAATGAAATAAATTTTTGTGGTTCAACGGTCAACGATGGATGAGAAATACATTTTAATCTTGATATTATTGAAACATGTTCTGATGTTGGAGGATCCGGTTCCCAGGCTATCATTGATATCATTTTCATAGCAGAAAAATATAGAATAGAATAATGTTTATTTGACAAATAATAATGTTTATTTGACACACACAGAAAAAGTTCACAAGTAGGTACGCAACGAAGAATGTTACAAACAGACTTAAGAAACTTCTTATTCCTACTTCTTTCTTCTCCACTGTGTTGCCAAACATATCCAGTATCAGCTTAATGCCAATCCTATTTGCGACATCTCTGGTTTTCAGACAGGATGACATCATAATCGTAACGCCACACCTTATAGACATATTCGACATGACTTTCTTGTGATCAAGCAACTCTTATTAATGGTACAGGCACAGAACAGATAATAATACTACGTATAGAATGGATACTGTGAGTTTGAGCATGGAACACACGCGCAGACGCATAGACGAGACCGAGACCACAGTGTACATAATTCATACGGTGACAACCTAACTGTGTACAAAACTGACAATGTGTAATGTAAATATAGGTGGTTAGAAGCCGCTTTTGCATAGAGATTTCGTCGAGTGTCCGGGGTGTGGCACTAGTGTCCCAAATGTAGGCATAGAATGCCTCCTGAGACTGTATAAAATGGGAAATAAAAACTTAATTCGACGTTTTATTAACTTGTTTAATATTTTCAAGCCAGGTTAGTTTTGTTACTGTCCTCGTAATGTTAATCCAAACTTGGATATAACTGTCTAGATAAACATTACTTCCTACGTATCATTTTATTACTTAAACAAGATGTTTGAAATTTTATTGTCTACTTATTTCGTTTCTTAATTAATAGTCTAAACTGATGAGATAGTTACTGACTGAATGTCATCAACATGGTTTTAGGTAAAATATTTTTAATAAGTAATATGTGAAAGTGAGTTATTACCAGTGATCGGAGTAGGTAGAGCTATTTTATGTACTTGCCATAATGATAGAATAATATGGATATTCCCCGAGTCCCGGGATTCGTTTTTTAGTTAGAAAAATAATAAAAAGCTTTTTGCTTTTTGCTATATACGGGTTTAAGGATTGTATAATAAATAGATAGAAACTTGATTCATGAACACACATATATTTTTTTATGTAACAATTTCTTATATTTATACAAGAATCAACAATCATTTAACATTTTCATTCTGAAGTTGTACAAGAACATACCATACAAATTATTAGTTCCTCAAAAATCGAAACATGATTGAAAAGAACAAACTATTTGCATAATCGAATCCCGGAGTATTAGTCGGAATCCCGTGGAATATCCATATTAACATCAATGTTTGCGGTCAATGAACCTAAATAGCTCTACCTACTCCGATCAGTGGTTATTACTTATGGAATTTAATTTGATTATGACTGCCTCAGACTGCATCTCGCTTAAATATTTGTTTATAATTACATAAATTATCACACCACCAATTCATCACACGCACTAATATTATAAATGCGAAAGTTTGAATGTAGGGATGTATATTTGTTCCTCTATAACTCGACTACTACTTAACCAATTTGGCTTAAATTTAAAATATAGAAAGATAGTGACCGGAAATAGGACATAGGCTACTTTTTAATCTGGCACCACGCGAGCGAAGCCGCGGGCAGAAGCTAGTATTTAAATAAGAAAAAACCCCAAACATACACAATGTAGGTAGAAATCTATTTCAGAGTTAAAAAAAAACAAATGATACCGGGTGATCCAGTAGTATTGACCCATTGTAACTTTGATCAATAAAACCTCAGCGCTTCTACAGAAGTCATAACAGCCATTATTACGGTCGTAATAAAGCAGTAAAGATAAACATTGGAACTTTTACAAACATTTCCCACGCAGTAATGGGTGGGACAAAATTACTTCCAAAAAGGGGTTTTTTGATGAACCAACCAAAGGTTCTGCTTATCACTTTGAGTGCCACTAATGCACTTGGACTACTTTGGATTTTTTTGCGGTCCTTTCTTTCGGAAAGCACCAAAGAGGGTAGCAATCAGCGTGTTTTGTCCCTTGTTCTTACATTTTTCCTTAGATACGTATGTATATTTAAAGCTAAAATGCTTTAAATTAATAAATAGCTTTGAAATAATGTATTGAATAATGTAATGTGATGTAATACCGTATCGTACAGTCGTGATCCTCTTCTGTTCCTTTTTAACCTACTTCAAAAGCAGAAGGAGGTTCTCAATTCGTCGAAATCTTTTTTGTGCATTTTTTATGTATGTTCACCAATTACACAAAGACGCCTCTACCGATTTGGAAAATTATTTTTTTGTTTGAAAGGGTATATTTTTTAGTTGGTGCCACGAAAAATTGCTGAGGATTTGTCAAGGATCTTCGGAGTTATGAATAGAAATGCATGTCGACAGTGCAGAAAATTGCTCTGCTTAGGTCGTTGAAAACATTGAAGTCGGGTTTTTTTTACACCCTGTATAAATATTAAAAGCCTATAACTTCGAGTGTCTCTATCAAGCCTACACAGTACTCCCTGGATGTTTATGAAGGCTTTAAGGGTATAAACACACGACCAGTAACGCTGCAATAAAGATCTTTCGTCACCGTTTTCTACTGACTTTTGATTGTTGTTTCGATTTTAATTTGAACAGCCCCTCGATTCTACTTAAAAACTTTTTTCAACCAAAACAAAACGTCAACTGTTTCGTTTTATTTCATAATCTACCTAATGACCAATGAGGTTAGGTTTACTTTGTTGTGATGACGTTTTCAAACAACCAATGCGGTTACGCACATTACTGTCATTTTGGAGAACGAAACAAAACGCAGTGGCAATGATACTTGAATAGTTGACGTTTTAAAATAGAGGAATTGAGGCCAGGGCCCCAATTCTTCCGTTACCAGAGTTGGCGACTAGCTCATAAGAACTTACTATAGGCTAAACCAAGGCGTGTCTAACCCCACAAAACCACATAACACTAATTGAATGACACTAAGCCTCAGATTATACAATAAAGAAGATAAGCCACAGCGATTGTCTTTATAGGGAACTTTATAGAACCCTTAAGGGTTAATAAACGCCGTTTCCTATACAAACTGTTCCATTCTCTGTGTCTTAATGCTGAGATCATAAAGTCAAACTGATTAGAAGAGCGATTAAAAGTTTGAAGCGGTTTTGTATCAGAAAGTTTTGTGTTAAGTGTATATTGGATTATTTTTAAAGGTTCCGTATTTTAGAATTAAGTTACTGACTGAAGTTTCGTCTTCTTTAAGGGATTGCCCCTTGTCGGCATAACTGATGCCTCTTTCTCCACGAAGCTTTTTCCAGGGCAGCCTCCTTATACTTCCAACATGACAGCAACCTTCTCCTTCACTTGGTTCATGTAGCCTATCCTTGGTCTTTCTCTTCCTCTCCTTCCTTTCACTTTTCTTTCAATGATGTTCTTAATGAAACTGTCATGTCGTAAAAGATGGCCAATCATCTTCCCACTTCTATTCTCAACAACTTGCAACAACGATCTTTCCTCCTCCACTCTTTGCAAAGCTTCAATGTTGGTCACTCTTTCCTGAGGTTTACTTATCATAATTTTCGTGTATAAAACATGAACGAAATAACTAACAAAGGAAAATCAGAGAATTGATCAAACTCGATCACAAAGCTGACCTCAGTGAAGGTAAAAGGACAAATGATGACTCATACTCACGAAACAGACCATATTTTAGCCCGCAAGTAAGAGTAGAGAATGTGAGGCAAGCCTTGAAAAGGAACGCTACATGCTTTTAGTAAACAATACAAAGATAAAGCATAGTAGTTTGTTAGAAAACATTTCAGCGAATCTCTGAAGCGCACACTCAAACCGTTTACAAAAATACTTTACCAAGCCATTGATCCAAAACCAATAAAAGTCCCTACTTTTCCGCCCTACAAAACTAGCGCCATAATCGTCCCGCTAAATCAATGGTCCAGTTCTGCGTAATCTCGGCCATTCATTCGAGAACCCGGAAAGGGCGGGCCGGCGTTCCCGCAGACCCTTATGGAACCCTAAACTAGAGTTGCGCGCGAATAATTTGACTGTTCGAATGATGAACGATTCGAATGATTACCAACACTAATAATTTTACTCATTCGATTCATGTTGGCTTTGTGACACATTCACGACTCTTTTAGTCGATGTTTTTGAATAAAGAACGATTTAATTATTCACATGAACCATTTGCAGCAGTCGCAGTGATTGAAAGGAACGGAGTATAAATCTCGGATAGTCGACTTGCGAGTTAGTAGTGGTGCCTATATTCAGTCAAGAAGGTACTAACTAAATTAGTAGCTTATTTACTGTAGTCAGTGGAATAACTCGAATGGTTTCGACTGGAATCATTCGTAGTACCTACTTGTATCTTTACTCTAAAAAGCTCGTTCAATCAAAGCCAAGTGTTGATGGTCTAGAGTCGTTTTGAAGCGTTTTGTTTTTGCTGGTGCTTCAATGGTGCCGAACGGTTCGCTGTAAAACTTACGAGTAGGTTGTGCGTTTTTGCTTGTGACTTTTCCTCAACAGTTTTTGATGCTTGAACGGTTTTTGGCATTATCAGCATTTAAACATTGAAACAAACATAATGTAAATGAAATGGTTTTTATGACTAAACTCTTAAGCTTCTTCAGACACTGCAGACTATTTGAAAATAAAGAAATAGTCACAAGCAAACCCTAACATAACATCAAATCAAATCCAATGCGATAAGAAATCCTACTCAACGTATGTAAATGTACCTTCATCCATCGGTTCAATCATGAAAAATAACGATATCTAACCCATATTCATATCATTCAGCTATAAAGATTTGAATATCGTCCATTGGCCATACCTTATCCAGAGGTTATCTAAAGACAGGAAATAACCAGTTCCGAGCGACCCTGATCCGGATGCGTCTCCATTTTTCCGGCTACAACCAGTTTGTGACGAGTCTTATAAGGGTCCTATAAGGTACTACTATCACTCTTTGGTAATGTAACGTTCAGATATTTTCTAGTAGCTACTACTCGAGTGCAAAGTGCTTGCTGAAAGGCGTCTTAGAACAGGATATAGAAACGTCATCTAGTTACAAGATGGACATTGTATGTAGTGTAAGGAATGGTACTGACTCAGAGAAGCCAGCTGTGATGAGCATGTGTGTGTGAAGTCAAGGTGTGTGAGTTAACAAAATCATGTCTCCAGCAGTGCAAGTACCGTTCTTATCGATCACTAAATTTGACATTTAGAATCGACAAAATTCGATAAAATTGGATTTACCAATAAAAAATCCAATTTTATCGAATTTTGTCGATTTTAAATGTAAAGAGAAGAACTCAAAAAAAGAAAGGACAACTCTTTGCTTATCTTTGCCTTTTTTTAGCGCTTTGTTGACCTTGAGAGTTAGGAGCATAAGAAAACACAATGCCACTGATTTTAGTTAGGGCGCATGATTTTCAACTATTAAATAAGTACCTGTGTAGTTTCCCTGCACAATTACAATTAAAAGCGTATATTCAGTGAATGCAGTAAATCTCTGAAATTCTTATCCTGAGTTCACACATGCCTGGATTGCACAGTATAATCCAGAGTAATTAAATATTTAAATGAGCACACCGCAACGACTCTTAAAATTAGACGATTAAGGACTTGGTGCAATGGGATCTAAAAAGGATCTTGTTTTTTAGCAAGTGTGAAAATTAAATGTTGACTTTGGACTTCTGTTTACCACTTTCGACCACTTATAACATCGGTTCCCAACCTGGGGGTAATTAGCCCTCCGACCCAACCTGGAGGTAATTACCTAATAATTACCCCTTCGGGGGTAAAATAGCTTTTTGGGGGGTAAAAATATCTAGGCGACCGAGCTCTGTTCGGGTGCACTGGTAAATCCTTTTGCGTGAAAATGTCGAGAAAATGTTTTTTTCCAGATATGAGACCTAGGTAGTTTTTGAAAACGTGAATTCAAAAACAAACAAATAAATATCAAACATTGCTCGTTTAATAGTAAGTATTAGATTTTTTTTAACGATTATTTGACACACAGAGGATACAGAACAGTAAAATATATACGAAGAAAGTTATAAACATAAAACAGACAATAAAAAAAATTGCTTCACAGTTTCATTTTCTTGAACGTACTCGGTGTGTCCCGGCCCCGGCAGCTCGTTAGGCTGAGTGCAGCGGTCACTCGATTAATTACGGAAACTTATGCTGTTTTTGTGTGGATTTATTCGGAAGCTATCCTTTGTTCTGGTTAACAAGGCGACTTTCGGTACTGTCAGCTTTATGAAGATACTATTATTATACTGTTGCCCGCGGCTTCGCTCGCGTGGTACCCGGATAAAAAGTAGCCGATGTTACTCTACAGCCCTCCAACTATCTCCACACAAAAAATCACGTCAATCCGTCGCTCCGTTTTGACGTGATTCCACGACAAATAAACAAACAAACAAACACACTTTCACATTTATAATATGGGTATAATTCGATAATCGAAATATCGGGAAGCAACAAAACTCAATAATCATGGTAATTATCCCGTTGATAACAATATTTATACCCATATTATAAATGTGAAAGTGTGTTTGTTTGTTTGTTTATTTGTCGTGGAATCACGTCAAAACGGAGCGACGGATTGACGTGATTTTTTGTGTGGAGATAGTTGGAGGGCTGTAGAGTAACATCGGCTACTTTTTATCCGGGTACCACGCGAGCGAAGCCGCGGGCAACAGTATAATAATAGTATCTTCATAAAGCTGACAGTACCGAAAGTCGCCTTGTTAACCAGAACAAAGGATAGCTTCGATAATATCGAAATATCGGGAAGCAACAAAACTCAATAATCATGGTAATTATCCCGTTGATAACAATATTTATGTTCGTAACCATGATAGTTTCAAAAGTTATAATATGGGTGTTCGTTAGTTAAATAGGTACTTTTTAAATCAGTGAGGTACCAAATGTGTTTGGACACACTTCTGACTACTCCCTTAGTTTAGTAAGTTGACTGTTTCACGCCTCTATACAGCGATATTTGTCTGTTTGTTTGTCCATTTAAATAATATTATTTTTTATTAACAATAAGTTAACCTGTATGTACCAGACGAGACATACAATGAGCACGTAATTTTAATTTTTTATTTATGTTATAAATAACATGTAAGTTATTGTGTTGCTTGTATGACAATAAATGCCATGTATCTATCTATCTATCTTAGACATTTACTAAGGACCTAAAAATGCCTAAAGATCTGAAAGACTAAATAAAATGTCTATCGCACCTTGGGAATAGAGTCGTTATCATTAACCGGTTCCCAGACCCATTTCCACATTGCTCTCCGAAGAAGAGAGACTCGGGCTCGGGCTCGAGAGAATCCTGCTTCCGGAGCACTTTTGCGTCATGTGCACTGAACGCGTTAAGAAAACTATAGTTTACTATCAAATTAAGAATGCAAATCACACTATCACCCTAATCACACTAATATTATAAATGCGAAAGTTTGGATGTTTGGATGTATATTTACATTTTAAACTGAAAAATGTATGTTTGTTCCTCTATAACTCGACAACCACTGAACCGATTTTCCTGAAAGTTAAAATAAAGATAGATAATGACCAAGAATAGGACACAGGCTACTTTACAGGCGAGCGAAGCCGCGGACAGAAGCTAGTCCAATAATAAATTGTATAACGGCAATTTTAACCTCTGTCTCTTCGTTCCCTATATTTTTACCTTATTCCAAAGTTACAGAAAACATGCCTCGCTTCCCCTTCCCGTTATCGATGATAGAAGCAACAAACAGACCATAACCTCATAAAAGAGCACCACAAAGCCTCCATAATACCAGCAATTCAACAAAACGTCTAAGTAATTACTTCTCTCCGTCAATAAAATACTCTTTTTCCCCAACAAAAGTACTGCGCACGAGAAACGCAATGCACCAAACGAGACAAAGAAATTATTGTATCTTAACGGAATAAATGGCCCACGAGGAATGGGCCTGGTCTTAGAGGAACAATAATACAGCTTCTATAGAACCAAGGCAAGTATGAACCACTTTTGCAGACACAGAATAGAGCCACATACGCAGAATAGAAATGTAAAGGGACGGAAAAGCCTATGCCGGAAAGTGGTGCCTTTTTGTTTCGAGCGGCCATCAAGCAAACAATAAAATATAAACTTCAAGATGTATCACAAACAATATTTGTGAGAACAGTATACATAGGTACAGCTTCACTCAGTCAGAACCGTGTTATACAGGGTGAGTTTTTCAAGAGGGCCTCTAGGGACAAATCTGAAACTATTAGTAAAAGCGAAAAACACTCAAAGGAGCCTCGTAAGTGATTTCGATAAAAAGTAAATTTGCATCATTAGATTTTAAAAATAATTATTTTCTGTTGGTTAAAAAAATAAACTTTTAGTAACATTATACCATCCGATTTTGCATAGAAACGCGAATAGGAAGAATCGCGTTTGTGTAATCGATTGCATAAATCTATGCAGTGTGTCTTAGTTTGGCTCACACAATACTGAAGTTGTAAGAATCCTATAGCGCTTCTTTAGAACCTAGGATCTATTTAGTAATGTCCCTCGCCGGTCCAATACATCCTGTTTCTTGTTTTGAAGAAACTTGTTCATATGGAATGCAGTTTTAGGCTAGCAGCCAAATGGCCTGGAATATCCCAATGGAGATTTCAGTCTTAACCCGTTTATTTTCATATTTTTATATAAAGTTTAAAATTGTTAAGTTAAGAAACCTAGGGGAAATATTTTATAATCTAAAATGTTTTAAAGGTACGTAACTTTTGGCAACTGGGATTGCCTTAAGAATTAAAACTCATTATCGCAAAATCCGGCCGGGGTTGGTCGCCTTCTGCATAACACCACTCGATTGACAATTATATTGTAGTAAGAAGTAATTACATAGATATAAAATGAACATAGGAATATTATTAAACCGTTTATTAAACTAAAGAAGACCTATCAGTGGGTGAAGATGGGCTGTGCTGTGGATGATGATGATAATTAAACTGTTTTTTTTCCATATTTCCCAGTTATTTATTTAATTACCGTTTGCCAACTGAAAATGATTGCGACAAGCAATTTGTTTGAAAAGTTACCTAAAGTTTGTGTTACCTAATCGATTTACCGTTTTTGCATTTTTCATAATAGGTATAAATATATTTACTGATCAGTTTGTTTTTTTTCCCGGCAAAAGGATTTGACAAATGCAATTCCATCGTTTATGGCTCTATCGTCTGAACCAAGCATTTTGTCCCGTCGATCGCAGAACCTTTATCAGCAATTTTCCCTCCATTTTACACACCCCCATCCATATTATTTTATACCAGGGATGCACATATTTCAACTAAATGATCACGCTTTCAAAGGGGATAGCTATATTGTCTATTTTTGAATATTTTAGCATTTTTTACAAAAACTGCGCGCATGTTGACCGCGTTTGATTACTGGGGTATTTTTCTTTGTTATAATTTTCTACCGCAGGGTTTTTTGGCGTACAAATACAGTGAAAAATGATTTAATTGATGATTTTGATTAAAATAAAACACATTAATTTTATTTCCAAATGTTACTTTTATAAACTTTGAAAGTTATTGTGACAAGTAACTAAATAAAAAATAAAAAAAAAAAACTGACTTCAATGTTCTCGAGATACATTTCTGTTCATAACTCTGAAATTCCTTGACAGATCCTCAGCAAATTTTTGTGACACCAATTTAAAAGTAACAAACATCTAAAAGTAAAACCCTTTCAAACAAAAAAAATAATTATCCAAATCGGTTCAGGCGTCTTCGAGTAAACGGAGAACATACAAAAAAACTGCACAGAAAAAAAAGATTCCGACGAAATGAGAATCTCCTCCCTTTTATAAATGATAATTGATTTCGATTTTGATTTTGATTTTTATGAAGTCGGTTAAAAGGGGATTGAGAAGATAAAACAACATTTTTAACTGCAAAATAAAGCGCAATTTTTATCGCACCACGGTTCAAAAAGACCGAGCTAAAACTCTGAATAGATCACGTTATTGACAAGCTAAACATTCTATCGGACTCCATTCAGTGACATGAATAGTTTATCCTCGCCCGTAATGAAAAACTGATGGAACGCAATTTAACTGCGACCAATAAACACAAATCGACTCTTTTTCGTAATTCACTCAACCCCCCACCGGCCTGATGGACCGATGCGAGACAGTGGAAACTATTCAGTGATGTTTCTTTTCACGCGGAGTGATTGATAGTTGGGGGTTTTCGTTAATTAATTAAAATAAATTGTCTAACGACTGTAATCTGTTACAAGTAAAGCAATAAGTATCTGTGAGCGCCTGGAGCCATTCTGGTTATTAGGTTACCTGCCTACTTTATTGCCAAAATAGACAGCTTATTAGTGCGCCGTTCGAAACATGAAAAATTTCCAATTGATAGTGCAACTGACGGCGACCATTTTGTCGAATCTATCATCAAAAATAAACGAAACAAAATAGATGTAGTATGCACCATAATGAAAGGCTTAGGTACTGCTTGATTTATCGTTCCAAAATTCCTGAAACTTCTACCAGAGCAAACTAATGGACTCTGTTACCCAAAAATGTTGATCAAAGTAAGCCACTAGCTAATACTGTTTGTATTACACATACATACATAACCAAAATCATCCCTTAACTTAACACTTTTCCATAAAAGAGCTCTATTTGGCTCAGCGTCTAAGTCAATGACCATACTATAGGTAATACTTAAAGATAGCTTTGAATCTGAAGAGCTAGGTGATTCCCCTCCTTTGGCGATCAATACCGTGCAAGAAATCTTCCAAAGAGTGGGCCGGGCTTTTTTTTGCAGGCGATTTTCGCAAAAAAAGTCATGGCGGCCTAACCCGCCGGTTAAATTAGTGTAGTTACATTTAACGATATTGAAAGTTGCTCTTCTCAGTACAACTCAGCTATGGTTCAATGGAACTCATGAACAAGGTTTGGGCGGCATCAGATCGTATGTTTTGATAACGTCACTCATTAGACACGCTGTCAGGAGGATGTATGGCTGACTAACCCTTCTCTTTTTTTTATAAACTAGTGGTTCACCATAACTTCACCTGGGTTAGTAATATTAGAATGTATAGTAATTATAATCGTATGTCCGTCTGTTAAATGATGACAGAACCTTACAAATTGGTGCAGTCTGGCTTAGAAAATCTCCTCGGAATTCAATTCAAAACTTTCCCCCTTTCTTTATATTAACAAGTCTAATTGGCGAAATACAAATAAACATTTATTTGTTGAAACTAAGAAAATAGTACAAAGCTACTAAAAAGCTACTGGCAAACAAAAATCCGCTATCAGCGTAAACCTCAAGAGACAAGAACAAAACAAAGAGCATTGTCTTCAATTCGCATAAAAGTTAGAGTCGGTGTGCAATCCAATCTTTTGCAGCAAAAACGTTGAATCTGCTACTTTTGCAATAGTACAGATATACAGTAGGACAATTCAGTGCTGAACGGATTAGCTTTACGTTTCAATTTTATTTGTATTAATTTTTAGCTTAGATTTTAAATTTTATTTAATTAAAAAAAAATGGAAAACAATTTTAGCAATATGAGCTATCTGCAGATCGTTTTCAACGATATTTGCTTAGCTGGTTGTAATGTATTTTGTAAAGTTATGTAACTACATAATGTAGTGTAGTTCAGTTTTTGTAACTAAATGTAGGTACCTACCATCACAAAGTAAGCAAAATATTATTTTTAAAATTTCCAACAGTGGAATAAAACAGATAAAAATAAATTTTAATATTTTCCAAATAGGTACACTAAAAACATTGTTACTTTTTCAATATGTTTGAACTTTTTTGTCCAATGAAAACAAAACATTGTGACTCACGTCCGTTCGTGAAAATTCTTAAATCCATATTGCTTGTTAGCTTTTTCATACTGTATTTATATTTTCTGTATTCATTTGTACTAAGCAGACGCAAGCATGGCGTGGCACGATGGTCCCGAATTTAGTGCTCCATACACATAGAAACCGAAACTCGATTTTTTAATTTTTTTTTATTGGGTATTGTTCTAGTACACTATTCTTATTCAAATATGTAGGTACAGTCACCATAGCAAGTTTCATGACGGAATAAAAAAATATTTAGTTTTTTTTTGTATGGAGGAGAACACATAAATTGGATTATCTCTCGACTCTTAGAAACTCAAAGGCTGCCGCTTATAGAGGGTGTACATCCACACGAGGCCGTCCTCATAAGCTACCAACCTTGCACGGCTGGGCACGGTTTTGGCGCCCAGAGCAAACTGAATATTCGAAAATTTGCCAACTACACCAAAACTAGAATTTCGTAAATGTTTGCATGGTAGATTGTTCTAATTCACTATTTTTATCTAACTATGTAGGTACAGTCACCATAGTAAGCTTTACGTAAGAAAAAAAAAATATTTAATCTTTTTTTGTGTATAGATGAAAACACTTAATGTGGATTTTCTCTCGACTCATAGAAACTCAAGGGCTGCCGCTTATACAGGGTGTACACACACATGAGGCTGTCCTCATAAGCTACCAATCTTACACGTCTGGGCACGGTTTTGGCCAAAAAACGAATAATTCGAAAATTTTACAGCAATACCGAAACCAAGATTTCAAAAAAGTTTGCATGGGGGATTGCTCTGATACACGATTTTTATCTAAAAATGTAGGTACAGTCACCATAGCAAGCTTTATGACGGAATAAAAAAATATTTAGTTATTTTTGTATGGAGCAAAACACTTAAATTGGATTATCTCTCGACTCTTAGAAACTCAAGGGCTGCCGCTTATACAGGGTGTACACCCACATAAGGCCATCCTCATAAGCTACCAATCTTGCACGGCTGGGCACGGTTTTGGCGCCCAGAGCAAACTGAATATTCGAAAATTTGTCAACTACACCAAAACTAGAATTTCCTAAATGTTTGCATGGTAGATTGTTCTAATTCACTTTTTGTATCTAACTATGTAGATACAGTCACCATAGTAAGCTTTGCGTAAGAAAAAAAAATATTTTGTCATTTTTTGTGAATGGATGAAAACACTTAATTCGGATTTTCTCTCGACTCATAGAAACTCAAGGGCTGCCGCTTATACAGGGTATACACACACATGAGGCTGTCCTTATAAGTTACCAATCTTGCACGTCTGGGCACGGTTTTGGCACCCAGAGCCAAAATAAAAATAATTAAAAAATTTTACAGCAATACCGAAACCAAGATTTTAAAAAAGTTTGTATAGGGGATTGCTCTAATACATGATTTTTATGTAAAAATGTAGGTACAGTCACCATAACAAGCTTCATGACAGAAAAAAAAACTATTTAGTTCTATTTTTGTGTGGAGGGTAACACTTAAATTGGATTATCTCTCGACTCTTAGAAACTCAAGAACTGCCGCTTATACAGAGTGTACACCCACATGAGGCCGTCCTCACAAGCTACCAATCTCGCACGGCTGGGCACGGTTTTGGCGCCTAGAGCCAAATGATTATTTGAAAATCTATAAACTACACCGAAAGAAAAATTCAAAGCTTGCTGTCGTGACTGTACCTACATATTTAGATAAGAATAGTGTATTAAAGCAATCTCCCATGCAATCCCCCATGCAAACATTTACGAAATTCTAGTTTTGGTGTAGTTGACAAATTTTCGAATATTCAGTTTGCTCTGGGCGCCAAAATCATGCCCAGCCATGCAAGATTGGTAGCTTATGAGGACGGCCTCATGTGGGTGTACACCCTGTATAAGCGGCAGCTCTTGAGTTTCTAAGAGTCGAGAGATAATGCAATTTAAGTGTTTTCCTCCATACAAAAAAAAAACTAAATATTTTTTTATTCCGTCATGAAGCTTGCTATGGTGACTGTACCTACATTTTTAAATAAAAATCGTGTATCAGAGCAATCCCCCATGCAAACTTTTTTGAAATCTTGGTTTCGCTATTGCTGTAAAATTTTCGAATTATTAGTTTTTTGACCAAAACCGTGCCCAGACGTGCAAGATTGGTAACTTATGAGGACAGCCTCATGTGTGTGTATATCCTGTATAAGCGGCAGCCCTTGAGTTTCTATGAGTCGAGAGAAAATCCGAATTAAGTGTTTTCATCCATTCATAAAAAATGACAAAATATTTTTTTTTCTTACGCAAAGCTTACTATGGTGACTGTACCTACATAGTAAGATACAAATAGTGAATTAGAACAATCTACCATGCAAACATTTACGAAATTCTAGTTTTGGTGTAGTTGACAAATTTTCGAATATTCAGTTTGCTCTGGGCGCCAAAACCGTGCCCAGCCGTGCAAGATTGGTAGCTTATGAGGATGGCCTTATGTGGGTGTACACCCTGTATAAGCGGCAGCCCTTGAGTTTCTAAGAGTCGAGAGATAATCCAATTTAAGTGTTTTGCTCCATACAAAAATAACTAAATATTTTTTTATTCCGTCATAAAGCTTGCTATGGTGACTGTACCTACATTTTTAGATAAAAATCGTGTATCAGAGCAATCCCCCATGCAAACTTTTTTGAAATCTTGGTTTCGGTATTGCTGTAAAATTTTCGAATTATTCGTTTTTTGGCCAAAACCGTGCCCAGACGTGTAAGATTGGTAGCTTATGAGGACAGCCTCATGTGTGTGTACACCCTGTATAAGCGGCAGCCCTTGAGTTTCTATGAGTCGAGAGAAAATCCACATTAAGTGTTTTCATCTATACACAAAAAAAGATTAAATATTTTTTTTTTCTTACGTAAAGCTTACTATGGTGACTGTACCTACATAGTTAGATAAAAATAGTGAATTAGAACAATCTACCATGCAAACATTTACGAAATTCTAGTTTTGGTGTAGTTGGCAAATTTTCGAATATTCAGTTTGCTCTGGGCGCCAAAACCGTGCCCAGCCGTGCAAGGTTGGTAGCTTATGAGGACGGCCTCGTGTGGATGTACACCCTCTATAAGCGGCAGCCCTTGAGTTTCTAAGAGTCGAGAGATAATCCAATTTATGTGTTCTCCTCCATACAAAAAAAAACTAAATATTTTTTTATTCCGTCATGAAGCTTGCTATGGTGACTGTACCTACATATTTGAATAAGAATAGTGTACTAGAACAATCCCCAATAAAAAAAAATTAAAAAATCGAGTTTCGGTTTCTATGTGTATGGAGCACTAAATTCGGGACCATCGTGCGTGGGTCTAAATGGACCACCTTGGGGTAGCTTTTTATTTGAAAGGAAACGAGTAAAGGTTAAATAGTACAAAATCAAAACGTTGTTTATCTTACATTGTTTGGATCCGAAATGTATACCTTGCCCGGAAATACTCATTTTTCATTGATCATCAATGGCTTTCACCAAAAAATTCTTAGTACTGTTAAATGTGGGTCCAATATATATTTCTGGAAATCTGTATGTGCTCCAAAGGATATAACAGAGTCGTGATTTGTGGCTATTTCATTGATTTCAATCACTTGACCAATTTTTCTAAAAGTTACAAAATCAAACTTGTAAGTTTATTGGTTGGCATAGTTTCAATCGTGCAAATCGGCCACTAGCTCATACGAACTTACTGAGGCAAAATGTCTGTTGTTGCTGAAAATAGGACCCAAAACGCTACTACAAACTAAGTTGAGAAGCCATTCAAACAGTGATCCACAAATAACTGCTTAGAGATCTTTTAGTTCATAATTATAGAAATAACTTGAGTTTACTGTCCAGTTTACGACAAGTGCAACGAATATAATGCGAGAGGCGAATTGTTGCAGCACATGTCGCGTGCTTGACACCCTGCATGTTCATACTTCTGTTAAGAACTCGGTATTTGATATATACTTACTTAGAAAGTTTACTTTGATATGATAATCTAGTTTTTTTTTCTCTCTTAATTTATTTTGTTTAGGAACTTAGATGATAATAATGGTTGGTAGAACACTCGTACAAACTTTCTATAAGTACCTACGTAAGTAAAAATCTAATGGCATGCAAACATAAAATACTAGCTTCCGCTCGCGGCTTCGCTCGCATGGTACCCGGATAAAAAAGTAGCCAACGTCCTATTCCCGTTAGTTTTTTTTTTTTTAGCCAAATCGGTTCAGAAAATAAATTGTTTATCTATTGAGCACCAAAGTGTACATTACAGAAATGCCTAGGGATACCTACATAATTTCTTAGCATAAGGAAGTAACAGTGGTTGTCGAGTTATAGAGGAACAAACATAGGTAGGTACAGTCAGCGTCATCAATCGGTATCCCCCTATTGATTTTAACGAGGACCCTTTTCATTTCAACTTTGGATTTCAGTCGGATTTGCTAGTATACTTATGGATATCTAATTTCGCTCGAGTTCCTATACTAGCAAATCCGACTGAAATCCAAAGTTGAAATGAAAAGGGACCTTGTTAAAATCAATAGGGGGATACCGATTGATGACGCTGACTGTACATCCAAACTTTTGCATTTATAATATTAATGTGATTAGTGTGATTAGTGATATTTACCCATACTTATCTATCGTAAACTGAAAAGTAAGTAAATTATATTTGAACTTATTTATGCATCTGGTAACCGAGACCAACAGGGAGGTTCAAATCGTTCAGTTGCTTACACCTCTAGTTATCATCGTAATAACACTTCAAGCTAACCTACGAATTCCGTAGTCCAGCGAGGCTAAAAAGGCCGCCATAGCAGAATCAGAATAGGAATTGCAATATTATGTTCTTGTCACTCTCAGTCTATGAAAAGAGACGGCATATAGTTCAATTCCTATTTTGATTCAGCTGTAACGGTCTTTTTAACCCCGCTGATCCTGTGAAATGCAATAAATCAAAGAATATCAAACACGCTTACCTAACTACAACTACGTGGAATAGCGAGGTTTCAGAAAAAACTTGCGTCATATAAACTCGGTGCCAAGTCGGCAGGTGCATTTTATCACTTCTTTTCTCTCTCTCATGAATATTACCATTGCGTCTTCAAGAAGCACACACAATCTGGAAAGTTCTACTTACGTGATTTTTATCTTGTAACCTCTAAAGATTGATATTCTGAAAATATTTTACTTAAGTACATAATAAGTGTGAAATGCGACCGCGAGGAGTAACCTTGCCGCATCTCCCTCCTTACCCAGATGAAGATTCTCCGGATGAATCGAAACATTGTCGGTATCTGAATCGACGATATTTTTACGTGAGCAAGTCCCGTGTGTTAAAATAATGTCTAGTACAGTACAACTCACGAAAGTTTAGAAAGTGAAATAAGTACATGTTTTTTTTCTCAACCTGTTTCGTCCCACTGCTGGGCAAAGGTCTTCCCCAAACTTTTCCTACTGTCTCTATCTAAGCCAAGTCCCACCATCCTTCGTCGAAGGTGACAAGATCGTCCCGTCAACGTAGAGATATTAGTAAGCCCTTACTTATGAAAGATGTTTAAGGTTGAATAGTGGTTAAACAACGTCCTGCCTCTTTTTGTCACTATCCACAAATAAAGACAGGAAGTTGTTTAACCAGTGTTCAATTTTAACCATCTTTCATAAGACCCATACTGTACAGTTCGTATTTTTAAACAAAACAGTTGCTTTAGGAAGATTACTAGCGTTAAGTTTAAGAATGTTTTTGGAGTGTTTTTTTACTAAAAGTAATCTACTTCACTCCTCTCCATATTTTTCGCAGTCAGTGTTTTATAGTCTAGAAGTTTTCTCTAAAAATTACATGAAAGCAGTGTTTTATATTTATAACATGACCCGCTCCGTGCCACAGAACTGCATTATAAGTATTCTTGGAGTTTTCGTGCATTTGCTTGGTTTATTTTTTAAGTTTAGAACTACTTGAGAAAATCTAAACTATTTAATTCGAGCCTATTCGAGCATACCAACATAATGAAGTGGGATTCTAAAGTTTTATATTTGAGGCCATAATTTTTTTTTTTATTAGATTCGTGTTCCATATTACTATTTTTAAGCTAATAAACTAACAAGTGAATTCAAATGTTAAAAATCCATTGAGCTAGTATTTAGGGTGATGGAGTCTGATAGCCTCAAACTTTATTATGTAAAGCATCACCAAATCACACTAATATTATAATTGAGAAAGATTTTTCGGGCGTCAGCTAATGTTCTATAATTATATTCAAAACTCTTCTGAAAAAATATATTTCGTCTGTGAACATAGAACTATGGTCTGAATGTGTGTATTTCAGAAGTAGTGATATCTGTATGGTACCTATATCTTGTATCAATTTCTCCTACGAGTAGGAAAAATCCCCATAAAGTCCAGTCAATTATCTACTGCAAACAGGCAATCTGTCTGTCATTGGCTCAGCTATTGCGGACTGGGTGGATGACGAGGGGGACATTACTCTGACTAATCAAATTCTAATATTTGATTGTGTTTCCAACTTGTGACATATTTTTCGTAGATTACCACAATTCAAAAATAAGATATTTATAAGTACACGGTAAAAAATCAGTAGGTATTACAATAATACTTATCCCTCCTTACTTATGAAAGATGTTTAAAGTTGAACACTGGTTAAACAACGTCCTGTCTCTATTCGTCACTATCCACAAATAAAGACAGGACGTAACTTCATGTTAAAGTTTAGCACTACTTATTACTTTGAAGGTTTCTTTAAAAGACCATGTTGCAGTCCTTACGTTTATCTCATTTGTACTAAGCTTCATACAGCCGTAAACCCTTTCGTTACTTTTGTTCCAAAGCATGTTTCCAAAGATTTTTTGTAACATTCAATCCAAATCTACTTGGAACCCGTACTCCTTCACAAGTACAAATGTTACAATAGACACTCAACAACATCATACAATGGTACTCGTAACGCGATATCGACTCATTGTGAACCATTTGAGTACTGTATTCAGTTACAATATTGTTCTCACAACGCAGGTGTCTGTGAGTTTAAAGAACTGTTTATATCTTCAGAAATTGAGCAGCCTCATTAGCACGGGCGTTGAATTGAAACATTTGAATTACTATGTATTTATACACACGTCAGCGCTTTTAAAACACGACGTTTTTTATCAAATTATGATCAACTAGCTGCTACCCGCGGCTTCGCTCGCGTGGTACCCGGATAAAAAGTAGCCTATGTTACTCTCCAGCCCTCCAACTATCTCCACACAAAAAATCACGTCAATCCGTCGCTCTGTTTTGACGTGAAAGCAGGACAAATAAACAAACAAATAAACACACTTTCATATTAATATGGGTACGGATTTTAAGGACAGTGGGCTTTTAAATTGAATTTGATTTTTCAATACGCCAACCTTGAGGTTTAACGCAACGTTTTTTTAACTCTCTTACAAACGAGGCCTAACATTCACGTAGCGTGCCAGACATCGACAGACGATGACAGACATTGTCGGTCGTGGCTGCTCTCAAACAAAAGACTAAGCACTGCACGGTCAGGACCGTGCAGTGTCTGTCTGTCTGTGTCGTAACAGGTTACGATCCAGCTAGCGTAACGTAGCCGCACAGACACGGACAGACACGCACTGCACAGACAAAATTATTTGCGCGAATACTGTGTCTGTCCGTGTCTGCGCGACCCGTGTCTGTGCGGCTACGTTACGTTAGATAATGAATACGTTCATATAAACTGTATATAGGAGAATATTATTTTGTCTGGCACGCTACGTGTCTGTTACGCTCAATGTTAATAGATATAAACAGTCCTTAAAACAGTTTTTTAAGTAAAACTTCCATAAGCACGCTTGACTTGGGGAGTAAGCTGGTAAATGTGTGACGAGAGAAGTTTTACTTCAGTCGTGTGGTCTAAAGCACACACGTTGTTTTTTTTTTTTTGAACAAATATTCATATTTAAAACATAATATAACTTAACAATATAATTGTGGTTCTTAGGTAGGTACTTATGAACCACGCTATTTAACGATCACTATAAACACTGTCTTTATTTTATTAAAATTCTAACTTTGTTACAAAATGTCTTTTATTATTACTGAAAATGGAGTGTAATAACTGATATCTGTAGAAAATATTGTTTTAAATGATAGTGGGCAAACTTCACCCAGAGCCGCCAGCAATGTAATTAATATTACTCGAAAGACCTAACAAAACTAAGCATTTTTTATTATCGACGCATTAAAATCTATCCCGGGGGTCACTAGATAAATTCATGTTTGTACCTACCTAACCTGAGTAGTAGGTACTAGATTGTATGGCAACGGGGCAAAATATTATTTTTTCGACGAGAGTGCTATTTTGAATACAGAATGGAGCAAGGGATGCTAGAGTTGAAACCCGAGCGCAGCGAGGGATTCTAGATTAGAATCCTGAGCGCAGCGAGGGATTCAAAGGGCGTCATCGGAAATAGGAGATTGTTACACATGGATTGAAAGTAACCTACCTAGGTACGAGATGATTTGGCGCACGAGCGAAGCGAGGGCGCTAATAGTTCGAGAGCCTAAACAGGTTATTCACATCTATCTTGAAAGAGCTATTAACACGCTGAGACGCTATGGCCGCATCGCCGGCCACGTGGCCAAACAGTTCGTATTGAAATGTATGACAGATAAATCACTTGGCTACGGTCTGATGATCCTGAATGATCCTGCATAATCCTGATCCCGTGATCCTTATCCTGTAAACCTGATCCTACGTGATCCTAATCCCGTGATCCTGATCTTCATCTTATGGTAAATAGAAATGTCAAATATAGCTGACAAAGACGACATGGCTCAATAGAAATGTCAAATAGTAGAATGTGATTTATTTAATACTTTGTCAGCAGGGAAAATCGTTTCCCAGGGAGAATTGCTTCCCGGGACGCAAAAGTACTGTTTTTATCCCTCTGTTCAGGTAACTTCAAGCGTACTTTCCGAACATGAGAAATGAAAAATAAATACTCAAGAGACTTTCTGATAAGCCTCACATTATTTTAAAATAAAAAAACATCCCAATAAATCGAGACTTTCATAGCTCTAATTATAATCATTTTAGCTTTTTTGTAAGTTAAACCTTTTCGACTTAAAATAAATAGAGAACCCTCGGACAGAATTTGATGCGAATTGGCACAGAGAAACAAGGCTTTGATACCTTCTAAGCAAAAGTAGTATAAGCTGTGGTGGCCGTGGGTCCATACATTTATGCCCAAAAATGCAGCAACAGCCATTTTAACCTCTCTTTAAGTTAAACCTATTCGACTCAAAATAAATAGAGAACCCCGGGACAGAATTTGATGCGCATTGGCACAGAGATACAAGGCTGTGATACCTTCAAAATAAAAGTAGTCTGAGCTGTGGCGGCCGTGGGTGAAGTGCCCATATATTTTTGCCCACACTCGTTTAAAAAAAAACTGTAATTTGAAACGGAAGCTACAACTCAAAGTCTATGAACAAAACTTAACGAACAATTTTATTTCATTAGATTTATGTATTCAGCAGAGCTTTTTGTTACCCGATCTGTTGTGTAGGCGGTAATGTGTTCGTAGTATAATGTGACACCTTTACACAAAAGAGGTTTACAGAAAATGTGCAGTTACCATTGAATAAGTATCAAATTATATACAGATATATATTATATACAGATTAGACCCACGCAATATCTCTGGAGTCATATTTATAAAAAAAAAAGAAGAAAGTGTTACTATAAAAATATTATACCTACTTACCTACCTTGGTAGCGTGTGGTAGCGTGGCGAGCAAACTATTTATTACTATTGAATTTTTCTAATTACTATCAAGTACAAAAACCCTTCATTCGTATTCTGTAAATAGTGAACGCCAGCGTCTTCGCCCGCGTGGAATACTATTTTTTATCCCACGGGAACCATAAACTTTTCCAAAATAAAAAGTAGCCTATGCTATTCCAGAACCTAAACTATATACCTACATTGCAAATTTCATCAAAATCGGTTAAGTAGTTATGGGGATACGAGGTAACAAACATTCACATACACACACACACACACACACATACGGACTTTCGCCTTTATAATAATTAATAGGATTCTAAATACATTTTGCGTTTTTGCTTTTGTTTATAAATTGCGCAAACCTTTTGCCTCTGCCTATAGAGTTTTCCCATTTTATTTCGGGAATAAATACACGTGTTACACCAAACTTCCTGATGACACTTTGATGGATTTTTGAACTGAGGTTTTGTTGGAATAATTTCTTTAGGAGCTTTGTTTGTTTTGTAAATCATGAACGACCCACGAAAATAGAATTTATCCAGGAGTTCTTTTACTTTGTCTCTTGTACTATAAATATCTGGGCTATCGAGCTCTGCTCGGGTGCAAGTAGAGAAAAATTAAAAAAAAAAGAAAAAGGAAGAAAAAAAAAATCTTTCATTGGTTGAGATCCGAAGTCGCAGCCTTCGTCTAGACGGCGGACACCCTATCCACTTAGCCACTTTAGTCTCCACGTATTTTGTGAAATTACGAAACTGGTAGATCTTTTTGCGTGAAAATGCCGAGAAAACGAATTTTCCTAGACATGAGACCAGTTATTTAAGATATGTATCCAAAAAAAAACAACGTAAAAAAAAAACAACGTAAATGGTGTCGAGAACATTCCATAAAGTTCCCGTCGTGACTCAGCACCAGGCAATAGGAGCAATAAATTTAGGGAGCTTATGAAAAAACTTCCAATATCAAGACTACGCTCAACTTGAACTCTTGTTCTGTTTCCGTGATTTGGCGTTATTATGAGCTCGTGACAATTAAATAAAATAAATATTAAATAAATATTGCTGGACATTTCACACAGCATCATGTAGTCCCAAGCTAAGCAGAGCTTGTGTTATGGCAACCACATGACTGATATACCTACTACTTAAATACATTTTTAGGGTTCCGTACCTTAAAAGGTAAAAAAAGGAACCCTTATAAGATCACTTTCTTGTCCGTCTGTCTGTCTGTCTGTCTGTCTGTCTGTCTGTCCGTCTGTCTGTCCGTGTGTCACCATCGATTATCTCAGGAACGGGTAGAGCTAGCAAGTTGAAATTTATACCATATACTAAAGTCTATAGTCCCTATTGTGAGTATAAAAATCAAGGTCCTGAGTCAACACTATAAAAAGATATAGGCAAATTTAGGTTTTCGTGAAAACTTGTGAGTACCAAAACTTACCTTAATTATCAATTTTTTTTATTTTTCGGAACTTTTCCTTTACTTGTGCTGGAAGACCTTGCTTGTAACCAAAATTGACAATTCTAGGTCAACCGGAAGTACCCTAGAGGTTTTGGGTCGAAAACCTAAATGGTAGTTCCCGTTGACCTAGAATAACGAAATTTGGGAAAAAGCAAGGTCTTATAGCACAAATAAAGGAAAAATTCTAAAAAGTTAAACAAGTTGAAAATTAAAGGGTGTTCCCATACATACATAGTTGACGCCAATTAAAATTGTCCTCCGAGTTGTATGGGTGCTCATACAATTAAGCGGACTAGCTTAAGTGGCACCATGGCTAGGTACGGAACCCTCGGCGTACGAGTTCGACTCGCACTTGACCGGTTTTTTTTTTGTAAATACATACATAGTATAGGTACATAGAAAACACCCAGACCCGAGACAAATATTTGCAGATCATACAAACATTTGTCCCGCGGCGGGGATCGAACCCGCAACCTCTTGCGTCACAGGCGGGCCTTCACCCACTGCGCCACAGAGGTCGTCAAATTATCTAAATAGATGCTTGCATGGCATAAGTATAATTTGAATTCTTCTACACTTCTTTTTATTTATGAAATAAAAGATCTACTTACTTATTTCTTAAATAAAAAGAAGTGTAGAAGATGAATTTAGGAAGAATATTCAGTTTATTTGCCTGTGGTTAAGATTTTTGCGACCCATTTTGACTGTAGATAGTTCTCAAAAATCAGCCGAGTGTTAGAAAGAGCAAGCAGTTTGTTTTCAAAACGCCTACTAAGATGTAGGTACTCTTTCGTTCAAAGTTTATTTTTGTCCACATGATGATGATAATGATAAGTGTATAGATAATAAAACATCATTTCTGATGATAAAGGATGATGTTGATACACACCATAACAAAACAATCCGTCTTCATTCTGACCAAATGTTATGTTTGTACATGTAGAAGGCTCTAAATAACGGACCGACCCCTGAAAAAATCAGGAATTACCTCCTGCCCCTCCCCTTCCCCCCTCACCTCCCCCCCCCCCCGGCAATACCCGCGTGGACTTTTATCGGTAGGTTTATTGCACAATATATCCTGGGACCCTTGTTACGGCCCCGACGAACTTAACCGGGAAGTAAGTACCCTCTGGATAACTGTTATTTTTTATAGGTTATATTTTGAAGGGATAATAGTATAGACATTTAAAGCATTAACTCTGTAAAGTTAATGTTTACAAGCATACGTACAATAACAAAAATAAAACAAAATATAGGTAATATCGTAAATTTTTTAACAACGTGTATTATCAACATTTAATTGTTTTATAATTATGACGTCTGAATGCCAGTTATTAGTATTTATAATAGCAAAAAAGTAGAACCAAAATTTACATTAAAAATTAATTGACTGTTTTGTTTTAATTTGTACATTTTTATGAAATCTGTGAGTGCTTTAGACCATTTTGGTGTGAACACTTACAATACCAATCATTTCATAAGAAAGCATCATTTTCAGCTTCCCTTCCCCTCCCAATTATTTGTTCTCATTTGATCCCCATGATACTAGTGATACTAGTGGCTCTATGAGCTGTAGACATCACGAGTCTGTGTTTGCATAGCAAGAAATTAAAAGTCAACAATTTAGTACATTTTTAGGAGTTATTCTGCTCATCACGCATCAGATCCTCATCAGATCTTCACCAAAGTTTTATAAGACAGAACAGACAGACAGACAGACGGCGGTCAAAAGAAAGTATTTTTGTCCAAGCTGAAGCGCAAACGTTTTGCTCGCTCGGTCAATTAAGTACTGCATCAAGACCGCATCTGATCCGTGAAATAAGAAATAAAAAAAAAACCAAAAACATACATACAGCCGAACATAGAACCTCCTTCTTTTTGGAAGTCGGTTTAAAATGAGAAGATTCGCATAGTCCAATAGTTAAATACTCTGTGGTTACTAGCTACAGCTGGGACGATTTTTACCTCGTATATAAAACATGTGTGATATTGGAGGGAACGGCCCGGTTATGATGGGGAATCGCTTGAAGAGCGGATTTATTTTGGTGGTGTAAATCTACAAAAGATTGGGCTCTCCGTGAGGTCAATTTATTTCTGGCTTACAGAAAATTGGAAAGGTGGGAAGATAAAAGAAAATTTCGTCTGGAAGTTTGAATAATATATGTTAAACTAGCGAACGCCCGCGGCTTCGTCCCCGTGATCACTATTATTTTATCCCACCGTATCTATACGTGGTATCTATCTATTGGCGATCTGTAGTCTCTGCCTACCCCTATGATGGGATACAGGCGTGAATTTATGTATGTATGTATCTATACGTTTTTTCAGCGAAAAAACGTCACTTTCCAAATTCTGAATGCATTCCGAGAAGGTCTAAAATGCATTGCTAATCTGATTTTGAAAACATTGTTCTAAGTCAGTGGTAGGTAATTACCCCCACGGGGGTAAAAAAGCTTTTTTAAAGGGGTAATAGAACGAAAAATAATCGTAACTAAAAGGAGAGGAATTTTAAGATCAAAACAAAAAAATTTAAACGGGGGTAAAATCTGTTTAATCCTCATTGTGATAGGGTAACAAGGTTGAAAAGGCTAGGAGCCACTATCCTAAGGAACATTTTTTTTTTATTCTAGATACTTAGACCTTTGTTTAGCCACAATCTCACATGATGGTAAGCGACGATGTGGCTGACGATGGATCACAAAGGCCTAGAAGAAATATTGTTGAAATGAGCGTGTAACAATGTAGAACGTAATTCTTTGCCCAACCAGATCCAAGCGCACGTCTAAACTATAATTTCTCATCTTCCCGTAACTCACGGATACTGTCTACGAGCGTGTAGCACGAATATTGAACTTTATAACGCCGAATAAGTGGCTACTGCCTTACAAACAAAAGGTGCTATTATACTATAACATTTACGATTTGCAATCCTTTAATATTTAGAGAAAAGGAAAATCATGGTTTCATGGCAAAAATGAAAACAAAAATATGTCACAATACTAAACAAGATGTCTTTAGAACTATAGAGAATTGATATAAAACAAACCTATTTCTTGCTACAAATAATTATAGTTATAATTACTAGTGGCTCAGTGAGCTGTAGACCTCGCGAGTCTATCCTTGCATAGCTTAAATTTAAAACTGAATAAATATTCACAATTCTCTAGTTTTGTGATGAGAAGGTGGTCCTACTAGGTGCTCCATCAATTCATACCCAGTAGTTAAAGGGCCGATTCTACTTCCACTGGTAGAAATCTAAAAGTGAGCAATTTACTTCATTTTGAGGAACTATTCTGCTCATCACGCTGAAGATACTCATCAGATCCTCACCAAATATTTATTAAAACTAACTTAAAGTTACAACCTTTCAAATAAATAATAACCATCGAATAACGGATGTCGTAAGGCGGATATATCCTTTAGCCCCTTTTTTGTCCCTTTTTGAAGAAAGTACCACCCCAATCAAAAATCCCTGATGATTATAAAATTCTATAAAATTATTAAACCTGCTCACGAAACACGAGAATTGGTTGAGAAATGCGACCTGTAGAGGAGAACATACAGACAGACGTCTGACCGACTGACAGACAACAAACGAAAGCATTTTTGTCCAAGCGGAAGCAGAGACGCTTCGCTCGCTCGGTCAATTATAGTATTAATAATGTATTAAGTTTGCATGTTGTTGTTTAAAACACACTTCAACTACTAAAATACTAAATCGATAAGCTATAATGATGTTCAGTCTCCTCATGACCATGACTGACTCATGCATGACCATTGTCTGGTTAAAACATCGTACATGGTAAATAATGCCATAAAAATCATATCAATGTGATTATTTGAAAATTCCCGTTGTGCAAGCATCCTATTCGAATAAGCATATAAAAATTCCAGAAAGGTACGTCTGAAACACAAAACGGTATCGACCGAACGACACATGCACACGGCGTGACGGAAATTTTAACTGATACCGCAGAGATGGACACAGTTCACGAACTAGCAGTAGGCTATCTCTTAGCTGCCTCTCCTAAGATATGGTGGCGTATTGATCTGATGTACAGTATCACACTAATCACACTATCACATTACTAGTGGCTCTGTGAGCTGTAGACCTCGCAAGTTTGTCTTTGTATAGTTTATAAAACTAAATAAATGTTCACAAACAGAAAAAAAACCATCGAAATCGGATGTCATAAGGCGGAGATATCCAGAAGCCCCCTTTTTGCCCCTTTTTGGAGGAAGTTTCCACCCAATCAAAAATTCCCGTCTGAAAGAAAAAATAAGTATAAAATTATCAAACCTGCTCAAAATTTCACGAGAATTGGTTTAGAAATGCGACAAACGAAGGCGGACAAACGAAAGCATTTTTGTCCAAGCCGAAGCAGAGACGTTTCGTTCGCTCGGTCAATAAATGCGAAAGTTTGGACGTTTTGAAAGATGGATGGATGGATGAATATGTTTGATCCTCTATAACTCGACAACCATTGAACGATTTAGCTTAAATTTTAAATATAGATAGATAATAACCGGGAATAGGACATAGGCTACTTTTTATCCGGGTACCACGCGAGCGAAGAAAACAGGTTGTGCCGACCCCACTTAGCGTGGGATAAGGGCTGGAGAATGATGATGACCACGCAAGCGAAGCCGCGGGCGGAAGCTAGTTTCAGTATAATATTTTTGTAAGTCTACAGTTTTCATACTGAATAATTTAAACTACGCGTAAGGATAATCGTTAGTGTTGGCGCGTCCCACTCGCGTTATGTCGCGATCGGACGGAAGGAGAGCTTTAATTGCTTCATCTGGGTGAACTGCGCTATCCGGGTAATGCTGTTATCCGGGTTAAACTGTTATCCGGCTCAAGGGGTTGGAAGTTTTAAACAACGGCCTGTTTACTAATAGCCATCATGAAATTGAGTTTTAATTTGATATCGTCTTCTTCCATTGAAAATTATGATTGCTTTTAAATATCACGCAAAGGAGTTTTGTTATGAAATTGCCTTACTGCCAACGACGTGGTTTTGATTCTTACTGATAGTAACTAATCTAGATCAGTTTGAACGATCTAAATTGTGTTGATTTTAGTATTTATTGCATTTTGATTGAGATAAACCAAGATCTTCTAAAATATTAATAAGATTTGACGGTATGTTCTAATATTTTGAAAGATAAATAATAGTCCGTTCGACCTTAACATGTTTTTTCTTCGTCACTCTCATATCAATGAAAAGAGATGGCAAAGCAGCTGTTTAAGCTACTAGGAAACCTGTAAGTGCAGTACGAGTCACTCTTCTTTTAGAACAATTTATTTGCTTTGATTCTTCACGGTGTTGATCGCGAAAGAGAATCGCCTAACTCTGTAGACATTTTAAGTGGTCACAGAAGTTCTACGGAATAAATGATTTTTAATTTTTTTTCTAGTACTTACGAAGTATTTTTAGGAGTTGAGAAAAATAAATTAAAATGTTTGTTATTTCTCAAACTAAACGAGTTTACGAGTTAGCTTGACCCGCAGCATTTTCTTCTAATTGCGTCGTATTACTGCCACAGTGCAAATAAAGCCAGTTGTTTTACTGCAACGCGAGCATTGTGTCAGCGCTGCAGCGTTTATGTGTGGCTAGAGAGCAAATGGACAAGGTGCTGTAAACGCAGATGCAGTAAGTCATCTTCATCGTTTGTTCAATCATTGCATCTTTTTTCAAATACAAATGAATCCAGAGAGAAAAGGCTAGAGTAACTAATTGCTAGATCTTTGAAATGTAGCTTTTTGTTTCATAATGATTTAATTAAAAGGATTTATCCTAGATGTAATTATCACTAGTTAAAATTTTTTTTTTTCAAATTATAAAGTTATGAGGAATGTCCAGCATTCGCGTCTAAGACAAACTAAATAATGGTTTTTAGACGTTTTTACACTACTATTTAAAAGTTTTTTTAAATGTATAGGTACCTAAATAAATAAAAAGTTGCGTTGCTTAACTTTTAAATATTTTAAAACACCTTTTTGAAGAACTATACACAAATGGCAGCAGTTTTTCATGTATTGTACGTGTAATAAAAGCGGTAACCTTCTGAAAATGGGGGTTCATCCCCCCATTTGTATGTAAAGTATACCTTCTATAACTTTTTGTAACGGGCGCCGGCGTAGAGAATATACTTTGAATTTTTGTACTGTGGCTTAGTTAGGAAAATATACAACAATCATAAAAAGCTTTCTGGGTTAAAAATATTAAATTTAAAACTTTGGTCGTATAATTTAGGTTGTAGACTGAACTTATTTCAAAGTTATACGACCTAAATTATTTGGTAATCTTCTCATTTTTATATGAACTAGAAAATTGTTGATTTAAGTTGAAGCCTAATCTCATATTTATTTAGCTTTTATTATGTGCAAACACTGCAGACAGAGAAGCAAGTTTAATAATAATATGACGCCTAAGGCCGTTTGTCCACCGCCGCCGTCACCGTCACGTCAACGAGAACGAGATGACGGCGCCGAGGTAGCGACCATACATTTACTATAGCCGCCTGTCCACCAGAAGACCGTCACGTCATCTTGATCTCAGCCAGAAATAATCTCATTGACGGTGACGGTTCGGTGACGGCGGCGGTGGACAAACGCTCTAAAGGTCCATTTACACAATTCTTTCATACATTCATCGCCGCTGTCGGCACTGACACTGAGAGCACTGTGTCGTCACTGACACTGATAAGTGGGGATGCGTTCATAGAGAATGTATGAAAGAATATTTCGCATTGTGCCGGTACTGCGTCGGAACTGTGGCTTCACTGATATGTGTGAATCGACCTTAAGGCGTTTGGTATACATAACAACTTTGAGCTCTTAGTTGCAGCAACCGGCAACTCGAAACTAGCTGTTTTTAAAATTTTCGTATAATTTTCAGACACAGCTCAGACTTAGCAACTCTAGTTGCGTGTTTCAGTGATCGCAACAGTTTTCGGTTGATGATAGACAAAATCAATTCCAAATTGCTGCAATTTAAATCGGCCTTTCTGTCTTCAAAGGATTTTGATCACACGACACGGTTAAAAATAATGTCTCCCACACTAGCAGTTAGGCTGGTTTTAGTGTCACGCGTACTGTCGGCGCTGATAGGCGAATGATCTTTATTACAATGAAATAGGGATACTGATTGTTCAGCACCGACGAGTGCAATCAGCGTTGCCATTTTTGCTAAACAATCAGTATCCTTGTTTCAATGTAATAAAGATCACTCGTCTATCAGCGCCGACGGTACGCATGACAGTAAAACCAGCCTTGTTAAGCCTGTTCTCTTTGTTAACGTTTATTTTAGTAATCTCAGCATCTAAATCGATGGCAGCAAAGTAGAAGCGGATATCTGCATTTTTGCGAAAATGCTTTTTTTACAAAAATGAGCTTATTTTAACCTTATCTACAAGTCTGCATTAAAATAATTTCACATTTCATAATAATGAAGAAAATACGGCACGTATAAGAAGACATCTACAATCAAATTTTAAAAAACGTCGCAGTAGAAACGGACATTTGCATATGACCGCCTTTACTTCGGAGCTTCGACAGGTGGCTCTAAAATGTGTACTACGTAAACACGGATATCTGCCACTTATCCGTTTATCCGTCGTACTTTTTGCATATGTCCCAGTCTAATTAATTTACAATTCTTTGTTTTATAAGGAAATTCATTAATTTTACTATAGATACACTATTTTGCACGTTGGTTTTATCAAATTCTTTGTTTTATGTTCAAATTAAGATGCAGAAAATTAATTAATTCAGCTAATTGATCTACAAGCAGACACTTACGGCAATTTAGATACCTATGTATTTATAGGGTCTTTTCATAAAGGCAGGTTAATGCCATTTATTAAAACTACTTTAAATAGTGTTTAGAATGTTGTTAAACTACAACGTCAGGTTTACAACAATTAAATTAAACTCGTGTAGAACCTTGTCATATTTAATTCATCGTCTGTGGCGTTTATTAGGTCCTCCCTTAATATTTAAATATTTCCTCTACATCTGCCGACTTGGTCTGCAGTCGATTGATCGATAGATGGATTTCCACACTAGCTATGGAAGATCATGCCCTAGGGGCAGATGCTCCTATGTGATAAAATTAGGTGGAGCTGGTTTTTTCTTCTTCCAGGGCGTCAAACTACTTGTAGGTAGGTACATAAGTTTATATTATTTACATCTTACCGATCTTAGAAAATGACACACTTGAACATCTTTTGATTGATGATGAAAAGTGTTATCACTTACAACCTCTTCTAAAATACATTATTAGCCAAATGCTAGTCTAGCCAATTTAACTGTTTGCCCTCAATTACGCCCTATTACACCTATGCCTCCGGGTTTATTTCGTTTGAATCAGAATTGCATTTGCTGGAACTTATTGCTGAGGATGATCATGTACCTTCTTTCAATCCACAAATCACTTTAACCATGCATTTTAGTCACTGATTCTAGTGCAACATCATCAGCAATGGTGGTTCTAGTGAAGCTCTTCTCCTTCGGAGAAAACGATGTAAATTTAAATTATATACCTGATGTGTGTACCTGATGGTACCTATTTGCCAATGAGGCCTATAATTCATTGACTAACTAACTTTCTAAGACTGATTGATATTTTATTAAGAAAGGGAGACGTTAGAATTTGATAGGTAGTCTATTTTGATTTTTTTTTTGTTTTCGTTGATAGTAACTGGTATCTAGTGTAATACTTAATAATACATTTCATGGTGTTTTATTTGAAAAAGGTATGCATACTAATTTGTGAGTTTTGGGAACTAAATGAGTTTAACTGATAGACGTAGATGAAGTTTGGTGAAATGTTAAATGCAAAGTAAATGAAGACATCTACAAAATTTGGTCAAAAATAGGAGAATACCGTTTGCATGGTGCTTAGATTTTCTTTAAATATCATTAGAAATATTACCGGATGCTCATTAACTTAGTTTATTAGATATTTTAGGTGGAATGAGCGCTTTTTTATTACAACGTATAAACGGATATCAGGCAAATGTCTTCTTCTACGTCAAAGTTTTTGCAGAGTAAAAGAATACATCTACATTATTTCAGTAAAACAGTAATAATATCAATAAAATCTGTTATACAAACAATAAAGAATGTAATTTTAATGCACGTCAGAAAATTTCATGTTAATCGGTACATTACTCTCAAAAAGGCAACATTTTTTTACTAAATGCGCTCTCCTGTAAAGTACCGTTTTTGTAGTTGTCCGCATCTACTTTGCTGCCATCGAAATGTTCAAACCTACTATTACGAGTGTTATACAGATGTTATCGTATCAGTTTATTGTTTTCTGAACTTTCATTGGCAATAGTCCGTACTACACTACCACAGATTTGTAAATAGCCTTTGTTATTGATTTTATCTTTATTACAAGGTTCTGTAAGTTCTAAGCAAATAAAGTTATATTGTCAGTTAGTTTTACTTTTATCAAAATCGGTTACGGTGTTTTTCGCTATTGCTAATAGTTTCAGATTTGGCCCTAAAGGCACTCTTGAAAAACTCACCCTGTATAACTCAGTTCTGACTGAGAGAAGATGTATTTAATCTCACAAATATGGTTTTTTATACTCATATGAGTTTATATTTTAATGTTTGTTTGTTTTTTTTTTGTTGAGAAAGTTGCGAGCGGCGGAGCACGAAGACGCGTGTGGACGTTAGAGGTTAGAATCAATCAATATGGTATACTATCTACCGTTCCTTGGGATACCAGCATGAGCATACATTCAAACAATGTAAAGATGATGTGCACACAAAGACGCATACATAGTTTCAGCTATTAAAGTGAGACAATTCGCGGTAATATGTGGACGAAATTCGGGGACATTTGTATGCTATATGTGACAGCGACAAAGTCGCACAAGCGGCTGTTTGCGAAGCCTTATGCTGGGGTGACAATGGGAGATATAGAGATGCATTTACTAGAGACAATAGTCTAACGTGCTGCTTGCATAATATCTAGCTAAATGACAAATTAAGTTTTATATAGGGAAGCTAGAATAAACTCATCATAATCTTCTTGACCATTTCCTGCACTAAATGGGGTCGTTATAACATTATTCTAAAGTAGATATTACTTGACATTATTTAACACACGGGAATTACTCACTTAAAAAATATCGTCGTGAGTAATTCCTGTGTGTTAAATAATGTCTAGTACAACTCACGAAAGTTTTGAAAGTGAAATAGATATTACTTGTCCAAATTAAGTATTTGCTGTAACAGACTTGTCGGCTAAATTAAATTAAATATTAAATATAATTTATTCAGACTACTAAGATATTCGTTTATTTCATTTGAAGTCAATCAATACAAAGAAACACACTCATTAACATAAAAATTCACTCCTTAACTAACTTACAACTAAATTAAAAGGAACTCTGTTTTCTGTTTTCTGACTACTAATGGGTTCAATAAAGTACTTACGTATAAGTAAGTTACGTATTGTTTATACCATAAAACATATATTATTTCTGTTTACCCTACCTTGAAGATATCGATGGCAGCAAAGTAGAAACGGACATCTGCATTTTTGCGAAAATGCTTTTTTTACAAAAATGAGCTTATTTTAACCTTATCTACAAGTCTGCATTAAAATAATTTCGAATTTCAAAATAATGAAGAAAATCTGGCACGTATAAAAAGACATCTACACACGAATTTTAAAAAACGTCGCAGTAGAAACGGACATTTACATATGACCGCCTTTACTTCGGAGCTTCGACAGGTGGCCCAAAAATGTGTACGACGTAAGCACGGACATCTGCCACTTATCCGTTTATCCGTCGTACTTTTTGCATATATCCCAATCTAATTAATTTACTATTCTGTGTTTTATAAGGAAATTCATTAATTTTTCTGTAGATACACTATTTTACACATTGGTTTTATCAAATTCTTTGTTTTATTTTCAAATTAAGATGCAGAAAATGAATTAATTCAGGTAATTGATCTACAAGCAGACACTTACGGCAATTAAGATACCTATATGTTTAGAGGGTCTTTTCATAAAAGCAGGTTAATGCCATTTATTAAAACTACTTTAAAAAAATATTTAGAATGTTCTTCAACTACATCTTCAGGTTTACAACAAATAAATTAAATTCGTGTAGAACCTTACCATCTTTACACCATCGTATGTGGCGTTTATTAGGTCCTCCTTAATATTTTCACATATTTCCTCTACATCAAACCACTAGGTACTTAATAGTCTTTCTTAAACTTTCGCGATTACTATTCATTCATATTGAAAATTTTATGGACACGGGATTTTATCGCGTAATTTACCTTATTTACGCGATAAGATCCCGTGTCCATAAAATTTTCAATATGACTAGGTACATAAGTTAATATTATTTACAGCTTACTGATCTTAGGAAATGACACACTTGAACATCGTTTGATTGATGATAAAGAGCGTTATCACTTACAACCTCTGCTAAAATACATTCTAAGCCAAATGCTAGTCTAGCCAATTTAACTGTTTGCCCTCAATCACGCGCAATAACACCTATACCTCATGAGTTTATTTCATTTGAAACAGAATCGCATTTGCTGGAACTTATTGCTGAGGATGATCATTTACGTTCTTTCAATCCACAAATCACTTTACCATACATTTTAATCACTGATTCTAGTGCAACATCATCAGCAATGGTGCTTCTAGTGAAAGCTTTTCTCCTTCGGAGAAAACGATGTAAATTTGCAGTTGACGTTAGGAAGTAAAGCAGAAAATGCAGAAAAGAGAATTCGATCGATAGAAGAAGATTTTTTTTCTTAATATTGATAAAAAAATAAAAAGATGTGCAGCTCTCATGCGAAAACTGTAAAAATTAGTGACGAAGTAACACGAAGTAGGTAAGTAGGTATTTGATTTATTTTTAAGGTTTGGGTAATGATGATAAACAATGGGAATTACTAATAAATTCCAATGTACCTATTGGCCAATGAAGCCTATAATTAATTGACTAACTAACTTTCTAAGACTGATTTTTTAAGAAAGAGAAACGTTAGAAATTGATGGGTATTTGATTTTTTTTTTGTTTTAGTTGATAGTTACTGGTATCTAGTGTAATACCTACTTAATAATAAATTTCATGATGTTTTCTTAAAAAAAGGTATAAATACCTTTACTAATTTGTGAGTTTTGGGAACTAAATGAGTTTAACTGATAGACGTAGATGAAGTTTAGTGAAATGTTAAATGCAAAGTAAATGAAGACATCTACAAAATTTGGTCAAAAAAAGGAGAATACTGTTTGCATGGTGCTTAGATTTTCTTTAAATATCATTAGAAATATTACCGGATGCTCATTATCTTAGTTTATTAGATATTTTAGGTGGAATGAACGCTTTTTTTATCACAACGTATAAACGGATATCAGGCAGATGTCTTCTTCTACGTCGAAGTTTTTTCAGAGTATAAAAGTACATCTACATTATTTCAGTAAAACAGTGATATATCAAAAAAATCTGTTATACAATCAATAAAGAAGGTTATTTTAATGCACCTCAGAAAATTTCATGTTAATCGGTTCATAACTCTCAAAAAGGCAACATGTTTTTACTAAATGATGTCCGCATCTACTTTGCTGCCATCGATATGGTCGTGATTTTTTTTCGTATTTTTATCTTGTTTGAAAATGATAGAATGGTAGATAGCTTATCTTCCTTTACTCAGTGGTCCTTACCAACTCGTAACAGCCGTGAATTAGTATGCGCTGCAGAACAGGGGCCATTCAGCTTATCTCCGCACTTATAACTGCAACGCTCTTCGCAAACGTCTTACAAAACAATAAGTAATGCTGTCTGGATCTTACTAATCTTAAATGTTCAAAGATTTAATAAAATAGTATTCGAGAACACATAATAAAACTTTAAATGTACGGCTCCAGCGAAAATAAAAATAATAATAACAATATCTACACAAAAGTAAATAATATAATAAGTCATGTTTTTAATTTTTTATTAAGTCGGTACTTTACTTTATATGAATTATTATAAAAATATCACATTTACGTTAAAAATAAATAAATAAATTGATCTCATACAGAATTTTTAACGAAATGAATCGAAGCTAAAAAATGCACCCTCTTCAAATGTTTCCACTTTCAACTCTGATTTCAAAACCATGTATCATGAAATCAAAGTCAATTTGAACTCAGATTCTCACAGAATAGAGTTTATTTTTGTTAAATTCTTTGGGATTTAATTTAAAACTGTGGCGTGCACTTATACATTGGGGATTTAGCGTCAAATTGGATTGCTTTTGTACAAGTTGCGCATTTGCATGGGACAAGAAGACGGTAGCTCGACCTATACAGATAGTGTGGACAAAGGGATAGAGCAATCTTACTGTTGTTCTTTTGCATTGCTGTTTAGCTCTTTTTCTATCTCTTATCTTGTTTATTTTACATTATTACGCTTGACTTTGAAACTTGCAATGTAGTTGAAAATAAATATTGTTTCAAATTCTTATTATGATGAACTTTGATGCTTGCTCATACGAAGTTATTTACTTCGATAAAGAAAATGAAAGTCTTTTCAAAATTTGCGATTCCGACGGGATTTGAACCCGCACTGATACAAGCGATCCTCCTTAAGCCAGAGTGCCTTTTACCAACTCGCCCACGGAATCCTTAGTATTGAAAATCTTGATAAGCTCATATCTGTCGATTAGCATCAATAGATTTCGATAATACTTTTCATTTCCAATGAAATTATACTTAAGTGTGGTTTATCACTATACAAATTAAAAATTATTTGATAAACAAGTTTTTAGGCCTGAATGTCTCTGCGGTTGCTTAACGGCATAGCTAGGACCGACAATTTAACCCTTCGAAGCTTAGAAGTAGGTACTTATAGTCGTATTGCTCATTATACGGACTAAAATTGAAGGAAAAAATGTCATTTTTCCTTCAATTTTGACATAAAACGTATCAAAACTAATCAAAATTGAAGGAAAAATGACATTTTTTCCTTCAATTTTAGTCCGTATAATGAGCAATACGACTATACTTAGTTATTAATACCGTTAGCATTATCCAGCCTTGTTGGCCAAGGGGTAATACCACAGTAATACCTCGACTTTCGATCCGAAGGTCGTGGGTACGAATCCTGGCCGTGCATCAATGGATTTTTCGTTCCGAAAAAATTATATGCGCATTAACACGAGCTCTAAACAGTGAAGGAAAACATCGTGAGGAAACCCGCGGCTTAGTCAGCCCCACACGTATTGACCAAGTCTTTCCTGTGGATATGGCCGGTAAGCTGAGAGGATGGTTTAGGTGCTGGGCAAGCCTACCCCATCTCAAACAATATCCACTGCAGTGATGATGATGATGCTGATTCAATTGATTATTTTACTATCAGATTCTTTCTAAGGAATCACAAAATCTCTAGAATATGAAAAATGAATATATAATTCATTCTACTGATGTTTTATTAATTTGAAATTTCAGAAAATGTTCTTGTTGATTTCAATTCAGGGGCTCGATTCCGGTACCGAACTTTTTATCAACCTCAACCAAAACCTCAACTAAAGCGACTGTTTCCATGACTACTAATAACAAACGACTCAGTTGTGGTGAGGTTTTGAACTTTGGCAGTACAAATTTTTGAAAAGCTATTCTACTATTTCACCAAATGGCTGACATTTAAGAGTTCGAACCAAAACCAAAGCGGTTGTCATTTAATAGAATACAGGCCCTGGGCCTGTATTCCTGGACTTTAAATCACATTCTGTGATTATTTTCATAAAATGCACTAAACACATACGTCGTAAATTGGTCTTTAGTCATAACGTCATAAGATTCAAAATGGGAACTTTCGCAAAAGACATTACAAGGAGCGATGCATGTAGTGGATGAAATATTGAAATTTCGCGGCATGCGTGAATTCTTCTACCATTATACAATTTTTAATGCTTATAGCACCATCCTTATTTTCTAAAACATAAGGTTCACTTTTGTGGTTTTCAGAAGACGGGAAAGGTGGTTTTTAGACGTGTTACCGCGGCTGCCTTTGACACTTGTCAGGATGTTATTCCGTGTTAAGAGTAGGAAATATAACGTGTTTGTATGATTGAACAGTGAGGTATGTTTCTGAAATGTTGCCAGAGGAAATTGAACCATTTGGTTTACAACTTAAAGTTAGATCTTAAAATCGCTTAAACAGGTTTATATCTTAAACGCTAAGATAACTTGTAGAATGATTTACTGATATTCAAATCATGAAATATGCTTTCTTGTCAAAATTTAAAGTGTTTGGATTTGGGATACATGAACAAAACTTGAGTCATTGTTTGGATATACGAATATTCTTATTTGAATCTCAATGTAGTAATCTGACTCATTCACTATTATTGGTTTAACTTATAATAAAAGAAATTGCCAGTGACACGATAAACACATTCTGAAAGAAATGTTTTTGAATTTTTGGAATGGTTTCTATTCAATTTGGAGCATTGAGTGAAAACGTTGTCATTAAAACTCTAATCTAAGAAGAAAAATACTTTGTTCAGTCCAGTCTCGTAATATTTTGCAATTATATCCTGGTAGGCATAAATGAAAAAAAAAACAACAAATAACCTAATTTTTCTAACTACTTAAACTTGTTATTTTTTTCTAAATTCCTATTCATACCTAGGTAATCTTATTGTAGACGTTATACATGGTTATACTTTATCTATTTTCACAATAAGATGTTAGTCCACATAATAAATTATTATTCCATATTCCTTCCTTCCCATATTATCATTTTCTTCTATCCTGTAGTTTTCAAAACTTCCTTATCATTAAACTATCAAATCCGGTCGAAAATATTTATATCCGCAACTGTACAATAAATCTTTCCATTTGCCGTAAACTTTTCAGAATGCGGGCAGTTGATTTCCGAAGGTTCCGTTGGAGAGTCAATTTATTTCTTTAAATAAACTTTGCGAATTTCGTACACATGGGGAGCTTAACTTGATTGTGGGTGTTGTGTGTACGCACTGCTTTCTATGACGATGCGTTTTTCTAATTATTGAGTCTTTGGCATTATTATTGTATGTACGCACTGCTTTCTTTGACGATGCGTTTTTCTAATTATTGAGTAATTTTACTTAGGTGGAAATACAATGTAATAAAATAAATAAATTAATATTATTTAGCCGTTATCGTCCCACTAAAGGCAAAACCATTCTTTCTTCTATTTCACTTTTAGCTAAGTCAGTTCTCTTTTTCTCATCTTATCCTGAGTGTTCTACGACTATTATTTTTTCTAGAAATTAACAAAAAAATTAGGTTCTCTTGATTAGATTAGGTACAGAAGCTAATACAAAATGTAGATTGGTTTAAATTTTTAATAGATTAATAATGGTATACCTACTTAATCTTAATATTTTACTAACATTATAAAGACGAGAGTGAGTGGATGTGGTGAAAATGTGTGTCAGGCTCGCAAATGGTAATCTGTTGCGTCTGCCCCTTAGGAAAAGAGGTGTGAACTACGAATGTAAAGAGAAGTTGATTTGTGTTCAGTGTATTCAGAACCTAAAATATTTTTACAGAAAAGCTACATAAACGTTTTCTCTGTTAGACTATTCCTGTGTACAGTCTTAAAACAGTCCCCAGTCTCGACCATAATTCCAATACTATAGAAGCGTTGTTCTACCTCAGTGCGTACTCCAAGATCCGGAGCTGCGGTTCCAATGTTCCGTGGTCTCCAGTGGTCTGGATGGAGATTGTCTGCGGGCCATCGCAGTTCCCGCCTTTATGCTGTCGCCGTGATAAATGACGCTGGATGAATATATTCCTTTTTATGCGGTTAAACGGCCAGCTGTTTTTGTAGGACCGCGTGTGAAGTTACTTTGTTCTTTTTCTTGTTTGTTTTAACCGAAATTTTGAATAAGTCGTGAAGTTTAGATTTGATAAATGAAAATAAATATAACTTTTGAAACTTTCGCGTTCCTATAGTTCATAAAAAGTAAATTAAATGTTGTATTTGAGACCGATTTATTTATCACCGTAACATTTAAAACGTTTAAAAGAATAGATATATTTGTAATAAATTATTACTTGATTTTACAAATAAGTTTAAGTGGAATGTGCTTGTGCATTTGTGCAACATACAGCTTTATTTAAGATCAAAATTAAATTGAGTCAGAGCTAAATATAATAACGATCCAATCATTGCCTCATTAATTTGCTGGTAACAGACACATAAATTACTCTTATTCGTCGTGTGATTTGTTTATTTTAACCGACTTCAAAAAAGGGGAGATTGTCAAGTCGACTGTATGTTTTAGGTTGTTTGGTATGCCAACTACATTATCGTATTTGTAAGATACTTAGAAAGCGATTTTTTATACTTAGTCTACTTTTTACTTAGCAATAACATCTATTGTTAGTTTTCCAGTTTACCTATGTTTTTTCCTATATTACTTATTTCATTATTTTTATAAGACTTAATATACTTTTGTTTTATTTCAAATAGGTCGAATGCAGTCTTTGTAAATAGCCTTAGATTTAGCAAGAATATGAATTTAAGAGTAGTACCTACTCAATTAAATCTAAATAAACGAATTTTAACACTATAATGACGACAATAATTATCCACCCATATGACGTAAAGATCTAATTCATTTATTATTTCATATAAATTTCCCTGTTTTGAACGCAACAATAGAATCTCGTTATGATTTACAACAAGCAGTTAGTAACACACATCCCACTTGATCCGAACTGAGACACAAAAAGTTTACGGTAGCGACATCTACCTAATCATTTGGTCGCTCGTTATTCCTCGCATGACAGATGGATTTATAAGCAGGAGTTAGATCTGGGCATCCAAGAAACAATGAAAGAAAAAAATATATTATTAGATGACCTGAAGGCAAAATATGGGCATTTACCAAATATGACTGGCCTCTTAGCTCAGTTGGTAGTAGCTCTGCCTTTTGCGCTGTAGGTTCGATTCCCACCCGGGACAAACATTTGTGTGATGAACATAGATGTTTGTTCTGTTTACAAATATATAAGTATTCTATCAGTTTTCGGTTCCCATAGTAAGTACAAGCTTTGCTTAGTTTGGGGCTAGATGGCGCTGTACCAAATGTCCAGCAATATTTAAGTAGGTAGGTAAGTATATTTATTTTTTATTTTATGTAAGTATTTGGACATACATCTGACTACCCCCTAGACATATTCAAAGGATCTTAAAGATGCCTAAAAAGCTCTGAGAGAATATCTACCGCGCCTGTGGAAACAGTTGAGATCATATATTTTTTTTTCAATTCCTAAAGGTATGATCTTGTCATGAACAACGTTCTTGCCCTGGAAGGAACCTAGCAGGATCATTTAGTTTTTAATACTATTTTTTGTGATCCCAGTGATTTGAAGTGAAGAATGATGAAGAAGTTGAATCTTTGTAGGAACATTGTGATTTCAATCTTACACACACGTTACAATCCGGCGACGGGACAGCTCATTTGTCACAGCACAGCTGTAAATCTGTCAGAACTCACCCGGCAACAGATAGCGCTGCATTTTTAGACCTGATTAAATTATGAAGGGGTCACAAGGAACAAATAGTCACAGACACGTAGCGTGCCAGACATCGACAGACAAAAACAGTAGTGAGCAGAAAAACTTTTATATTTACCTACCTATTTCTAGGAACAAATAAACAAAATTGCTCTCTAGGCTCTCAAAATGTTCAAATGTAGCGCAATATTTTGGACACAGTCACAATTACTTCAGTAGTTCAGCGGAGCTAAAGTGGCCACTTTTGATGAAACATCAGATTTTTCATCTAATAAAACATGTAATTCTTCATCAAATGTTTCAAAGATGCTTCATGTACGAAGCATATAATATGAAACATTTATGAAACTTCTGATGAAACATCTAATCATCAAATGTTTCATTGAATAAAAATTAGATATGGTTTTATCAGATGTTTTATTAAATGAAAAATCTGATGTTTCATAAAAAGTGGCCACTTTAGACCCCTAGTACAGCTAACATAAAATAATGATAATTCTACATTAAGAAAAGGGTTCGATCTAAAATTCAATCTTTCTACATCAGATGAAAAACTGTGTGTAGTGTAGACTGTGACGTCATAGCTTCCCATACGCGCCGGCAGGGTAGTGTTTGTGTAATTGTTTCATTGACGGTTATGTTTCACTGTTATTGCCTTAGTTCTGAATTACTTTTATTTTTCTTCATAAAGTTGAGTTTGTACAGTATGCGGCTAATACTACGGCAATTTCGTGAATGAAATATCGGAAAGCGATTTTTTAAAAAGCTATGCTTAGTTTCAAACAACGGTTGTAGGGAAACATATTGTATTGACTAATTGAATATTGGTAATGTTTTTATTTTTTGTTAATTCTATTATTAATTATTATTATTAATTTAAATGTCAATTTGAACATGTCGGGACTAATAATGGAGTCCCGGACCTTTGACAGGCATTCATGGGGCCGAAGCCATTGCAACACACAGAGGCCTTTATTAGGCGAACAGAGAGCTGCTGACTATTTGCTTGCAGTTTGTTTCCCTATGATTTTTAAATGGAGTGTTCATACAGCGCTTAATGTACGCAGTTTGTTTGTGGCGATTCACTTGCCAACTTATTCAGTGATCGACTGATTAGCATCGCTTCCTTCGATTTTTAGAATATCATTCAACATTGAGTTACCAACCAACACGCCCCGTTCAGAGACAGTCAGCTGACAGTCAGCCGTTCACTGTTCACCTAATGGGGACGCGCATTTAGAGTCAGTCTCAGTTTCATTTATTTACCAGAACGTTATATTATCTACATAATAGGCAAGTCAAGACATACACAAATAACCACAATACATCCATACACTTAAGAAATAACAATACTACTTAGGAACTTGAAAATGAACAACTCATAAACTCTTCGACACTATTTTAGAGTCACAAAGTTTGTGCCGCACCAAGAGCCGATAGCTGCACTCAGTAGGCAGTAGGAAGGTAATTGTAAGTTTAGCAGGGGAGCTCTGATTTATCTGGTTTCATTTCGTCTGTGATGCCGCCGTTACTCACTCCTGAGTTATTATACTCTTTGACCTACTGGGCGAAAGTGGACTATTATACCTCGTTGCTTCATTATTCATATATGAATTTATACACTGTAGTATCCTTATCTACTTGGTAACTCCGCACAATTTTTAAAGATTTTTTAAACAATTACAAAAACGTATTTCCGGTCTACTCCACCCTAGCACGCCATCTTGTCTTTTGCTCATTCCTTTTTTGTGCGCGGTAACTTTCGCACGCGCGCTTCAAGCAAAGTGCGCAGTCTTTATTTAATCAAAATAAAATAAGAAAAATCGAAGAAAGTGAAGTATAATAACAAAAGTGAAAGTGTTAAATAAAAATCCCCGATGGATTCGTCGTCGAATGATAAAGGTTAGTAAAGTGTTTACTAAATCTTCGTATTTTTCCTACAAAGTGAGTTAATAACTTTGACAGAGTCCATTACTAAACGGACATCTGAGTTGACTGCGAGTCTTCTAAGCAGACAATTCGTACAATCTGAAACAGATGTAACGATCCCCTGCGAAATCATACATTATACCTAGGTACTTTGGTACTAAACTGGCATCCGGGTCGACTGCGAGTCTTCAAAGATGACCTAAACAAAAAATTCGTACAATCTAAAGAGATGTAACGATTCTCTGCCAAATCATAATAATTAAGTACTTTGTTACTATACGGGCATCTGGGTTGACTGCGAGTCTTCAAAGATGACCTGAGCAGAAAATGCGTACAATCTGAAACAGATGTAACGCTCCTCTGCAAAATCATATAAGTAGGTACTTTAGTACTAAACTGGCATCTGGGTTGACTGCGAGTCTTCAAAGATGGCCTAAAGAGAAAATTCGTACAATCTAAAACAGATGTAACGATTTTCTATGAAATCATATAAGTACTTTGGTACTACACGGGCATCTGGGTTGACTGCGAGTCTTCAAAGATGACCCATGCAGAAAATGCGTACAATCTAAAACAGAGGTAACGATCCTCTGCGAAATAAATCATATAGCTACTTTGTTACTAAACTGGCATCTGGATTGACTGCGAGCCTTCAAAGATGATTTAATTTCATTTCATTTCACAGAAAATTCGTTCATTCTAAAACAGATGTAACGATCATCTGCGAATCATATACCTACTTTCGTACCAAACTAGCATCGGGGTCGATGACCTAAACATAAAAATCGTACAATCTGAAACAGATGTAACGATCCTATACAAAATCATAAACTTTACAAAATGTAAGGGTTTATTTTATTTTATTTCTTCAACTACCCTCAATTTAATATCTTCATAATCTAAATTGCAAATTGCAATTCTAGATAACGGAGATCATGGTGAAGCATATTATGCAATTCCCGAGTCAATTCCTACTGAACTAGACGTCGTACAAGATGCAGTAGGTACCGGAATGAAATGATGATCTTTACCTTAATGAAAATTCGTTTGTATCCAGTCTACAGGATAATCTCATGGCTAGTATAACACCTAGACGATTCACCTGACTAGGACGAAATATCATCATCATCATTGTCAGCTTGCAGTGACCCAATGCTGGGCATACGCCTCCTTTATCCTATACCTACCCCTAATCATAAAAATATAGGTACCTACTCGATAACTTATCGAAACATGGCTTTCCTTCTTCTTCTTCTTCTTCAAGGAATGTCGAGGAAAAATTAATATAAATTGCGGAAGGAATACTGTCGACAGTCTACTACCAGACAATTGTCGGCTCCTTCAGCCATGGTTCCTAATCGTGATAAGACTCTCATGGAATCGCAACAGCTGGTTTCAGTCATTACTGCCATCAACCGAGCCATACATGTGTTATATCAAGCATTTTAGCAATGGGTGTCAGTTGCTATGTGACTCACACTAGGTACTTATCAACACTAAGTCTATGTCTAATCTGTAAGCCCAACTCGTGTTTTAAATAAATAAATACAAAGTCTGATTTAGCTGATTTCATACAGTTTTTACAAATCGTTCTCACACAATACATGGTATTAATGTGAATTGAAACGGAACGAATCGCTGTTTGGCTCAACGCTAGCCTCACAACAGCTTCAGTGCCCTGCAACAGGTCTTCTTATCAGGTCACCTCTCCGGTATCTGTCAAACAGGGGGGGGCGGGTGCGGCGAGGAGACCTCAGGTGTCCGCCTACCTTACACAGCGTCAGCGCAACAGCTGCAGAAGCTCAGATCAAATCAGATCAGTCACAAATCGCGTGCCCCGGTGCGGATTCACCACTAGCAGCACACGCGGGTAGACTTACCCTTTTTACGATAATTAGATAAAACCAGGCTTTACCTACTATACTATTTCAATCCACTGTAAATCAGTCCATAATACCTCAGAATAACTTTTCAGAAGTTGAAAACTTAATTATGCAGGTGGCCATTAATAAGTTAAAATAATGCAAAGTCCCAAAGACTTGTTTATTCCCAAGATATTGTTGCGGAATCAGATGTTTCTCACTCTTGAACCTAACGGTGATAAAACGTTTCATATTGAATTTGAATACTTTAAACAAGTTAGTTCGAAACAAGCATTTTAAAATAGAGGATTACCAAAATGTGTGTAACCTAATCACCATCGACCTGAAAGATGCTTATTTTGTTTTGCCAGTTCGGCACTTTGATCTCAGGGTACCTACTAAAAATTAATAATTCAGTATTGTATTATAAATGTTGCTTAGGTAATAAATGCCTTACCATTTAGTTTAACATCAACTACGATAAGTATAGCTTAACACCTCAACAATCCTACAAATAGTTTTATTGGATTTATTTATTTGGGATTTATTTATAAAAAAATACAATACAGATTTTAGTCTAGGTCTTCCCTCTGATTAATGTTCTAAGAGTGCACAGGTGGTCACAAAGTTTATAAAACTACCATCATATTCGTAAAATCGCCAAACGAGGCATTTTGATCGCCGCTTGCCCAGTGGTCAAGTACGCCTTGATCAGGTTAGGGTGCTGTCTGTACAAAAGTGCCTCACAAAAAGCAAACCTTAAAATTAGGTAGGTACCTACTTAGAGTTTTGAAGTCTGGGCCCTTTATAGTTTTACTTCGTATTGATAACACACCAACTACGATCACTTATGTTAACCTTAGAGGATGTTTACAATACACCTCACCTTAATGACTTACTCCGGCCACTTAAGAAGTTGTGTCAGGAGTGCAGCCTTTGGATTTTCACGTCATATGTGAATACACAGCAAAACCACGTTGATACCGCCTCCAGAATAATAAATCCGGACACTGAGTGTTCCCTGTTCGATGAGGTTTTCACAATATTTTGGGCAACCACATTTAGATCTGTTCGCGTCACGAGATAACGCTAAGACCCATTTCATGGAAACGAGACCCTGACGCAGAAACCATTGACACATTTACCTTAATTTGACATGCCAATTGTAGTGTTTGTGAGTCTATAATAATAACTACCTATATGTAATATAATTATATGTTTAATTATATTCTAAATTATAAACATGAATTTACACACAAACTACACTTTACATCAAACACACATAGACATTCAATTGACTATCTCGAACGTGCCGCGTCAGTCAGTCACGAGAGCCGCGTGGGCGAGAGTGGACGTGTTAATAGTGCGTGCCGAGCCAGTTAGATATATACACTATACAAGCGTATTGTACAATGGCGACGATGGTAAAATAAAGGGGTAAGTACTATTTGTATTTTAATCCTAATTAAAATCGATTGCTCAATATTTTGGTTGGAAAATACAGTGCAGTAAAATAAAATGTGGTAGAAGTAGATAAGAAATGATAGTAACTATTTTATTTAGCTAGACACGTAGAGAAGTATTTTCGTAAGATAAAACATTTTTCGGAATTTGTATTTTTGTTATCTCGTGAGGATGTTTTAAAATGAGTAGGTAGTCGGAAGCAAGCGTAAGAAATGCACTCGTTTTATGAGTAATTGATGGGTACTGCATACCTACAATGTATAAGTACTACCTACATAAATGCAGCATGTAAATATAGGTTCCTACCTTTATTAAACTACCTACAATACGTGTGTATGGTACGATACAGGCGATACAGGCTTGTCCTAGTGCAGGGTCGTTGTGAATTGTTTGGCCTATTTATTTAAACTATTTGTCCTATGAGTGTATGTTACAATGTTTTTGTGAAATAAAATTATTATTATTATTAATACAACAGTAATACTTAAACAATTGACTTGGATTGGTTATTTTAATTACACTAATTTGTTTGTAAGATTTACAGACGATGGATACTGGATATTTCAAATTAAATTCCACCAGTAAATTGGAAGATTGGGTATCTTACCTACCTACCTACTAAACAGATACCTACCACCATTAAATTAGAGGTTTGGTACTAGGTACTACAGAGGTATGTATGTAACTACATTAAATTGTTTTGTTAATTAAGGGGTAACGGAGTAGGTAAGTAAAAGTAAAAAATAAAAATAGGTTCGTATGAGCTAGTGGCCTTCGTCACGGCTTGATGACTTTGGGAGCTGGGAGCGGCGAGTTGGCGTGCCCTTTGTGGCGCGGAGGCGCTTTGCTCCTTGTGCCGTTTGCAGTCGTCCGTCTGGGCTGTGACCGCGCACAGCGTTGCTTGGTTTCAGCGATCAATCCGGAAAGTCTTAGCAAGCTGGCCTCTCAGCTCAGTTGGTGGTGGCTCTGCCTTCTGCGCTGTGGGTCGGGGGTTCGATTCCCACCGGGACAGGCATTCGTGTAATGAACGTGGATGTTTGTTCCGTGTCTGGGTGTTATGTGTATGTATTTACAAAATAAAAGAAAAAAGTATATGGGTATTCTGTCGGTTGTCTGGTTCCCATAGTACGGGCTTTGCTTGGTTTGGGGCTGGATGGCGCTGTGTGAGGTGTCCGGAAATATTTATTTATTCATTTAACATTGATATTTGTTCCGTTACGGTTGCTGTGGAGTGTTGTGGTTATGTATTTACAGGATATCTGTGTTCTATTAGTTGTCTGGTTCCCGTGGTTCAGGCTTTGCTGGAGTTGGGGCTGGGTGACGCTGTGCGGGGTGTCCGCCGATATTTAATTAATTATTTAGCTGTGCCACGAGCGTTTCACTACTACAGATTCATGTACTTACTAACATTGTAGTGTTAGGGGCGGGTACAACCACTGAGTATGTACCCGAAACATTAAATTGTTCTGGACGGGTACAGCCACTGAGTATTTACCCGAAACATTAAATTGTTCTGGACGGGTACAACCACTGAGTATGTACCCGAAACATTAAATTGTTCTGGGCGGGTACAACCACTGAGTATGTACCTGCAAACTTTAAATTGTTCTGGGCGGGTACAACCACTGAGTATGTACCCGAAACATTAAATTGTTCTGGACGGGTACAACCACTGAGTATGTACCCGAAACATTAAATTGTTCTGGATGGGTACAACCACTGAGTATGTACCTGCAAACATTAAATTGTTCTGGGCTGGTACAACCACTGAGTTATGTACCTTTAAACATTAAATTGTTATGGGTAGGCACAACCACTGAGCTATGTACCTGCGAACATTTAATTGGTAAGTGTGTTCAACTTCGCTACCATTCAATTGGTTATTTTATAAGTACTTATAATCAGTTTTATTTATTGTACATTCTGTTCATGGCCTAACCTACAAGGTGTAGAAGGAAAAAAAAATAATGTTCTTTTGTTAGATTACCTATGTTACAAAGATTTGTTATGTTACAAAGGGTGAAGCTGAATAATTCAACTCTAAAGTACCTTAATATTCTGATAACGATGGTGAATATTTATCTACCTACCGAAATGAAAAGTTACTATGTTCACAACACGGGAACTACATACTTATTAAACGGTGTTGCTGAGCGGGTGGTTAAGTAAATTAAGTACGATCCAGTGGAGGTTACACTAAAAAACAAAATGTGAAAGGTTTCTTAGGTCTAGTAATTTTATTGCAACATTCGTAAAACTTACCTATTTCTAAGTAGATAAGTAGAAATCAGATTGGTACATTGAAATGAGCTGACTGCTTTAGTTAAAATTAAATTTGTCAATTGTAACTTATAAAAGTGAACTGTCTGGTTTCCTTATGAAAGATGGGTATGCCTGGCTAGTCTGGGTTCTTGATATATCCTAGGGCTCTAGGAAGATTGAGGGCGCCACGAGCTTTATACTTTGTTACCTACCTAAGGACAAAAGCTCGAATGTCCTAATCAAAGAAAGAAGCTGTAAATGAAACTAAAACAGATTTGATACAATTGAACCAGTTTATTCAATAAGGTGAAGAATGTCTAATGTGCAGTTTTATTTTGCACTCAAGTATTTATGTTTTAAAATCCAAAATAATATATATGCGTCAGGTTAAACCATCGACGAATGATCAGTTTTTATAAAAGTCTGCTATCACAATATGAATTCTTTTAAAGGAAAATATATCAAAGTGAATATCTAAAAATGATTAGTTACAAAGTTGCAAACGAGTTCTAACATTTACAATATAATAAACATGAGTCGATGAAAAAAAAAAAAAAATCTAATAGGTAGTTTACCGTTTAACAATCAAAGATGAAAAGATCATCGATAGGTACCTACTTAAAGAGTCTGATAGTTAGTCAGTTACTGTTATAAAACAAACAAACATTTAACAAATCTGAGCTGAAAAGAAGTAAATAATGATAATGATGATTCTAGATGTGTAGTTATAATGTGCAGTCAGTCAGTTTGTTAAATACCTAAATCATTCAAAGAGATAAAAAATAATTGGTTAGCTATTACGTTATAATATGATACAAAGAACGATTAAAGCTAGAGGTTTCAGTTAAGATCACCTGAGTGACATGACAGACTAAAAGTAGGTAAGCCTTTGAACTTGTTGAAGTTTGCCTGTGACTTGTTTAAAATTCTTATTAAGTTTTGAAAACCAACATAATTTGTTAGCACATCATTTGGATTCATACCTAAGTAGATATATCGAGTTAAAAGAGGAAACTTTCATGATGATTATATATTATTTATTTCAGAAAGGTGATAATGTTAATAATACAAATTATGTACCTACGTAGGTAAATTAGACAAAGCATTAAACTGACTAAAACAAACAGCTAGATGTAGGTTTGAAATACCTATTTTGAGAAGATTTTGAGCGATCTTTAAAAGATGAAGGTTTTCAAAGTTCGTTGGTTGATAGGTGTACCTATGTCGTACCTAAACAGTGATGATCTTTATAAAAATATCGATTTTGTATCTACCTACTTTGGTAATAAATGTCGATTCACAAACAATCAATGTTGTTTACGATACGACTATGAATGAATGACTGAACGAATGAATGAATGAAAACTCTTTATTGAACACAACTTAAAATAACATTTAGAAAGAAATAATCCTATGAGTATTCTTACAATGAGCTGTCTTATCGCTTAGAAGCGGTCTCTTCCAGACAACCTTTGGATGGAAAGAGATATCAAGATTAAAGGTATGGCAGGGGGTGTACAAATATTATAATTGTCAAGAGACTCTAAACTACTTACAGAAATACGTAGGTACTATTAAATGTTAAATCTAGGTATTATAATAGGTACTTAATACCTATATAATAGGTACATGCCATATTTATATTATTTATAGTACCTATATATTTATATATATATAATATTACACAAATATATACCTATTTAGGTCAATCTTATTTACGATTTAATAAACTTAATCAAGTTTTTGATAAATTTCCTAAGTGAATTCAACATTGCATTGTTCATCTAAGATAAATTCGATAATATTGTAATACCTATTCGATAATATTGTAATACCTGTACGATCGTTTAAACGATACAACTGATTCTTGTTGTATTTTATACCTAGGGTTGTGATTGTGAAGGTGTGTAGTACTTAGTTAGTTTCAGTAAACAAAGTTTGCAAGGCAAGGTCAATGAAAAGGGGGAAAAGTATTACCAATTAAGTACCTACTACACTAAGCGCCTGTTTCACAATGTAAAGATAAAGTGACATATTGCTAAGCAACACATAACCCTTTTAACACTATAAGCAAAGTAACTACATACTTTGATAAATGATGTACCTATCTACGTAGCAAAATATATAGGTGTTTCGATACTTCATAATTTAAGAATATCTACATAGGTACTTACATCCAAAGGAGGGTATAAATACTTATCCACATCACCATAACTTACCTTACCTATTACATACGTACACACAGGTTTATTAATTCCTATGTTGAATTAAATCCTCTCTGGCATTCAAATGAATGCATCCATTAAATTGGAAGTGGTTGACAAAACCTCCATTGGATTGGGAATTGTCTGGCAGTTCAAATGAATGCATCCATTAAATTGGAAGTGGTTGACAAAACCTCCATTAAATTGGGAATTGTCTGGCAGTTCAAATGAATGCATCCATTAAATTGGAAGTGGTTGACAAAACCTCCATTAAATTGGGAATTGTCTGGCAGTTCAAATGAAGGCATCCATTAAATTGGAAGTGGTTGACAAAACCTACATTGAATTGGGAATCGTCTGGCAGTTCAAATGAATTGGAATTCCATTAAATTGGAATTGTTCAACAAACAAAATCATTCCTTAATAATAGCTAAATGGAAGTAAATTAAATAAGTATTTATTAAATTGTTACTACCTACTGATTTGACTTGAGTACCTACCGTAGACGCCCCTAACTTCGCTTATGGTCCATATTTTCACGTAATTAATCATTGATTCAATACTATTCAAAACAATAATTTTTAACTTTGCCTTTTCAGATATTTCTGATAATATTCATAGTATTTCAATGAGCTTTTGTGTTTCAAAAACTGATCGTAATTGCTAACTACCTACTCTAAAGATACGAAAGACGTAGGTACCTCAAACCAGTTCCTCACAATACATGACACAATTTAGTAGACCAACAAAAAAAAAAAACATTACCTACGTGATTCCCGCCGAAAATTTCTTGCGATTGCTATGAAATAGCTACCGTTATTTTAAAGATAAGTAATGCAGTAATGGCAGTTTATGATTTGGGGTTTCTACCAACTCACAATAATGAGTGTGGTCGTGATAGGAAAATAAATATCGTTTTTTATAATTCAGGCGAAATTAAAGGTGTTTATGGTATTTAGGTTAAAAAAATAAATAAAAAAAAATAAAAAATAAAAAAAAACCTTTTGAATAAAATGGGTGAATGGAGAACAGTCCTAAAAAATCAGAATAAAGTATAGGAGAAACAAAAGACAATGATTCTGACACTGTTACAATACCATAATATGAATCAATCCATTTTAGAAGTTCAGATTAGAGATTGTTGAATTGAAGAATAATTATACTAAAAATTATTTTAATAAGGAAGAGATGTAGTGTTTGTGAGTCTATAATAATAACTACCTATATGTAATATAATTATATGTTTAATTATATTCTAAATTATAAACATGAATTTACACACAAACTACACTTTACATCAAACACACATAGACATTCAATTGACTATCTCGAACGTGCCGCGTCAGTCAGTCACGAGAGCCGCGTGGGCGAGAGTGGACGTGTTAATAGTGCGTGCCGAGCCAGTTAGATATATACACTATACAAGCGTATTGTACACCAATTATTTTTACTTTTTCTCCATTTCCTTTTAGCATAAAAAGCCTCAAGAAAACTACTAAGGATCAGGCATAAAGAATACTAGTGTATCCTTACTGGCCATCTCAACCATGGTTCCTACTCTTACAGAAACTATAGTCTCAGACGTTATCTAATTAACTACCAATAGAAACCTCTATTTTAACGATCGTTATCCGGTACACAAGTAAGTACCTTATTCTGGTGGTCGCAAAGCTCTGCGTATATCGTTTATCGACTAATCATCGACAAATGTTGTCATCACTCTCTGACAGTACGATTAAGCAATAAAACACTTCACCCAGTTAAAGTGGGAACATTGTATTGCAATTGCAACGAAATCAACTGGATGCATTTGCAAGACATCAGTGTTTACATTTCTAACATCTTTGTATAATGTCAGTTTAATACCGTATGCGCATGCATAAGGTACCTAGTCTGAATTCTCATCGTTCTATTCTATTCTACCTTAACTATACCTAATTACCTATCAGTCCTAATAGGAAATAATATTGTAAGTAAAGCAAGTAATATTGTAAGTGTGTAAAGCAGTTACATAAAGGTGCATGGTATAAATTGAACTCTGTAATGCCCAAATACCTGGGAGCCTCAATTTATTGGCACTCAATCTTATTTAGATGATCTCGAAATAATAATCACAAAAAACTTATCTTATCAATTAAAAATTTAAATACACGTTATCTCTCTAGCTTTCTATCGCTCACAGGGTTCCCTTATTATGGGTGCAAAACATCGTAATCTCCGAGCATAAGGATTCTGAATACTGATGTTATGTTTTTTTCATGATGATCTCTATCAACCAATATTATTTCTGTCATGTTTTAAGGAGAATACAAATATATGCCCAGCACCAGACCTGTAGCTGGACATTTTCTAAGACTATATTTCTAAAACAAATTAATAAACAAAACTGTTAATGCAAAAGCGCCCACATTGAGCGACTGCAACGAAGCCTATCAGCAGTTGTATTGAATATAAGTATTACTGCCATACACGCACCACGCGCCTAACAACATGCGCAAGATGCGGTTGGACTAGCTCGTCCAACGAATTTTCCAGGTCTTAACAGAATTATACTGATCAAAAGTGAATTCGCCTAAACTGTCTGTTTATTGTCACAAACTTAATAGGCCTACCTACTTTAATTGTTGCTTGATTTATTGTGATCAAAATAATTTAAGTTGATACAGTAGGTAATCATTACGGGAAAAATGTCCTAAAATGTTATATTACCTTAAAATCCATAATTATTAAAATTATGCCTTTAATTTCAAAACTTTCGGCTCTTAACATCTACAGTGTATAAATTCATATATGAATAATGAAGCAACGAGGTATAATATATGATCAAACGAACTTCCAAGTGAAGTTCGATCATTATTATATGAGTTGCTTCATTAGAATATATGAAACCCTCCCACCCTTATAATAGCAAGTAAATATTAAATATTACCAATATTTAATATATTTTCCCATATAATAGAAAGTTTTGTAAACATATACAAGATAATTACTACTCTAAAAAATGAGCAAAAGACAAGATGGCGTGCTAGGGTGGAGTAGACCGGAAATACGTTTTTGTAATTGTTTAAAAAATCTTTAAAAATTGTGCGGAGTTACCAAGTAGATAAGGATACTACAGTGTATAAATTCATATATTCTAATGAAGCAACTCATATAATAATGATCGAACTTCACTTGGAAGTTCGTTTGATCATATAGTAATAAGGACATAACTCTTGAATCTGCCCTATCCATGCTTTCTAAAAAGGAGTAAAATAAGATATTACGATGATGGGCTTGCAAACTTTTCTATCTCCTAGACCAGTGTTCCGCAAACTTTAAGTGTTCAAAATACATTTAGAAAACTGAAAATTTTAGAGGTACCTACACCATGAATGAAAAATCAATTTTAATGCGAAACATGAGCTTGTTTAGTTGAGCATATGCGGTGCCAAAAACTGATAGGTAACCTTATTTTTTCGAGGCATACCAACTACGGTACACCAGTGTGCCGCGGCATATCCTTTGCGGAACACTGCACTAGACAACTGATCAGAGCCGTTTCGGCCGAATGGGAAAGTGCTTCTAATTGACATTTTTAGTAAATGTTTGTCGAAATGATTTCAAAATATATTTATACTCAGTCTATCCACATTTCCGAATGAGCGTGTTAAGGTGGGTCTGGATATCCATAGCGAACCTATTGAACCCACACGCGCCTACTAAGTTCGCAAAAATAAAGCGTGCAACGTTCGAGAACGTACCCGCTACCGGGAATATAATGAATACCCAGCATACTACGATAAATAAAATCGAATTTAACTAGAATGTCGAAAACATTTCAGTTGTCAAAACAAGTAGAAAAACTACAAAGTTGGTAAAGAAATATGAAAATATACTGTCTTCAGTTCGAAGTCTATCATTAAAGGAAACAAAGCAGTGTGGGAACAGACAGATGGCAATCAATTTGTATCGACCATTGACAATGTTTGTTTGTAGAACCTTCAGAAATTATGTTAAGTCGCTTTAGCAGGTTGTTGACCTGTCTATTCTTAGAACCGGGGAAGTATTTGTCGTGTAGCTTGCGATTTTCATAATAGGTGAACCTTGGCAAAATAAAGGTCTCTTTACTGAATTTATTTTAATTTATCGAAACAAAAAAAAAACACTCAGTAACCTTAGCAACGTTCTATTTACTTAATCAAATGAATAGATGAGTTTACAACTCTTTTTTTTTACATTTCGAAACTAACTAACTACGCCACGCGCTTACAGTATATTGGATTATTTATAAAAGTTTCATTTTGGATGATTGTATATTTATCATCTTTTCTGTTTTTCCAAGTGCAATTTCGGGAAAAAATAGCCTTTGCCTTAATCCAAGGTATAAGTCATATCTATTTCAGATTTAATACAAATCCTTTCTGTCTTTTCTGCTTAAAAAGGTTACAAACTTCCAGACTCACAATCTTCCGCATTTTTAATATTATTGTGTATTACCTACTCAGTGCATTTCATATAAATGAATTATGCTGTACAATTGTACATACTTAATTTTATCACTTAAAGTTCTATAATTCAGTCTTCCCCAACACCTAACAGTTAACTCAGATTATACAATGAAGACTCCTAACTTCCTCAAAACTTCAATTAAAGCCTTTACTTCCAACAATGAGTAATTAGCGACTCAGATTTTTCCGGAAAACTTTAAGCCCTTTTTGTCCAAATTGAATTTTTCGAAACTTTGCGATGACCCCCGGGAGCATCATTAATATCTCTTGATTTGTTGCTCGCGATAATGACTGTGAAATGAGAAAGGGTGAAATGAAAAATTATTTTGCTAATTTGCTTTTTGATGGCTCTATTTTATTCTGGATTGCCTTTTCAATGATTAGAATGATGTCACTAAAATATTGTTCACAAACAGTAAAACATTTTGGACCCACTATACCCCCTGGCCGTACTTCTGGGGGTAGGGTGGGATGAAACCATGTGAGGGATTGTGGAGGACTTTGTGTCGTAGTACATTTACCTATCTTATTTTATCTTGACGCGGTCCTTTCAGATGCACATCGACACCATGGGTTTTTTCTGTTTATTCCTCTTCTTCTTCTTCTTCTATTCTTTTCTTTTTGCCTACTTCAGGTGTTGCACACTCGCTTCAACTTTGTAGAAGCGATCGACTGTGTATTCTAAAGTGTAAGTAAAAATCGATTTGTTGAATTATTCAAAAAAACCTAAAAGCCATGTGAAGGAAAATGGCATTAGAAATTGCCATAATACATTGAAACAAGTATCGTTTCCAATCTGAACAAGTACAAACCACACATGAACGTACTTGAAACCCAATTGACATTGGAGAGGAAACACCCAATAAAACCAATAGGGAACAGATAACAAATCTCTCAAGCAATTTGAGGGGACATTTCCCATATCCTGCCGAGGTCACCATCCTTTCCTCATCTAACACATTGAACATGACTTGATTTGTAGGCCTGAAAGGACTTTTTCAATACACTTCATTGAACCATTATATCTAATGGCTGTGACAATAGGGCATTACAAATTTGTCTCCGCACAAACGCACCGAGTAACAAAACGAAGAACCCACCACTCATTGAACAGTAGAATAACAGATCCTAATATAACACTAGGAAGGTTGCTTTTCGATCGAGAAGATCTCGTCCCAATTGAGTTTATCACAGGATATTGTAAAATGGTCGTAGTTACAGTACAATGTGACGGTAGGCATCGATGACCTGCTACTTGCGGGTTTGATTGTTCGAGACTGTGGTGAAATTAATTTAACCAATCTATTATGTTCCAGGAGATTTTACTCCTTGATTAAATTTCTAAGACGATTTACCAATTCTATAGACACTATCGAAGAGCGATCTAGCTCACGAAAACGTTTATATTTAGCTGTAAGCAGAATTTCCATTTGAGATTCTATCGAGAGTAATTTATGGAGGCATTAGATTTCGCGCTGTAGTCAAATTTCAATTACGGATAATGTCGCTTTGTGTATTTTCCTTTTTGTATTGGAAAACGATATTTTTGTGGGAAAAGTTATTGTAGCTGAAAATTATCGTCCTTTCTTTTACAGCTTCAGGCAAAATTTTATTTTATAAATTACTGTAATATCTCTGTTAATTTGTTCTTCTGAAAGTCATGCATTTACTTACCTGCTGGACAAACGCAGTCAACAGCATCTCTGGTCTGCCTCCTCAGCGCCAACTCCTGCTGCTTGGGCTGGTCTCCCTGCGCTGCCCTCACGAACTCCTGGAATTGTTTCTCCAGCGTCTGAACCCGCTGCTCCAAGCAGTGCTGCCGATAGAGTCCGTACCCACATAGTATGAAGAAGAATCCACTACAACTCCACAACACTACCGTATTTAGAACCTTCTTTTTGTCACTGCCTTTCGGCTTCGCCATTTTGACTAAATAAAAAAAACTACTTTTCAAAATTCATATTTCGCGATATCGTTTCGTTATTGAACAAGAGGAGTTTCTAGGAGAAATACCCTTGTTCAGAGTCAAGTGTGAAGTTCAGAGGTCGTCCGTGTGGTGTGGCGGACTGGGCCGGAGTCACTGGTGCCCTGAACGCGCGCTCCCTCGGGAAAGGAAGCTGCTTATCCGTTAAATGCCCTTCTAGTTGTGTCGATTACATTTGAGTACCCTTCCAAACTTTGATGGACGTGTTACATTGTTTGCTCCGGATGCAATCGGTTTAAAAGTGTGACGGTACTTGGTGGCTGTTGGCACTGAATTGGAGCATTGGTTTCGGTGCGGAGAAAGAGCGGAAGATTCCATTCATGGTTCTTTTGTAATAACTAGCACTAGATAGTTTTCACTGTGAGTAGTTACAAGATTGGCGCTGTGTCAAATGTTCAGCAATATTTATTTATTATTTATTTATTTATTGTAAGCACTAAAAACGGGATGTTTACCATGATTCGTGGATTTTCAGTTGCTCGATATTTCGGCACAGTTGCATAATATTCCATGGTCCGATTAAACTGAGGTTTTTAGCAAGCTACTAACAGACGAATCCACCTCAAAAAAATCAAAATTCAAATATCATTTATTCAGTAGGACCGCTATGACCACTTTGGAACGTCTTTAGAGCTAGGTGATTCTACTCTTCTTTTGCGACCAACACCGTGAAGAATTAGGCCAAAAAAACATGGTATGGCAAGCTTTCTTTTCGGTGATCCATCCGCTTAAATCTAAATAGTCAAGCTCCAGTGGGGAGCCAATCGAATAGTGTGAGTCTCGTCAAAGTCGTCAAAAGAAAAAAAGAGGATTAATACCTCAACAAAACTCTTCTCTCTTCTTTCTCAGTCTTACAATTAAGTCTTAATTCTTACAACGCAAAACAGCCCTACGAGTGACCCATAGTTTTGAAAATTCCAAGTAAGTATTAAGTATTCGTTTTTTCTTCAAAGTTCATAAAGTTTGCGATCTATTACAAAGACACATCTTGAATGTTTAATATCTCAATTACCATAACAATGAGGAGAAAAAAGCAATTTGCATTTGTATTGCAGAAGAATTACTGTGATCTGTAGCTAGTAGCAATTATGAGATCGAGGGAGTCTTGTTTTACAATCAAGACTAATGTCAGGGTGGGTGGTGCGGATAAAAATGTAAATGGAAGTAACCTTCGGGGCGCATTAGTCGTGACAGCAGATACGAATTTAGGGGGTGTTTTACATAGACTATAGGAAAATTAAGTAACTAAGATGCTTAATACAAGTACCTAAAGCGCTATTTTACGATGTACCTAAGTAAAAATGGTTGTCATAGGAAAACACTGATGAACGATCGTGCTTCTCTATACCTTGGATTATTATAAAGTATCGTTTTATAAGTTGTGTTTTAGTTGTTTTAATAATTATATTTTTTATAATAGTATGAGTACCTATCTGAATAGGTTTCAACGTATCTGAATAGTGTAAACCAGTTTGGATGAGATTTATAACTTTGTTTTAAACATTCTTCATTCACAAAACAAAAGAAAAAAAAAAACTGCCTTTGAAATACTAACCCCTCGGTAGGGTCCTTAGTCAAAACGTCAGAAGGGAATGTCTCATCCCTTCTCGAATAAATCTCGTAGATCTAGTGTCCTCGGGATTGTGTCGTACTGCTTGGTGCGTGACAAATGGTAGGAAGGTGAACGCAGACACGAGATTACATTTTTTGATTCTTTTCTTTACATAAGTAGGCTGTCGGAGTCCTGAGATGAAATTTATATACTTAATGCCTACTCTGAAAATTCAGTTACCTATTTGATTTTGATGTCAGTGTGAGAATTTTTCGAAAATTACGCCAACAAACTCATCTCAAGAAGACCGTAAGCGACAAAAGACAACGTGCTTTTTGTATGTTTGCACGCGAGCGTGTAAACGCACCATAGTACCTAAGTAAGTAAGTTTACTTACCTCTTACAAACATAAAAAAAGACTTGTATAGAAGCGTACATCCAAACTCACAAACTTTACATCTTACAATATTAATGTAAGTAGCAGTTTTTTAAACAGTTCTAGATTTTTTTCATTCTAGATTCTACTGATCCCGTTTGAATTCTGAAATGTGTTCGCTGAAAATGTAGTTGAATGCTTCCAGTAGCGGTATGCCACACCTGCAACAATGGAGCCACATTCCAGCCAACAGTTGACAGAGAGCGCCGAGCGTCTAACGAGGGTAAATTAAAATTCCTACATTTTATTTCGAATTTGTACAAGAAGCAGGTGGTAGTGATCATTTTACCATGGTTATAGAACCATTTCATCAATATTTTAATTTTCTTCGATGATTCTATGAATTTTCGTTTCTTTGATCCTTCGGTCCCTCGATCCTTAGATAATTCAATCTGTCGATCTTTATACCCTTCGATGGTACGATCCTTCAATCCTTCAATCCTTCGATCGATTCGATTCGTTCTTTTGCAACCAACACGGTGAAGAAACAGGGCAACGAAAACGGTATGGAGCCTAGCTTTCTTTTCGGTGATCTATCCGCTTAAATCTAAATGGTCAAGCTCCAGTGGGAAGCCAGTAGAACTAAGTGAGGTTCATCAAAGTCATAAAAAAACACAAGGATTTCTTAATACCTCAAAAAAAAAAACAGCTTCGATCTTTCGATTCCTAAACAGATCAAACCATATTCTTCAAGATCTTCCGGGCTACAAGATCTTACGTGAAAGGTGAGAAGCTAGTGAAACCGATCGACAATGCCAATGACCGCGACAGAATATAAGTCTGGCAAAAACGGGTAGAAACGGCAACTAAAATTTCATTACAATGGAAACCCTTTATCTACTAATCTATGGTAGAGTACAGGTTTCTTGTCTATGGTACAGGTACCGAGACGTCAGTCAGAAGTAGGTAATAATTTCCTTCTAAAAGAGAATTTATCTGTTTCGCGTATTTAGCTTGCACAGTAGCGCCGCCCATTTACTTATGTCTATTATTTTTTGCCAGACTACACTAGACATGGAATACTAGTAAAATGTGCCAACACTTAGAAGAAAGATCTATATCAAGAATGAGTTTGCAAGCCTATTCCATAGAGAAACACCATAAAACCGGTTTTTGGTGTGAATGCAGCCTACAGGAGTACGCACCCTCGTGAATATCGTGACAGGAGGTATTTAATTGCGTGTCCATTGCTTTTTAATTGGAATTATTTATGTGGAGCTAGCGGTCGCCTGCGGTTTCACTCAACAAAAATCAACAATTAACTTTTATTTCGAGAGCTAACTTTCAGTCGACAATGCCTTGCTTTCGATCCATTTAAAATCCAAAAACAGTGAAAAATTCAATATAACATAAACATGATAGCACGGTAGACATGTCATTCTTCGAATGTGCATGAACCAAATATGGATTCGGACGTGCCTCGACATGAAAATTCTAAGGAGGAAGACCTCCTTAGATTATCTTCTCTATATTTTGTTTAAGGTGTACCGCACTTCGGTACCTTGAGTATTCACTCAACGAGGTTAATAACTAGAGTCGCAACGTCATCCTCAACATTTGAGAAAAGCGTAGCCACTTAGGAGTTTTTAAGACGTAGCTTTGAAACGGATAGATAAAATGTCAATCTGTACAATTAATCTATGTTTGTCTCTTTTTATCTAGCGTCAAACTAATTGCGTTGGAAAGAGACAAGACATTGTCATCCAGAAAATAGCCAGAGTTGCCAACGACAAACATTTTTCCCAAAATGAAGATGTATGCGTAATGAATGATATAAATATAATTCAATTAATTTATTGAATCAATTTAAAACTATGAAAGATTGTTTAGTGAAACTTTCATTAAACTAAAGATTAAAAAAAAATTACAAGGACAAAATAATAAGGACAACATTTAATAGAAATTACAATGACAGTTAGTTTTCACTACTGAGTTCGATAGGTTTGTCTATCTGTTTTTTTTTTATCAGTGTACCTACTGTGTGAAAGTTACTTAATTTTTTTTTTTTTTTTTAAATAGTAACTTGGATTTATAAACTTTGTACCTATTATATCGGTTTTTAAATTTAAAGTCCGGTATTTACCTTTGGATATCATGAATACCTAAGTACCTAAGGATTTCTAACAGTAAAAAAATTTCTCGTATAATTTAAGATATTAAAATTTTTAGCTCGGTAATGAAATCAGCATCAAGTGAAAATTTCCACATCGACACAGCGTAAATTAAGTCAAACAGAGGCTTAACTCAAGAAAAAACTAGTATTATCCTACTAATAATATTATAAAGGCGAAAGTCAGTGTGTGTGTGTGTGTGTGTGTGTGTGTGCAAGTTTGTTACCACGTATCTCCATAACTACTAAACCGATTTTGATGAAATTTGGAATGTAGGTAGTTTATGTTCTGGAATAACACAAAGGCTACTTTTTATCCCGGAAAAATGTATGGTCCCGTGGGATAAAGAAAGGTAGTCTACGCGGGCGAAGCTGCGGGCGTTCACTAGTTAAAAATATTTTTTATACCTAGCGACATTACTTGTCGATAAAAACCGGCATTTCGTTGATTCAATGTCTTTTAATTAGCGAAATCTGTGATGAAAGGTTCTCTCGTCGGTGAAGAAATGAAATAATTTAGTCGGTAAGCCAGTTGTGTTATTTTATTAAAAACAAATTTTCAAAAGAACATATCCTAAGTGACTAATAGATTTTGCAATGGTATACGTTAAAGCATTGTAGGTAGTATATTGTGTTTTTTTTTGCGAAAAGCCCAAACAATAAAAATATTTATTCATTTTAAAAATTTAAATATCTGGGCGACCAAGCTTTGCTCGGGTGCAAATAGAAAAAAATTAAATTAGAACAAAAAAAAAACTCACAAAAAAAAAAACTTTCACTGACTGAGATTCGAACTCGCGGCCTTCGGCTGTAAGGCAATGGTCCTGACCGCCAAGCCACTTTGGTCTCGACAAATTCCGTGAAATTACGAACCACATTGCACTGGTAAATCCTTTTGCGTGAAAATGCCGAGAAATCGGCTTTTCACCCCCGTAAACACCCGTACTGCAAATTTCATCGAAATCGTTAGAGCCGTTTTCGAGAACGTCAGTACAAACAAACTTCAAACAAACATCAAACAAACAAAAATTGCTCGTTTAATAGAATAATATTTAAAAAGGTTATTGCTAAAAAAGTTAAGGTTTATAAAGTGGTGATTATATTAAGGTAAAACCCTGGAAATCCACGTGAATGTGTTACTTAACCATTTAGTGAGTGTTTGGGTACCGTTCAGTATGTTTAGACCAAACAGATTATAATAATAATTTAGTGACAGAAACTGCATGCATTCGTCATTCAAAAATTTCCCAACTGTTTGGGAAAATTAAAATCGTTTTTGCTGGTAGCACTGGTGGCAAAAACGATGTTCGTTATTATTTATTTGTTTTTTTGGATAATTTAAAGAAAATTGAACAAACTTATTGTGAAAAGTCACATCATTTAACTTGTTGATCTTTTTAGTGCGTGATGTGCAGTTTTTGACAACACTTTTTCCCATTTTGTTGTTTTTATCACCAAGCAATTGAGAGTAGTTGTGTGCTGTGTGTCAAGCTGACAACTGAAGTCAGATAAGGCTGTGGCCCGATGCGATGTGGCAGCGAGTCGGCACCGTCACTGCTGATCAGTGTTCTCGAACGAAAATGAGTGAAATCGGTAGAGTTGCCCGCAAAAATCGGTATATTTGGATGATTTGGATCCAAAATCGGTAGATGAAAAAAAATGTGTATTTTCATCGATAAAACAGATTGTGCTTGTGAAAAATTACGTTTCTAAAGCATCTTTCCCTGATCTAATGTTAGTATCCTTAGTACAACTCTTACAATAGGCATAATTAGTACCTAGTACCTAAGGCTTGCAATGAAAATTTATTGCAGCCAGCTTGAATTTTTTTTACCCAATCTTTTCTCAATTTTTACTCGGAGAAACTTTTTATTCGAAGTTATTAAAATCAATGAAAAAATTGAAACTTGTTTTTTATAGACATTGTTCAGAAATCCTATAAAACATCGAGTTGTACAGGTACTTACCCTTTTGTCTTACAATTCGATGTTTTGATGATGTCTACATCCGAAATATATCGATAAACATAATAATGAATGACTTTTGAGGGTTTCCCCGAGGGTTGCTAACTTAAAACTATACAAAAATCTGTAAATTCTGTAAAAAATAGGATACTTTTCAAGTATTCCTGGAAATCATGAGAAAATCATCACGTTTCGGTATTTCGGTAGAACGGACCCAATATCGGTAGAAATACCGAAAAATCGGTAGGTTCGAGACCACTGCTGCTGATCTAGTCCTATAGTAAATCATTGTATTCACTCGTTATTATGTTTCGTTTTCGTTTTTTTTTTCGTTGCTGTACAAGATGGTCAAAAAAGGTTCCCAAAATTTAATAATATTATTTATATCCTGTATCATTCCACTACAGGGCTAAATCATTTTAATTTTAACTCTTATCTTAAAATGTGTAATGAATCAAAATTTCTAACAGAAGTGGAACTAAAACCATTTATTTCTCCGTACAGTATTACATTACAAGTACGGGAAACGGTACAACTTTCCAACATATCCGGGAGGGAAATTAATCTTATTTCCTCCCACGCATTGTGTCAAATGCTTAGCTCCATTTTGTAGAAAATGTGGGCTTTAGGTGTGTAGTCAGGGAAGAGGAACGGCAAAAAATGGAGGCTTAAGAATATCCAGAAACAAGTAAGTAAGTAAATTGTTTTCTTATTATTAATTCACAGGGTTCAAATGCATGTGAGTATTATTTTAAAAACATCTCAAAAACAGCTCTCTTACGGGATTTCAATCTCATTCTTGGTGTAGCTTTGCTCTACTAAACAATAGATTCTCAGGGTAGTTCCCATCTGATCATATGATCCGATTGGGGTTGCATCTGATCACACAAGACGATGCCAACAGATCATTGATCAGTTGCAACTGGTTTTTTGAAATAAATTTTGTGCCAATGGATCATAATTTATATTTTGGCGTGTATTTAGTATACATTAATTACTGTGACTTGCTACTTAAATGTTAGCTAGTATTTTGTCACAGACATTTTTAAATCACAGCAATTGAAAATAGGTACCTAATAAATATTTTTTTAGGGTACCCATCGCTAGTCTATAGTAGTACTTACGTTTTCCAGGAACACACTCGTACATACACAGCACAGAGCACGTAAATATTAACTCTTTAATTTCACGACCATAGTCTAGAAACTTTAAAATGCACTGATGACCTAATTTGCGTGACTTGAGCTTAACTGTCAAACAAAGTATCATAAACAGGAATTTTAAACAAAAGAAGTGTCCGTTGCGCTGCAAATAATAGAATAGATAAGGACAGAAATATTTGGCAACCAAGACACCGGTATGACGTCATCAACACCAGTTGCAGAGATAATGAAACCGGTCCAGGGAAAAAAAAACAAAGTAGCGGAGGTGAAAGGGGGTGGGATTGTCTATGTCGGCAATAATTGTCAGGTAACAACTTAATAAATAAGCAGACATAATTTTTTTATGTTTTGTTTTCCAACCCAGGTTGATTTTGTTTAGATGGCGCAACGGGTGAAAGCCCGCTTGTGACGCAGCGCAGGAGGTTGCGGGTTCGATCCCCACCGCGGGACAAATGTTTGTATGATCTGCAAGTATTTGTCTCGGGTCTGGGTGTTTTCTATGTATATTATGTTTGTATTTACAAAAAAAAATATGTATTTAAGTAGTAAGTATATCAGTCATGTGGTTCCCATAACACAAGCTCTGCTTAGCTTGGGGCTACATGATGTTGTGTGAAATGTCCAGCATTATTTATTTATTATTATTTATTTAGATAGTTCTTACTGCGAAGGTACAAAGAAGTCGTATAGAAACGGTTGTTATTGCTTAGTAATATTAGACGCTAAAATGTATACGCCAAAATATAAATTGTGATCCGTTGGCACAAAATTTATTTCAAAAAAGCAGTTGCAACAGATCAATGATCAGATAGCATCGTCTTGTGTGATCAGATGCAACCCCAATCGGATCATATGATCAGATGGGAACTACCCGATTCTCAACGTGGCCGATAACGCCCCCTTGTGGGCGTTTGAGACTTTCAGGGGGGCAGAGAAGACCCAGAGAAAATTAAGGGGCATTGAGATGGGCTTTTAAAAAAAATATTCTCAAAGTGGGCGGCGGCAAAATAAGTTAGAGAAACTATGCTTTATACCAATTGAGCTACCGCATCGAAACTATGGTTGAAATTATGTGGCAGTCCGTAGGTACGAGTATGTACTTAATATAAATTTCGAAGTATGTGCCATCAATATCATAAAAATATTTAAGGGTTACGGTATCTTTCAAAAGGTAGTTTTCATACTGTTTTATAATTAAGAAAGATTTGCCCATATTTTACAAAAAACGATCTCCCTCAGGTTCATAATCCAATTTATAATTCAAACGAAACAATACAGAAAACAAAAATCAACGTAACGACAATTTATCTCCAAACAAGGAAAAATCCAAATCGTTCCCAATTAAAATCGCAATAGCACTTAACACCCTTTAGACACCTGCAACCCTTAAAATCCAATAGAGAACCCTTCCAAAAATTCAATTACAATCCCACGCCCACGCCCACTCCCACTCTCCTGGCCACAGATACTGAATAATACTGACTTCTGGAGTTTTCACTTCAAAGTCATGATTAGAGGCTTCAAACCTCGCAGTTTTATTTGTACAGTTGAGTAACAGGATTAGAATCAAATAGCTTCTAAATCATTTTAAGTAAATTAAGTGGTACCTATTGAATGAATTACTTTTTACTTTAGTTTTGCTTCTTCTGTAAGAGTGACTGAGGATCAAGAGATGTGCACGTTTGATATCCGCTATTTTACTAACAAATGATGACAGTATCTAATAATCTAAATATACTATGGTATCTACTAAAAACCTAGGCCTTTATATCTTTACTAGATGTCATACAGTATCAGGAGGCAATCTTTGCCTACACGTAGTGCCTGGGACATTGTTTGAGATGGAGTAGGCTTGCCCAGCATCGAAACCATCCTCTCAGCTTAACCGGCCATATCCACAAGAAAGACAATGATATGGTCAATACGTGTGTTAAACTATCAGCTTGCAATTTAACATCTATTTCTATCGCAACAAAGCAGATTCCCGCCTGCAGTACAATTAAAAGTGATAAAGGTACTAGTAGACACGAGACGCGGGTAAATGAGTAGCAAACATCCAGGAGCAAGGCTCAAACGGGTAATCCGATGTTTGAAAACAAAAAACATTAGCTGGGAGCAGCGTGAGTAGTGTGGGAGTATATCGGGTTCCCAATAAAGTATAAGCCGTAGTACAAGTACAAGCTTTGCTTAGTTTGGGGCTGGATGGCTGTATGTAAATGTCCACCAATATTTATTATTATTATTATTTATACCAATATTGTTTTTTTTTTAATAAGTATTGAGTTGTTAGGCCCCAAACCGTGTTTGTTGCCCTGGTTCTTCACGGTGTTGGTCGCGAAGGAACAGGAGTAGAATCACCTAGCTCTTAAGACGTTTCAAAGTGGTACACTAGTGATCTTATTGAATAAATGAATTTGACTTTTGACTTTTGTTTGATTTTTGTTCGTTTGAATGTCAGTCGGATTTGAAAAGTTATTTTTACATTTGATAGCTACATTTTTTAGGAAGGTTATAGGCATCTTTACCATCATCATCTCCATATACCATCACTAGACGGGTAACGCTGCAAGGGCACAGCTAGCAGCTACTACTATATTTCAAAATGTCAAACGATTTTATTACTAGGCCGGCTGCATACGCACGTTTTCCGTATACGTTTTCCGAATTCGGAATGCACGCATTCAATACAATTTGTTCTACAAGCCGCACACGTTCTGATTTTTTCCGAACGGAAAAAAACTTGACGTTCATTTCGAAAACAAACCGTGCATACAGGTCATACGAACTAAAATTGAACGTCTGCATAAAAAAAACGAATTCGGAAAACGTATACGGAAAACGTGCGTATGCGGCCGGCCTTAGAGACGGTTTGATATCCATACTCACACTTTTTCGGACGTGCAAAGTCATTTGAAAATCTAAAATATTTGGGATGTGCATACTTTTTGCAAGTACCACGTGATTATGTTGTAGCCGCATGAGAGGCACTCAGAGGATAATGTTTGTTTATTGAATTTAACTTTTAAGATTTCTATTACGGCTGCCAAATAGAATTTTCTGATACATCATTTTTGTTCCTTTGCTATTCTCGTAATCTACAATTGCAAAATCACATCAGTTCCAGTAATATTCCTATAGTGACACATATTTCTCATATTTCTGTACTAAAAGGGGTTTTACTACTTCTATCTGTGTTGTGCTCTACCCAAAAAACACTCGTTTCAAATCACAGCGAATTTCATCAGGTTTACTGTTTTCGGAACCCTAAAAAAGATCCCGCTTAATCGGAATTACTCGGTCTGGTGGGCCGCGCCGGGTACACCTAGCTTTATAGATTTCTGACGGGCCCCAACGCTGCGGATACTACTGATCCTATTGAATAGGAAGCAATTATGATACCTGACTTTGATCCTTGAATTATATACATTGACTAAGTGAATTCGTATGAGCCAGTGACCAGCTCTGATACATACATGAAATCACGCCTGTTTCCCATCATAGAGGTAGGCAGAGACAGAGAGACAGAGTTTCCTAATCTACTAATGACGAACGACTCCTGTTTTGGTGACGTTGTCAAACAAATTACTGTCATTTTGGAAAATGCAGCAGTAATGTGTCACTTGCGGTCTCCCATCCAAAATATGACCGCTCAGAAACGTCGCTTAACTTCAAGACATTGACTTAGAGCCATGTTGGCCGAGTGGATTTGTGTCTGGACTTTCAGCCTTCCCAACTGCATAACTGAATTTTTCGTTACAAAAATCTTATAACACGAGATAATTGTGTAGAAAAATAACGTCAGGAAACCAGTTAGCGTTCTTGTAGACGGCGATGGACTTGTAACCTGTCACGTATGGAATGCTAACATCGGAAAATTGTGAGCATGAACTAAATACATGTATTTGAACGTGCCTCTCACTACTACTCCCTTACTCATCTAATCTTTAGATCTTTAGGCATTCAAAATTCTATATCTTGAATGCCAAAGATCTAAGATAATACTACCGGATACTAAAATCTACATGATTCAAGAATCTTCGAAAATATGATTCAAAATTATACATTCAAATTATCATGTCACTATTAAGCGTAACTACGCGTATAATGATGTGACTTGCCACACAGCACCTACGTACTACCTCCATAAATTCTGTTCTGTGGTTTAAATGCAGTACAGCGCAGTGCAAAGTCACAAAGTAGAGTTCCACCATAAGTCACAATTGCACAGATTAACTGCGTTTCGCTATTACATAGGCCATTAGCATGCCATAAATTCATATTAAAAGTGTGCGAGAGTACAGTAGTGATGCAGTGGTAACTACTAGTGGCAAATCTACTGCAACGAGTGGACAATAATGGAAATATGGTTATGCTTTGACGGATTAGGGTGGCAATGTTTTTTATATAATTTGATTTAGAATGTTGAATAGTCTTTTTTAAACTTTCAAAAAAATAAAAATATAATAGAAAAATATAAATATAGTGTCCATAAAACTTTTCAATAGAATGTTGAAATTTTAATATCTGGTCGTATTTTGGACTAACTTCAAAGAAGGTTTTATGTTCGACTGTATGTACGTTTATATTAATCGTAAACAATTTAATACATTTCTGCACCTGAAACGAATAAAACTCAGATATGTTTGCTAGAAATATTATAGTAGGAGCCAACAAATTCGCATTAACTTAAAGTGATTCTACAGACGCCATTATGATCGAGTAATGAGCTCTAATAGCTCAGGCGAGTCTATTCCGGAACATTCGAGATTCTCGAATATTCGAGAAGGCTCCTGAGTGCTCGACTTAGCTGAGGTTTGAGGTTTTGAAGAGATAAGATTCAATAAGTAAGACATTTTCTCATAAATTAAGTGCTAAAACATGCTTGCTTGATGAATATAATCTTTTGGAATGAAATGAAAGAAGTTGAATATGTTGATGATGAAATTGATAACATGATTATCATTGTAAATACATAATCGAATTGAAATGGTATAGTTTGAATCAGTATATTTTGATTGTTTAAAAGAGAAAAAAATTGTAAGTCAAGTACTTTAAACTAAATATAATTTTCCCTTAGACAAAGTGTTGGATTATAGTTTCAAAATAGGTGTCGCCAAACTAACTCAGCAGGCATTTATTCTGAGAAATTTATTGCACCCAATCACAATCAATATACAGATTTAGCAATATCTCATTTCACAACAAATCACAAAAGTCAACACCTACAAAACACTGCTTAGCGCTCGAGCCCCAATAAATCGGATTCGATCGTGAAATTGTATTATTGTCGTAAAACAGAATAATTCGACATTTACAAATATCGAGAGATTTGCAGCCTGGCTCGGGGCGGATGTGATTGTGTCCATGTTGTAGTCTCGTTCAAACTAGGGCATATTAGAATTGTGTGAAATAAATTGAAAAATTGAATAAATAAATTGAAATTGAAATTGTCTGGTTGAATAAAAATAATGCTGTGGCGATCCAGTGATAATATGATCGCTTTGGACAGAAACTTTTAAATATTTTGTACATACTTAGTAGTAGAGATCATTGATTAAGGTGTCATTAGGAAAGCCATTTCAGCTGTATGGTTTGACTACATTAGGTCACCCTTCAAACAAAAAACTAAATCTAAATCGGTTCATCTGTTTTCCCAAAAAGCTCCCGCTCTACGAAGCCACAGACAGCTACAGAGAGACTGCTACGACAGAGCTACGAATACATACGTGAAACTCTTTTTGCGTCAGGGGTGCCTAAATACAAGTTTTAGTCTTCTTTTTTTTTCCTGACCAAAAAATACTGGTGGCACTAGTCAATTCTGGACCTGATTTAATTTGTTCACAGCTAGCAACATCCTCATTGAAGTAAATAATGCCATTGAAACCTGTGGACAGAGGTGATAAGTCATAATGCTACGTGTCGATACCGCCGCCGGCTGCTCGTTTCAACATTATCGCGATGTATGATTCAAATGAGCTAATATAACTTTTTGAACGATATTTCGTCCACATAATGTTTCATTTTGTATGACATATCCACATGTCAGTGGATGCGACTAGCACAGGATCGTGGTGGGTGGCACAAACTTAGGGAGGCCTATACCTAGCAGTGGGTAAAATCCGGCTGATGATGATGATGATATACCATTTTTCTGATATTATGACCACCGTGTCACTAACTCGTATTATAGTCACGCATCGTGCGTTTAAAACGGGTAATATCAAGACCGTGTATCTTAACCATGATATTAGTCTATGTAGAATCGGTTTTTTTCGGTTATCTATCTATACTTATAATAAGAATGAAGTCTAAGTACAAACTTATAAGTATTCAATTAAGTGAAGTCAGTTTTTGATCTATATAACCCTAGAGCACTAAAACACTTCGTAAGCGCGTTCTAGAATGCAAAAAGTGCATAGCATGCTGTAATCTGTGACTTTATTTCTCTGTTCGCTGTTCGCGCTGATCTCAGAAATGGCTTAACCGAATTGGATGCAGTTTTCACCGATGTATTGTGGTAAGTCTGGACCTTTTATTAGTGTTAGTTTAATCAGAATCCGTTCACAAATAAAAAAGATATGTCCATTTAAATAATGTACTGTGACTTTAGTAAAAAAATAATATAAAAAGGATGTATCTTTTTTATTTGTGAACGGATTTTGATGAAACTAACACTAAAAAATGATCCAGGCTTACCACAATACAACAGTGAAAACTGCATCAAAATCGGTAAAGCCATTTCTGATATTTACTCAGCATAGTTCTGTTCTGAACTAAAGTCCCACAGTTACCCAGCATATCCAAGTTACAATGAACTTATTGCATGATTTTCAATATTATTAAAAAAACTCTTATCATAAGTAATTAAATACGACAACTTCACTCATTAAATTTAAAGTTTTTTCGAGAACAATTATATCATAGAGACTTTAGAGACATCTATTGGAGCTAGCTGAAACCAGATTGTGATATCTGGTTCTCATAGGAGTTACAAGCTTTGCTTAGTTTAGGGATAGATGGCGCTGTGCGTCTCCAAAAAAATATTAATAAAAAATTAAAAAACCCGGTGATCTGAAAAGTTGGAAATAATCTATACTTATCTTTATCTATACTCTATACTAATATAATAAAGCGGAAGAGTTTGTTTGATTGTTTGATCGCGCTAATCTCTGGAAGTACCAGTATTTGAAAAATTATTTCTGGTTTTGGATAGCTAATTTTTTGAGGAAGGTTTTAAGCTATTCATCATCACGAAAAGGCAAAAGCCGAGCAAAACGAAAGAAAGCCAGATAAACGCTTGGTTTTCCGTAATCAAACTAGATGGCGGGACTAAAAATGACCTTTTTCTAAATCGCGCTGATGAAAACACGCGGCAGTCACTTATTAGTCTACGCGTGATTTAAAACATTTTTTAGTAAACCGACTTCAAAATAGAGGAGGTACTCGATTATTTATTACTCGAAGATGCCTGGACCGATTTGGAACATTATTTTTTTGATTGAAAGGTGGTGTCTTGGTCAGATCAGGTCAGGATCTGATAATGGAATCCTGGAGCTGTTCAACTAAACTCCTCAGTAAATAGGCCGATTGAGTTGAAACTCGGCAAACCTGTCAAGTTTCAACTACAATGTAATAATATGGTGACAGTGAGCTGATCTGAGGATGGAGTCAGGAGCTGTTCAACATAACTCCTCAGTAAATATGCCGATTGATTTGAAACTCGGAACTCAGCATATCTGTCAAGTTTCCAATATAATGTAGGACGGGACGGGACGGGACGGGACGGGACGGGACGGGAATACATGACACACAAACTTATTTAATTTAAAATCCAAAAAAATCTGTTTATGTACAGAATATAAAACCAAACACTTTTTTACTTCACGTCACGTGGCATTGCAACGCATGCCGGGTACAGCTAGTGATAAATAAAAACATGAAGTATCCACATGATATAGAAATAATACGGTATGACAATGATTTATGGTGAGACGATTGAAACAATTTGATTGGGTAAATGATTCAATGATTTTATTTAAAGAATTGCGTTGTATGTTTTGTTGAGCATCGTCATTGTAGTCGTCACTGTGATCGTCACACCTAAATGTACAACCACGAACCTTTTTAAAAGGTAGTCAAATTAAAACCGTTTTAATCCATCACAAAATACATTTTTACAAGCGCCAAAATGCTATATTCCCCAAATGTTACGCAAAAGTGAAATAAAATTGGTATAAGCGTCGAATTAGAATTTCATAAGTGAATTTCCTGGAGTCAGATGGGATCCTCCCCTACTTCCGCTCTTCAAATATAATGGCTCCTAATGACACAAAAAATGCGAGATTTTGATGGAAATCTCATGAATATTTAGAGAAAATAATGCAAAATTAGGCTATGTCTACACTGCCCTGTCGAATACAACTTTACTAGTAAAAAGATTTGATTTCCCTGACATTACAGTCACTATGATCATAAGTAGCCTACTCGTGGCCAATAATATTTTAAAAAGAGTAAAACAAGTAAGTCGAGCTTAAGAACTATTAAATTAGATATTTTGTTGGTATAAAGGTAAAGTAGTTATGTACATAGTTATTACTAGCTCTTCTATTTGAGGAGTAGGTACTTAGTTGATCTCCTGGAATCTAAATAGTGAGAGTGAGATTCGTCATAGTAAGGATACTAACTTTAATAGTACATAAACCACTCAAAGTGCGAAAATAAAGAGTGCCTAATCCAAAAGCCCGTTTACGCTATCGGTCCCAGCAGTTAAGCAATACTAAGTACAGGCGATTCATCAAGCTCATTAAAGTCGGTAAACCGAGTTCCCGCAAAATAAAAGGAAATCTCAAGTTTTCGCATTGAGAGAGGCTATAAGTTTAGCCTACGGTACAAGTCTTGGCATTCAACGATAAAACTTCACGAATGCCTATATCCATTGTGAGAAGTGTACTTACTTGCCTGCTCCTTGATTGTCTATCTTTGATAGCGACCAAAATCGGTCTCAAACTCACAGATATGATAGTTCAGTGATCCTATGTCACTCTCATCTCAATGAGACCGAACGCGACAAAAGACACCTACACGATCGTGTGACAGTTTGAGACCAATTTGAGGTTAGAGGCAAGTTAGACAATCAGCCTGCTGGTCACTGAACTGTCTTATTTGAGAGTTTGAGAGTGATTTTGGTCGCTATCAAACGTAGACAATCAGGCTGATGTATTAAATACCTATCTGAAATCGCTTCAGCACACACCTTAGATCTTCGTCGGCGTAGAAACAAAGAGAGTGTGGCATAGTTTTATCTGTGAGCTGGAGCTTCAAACTCATGGACCTATAATAATATGGACTACCAGTTAGTGTGCCGCCGAAAGGGTTAATATATAATTAAGTGGATTCATGTTTCGTAGTACACAGAAGGAGTATATTAGTACAGAATTATAGAACATAGATGTTCTCTACCTGCAAAGAGCCGGCACACGATGAGGGACAAAAAATATTATGCTCTGTCTCTTTTTATCACAAGAGTTTTGTCTATATCCTTCTTTGTTTTGTGTGAGTGAGTGTGTGAGTGTCCAGCAGAGTCATTCTGTAAACTCACTTCGAACGTCGAAGAGCTGAATATGCTGAGATATTTCAAATTTCGTATTCGAAATTTGAATCTCACAATACATTCTTGTGTATTTAGTGAGCTCGGTCACTTGATTGAATTCGAAGTGAGTCTACAGAATGACTCTGCTGTAGTCCATGTATACTTGGTCCATGTTCGAACTGCACTAATGAATAAGCGGAGTTAGACGGCGGGATTTTTAATTCATTGCCTCTATGTGGGACAGACTCATTCGATTCTACTAAGTGCCTATTTAATTAGATAGTTGCATGGCAAGTTGGTATTGGAAAAAAGCTAATTGAATGGAGAATGGATTGTTAAATTAAAAATTAACAAAAAACACTTTTTGTGGCGCCAATCGGAAAGTATTACATTAAAGAATTAGAGTTTTCAAAATTGCGTTTACTAACAAACCATAAACAAATAAAAAAAAATGTATTTCCGCCATAATCACGCTCGAGATTCCCGCACCCGACTTTCAAATACACCTAGAACATTCCACAAAGGGTGACCGGAAAATGTTTAGTTTTTCCGCTCCAGTCGAGTCGTTGTCCCACGTCCCGCGTCTTGGTCTAGGAAATGAGTTCCATTTCCGCGGCGTGGGACTGACGTTGCGTGGAAAGGGTGAAGAAATAATGTTGTAAGCACTCGTGTTTCGAGAAATCATCAATTTTTTGAGATAAGAAATCAAAGAAAGCAAGAAAACATTAGAAAAGAAAAGGTCAAGTGTTTAAAATTCAAAATTCAAAAATCAGTTATTCAGTAGGACCGCTATGACCACTTTGAATCGTCTTAAGAGCTAGGTGATTCTACTCCTGTTCTTTTGCGATCAACACCAGGTGGCTTGTAATCATAAATAACAAATAACCAGAGCATGACAATGTTATCACAACGGTTATTCAGTGTCTGTATAACTCAGCTTGTGCCAAAAATTGGACAGAGTTAGTGCGAATACGTGGGCTACGATGTTAAAACGCAGGTGAGATATTGCAGTAAAATACATTGTAAGATCTGAATAAAATTTAAGATTTTGTAGAGACGCCGAGTTTTAAACATGACACGTATCTGATTATGAATTAGATGAAGTTTTTGATGTTCAAAAGTTATAATAAGTACCATGTTTTTGAATACAACAAAATTAGATCAGCTTTACTTTTTCAAAGCTCAACTTTGGGAGCAATAGAAAAATGCCCATTTTGATTTTAAAATAGTGTTACGTTCTTGTTGAAAAATAGCGTTTACCCAGACTGGAGGACAATCGAGTCGCAATGACACTACTAGTTACTAGATATCTGCCACATCAGAAAGAGAAGGAGATATTACAGTTGACGTGGAAGAAAAAGAAAACGACAACATTTTGTTGACATAGACCACGAAGTCATTAGAGTTGCTATGTTTGTCACTATGATTTATTAAAATGAGTAGAATACGATACTTAGGCGGTCCTCACACTAGCAACGCACCCCGCTGCGTTGTGCAGATCTGCAGATTTTATTATTGAAAATCCCTCACGTCGGTCGGTCGGTCGATGCGTTGTACCTACTATAGATGCGTGTTTATATACAAATTGAGATACATGCATACAATTTTAAAATCTGCAGCGACGCACAATGCAGCGGGGTGCATTGCAGTGTGAGAACCGCCTTAGTATACCTTCTGTACATCAGTATACTGTGTCTCCAGTTAGTGTGACTGGAATGGGTCCAAGACAATAAACCTTTGGCCACCGCCAACGTTTGGCAGCGCCTCGATTTGCGACGCATACGCACTATGGATTAGACCTATGACGGCCTATGTCGTTTATTACAGCCTATTGCTTGTTTATTGCCATTCATTGTCCATCCGATGTAGACCGTTCCATAACTTTGAAGTTTGGCTTTATCGTCAACGCTTTGTCAAACTCTTCAGCTTCGACTTTGCATACAAAAGGTGTGGGTGTAAACGTGTTTACCTACACGTGTAAATTGTAATCGATATATGATAAGTTAAAAGCCATTTGAGTGGTATTCGACGAAGCAAAGTTTTAGCTGAGAATGGGTTTATTATAAAATGTAAGAGTAAAGATAAACTATGTTTAACCAGGTTAGAGTTTTATTTAACTAAAACATTATTAAAAAAGTCTATGTAACACCTAAGCTTAACATTGTCTATGGTTTAGTGCTAACATTACCTAATCTCTAGCTGTTTCTCTAATTTAAAGTAGGATTATATTTAGTCCTAGTTACCACTACTATACCTCTGACTATCCTTAGACATCTATCAAAGGATCGAATGATCTCCAATGCCTAAAAGATCTGAGATAATTGTCTGCCATGCCTTGGGGATTCAGTCGTGACGTGATCATTATTGTTTCCTATTCCTTTGATAAACTTTTGTATTGAGAGATTGGATCGTTTACATCAGATAATATACTGTTATGTAAACAGTTAATTATCTGACCGTGTGATAAACATTGTGCCAAACATGTTACAACGCACTTCAGACTAAATGCGTTGTATTTGTAATATGTTCATGAATTGAGTTTAATTATTACTAATATACTGACGCCGACCACAAACTTTGCATCAAACAATTTAACTAAACTAACATAAATATAATAATATAATCATGAATACTAAACATGAATTTAAAACTCCCAAGCAAACGTCAAAAGTTTACCAAATATTATGGAAATATTATTAGTAGATGCTAATCAAATGGAAATTTCTAGACAAAAGAAAAACAAAGTTTTGTAACAAAAATAAACTGTTCTCCTTTATACAGCCTTGAATATGCTAGAGCATATAACGATTTGAAAAATAATGTTCTGAATAACCACTTTTCACGACCAATGGTGTCAAAGCGTGGTTGCTTGGATGGCGTCCAACCCAGAAAACTTTATGTGAATTTCAGTCCATTGCTTACCATTTTCAACCTTACTGTTCTGAACATAAATCTCGTTTTTATTACCAGCAAAATAGCTATGGTTGAATCAGGAAAAAGGACTTTGTAAAAACAACGCTCTTATAGCCTCTATAAACAGGGGTCTGTGAAAAGCGGTTGCTGCAGAAAGCTATTTATATTCTTTGATACCTTTGTAATTTTACGAAATAAAAATTTGTAAGTAGATAAGTACTTAAAAATTTGGTAAGTAGGTTTTACAATACAATAGAAAAAAATATTCTGATCTCAGAACTTGAAATTGGGAAAATGAAAATGTCCTTAGCACAATATTTTAGTATACTTCATACCCGCCAAAGTGCCTTAGGCCACTGTACTGGCCCGAGCTCTATTTGAGTCGTTCGCCGATTAAAATCACGATTTCTATGGTGTTAGGGCTTCCCCATACGTGGAAAGTGTCTTTATTTGTTGGTAACATTATTGTCCCACTACTGGTAACACTAAAAGTCATAGATAATATATAATATTTCTACAATGTGTCAAAATACCGGAAGAGAAAAATACGAAAAAAACTTTATTTTTGAAAGAAGGTTCAAATAAGATTTTCAGCGATGACCTATACATGTTTTGCATTAATTAAATCTGACAGGTATTTAGGATAATTACTGAACCATTAAAACCCCGTTTTATATTAAAAAATTTGAATTTGATCAACATTTTGAATGTTGCGGGTGAATTTTCTTTTTGAAGGTTGGTATTGTGATTGATGTATAGGACTGAAGTGAATGAGGTTTGTTTTGTTCGTTTTGTTGGCTAACTACATATTTCTACCAATCAGAAAGACTTCAGACAAGGCTATAGGATGAAAAATGAAGTAGTATTGAATTTTTATTTGCCGTGAGCGCCCTCCCGCTCGTCGCGCGCGGAACAAAATGGCGTAATTTGGCCTTTTGCAAACGCGAATAGATAATTACTTTTAATGTCGATGTGTATATGTTTTGTGTTAAATAATAAAGGTGTGTAGTGTACTAAGTGTGTGCACCATGTTGACGCAGATATTTGCTACCAATTTTGAACAATTGTGAGTTTTTATTTTGCAAGGTGCCAAACATGTTTACGGAATGGAATAAACAATTTATTTGGTGGTGACAATGTAATCCCCTTGAGCAGGTAAGTAAGTAGTTAATAAGCTTGTTAAATTCCGATTCCAATGATACCACAAACAGGTTTAGTCCAGGAATAAAATCACTGGCAAAAAAAGTTAAACCGCTGGCAACAGTTGCGCGGGCGTTGGTTTGGCTAGGCAGGCAATCGGTCCGGGGGGCGGGGCACCTCAACGGATATAGATCTAATTTTAAAAACTTACCTATTTGAAGAATCAGTATCAGAAAATAGCTTGTAAAATCCAAAAGGTCTATTGTTATGAATATTGTTAGAAGCTAAGTAACCATATAAATTGTTGTAATTGTTTGATATCCCATACTGGCCTTGCAAGTAATGCCCGTAGTTCGATAAGAACACAGCCAGCAATGGATCGACTGGTAAGTGGTTTAAACTGTTATACCTAGCTGGTACTTGAATTTGAAATGGCTTATGTCGGTGATCTAGTATCACTCGGTTTTTAGCCTTAGGTTGTCGAGATAGAGCATAGTTTTGAAGGTTATCGTTGCCATTGATATTGTATTTAGAAAGATATTTGGTCAAGTCATTCGTAAAGTTTTGTTTAATCGGTCTGGTGTACTCATATCCATTTTCATTATCTTTAGATTCTTCTTGCATCTCATCTTCAGTACTTATGTCTTCTGTTACTTTGTATGTGTGAGTAAAATTTTCAGCATGCTTTTCTTCATCAACTTTCTTCAAGAAATTCTTTGGTTTATCAATTTTCGGAAGTACAATGTAATTAAAAAGTACTTGGGAATCAATGTCAGCTAATTTCTTCGATCTTCTTACAGCTCCATCAGTGTTCACTTTCTGATTCATTGAAGCCTTAAATGGAAGAAAACTAAACTCGTATGGAGGACCACGTTTGTTCTTTGAATTGTCATAGTGAAGCGAATATTCTGAAACAAAATCTTTTTTTGTTAAGTTTTCAAAATTTTGGAAAAAAATAATTTATTATCTTACAAGAATATAATACAATCTATTGATATATTAATCATCTATTTATTTATTTATATCCTGGTGCAGGACTTCGTGTATTAGTTAATATGAATCTTAATGTCCTCTTCAAAGTATGATTATGTCGTAATTCGGACCAACTTTTAAAAATATTATCGAACAAAACATCTCTGAATTTATTCTTACCTCCATTATTAAAATCGTCTATATTTTTCAACTTCCGATGATTTGAAACAAAGCTTTGTGTATCAGCATTGAGTACTTGAACATCATCACCAGTCAATTGTTGTAAATTGATTCCATGTTTTATTTGCTTGTAAACGATGTCGCTGTTTACGGGCACCCATCCATTTTCACTATAGAATTCTGATGCTAAAGTAAGCGAGACACTGACCTGGAAATATACAAATTCTATTATCAAAAGCTACATCGTTTCTGATAGAATTGTTGTTAGATTACGGTTAACTTGAAAATATTGCTAATTCAATAGCACATCCAATTAAAAATTTTATCTTTAGAAAAGTTTTTAATTTGTTTCAAAGTAAAATTCAATTTAAAATTTTCGTAAATAAAACCGTAATTCCGAAACCGACAACCGAAACTAGTTTTTTATATTTGAAATTTTGAAAACATTATAGAATAATAGAATGGTAAAGAAACAAACATGTTGCACCAGTCCAACTTCTAACGAGATGGTTACGATAACATCTTTATTGTGACCATAGTTTAAAAGTGGTGGTTAATTTTCCCTTTTACAATTTAGGAGTTAAAATACATTTACTTACAGAGAACATGAAGCCACACGTCCACATTTTAAACGACCACAACAATACTCAAGCAATATCACGGGTCAGTGCGCTGCACCCATCATCGTAAAGTAGGGAAAGTGTTGTCACTTTAGGACCTCTGTTTATGCTCGTGTCAGCTTCTACTGTAAAATAAGGTTGCGGTTGGACTGGCTGTGAAGTAACGTAAGAAATAAAAAAACATGTATTCAGCAGGACCGCTAGGATAACATTGAAAGTATTAAACGGTGTTTCTACTCCTGTTCCTTTGAGACCGATACACTTTAAAGAACCAAGGCAACAAACACGGTTTTGTTTGCAACCTGGCTTTCTTTTCAGTGATCCGCTTAAATCTCAATAGTCAAGGTCCAGTGGGGAGCAACTCGAAAAAAGTGAGGCTAGTATAGAATAGAATAGAATAAGATTAATTTTTAGCACACACAGAAAACAAACAATAAGTATAAAAGATGAAGAAGTACCTAAGGGCGGAAATAGTTGGCATTATGTAATGATGCACCTTTTCTATCATTTTATTGTGAGTTCAAATCTGTTATATCAATGGAACTTGGCATCGCAATCTGTCTCATAGAATACTATTTCCAAAAAAAAAAAGCACACGATCAAAACATTGGGACGTATCTCTGTACTACATTCACACATACATACTACATACACTCATGGGAGATCGTCCATAAATCTTAAAAGTATAATTTTAGGTATTCTAGTTTCTCTGAAAATGTCATAGAGTCAGAGAAACATCCAAAAACAGGAAATAGCAGTAAATAACAGTTTTCAAGCAAATAGCCACCTTTTCTTTACAACTGTGGTTAAAATGTACCTAATGAAACTATTTGCAAAATGTGATTTATTGTATTGTTTGGGTTTGCGTCACATAAAAAGAACGCTGGCCGAAAGTGGCGGGAGTGTGTTTTGTCTCTTGTTTGCGCATGGTTTACCTATTCTCAAACTTGAGATAAAACACATCCCTCCACTTTCTCCCAGATTCTTTTTACATGACGCGAACTATATCTACAATACTCGCTTAATTCTTCGAATTTAATAAACTATATCTTTTATATACGCAAGTTTTATTAACTCAGAGCTTTTACTAAAAATATAAAAGTAACGAAACAGCGCCTAGTTAAATAAAAATAACATAAGTTAGTCCAACATGCTCACTGGTTAAAACTATGCCATTGTCCGCCTCGATGGCATAATTGCTCGGCTCTCGAGAAACACGAGTTTGCTTTTAACTTACACTTGGTTTTGTTTGTTTTGTAAAACAATAGTGGTAAACTGTTGACAGAATCGACTCGTATAGAGACTTAATATCGTCTTAATATTACTACTGTGAATGGATTTGCGCTATGTTTATATTTAGACGTACTTTGACTATATAGCCAGAAACACAAGTGATTATACGTTCGTATGGAAGCCAACTTCAGTAAAATAAGAATTAAGACATACCTTTGACTACTCCCTTAGACATCGTCAAAGGATCTTTTAAGCTAAAGAATATCTACCGCGTCTTGGAGATACATTTATCTATATATCGCCGTCCCCGGAGAATAAAATGATAACTACAAAAACGTAACTTTTCAGGAGAAGCAAAAAACATGTTTTCGTTAATAACTTCATAAATACTGGACGTAGACAGATGATTGTTAGCTTTAAGCAATGCTGATTTTTTATGCATTCGGAATGTTTTAATGAAATAAGCGTAATATATGCCAAAATAGAGATATTTCAAAAATAAGAAGTTAGTCAAAATCAGTCATCGTCTAATTTCTATAATGTCGATTATCATTTTATTCCACGTATTTTCTAGGCAAAACCACTGCCAAAACCAATTGCACTACTGTTCTATCATTTTGTTCTACGCTTTTTAGGGGTGGAAGTGATTATGATAATAGTTGAATATCATCTTATTCTCATTTAGATTGGTCTAACTTTATTTTGATAAGTGCTATTAAATAAAACCATGTTAGTAATAATCAACTATTGATTTATTGTTTTAATCATGTTTTCAAGTGCTTTTTATGTAACAAACCACTATAAGATTGTTGCTTATCGTTATAAAAGGGCTACTATGCTCTAAAAGTAAAATAATAATAAAAAATAACCATAATAATAATTATTATGGTTGTTATTTATTATTATTTTATTTTATTCAAAGCTAATTTAAAAGTTGTTAATGCTCAATATAATTTTTATCCTACAAACCGAAACAAACAGTCAGTTATAATGAGTATTAACAACTTCTAAAGTAGTTTTCATTTTCTATCATCATCTCAGCCGTAGGACGTCCACTGTTGGACATAAGCCTCCCTCAAAGATTTCCATGTATTCATCCAAGGAAGTGGCCTGCATCCACCACCGAACTGCAGTTTTTACATAGTCGTCTATCCATCTTGTTGGTGGACGTCTAACGCTGCGCTTATCGGTCCGTGGCCTCTACACGAGAACTTTTCAGCCCCGCAGGCCATCTGTTCTGCGTGCTAAATGGACTGCCCATTGCTTCTTCAACTAACTTATCCGTTTGGCAATGTCAGCGACCCGAGTTCTTCTATGTAACTCCTCATTTCTGATTCGATTCCGTAGAGAAACAACGCTGCCTAGTTGGATTAGACGATTAACCTCTTTCTTGAAGTTAAACCTACCTAATTGCACTGTTAGTCCTGGATATACATACGCGTCGACAGCTTCAAGAGCAGAATTTTTAACCATTACAAGGGTAAGCATAACATGAACATTCGAAATAACCTTTATCTTGCTTGTCCGTGTTCATTTTAACGCCTACTCTTCGGTAGGCTGATTGAGGCCTTCGAGCATCGTGCTTAGTTCTTCCATCGACTTTTCCATGACCACGAATACCATTTCAAGAGCTTGAAGGCATCTTCCAGAGCGGTCGTAAACAGTTTCGGAGAAATTACACCTTCCTGTCTTACCAAGAGGCGTAACAGAGTTCGATCGAAGGCGATTTCCTTAAAAAGTTTTAGGAAATCGCCTTCGAACTCTGTTCCTGTACTTGGATTGACATAGTGGCGTTTTTATACCAATACCAACACTTCGACACTTCAATGTACCGATAGTTAATTCGGAATCGCTGGAATGACTGACACACCGCCCATGTTTCGATCGAATCGGAGGCTTTCTCATAATCCACAATCGCGAGACAAAGCTGCAAGTTATATTCTTTGGTCTTCTGTATGGTCTGCCGCAGCTTATTGTGGTCTAAGGTACTGTAGCCTTTTCGGAACCTGGCTTGTTCAGGAAGCTGGAAGTCATCAAATCTGCGATCGAGGCGATTTATGATGATCCATGAAAACAGCTTAAATTATAAACATAGCCCAACCATGTTTATAACTCGACATGGGTCTGTAGTTTTCAAGAAGGTGTTGTCATCTTTCTTAAAGAATAGCACCACCACGCTCTTGTTCCATGCTTTTGGCTTAGTACCTTCGAGCAAGATGGAGTTGAAGAGCTTCTATGCATATTATATTTTTAATAAGTATAATTTTTTGTAAATATTTTGAAATATAAATAATGTACTATGTGTAGTGTGATACAAGTCTGCTGTTTCAATTTATTGCCTTGAAATCTAAGCTATAGGAGAGTGGCAATATTTTTAAGTTTAGCTCCTTATGAGTCATTTATTTTACTAACAACATATTATACGAAATGCAAGGTCGAGTTTTGACGAGAATAAAATGATAACATGCGGTTATCATTGTCTAGACGAATATTTTTCACGAGAACATAATGATATGACTGTTTGTCATATTAACAGGTGTAAATACAATGTGATAATATTATAGTACAACTTTATTCTTGTAACTTCAGGCATGGGTCGAATCGTGGAATAGTATTGTAATATTTTGTAACTTTGTGAATAACTGTATGAAAGTTACGAAAAAAATTGAGCAGATGTATTAGCACCCAAAGATCACAAATATGGCATAACACTAAAACGAAGATAATGGCAGTTATCATTTTGTTCCCCGGGGACGGCGATATGTATATCTACATATACCAATCAGGATTCAAACTCATTTTGGATCGCGAATTCATCCCAAACGCGACGTTCCTCATTACGTGAACTTCTGTCAAGATTCGCATTAATTCGTTTTTGTCTTCTCAAATTCTCGTGCGTAGTCCATTAGCACCTTTCAACAATCTCCTTCATTATAGGGAATCTAATAAGTTCTCGTTGACTGCCACTCTGAGCTCATCAGCCCACTTACAACAATTATTATTTCTCTTCAAAGCAGAGAATCTTTGCAGATCGCTTGTTAGATATAGTTTTATTTGCATACGTCCGGAGGGGAATTGAACTGTGTCGTGGAACGGTGTCTGTTTTAACACTCTTGGATTTGGAAACATTGATCCAGTAGAGTTTAGAAACATTTCTTGGATATATAAGAAATAATCAAATGAATTTGAATGAAGAGGAGACCGAACCTTTCATGTCCCCGACGGTCGTTGGTAGGTACCTAATGCCATTAGCGGTTACCCGAACTATTGTGACCTCGTAAAAATAGATGGTGAATGTGACTAGTAGGTACTTCATAGGATTTTAAGCGCCTGAAAATCTTAACATAAACAATGGTTTACCGTAACTTACAATACAGGAGTAGGTCAATAAGCACTCCATCATTTGAACACCAACAAATTAACTAATGTGCTCTAGGGCCGTAATGATTGAGTCAAAGTGATCTACATGATCTGATTGAATAATTGCTTAGTTATTATGTTTATGGTGTGTAATAAAGTATTTTCTATCTATGTATGATTTTTTTTGCACTTACCTACCCTCTGTTAGTGCCTAAACTTTTGATCTGAAGGTCGGAGGTTCTAATTCTCATAGATTTTCGTATTCGTTCCTAAATGCACTTTGATACGAGCTCTCGTATCAGATTTAATAATAATAATAATAATATAAACTTTATTTCAGGCAACTTAAAAATAGTACAGATGGCAAAAACTAATTCTAAGGCCCATAGAAATAAATATATAAAATATATTTTTAATACAGTTGCTCAAAAAGTGGCGTATTGCAGGGACGTATAGCGTTCGGGAAGTGGGCTATTACACACTCGTGCTTTTTTTTTACCTTTCCCGCACTCGTGCGTTCTCTTTCCCAACTGTCAAAATAATGTCTATTAAAAAGAAAAACCAACCATGAAGTTTTTACTAAAAAAAAATCTAAGAAGTTTTTATGATTCACGCAAATACGTATATTTCTAAAAAGAAGTTATTAATTTGTTTCTATATCAGATTTAATTATTTGATTGAATGAGTTAGGTTAGGTTTCATTTCATTTCATCTCATTAAATTTCATTTTCATTTCACATCAATAAAAAAATTCTACTGAAGACTTGGCTGTATGGGCATAGTTCCCTTTGCCTACCAGAATCAGTGAAAAGAAAAATCTCTTCTTATATTCTACGGTCGGCGCCATTTTCTAGATTAAATTGCTTCATTTTTTCGCAACTGTATTAAAAATAGTCGTTCAGTACACGTTCGGAACCGTCATTGCAACTTGTTCCGACTGTCAACCCTCGCCTTCGGCTGCGCCTCGGCTCGGGTAGACATTTGTCGGAACTCGTTGTAATGACAGCCTTTCCGAACTTGTACTGAAATATACTATTTTTAATACAGTTGCTCAAAAAGTAGCGTATTGCAGGGACGTATAGCGTTCGGGAAGTAAGCTATTACACAACCATGAAGTTTTTACTAAAAAAAAAATCATAGAAGTTTTTATGATTCATGCAAATACGTATATTTCTAAAAAGAAGCTACTAATTTGTTTCTATATCAGATTTAATGATTTGATTGAATGAGTTAGGTTTAGGTTTCATTTCATTTCATCTCATTAAATTTCATTTTAATTTCATAACAATAAAAAAATTCTACTGAAGACTTGGCTGTATGGGTATAGTTCCCTTTGCCTAGGTACCAGAATCAGTGAAAAAAAAATCTCTTATATTCTACGGTTGGCGTCATTTTCTAGATTTAATTGCTTCATTTTTTCGCAACTGTATTAAAAATAGTCGTTCAGTACACGTTCGGAACCGTCATTGCAACTTGTTCCGACTGTCAACCCTCGCCTTCGGCTGCGCCTCGGCTCGGGTAGACATTTGTCGGAACTCTTTGCAATGACAGCCTTTCCGAACTTGTATGAAATATACTATAGAAATAGATTTGGCCTGTTGCTCATACAAACTTGCTGGCTTTACGAGCTCTAAGAATAATAACCACAGTTGAACCTCGGCCCTGTCCGTTCCCGTCCCTGACAATGTGAGACACCTCAACGTAATTGAAGTCAGAGTTTTAATGGTTGATAATTGGACAAATTGTCCGGTGGCACGCTGCCATCTGTGGCAGACCAAGCACTGCGGACGTTTTTTGTGATTGCTAAAGTTCGTAGACGAAGTCAATGCGCGAGTCCATTTTGGGAACAGTTTTTACAGCCGAAAATAATGGGAAAGTTTGAAGGTTCTGATTTATGGGTGTGACGGTATTATATCACATTGTGATGATATTGCTAAGTGATATTATGATAAGTAGGTCCTCGTAAAATGAAAAGTTAATTAGAACTGCAGATTATTTAAAAAATATTGAATGATTTTTATGTTTCTTTGGGGGATGTCGGAGTTGCATCTAAATGTAATTGTAGCACTTTTCTCAAAAGCTTTTCTGGTAAAGTCAAAGAGATTGTAAAGAACTGCGAAGAGTGACTGTACCTAGATTCCCTCTTATGTTGATCACAGAAAATCTTGATATAGATTCAAACATTGTCGTGTCGGTAGCTAAATTGAGGTACATATTTATATTTGAACTATAAAAGTAGGATAAGGAGGTAAAGAGCAGTGTTGGTTGAGGGGATTAGTATCTCGACTTTCGATCCGAAGGTCGTGAGTTCGAAACCTGGCCGTGCGTCAATGGATTTTTCGTTTCGAAATATATAGATTGTCGAATATATTTCGAATATTCGCAATAACAGGATCTCTAAACTATGAAAGAAAACATCGTTGGGAAGCCCGCGACTTAGTCAGCTCCAAGCGTATTGACCATGTCATTCCTGTGGATATGGCCGGTTAAGCTGAAAGGATGGTTTAGGTGCTGGGCAAGCCTACTCCATCTCAAACAGTGTCCCAGGCACTACAGTGTCCCGTTAAAATATAGACAAAGATAAATCATCTAGTAAAGATGTAAAGGCCTAAGTTATGTGACTTGAAATCTAAAGATGCAGATATGATATTACTACGTAAACAGGCTAAGCTGACTTGCCCCGGATCATAATCACCTTTAGCTGTACACCTCCAAGTCATTATCATTTATCTTTCACGACTTTGATTGATGTTTCCACGAAATAATATTATTTTTCACCTTCCGAAGGTCTCATGAAAATGGGTGATTCAGTGATTTTATGATCCTCGTGACACTGTTCCCTCTTGATACCTGTTAAAAATACCAACCTATTAAAAAGATGATTATTCTTCTCGAAATAAGTTATTTTTATATTTTTTGCTCTCACTTTAGGTACAGAAAGCGTCATTAACTGGTATCCCCCTAGTAAGAGATCGGTTTGCAAGCCGTTGATCTCAACTTTTTGTAAAAACTTTTACTTTTCATTTTTTTATCCTTGCTTACTTATGGATATCTAATTTCGCTCGAGTTCCTATACTAGCAAATCCGATTGAAATCCAAGGTTGAAATGATACCGATTGATGACGCTGACTGTACCTAGGGTCCCATCTCAAAACCTTGCTCTCACTTTAGGTAAGGTCCCATCTCAGAACCGCAGTGTGATTCAGCCTTTCGAAAATGCATCCGATTCGATGATTTTCTTCAAAGAGTTGACGTTTTTTCAGCGAAGAAACGAGAAGGTTTGAATTGCACTGCGGAGATCAACGGAGCTAAATAAGCTGCTATATCAGAATTGAAATAGAAACATGTCGTTCTTATCTTATCTTGTCACTCTCAGAGGTACGCCTAAATACATATCTAGGTCATAAGGAGTTAGGGCATTAGGTAAATAAATTAGACGGTAATGAAATTCAAAATTTTATTATTTTTTTATCTTTATCAGTCGTCTTCAGTTAGATCTATCACTCCACCCTTTTCTTTCTTATCAAGAATCTCTAACGTTTTGAACGTCCTTTTGGGTTGTGATATGACATTCTGTTGCTCTTGTGGTTGTTCGTTACCTCGATTTCCATTATTTCCTGGTTCTACTACAATGCTTTTCTTTTGCCTATAAAGTAAGAAGGATGATAATATTTATTACCTAGAGCTTCCTTTTTAGGACAAAAAATATAAATTTATAAACTAGTAGTTCGCCCCGAACTGAGATCTCGCGCACCGTAGATGGCTTACATTTGGACTTTCTTCTGACTACCCCTATAATTTCAAGTGCTACTACTGATACTGCCGAGTATGCCTATTGCGCTAGCTCTTCATGGTAAAAAATACTGGCATGCATGCAATACATAATGTCGCGTCTAATTTTTCATTTAGGTATTTCATATTTATGAATTCTCGTCGTATTTCTAAAAGTATACGTCCTAGAATAAAAATAATAACTATTTTGGAATGTACAAATAAAGACCTTTCATTTGACAGCCCACTCAATATATTTGTTTACTTAACTTTTTTTACCCCAATTATTTTCATTCTTTATCAAAAATTTTTTTATCATGAAAATAAATCAAGTAGCATCTAAAATCATTGCAAACCAAACCGCAACGATGCCACTCTCTTTTTAAGACCGACCAGTCAATGAGCTACGAAGTCATCGAAACTCTATGCAACGGGAGCTCTTGCAGCTCTGGTTTCATAGTTTTTGGTCTTTGGTCGTATTTCAAAAACTATACATCCTAGATTAAAAATAAAAACCATTTTGGAATGTACAAAATAAGCCCTTTCGTATGACACCCCACTCAATTTATTTGTGTAACTTTCATAATTTTTTACCCCCTTGGGAACCCAATATCTTCACAACCCCTTCATCGATTAAGCTCATATGCTCCCCCGTAAATTTCCTTACCACAACCTATTGACCTACCAAGTTTCATGCAGATTGGATGAACGGTTCGACAGTTATGCTCGAACAACAATTCGTGAAACATACAAACATACAAACATACAAACATACAAACATACAAACATACAAACATACAAACATACAAAGCAAAATCGCCCAACTTACCACTAAGATCTTCGCTCGCTTCGCTCGCTCGATCGATAATAAATTAAAATCTAACCTGCCACTGAATTCATCTAACAAACCTCCCAACTGTTTAAAATTTGTATGTGATGATGACATCATTAGTTCCGTTTCGATCGATACCTTCCTATTTATGTTTCTAGCTTATAACCAGTGATCGGAATGAGGCGGGCTAAAATACCTAAAGTTCGAAAAATAACAGAGACAAATGGAGACGCCTTAGGACCAGGGTTCGAAAAAATCCGATTTTTATAATAAATATCAAAAATCCGATTTTTTGATATTTATCCGATATATATTGGATATATATCCAGGCTAAGAAAAAGAAGCGAATTTCATTCTGTAAGGGGATTAAATACTTTAAAATGTGAAAGGGATTTGTAAAATAATATAACTGTCAAATTGTCACATTTTTAGGGTTCCGTACCTTAAAAGGTAAAAAAAGGAACCCTTATAAGATCACTTTCTTGTCCGTCTGTCTGTCTGTCTGTCTGTCCGTCTGTCTGTGTGTCACCATCGATTATCTCAGGAACGGGTAGAGCTAACAAGTTGAAATTTATAACATATACTAAGGTCTATAGTCCCTATTGTGAGTATAAAAATCAAGGTCCTGAGTAAACACTATAAAAAGATATAGGCAAATTTAGGTTTTCGTGAAAACTTGTGAGTACCAAAACTTACCTTAATTATCAACTTTTTTTATTTTTCGGAATTTTTCCTTTACTTGTGCTGTAAGACCTTGCTTGTAACCAAAATTGACAATTCTGGGTAAACCGGAAGTACCCTAGAGGTTTTGGGTCGAAAACCTAAATGGTAGTTCCCGTTGACCTAGAATAACGAAATTTGGCAAAAAGCAAGGTCTTATAGCACAAATAAAGGAAAAATTCCAAAAAGTTAAAAAAGTTGAAAATTAAAGGGTGTTCCCATACATACATAGTTGACGCCAATTAAAATTGTCCTCCGAGTTGTATGGGCGCTCATACAATTAAGCGGACTAGCTTAATTGGCACCATGGCTAGGTACCTACGGAACCCTCGGCGTACGAGTTCGACTCGCACTTGACCGGTTTTTTTTTATTAAAAAACTTAATAAAGGTAGGTATCAAAAAAATTAGTGTTTATTTGAGAAAGATTTTTTTATAAATTTTTATTTGTTATAGTGTTAAACCACACTTAGGTATTTACATTTATGTATCATTGCGGGTTCGAATCCCGTCGGAATTGAAAATTTTAGTAAAATTTTTCAATTTAAAAATATTTTTTTAATGAACACTTAAAAAAAACACTTAAAAAACAATCTAAATTATTCGGAATTGTAGTTTTTCGCTACGTGTTGCCAGGGTTAACATTAATCTTCAAAATTTTTAGCTCAGAAGACAGGAAAAAATCCATTGATATATATCAAGGTAAAAATCAATTGATATATATCGTGATATATATCATGATATATATCCGCTGATATATATCGGCGAACCCTGCTTAGGACTAAATATTTTTCGACCCAATTATTTCCGTTTCCGGGACATAAATAAAGAACATCTAACATTAAGGTGAATAAATTTTTTACCTGAGTTAATAACAAAAACTAAAATGTAAATTATAAGGATAAAAAACTTTTTTCCGTCGGTCAAATAGAAAAATTATTTGAATTAGTTCACAATATTATTAACATTAATTTTAAATATACTTACTCACTGTGAAAATTGTGCCAACTTTCAATAAAATTTTACTTACTACAAGAATAAAATTCTTGTAGTAAGGAAGTCTCCCCTTTTTTGCCTCTGTTCTTTGAACTTTAGGTATTTTAGCCCGCCTAATTCCGATCACTGCTTATAACATACATAAATACTAGCTTCAACAACTTCTAGCTACATTCTGGCACTAAATCTAGACTAGAGTGTATAAAACCAGTGTTGTTTTCGTAAGCGCGATCTAGAACAATCGACGAAAGTTTGTAACAGCGCCATCTATGTAATATGAACTTAACTAGATTGTAATTTTCCAAGTTAGCGTTTCTAAAGTTTTCTCGCTGGCATTGTAAGTTAAATATAGTCTGATAGATGGCGCTGACTGCGAATAACAAACAATAAATTATGTTAATTAATTATTACATAATTATTATAACAATCACTGCCTTCGAACATTTTTATCGATAAGTAAGCACTTATTTAAATTAAATACTTATAAGTAAGTACATTTGGATTTAATAAGAAATTATTATTGTTTTATTTTCATCATAATTATTTATCTTGCTTTTTGTTCCAACTAGGTACCTATCGAAAGAATAAACTACGAAAGCAAATGATTACCAACACTAACACTACACACCCAGAACTCTGTGCCGCAAATAAAATTATTGAGACTGATTTTATAAAGAAAGACTACTTTTCTAATACTTAAGTATAATAAATAAGGTACTTACTTACCTACCATTTTTACAAAATAAAAAAAATATTTCACCTATTAGGTAATAGATAATACCTACTTACCTATTTGGCTATTGAAAAGCTTTCGAGAAACTTTTCATTATAATTAAATTCAAATAAATTCATCCATTGATTCATACGAATTCATGCAACACGGCGAAAGTGATTTTAAATTATTTAAAACTTACTTCATGGAAATACTTTGTGTATGTAAATCTATGAACCAAAGATACGGACACGAATGTGCGAATCTCTGATAATTTGGAGAACCCATTTCAAGCAATAACAGTTTGTTTGATTGTTTTGGTTCAGCTTATTTTGATGAATACAAGCTTATAACATTTCACGACAAATCTGAGGCAGGATTCAGACCACAGAACTAATCGAGTACTATCTCGATATAGTTCTGCAATCACCTCTGAATGCATTCCAAATTCGGAAAGTGACGTTCCGACTGATATAATCGAATCGGATGCTAATTTGGAAGTCTGAATCAGGGTGCTGGACGACCGAGCTCTGCTCGGGTGGATATAGAGAAAAGGATTTTTCGCAGATATGAGATAGCTAGATTGATTTTTCGCCCCCCTTTATCGTAAAGCCGTTTTCACGTGAATACAAATAAACAGATATAATAACTAAGCAAATATTGCTCGTTTAATATTACCTATCAGTTTTTTTTAAGCTTTGTCACCTGACCTTTATGTTCATTTTAATGATTTTTGTATTTATTTGATCTGTGCACAGAATACTAGTATATTACGATCACTTCAAGTAGGTAGGTACTTATTAATTTAGTCAAAATGATCATCAACTTCGACTGGTTCGAATATGTACTTACCTAATTCAATACTCAAATCTCCAAAAGCCTCCTTGTGTTGAATCCACATTTGTGCCTAAGCTACATCCCCTCATACCACCTTCGTCAATAGCTTGATCAAACTTTGCTCAAATCAAAATGCCACATCCAAAACGCACCATACACTATCAGCTTCCGCCTCAGTGAAAGTGGAATCAATACACGTGCATAGAAATGAAACATTATAACTGGTTCTAAGTTTATTGAATTGCGTAACAATCATTATGGTCATCTGTGAACTCATTCGGCAGTTTATTAACCCATACGTTATCGATCGAGCGAGCGAAGCGAGCGAAGATCTTAGTGGTAAGTTGGGCGATTTTGCTTTGTATGTTTGTATGTTTCACGAATTGTTGTTCGCGCATAACTGTCGAACCGTTCATCCAATCTGCATGAAACTTGGTAGGTCAATAGGTTGTGGTAAGGAAATTTACGGCGGAGCATATGAGCTTAATCGATGAAGGGGTTGTGAAGATATTGGGTTCCCAAGGGGGTAAAAAATTATGAAAGTTACACAAATATATTGAGTGGGGTGTCATAAGAAAGGGTTTATTTTGTACATTCCAAAATGGTTTTTATTTTTAATCTAGGACGTATAGTTTTTGAAATACGACCAAAGAACAAAAACTACAAAACCAGAGCTGCAAGAGCTCCCGTTTCATAGAGTTTCGATGTCTTCGTAGCTCATTGACTGGTCGGTCTTAAAAAGAGAGTGGCATCGTTGCGGTTTGGTTTGCAATGATTTTAGATGCTACTTGATTTATTTTCATGATAAAAAAATTTTTGATAAAGAATAAAAATAATTGGGGTAAAAAAAGTTAAGTAAACAAATATATTGAGTGGGGTGTCAAATGAAAGGTCTTTATTTGTACATTCCAAAATAGTTATTATTTTTATTCTAGGACGTATCTATACTTGTAGAAATACGACGAGAATTCATAAATATGAAATAAATGAAAAATTTGACACGACATTATGTATTGCATGCATGCTAGCATTTTTTACTATGAAGAGATAGCGCAATAGGCATACTCGGCAGTAGTAGCACTTAAAATTATAGGGGTAGTCAGAAGAAAGTCCAAATGTAAGCCATCTACGGTGCGCGAGATCTCAGTTCGGGGCGAACTACTAGTTATACTATTTCTAATTTTTGAAGCTTCTTTACGCACGCTTGACGTGGGGAGTAAGCTGGTGAATGCGTGACGAGAGCGTTACGAAAAGTATGATCGGGCGAGGTGAACAGAAGTTTTACTTCAGTTGTGTGTTCTACTCGTTTTTTTTAATGCAATGAAAGATAAGATTGTGGGGATGATGCTGAGAGGTTTAATCTTGGCTGCAAGATTTCAAAGAAAATAAATTAATAAAATGACGGCGATGGGCTTGCAACCTATGAAGTGGAATACCTAGTAATAAGTGGGCAGAGACATACCATTTGAAGTGTATAAAGATCCAAGGAAATTAATTACTTCATAAAATGCTGCTGTGACAAAATTAATTAGGACAATGTACGATGCTCGTACAATCATAAATAAAAAAATAACAAAAAATATTTTAACGAATTAAGAACCTCCTCTTTTTCTTTGAAGTTGGGTAAAAATAAGAGGCAATTCTGACCAAGAAAATACTCAGTGGTCCCTTTCTTCGATCGAGTTAGTGAAAACAGCAGGAAGTTACAAGACCGGCCGTTGTGGAACATCCGGGAAGCTGATAACGCGTAATTTCATTTGAATTATAATACGAATGGTTTGTACTTGGTTAGGAAATTATAGAATGGATTTAACATGAGATCTTTTAACCAATGCTTTGTTAGTAGCGATCTTTAAAAATATAAACAGGCTAACGATTTCGCTCCAAAACCTAAGACACCAACGTAGCTCAAAAAGTCGTGAAACTTAAGTGGTACTGAGACACGTCTGCCGCATGCCGGATGAACTGTGGGTCAAAACTACCCCTGACTGGAGCCCTGAGCAAGGCAGACTACGCAAGCGATGATGGCGCAATGAGCTAAGCACTTTTAGCTACTATCAGTGGCAGGTAATGGCGTTGGACCAAAATGACTTGAAAACTCGAGGGGAGGCCTTTACCCTGCAGAGGTTTGACAGAAAGCATTGAAAGTTCAGGCTAATAACATCAACAATAACGTCTGATTCTCCTAAACTGCTAAAGAACGCCTTCTGATCAGCGGGATTAAAAAGACCGTTAGAGCAGAATGACAATAGGAATTTAACTATTGGCCGTCTCTTTTCATAGACTGAGAGTGACAAGAACGGCGTATATTGCAATTCCTATTGTGCTATAGCCTTTTTAGCACAGCTGGTTTTCAGAATTTTAAGATACTTTGAAGTTGTTTGAGGGGTTGTCAAAGGCACAATAAAAAGTCTAAATATACATTTGATAAAACGGTCGTCGGCGAAGGTTGCGGATTCCATGCTTTTACCTATATTGGTATTCTATGCGATAGGTTGAAAGTCCAGCAATTAAATACTAACTTTTCCTTTACCTTACGACTTTCGGATCTTTAAAATTATAGAATCTTAAAGTTTTCTTATATCACTACATTTTTTCAGATTTCAATCTTTATCCCTTCAATTGATAATGAACTATTGGAGAGATAAAGATTGAAATAAATAGTGATATAAGAAAATTTTGCAAACATCCCATTACCCATTATCCCATTACCAAAACAGACCAAACATTTTTTAAATAAGCTATTTTATAACCACATGTAAGTATTTGAGGACATCTGAATTTAGTAATTTTTCTTTATGTTAATTTAGGCCATTTTACTTAGACCATTCACTAACGAAACTTTATCACATAAATATAGTTTGGGTGATAAGTACCTACATTACAATTTTTTTAAGAATGATGGGTTATTTTAGATTTTGCAACTGTCATTTTATTCGACCCTCAGGGCATCCTCTGTTCTGATGACTTTTAAATGATCATTATTTTACTTCAATGACATTTTTAACTGCTGGGAATTAGGTTTTTATATTTGTTTTCTAATAGCAGTTTGAGGGTCATTGACATTTAGAGATCATTATAACTTGTAGTTTAGGGAAATAAGATACTCGAACGGTCTCTCATCTTTGCCTTTTGTGCTGTAGGCTTATTCTGTAAACTCACTTCGAACCTCGCTACGCTGAATCCGCAGTGAGTTAAGAGTTTCGTATTCTGTAGAACTCGATAATGCTTGTAGCGCCTCAGTGACGAGCGTGGTAATGAAATGAACTAAGTTGAGTGAGATTCTGACATTTGCGTTAGAGAATGACGTACAATTGGTATTCCGTAAGGGAATTTCCAAATCATCTCGACACTCATAACTCGAATTCACTTGTCAAATAAACAGCTACAAAGGAGCGATCGAGTTTGGTTGTTTGAGTTTAGTTTTGATATTGTGAATGTGAAATGTCTCGGTTATTCGTATTTCTAAGTTTACTGAGAGAAGCTCACGAGTTAGACATTTAATACTAGCAAATACCAAGCTGAAAATTAATGCCACATAGTCTTGATTTCTGTTAGGTAAATATTTTTACTGTAAATATTTACTTTTAATTTACTTACCTAAATGTTTTTTTGATAAATACCTAGGTACCTAGACCTATTAATTACCATTACATTACCTATCATATAGGTACCGTAGGGGAAGGTCGTTACCCCTCGTACGGTTTTTACGTTTTATTTTTTTTTAACTCGAATATTTCATTGGGAAGTAAACTAATTGCATATACTACTAGTATATATATCTGAGCTTAAAATAAAATAAAAATCAGATGATTATAACTCATATTCAATGCACAATGATGATTTAAACACCAATCGGGAATTCGTACGAATGTGCCCTATGTGTGGGGTAGTTTCGTACAGTGTCGGGGGTACCTTCGTACGCTATGGGGTACCTTCGTACAGTGCGATTAAAACTGTAAATAGAATTAACTTTTTTTTTATTTTGACAGTAAATAATATTTACATAATTACCGAAAATCAATAACTTTTCTTCAAGTCAACAAAAATTTAAGTTTTATCTTCTTGTTAACAAAAATTCAATGACTTTTTGTCTAGTCTCCAAATATTAAATTATTTTGATTTTACTCAACAAAAACTTTTTTGAAATTAATTATTTTGTACTTTCATAAATTCTAGCTAATACAAATCAAATCTAAAAAAGAGATTAATCAATTTTTGAAATATTTGGTGCAGATTATATCATCGTCAAGTAGCCGTTTAGATGAGGACCCTGTTAATAACCAATAAAACTTGAGAAGACGACAGTGTTTATCCACGTTTGGTTACGTGTCTTCTTCGGATTATAATTTTGCACCATTTTTTTTTTGTAAAAACCATATATTAAGTAGGTAGGTCCTATAAAATAAACATAAACACGTCGGTCATATGCGTACGAATGTGCCCCACCTGGTTATGTACGAATGTGCCCCTTAGCCACATAATAATTAAATAAAACCTGTTTTAATATCAATATGAAAACTTGATTAATTTGTTATTAAAAACATATCTTTAGGATGTTTTATAGTTACTGGAAAAAAACTGCGTAGGAAAACATATTATTAATAGTGTAAAAATTCACGAAAACTTTGATGAAAAAATTACCTACCGTGCGCGAAAACACTATGCTGCCTGTCACTTCGCTCTCTCCGATGGGATTGGCACGAAACTACTTTCACGTATTGGCTGCTAGGCCACCTAAGCACACATGCAAAAGAAATGTCCGCGGGTCCTTTCGTTTGTGTTTTATAAGCACTGTACGAATGTGCCTGCCGTACGAATGGTGACGATCTTCCCCTAAGTACCTACCTATCTAAAGTAATAAATATTTATCAGTCAATACAGTAAAATCATTACATACACTAGGTACCTATTAGGTACCTACTAGATTGTCAAGAATTTTTTTGCAAACAGGTAGGTAGGTACCTACCTACTTTTACTTACCTACTTCATCTTCTCTGTAGGTATCCAAATTTCTATCAACACAAATAAATTGTACACAAAACAACAAAGTCAAGTCAACTTCAACTTCTATAAACATAAGGCGTGCGACAGTGTTGCCCACCCTTCCATCAAATCTGTAGCTAAATCTGCCCCGAAAAGTTGCTAGATATCCAGTTTTTCTTACCTCAAAGAGTAGTTAGATGTAGCTAAGGAATAAAAAATTGTTGTGTACAGTTTTGTGTTGATAGCATAGATTTATTCAACCTAAATCTTATTTTAAGTCAATAAAAAAAAAGTGTCGAAGGCTGGTGCTGGTTGATCACTAGTGCCACAACCCTTTTTGAAAACTCACAATTTGAAAAATTAAATAATTGCCATAATTTCAAATAGGATAGACCGTCAAAGGGGGAACCTCCGTCTTACAGTGCCTATCACCAATGAGAAACAGTATTCTATGTCTATGGTCAATTGGTCATGCTTGTACACTTTTCAAGTAAGCTCTACACCCCTCTTAAACCCATATGCTACATGTAGGTAATTAAAAATAAACCACTTAAAAACAACACTGTCACTCACTATGTAAAAAAGGTGCTAGAATAAAAAATAAGTTCAAAAACCAAAACCCGACTACTGAAAAAAGTATGAAACAAGAACATAATGTTGAGAATGTTCTGAGGATAGCCGTGGTCATATGCCAGTTTGCCCTAAAGCTTATGATCGCATACGTAGCATATGACCACGGCTATCCTCAGAACATTCTCAACATTATGTTCTTGTTTCATACTTTTTTCAGTAGTCGGGTTTTGGTTTTTGAACTTATTTTTTATTTAAATTATTTTGGGGTCATAATTTCATGACTACCTAAGTATTTGCAGAATCATCACTCACCCACTCGGCTCTCCAAAGGAGAGCTCAGCTTTAAGCGTGTTTTACACGGTTTGAAACCACCGCTTCTACCAAGGTGACCTTGGCACTTTTTACCAATGGCGTCATCGAAATTTACTGTCAACCAATGGCGTCTGCAGTGAAATTTACTGCCAACCAATGTCATGCGAAATTCTAGCAAGGTCACCTTGGTAGAAGCTGTGGTTTCAAACCGTGTAGAACACGCTTTAATAGAACAATATGCTTGGTTTCGGCAAGTGCGTCGCGAGCATTGAACGTGCTAGTGTTTACACATTTCCTGTCCCACCTCTGCGGTACTCTCCAGAGGAGAGCTAACATATTATATATTTTTGAAATGTGCTAACAAAGCCCTTTCATTTGATACCCAACACAGCATCATTACCTCATTTGTTTTAGTTTTGTCCTCTAGAGGGCGCCATATTCAATTTATTGTAACGTCACAGAGCCTATAACCAGCGGACAATCAAGACGCTTCCAATGATACCTCATTTGTCAAATTGTGATAAGAAGTTTGGAAGATATGAGGAACAGATGAACAAATTATAACCCTCTTTATCGGGTCTATGCAAGCAAAGCCGCGAGCAACAGCTAACATATTATACATTTTTGAAATGTGCTAACAAAGCCCTTTCATTTGATATCCAACACTGCATCATCAATCAATATTTGTTTTTTAGTTGATGACTTTATGACCTCTAGAGGGCGCCATATTCACTTTAATGTAACGTCACATAGCCTATAACCAGCGGACAATGAAGACGCTTCATCCGATACCTCATTTGTCAACTTATGTTAAGTAGTTTAGAAGTTACGAGGGAACAGATGAACATTCATACATACATACATACCGGTCAAACTCATAACCCTCCTTTTTGCTTCGCTGTAGTCGGGTAAAAAGTAGCTAGGTTTTTAAGCTACAATTATTTTCAATTTTGTAACCGACAGTAGCCTAAAAGTAGCCAGATCTAGCAATAAAGTAGCTAAGTTGGCATCACTGGCGTGCGAAGCAATGCCCCTTGTAGAACCCCCTTCTAATAGACAACTTGTGCATAGACAATAAAACAGACCAAGACTCATTGCCTTTTCCACCAAACAAATGTTCAATTTTTTTAATAATTCTGTTCATTTTACGTAATTATAATGTAGACTTAGCCATTTTACTAACAAAATATTACGAAAATAATTTATTTATGTTCGTTTTATTGTACAAAACTCCAAAAAAGTTTCATCGATTTGCCGATTATAGCTGTAAAGCATAGGCTCAATCCCTAGCTCATCTCGGCACTCACTTCGCTTCACTTGTGCTGCGAAACATAAACAGAATACCATTTCAAGGTGAAGTGGGTCGGCTTTCGAAGTGAGTTCGGTCACTTGAGTGAATTGGAGTTCGAATTCGAAATTTTACAGAATGAGTCTGCTGGTCTTGAGTTCGATTCCCACCCAGGACATATAGGTACTTATGGATGAACATAGATGTTTTTTCTATGTCTGGGTATAAAGTTTACGTATTCTCTGATTCTCAAAAATTAGGATATTTCCAGCAATAATATCATTTATATTGGTAGTCACGTATTGGACACCCAACCGACCGACGGATTGATTAATCGCGAGCGGTTGATGGAGAAGAAGAAGAAGATTCATGTTTAAAGTGAAACAAAAGTTGATGGTTAGAATCATTTGGATGATAATAATGACGAACCGATAGTATTTGAAGTGGAAATATACAAGCAGTATTAACTAGACACAGAACAAAGACAAACAAGACAAGTTGGATGCGTCAAGCTGAAGACGGCGCGATGGCGCTCATTAGGGGAACCCTATGTCCAGCTGTGGACTTGTCCAGCAGTGGACTGCTGATGATGATGATGATGATGATGATGATGAATCAACTAGAGCAGTCCATTATTTATTATTATGATTAGCAATTGACCCTATTCACATTTTAGAAAATATTCACGCCAATCGGACACAGACACCTTTAAACAGATTAAAAATTACATAATTCTAGCCTCGTTTTGAATATAGCGATCTACAACCACGGTGGTCATGTAATTATGGATTACACAAGCGTAGTAAATAAATTAGGTATCAAATTAACAAACTGCTTCTAAAGGTGGGGCGTGAAAATCGCGGTATACATTTGAATAACTACGTGAGTTGAGGAGACTTTACACTGATTCGACGACCTCTGTGGCGCAGTGGGTCTGCCTGAGATGCATGAGGTTGCGGGTTCCATCCCCGCTGCGAGACAAATGTTTGTATGATCTGCAAATATTTGAATTGTTCTGGGTGTTTTCTATGTATTTTATACTAGCTGACGCTCGCGGCTTCGCCCGCGTGGACTACTATTTTGTTTATCCCACGGGAACTGTGCATTTTTTCGGGATAAAAAGTAGCCTTTGTTCTATTCCCGGTCATTATTTATCTATGTTTTAAATTTCAGGCAAATCGGTTTAGTGGTTGTTGAGGTATAGAGGAACAAACAACATACAGACAAACATCTAAACATCCAAACTTTCGCATTTATAATATTAATTAGTGTGATTAATTAGTGTGATTTGTATTTCCAAAAAAAAGTATGTAAGTAGTATATCAGTCATGTGGTTCCCATAACATAAGCACTGCTTACTTTGGGGCTACATGATGCTGTGTGAAATGTCCAGCATTATTTATTATTTCTTTGTTTATATTATTCTTCATCATCCTCTTGACTATTATTTCCCTTAAACATCTTCAAATGATCTTGATAAACTAATGATCTTAAGTAATATCTACCGCGTCTTAGAGGTGTACATAAGTAAGCTATTAAATCATCTTCTCTTAATAAATCACGTTGGTATTTTGCTCAGTATAACTTTCATCGAACAGCAGGACAAGAGGTGAAGCATGGCTTGTTAGACTTTAATTTTCTTTTAGACCAAATATTCTAGAATCTACTTGTACAAATCGACATTCGATATATCAAGCAAATATCATGATTCAATTTATGGTGGTATAAATTGAGCTTAGAACATTTTGCCAGGACCTCTCAGAGCCCTTTTAAATTCAAAAGGGGCACAGCAGATCTTGACAGCAAACTCGTGAAGCGCTCTACACCGCATATGCTAATTTCTGATTAGTATCAAATCAAAATCTATCTACCCAATGTAAAAGGCTCACAACTCCATCGTGGGTGCGAATACCTAGATAGAAAGCCTCACTAATTGTTACGCAAATGACTTGATGACTTGTAGATCAGTTGTTCCGGACTATCGTACCTTCTGCCTGTTACCGACTTTCATTGTTATTCGTTTTTCTTTCTCATAGGCTCACCACTTGTCACTTACTATATCGGATGATTTAAAAACAACGATTGTGCTTTAGACCACACGAAAAAGTAAAACTTCCGTTCGCCTCCCCCGATCACACTTTTAGAAGTTTTATTTCAAAAATCCAATTAAGGGTCCTACTAAAGGTTGCCGCACACCTATCCGCGCCGATCGCGCCGAACGAATCTAATTTTATAATTCTTTACATGAAATCGTATGAAATCTCGCACACCTCCGCGTCGAATCGTCCGATTCAGTCCGTCCGAATCTGGCAGTACTTCGAGAATTCAGCGTTCGGCGTGGATTAAGTGTGCGGCTACTAGAAGATTCATAATAGTTGGACCCATACTTCGATTCACGATTTGACCTTGAGTTGGTAGTCCTGCAACTTTTCGGAAAAACATCATTAGTGATGTGAAGTTTGATTGAACAGTTAGAACCTCACCAATCAATTGGCAATATGCGTCTGATTCAAAAGCGGGTTAAATGTATTTTATTATGAACATTGTTGCTTTAGAGGTATGTGTGTGTAATTATTTTTTAATATTAAACCATTTTCGATTAGAAAATAAATTTTAAAAATTGCAAAAAATAGTAGGAATTTCAAAATACTTGAAAAGGATGTGAAAGGATGTGACGACACGAGTTCATAAGAAAAGTCAAGGACGAGTCAGATATGACGATCCATAGATAAGTTTTTTTTTTAATTTTCACAATTCCTATACTCGAACTTATTGTTGTCACAGATTACTGTTGTACTTAGTATCAATTTGACGTCACACGTCAAAGTTCACAAATTGTTACTACAACAGTAATCTGTGACAACAATAATAATCGTGTTTCAGATGCGTAAAAATGTTGGTAAATTTCAAAAATTATTTTTGTTATAAAATTTTAGTATTTCGGCGCTGGAATTTTTATGACGGTTATTTGACGATATAACCTATCGTGTAAAACCATAAAAAAAATTGATGCATATTGCCTATTGAACTAACAGTTCAAACCCTTTGTAAACAACTCACTCAATTTAAATGCTAAGTACCAGTATTATGGTAAGTTTGAATAAAACTAATGCTAACTTTCTAACGCAATGCTAACATACTCAATGTCCCTAGTATTGTGATAGAAGGAAGCAATACCCAATTTATCACAATTTCACGGCTGGCCTCATCCTAATGACGTGTCGCAATATTCTTATTTGTATGTAGTTGTATTCCGTATGCAATGCTGTACGCATGATGTGACATTTTCGTATTTCATAGAGTAGATGTAAGTATGACAGTATCATGTAAGTGTGATTTAACAAACGCTTATTTTTTACAATGGCGCTTATTTTTTTTGGAAGAGAGCCCTGCACCTGCAGTGGCAAACACCAGACTCGTAAATAATGAATAATGATGTGTTTAACTAAGAAGATGGTATTTATTAGCCAATTAGTTATTTAACCATGATTTAAGTCTTGTCTTAAAATTCTTATACTTACAAGTTTTTTATTATTTTTTATATAATAGTTGACATCGTTAAGTAGGTTTTGTTTTAGTAAATGAAATTTTTATAAATATTAAATTATTTTTAGTAAGTTTTATCCAATAATGTGATTTTTTAATGTGTTTTTATTTTAGTTATTTTAATTATGTACTTTCAGACACAATTGTTAATTGTTATCGAAAATAAATGAATTGAATTGAATTATTATTTCAATTATCTTATCTTTTTATCTAATTGAACATTTACCACCGTAAAAATCTTCTAACGTGGTATAAACTAACATAAAATCACTCAATTTAACATGTTTATCTATTTACTTTCAATTGAATACTTTGTGGAGCTTTCACTCTTTACAAATATTTACAACAATTTAGTAACAAAATAATGCAGGGTGCATTGTACAGTGGAGCATCGGTCGATGAATACATTTTAAAAGATTCTGGTAGTCAGCCCAACACAACAAAGTTAACATACACCGATCGATCGATTGATTGGTGTGGTTGAACACCCATAAACGACATGAATGTGATTTCACTTTCAAAACATTCGTGAGTGGTACTAGACATTATATAACACACGGGAATCACTCACGTAAAAATATCGTCGATTTAAATACCGACAATGTTTCGATTCATCCGGAGAATCTTCATCTGGGTAAAATTTAAATCGACGATATTTTTACGTGAGTAATTCCCGTGTGTTAAATGGACGTAGTTATGCATAAAGGAACCAATCCACACTCATGTCAAAATTGAGTTAAGTATACAGAAAGCTTTTAAAATCCACCTTCTACTAACCCTGTAAATATCAAAGTGATCTGACAATTTTGACTTAACAAAACATTTTCTCGACAAAGTAACCAACCCACATAACAACATTTGTACAATAAACTAAAAAGATCCATGCTCTGTGGTACCCCAGAAATCTGAAAAATCTACAAATTTATTTTTTTCTGTAAGGAACCAAACCACATGTTTCTTTGTAAAAGTTTTTTTTTTTATCATTCTTGTGGGTTAGTTCTCGTTGCACTAGTTGCTCTTTGAATATTAAATGAATAAAATACCTAAGGTAATCAATAAGTACCTAATTTTAATTATATTTTGTAAATTTTATATTAAATGAAATATCTAAGTCTAGCATGAAAAAGAGCTATAAAAATACATATTTCACTAGGCTGCATTCATTTTAACCCAATCTTCCTCTACTTCAAAATCAAGTTGACCTGAAAAACCTTCTAAATCGTCTTTTAGGGCTTCATCTCTTACCAGATTCACATAAAAGTGGTGTGGTTCTTGCGGAATCAAGTGTAGCACACTTTTAGGTCTTTTAACTTCGTATTAGTGACAGGTCTTCCTGTTTCAGCGATTTTTAGAGGTCAAAAGACTTTTACGTGAATCTGGTAGGAGATGAAGCCATAGAAGACGATTTAGAAGGGTTTTCAGGTCAACTTGATTTTGAAGTAGAGGAAAGTTAGGCTAAAATGAATGTAGCCTACTGAAATAAATTATTTTTATAGTTTTTTTTCATGTTAAACCTAAGATATTTCTTTTTAAATAAAATTCACAAAATATAATACGATTATTTATTATTTTATGCATTTAATATTCAACAACAGAATAAATTAATAAGGAACCAACCCACACATGAGCCATTTTGCTAAAAGGAACCAGTGGGTTTTTAAAAAAAAAATACTATAAATATTAATATTTTTCTCCGAAATTATACTTACATACATAGGAAACAGTATTTTGTACAATATTGTAAACAAACTTTGTTAAGATTAATCATAACTTTTTTTCTTTACACAATTTAAACAAAAACTGCTTTTTCTCAAAACTATCATTGTGTGGATTGGATCCTTTATGCATAACTACGTCCAAATAATGAATGTGATTGTAACAGCTCCATACAAATCAAGCATATACAGGCCCAGGCGGGTTGCACGTAACGTCAGGTGTCGAGGCATTGTTGAAGATTGCATCGTCTTCCCTTTCCTTGGTTTGTGCTTTGACGAATGCTCACAATGACTTTCTAATGGGACCATCTGTGATATAAGGCCACAGAAAGGCTTTTGAGCAAATCGTAGACTATAACAGGTCAAAACAACGGCCAGGTCATAATTGCAACAGACCATTTTTTTTCGACCAGATCAAAGAAGAATTTGGATTTGTTTTTTTATCTGCGTTCACTATTCGGATTACTTTGGAGAAGAGTCAAGGCAAGAGACCCATAAAAATCGTTGAATTTTTATGAAGAAAGAAATGAGAGAATGATGCAAAAGATGTCAGATACTCCCAAAACTAAAAATTATATAATTATCGTGCCAATGATCGTAGTTCAGCTTATGAAGGTCGAATGTTCCGAATTCAGTTTTACCAACTTAGGCTGAACTACGATAATCAGTTTATTGTCAACATAAATCAAAGTAAACATTTATCTAGAAGGACCACTGGAATTATAGCATAGCATGGCCTTGAAATATAGGTGTGTACCAAATTTCAGCACAATCAGGATATAACTTAAAATTCACCTGCAATATTTTTCCGAAACTTAACAACAGCTTGAGATAATAAAAACCTGTTTTACGAATACTGTTTTCTTAACAAACAAGTCATTGCCCTAGTTTACTAATATACAAAATTGTGTACACTGATTTAAAAGTAAAAAAAAAGTCAAAAGTCAAATTCATTATTCAATAGGATCACATAGTGTACTACTTTGAAACGTCTTTTCTACTACTGTAAATGTGTCGTAAAAAATAAAAATTGTACCTAACAAAAAAAATTCTACAGGGAGATGATGTACCACAAACGGAAGTCAGCCCATCACTTCCTAGACCGACAGATGGCCGTTACTGAACACGTAGTGCAATTTACACCAGCACGGCTTGTGGTTGTGGTCTACCGGACCAACGGTATCGCAGTACTATTATAATTTTAGTTGAATTGATTTTGCATCATTTACTTTCTATTCCATTTTATAACTGTTGGAATAACTGCGATTAATTCAAGCTAAACTTCTCGCACACTGCCAATTTTTCTGTCAGCCGATAGTTTGGACTCTTGCTCTTAGTGCGCGCCCTTGCATACATCTTATCACTTGCATACTAAGTAAGAGCGCCTTCAAATTTGTAAAATGCCGCGCTGAGGCAGCGCGTTTGCAGCGCTGCCGTCACTAGGTTTGAGAATGGTAGTGTTGTACATTTAGTTTCACGATGGACTCTGACGAAGAAACACTGCTCCTAGTGTTACAATTAAAAAGTAAAAAGGATTTTGTTAGGTCACTAGTCGATCGATGAACTGACGCGCGGCTACAACGCGGCAGCAGCGCTGTAATCGCACGTTTTTTTATCTCATGCATTAACAAACCAGCGCAGCCACAGCGCTGCAGACGCGCTGCCTCCGCGCGGCACTTTGCAGCATATTTGAAGGCGCTCTTAATCAGTATGGAAGTGATAAATGTATGCAAGTGCGCGCACTACAGCGATATAGTATCGGCTGTATTTGTAGTACTAGCAGCACAACCCGTTCAAACTGTCGGCCAACAGAAAAGTTTGCAGTGTGCGAGTTATCTTAGACTTTGCGGGCACTATTTTGTGGCTGCCACAATGTCGTTGAAATGCAACAAACTGTGCACCGAGAAAGAATTACAGCAATTTTGAAAGCGCATTCATAAACTGCAAATTGCCAAGTACTTGTATTTAGGTATGACGTCACACTTGCGTTCTTATTATAAAGTATGAGTACTTACATCTTTATTAACTCTTTAACTGCAGGCTATCAAGTGACTCACGCGCATGACTCTAATGAGCTCCAGTTGAAATATTTTAAAGTTAGATTAAAAAAAACATGTAGGTATCGTCATTCCTAATTCTTATACGTAGTCCAAGGCACATCCATACATCTGGCTCCTAGTTTCTCAATGCATTGAACGATTGCGGCTTTTAAGTCGCTAAGCCATGGCAGAGGCCTTTAGGCGGCTTAAAAACTCCGTCACCAGAGTTGGCCACTTGCTCATACGAACTTACTTAGGTAATTACTAGTGAATGTTGTTTTATTATGTTATCATTCTTTTCTGCTGTGTATGTTTTATTTATTACTAGCTGCTGCCCGCGGCTTCGCTCGTGTTACACGGATAAAAAGTAGGTTATGTTACTCCCCAGCCCTCCAACTATCTCCACACAAAAAATCACGTCAATCCGTCGCTCTGTTTTGACGTGAAAGCAGGACAAATAAACAAACAAATAAACACACTTTAACATTTATAATATGGGTACGGATTTTTAAACTATAAAGAATTAAAACATAATGAGAATCAATCAGTAAACGAAATATTGGGTTTCTAAGTATGAGGGCGTATACTCTTTAGCATTCTGAGCATTCTGTTTTTTAAATAATTAAAATCCATCAATAAATGACGAAGTTATTCAAGTTTTCTTTTTGGCCATTTCAAAACGCGCGCTCGGAGCTTCGCGCTGCGTCTGACGTCACCAGGCGCCCGCGGCTCGGTCTACTAGTACAAAATCGCTAGGTAATTTCAAACTAGCTTCCGCCCGCGGCTTCGCTCGCGTGGCACCTGGATAAAAAGTAGCCTATGTCCTATTTCAGGTCAAGACCTATCTATGTTTTAAATTTCAGCCAAATCAGTTCAGTGGTTGTCGAGTTATAGAGGAACAAACATAAATCCAAATATCCAAACTTTTGCATTTTTAATATTAACTAGCTTCCGCCCGCGGCTTTGTTCGCGTGGTACCCAGATAAAAAGTAGCCTATGTCCTATTCCTGGTCATTATCTTTCTATATTTAAAATTTCAACCAAATTGGTTTAGTGGTTGTTGAGTTATAGAGGAACAAACATCATCCATACAAACATCCAAAGTTTCGCATTTATAATATTAGTGTGATAGTATGATTAGTGTGATGTGAAAGTATGATAGTGTGATTTGAAAACCAAGTTTAGGTAGGTAGGTATGTGATTATTTTGACTCGTACATACAAATTTATAACTAGGTGTTACGATTAAAAGTATGTATAAAAAAATACCTATTCACTAAAAAGTTTAAAGGCGAAAATTATTTTTAAGTAGGTACCTACCTAGGTAAGTAGTAAGTAAGTAGGTACCTACTTAAAAATAATTTTCGCCTTTAAACTTTTTACTGAATAGGTATTTTAGGTAGGTACCGGTACTTACCGAAAATAACAAACAAAACTAACAATCAGGAGTCGAATCACACTAATATTAAAATGCGAAAGTTTGGATGTTTGCATGGATGTTTGGATGGATGGATGTATGGTATGACGTCACATCTAGTCGCGATCTTCTCGCGAGAGTTTTTTAGATTGGTGCACTAAAAGCTCTGTCTGTAATAAAACTCGGTCATTTTTGATCCGATTAAAAAAACAAAAACACAGTAAGTAGGTATTTATTGTTTTTTTATATCTAAGGGGTAGTCCGAGGTATTTCCAAACACATTTGATACATTCCCACATTTTGCAGCAGACAACATTCCATACGTGACAGGTTGCAAGCCCATCGACGCTATTAGAAAGCTAACTGGTTTTCTCACAATATTTTCCTTCACCGTTTAGAGCTCGTGTTAAAGCGCATACTTACTTAGGTAGGTACCTACTTATACATTTTTCGAATCGAAAAATCCATTGATGCACGGCCGGGTTCCAACCCACAACCTTCGGATTGAAAGTCGAGGCACTAGCGCACTCGGCCAACACTACTTCTCTACCTCTGACTAACCGCTTAGACTTTTTCAACGGATCTAAAAATTCCTAAAAGATCTGATAGAATATGTCTATTGCGCCTTGGGAATACAGTCGTAATCATATTTCATATTTAAAAATAAAAATGAAATCATTTATAATTTTTTTAAATCTACAAATCTGCATAAGTACTAACTTAACAAAAAACGTGAATGACCTCGAAAGTTTGGATGTTTGGATGTATGTTTGTTCCTCTATAACTCGACAAATACTGAACCGATTTGGCTGAAATTTAAAATATAGATAGGTAATGAGCGGGAATAGGACATAGGCTACTTTTTATCCAGGTGCCACGCGAGCGATGCCGCGGGCGGAAATTAGTTTGAAAATAACTAGGGATTTTGTACTAGTGGAGCGAGCCGCGGGCGCCTGGTGACGTCACAGCCAGTCGCGGCCTTCTCGCGAGCGTTTTTTAGATTGGTGCACTAAAATCTCTGTAACTCGATCATTTTTGATCCGATTAAAAAACCAAAAACACAGTATTTTTTGTTTTTTTTGTATCTACAAATCTGCATACTCAACTGAAATCGTGATTCTTTCTCATTAAGAAATCAAGCTGCGACACCTTAATGTGCAGTAAACAGTTTCACAAACAGACATGCATAAATGCATACAATTTCAAAACAGCTTATGAATTTTATACACAACCTAATGCAAACACTAATAATGAATGCTGGATGGATAGGTCAAGAAAAAGTAATGACGGTTGAACGAACGACTGATCGTCATTATAACTATTATAAAACATAGAGGAAACAACATACATGCAATAGATACGAAACATAACGCATCACATGTCATGATAAGGCAGTCAGTAAAATGTGTAAAAAAATGAATTTATACTGGAAAAACACCTCGAAATAGTTATCCGGATGATTGGATAATTATTTATTGAATAATTTAGACAGGACAACGATTCTCGGGTCGATAATCACAATAAGGGAGTGGCCACACTGCGTTTTCTGCAGCGCGTTCTTGAGCTGCGCATTCAGAATCAAAAATTAAAACTTAAAGAATAATTCATACAGAAGCGAACCGGGAAGGGGGCAGCGCGTTTGTATCGCGTTCGCATCACGTTTCTAGTGATGAAAACGCGCTGCAAAAAACGCAGTGTGTCCATTCCCTAAATAAATCATTTTATAAAATGAATTCACAATTTTGTCACATTCAAGAACATATTAATAAGTACACTCCTTAACTAACTTACAACTAAATAAAAGGAACTCTGTTTTCTATCTTTAAGTGACTAAAGATAGAAGACAGAGTTCAGATCACCGACCGCAGGTAAAGTGCCCAAAAGGCTGGCAGCGTTACCCCGTTGGATTGCTAGACTTATCCTCTGTCCGAGGTAAGCACCAGCCCTTTGGTCATTGGTCTGGTCTGGTCAAAATGAATTCACTACATTTTTATTATTACATGCTTTTAAATAAATCTGTTGGGAATTTCATAACCCCTTCTGGCTCTAATTGAGTCAGCATTAATCGTTTAGTTTTAGCACTAAATTACTCTTTATGACATCTTAATAGTACCAAGTTGTGATGATATAGCCTTGTTATTAAGCCTGATTGGATCTACCGTCGCTTTAATTATTAATGTTCAGATTAATTGACTAAGACTAAATTAACAATATTGAAATGTGTGAAATTTAGTTTTTATATGTTTCACTAGCTGTGCCCGCGACTTCGTTCGCGTATGCTAATTCTACTAATATGAGAAATGTGAAAGTTTGTGAGGATGGATGTATTGATGGATGTTTGTTACTCTTTCACGCCAAAACTACTAAACGGATTTTATTGAAACTTGGAATATATTACCTACATAGATTATGACCTGAAATAACACATGGGCTAGGTTCTTTTTATTCAATTTTTTTAAAACTCATTAGGTATTGCACTGGTAAATCTTTTTGCATGAAAATGCCGAGAAAACGAATTTTCCCAGATAAGAGACCTAGCTAGATCGGTTTTTCGCCTTCGTAAGCCCCCGTACCTACCGCAAATTTCATCAAAATCGCATAGCTAAGCATAGCTTGTACTATGGGAACCAGATAACTGATAGAATAGGTACCTACTTCTATATTTTTTTGTAAATACTTTAGGTAGGTACTTAATACTTTAATATCTGGGCGACCGAACTATGCTCGGGTGCAAATAGATAAAAATTAAAAAAGAAAAAGAAATAAAACTTACAAAAAGTAAACTTTTACTGGCTGAGATTCGAACTCGAAGCCTTCGGTTGAGAGGCGGACACCTATTTCACTTGGCCACTTTAGTCTCAACAGAAATTGTGAAATTACGAACCACATTGCACTGGTAAACCTTTTTGCGTGAAAATGTCGAGAAAACGAATTTTCCCAGATATGAGACCTTTTTTTTTTTTTTTTTTTATTTACAGCTTAGAAAATCTGCAACCAGACTTCCAACTACGCCGAGGGACGCAATTGGGGTGTGTGAGGATGACCAACACTGGCCGACTCACTAAAAACTAAGCTGGTGGCCGGCCTCTCTGCAAGATGAGGGACTCCGGGATCTCCATACGGAACGCACCGGTGACCCTCCTGCAGCTTGCCTCGAGCACAGTCCCGGTAATGGCACCCACAGCCACGCCCGGCACCCGCACACATGGCTGTGACACCACATGCGCGGAGCTCACGACGACACTGGCCAACCCGGTGTCGCCGCCCTCCCGGGATCTGCATAATGAGCAGCCGGAGCCCTCGCCCCGACCACCCGCAGACCCGAAAAGCCCCCTGTATGGCAGGGGGTACCACTCGCCCCCTCACGGGGCAGGCGGATAGGGCTGATGTTGCCACCAACCCGTTGCCGCCCCCATCCCGAGCGGGTTTGGCCTCGCTCCAAACCCACTCAGCGGCCGGTGTCCTGCCGCCTGGTGTAATTTTTTAAAGAGGTTTTCTTCCTCCTACAACCCAGCTAAGGGCTCGTCGCATCACACAGGTGTGCTCCGCAACTTGCCCTTCCACTCGGCTGCGTTGAGCGGGACCGGCTCGCACCGACCCCACTCAGCAGCTTCTTCCTCCAGACAAACGGGACGGGCACAAGGCTTGGCCGGCCTGCCGATGGGCATGACCGACCACCAACCGACCGCCACCAAGATACCCAGTCCCAACGTCGGAGGTTTCCGCCACCAGAAGTAATTTTTTAAAGAGGTTTTCTTCCTCATGCAGCCCACAGGCTCGTTCTAGCAGCACAACCCTTGCGGGTGCGCCGCACGACTCGCCTTTCATTGGGCCGCTAGAAGGGGACCGGCCTCGCTCCGTTCCCCCTCAGCAGCTTCTTCCCCCAGACAGTTAAGAGACTGGTGGCAAGGCAAGTCAGTCGACCTTGACCTAGCCCTGAGGTCCACCACGACCGAGTCACCAAGCCACCCACATCCCAAAACCATCGGAGGACGTCCGCCAGGGTAATTTTTTAGAGAGGTTGTCTTCCTCGCAGCCCGGGTGGCCATAAGGCCAGCCTAGCCCTCAGTTCCTCAGGGCCCTAGGGACCCTTCGGAGTTCCGAGCTCGGGACGCTGGCACGGAAGAACCCACTCCCAATGCCTACTCGGCGGCCGTGAGGAAGCACGCAAAGCACGTCCCAGCTTCATCCACTGCGCCCTCTGCTATTCAGAGGGACGCGCGGAGAAGCTACCCCCCCTGTCAGACCATTGGTTATCCGACAATAAGATCCCGGGACGAGAGAAGTTATTGTCGGACTTAACAGGGCACACCGTCCCTCAGCTGCCGTTCCCCCCGAATCCCCCACAGAGTAGGCAGCTCAATGGGGAGGGAGAGATTCAAAAGGGACAAGCAGCTTTGGGCTCACGAGAAGGTTGTCTGACCTGGTGCCCCCCCAGATATGAGACCTAGCCTAGCTAGATCGATTTTTCGTCCCCTTAAACCCCTGTACCGCAAATTTTATGTACCGCAAATTTTATCGAAATCATTAGGTAGAGCCGTTTTCGAGAACGTTAGTAGGTACAGACAAACAAATATTGCTCGTTTAATAGAATAGGATAGGATAACACTTTATTGAAATAGGTACCTACCTACCTACTTTTCAATAGGTAAGTAGGTACTTACATCTGAAATTCATACAGGTAGGTAGGTACTTAAATAAGCAGGTACTTACCTATTTTGATCTTTATAATTCCAACGACACAAATTGGTTGTCTATTATATAGGTATAAAAATGTATGTAGGTAGGTATGTTTGGCCGCTATGCGTTCTTATAATGTAATTGGTGGTGATCGAAATTGTTAGAGCCGTTTTCGAGAACCTCAGTAGGTACCTACATACAAACAAACTTCAAACTTAAAACATCAAACAATTATTGCTCGTTTATTAGAATAGGATAAATAAACAAATAAATATTGGTGGACATTTTTCACACAGCTCCATCTAGCCCCAAACCATAGAATAGAATAGATCCAAACTAAGCAAAGCTTGTACAATGGAACCAGCTACCTAACTGATAGAATACTTTTAGGTGTCTACATAGGTAGGTACCTATATTTTTTGTAAATACATATCTACATAGGTACCTACTTACTCATAATACTCTTATCACTTTTTTGAAATAGGTAAGTACCTACCTACCTACTTTTCAATACATCCGAAATTCATATAAGTACTTACCTACTTAGGTATTTTGATCTTTTTACTTGCAATGACACAAATTGGTTGTAGGAAGGTATTCCTTATTAACGTACCTACCTAGTAGGTACTAAGTAAGTATTACGTTTTTGAATTGGATGGTCATGCATGACGTTCCAGGTGAAGAAATTAATGGGACAATGCTTATGTAGGTAGGTAGGTACATATCTAAATAAAAATGTACCTACCTAAGTATGTTTGTCCGCTATGCGTTCCTAAACCATTGACCAGATTGTGATGAAACTGTGGTGCTGATCTTCTGAAAACGCCCGCGATGGTAGGTACCTACCTAGGTATTTGGTCCAAAAGATCTCTAAAACCTAGATCACTTTTTTACTTTGCGTCACGTAGGTACCTAAAGATTATTTGTGAAGTGAACACTTCACACAGTACCCGGTATCACGTAATTTACGTGCCTAATTACCCGGCTGACTGTCAAGTCACAGGGTTATGTAGATCGCGCGTTTCTATGTATGTGGGTGGGTGGGTATGTAAGTAATATTCTTTATTACCACGTTTCTCCTAAACGGCTCAATGGATTTTGATGAATGAGGTATCGTTAGAATCGTCTCTATGTCGATTGTGCTCTAGGATACTTTTTATTTCGATAAATCAAATAGTGCGCCTAGAAAATGCAACAATGTGTGAATTTAGAAAATAAAAATCATGCCATCATATCAAAATCCATGTCAAAATCAAGAGGTTGGTGGATTGATTATCAAATATAATTTTTTGAAAAATCTAACATTCACATCTTCAAAAACTAAATCGACTTCCAAAATTTTTGAAAATCTATTTTTCGCCCCTAATGTTATTGCTAAACAAAACGCATACTAAAACCTTACTAAAACTTTCTATTTAGTCACACGCAACGTTTAGAACAGACAGAGCCATCTGTGTGTCAACTGTGACAACAAAGTTTAGGAAAAAGCGCACGGCATCGAACCCTAGATACCTACCTACCTAATAATAAAATTGTAATTTAATTTTGTGATTGAGATAATGCTGTTTCGAACTTTTCAGTTCAGCCGGGTTTTTTAATTTTTGAATGAATTGCTTGTTCATTTCTTTAATTTTTTTTTCTGCGATTAGATAGCAGCGCCGCCGCTTCTATCGGACTTCAGTGGTGGCGCGTACTCTACAACCAATTATTTGTGTCGTTGTAAGATAAAAGATTAAAAATACCTACCTACATAATGAATTTTGGATGTATTGAATGGTACCTATTTCAATACCTACATATTGGGCGACCGAGCTCTGCTCGTGTAAAAATAGAGAAAAAATAATCGTTAAACGAACGCCATCTAGTGTGACATGACTGACAATTTTATCTATTTTTAAACATCTTGGCCTAAGCTAAGAGGCAACCAACGAACTGGCGTTCGTTGGTTGCCTCTTGCCACTAGATGGCTCTAGTGGTTCAATTACGAACCACATTGCAAGAGAAAACGGATTTTCCCACATAAATATAAGACAAATATTGCTCGTTTATTAGAATAGGTTTACATTACATCATTATCATTAATTTTGAAATCGTTAATCATTCGTAATAAAAAAATGTGTAAAAATTTTCATGAGTGCAAAAAGAGGCGGAGTCACCTAACATTTTGTTCCCCATACAAACTTGCAACCCTTATTTTTTTATCTCAACCATGATAACATTTGAAAAAAAGTAGCCTACGTCCTTTCCTGGGATGTAATCTATATCCATGCCAAATTTTATCGTAATCTTTTCTTTAGAAAAGCAAGTGTTTAGAAATTTAGATTGAATTCTTTAAATGTACATATCTTTTTTATTTGTGAACGGATTTTGATAAAACAACCCCTATCTTTTAATCCCGGCTTACCGTAATACAACAATGAAAACTGCATCCAAATCAGTTCAGTAGTTTCAGAGATCTTAGTGGTCAAACACACAGAAACGAAAATTTCAAAGTCACAGATTACCAACAGTTACTATGAAGTGTTTGCGTTCAAGGTCATTCTAAAACGCGCTTACGAAGTGTTTTGGTGCTCGAGGCTTATATAGATCAAAAACTGACTTCACTTAATTGAATACTTATAAGTTTGAGCTTAGACTTCATTCTTATTATATGTATAGATTTTGCATAACTACCGGTAAGCCTTCAAAGATCTTTTGAAATATTTAGAAGAGATAGATAGATGTTTTGAAATTTTTACATTTTAAAGGGTTAGCAGCGCGAGTGTGACTCCTCTGGTGTCACAGGCGTCCATAGACTACGGTAACCGCTTACCATCAGGTGGGCCGTATGCTTGTCTGCTACCTTAGTAGTAAAAAAAAAAAGATAGAAAGACTAACTCTTTATTGTTACACCAAATTATTTAGATAGGTACCTACTTAACTAAAAAAACTTAATAATACATGGTGGCACAATGGGTGGCCTTATCGCTCAAAGAGATTTCTTCCTGGCAATATTTGGGTGTACTGGATTGAAAAGAACGATAGTGAGAGATATTGTTTTTTTAATTATTTTTGAGACTTTCATGGAAAAAAAAAATATACCTACTGCAAAAGATGGCATTATGATCGAGTAGAGTCATTTAAGGATCGCAGCAAATCTATAGATTTATTAATATTGATAAAATTTAGACGTTATGAAAATGGTTTTGTTAACTTAATCCGTTAAGTTAGTGAAAGTGAATAAAACCGGAAATAACATTATGTCTCATAGATTGAAGACATTAATGTTTGTCGTTGAGATTTCGTAACTTACAGAATTTTGTCATAAATTATTTAACTATGCAAAAGTAGTATTAACATGCATAATGTAACAATTTGTATTTAATATCCTGAGTTTTTTTAATAAATGCTAGGTATTTTCCACACTTTTAATGAAGAAAAAGGAGCTAACTAAGCCATGAGTTACGTCACAATGTTTTATTTTACTGTTTAGATCTTATTTGACCAATTCCAATTTTTCGAATGTCCATAAAAACGTAAAACCAAAATAATTACGAGCCAAACATCATCGGCGAAATAAAATCTCACAAACTTCGTTGGCTTGGCCATCTAGAAAGAATGGTAGAGGATTGTGCCGTGAAAAGAGCGTATTACCGCTGGAAGGACGAAGTCTAAAAGGACTTGCGCGAGCTCCAAGTGGAAGCCTAGGAGGAGGTGGCGCAGGACAGATCGAAGTGGAGGCTCTTAGTGTCGGAGGCCAAGACTCATTTTAGGTCACTGCGCTATCCTCGTTAGTTAGTTTCTCAAAGGAAAATAACTGTAAACGAGGTTGACTTGTGTGTATAATTTGTACAAAACTGGACATTTACGAAGCAAGGTATTATACAAAAATGTGTGTTATAATGTCGATAATGGTATCCAGTGGGCCCCCGTTATCTCGCCGAGTATTTAATCATAACATCAAAGTGGAACGTCCCAGGCCGACCTGATTCCGTCAAACCTGCAATAGCTGCCTGTGAGCTTAACAAACGTTACTTTGGACGAGTTTCTAACTTGCTTTTGAGATGAAGAGATTATTTTTTCTTTACATTATAGAGTTATGTGCCGACCCTAAGTTATGTGGGACAAGGGCAGGGAGATTATGATGATGACTTTTAAAGAGTACTTGATGAATTGTTCACTATTTGATTATGTTATTGTAGAATGGAAAAAGGAATCATCTTAGTTTTCAAAAAGAGTAATAATAAATATAAAGATAAACTTTATTTTATGGATCTACCTAGATAAAACTATAATAGCTAAGAACTACCAATAAATGTTATTTTTACACACATTAATATAAGTGCGGTGAATGCACTTTTACTTTATCAAAGTCAAGTTAGGCAATATCAAAGAATCTTATTTGATAAAATTACTGTTGTTGCTTGGCGCATGTCACGCAAGCTTACTTAAAAATGTTTTGTAGAGTATATCTTCATCATCATCTCATAGCCTTATGAGAGTTATTATATTACTTATGAGATTGGCACAACGTTTTCTTTTCTTCATTTTAATTTATTTTCATACCAATACTTGGGCCTTTTACATCTTTACTAAATGATTTTATACAGTGTCAGGAGGCAATATTTGCCTACACTTAACTGGACACTGTAGTGCGTGGGACATTGTTTGAGATGAAGTAGGCGAGCCCAGCACCTAAACCATCCTCTCAGCTTAACCGGCCATATCCACAGGAAAGACATGATCAATACGTGTGGGGCTGACTAAGCCGCGGGTTTCCTCACGATGTTTTCCTTCACCGTTTAGAGCTCGTGTTAATGCGCATATAATTTTTTCGAAACGAAAAATCCATTGATGCACGGCCAGGATTCGAATCCACGACCTTCGGATCGAAAGCCGAGGTACTATACCCCTCGGCCAATGCGGCTTTATGTATTTGATGTGGACAAAATTGTTGCTCTATTTATCTCATTGAAAGTAAAATTATTACAAAATAATCATACCGTAAGTAAAAGCTTCTATGGTTTATGATTATTACCGAACACGAGATACAAAAGGTAGGCTTCAGAGTATGTTGGAAATGGTAATTGTAAAGGAAACAAGCAGAGCATGATGGAATCCAAGATGCACCAGATTGAACGACCACTTTCTAACGTGTTCAAGACATTTCGTTGAAAGTTCATAGTGTACTCATCATTCTTAAGTAGACGGATAGGTTATGATTTTCATTGGTCATTGAAAATGAAAAGTCTTTTCAAGATTTTCGAGCTGACGAATGTGGATTCCGTGGCCGAGTTGCTGATTTTGATAAGACTATTCATAAAATAAGACCTTTAAATAAAATGTTATGGAGGTACTAGTTCGTATTTTATTTTATTTATGATAAAAGGAAGGAAGATCATTATGAAACCTTTATTTTTTTATATTTTTTTATTTATGTATGCGACTTGGTCAACAAAAGTATCAGTTATCAGTGGTTTATGCCGGACCATTTCTTTGATGCCGAGATGAGTTGTCCGCTCTACTATCGGTAATAATCATTTCCGTTTTTGAAGAATGATATTGAATTTTAAAAGTAAAAAAAAACTAGATAAGTGTGACACACGGCTGTTATTTTTGTTCAAAAATATGTAAAAATCAGAATCATTTGATCTAAATTTCGTAAACCAAGAAAGCTATATCATAAACAAAAAGCGCAAAGCTTCCTCCATCAGCTCGATTATTACATAAAAACTCAAAAGTTCATCCAAAGCCATTAGTGCTAATGTGTTACATCAGTGATTGAGCATGGGCGCATTTGCACAGAAACCAGGGGCGTAAAAATATGTTCAAATGAGCAAAAGGGCGAATCGGGCGAGGGTGTTTTGAGGCCGCCTAAAGTCGTTTGAAATTCGGAGACCGGCAGGAATTTTAATTCCTGTTTGTCCCCTCGTTAGTTAACCTTCATAATGCTGCTATTCATAATAAGCTGCTTATAATTTTTCCATCTTTTTTCATTGGTTTTTAAAAGTCTTGTTAAAAATGATAAGGGTTAGAATTTAACCTTTTAGGCACATAACCGTCAATGCCACCGATGGTTCATCTGAATCGTGACCGCTCATCTCTCAAGAATATATAAGTTACACCACGAAATACTAAAACAGCTTTGTTAAACCATAATAGTGAAGTTGGGTTGTCACTACGGCTGTAAACCAGAAGGCATTGATTGCATTTCCATCGAGGAAAACCACTAGGTATTAAGAAATCCAGGATTTAATGGGAAAAACTTGAAAAACATTTGACATTAAAATGTGTGTAATTTCAATAAGTAAAATTAAATATAAATCCTGCTTTCTATACAAGTGGGGTGTAATTTCGCCGCACTTGCCAGCACCGTTGCTCGAGCGAGCCAGTTGCGTTCCGATGCACGCGAGCTGCGCACGCGCATTGACAGTTATTTGACGTTTCCTTGGCGGGAAAACTTTAAGTCAAACTAGTGACAGTATTTAGTGTTGTGATTATTATTGGATATTCTTTTCAGGTGTTTTTTGGTAGGTTTTTTTTTTCATGTTTTATAATATTAGATCTTATTAACTAATTTTATTATTATTTTATGGTTTTGAGATTAAGATAAAAAGCAAATGTTTGATTAATGCTTCATAACAATGATAAAAATCATGTTTGACTAAACTCTAATATCATGTTTCGGTAATATTTTTATGAGTTATTCTTGACATGAATAACTTATTAATTATTAACACACGTAAAGATATCGTCGATTTAGATACCAACAATGTTTTAGTTCATCAGGAAAATCTTCTATCGGCTCAACTCACACTGACGCAGACTCGAAGAAAAGCGACGCGTCATGTTTTATAAACTTAAACGTATATTCAACTTGATTTCCATTACGTAAGGTACAAATTTGTGTTATACAAATCACTCGATTTCTTCTTTTGAATTCGATTCGACCAAGCGTCGACGCGTGAATTCGCTCGTCAACGCGCGGCGTCGCGCGTTGGACCTCACCTAATGAAAATAAAGTTGAATATAGATATACTTTAAAGTTTACAAAACAAGACGCGTAGCTTCGCTTCGACACTGCGTCAGTGTGACTTGAGCCTAAATTGCCGATATTGTGTGTAAAAAATGAAATTAAAAAAATTAAATAATTATGATCACGACTGTATCCCCAAAGCGCAGTAGACATTCTCTCAGATCTTTTTAGGCATTTTTTTAAGAGCCTTCGAGTCTAAGGGAGTAGTCAGAGGTATATCCAAATACATGTTTGGTACATGCCCACGTTATGCAAAAGTTAGCATTGCATATGTGACAGGTTGCAAGCCCATCGACGCTATTAGAAAACTGGTTTCCTCACGATGTTTTCCTGTACCGTTTAAAGCTCGTGTTAATTGTGTGTAAGTGTGTCATATGAAAATAATCTATTTTTAAAAGTCTCTGACATAAATTTTTATATATTTCATAATAAAATCAACATTATTTTAATTCAAATCTCATGTTTATTACAATGGGCAAAAATAAAGGCTGAAGAATCGTTAGCATTTATTCTATGAACAATTTATAATTTATAACGATAACAACAGTTAATTTATAACGTTAAAATAATTATATTAAGCCTATAAAACTAACACTAACAATCGTAAAGAAACTCGTAAATGCAAATTGTATTCAATTACTAGTGTTGTATCTTTTTGCAATATTTTAAACGCTTGAGAAAATGATTAAACACCGAGAACTTTCTATTCATGTCCTGTGAATTTAAATAAATCTGCATTTGTTGTAAGTGTTTTAGTGTTTTTTTGTTTAGAAAGCTTGTATCGTACACGAAGAAGATTTTTCCATACAGTTTCGGAAAATCCTACAAATATTATAAAGGCGAAAGTCCGTGTGTGTGTGTGTGTGAATGTTTATTACCACGTATCCCCATAACAACTAAACCGATTTTGATGAAATTTGGAATGTATATAGTTTAGGGTTTGGACTAACACATCATCTATTTTTATCCCGGAAAAATGTATGGTTTCCGTGGGATACAAAATAGCAGTATACGCAGGCGACGCCGCGGGTGTTCACTAGTGTATAATATACACTATTCAAAAATTTATGATTTATATCTAAATTATTATGGTTTTTGACGCAAGAGCTAAAAATTAAGGAAAATATTGTAAGGTCATCCGTTACTTTGTCAGGCAACACAATTCTGGTGCTGGGCAAGCCAATTCAATTTTGAAAATGTCACCACAGTGACCCGTTGAAAAGACATGGGTTAATAAATATAATCCTCGGTTTTAGCGAGGGCCTAAAACTATCTCGTATAATGGGTCATTGTAGCCCCTTGTTTAACAATCTAATTTTTTATTTATAACTCTCAAAATTTTATCTAGTTGAGTTTTGAACACACGATCTCGGCTTGGTGTGTGGTAATCGGGCTTACGCTACGATAATCGTATACTTAATTAAAATTTTATAATATTTTTAAGTTTGAGGTAAAACGAATCAAAATATTTTCACGTTTGTATCCGTGGAGATTATTCTATAAAAAATCTTTCTATAAGTACCTACAGTTCTCATTGAGTCAATTTAAATAATTCAAATAATAGTGGTATTTCGTAAAATAAATGCAAATGACAGAAAAGTCTTGCAATAATCAAATTATCAGACAAAATGACTGCAATCATACAAAACGTTAAGTAATTTAACATCGAATTATGGTTTTTGTCCGATTTCCGATGTTACAATAATGACTTCATTATTCAAAAACTTCTAATGCATTCGAATTAGGCAAATCTCTTTCAAAATACATGAAGTTCCTCAATTACACTGGTTGTAATGATTTGGATAAAACTTTGACTAAACATAGTTCGAGATCTGGAAAAGGCTACTTCTAATCTAAGAGTACTCATGAACTATGACCAAAATTTAATTTCAGTACGCACATAACTTTGAAATACAATAAGAACCACTTGAGCTATCTAAGGATCGATCGATATTGGAAACGATCTATAGGTAGCTCAATCGATCCAAGCTACTTCCAGGTGGCGTGCCCAAGCCACTGGCAGCATTACCTGGATGGTAATGCTAATCTGTTGAGCCAAATAAGAGCCAGAATAATACATAGATATAAATATCTTGTATGACTGAAAATGATAGTGACAATGAAAGAACTAGTAACAAGATGAAGAAAATACTTCGTCAAGAAATCGAAAGGGCCCGTAAATCATATAAGGCCAGGAAAAATGCCTGTCTGACGACATTTACTATTACGCTATTTTCAAAAAACCGACGACCGTCATGACGTTCGTGATGAGGAGAAGACCTACAATACCTACAATCTTCTTATATTAGAAAAATGTTTAAATTTACTAAAATATTTACAAAAACCAAGTACACAATAGTATTGATTATTTTTTTGTACAAAAACAACAAAATAACAGGAAGAAGATTGTTATGTTGATTTAAGCAAACTAAATTAGGAACACTACGGCGGATCTGAAACTTAAAATAAACTACATTACTACGCCGTGATAAATGAACTTGATTATTGTTACGTATTATTAAAAAAATTAAACTCGTGTCATAGTAGTTGATGCGCTACTCATTTCGGCGCCACTAAAAACCAGCGCTCTAACAGCCATGGAACTGCTGGAGAGCAAATGCTAAGGGGTAGAGTTTGTTGTCACTTTATTTTGAACATTTCTGTTTTGTGTTTTGTGGTAACGAAAAGCCTTTTTTCTATTCTATTCTATTCTACTATTTTAACTTTTACTTTTGTATATTTTGTAATTATATAAATCTTGATAAACATCTTGAATTTATTATGACCGCCATATGACAGTCACCGTTATTTAACAAAACTTGACAGTAACATGCCCGAGGTATTTCATGGTGCGATGTCCTCACAGACGAGTATTGATCATAAACTCAGGAATCACAAGAATGCCAACTCTAGAATGTGTGAGAACATTCTAGACTTTCTAAGTATTTAATATTATTCGACGTGATGTTCGGGTTCCAAAAAAAATCGAATCGAAAAATCATCCTGTTCCAACTATCATGAGACACTCAGGTCAGGGGCGACTTCGTGAGAGTTCTAGTGGGAGCACGTCCCAGAAAACCAAGGGCAGCACTTAAACATTACTTAGGTTAGGTTCATAATAGTTAAAAAAATTGTGCTTCTTCTGCTTAGTTTTCTGGGACGTGCTCCCACCAGAACTCACCCGAAGTCGCTCCTGAGTGTCACTTTGCCCTCTCAACCTTCACTGCGCTACGGAGGTCGCCAGCTTGCTTCGCTCGCCACCTCCCCCGCTTCGCTTAGCTCAGTTTTGAGGGCTTGCTCTACTCAGGAACGCCAGCTTCTGGCTCCGCGTTCTTGAAGGGGTGTCACGCACAAGACCAGGTGGCATCGGTGTGCTCTGTGTCAGATATGTCACTCATTTATAACCTAACCTACGCACCCGGAAAAAATCTACCAAGAAAGTACATAAAGAATACAATAATTAATGTAGGTTTTTCGATCATTTTTGATGTTTTAGTCATTCGGCATTTGGAATTTATTGAACATTCTACTTCGTAGACGTTCTGCAATTCAAACTTTCGACATTTCGAGCATTCTACTTTTCAGGTTTCGATATTACAAACTTCTATCAATCGAGCTTTATACATTTCTACTGTTCTAAATAGTGAAATTCGCTATTTCAAGCATCGGTTTTTCGGTTTTCAGCCTTTTCATATGTCAGGTACATAAAAAAAATAATTTGTCATAAAGTTTACTAATTACTTTTATTAAACATCAACTTTAAATTACCTAAACATTTCGAAAGACCACTCTCAAATATCAAGGCCACTTTTATGTTTGTTTTTTTAGCATCTAACTCTTTCGATATTTTGAAATTGAAAGCTTTGAATCTATGCGCAACAAAGTTATGAAATAAGTCTTTTAAAATATCTGTTCCTAGATTGTCTACTAATAGTAGTGTACGAGACATGTCCTGCGGTCAGTGAAAGCCATTACAGTCTTCGACAGTTAACATGGCACAGTGTTGACATTTTATTGCCACTGTAGTGGTGAATCAATAGATGGGCCTTAAAAATATAAATACAAGTGGCTAAATTAAGAATTAAAAAAAACTGACATCAATATTATAAGCTTAGCAATTTTCTGCACTCTCGAGGTGCATTTCTGTTCATAACTCCGAAGATCCTCGACAAATCCTCACTTTTTTGTGAAACATTTCGCGGTGGGAATCGAACCTGCAACCTTCTGTGTTTCACGTGGGCTTTTACCCCTACCATTTTAATATAGAAAGGGCGTAATTTACTCAAAGTAAGTAAGTTACGGCCTTTCTACAATGATGGCACTACGCCACAGAGTATCTACAAAAGATGCCATACAGTAACCGCTGACTGTACACATTTATAGCAGCTAGAAAAGTCATTATGAGCATTGCTGTAACACGTACTCGTAAGTGCAAGAAATGAATCGAACTGAATGTTTCACTTCGTAATAATTATTTTAAGAATTTGGTACATGACCGAACATACACCAAAACTAGGGGGATTAGTCTGACATTTAAATTTTAGTAGGTACTAACTTTCTGTTTTTTTTTACTACTTGAGGAGTATCTTTTCAGAAGGGCTTATTTTATCATTAACATTTTTTTCAGTAAATGGAAAAACTAAAAGTAGGTATAGTTTGATTGAAAGGTAGAAAATGCTTTTGTAAGCCTGTTTTTATCGGAAGGCTCTTTTTGAAGTCGATTTTCTACAGGAATTAAACTGTTTAGAACCGAATATCGTTGAAAATCATAGCCAATAGAGTTTTTGGACAAATTTCATTAAAAAAAATCATAAAAAAGTGAAAAGACACTCCTCACTTGTTCTGGCCCAAATGGAGAATGAAGAGGTACTTCACCGTAACACAGTTTTTACTAGCACGGGAAGTAAGTCCGAAGCCCCATGGTGCTAATCTAGATTGTTACCCTTAGCTTTTGTTAAGTTTACTGTAACTGCTACTAGCTCTAGTTTAAGCACTGTGGAAAATGTACTTTTTGTTATTGAAATAAATATTCATATTCATATTCACTGAGTCTAGACAGTGTACTCAAGATCTTAGCTTATAGAGTTGTCTGCCAATGATCCGTGGGTAACGGTGCGCCGTTACTGTGTCCCTCGGGCAATCTCACAGCAAAACTTGCTACATGTGTGCAAGTATTGAGGCAAGAGTAACAATTATTCTAGTTTTTGTAAATGCATCCCAAAAATTATACCCAGACAGAGAGTAAATAACATAGAAAATGTTTAAAACCCTTTTCATTTAAATTTTTTTAGTCTTATAAATCAATGAACACTGGCTGCATGCACGAAAAAGAATGACGTTCCGCGAGCGAGAGCGCGGAACAAGCGATAGAGAGACACGATCAGTGTTAAACCTATATTTGATTGTGAACCCCTAATCAGGGGGTCTAAAGTGGCCACTTTTGATGAAAAATCAGATGTTTCATCTATGAAGCATCGATGCTTCATATATGAAGCATCTATGAAGCATTTATGAAGCATTTGATGAAAAATTAGATGTTTCATAGATGAAGCATCTATGAAACATCTGATTTTTCATCAAAAGTGGCCACTTTAGACCCCCAGTAAGATAGTTGGATAAGTAGTTAGACAAAAATAAAACTATGAAATGGACAAATGCATGCAAATTGCACCTTATACACATCGTGCATTGCTATTTAGGTAAACTTACATTTTCATCATCTTAAAACAAAAGATTACTTAATTAGGTACATTGTTTTATGAGATATACTAGCGGACGCCCGCGGCTTCGCCCGCGTGGACTACTATTTTTCTTATCCCACGGGAACCCCTAAATTTTTCGGGATAAAAAGTAGCCTATGTCCTATTTCCGGTTATTATCTATCTATATTCCAAATTTCATTAAAATCGGTTTAGTAGTTATGGAGATACGTGGCAACAAACATTCACACACACACACGGACTTTCGCCTTTATAATATTAGTAGGATAGGATAGGATACTATGATGAAGTTATTAATGCTCTAAATATTATAAAACACATAAAAGATGATAAGAGGTAATTAAAAGGTAACTATTAAATTATATTTTCTATCCTACTAAGATTTTCCATTGAAAAGAAACTCAATGACTCTTATCATGTTAACATGACTTACATTTATGTTAACATGACTTACATTTCTTTCGTATTCTTAAATTGTAGCGGAAATGATTGCCACTGGTTTTATTTCTACTTGTTGGTACTGTCGCCTGCAATAAGATGTATACTCTTCATAAAATAAAATAAAATAAGTAAATCAAATAAGTATCATAATAATCAGTAAGACCGCTATGACCACTTTGAAACGTCTTAAGAGCTAGGTGATTCTATTCCTGTTCTTTCGCGACCAACATACTTTTTCTAATAATGTTACAGTATAACCAATAGATGTAAGTACACCACAAAAAGAGAAAAATGATTTTAAAATTGGTTAATGTCTTAAAGAATACAAATAATTGAACACAGTTTACTAGATGATTTATATAGTGTCAGGAGGCAATTTTTCCCTACACTTAACGGGACACTGTAGTGCCTGGGGCATTGTTTGAGATGGAGTAGGCTTGCCCAGCACCTAAACCATCCTCACAGCTGACCGGCCATATCTACAGGAAAGACATGGTCAATACGTGTGGGACTGACTAAGCCGTGGGTTTCCTTACGACGTTTTCCTACACCGTTCAGAGTATACATATAAATTTTTCGAAACGAAAAATCTATTAATGCACGGCCAGGATTCGAATCCACGACGTTTGGATCGAAAGTCGAGGTACTAACCAACTCAGCCAACACGGCTCACACCTGGTATTATGATTATTATAACATTCGGTTTTATATTGTGAAATGTATACCTACATTTTATTATAGGTGACTGTACATACAGCAAGACAAAACAATTCTTCATACATTGTTTAAATTTTACATAAATGCACATTCACGATTAATTATTTAATATTATAACTGTTTCGTAATCTGGTAGTGATCTTAGTAACTTTTGTTTTATGATCTAATGGAATTTGCATATAATTTGTAGGTTCTAATAAATTTATTAATATGTATGCAAATTTAGATTATTATCATAAAAATAATTTTGTTAGTGTCCCGAAAATTCTAAATATTACCTTCTTTTTAATTATTTTCGGTGTTTTTTAATGCACTCAAACATTAATAATCTATTGGGCCTTACTTATGAAAGATGTTTAACGTGAAACACTGGTTAAACAACGTCCTGTCTTTATTTGTGGATAGTGACAAACAGAGACAGGACGTTGTTCAACCAGTGTTCAACTTTAAACATCTTTCATAAGAAAGGGGGTATGAGTAGAGTAGTAGAGTAATATTTATTGAAAAAGAATAATACATTAACTGTTATTAAAATTAGGTTAATAGGGTTAGTGTGACATCTGGTTCTCGTTATTAATTTTATTTTAAACATGATAACGGTTACTGTAAAAATTGAATTTAAAGTGTGTAATTTGCACAATAATTTTACTCGTAGTCTGTCGTTCAAGATTTTCTCATACAAAAGACATCAACGCGCTCCCTCAACTTTTGTTACTCAGTTTCATACAAGTAAATGTATTTGTATGAAACAATAGCTTCTGCCAACGGCTCTGCGCATCAACAATTTTTATTTTTATTTATTTTTTATTTTATTTATTTATTTATGTTCTTAAACCTATTTTGGTACAGGGTCATTATACTTGCTTAGAGTATAAGTTTTATGCAATGCATACAGCGTGTATCACGGACACATGTAAGACGTAAGTACATATCTAGATAAGATAGCCATTATTTTTTGTTCTTTTTTGACCCGAGTACCTAAGGTAACTAATAAGGTCTCTAATGAGCCTGTATTGTAGGTAATTAATAAATTAATACCTTGTTTATGAAAAGTCTCATCAAAATTTTCGATTCCGACGGGATTCGAACCCGCATTGATACAAGCGATAAGTTTCAATCGGTTGTGCTTTTGAGAAATTATTTAAATAAAAATAGACGAACACACAAACTTTAAAAGTTTTAACAGATTACACTAGCACAGATAAATAATACATGACCGGTGAATTCTGTCTAGACTTTATCAGTATCTTTTTTTCTACAATTCTCTGAATAACGGCTTTTGATGATCAGCAAAATGTGTTTTATAAATAAAACGTTATATTAATCCTATTTCTAAACATCATAAAATTAATATTTTAGTAACGTTAATTTAAATTTAGAGCATCATAAGTCACTTCTTGTTGAAATGGTAACCTCGATTTAATATTGACAACATAATAAAGCACCTCGAAATCTAGATATTATATTATCTACCTTGTTAAGTCATATGTTATATTATGTATGACATACTATCACTTTTACATAATATACATTTGGGAATGTTATTTACAACCGGTTATTGAGAACTGACTGATGAGTTTTTTTATCGTTTCCTTATGTTTTGAATGAATTTTGTTTAATTACAAGGTTTTAAGAACGGTCTGATTCACACTTCGAATATTAATAAAAGAAAGTTTATTATTTAATAGGAAGTCAGAATATGTGTTGTTTTTAAATATACTTTAAAATAAGTCAAACTTTGAAGTTATCACTTATGAAACTACTTATTATATGAATCAATGCGAAAGTGTAAATTATTTAACCTTAAAATTTGGAACTAAAATAAAAATTATTTAAAATACGTTTAAATAAATTTTAATGAAACTTAAAATTTAAGCGCCGTCGTTTACATGGTGCAAGTTTCGCTATCTGGCTCCACAACAATTCAGTCACAAGCAATTATCGACTTTTCACGTTCGACATCAATGTTTAGTTTACATGTCATATTTTGACATTTTCTTTCGATAATCTAAAGAAACCATGTAAACTTAAAAAAAATAATGTAAGTATTTTTTTGTAAGTACTTAAAATATTTTTATTTTGTTTCAGATAAAAATAAACAAAACATGCCGAGAACTGAACAATTAAGTGACAAAGTGATAAAATGAAACTATCTGGTTATGTGCAAGTGAGCTGAAGTATCATCAAAATGTGTTCAGGCAGACTCGCGATTGTGCTGATTGTGGCGGCGTTGGCGAAGGAAACTTTTTGTAAGTACAATTTTTATTTATTTATTTAATTTAATAATGTAAGAATTCTCAATAACTCATATTTTTGAAGTCAATGACATTTTGAAAACTGAAAAAAAACTGTTTTTTTGAGAAAAAAATATTGATGCTTCTAGATTTTTCATATTCTTTTAAAGCTATACACCGTTTATTTTTGGTCAGTTTAAAGCCGGCGCCTACGTAATCTATATCGATAACCTTACTCAAAAATAATAATAAATATGAGATCTATTTTTTTGCAATTAATAATATCACGAAACATAGGCAGGATAAATCACGGAGATACGTGCTCTGTGCTCAGCTGTTGCTATGGCGTAGAGTCTACGCTACGTCGTAGTCATACATACATACCTAGGTCATTAGCTCTGCGCGCCTACGACACCATAACAAGTGTTTTACTCACTTTTGTTAATCTTTTCAACTATTTAGTTTCGTATGAAATACTTATCAAATTCAAAAACTAAACCAACGACACGAATACGATTAAGCAATACAAGCAGTGGGTGCTGGCTTTAAACTGACCCAGAATTAACGGTGTATAAATTGACGAAATATATGAACCAGTTGAGCTCTGTAAGTATCGTTGCAAACGATCTGCAGATAGCTAAACTAATCCAAGTTATTCCCTGTCAGAAGCGTACCTAAGACACTGACTGCATTAGTGATCATTTCTAAAGTGATAAACAATGTTCATTGCAATTATTAATTCAAGAAATATTTTTAATTACGTTTGTTCCGCTAACTGACTAACAGAGATAACTTCATTCACAATTATTCATTGAAATAATTTATTATACACCTACATTTACATATTTATTATACATTCAAATTGACCACAAGAACAAACTGTGATTAAATGACCATTTGTATTACAAACAATAAGTTATATAACAGTACATTCCATCATTCAAACACAACATAACAAATTGCTAGGTAATATTACACGTAATAACCCTAAACTGACATTTTATTACGTTTTAGAAGTGTAATTATTCGCCAAATGAATAATATTACGGTGCGGTTGGTTCAAAAGATCACTGGGAACTATACTTTCTTCGCTTTCGCCCGTGATTTATGTAAAAAATCATTTTAATGATACAACGTCTTTTGTTAAGTATACTGAAACATTTGAAGATTTGTTTAGAAAATCTTCTTTATTTGACTAAAATAGATGAAGTGTGGGAATATAAGCCATAGTGAAGAGAAATTAGACTTACTTTCATAGATGAAATGCAATCAAGGTCTTCTTTTAACTTATTTAAATAATAAAATCACAACAGACTAATGAGTTTAGTAATTAGTTGTTTGTAGTCCAATTTTTCAGTCATTAAATATTTTTCTGAAACAAAGCTGTAGCTCGGAATAACAATTTCTCAGATTTCATTTTTTGTTACTTAAAGTTTAATATAAAAAATGTCCGTGAGAACATTTTTTTTTAGCAAAATAATCACAGATACAAACGTTTAATAAAAGAAAAAACATTCCTAAACTTTGTTGTTGTATCAGTATGTTCGCAAATCAATATAAAGCCGTGAAAAGTGAAATCTTAGAAATAACCATGGTGTAATTTAGTTAATAATAACAACAATAATATTATTCTCAATTTGTGGTCGAATAATGCCATAGAATGAAAGATAATTCCATCTAACGACAGGGGAAAATTATATTGAATTTTCCATATTTAAGCACGCACTAGTCCAACTATGTATATTTAATTGTTTTAAGTCTTTTGTATTAGGAAACTAGCTGGTTTCCTCAAAATATTTACGTATGGCATCGACCCAACAATTTTTAATAAACTTATATAAAAAAAACCGGTCAAGTGCGAGTCGAACTCGTACGCCGAGGATTCCGTACCTAGCCATGGTGCCAATTAAGCTAGTCCGCTTAATTGTATGAGCGCCCATACAACTCGGAAGAAATTTTAATTGGCGTCAACTATGTATGTATGGGAACACCCTTTAATTTTCAACTTTTTTAACTTTTTGGAATTTTTCCTTTATTTGTGCTATAAGACCTTGCTTTTTGCCAAATTTAGTTATTCTAGGTCAACGGGAACTACCATTTAGGTTTTCGACCCAAAACCTCTAGGGTACTTCCGGTTGACCTAGAATTGTCAATTTTGGTTACAAGCAAGATCTTCCAGCACAAGTAAAGGAAAAATTCCGAAAAATAAAAAAAGTTGAAAATTAAGGTAAGTTTTGGTACTCACAAGTTTTCACGAAAACCTAAATTTGCCTATATCTTTTTATAGTGTTGACTCAGGACCTTGATTTTTATAGTCACAATAGGGACTATAGATCTTAGTATATGGTATAAATTTCAACTTGCTAGCTCTACCCGTTCCTGAGATAATCGATGGTGACACACGGACAGACAGACGGACAGACGGACAGACGGACAGACGGACAGACGGACAGACGGACAAGAAAGTGATCTTATAAGGGTTCCTTTTTTTACCTTTTAAGGTACGGAACCCTAAAAATGGATTCATTTCAATGACTTCAAAAAATGTTGGTTACCAAAACATGCTTGCAAGCGGGTCAACCGCTTAGCGGTTAAGCTCAAACTGCCGCAAAACACGCTACATTTCTTTCAATTGTTGCTTGGTTTGTCTTATGGGTATTTCTTATGGTTTTTTTATTGCCAATGTCAAAGTAGGTGATTCTACTCCTGTTTATTCTCGAAACCATAAATAAAATCTAAGATTGTCATTTTAAATATTAGAATAATTATTATAGAAAAATATTTAATTGAAAAAATTAATTAACGAATTTCCGAAAGCCAGCTTTGGATATTTCTTGAAAGGTTTTTTGTTGGATTTGTGTTACTATAGCTTCAGTTGTGCCAAAATCCAAGATTTATTTATTTATTTATTTCTTAAACAAAATCCACAGCTCTTAGAAAATTAGTGCACAAAAACTTAAATATATTACTGACAGCCAATAATAATTTCATTAACATCTCTTTATTTGCTGGTACCTGCTTGAGTTCAACTATTTAACTAACAATAATAATTTAAAGCTGTATTTAATTTTCACAAGTTGATTTGTTTTCACTCCGTATTATAAAAAACACTACTGCTACCATTGTATAAACTTTAATTTAAATATCATGAGTGTTCCACAAAACAAATAATAAAATTATCTTATTTAAACATTAGCATAGTTAAGCCTTCTGTATGTTATATGCAAACAAGCTAATGTTTGTATTCAGTAGAGAAATTCACACATTGGAGGCGTCAAAAACATATCACGTCATGTAAAAAGTTGTATTTAACGAACAGTCTCCGTTTTTACGTCAATTCGTCCGTCAGGTGCGTGACAGTATGGTATTATCGTATATTGGTAAGTCATTGACCTTCAATGATAGTAACTGGCGATCATTGATGATAGTTTGATGAAAAAATTAATAAAAACCTAATAAGTAATGACGGCTAATGGTTAAGTGAGCGGTTTTGATGCTTTGGAGGACATGTTTTATCGGTTCAGCACCAGCTTTCGCTCGCGTGTTACCCGGATAAAAAGTAGCCCATATCTTATTCCCGTTCATCATCTATCTAAATTTTAAATTTCAGCCAAATCAGTTCAGTGGTTCTCGAGTTTAGAGGAACAAACATACATCCATCCATCCATCCAAACATCCAAACTTTCGCATTTATGATATTAATGTGATCGATGGACAACTGCGTCACCAGAATCATTATCTTCGTACGAAATAGCACTCCTAATTTCATTATCATCATCATCCACAGCCAGATTTTACCCACTGCTGGATATGGACCTCCCTAAGTTTGTGCCATCCACCACGATCCTGCCTCAGTCGCATCCACTGACGCCCCGCGACGTGAACTATGTCGTCAACCCACCTCGCCACCGGTCGCCCGACACTCCTTTGTCCCATTCTTGGTCACCATCCAGTCACTCCTAATTTATTGAAACTCAATGGTGTATAATCAAAATTGAATGCCACAGCTCGTAGCTTCCAAACTAAAACATACTTTTAATGTAGATTTACCTTCGTTTTTCTGGCACATTAAATTGTCGGTCCCGGCTTTTAAGTCGTTAAGCCATGACAATCTTTAGGTTCTCCGTCATCAGTATCGTCATACAAACGTCGTTAAGCCATGATAATCTTCAGGCTCTTCGTCATCAAGTTTAGCTCATATTTACTTTCCTTTTCTACTGAGCTAGAAAACATTATGTGAATCGTGTTTTTTTATGAATCCACGAATTTGGTGCCCATCACCTTAAGTCGTGGCTCACGTCCCCACGATTATCCAAGCGTTGGCTCTACATTCTTGTGAAATTTCACCTTGTGTGTCACTTAGCCTAATTTGGTATGAAAATCTTCTAGCTTTTGTCTTTGAATTTACTCCAAATAAGAATATATTCTTATATCAGTGTCACGCTTACTTACCATTTCTGTAAGCTGAGCCTCTTTCAACTAAGCTTTAGTAAAGTTTATCTAGGATTAGGGTCAGCGTTTTAGCGTTTTTTTTATAAGCTTATTGATAAAAATTATTAGATACCCCCTGATGCTTCAAATTCGTCGGCTGACTGTCAATAATTGTCAGGTTTTATGGACACGCGTGATTTACCTTATTTATCCCGACGTTTCGGCTATGTTACAATAGCCGTGGTCGCGGGCAGACTGGAGTATGTTTTCAAGGTCCATTGTAAATCACGTGATAAAATCCCGTGTCCATAAAACTTTTCAATATGAATAGTGATCGCGAAAGTTTAAAAAAGACTATAACAATTTTCAGCATTTCTTTTTTTCTCTTCTAGGTCTGTTACAATTTTGCTTTCTTTTTTTTAAGGGTGAGCTCACTCTTCCACGATAACAACATTTTGTCCTTAAGTTTAGCGTCATTATGTTGACCATTTGCAAAAATTGTATTTTAGAGAAAAAGAAAATCTTTTTTGTTTCTAATAAAAAAATGATTTGCCCTGACATCAGAGTTTCCTAGACATTATAAAGTCTATAAATCTGAGAGTCTACCAAACATTGGTATTGTTAGTTTGTTGACGTTTCACCTTGAAATTTCATGTGAAAAAATTATAGACACTTACTAAAAAACTTTCATTAACATTGTTAATTACTTTATAAGTTAGTAAAAGCGACCCAGAATTAGTATAATGAGAAAAAACATCAGACGCCGCGGATATGACAATGCAATAAACAAACATTAATATCTAAGGGAAATACAATAGAATGTACGCATTTCTTAATGGCTGCATTTACACAGAAAGCAGTTTAAAGGCGCTTGTAACCAGGGTTACCGTTTTCTGACTTTTCTAGTACTTTACACAAAATCTTTTTTTGATGCCAATCGATCCTGTTCTAGGCTCTATCTATAACTTTTAATTTTTATTTTAATAGGCTAACCTCAATTGGTCCGCTGGAGCCTTTTAATCCTTATATGAAGCAGGATCGATTGGCATCAAAAAAAGTGTTTGTGTAAAGTGCAAATTTTCTTGGTGACTGTATACTTTTTTCAAAACCTGTGAATGCAGGTCGAAATATCTTTAAAAGTTAAGGATAGTCTCTTAAGAACGTTTTCATGTAGCTACAAGGGTTAAGGTAGCTACCCTGACTTACCCGTCTGTAAAGTTCAACCAATATTTTTTTCAAAAAAATAAATCCGATGCACGGCCGGAACTTGAACCCTTCGGATCGAAAGGTACTATCCCATTTAAGCAAACACGGCTCTTCATACGATGGCAGAAATATAATACTCGACAATTTTTTTTGTTACACAGTATCATGTAGCCCCAAAGTAAGCAGAGCTTGTGTTATGGGAACCACAATATGAAAATACTACTTACATTGGTACTTTTTTTTATACATAAAAAACACACAGACCCGAGACAAATATTTGCAGATCATACAAACATTTGTTCTGCGGCGGGGATCGAAACTGCAAATCGGCACCAACCTGCTTCATTTGTAAACCAGTTGCATTGTTCGCTCCGGTAAGTAAGACACCTCTCACGGTTCAATGCGAGTTAATTCCTTCACTCACTTTCAGCCTTGCTGCCTTTAAAACAAAGCTGCTATTACCATAACAAAACGCGTGAAGATGTTTGTAGAACCATAGCCCACTTCTAAAAGGCGATGACACGCCGAGTTTTTTCTTAGCTAATTAATTTGCTCAGGTTAGTGAAATCCATGGGACTTGTTTTTCTCTTGATGTTTAGCGCAATTTTAGGCATTCAAGGTTAATGACCTTTGCTGCCTTTCGGTCGTAAAGATGTAAAGCAGTGACGCGAGTTCGATTCCTTCCACACGATATTACTTTTTGCATCTTTCTTTTAGTTTCTTAGATTAATTTTATTACAAGCTAGTTTTTCTTGTCAATTTCACACCATCTGTAGTAATTAAAATATGATTGCGTCGTAACTTTACAAGAACTATTGTTCAATCATAATTTAAAGACCTTTAAACAATTTTCCAAGAAATGCAGTGTATTGTAAAATAACTGCATTGTTTAATTATAAATTATCCAATAAACATTAAAGATTTTATAGTTCCATGTGTGAAAGATGACTTTTAGTCTGAGAAGTAATGGAGGCCGCGAATCCTTTCGAATCTCCAGGCTCTCGTTATTAAAAGTGTCTAAAGGTTTAGTCAGAGGCCCGACCAGACATTACATGCCCACATATAGCAAGTAGATAGCTCTACATTCTTGACAGACAGACACAATACTGGTTTCCTCACGATGTTTTCCTTCACCGTTATGAACACGTGTAAAATGTGCACAAACATTTTTCAAAACGAACCCACGACCATATGATTGAAAGTCAAAGGTACTACCACTAGGCCAACACTGCAATGTTACATCAGTGTGGAAAACTAACCACAATACATTAAACTATCATAATGATATTTTTGCAATAAGTCTATCAATTTCAATCATTGCAACTCATCAACTTTGGTCTAGTTGCAAAACCTACAATTATTATTGGTATGTTATAAAATGTTGTAAAATAGGACTTAATAGCATTGATAAATACTGCTATTGGCTACTTTGACTGCAAAGCGGTTTTGAAATAACAACCGGTATTGGTTTCATATTCACTATAATTTTCTGAATTAATAATCTTTTGATGCTCTATAAAAGTACAGCTACAAACTTGTATAAGTTTGTAGGACTGCAGACAGCATTAGCAGACGACGACGTGTCGCTGGAGACACTACTGGTTTCTATGTTTTTCTATGAAATACTTTTCGTGGCTAGCGACACGTCGTCAGGCCAAATGGTAGACGAAACTGTCGCTGGGCGACACGTCGTGATATTTATGATATTTACTAGCGGACGCTCGCAGCTTCGCCCGTGTAGACTACTATATTTTTTCCCACGGAAGCCGTGCATTTTTCGGGGATGTAAAGTAGGCTATGTCCTTTTCCCGGCTATTATCTACCTATATTTATAATTCCAGACAAATCGGTTCAGTGGTTGTCGAGTTATAGAGGAACAAACATACATCCTATTTCATTTTTGCATGTTGGGTATCCTAGCGAAGTGTGTGGATCTAATTTAGATAGGAGAGGTGTAAGTTCTTTGTGCACCACACTGCACGCAAATAAATCATTTCATTTCATTTCATTTCATCCATCCAAACATCCAAACATCCAAACTTTCGCATTTAAAATATTATAGTGTGACTGCTTCATGATATTTATTCTAAAATCCATTTAAATTAGTTCAGTCGCTTTATTTCTGTATGCATTTTCATTCTCAAATATCCCTTAGTTTATAAAACGCGCTAAATCCAATTATTTGAAGCTCGTATTTCAAGTCTAGCTCAGACAATCATAATCCCAGTGAAACAATACGAGCTATTCATAACAGTAACCCATTGAAGCGAGACAGGCCTAGCAATATATTGAGCATCTATTTCCTATCTCGAAGAGGTCGTTGACTCCGGCAAAAACACAGGAACACTCCCGTAGACTAACGTGCTATAAGTGCTGCTAGTGACGGGATATCTTGTGTCTTGAAAGCAGAAAAAGGGCAAGATTAAAGTTATACTGATTTCTAAAACTTCTAAAACTTAATTTCTGAAAATCCTATCATCAAATGAAGGAAATTATCACTAAAACCGATAGCTTTTATTTCGTTCACGCTAGAGACCAAATCGTGATAAAAACTATAGTACCTACTCTAATTTTTGATCAGACTTTTCATTTTCAATTAAAAATAAGATCAGGAAAAATAGTATAAGTAATATAATCAGGAGGCAAGAGATAGAGGGATTGTCTAACCTTTGTTGTGCTTTGAAAGTAAAAATATTTCTTTCAATATATTTTCATAGAAATCTAAGAAAATGAAGTCTCATTCAAAGATCTTTATTAAATCAACATGCAGTATTTTTATATCAAAAAGTGCGACTAGTTTAATCTATACTTAGCTGTATTACGAATATTTTATGCTGTGGATTTATTTGATTATATAACGAGACTGACAAGACTAGTAACGGAACTAGCTGTACGATTAGGGAAACATTCGTTTCCTCTCTCTAAGCTCACTGCAACTCATTAGTCCATGTATTTATTTCATAGTTAATGTTTAGTACACTTTCGTGATAAACATTTCCTTATGGTCTTACTAAGTTACCTAAGTAAAAGCTCAAAAAATGTATTCTTGATTCCACCATGTTTAATTGATATGTTTAATAGAAATATTTTAATTCAATCAGCTGTACAAATTTATTGTACAGCTTTGAAATTGAAAATCCTAAGCGTTTTTAAATTATTATTTTTAGCTTATAAATATTATCTAATTATTTAGCTTTACTTCCCATATTTTTATCTATCGTTTTATCTTGCTCCGGAAGAATTTTTCAAGACCGTTTCACTTTCCCATCACTATAAAATTGTGCCATAGATGCATGGGAACGTTCGACACCATGATTGTTAAAGCGAAAAAAATTGAAGATTCCATAGAATGCGTCCGCATTGCTTTTAAGGAAAGACAGAAATAGTTTATATTTCCTCCACTATTGTTGAAACATGAATGAGGGAAGTAGTGTAGTAATTCTTGTAGTGTTACAGAATGTCTGCAAGAAACTAAATTGTCACTAGAAGTTCCTCAATGGTTAATCGGAGCAGATTATCTAATTACAATCTACTTAATATTGTAGTAAAAACGAAACATTCTGATTATTACTATAGGTACATATTTCTACTATTATTTATTTACTAGCTGCTACCCGCGGCTTCGCTCGCGTGGTACCCGGATAAAAAGTAGCCTATGTTACTCTCCAGCCCTCTAACTATCTCCGCACAAAAAATCACGTCAATCCATCGCTCTGTTTTGACGTGAAAGCAGGTCAAATTAACAAACACATAAACACACTTTCACATTGGGTTATTTATAATATTCTTGTTGTACAAATGAACCATTTATAAAAAGAGCTTAAAACTAGACAAGTAATGGCAAAGGTAAGCTTAACCCTAAAACCTTCCAGCAAACTTTAATGGGAGAAAGAGACGGAATGTTAATAGTAGTAGTATTACATTTTCATGGATATTATGGGATTTGAATTCGCATTGATCAAACCGATCAGTGCGACCAGCCACGGAACTTTGGCCCAGATAAAATCAATAAATTAGTTGAGCATTGATTAAGCGCCTTCTACCAGGTATCTTCTAAAGAGATCTCCTAAATCTATTTAATCTCCTAAAATCCCGTGTCCATAAAACTTTTCAATATGAGATCTCCTAATTTTCTCGGGCAGAGAAACGAGTTTTCTCGATAGTCAATCTGCTCTAACATAATTTTCTCGACTCGAGAAAGTAACGTTGCACATGCAAAGCCCACTGGATTCAGTAGCAATGAAGAGAAATAAAATATTGATAATTGTTTCCATATGTCATTCAGAATAAAATCTCAACCAAATCATCATAATTCAATTCATAGAGAAATAGGTTGATTAAATTACTGTACATACATAAATACGGGACTTTGTATTTGTATTTTATTTATGGTCCCAACGTTATTTACTGCGGTTTCAGTTGTAACATAGTCGTAACATCCAGACGTAAATGAGTAGATCTGTGTGAAATGTCCGTTAATCCTATTCTATAAACGAGCAATATTTGTTTGTTTGTTTGTACTCACGTTCTCGAAAACGGCTCTAACGATTTCGATAAAATTTGTGGTATGCAGGTTTACGGGGGCGAAACATCGATCTAACTAGGTCTCATATCTGGGAAAATTCGTTTTCTCGGCATTTTCACGCAAAAAGATTCACCAGTGCAATGTAGTTCATAATTTCAGGCAATGCGTTGAGATTAATGTGGCTGAGTGGATGAGGTGTCCGCCTTCTAGCCGAAGGCTGCAAGTTAGATTCTCAGCCACTGAAAGTTTTTTTTTCTTTTTTATTTTTTCTCTATTAGCACCCAAGCAGAGCTCGGTCGCCCAAATATTATTTATTTATTTGTGTATTAATTAGCTTTCCAACACAAAATTACCACACTAGCCAAGAACTATGTTACAACATTTATTCTAGTTCATATAATGATAGAAATTTATTAGCAGTGTACTTATTAGTTTTTTACGAATTAACAATTAAAAGTAGGTAACCGTTACATAAGGGGGTTCCAATCTAGTAAGCACAGAAATGGAAAAATTACATTTTGCGTGTGTGTTTATGATCTTCAAATCCACACTGACAGTAGTTACTCGACTGATGATATGTTTAAAACTGATTTTTTTTATGTTGAACTAAAAACCGAAAATAGTAGATTTCAAACCGACGAGTTTTCATGAATGTAATGAGAGTGAATGAAGCGAAAGAAGTGTGTCAGGACCGTAGCAAATGGAAATCTGTGGTCTCTGCCTACTCCTATGATGGGACACATGCGTGATTTTATGTATGTATATAAAAAAACGAACTAGAAGAAACTGAAATTAAATGTACGCAAATAATATTTGTGTTTGATCCAAGGAATTTCTATACTACGTACCCGGAACGCTGACTGAGACAGAAAACACGGTCCGCTTGAAATCAAACTTGGGCGGTGTGTCTCTTTCTTTTTGCAACTGTGTGAAAGAGACAAAGCACCCAAGAAAGCCTCTCAACAAGACCAACAATCCTTATAACCAAAATTAAATGATAATAGATCGTTGTGTGGTCGTGATAAGGTTCAAAATCCTTTGTACATTAAATGTCAGTCAGCATTCTACTATGTAGGTATACAATTTCTTTGGTTTGATCGCACAGTGTACTTTGAAACGTCATAAGAGCTAGGTGATTTTACTCCTGTTCCTTCGCGACCAAGACCGTGAAGAACCAGGACAACAAACACGGTTTGGGGCCTAACTATCATATTGATGTTCAAAACCGATCAAGAAACAATTAAAAAGTATTAATAAAGTTAATTAAAACGTTATTCAAATGAGTAGGACATTCAATCCTACAGCTGTGTGACCACTTTCGTTTTTTTCTGCGACTGGTTTGTGATTGCGTGAAATGAGCGTGTCAAGTTTTTCAATGCGTTGCGTAACCCTAAACTCGCATTTTCGACTGATAGGTTCCACTTAGTGCATCAATTTGTAATTACTATTCTAACAATAGAATTAATTAGAGTTTGTATGTAAAAAAACAGGCTCACGACTGTAAATTCCGGTACGGTAGACATTTTCAGGCAATCAAGAGCCTGAGCTTTTTTTTTTTTTTTTTTTTTTTATTAACTTTAATTAACACGGCACAAAACCAATTACACTAATTAAAGAGATTATTAAAATGTATACAGAGAGATAATGTCAAAACCTATTAATAAAATTATAAGAACACAATTCAAATAACACAATTAACAGAAATTCATAAATGTCAAAGTTAAGAAAGACGCTCACAAAAACACAAACATTCAGTCAAAATTTTGGACCAGCTATCAGCGAACAAGTCACAGTCAGGGTTGAAGTCTAGAAGATCGTTGAGTGCAGTTAGAACGCGCGGGATGGCTTTATTAGCTTTATCTACAAAAAAGATGTCTATTTAACTAAAAAATAATGTTTGTGTTTGTCCTTTATGCGTTCCTAAACCATTGATCAGATTGTGATGAAACTTTAGTAGGGTCTTCGGAAGACGCCCGAGGGTTTCTGGCCCAAAAAACCCATATGCCTACCTAATTAAAAAAAATATTTGGATGTTTTTCATTTTTTACGTGGCATTGCAACGCATGCCGGTTACGGCTAGTCAATGAAATATGGAACTTATTAAACCGCGTAGTTCTGTTTTTCTTTATCATTGTCCATCGAGAAAATCCATGAAATAAATCCTTTGATAAATGGATTTTCCATCCCAGAAAAATCAATTTTTGAAAAGGATTCGAACTCCTTACATTAACATCGAAAGTGGAGTTGCATCACTAGGCCGACACAGTTCTCACGTCCGGTTAATAACCTATTACAATAACAACAATAATTTATTTTGTTTCAGTGCGATTAGAAATTTCTCACTCTAATTACTTTCTTTCTCACCCTGTATTTCTCATAAGCAACGTAGATTTTGATTATTATTATTATTATTGAGATAATTATCTCGCATAGCCAATCACAGAAACGTTCCTAATTAATTACATACATACATACATAAAATCACGCCTGTTTCCCATCATAGGGGTAGGCAGAGACCACAGATGTCCTCTTGCTACGATCCTGACACACTTCTTTCGCTTCATTCACTCTCATCGCATTCTTCATACAAGCTCGCCGGTTTTTTTTTCGCCGGACCATAATTCTCGTAATACTCGTAGTATGTTAACAAATCGCGAAAGTTTAACAGGTTATGGACCACAATTGGTTTGGAATTATCATATTAATTTTCAAGAGCCAGTTCTTAACAAGCACTTCTCATAAAAGTGCTTATTGCAATGACAGCTGAATGAAAAGTGCCATAGAAATCGAAAGTGGCTCAAGTCGGCATCGTAACGTCATTTATAGATCGCCATTGAAGTGAGCTTGTCAAGTTTACGAAAAAGATAAGCAAGCTTTATCTTGTTTAAGATATAGATAAGCAAGCTTTATCTTGTATAATGAAATGAAATGAAAAAAGCTCTAGTGCAACACAATACTATTAGGTACTTATATTTAATGCTATTAGTTTCCAATAAATAGAATAAATAAAAATAGTTTATTTCGGAAATCAAAAATCCATAGGGTTAGTAACACATTAAAATAAATGCTTATTCTAGTTGTTAGTAAAAATCATTAAATAAAGAAGTACCTTTATCACAGTCTACCCAATCTAGATCACTTTCTGAATAAGGCATACCCAGAGTGATGAAGAGCACCTATAAGACAACGTTTCCAATGTCGGTCTTATCGCAACAAGCGATTTCTTCCAGACGATCAATAACTAAACTATGCTAGAACTTTATTTAAATAGCTCTCTGGGACCTTTCCATTTTTGAAGTATAACTTCTTTACGCACGCTTGGGGAGTAAGCTGGTGAATGCGTGACGAGAGCGGTAAGAAAAGAGTGATCGGGTGAGGCGAACGGAAGTTTTACTTCAGTCGTGTAGTCTAAAGCAGTGTTCCGCAAAGGGTGTGCCGCGGCACACTGGTGTACCGTGGTCACAAGTTGGTGTGATGTATCTTGAACACAAAAAGTTTGCGGAACACTGGTCTAAAACACACTCGTTTTTTTTTAGTCGTTTTTGGTCGCTAAAGTGTGGCTATAAATTCCGTGGCTCGCGTGAATACGTTGATATGTCGAGATGTCAAAATTTTTTTTTATTGGCTTAAACGATATCTACGCCTATGAAGTATCTATAAAAAAATTGACAGCTCCCTAGCTAGACAAGTTTTCGAGTTATGGCCTTGCCAACTCCTCCATTTTTCGTATTTTAGTTGACATAACTACTTGTCAATTTTTCAAGCCACTAACACACACATGTTTTTGTAGATATTTCGATTTATCAACCTACTCATTCGCCAAAATTATATTTGTTACATGATATCTCGACATATACATATGATATTTTTGATTAACTTTTAACAAATTAAAATGTCAGGTTATGGCTAACCAAAGTATTCCGTTTAAATTGTGATACATTGATTTGTTCAGTTATGCCCGCGCGCTCTCGCGCTGGCATAACCGAACATGTCACTCGTATTGGTAAACAAAACGTCAGTTCAGAAATCTTTTTTTTTTTAAGTATTGCTTTTACATGGAAAACTGATATATTTTAATTATTTGTTAAACTATAATGACATTGCTTGATTTTTACAAGCTTTTATTATTAACTTGCGATTTTTGTTCGGGTCTACTTTTGAAAATTAAATTTGACTCACTTCCCAGTGTCTGATTAAGCTGAAATTTGGAATACCTATAGGTTCTTGGTGACAATGCAATATTATTTTAACAACGAGCTGATCTGATGATGGAGCCAGGAGCTGTTCAACAGAACTCACTTTTTTTTTAGTGAAATGTTGCAAGTTAAATTTGACCCACTTTTCAGTGTTTGATTGAGCTAAAATTTGGCACACTTATAGATTCTAGATAACAATGTAATATTATGTTAACAATAAGCTGATCTGATGCTGGAGTCAGGAGCTGTTCAACAAACCTCAATATTTGTTTGGATTAAATCTTGCAAATTCAATTTGACCCACTTCCCAGCATCTGATTGAGCTGAAATTTGGCACACTTATAAATTCTCGATGACGATGCAATACTATTGTAACAGCGACCTGATCTGATGATGGAGCCAGGAGCTGTTCAACAGAACTCACTTTTTTTTTAGTTAAATCTTGCAAGTTCAATTTGACCCACTTTCCAGTGTTTGATTGAGCTAAAATTTGGCACACTTATAGATTCTAGATAACAATGTAATATTATGTTAACAGTAAGCTGATCTGATGCTGGTGTCAGGAGCTGTTCAACAAAACTCAATATGTGTTCGGGTCAAATCTTTCAAGTTTAATTTGACCCACTTTCCAGTGTCTGATTGAGCTGAAATTTGGCACACTTATGGATTCTTGGTGACAATGCACTATTATTGTAACAACGAGCTGATCTGATGATGGAGCCAGGACCTGTTCAACAAAACTCATATTTTTTTTAATGAATTCTTGCAAGTTTAATTTGACCCACTTTCCAGTGTCTCATTGAGCTAAAATTTGGCACACTTATAGACTCTAGATAAGAATGTAATATTATGATAACAACAAGCTGATCTGTTGCTGGAGTCAGGAGTTATTCAACAAAACTCCTCAGTAAATTTTTCGATTGAGGTGAAACTTTGCATTTTTTTCTAGTTCCGAATACATTGTAATAATATGGTGACAATGAGCAGATGTGCTGATAAAATCTGGTTGTATTCCATTCAAATTCTCAGTGATTAACAGTAGAGCATCCGTGTTTGGGCTCATTTAAAATCAGCTTACCCTTACTATGTTAAATCTCATTTCTAAACGGTATGAATGGTTCTGAGTAATAAGTAGGTACTTCAGCAACTCAAAAAACCGGTTTTATAGTCTCTATCTGTTTGCAATCCGATAATATAGCATTGTTTACCTACCAATATTCCATACATTAAAGGTGAATAAGTTGATATCTTTTGCGGCATAACTGGACATCTCGAGACGTAACCTAAATCTCATCAATTTTTTTGTTGACATGTCTTATATCATGGAAACTATGGGGAATTTTGGTTATTTATTGTCATCATTCGAAAGAGGGCATAAAATAACCATAGAAACAATTAACACAAATACTGTAAACTAATTTACGGAGAAACCAGAAGAGGTCAAACTTTCAAACGGCCGCCCTGAAAAGTTGGTGTTTTATACATGTCAACGTATTCACGCGTGCCACGGAATTCAATTCAATTCAATTCAATTTATTTTCCAAAATACAAGCATAGTATAGTAAGTACAAAACAACTAGTAGATATAACATGCATCATGCGTATGGCTTGTGGTCGAACATTGTATTTGCGGCATCTACACTAAGTTCAAGACTTGTGTTGTAGATACCGCGTTACCTTCAGTGTACACTATTGAGCCATGTTTATGTTTTACGTAAGTAGTTAACATAAAGGATAGGTTACCGCCAGTGGCATTCATCGCTGAGCTTTTAATCTAAGTTACATGACTTTGTCGGCTTCTTCTACAAATTCGTTAGGTAACACTCAATTAAGCAAGTCTTTATTGGGCAGGAAGAGGAATGTTGTTTCTTACTGTCATGTCAATTAAAAGAGGTGGCTATAAAAACAGCCTTTTAAATATAGGAAGTTCACTATTAATTATGTTTTTTTTAATAGTAAGAATTTGCACCCATAAAAGTAAACATTCAACAAAAAATATGAAACATATCGCCGGAAGTGTTGCGACAAGTTATGAATACTGGTCAAAAATAGGCCCAATATGCATCAACTCTGAAGATTAAACCCCATTTAAAATACATAATCTTCAATAGGCCGAAATTTTAAGACTCAAGGTATAAATATTTTATAAAAAACTTATTATACTCGTAGCTTTGTTATTTAAAAAATAAATAAGTTGTAGCTGAACCAGAAAAGGTCATTGCTATTGCACCACCCTGTAGTTGACGTTTTGCTTTAGTTAGTAGAGATGGTACCTAGTATAAGTTTTTGTATCGAAACAAAACCGATTTATCATGATCTAAAATAACCTTAAATGAATAAAATGCAATCTTTTAAAGATGCAAGGATAATCTACCAGGAAATGAACTTCATGTTAAAATGTCAATCAATTCATCAATTAATTGATATTCATGAAGAATCAGAGCACAATATATCAATTATAATTAGAACAGTTTTGCATGTGCAATAAATCGCTATCATCATCATTTCAATATCCTACAAATTGTATTTATTAAAAAAAATTATGACTTCCATACTGGCCTCTTAGCTCAGTTGGTAGTAGCTCTGCCTTCTGCGCTGTAGGTCGTGGGTTCGATTCCCATCCAGGACAAACATTTGTGTAATGAACATAGATGTTTGTTCTGTGTCTGGGTGTTATAGTATTATTATAAGTAGGTACCTATGTATTTACAATAAAAAGTATCCTTAGGTATAAGTATTCTTTCAGTTATCTAGTTCCCATAGTACAAGCTTTGCTTAGTTTGGGGCTAGATGGCGCTGTGTGAAATGTCCAGCGATATATATTATCAAAATATATATATATTTATATACGCTATGGCAGAGGTATACTTTTGATTTTCGCTTTAGAACCGCTCAGAATGTCGCCTAACTTCAACGATCAAAATAACGTCTAAGAAAGAGCTACGCCATGAGTGCTTATATTGTCCTTTATAATAAGTGATTCTTGTAAAAATTACAGCGCAAACGGCGTGAAACAGCTAGTCACAAAGCATCATGAACCTTCAACTCGATTCATTCGGATGCGCTCGCTTTCCACGCTTTCTTTGGAAATCGATATTATCTGTTAGAAAAGTGGTATTTGCATTTATTTACGTAATATTTATATAATCGAATGTAAATTAGATATGCGGTTATAAATAAGATAGTAGTTAATGTAAAACAGTAGTATTCATAATGCAGTCAACACATTGTAATAGTAGGTAATATAACTTTTTTTTATTGGCAAAAAAAAAAATCATGAACCGACTGTTCTCTCGAGGTTCATTTCTGTTCATAACTCTAAGATCCTCGTCAACTCCTCACCAATTTCTTATAGGACCACATTTGGGGGTATACCTTTTCAAACAAAAGAAGATCATCAAAATCAGTCCACTATTGACAGAGAAACCGCTCAACATACATAAAAAACTTACAGCCGAACTTAGAACCTCCTCCATTTTTAAAGTCGGTTAAAAACTAAATTAATTTCAAACGAAGGTGCTGGCGAATACTTTGCAACTATAATCAAGATACTACAGTGGCTGTACAATAGCCGAGCCAGCACGCTATGGGAAGCTCAAGGCTGGCTCGTCTAGATCTCGCTCCCAAATGGTCCAAATAACGGTCGGTTATTAACGACAATAACGTGTTCTTTGCTTGGGAACCTTATACTGGGTGTGAAAGTATACTTCCAGAGATTTATTTGGGGTGTACTTGATGCAGTTTCTGTTGTGTTACTCTGTTATCGTCCGCTGTAGCTTTGCTTGCGTTGCTTTCAGCGATAAGGTCGCCCATTGTGACACTTTTTTTTATTAAGGCTTATTTTACTTTTGTATTTTTTATGGTGTAAAATAAAGTAATATTCTATTCTATTCTATTCTATTCGTTGCTGGACTATGGTAGTAACAGAAGGCGCTACGCGAGAAAAAAAAAATGTTTTTTAAAGTTGGAGCAACATGCGCTAAAGCACCACCTAAATACGAATCTTAGATTAGGCCTTTTTTTAGGGTAAGAAACATGGAAATTCTATTTTAGAAAATTTAACAACAGCTTTTATAAAATGGTTACTCCCGACGCTCGATTTGATTCTGTAATTTATGAACATGCTTGAAACTGTAATTTTAATCGACTCCTATAGATCAAACGTTCGTTAAACTATGTTGCTATCTCTTCATTGACATGAGCGACAAGAAAGAAACATTAATTAAAACCTCGCAATATTGACAGGTGATTATGAATAACGAGGTTAGTTCTAGCTTTTAGCCAGAAAAAGTAAAAAATCTCACGTGAACCTAGATTATGAATTAAGATTTGTATCGGGAATTAACACACAATTTTTTTTCAACTAGGTAATTAAATTTTACAAAATTTTTTTTAGAATTTTTTTTGTTTCTCTATGTAATTATTGAGCTTGATTTTATTTGCAGCGATTTTAACCATTATTATCATGTTTTATAATATTCCAAACATAATGGGCCTTACTTACAAAAGCCTTTCATCTTTGGACACCTTGTTAAACAACGTCCTGTCTAACAAATAGAGACAGGACGTTGTTTAATCAGTGTTCAAAGTTGAGAGGCTTATGTAAGTAAGGCCCAGTATTTTTATTTAAATGATCATAAAATGCACTCTCCCAATGTTTCGGCTTTTTGAGAACAGTTTTTTACACCTAGTAAAAAAAAAGTTACATAATTTTACATAGATTCTGTTGATGCTATCTGAACTTCAATGATTTGCAAATATTAGGAAATTGGTATTCATTGGATACTTTACATATTAAACTGTAGGTTCTGGGATTTGATTCTGTAAGAGACGGATCTCTCGTTTTTGTATTATGATCAATGTGATTTCATATTTATAAGCTTCTCTTTCACTTCATCTGTTACTATTATGTAAAAATCTTAATATTCTGATCTGATTAAGGCTGGATTCGACCAAAAGTCATCTTACTCCCAAAGTAGTTGTTTTAGTTAGCCGACATAGTTCGAAATACAATTGTTTAGAAAGCGCAACCGAACATTATTATGTGCATTCAAATTATCCTGGTTATAAGATGTCAACTTTACAATGTCAAAATATTCAAACAAACAGGAGTTTATTCTCCAGATAAAACTTAATCCAGTTTGGTCGAATCCAGCCTAAGCTGAATTTTGACATAGGTACCTATGCAATTTCAGTGATAATGCAATATAATATTACCTATGGTCAATGATTATTTTACCCTCGAAATGTTACGTTCCTAGTTTTCGACGTTTAAAGGAATCGGACTGGTATGTATATCAATAGTGCACACTATGTTGACAAGTTCCGCAAATGAATATTACCTACCTACATTTCGATGGCAGCAAAGTAGATGCGGACATCTACAAAAACGCTACTTTACAGGAGAGCACATTTAGCAAAAACATGTTGCCTTTTGGAGAGTTATGAACCGATTAACATGAAATTTTCTGAAGTGCATTAAAATAACCTTCTTTATTGATTGTATAACAGATTTTTTTAATATATCACTGTTTTACTGAAATAATGTAGATGTACTTTTATACTCTGAAAAAACTTCGACGTAGAAGAAGACATTTGCCTGATATCCGTTTATACGTTGTGATAAAAAAAGCGTTCTTTCCACCTAAAATATCTAATAAACTAAGATAATGAGCATCCGGTAATATTTCTAATGATATTTAAAGAAAATCTAAGCACCATGCAAACAGTATTTTCCTTTTTTTGACCAAATTTTGTAGATGTCTTCATTTACTTTGCATTTAACATTTCACTAAACTTCATCTACGTCTATCAGTTAAACTCATTTAGTTCCCAAAACTCAGAAATTAGTATAGGTCTTTATACCTTTTTTTAAGAAAACATCATGAAATTTATTATTAAGTAGGTATTACACTAGATACCAGTAACTATCAACTAAAACAAAAAAAATCAAATACCCATCAAATTCTAACGTCTCTCTTTCTTAAAAAATCAGTCTTAGAAAGTTAGTTAGTCAATTAATTATAGGCCTCATTGGCCAATAGGTACATGGGAATTTATTAGTAATTTTCGTTGTTTATCATCATTACCCAAACCTTAAAAATAAATTAAATACCTACTTCCCTACTTCGTGTTACTTCGTCACTAATTTTTACAGTTTTCGCATGGGAGCTGCACATCTTTTTATTTTTTTATCAATATTAAGAAAAAAAAAATCTTCATGTATCAATCGAATTCTCTTTTCTTCTTTACTTCCTAACGTCAACTGTAAATTTACATCGTTTTCTCCGAAGGAGAAAAGCTTTCACTAGAAGCACCATTGCTGATGATGTTGCACTAGAATCAGTGATTAAAATGTATGGTAAAGTGATTTGTGGATTGAAAGAACGTAAATGATCATCCTCTAATAAGTTCCAGCAAATGCGATTCTGTTTCAAATGAAATAAACCCATGAAGCATAGGTGTTATTGCGCGTGATTGAGGTCAAACAGTTAAATTGGCTAGACTAGCATTTGGCTTATAATGTATTTTAGCAGAGGTCGTAAGTGATAACGCTCTTTATTATCAATCAAACGATGTTCAAGTGTGTCATTTCCTAAGATCAGCAAGCTGTAAATATTATTAACTTATGTACCTAGTCATATTGAAAATTTTATGGACACGGGATTTTATCGCGTAAATAAGGTAAATTACGCGATAAAATCCCGTGTCCATAAAATTTTCAATATGAATAGTGATCGCGAAAGTTTAAAAAAGACTATTAAGTACCTAGTGGTTTGATGTAGAGGAAATATGTGAAAATATTAAGGGAGGACCTAATAAACGCCACAGACGATGGTGTAAAGATGGCAAGGTTCTACACGAATTTAATTTATTTGTTGTAAACCTGAAGATGTAGTTGAAGAACATTCTAAATATTTTTTAAAGTAGTTTTAATAAATGGTATTAACCTGCTTTTATGAAAAGACCCTCTAAACATAGGTATCTTAAGTGCCGTAAGTGTCTGCTTGTAGATCAATTAGCTGAATTAATTCATTTTCTGCATCTTAATTTGAAAATAAAACAAAGAATTTGATAAAACCAATGTGTAAAATAGTGTATCTACAGAAAAATTTATGAATTTACTTATAAAACACAGAATAGTAAATTAATTAGATTGGGATATATGCAAAAAGTACGACGGATAAACGGATAAGTGGCAGATGTCCGTGCTTACGTCGTACACATTTTTGGGCCACCTGTCGAAGCTCCGAAGTAAAGGCGGTCATATGTAAATGTCCGTTTCTACTGCGACGTTTTTTAAAATTCGTGTGTAGATGTCTTTTTATACGTGCCAGATTTTCTTCATTATTTTGAAATTCGAAATTATTTTAATGCAGACTTGTAGATAAGGTTAAAATAAGCTCATTTTTGTAAAAAAGCATTTTCGAAAAAATGCAGATGTCCGTTTCTACTTTGCTGCCATCGATTTATAAATAACACAATAGCATATTTGTTGTTTTTGTAATTCACTACACGTGACAAACACGTCTAAGATCGTCGCTCTGCTTGACGTGGACTAAAGAAAAGACGTCCCAATTGGGACGTTTTCGAGTCTTCATTTTGCACGCGCTAGAAACATATCTACTTATTAGGTATTTTTAAATATCATTTACCTATGGTTTTCTAAAATTACCTATTATTTATTGGGAAACATGAGTTTTTACAATAGATTAAAATATCGTGTTACTAATTATTTCGTCTCACTCATTGTTCAACATAAATGTTCCATAAAAAGTACAATTGAGATATCAACGTTGCAAAAGTTCTAAACGAAGCATTTAAGAGATTTTATCAGTACATTTGAACAATACATCTAATCAATCAACATTGCGATATACCTTTAAAAAGGCATTTATGTACCTACCTATAAATGTACTTTGAAAAGTACTATCAACTACAAAAATATATGTATTAATAACTACTAAATTCGTTTGATCAGCTCATCATACAAGCTTTTGTAGTCAAAGAATAAGCCAAAATTATGTCAATCTGAATTAAATACATCTAACTACATAGAGTAAGAATTATTTTCACAAAACATTGTTTGTTTATTATATGCTTAAATACATTCATGTAGGTAAATACAGCCACGAATTTTTTTGAGTCATTTTAGTGTCAGATATTTTTATAGTTAAGTGTAGGTGAGATTTCTATAAAGGTTAAGATAATGTCTGTGGTTTATCAGATTGTCGTGGTAGTTGCGAATAGTGAGGGCGTATCAGAGCGTCTCAAATGCATAGTGAGGGGAAAGTATTGTTTACATTGCACTTATATTACGATCTAGGATGGTTATAAATAGCAAGAGCGGTGTTGGCCGAGTGAGATAGTGCCTCGAATACTGATGCGAAAGTCGTGGCTTCGAATCCTGGCAGTGCATCACTGGATTTTGTGTTTCGTAAAAAAAAATTTCAGCAGCTCAACACGGTGAAGAAAAACATTATGAATCCAGTTAGCTTTCTAAAAGTGTCGATGCAATCTATCACATAGGGAATGCTAACTTCTGCAAAATGTGGGGATGTACCAAATAAGTATTTGGCCTCCCTTCCCTCCCTCCACCGATCCCTATACTGTGCCTGCTGGATCCAGTCCTCATCATCATATCATATCATTTAGTTATTTCTCTCACAAACATAAAATAATATACAGTAAAGTAAATGAAAATTCAGAATAATTTATCAAAAAATAGCTAAATAAAAAAACCTGTTGTGTTAAATTAATTATTATAGGAGTCAAGCTCAATTACTATTATTACAATAGATGCAAATAATTCACAAGTTCATCCCATCCCATCACTAGCATAGCAATCATCTAAACTGAAGGGTAGAGCAATAATTTAGGTCGATGTAACGGAGATAGCGCGCTTTCTTACACTCTAGGGCTTGCTTTCTCTATTACTGCATTAATCTACAGATCGATGACCACGTACTTGTCAGTCTAGATGGTGAACAATTTGATTACTTTGGCGAACCTCAGAGAGTGGGCACACGATGTTTCTGAAGCGCGTTCGCAGCGCGTTACAAATGCGAACCGGGAGCGTTCAGTGCGTTCGCATCGCGTTTGTATCGATACAAAAGCGATGCAAAACACGCAGTGTGTCCACTCCCTAAGCACCGCCTCCATAATAGTAGAAATCAATCGAAATCAACCTACTATACAAAACACCCAGACCCGAGACAAAAAAAAATTACCTTATTCCAGATAGGCTATATTTAATGCGAGTGAAGTCAGGATATATCGCTAGTCTAGCAATAAACTGTAACTTAATGTTGTGAGTACTGTGATGAGGAAGCAGATGGTAAGCAGTTACAACTGTATAATGACAGTTGGAACATGCAACGTAATCACACTGTCCTAAGTGAAATGTACATAAGTTGACGAGCAAACGCTGAAGAAAAATAATGGGTTTTATCAATGAGATTTTACTAACGTTATACTCATTGTCAAAAGTAGTGGGGTGTAGTGGGATGTCAGCGACCTGCTCTGCCAGCCGGCCTGTCTGACAGGAGGTGGAATGGGATTTAAATCCGTTGACAACCCACAAACTCTCACCAGTGGCTCCCAGTAGCTGTCCTGCATGCAGCGGCCACACCCCGGTAACCACACATCGGCTTGTGGGCTAAACCTGGTGAGGGGGGACTTACTGCCTTGGCACTAAGCCCTGACGGCTGACCCCCGTCCAGTGCAATGAACCTCGGCCTTTGGCAATCCACCTACGGTGGCGAGGCTAGTCGGCGACAGGGTCTTAGAGCGATCGTCGACTACCACTAACAAGTATTCCCAAGGAGGGTTGACGTCAGGCAGGCGGCCGGTCATAAAACTACTAGCCAATACTTTTACAACATGGATTTGAATATGAATAGAATGCGCGATAATGTTAGGGCGTACCCCCCAGGCGACGCGCAGGGGCAGCACCCGGCGCCTGTGAGAAATGGACTAGGGTTGTCGCATCAGGGACGGGTGCGACGTAAGAGGCGAGTCCAGGAAGTAAGAATGAGGATGGCGAGTTGGAATGTGGGAACGATGACTGGAAGAGGAAGGGAGTTAGCCGATGTTCTAGAAAGAAGACGGATAAATGTTGCATGTTTACAGGAGACGAGATGGAAGGGTACGAGAGCTAGAGAAATTGGAATGGGATATAAATTCTTTTATTGTGGAAGTAATGGTAAAAATAATGGAGTGGGAGTGGTTCTAGATAAAGATTTGAAAAAATGTGTGACGGATGTTAAGAGAGTGAATGATAGGATTATAGTAGTAAAGGTGATGTTACATGATATAATTGTGAACATAATGAGTGTGTATGCGCCGCAGGCGGGGTGTAAGGATGCAGTGAAAGAAATGTTCTGGGAGGATTTAGATGCGGTTTTGATGGATATCCCACAAAGTGAGGGTATCTATATAGGAGGAGATTTTAACGGGCATGTGGGAAGAACGAAAGGAGGGTATGAGAACGTACACGGAGGATGGGGCTTTGGGAGTCGGAATCCGGAAGGCGAAACATTACTGCAGGCGGCCACTGCTTTTGATTTGGCAATCGCCAACACTTACTTCAAAAAACGGGACCAACATCTAATAACGTACAAGAGTGGTAACCACAACACCCAAATCGACTACTTTCTCGTACGAAAAAGTAACATTTGCGCAGTGAAAGACTGTAAAGTCATACCGGGGGAACCACTAGCGTCGCAACACCGACTGCTTCTACTGGAAGTGAAGATTAGAGTACAAACGGCCAGATGTAAGCCTAAGCCCCCACCGAAAATCAGGTGGTATATGTTGGAAAACGAAATTAGTGCAAACAAATTCCAAAAGAAAGTGGTTGATAAAATGATTGAGATGGATGACAGAATGGAAGAGATGTCAGTGAATGAGTGCTGGAATGAAATGGCTGAGTGTATAAGGAATGTAGCGAAGAACGTTTTTGGTGAGACGAAAGGTAAGGGTAAGATTGATAAGGATACATGGTGGTGGAATGAGAATGTGCAAAAAGTTTTAAAAGAAAAGAAAAATGCGTTTAAAGAATGGAAAGGTGTGAATGACAGTGACTCTAGGTTGAAAGAGCAAAAAAGACAGGTGTATGATGCATGCAAGAAAAAAGCAAAGAGGGAGGTAGCTATCGCTAGAGGTAAGGTCCAAGATAAATTGTATGAAAAGCTTGGAAGCCCTGCAGGACAAAAAGAACTATACCGTCTAGCGAAAATGAGAGAGAAGAATGCTAAAGACATAACGCATGTGAAATGTATAAAAGACGATAGTGGAAAGGTTTTAATGAGAGATGAAGAAATAAAAGCTCGTTGGAAGGGTTATTTTGAAAGGTTGATGAATGAAGAAAATGTGTGGAGTGGAAATTTAGAGGAAGTGCCACTAAATTTGGGTTTAGTAGAAGAGATAAGTGTGGAAGAAGTTAGAATGGCAGTTCAGAGTATGAAAAACGGTAGAGCGGTTGGTCCAGATAGAATACCAGTTGAAGTTTGGAAATTTTTGAAGGCGGATGGATGGAAGTGGCTGACTTTATTCTTCAACAAGTTGTTACATGAGGAGGCGATCCCTGAAGAGTGGTGCAGCAGTTCACTGGTGCCCATCTTCAAAAACAAGGGTGATGTACAGGACTGTAACAACTATCGAGGAATAAAGCTCATGTCACACAGTATGAAAGTTTGGGAGAAAGTGATAGATAGACGAATGAGAGAGGAATGCGTGATTACCCAGAACCAGTTTGGTTTTATGCCAGGACGGGGGACAACGGATGCAATATTTGCTCTACGTCAACTCTGCGAAAAGTATCGCCGTGCACATAGGAGCTTGCACTTGGTCTTTATTGACCTAGAGAAGGCGTACGACCGTGTTCCCAGGGAAGTTCTGTGGTGGGCTTTAAAAGAAAAGAGAGTGCCAGGGAAGTATGTTAGGCTTGTGAATGCGATGTATGCAGGAGCACGCACGAACGTCCGGTCCGAAGCCGGCGATACCGACGAGTTCAGTGTGGCAGTAGGTTTGCATCAGGGGTCGGCTTTAAGCCCTTATTTGTTCCTCCTGGTGATGGATGCTTTGACATCAGACATACAGGAGGAGGCACCCTGGTGCATGCTGTTCGCCGATGACATTGTTCTCGTCGGAGAGGATCCAGCCGAGGTACAGAGCAGACTGGGAAAATGGCAAGAGAAGCTAGAGAAAGTGGGCCTTAAGATCAGCCGCACTAAAACTGAACATCTGTTCTGCAACTTTAGTGGCTCCCCTAGTTTCTCTCAAATTGCCTTAGATGGTGTAACCCTACCAGTCTGCTCCGATTTTAAGTACCTTGGTTCGCTTCTCCAAAACGACGGTGATATTGACCGAGACGTAAATAATAGGATGAATGCGGGATGGATGAAGTGGCGACAGGTCTCAGGGACGATATGTGACCCGCGAATGCCTCTTAAGCTTAAGGGAAAAATTTATAAGTCAGTAATCAGACCTGTCGCGATGTATGGATCAGAGTGTTGGGCAATGAAGAAGACTGATGAAAGGAGAGTGCACGCTACTGAGATGCGGATGTTGAGATGGATGTGTGGGGTGACACGTTTGGATAAAGTAAGGAATGAGTATGTAAGAGGAAGTTTGAAAGTGGCGCCTGTTACTGAAAAGGTGAGGAGTGCTAGGTTAGCTTGGTATGGACATGTTATGAGGAGGGATGAAAACCATATAACCAAGAGAGTGATGAGTATGAATGTGACTGGGTACGCAGGTAGAGGAAGGCCGAAGAAGAAGTGGTTGGATTGTGTGAAAGAGGATATGAATGTGAGAGGAGTGGATTCTGAGTTGACGAATGATAGAGGTGAGTGGAAGAGGAAGACATGTTGTGCCGACCCCACTTAGCGTGGGATAAGGGCAGGGGAATGATGATACTCATTGTCAAAAGCTCTAAAACGTGGCGAAATTATGTTATAGCTACTTAGGTACAATATACGCAGGTTTGTTTAATTTCAATCAAGAAAACTAAAAGATAGCAGAGATATTTAAAACCACGTTAAAAGAGATAAATTATGTGCGTGCTGCGTGTAACATCGGAGTAAGACAGAGTGCGACTGAGTTGACTCAAGCCAATTACCTTGACTTTTGTTCGCCACGCAGAGCGGAGTTCAACGCATCTACCTCAGTTTATATAGAAGATCATTGGGTTTTATAGAATTCTCTACAAGTAACTAAATTAAAAATTTTAATAAACCGACTTCAATGTTATAAGATGTGCAATTTTCTGCACTCGCGAGGCGCATTTTTGTTCATAACTCCGAAGATCCTTGACAGATCCTTACAATGTTTTTGTGGCACCAATCGGAAAGTACACCCTTTTAAACTAAAAAATAATTTTCTAAATCGGTTCAGGGCCTGAATTCTACTAGATGACAACCGCTTTGGTTTTGGTTCGATCTCTTAAATGTCAGCCATTTAGTGAAATAGTAGAATAGCTTTTCAAAAATTTGTTCTGCCAAAGTTCAAAACCTCACCACAACTGAGTCGTTTGTTATTAGTAGTCATGGAAACAGTCGCTTTAGTTGAGGTTTTGGTTGAGGTTGATAAAAAGTTCGGTACCAGAATCGACGCCTAGGCGTCTTTGAGTAATCGCTGAACATACATAAAAAAAGCAAAAAAAAAAAAAAAGATTCTGACGAACTCTGAACTCCTTTTTTAAAGTCGGTTAAAAAGGGCAGTGTAGGCCGAGTACGATAGTCCCTATAATTTCGATACCAAGTTAGCGAGAAATAAATGAAAACTCTTTATAGTACCTACCTACACATAATTAACCCAACCTATAATTTTATCTTGTGTAACCATAAAATTATATTACTAGAAATTAGCTTTCCATAAATCTCGACCACTTTTGCTAATAGCTAAATTATTTCTACGTGAAAGGAATAATTTACAAAAATAAATGTTACAAAGTGTTCCAATTTATTCTGACGACATGCGTTATGCAACCCTGTCTAACTAATTGGGCGAGTGGACAGGTGAACTATAAATTGGTATAGAATTATCGGAATTGTGAAATGGATTATCTGTTTAAAGTTAGTCTAGCTTTAGACTTTCGTATCATTAATATCTAGCCTTGAGTGTAGATGTGTAAATTGTACTTTATTACAACAAAGTGAGGGTTTTATTTCCTTTCGTAAATAGTATTACTTCAAAGATCATCATCATTCTAGACTGGGTGGCACGTAATAAGGCAATTTCTCAAGATTTCACCTAAAGTAGTTCAGTTCGATGAATTTATGGTCATCTCTGTTGAAGAATTTTTCCCTAACTCAAAGGTTTGCTGGTAGAAAACTCCTTTAGGGTTAAGCTCGCATTCATGCACTAACTGATCAATTATGTACAATCAAGGGACAGAGACCGAGGCAGGAGACTGATGTCATAGAAACTGACGGTTCTCTATTTCGTGTCACTTTCGCATGCCTACAAAGCTTGTCTCATGCGCGAATCGTCACCAGCGTTTCTTCAATAGATTTAAGATTTCACCTACACCAAATCTCACAAATGTAGTCCAAACATCAAGATGATCATGTTAATGCAATATCGCAACAATAGTCCATCTTCCCACAATATGGAACTGAGTGCTTTTCGATTCATTGTGAAACATCTAATGGGAAAGCTATGGCGCTTGCGATTTGCCTCGCCTAAGCCAACGCAATCTGTATTGTAATGAGGAAGCTGATGAATTCAGTCACACTTGGGCAAGAAGTAGACAAAATTATCCAGTTTCCTAAATTAGTTGGCCAATATTCAATTTTAGCATCGGTATTGAAATATTTGATTTAGAAAAATAATTTCAACCAACTTTGTGCACATCAAAACTCTTAGCAAATGGTTTCATTATTTACTTCTACCAACACAAATCTTTAAATAGTAGTTGTTCGGGGTGGTACCAAACAGTAAGAAAAGCTGGGATAAAATTGCTAAGGGATGCTATATCTGAAGGTCTAAGCTTATGTGTCTACCATTCTTGAGGATACAAACGTGTACCGATTATTTTTTTAACAGTAACTTGTACTCGATTTATGCCCGGATTCTAAATTCAACGAACTGACGTTAGTACTCAAATTACCATAGCAATGTTGTTCAAAAAAACTACTATTCATTTTTAGACAAATAAAAACAAAGTTGCTATGACGACAACCATACCGTAATTCGTAAGTTTGACTACGGATTCGCGGTCACACTAGATTGGGCGTTTTCACATTGGACGATAACTGTAACTACACGATAACTGCACGATATCGTCGGACTGATAGTTTGATACATTTTCTACTATTATGCACACTGTGTCGTTGTAGTCAACGTTATCGTCGCCGACAGATTGTCGTGTCGATATCGGGTGACGACACAGTGCGACACCGTATAAATATAAAAAATAAAGTAAATGTGACTTGTTCACTGCTGCCATTATTGCCTCAAATATTCTATTACACTTTTGGAATCGCGCGGTTACTTTTGCTGGCGCAATGCGACTAACCGCATAAAAAGCTGTTATATCGTGTCACATAGGTACCGATATCGTTCAGTTATCGTCAAACGATATCGTTGTAACGATGTCGTCCGAGCTGCTATCGTGCAGTTATCGTGTAGTTACAGTTATCTTCCAATGTGAAAACGTCCATGTCACACTGAATTAGAAATCCGACTAGATATCAAAACTTGACACTGTCAAAATTAACTGTCAGCCTTCAAGTCATAATCTTAAGGTCTGTGGGACCTTTACAACAAAGAGCAAACCGTTCTTATTGTCTCCGGCTGTATTTCATTGTCTTTTTGGTTTATTATAGCGACATAATAGATTATTGTTTTATTGGGATTGTGGATGCATTGTTACGTTCAATGCAATAATTGACGATTGGCGATTACTTAACTCGTTAGATATTTTGTTCACATTTGACGGTTCATACAATTTTTTGTGTTTATTGTTGAAACGGTGACAAATTATAAGGAAAAGTAATAAGATTTCAAAATTCCAAAAGTACTAATGATTATATTTTTTTCAGTACTTAATGTTAAGATGTGAATAAGTGTCAGTTTCTTTTTCTATAGGTATAGGTTAATTACCTAAGTACGACTTTTTTCGTCTTACATAATAATTGTCACGAAACATTTGTAATGTAATAATTTGACTACCAAACTTCAGTCTTCCCACATCATTTAACAAAGTCAAAATACTTTCAAGATATTTTTTTTTTCCAAAATATTATGGAGAAAATTAAAAGACAATCAAAAACGCGTTAAATAGGTAAGTACTAATTTTAAGAAATAATTTTGTTGGTACAAATATAATGTTTTTGTTTTATTTCAGGTTGTAACTTCTATCCAGTCGGGGAGTACCTGAAGTTCGTGCGGATACCGGAGAACCTGCAAGTTGGCGACGAGGTTTTAAGAGTCGAAGTCCATCCTAGGTGAGTTCTGATATAATAGTTGAATCTTCCTCCTTCATGCATGCTCCTCAGTGCTGAGGGTCATGACCTTCTCATCACATTTCGCACATCACATCGGATCACATTTTCGCGAATGATTGTTCTCCAGCCAATCGGATCTCTTGCGGCTTCTATGGCATCGTGGATCTGGATGGAAAGAGACTTCCGAACGTCGCACCATCGTGTTGGGCTGAGTCTTAATGATAAGTAATTCTGTTCCAATAGATCTGGTCACTTTCATCTATAATTTTTTAATCTCGATTGCATTATGGCAGATTTATTTAACTTTATCACACAGCTGAGAAACCAATTACATTTTTCGACAATCAATGTTACAACAGCAATGGTTGCAGGGAGACAATCTTGTGTCAATGTATTTCTAAATGTCAGTAGAATCACATATTACAATAGTTTCATTGAGTAATTTTTGACAAATAAGCTATTTAAACCATTCCTTTACGAATTTGTAACGAAAGTCTCACGTGTCGCATTTTTTAATTTCCCTCTTGACTTATGTACACCTAATTATATATTTTATTATACGAGTATTCTACGAAAAATACCACCCAAGTGAAACCTCCAATCATTCATAAACCACAGATTAAATAATTTCTTCGCAACATCGAAGTAGCTCAATGAAAGTATCGTGAGAGTATAATTATAGAGGTAGGCTTTTATTCAAACTACTTGTATAATACACCTTTATCCAATAGATTACTTGACGGAGGTCAAGAGTTATGCTTTCATCTTAACCTATTATGGTAATGAGTGATCTCAAGGACGTGTGTTTGAGTCACGGCCGTGCATTCGATTTTTAATGTACCTACTTACTTTAAACTTTTTTAATAATATATTCTTGTTAGGTATACTTACTTACATAAAAGTCAAATTATTCGTATTCATTTATTTATTGTTTCATGTTAGTACAGCAGGTTTTAGGTATAAGGGTTTGATCGCAACAAGAGACCCCAAGAGACCCCTTCGTTGGGGCACTAAAATATTGATAATTTTTGATACAATATTAATTGTTGACGTTCCTATAAACTAATTGAGTGGGCACATTTGGTTTTTCGTAGCGCGTTTTTAGGCAGCGCGTTTATATCGATACAAACGCACGTATGAAAAACGTAGTGTTCCCACTCTCACAGCTTATCGACTCGCGAAAAACGAAGTGTTCCCTTCCCGCTCCCTTAACGTAAGTAGGTACATACTCGTAGTATCGGCGAAAGTAAATTCTTGACTCTGTATCTTAAAATATTCATAATATACCTAATATGTTAATATGTATGTAATTTGTAAACGCCTAAATTTTACTTGGATAACCACTTCGAACATAAAATATTTCCGATTCTCAAATTAATAAAAGTGTTAGAAAGTAACAATTAAAACATCGTTTTGCCGATTTAATTATTGATATTAGGTAATCGCTATCAAAACGATCGGTTAAACATGCTATGAAAGTGGGCGATCAGGCGTGAAAACTATTATGGCTTTCGATGTGATTGATTAAGATTGATTTGATTTTAATTTGTTTGTTTTACGTATTGTTCCGGCACCATATTGGATGTATTTGCCACCAGCGGGGTTAAAAAGGCTGCAATAACAGAATTACAATAGGAATTGCAGACTCCAGGGAAAAAGACGAACCTGTCACTTTTTTTTCGAAACTAAGTAATCTGTGATTGCGATTTTGTAGGAAATTTCCGGTAGATACTTTTGGTGGAATCGTTCCCCAAAGGCAGAATAGGTGGTTTTCTGCAACGGGAGTTGTTGTTGTTTGGTCGGCTATATGTCTATCGCCGCTGAAAACTTCGCTTGCGAGTTCTAGACATGCTATGTTGTGTGGCGCCATCTGTAGTGCGTAGCATGTTTATGTAGTTCATCTAGCGACAGGTAGACGTCGCTACAGAACTATACGATAGTAAACCGAACAGGGTAAAACACGAAGTAGTCTTAGAGTTCTTGACGTTTACAAATTCTCATACAGGGAAAAAGCACAAGGATCCAAAACTTTAAAAATAAGATATCTCAAAATCTTTGTTGCTCTTTTGTTCGTCTTTTCCACTGACTGTCACTCAGTCTATGAAAGGAGACAGCATATAATGTCCAACATACATCTGATACCTGTATATCCGTACCCATATTATAAATGTGAAAGTGTGTTTATTATTTTGTTTATTTGTTCTGCTTTCACGTCAAAACAGAGCGACGACGTGATTTTTTGTGTGGATAAAGTTGGAGGGCTGGAAAGTAACATAGGCTACTTTTTATCCGAGTACCACGCGAGCGAAGCCGCGGGCAGCAGCTAATGTATAAAATTTAATGACACAGGTTGGAAGCTCATCACTGCTAACCAGATTATTATCTAACTTTGAATATTCCCATATGTTCAATACTAAATCTAGTATGAAGAAATATTTTATGTCCTTGTTTCATGCCGTAGGTACCTATACTTGTTTTAAATGCCAATTAGACCATAATTCGTCGTGTAATTTGTAAGTAAAAGTGTTAAAGTCCATTGACTGTAGTATAAGCGATAGGTCAATATTGTTATAAGGTCCTTGCAAACGAGCGTTAAAAACGCCGTGAGTCTCATCCGGCATAAGTGAAAATCGTGACATGTATTGGGCACAATAATCTGGAACTCATCAATATAATCAATAAAATCAATACATAATCTGGAATTCATCAATATATCAATAAAATCAATACATAATCTGGAATTCATCAATCATTCAATTAAATTTTTTAAATGTGCAGCGATGCCTTGTGCCAAAACCATGTTAAGATGCAAATTATAACCTATTGTGGATAAGCTTTAACGTGTTACTTATGTAAATAGTTTTGAGACAAATTGTACAAATTGTTTAGCTCTAAAATAAAAAAATAAGGACTCTATTAATTCTCATCTTACAAATCTTGCAATATTTATTTATTTTATTTTACTTATTTATTGAAACATTACAACTATTATTACAGGTTATGTCCTAATTCAATAGTGTAGTACCAGATAATAATGATAATAGAAAAGATATTCTGAGTCTGCGATCTGAGATGCGGCACGATATAATTGTTATTAACAAAGCGTTTTTTATACGCATAATGTTAACAATTTGTCAACAATTTTTTTTAACACAAATTTTTAAAACAAAAAATTATCATATAAAAACGCTTATAGAACGCCCGTCTGCAAAACACCTTCAATTTATGTACCGGATTCTGACCACGATGACTCTCATATTGTATCGAGTGTTACACAACAATGCGCCGGCGCCGCTTTGAAGAAATGACTGGTGCATTTTATATCGATAATTGGTGATTGACAGCGTTGATAAATGCACACGTTGACATTCATGTAATGTAGGAGACAGGGGACATTCAGCGAATAAATGAAAATAAGACGAATAAATAAGTATTTAAAAGCGTGTTTTGATTGTAGAAGAAAAACATCACACTCGTTGAAGATGTTTAGAAGATAAAGAGTTACGAAGGCACTCTAGTTTTTTTTAAAATAATCTAAAGATAATCTTGACGTCCTATCCAATAAATCAAGAACTAACATTCCTTACAACTACTTTTAGAATTGGATCAAGGTCGTTGAAATATAATTCGGCTGCATTTAAATCGTCCAAAACTTGAATTTTACTATCAATACTACGATCAAGATGCTAAATGCTAATAAACTTGCTCTATTCATCATTACTGCTCAATAGGTCACACTTTGTCGACATAAATGGTCTCACTTTTACTTTTTAAACTGAAGATATATTATGAAAGGCAGTTGAGAGTACTTTTGACCTGGCCTGTCAGTAGAGAAGTAGCTAATGGGACACAATAGCCAAGAGTGGCTTGTTAAAGAAGAGGCCTTTACCCAGCAGTGGTTGTATAAATAAATAGATAGAGTAGTAGTAAGTAGAAATTATGCTCATCACATTCAATACAAAATAATCAATGGCCTAAACGTGATAAACAGATTATGGCCATCTATAGAAAAATAATGGTCAATACGTGTTAAGCAGACTATTAATGTGCACGATTGTTTAGAAACTTAGATCTATTCGTGTTCGACCAAGACCCATCCATGACCTTATGGATCGAAAGTCAAGGTTACATGAAGTACTTTTCATACTATTATATATTAGGGCCTTTTCCTCTATTTTTTAAGTGACTTCCAAAAAAGGAGGAGGTTTTCAATTCATCGGAATCTTTTTTTGTGTTTTTTTTTTCTTTTTATGTATGTTCACCGATTACTAAACCGATTTGGAAAATTATCTTTTTGTTTGAAAGAATATAGCCATGTAGTAACTGGCCACTTAAGCACTTTGACCAATTTATATTGTTATATTTGCTTTGTATGTCCTAGAAGTGTTATATTTATAGTGTTATAGGAAAGAGAAAACGTTATTACGTATTACAAATTATAAGAAAAACGCGTATCATCAGTTGAATTTTTTTTATATTAATTTAAATAAAAATAGTTGTTTTAGACCAGTAACTGGCCGCAAAAATTAGTAACTGGCATGTTCTTTTTCAGTAACTGGCCACAAAATTTCTTTGACGAAATTACTAAATTTAATATCAAATTTTAAGAAAATAATATAGAACACAATATCTGGCTAATAGAACTATTAAAAATCAACAAAATAGCATACTTCTCACTTACATAAAACAAATTTAAATTAGGTATTATAAGATCTAGGCTTCATCTTTGGTAACTTTGGTACTTAATTACCTACACATTATTGATACCCTTGCTTTTTTTGCTTCCTCGCAAACAGCGTGAAATGATAATGTGATTTATTTGCGCGAAGTGTGGTGCACAAAGAACTTAAACATTTATTATCTAACTAAGATGCACACACTTCGCTAGGAAGGAAACTTGGTCGGTCAATAGGTTGTGCTATGGAAATTTGCTGTGGAGCATATGAGCATAATCGGTGAATGGGTTATAAAGATATTGGGTTCTCAAGGGGGTAAAAAAAATTAAAGTTACCCAATTAAATTGAGTGGGATGTCATATGAAAGGACTTAATTTGTACATTGCAAAATGGTTTTTATTTTTACTCTAAGATGAGCGAAAGATATAGTTTTTGAAATACGACTTAATAAAAAATTTAAAAACTAGAGCTGCCAGAGCTCCCGTTTCATAGAGTTTTGATGTCTTCGTAGTTCATTAACTGGTCGGTCTTAGAAAGAGAGTGGCATCGTTGCGGTCTGGTTTACAATGATTTTAGTTGCTACTTGAATTTTTTTCATGATAAAAAATGAAAATAATTGTCGGGAAACTTGAAAAAAAAACTACGTATGGAGCTTATGTTAGGTAGGACCGTAAGGTATCTACCTAATTGAATGATTGAATGTAAACAAAATAGACACGACTTAATGTATTGCATGCATGCCTGTAATTTTTACCATACTGAGCTAGCACATCATTGTATAAAAACTGAACTCAGCAGACGTAGCATGTAGTCAGAAACAAGACCAAATATAAACTATCAACGCAAAGGTGCGCGAGATCACAGTTCGGGGCGAACTACTAGTTTAATTGTTATAGTGTTAATTATTTTCAATAAAGCATCAAAGATCCTAATCAGACAAGTCTAAATTGCCTACCCTATAGCATAAATGACACAAGAAACCATCATCAGCGTCAGTGGGAATGTGGATTTGGTGAAACATAGGTAGGTACCTATACAATTTTTATGGAACTTGCATTTATTACACTCAAGCCTTTTCTTAGTTAGGTATACCAACGGTACAGGCTTCACAGATCGATATATCATTTTCTTCAATGTTTCTCTCAGTATTGTTTGTACCTATTTGTTGCTTCATCAACATTATAAATTATGGACTGACTTGTGAATCAAGTTTGTTTTTAGATTTGAGCCCCTACTATTTCTCTTCCTAATAACTGTTTCCTTTTTTCCACGTATATTCAGCTCATCCGATTCTTTCTGTTAAAAAAACAGAAACCATCAGTAACTGGCCACTCAACTGGCCACCTATGCCAGTTACTGAAAAACCCTAATAAAATTTCGCAATATTGTGTCACCTATTATAAAACCTGATTATCTTACACTACAGCACGTAATTTTGATCAATTTTATAGAGAAGTCATTTTGTTAATAACTGGCATGGGTGGCTAGTTATTGAAAATTTAAAGTTTTTTATTTCAGTTACTAGCCACATTATCATTGTAGGCTTTAAGCAAATAACTTAATCAAAGACGACTAAATTACGATAATACTACCTAAATGCTAACTAAATCACTATAAACTACGAAGATACCTAGTTTGAAACAAGTTTAATTGATATTTTAACTAAACAAGATCCTTACCGTTTTAACAACTCAACAGTCATAGACCATCCGGCTCGCCGACTGTTAACCATTAACGAAATATTTTCGCGTTAAGTTGTTTGGCTGGTGACGGAAATCGGTACTAAAATTAAAGCTAAATATATAAACAATTCTCTAAGATGATAACTTATGGCGTACGTCTCACTAGTTGCTTAATTTAAATGTCTAAGCGTCAACATGGCTAGTTACTGAAGGTGGCCAGTTATACCTAGATTTACCCTACCTACTTTTTGTTAGAGCCATAAAAATTTTGTAAGGATCTGTCGAAGATCTTTGGAGTTATGAACTGAAGAGAAATGCACCTCGAGACAGAAAATAGCTCAGCTTATACCAATAACATTGAAGTCGGTTTTTTTTTTTATTTGACCACTTGTTAGCAAGGTCGAGACAAGCCAAATTCACATTGTGTTTTTACATGCAGTGTGCGGAAAATATGCACCAATAACAGATCAGCGCTGAACGAGACTATGATGATGAAGTTACACTATTGGTGGTTCATTTCTTCCACGTCTCTGGTAGAAATGCAGTCCGTAAATTGTCTGGAGAGATTTAGCTACTAGAACTATATTCAAACTAGCTTTCACCCGCGGCTTCGCTCGTGTGGTACCCGGATAAAAAGTAGCCTCTATCCTATTCCCGGTCATTATCTATTTATATTTTAAATTTCAGCCAAATCGGTGTTTGTCGAGTTATAGAGTAACAAACATACATCCATCCATCCATCCAAATATCCAAACTTTTGCATTTATAATATTAGTATGATAATAGTCGTAGTAACGTGTGGACCATACGTTCGTATTCGATAAAAGCAATAGGCTATAAACTTATAACCTATGAGAAATCACGGAAGGAAGCTATTCTTTTATTTCGGACCGATTGAAATCTTAAACATCTTTGACAAACCATAATGGACCGAGTAAAGATGATTCAGAGAGATTAATATACCTACAATAGTTTTTGTTTACATAAGTAAAACCTTCGGGACTTCCGGAACGTTTCCGGAGCGTGTGAAGTGGCACCTATTACCATAATGGCATAATACCGATTTAAATTCTGAGATGTCTGAAGATTGACCGTTTTATTTGTGTTTTATATCACCTTGTTGCATACTCAGTTTGGAGTTTTGGACACGTTGCTCATAGAAGCCCTGACAACCTGGAAAAGCTGATAGTAGTAGGTGAGGTTGACAGGAAAAGACTAAAGGCAAAGTCAAAGTCAAAATCAAATTAATTTATTCAATAGGATCACTTAGTGTACCACTTTGAAACGGCTTAAGAGCTAGGTGATTCTACTCCTGTTCCTTCGCGACCACTTCGCGACCTCGTGGTCGCTCACCTTTCCGTCGGTCAGACCGAGTAAAATTGCTTAACGGCCTGCCCATACCTGAAGCTTTGAAGACCGCCAAAGACAGGAAAGTGTGGAGAAAAACTAGGGTATTCTAATAGATGGCAGTGACTTTGCTACCTGTCACGTAAGGAATGCTAACTTCTGCAAAATGGACGTAAACCAAAAATATATTTAAACGTCCTTCTGACCCCAAAGCTACCCTTCATCTTCAAACATCAAAAGATCTTGAATTTTCTAAAAGATTTCAGAAAATATTTACCGTGGTAGACACTATCAAACTGTAAATTTGATTTTGAATAAATACAAATTCTACTAGGTACACTTATTATGACTACCTACAACGATTATGTAAAATGATCTTGTGTTCATGAATATTCGTGTAGATGAGACATAATTATACCTTCCGTCTGTTAATTTGTCGTAATGTACCTACATCTTATCTTACTGCAGTTATTATGTCATTCATTTCAACCGGTACCTTAATTTTAATGCTTTAATTACTGTACGTGAGAGTTTCTGAGTTTGTTGTAACCTATGACCTAAAGTTGTGAGATTTCTTAATACTGACGTCTATTTAGTAGAATCTTGCTATATGAAAATGTAGGTACTTGCAATACATACGTATCGTATGTAAACATTTGATGATTATGCTGCTTTTATCACAAAAATTAAAAAACCCAACTCTGATACTTACTCCATTGGCTCAGGGACCCAAAGTGAGTCTTGGCCTCCGAAACGAGAATTCGCCTTTTCCTTCTGTCCATTGCTGCCTCCAGCCAGTTGTCGGCTCCGAGGTCGCGCAGGTCAGCTTCTACTCTGTCGCTCCAGCGATACTTGGGACGACCAATCGGTCGACGGCCGTTCGGTCGTCCCAGGTATGCCCTCTTAACGCTGCGATCTTCACCCATTCCCAGTAAATGGCTGAGCCACCAACTCTGATAAACAAATTAAATTATTTTGTATCATAGGTGCGAGAACACACACAGCCTATCTTACGCGACTCATTTTATAACACGACTAGCGGACGCCCGCGGCTTCGCCTGCGTGGACTACTATCTTTTTTATCCCACGGGAACCGTGCAATTTTTCGGGATAAAAAGTAGCCTGTGTCCTATTCCCGGTTATTATCTATCTACGTTCCAAATTTTATCAAAATCGGTTTAGCAGTTATGGAGATACGTGGCAACAAACATTCACACACACACACACGGACTTTCGCCTTTATAATACCTATTAGTAGGATAGTAGGATGCATCGCGCTACATACAAATTCTCACGCGCGGCTTCACCCAGGCGTATTGTAGGTACATCGTTACGCCCGAGCGTAATTGATCAGAGAAGTGCGTCGTTATGCGGCGCAAGATAAGCTGTGTTTGTTCTCGCTGAAAAAGAACAATAACGTAATTTGTGACCATCTAAAGGTCACTGTCCAAACAGATTGCCACTTGCATCGTAGCAACTGACACTCATATTTCGACTCTTTCTCCATCGTTTCATTCATACAAGGCCAGTTAGTAAAACATAATCTAGCTAGGTCTTCCTCTTCCAGCTGTCCTATACACACCCGCACTATAAGTACCTACACCTAAGTATTTGATTAAATTACTTTCATTCATCATCTCTGGGGGGCAAAACCTACTCAACTTTGTCTTTCTCAATTTTCTTCGTAACATCTTTTATGTTTTCCCCAATATCTTTTAAGTATGTAAGTAAGGTATAAATTGTAGTCGTAAACATTTTTTTGGTAGGAATGAATGACCTCTTCAAAGTGCCATCTAGTGACCTCTTTGCATATCAATTATGTATTCTACCGACATAACAACCAGAAACTTTCAAACGGCCAAAAGCTATGCATCACCTAGAGTCTTAGTTCTTGTTATGCAACATAGATGTCACTATTAGCAAATTTTGTTTCACTCGTATAACTTTCCTTAAGTTTTGAGTACCTACATTTAAATGCACTTAACCTAATATAAAAGGTGGAAAAAAAATCACGAAGAAACCAGAAAGTTTTCTGTAACAGGCTGTCACGCATGGAATGCTAACTGCTCTGCAAAATGTGCACGTGTATTTTTAAGTGAGACCTTACATTTTCAAAGTATCTTGAAAGCCTAACACTGCGGACCCACGATACCTCTGGCGATAAGACAGACTAGGTACCAGAAGACACAGCCATGTTTTTTTATGCTTTCTTTTATAATGAAGATAATAATAGGCATAATGAAGACAAGCACTAAAGGTACCCTGGCGGCGCTGCCGAGATCCGAATGATACTTTAAGAAAAACATGTTTTAAAATCTATTAGAAATCATACTAATCACACTATCACACTAATATTATAAATGCAAAAGTTTGGATGTTTGGATGTTCCTCTATAACTCGACAACCACTGTACCAATTTGGCTGAAATTTAAAATATTATAATTTTTTTTGCAATAAATGGATAACTGAATTCTTAGTTTAACAAAAAAAAATGCATTTTTGTTTGTTTGCTCCTATTCAATGATGCCCACGATATTGATGATGACCGGGAATAGGATAAAGACTAATTTTTATCCGGGTGTGTCAGGATCGTAGCAAGTGGAAATCCGTGATCTCTGCCTACCCCTGTGGGAAAGAGGCGTTATTTTATGTATGTATGTATGTTTATCCGGGTACCACATTAGCGTGCCGCATGCGGAATCAAGTAAAAAAAATTCATTACTATGATATCTTTTCCAGAAAAAACCTGAGTCTCCAGCCGGTAGACAAGGAGGAAGATGCCCATCTCTTCACGTACCGGGACCTGAACCGCACACACGTCTCCGTGGTGCTGGCGCAGAGCGTGGACCACCTGGTCGACAGCGACTCTCCACAGAACGTCGTCAAGTTCCGCCTCGGCTGCGACTTTGACGCTGGTGATGATTTGGTGAGTATCATCGACGATGTAGTTTTGGTTGCTTTATTAAGCCTTGTTTCATAAAAACTAAGGTGCGGGTCAGACAGAAGAGACGTAAGGCGTTGTCCTAATAGAACGCGACTACGCGATCATCGCAAGTTCGCGCGAATTTTAGTCGTACGAATCCGCGATCAAACATACTGATGTCGAATAGGTGGCCTAATTGGATGCGGCCGCATCGCGCGAATGCCAATTAGGACACCTATTCGACAAACATACTGATGTCGAATAGGTGGCCTAATTGGATGCGGCCGCATCGCGCGAATGCCAATTAGGACACCTATTAGACATCAGTATGTTTGATCGCGGATTCGTACGACTAAAATTCGCGCGAACTTGCGATGATCGCGTAGTCGCGTTCTATTAGGACAACGCCTAAGACGAGGACACGTCGCGGACAGGCGCAGACGTATACCTAAGCGTTGCGCCCGCGTCCCGTCCCTTCTGTATGTTTTGCGTCGCAACGCTTCTATACATTTTGTATGAAAGGGACGCGGAAGAGACAAATGTCCGCGCCCCGTCTGCGTCTTACGTCTTTTCTGTGTGTCCAATGCCTTAAAACCTTAAGCCTTTACCTACGTCTTTGATAGATGATTTATAAAGTGTCAGGAGGCAATCTTTGCCTACACTTAATGGGATGCTGTAGTGCCTGGGACATTATTTGAGATAGAGTAGGCTTGTTTCATCATTATAAAAAAGTATTTGCTCCAAAATCAAACTACTTACTTATCTTAGTTTTTTGAGGAATTCAGAAAAAAAAACACAAGACATCAAGGTTTTTTATAACCCTCCCCAGATAATGGCAACTATATGCAAGATTTGTTTTTTTATTGTAGAGATGTTTTCCTTATATTTTCACGATCACACTTTTTATTATTATCACAAGGTTTTTTATTTGGTTTCTTTATTGTCGATTTTTTGGCTGTCAACAGTATCCTAATTGATTTCACACACTTTTTTTTTATTTTGTGCTGATTTGCTTCAACAAATTTCATAATTTTGCCAGAAAATTTTATTATTCAACATAATATCTTTGCAAAATATTACCTCAAACCTATTCAAACCTCAGACCAAACAAAGAAATATACTTAAGTAAAGAAATAATCAATTGAAGGTTACTGAATCAAGTGACATAAAGTAGTCTTTGATGTTATAAGTATGCGCAACTTAACTGAAGTTATGAATATTTGAAATGGAAGACTTATATAAGTTTCAATAAAATCAAAGTAGGCTTAGAGGTGCATAAATTCTCTTAAAATATTTCTTTTACTTGTTCGATGTTAGAGTAGTTTGAACGATATATTTATTTGAGTGCGAAAAGGAGATAGCATCTTTGTTAAGGAGATTCAAGACCAATGGAAAAGTTAATAGTTATTTACTCAATAAATAAATAAATAAATGTAAAATAAATATGTATTAAATAAATAAATAAATACTTAAATAAACTAGTAGTTCGCCCCGAACTGAGATCTCGCGCACCGTAGATGGCTTACATTTGGACTTTCTTCTGACTACCCCTATAATTTCAAGTGCTACTACTGATACTGCCGAGTATGCCTATTGCGCTAGCTCTTCATGGTAAAAAATACTGGCATGCATGCAATACATAATGTCGTGTCTAATTTTTCATTTAGGTATTTCATATTTATGAATTCTCGTCGTATTTCTAAAAGTATACGTCCTAGAATAAAAATAATAACTATTTTGGAATGTACAAATAAAGACCTTTCATTTGACAGCCCACTCAATATATTTGTTTACTTAACTTTTTTTACCCCAATTATTTTCATTCTTTATCAACATTTTTTTTATCATGAAAATAAATCAAGTAGCATCTAAAATCATTGCAAACCAAACCGCAACGATGCCACTATCTTTTTAAGACCGACCAGTCAATGAGCTACGAAGTCATCGAAACTCTATGCAACGGGAGCTCTTGCAGCTCTGGTTTCGTAGTTTTTGGTCTTTGGTCGTATTTAAAAAACTATACATCCTAGATTAAAAATAAAAACCATTTTGGAATGTACAAAATAAGCCCTTTCGTATGACACCCCACTCAATTTATTTGTGTAACTTTCATAATTTTTTACCCCCTTGGGAACCCAATATCTTCACAACCCCTTCATCGATTAAGCTCATATGCTCCCCCGTAAATTTCCTTACCACAACCTATTGACCTACCAAGTTTCATGCAGATTGGATGAACGGTTCGACAGTTATGCTCGAACAACAATTCGTGAAACATACAAACATACAAACATACAAACATACAAACATACAAAGCAAAATCGCCCAACTTACCACTAAGATCTTCGCTCGCTTCGCTCGCTCGATCGATAAATAAACGAGGAAGATCTTATTAGTTATCTCAGTCAACAATTAAAACTTACAATTAAAATTCCATCTCTTTCTCCCATTAAGGTTTGCTGGAAGAGAACTCTTTTTAGGGTTAAGCTCGCCTTTTGGCATTACCTGTCTAGATCTAAGCATTTTATCTGTTTCATTTGTGCTACAATAATAGATAAGTAAATAAATAAAAAAACAATGGGAGATTCTAAAAGATCAGTGAAGCGCTCATTAGACGATGCTGAATTCAGTGCACTTAATGCTTGTTCATTCATAAATTAGCGCTCTTTGGCCTAAGAATTGCGCATTGTGCATCCTACTTTTACCGAGGCTAAGTATTTAGTGCACTGAATTTAGCATGCTCGAATGAGCGCTTAAGAAACGACTGGCTGGTAAACGTGAATTTTCACGTAAAAATGGTTCTAATGGTCCAAAAAATACGAGACCCAGACAGAGAGATAGGTAATTTTACGGCGAGTACTCCAGTTATAAAGTTGGATTTCATGGTAACTCGAGTTACCATGTTTTTCATATCAGGTGTCGAAGTATATTGGTACCAAATAAGTGATGACCGCTTTTTATTATTTAATAAATGTAATTGTAGAAAAAAAAAATACCTTCAGGGACCACAAAAATTAAAAAAAAACTGACTTCAATGTTATAATCTGAGCAATTTTCTGCAATCTCGAGGTGCATTTCTGTTTATAACTCCAAGGATCCTCGACAGATCCTCACCAAATTTTTGTGGCACTAATCGCAATGAATTTTTTACCCTTTCAAATAAAAAAGATTTTTTCAAATCAGTCTAAACATACATAAAAAAAGCAAAAAAAAAATAGAGTTGAGAGTCTCCTCCTTTTATGAAATCGGTTAGTTAAATTATCAAAGGAAATACTAAAGCCTTTCGTAGAAAGCCCATCACAACTTGATACAGTAAAAACCTACACCAGCTGAGACTTCCCACATAGTTCCGCAAACAAGCTCCTGAGTGAAACCTACACTGCATTTCGTTAAATGTAGTCATTCCACTGTCACTTTCAATGCCTTAAAAGCGACAGGTCATTTCCATGTTTCAATTGACCACGTCGTAAGTGATTAGCGGCCCACCCTGGCTTTGCCTGCTGCAGTATAAAGCCTACGTCTGTTTATGATTAATGATAATATAGGTACCATTTAAATAGAGAAAGATTTTGAAACTGGATGAGTAGTTTTAGAGTTTAGAGATTAAAACCTTATTTAAACCTCTTGGCTCTTTAAGATATCAGTGCGGATTTTTTTTATTAGAACAATATCTGACTTGATATTGTGGCTTTAATATTGTATTAAGTAATGTTTTATTATCAGTCCTGACCCTGTTTTGTGGTTTTTTACTTTTTTAATTAAAAACTTACTTAAAATTTACTTTAAGTAAGTGGCCATAAACCACAAATGATTCTTCTAAGATTCTCTACCTTGGCTTAATTTAACTCTTGACTTGGCAAAGCTTTAGAAGTTTAGAGAAAAGTGTTCTTGTCACTCTTATGTCAATGAAAAGAGACAACAGTACATTTAGCAGCCTAGCCTCTAGCAAGGCTCTAAATCCATTATGAATAAAAGGAAAAGAGCTTGATGAATTTTACGCTATTATAAAATTTCAATTCCGTTTTCAGATATCAGCGTACCTGTCTGTGACTGTGTATATTGAAGACGTCAATGATAACGTGCCCACCTTCATTGATACACCATACGAAGTGACGGTGGACGAATTAACTCCAACAGGTATCGTAAAAACTAAGCAAAGTTTATAATGTTTTGAGAATTATCTAACTTTCACAAATCAACTGAATCGAATTGACTCAGAGATTGTCTGTTGTTGAATTAACTACCTAGCTGTAACTGCTGTAAGACTTATATTATAGTGAGACTGGAGTTTCCAATTTTCTTTCATTCATTCAATATCAATACCAATTCATACAATGATCGCGAAAGTAATTATATTCAGTACGATGACGATCTTTTAAATTAATATTTACTTCTTTTTGACTACGATTATTAACTTATTTATAAGCCTTTTATTTCAGATAAAATAAAAAAAAATACATGACATGCTACATTATCCAATGACATCGACACTGTTATCTGATTGCCCTAGCTAACTAGGATAATATAAAAGTTTAAATTTCCAGGTCTCACGATATTCAAAGGCATTCGCGCATTCGACCGCGACAAGCCCAACACTCCGAACTCCGATGTCCAGTACAGCATCGTCTCCGGCGATCCTCGGGGTCACTTCGCACTGGAGAGCTCGCACAAGCCTTCATTGGTGCTGATGCGTGCGTTGGACTATGATGCGGGGGATAAGGAGTTTCTGCTTGTTGTTTCTGCTTCTGTAAGTAATCATTAATAGCAGTTTCATGCTTAGGAGCACGTGTATCTATGACTTTTAAGTATATAATCTTTAAGGTATGATAAAACGACCAAGTCTCTCAAACAAACTATTTAAATGGATATAGGTATAGCTCCTTCACTAGAGTATGCCAGCAGCTCATATTAATGATTTTATTGTCAATCTTATAACTTACTAGCTTTGCCCTAGCGGTGTAATCCGCATAGTGATGATAATAATGGTGATGATGAGCATGAAAGTTAACCTATAATCTTCCTTATGGATTAAGGTATCACACGCAGAAAGCGCATTCAAACAAACAAACCAACTTTTCCGCTTTGTTACATTAGTTGATATAGATGTAGCAAAATACCTGAAGCTGGTGTTACTTTTAACTCTCATGAACATTGTATTTTTCTTTCTGTAAAATCAACACAGGTTAATAAAAGTTTGCTGGTAGAAAACTCTTTTAGGGTTAAGCTCGCCTTTGTACATGTACTTTTTTAATGTCTTGTTTGTAAATGTTCTCATGTGTACAATAAAGAATTACAGAATTACAGAACACAGTGTTTGAGAACAACAATTTCAGACATAGGTAACCATTTCTTGAATAACTAAGATTATGTATTAAAACTTACTTGATTTTTTCTGCTTTCAGGATCGAGGCTCTCCACCGAGAACCTCCAATGCTACCGTCCACATCATAATTCAAGATAATGATGACCTGCCTCCTAAGTTCACACAGGATGTCTATCGGACGCAGATTTCGGAATTCTATCCATTGCTTGTAAGTCTTTCTGTCTTTGGTTTCTCTCCCCAGAGACCTGATTTCTCTTCTTGCTGCACAACAAATGTTTACATGATCTGCAATTTTTTTGTTTTATATTGTTCAACTACACTTACTTTACTTTCATTTTCAATGATCTGCAAATTAGTGCAAATACTAACTTCAAGTCTGGGTTTGCGGTAACATGAACTTATAGTTTCTGATACTAATAACACCAGCATATCCTTGTGTGTGGTAAAAATATCAAGCTGTGAGCTTCATAAGTAAATCTTAATTTTCATTTTGATAGATTATTCTCAAAATGGAATCTCTCTCTATTCCTCGTTTCCTCATTGCTGAGGGTCGTGATCTCTCATTAAGTTTACCGACACTAGAGTTTTCCATCTCGTCCGATCCGTTGCGACATGGATATAATAAAAAAAAAATGTAATAAAAGGACTGATTTATGATTCAACGTGACTCCATATTTCAGGGTAAACGCATCCACAGAGAGCTGCTGTTCCCTACTTCCATCAAGGCCGTGGACCAGGACAGTGGAGTCCGCGCCATGCTGCGGTACGAGTTGATCTCAGGGAATGAACGGAAGCTCTTCAGCCTGGACCCCTTTAACGGAACACTGTTCTTAGAGAAGGAGATTGATTTGGACGCTGAAACTGGCTTGTCTGGTAGGATAATGTGAAACAGACTTAATTCAATTTATAACCCAGTTATTCATAAATAAACTTAAAGGCTTTCTCAGATGACTGTCAAATATGTTGCCATTTTTTTTCACAAGTGTAAGGCTGAGGCCAAACGAGCGTAATTTTTTTTGAGTTGTGAGTCGTGAAAAATGAGTCACGTATCTAGTCTACTTTCAACAAAAACAGACAACTCATTTGGCGTCGCCGTGTAATTAAAACTGGACAATTCTATGAAAACAAATGCAGCAGAAATTACGCGACCAAAACTACGCGACTCACAACTCAAAAAAATACGCTCGTTTAGCCTCAGCCTAACACGAAAAAAAAACATTCTCTAAATATTTTTATTTAAAATCTGAGTAGATAACGTAATTTGCAATCATAATACTAAAATAAAACTTCTACGTTTCAGCAAATACCTTCGTTCTACAAGTACAGGCGTCCCAAGTAGACAATCCTTTGAAGACGGCGCTGGCGCGGGTGGAGATAGAAGTACTGGACCTGAACGATAACCTGCCAGAGTTTGAGGTGGACTTTTACAATATCAGCATTGTGGAAAACTTGCCTAATGGTAGGAATTACTTTTTATTGCTCTAGCTTAAAATAGAGAAGTTAGAGTAAAGCCGATGTCGGGATTTCGGGATTCCTTAAAAAAATGTGACACATGCTCACTTTTATAAGCACAGATATAAGTTACCACAGATTATTTCACTTTGCTGGGCTAACTTATATATTTATTTATTTTAGCCTACATCGCTCCACTGCTGGGTAAAGTAAGTTCGTATGAGTATGTGGCCAACTCTGGTGACGGAGTTTTTAGGACACCTAAAGGCCTTCGTCATGGCTCAACGACTTAAAAGTCGGGACCGACAATTTAACGTGCCCTCCGAAGCACGGAAGCGTTCAGCTCGTAATACCACTTGCGGTCACCCATCCTAAGAGTGGCTGCGCCCAACGCTGCTTACAACGATCTATCAAGAACGTCCAAGCAAGCTACGCCACGAGTTAAATTAGGTCATGAAAAAATACTAGTAATTTTATTATACGTCATTCTCTCACACCATTCCTCAAATCCGCAGGTTTCAGTGTCCTCCAAGTGATGGCATCAGACAAAGACCAAGAAGACAACGGTGAGTTCACCTACCAGCTCAACGATCCTGAAGGAGCCTTCTCAATCGACCCGAGGACTGGTTGGCTTACTGTCCGGAATCAAGTAAGATCATTTAAACATACTCAAACCTTCTAACAATGTTTTGAACAGTCATCATATTGGTGCTATTGCTAGTGGTGAGTGTTCTTCACAGGTATGTTAATTATCTGTTCTGCTTCTAAGTCGTTAGCTATGCCTTGAAAATGCCTAAAAGCTTCGTCACCAGAATAGGCCACCAGCTCATACGAACTTACTTGGTGATTCTACTATTAGAATCACCAAATAAGTTCGTATGTGATTCTACTATGTATTAGAATCACCAAGTAAGTTCGTATGAACCTATGTTAAAACGATATCTTTTTACTTACGCGTTGCAAAAATAGCCACTAGTAACTAAGGGATATGTAAGCACTTTACTTGACTTTTTTTAGAAATATAACAAGGCTAGTAATGTTTACTTGTTTTCCAGACAGTTCTAGACAGAGAAGTCCACTCGTCACTAAGAATGAAGGTCTACGCCCGAGAAAAGAACCCAAGTGTCGTAGGAACATTTTACGAAAAACAACGAATGCCAAAATGGAAACGAACGCCCACCACACCCAGAACTCAAGCGAAAGACAAAACAACATACGTATTCCCTGATAAATTGGGCACAAGAAGTGAAAATATCGAGTACTTTGATGACCAACTCATGTCTTTTGTAAATGTTGAAGTAACACTACTCGATGCTAACGATAATAACCCCACATTTGTACCAAGCAACTTATATGAGTTTGCTGTAAAATCAAATGCTAAAGTGGGATCGTATATCGGAAAACTAAAAGCTGTTGATCCAGATCTCGGAAGAAACGGAATGGTATTCTATGATTTGCAAAGAACTAGTAACTTGACGATTACTTCTCCGTTCCTAGTTGATGCTAAGACTGGAGTAGTCAGTGTCGCAGAATCTCCTATAGTTGAAGGGAGACATGCACTTTTTGTTGAAGCTTCGGATCAACCTGCTAATCCTAGCGAGAGAAGATACTCTTTAGCTGTTGTGAATATTGACGTTATAAGAGCCAGCAAAGGTATGTTACTTTAACCTCAAAAGCGTACCACTCACACAGCAGATAATATAATCTTTTGAAATATAAAGCCTTGACCAAACCAGAGCGTCCGCGCCACCTTGCACGCCACCGCGGACGCTCTGCCTTATTATGCTCAGCCATATTACACTATCTATCGTCGCGATCGCTGTAGAACACTTCAAAATGTATAGGAATTGACGTTTCAAGGTGATGAGTCACGTGGTCGGAACGTCAATTCCTATACATTTTGAAGTGTTCTACAGCGATCGCGACTGTAGATAGTGTAATATGGCTGCCCCCCTAGCCATATTACACTATCTTTCGTCGCGATAGAACTACTATCGTCGCGATAGAATAGAATACTTCAAAATGTATAGGAATTTACGTTCTGACCACGTGACTCATCTACTTGAAACGTCAAATCCTACACATTTTGAAGTGTTTCTATTCTACAGCGACGATAGATAGTGTAATATGGCTAGGGGGGCTGGTTTGGCCAAGCCTTAAATCTTGACAGATCGCACCAAATATATTTTAAAATTTATATTCGCTGTGTGTTGTCCTCCATAGAATTTGTATGGGCACGATCTCAAGATTTATATTTCATAAGATATATTATCTGCTGTGTGTGTGATGGGCTTAATGGTTCTTTTTGACATTATTAACCTTATTTAAAAAGAAAACTTTAAAAAATAACATGAAATATGATTTTGCAGGTAGAATTGATAAACCAGGATTTATTGGATCACCGTACGAGTTCTGGGTAGGATCAAACGTTGATATTGGAACAAGTGTTGGACAAATCAGAGTTAATGATGTTTTGGATAAAAATGAAGTTACGTATGATCTACTACATGGATATGAAGAAGGAGGTAAAACTTTTTGTAAAAAAAACTACAATGGTTAAAATGATTTTGAAATTGTAATACACTTGTATTTTTTTTTCTATTTTGCAGTACCTTTTGCAGTTGAAGAGAGATCAGGTGTAATTACAGTGATAGATGAACTATCGCACTATAACAGACCAATTTACGATTTTGAAGCATTGGCAATACAGGAAAACGCAAACATTACTATACTTACTAACGCAACTGTTCATGTCGTAGACGTGAATGATGAAAGAGGGGTATTATTGAAGTAATTGACTTTTACGTTACAAATTAATCTGTATTTCAATAGCAATAAAGTCAATAATGAGATAATAATTTTTATTTCAGAGGAGCTCACGCACCACTCATATTTCATGTTAAAGAAAATGTAGCCGGAGCAACTATTGGTCAAATAATCAAAGTTAATATGAGCAGTATATCAAATACTACTAGTAATATTCAGTTCTTGATTGCAAATCAACAGGATGTCACTGATGATATCGCTATAGGTAAGTTGATTATTGAATTTTTCATTAGCTAAGAAATAAAACAGATATCTTATTAAATTATATATTACAGGTCAAGACGGAACTATATACGCTCAGAAACCTCTTGATCGAGAAAGAAGAGATACCTATAGAATGACTGTGATCGCAGAATTTAACCGAGGACTGATATCTGGAGCAGGTATTTATCAAGTTACCATACACGTAGATGATGAAAACGATAACCCGCCAGTCTTTGAACTCCCGGCATATGAAGGATTTATTACGGAAAACTCGAAAAAAGGAACAGAGGTCAAAATGGCTACAAAAATAAAAGCAAAAGATGCAGACATTGGACAAAATGCTATTTTTATGTACACATTCTTTGGTGAAGGAAGAGAGTTGTTTGTTGTCGATGAACAAACAGGAGTTGTGACTTTTATAGGGAATAAATTAGACCGAGAAGAAAAAAGCGTTTATGTACTAAAAATTGTAGCAAGAGATAGAGGAGGTCTGAGCTCCGATGCAAAGCTGACTATAACTGTTGGAGATGAAAATGACAATGTTCCTAAATTCAACCAAATAGTTTTACCGTTTGGAGAAAGCGTCGAGTTATTAGAATCTGATGACAAATCTACTGTTAAAATATTCCAAGAGAAAAAGAACAACGTTAGTTCTGGAATTATTAATGTTCCAGCAAAACCAAAAAACAATTTTGCATTGAAAGTGGAGGAGTTAGGTCCACTCTTTGCGGTACCAGAAAATATTGCAATCGGTTCCAATGTTCTTAAGTTACACGCAATTGATAAAGATAGCGGAGTAAATGGACAAGTAAGATACGAATTTATATCTGAAGTCTTTATTCCTCCTTACACTTCAATGGTCAGCTCATTACAACCAAAAAGATATTTTGTGATAAACGAACGACACGGTCATATTATCGTTGCTAGAACTCTACCGCCCGAGTCAGAATTCAGATTGAATGTCTCAGCTATAGACGGCGGAGAACTGAGCGATCACATTTCCATCAGAATATTTGTAAAAGATATCAATGATCATTTTCCTATGTTTAAAAAGTCCTGGTACAGTTTCAATGTAGAAGAAGCCCAGTATACAAGACGAGTTTTAGGCAAAGTCGATGCTTCAGACGCAGACTTTGGACAGAATGCCAACGTAACTTACTTCATTGAGCCAACTGGAAAAAATGTGCCATTTGATATATCGCCACACACAGGAGTATTCAGCGTCAATGGAGAATTAGACAGAGAAAAGGAGGATAAGTACCTGCTAACAGTTGTGGCTAGAGACAACGGTCTTGAAAAGAAGTTATCTTCTTCAGTTAGCGTAGAAGTACAAGTCCTAGATGTAAATGACAATGCACCTAAGTTCTTTGCTTACAATGAGTTGATAGAGTGGAAACATCCAGAAGCTGATGAATTGTCTAACCACAATTTCGAGTCAGTTATGATGTTACCAGTTTATAAGGCTACTTTAGAAGAAAACGCACCAGTAGGAACCACGGTAACCAAAGTATACGCTAACGATTCTGATTTTATTGGTAACGGTAATGGTCTGATTTTATACAGTCTACCTCAAAAAAAGAATCAGATGAACTTATTTGCTATTGATTCAAAGGAAGGTATTATAACAACAACAGCTAAACTGGATTATGAAAATCAAGTTGTTCACAACATAACTGTTGTAGCTTCGGACTTAGGCTCACCAAGCTTGAGTTCAACAGCCATTCTCATGTTGACAGTCACAGATGTCCCAGATGAAGTCGAAATGTCTGAGAAACCAGTTTTCATATCTAGATACTACGAATTAGAGATAGAAGAAAATGTTCATGCTCCAGTTGAACTGGTCACTTTGAATCTTACGGAGTATTATGAGAACTTTAAAATGAAATACTACATTTTGAATGATAACGACACCGATATAAAGAGAACTTTTGTTATTGATCCAAGAAATGGAACGTTATACTTAGTGAGAAGCCCAGACAGAGAGATGAGAGATGTTTACGAAATAATTGTAAGAACTGAAAGACAGAAGATTAGTAGAGAGCTACCGCATATGATATTCCCCGTAGCTGACGAAGTTTTGGAAGGAATGAGTAAGTTTGACGTGAAAGTCATTGTAAGAATACGGGATGTAAATGACAATGCTCCTAGGTTTACGAATGGTGGACGTCCGCTAGTAACGGCAATTCCTACGACAGCTCCTTTTGGATATCAAGTTATTCAATTAAAGGTAAGAGTACCTACTGACAAAACAAATAAATAATCTAAAAACGTTATGTTCTGAAAAATGGTACCTATCTCTTTTTCCAGGCCACGGATGCAGACACAGGGATAAATTCAGATATACGCTATCAAATCCTAAATGAACATGCACCACGATTTGCTGTAGATCCTGTCACAGGAACCGTGAGAGTTGTCGCATCTCTGAGCAAAGATGCCGGTAGAGTCTTCGGGTTTGATGTAAAAGCCACGGACAAGAAAGGGGCTGATGATGGAAAATCAGCTATTGCCAATGTTTTTGTGAGTATATTTTCAATCAAGGATCCTCAAGAACGATTGATTTTAAGAAAAGATGAAAATGTTAAAATCGTAATTAATTTCAGGTTTATGTCTTGGATGAAAGTAAACAACTTGTCCTAGTAATGGGAGCGAAGCCAATGGAAATTGAAAGAGAGATAGAAAATATTACTCGGTCTCTTTCAACCATCACTGGTTTTGATATACGAGTGAGGAGATTAGAAGCTAACATGAAAGCTTCTATGGATGGACAAGCGTAAGACAGCGATGCTTCCTAACTGTTTTCTAATTTCTTTACCATTTGTGATATAAAATAATGCACTATGTATTTTTTTTTTTCTAGAACTGACATGTACATTTATGGAGTGGATCCATTGTCTAATGCTATCATTGACATGGATACTTTGCATCGGTAAGTATCTAGCATTCTTCTAAAAATCAAATTGTATGTTATGTTTAGGTCACACTCTAGAAATAAGGATTTCAAGACGTTTTTGTTTATTTTCGAAGAGTGTTAGTAAAATGTTTTAATTTTCAGATCACTTATGAAACGGGAGATTGACCTCAGACACATCCTAGCAGGATTCAAGGTTTTAGAAGTGGGAGACACTACCATGGTTCAGGCCAGGAGTGGCAGACTACTCAGTACCATGGAAATAAGCGTCGTTGCGCTCGGTTGCATTGTGTTTGTCGGCGCCTGTACTACTGCTATCTGTATATTGTGCGTCAGAAGGAGTAGGTAAGGATTGATGACTTTTTAATTTTTAGCTTTTCATTTCATTTCCCTTATTTTCTGATTTTACAATGAAGGAGGTGACATCATTTAAAATGCGTGTTGTTTTGATTCATTTATTTCTTTCTCTTACTATTATTTATTTTCATTTGATTGTATTTTTTAGTTTTAGTATCTTTGGTTTATCATTCTTAGAAAGTGTTTTGTCGATTCCATTTTCAGGCCACGGCATCAAAACAAACACATTCACTACATCTCGTGAATTTCTTAGTAGCACTTTTTTAACTTGCACTTTAGATAATTTATCAAACTGTTGATATTTTTAGACAATAAATCTAGTTGGTTTAAAGTTATTCTATTATTTATTTATTGTAGTTTATGTGTTTTAGTTTTCACTTCGTAGTGTTTTGTGTGTTTCTATGTTTTCTATACTGTTACTATTGCACCTGTATTTGCTTTATATGTTGCAAATATTGCAATTAGTATTTGCTATTATAGCCAGCGGCGCTTTGGTTTTCGTTTTCCTTTTGAATGTTTTCCCTTTTAGGTAGTCTTAGATAGGCAATTTCACATTAGGTTTTAGTTCATAGCAACTTTAATAAAAAAAAAGAATCTTTTTATCAAACCTTAGTAAAAATGATCCTCAAAATTTTTAATTTACTGTAAAAAGAACAATACAAAATCAATGAAAGCCAAAACAGCGTCAAGGCCAATTCAAACTGTAAAAATGTACACGCGAATAACCTCAAGCTCCTACTGACTCTCTTCCTTCTTTGCTTTAACAGAAAACGCCACAAACCATATTCCCAGCAACGTCTTAACGCTTTCTCAACCGAGCACCTTACTAAGTATGGTGGTCTCTTTCCCTCCGGAGCGAATCAGTGTCAAGAGCTGAACCAGTCGTACAGCGAAGCAGATTCGTATATCGATGTAATCAACCACAATGTTACTAAAAAAGTCTGTCCGCACGGAAACACGGTTGAGGAGTTTGGGAAGGCGCATCAAAAATGTGTAAAGAACACGTTTGGGGAAGCGGAGAGTTTTGGACAGAAACATGAAAGAATGTGTATAAAGTTCAACCAAAGGCCTCTTCAGAAAAGGTATGGAAATTTGTGCATAGTTACAAGGATTTAAACATAGCTTGCTAAGTTAACTTTGAACGTCCTCTCAGATAGATTAATCTACATTCTGCCTTGTAGGCAATATCCATCCGCGATAAATATTTTCTTATACCAGCATTCAGATTTGTTGTAATGTATTTTATTGTTTTTGTTGTAATACTTAAACGATATTTGTTTAATTTGTATTAAAAAAACAGGTACCTATGGCATTGGGTACATGTTTAATTCAAACAAATTGCTTTGAACTTATTGTCACAAACTGTCCCAATTACGAAGTCCTTTCTAGGCTAATTGAGAGTTTATTGGCGATTGAATCTGTTACCTAAGTAGGGCGAAATAGATCAACCCCCAAAATGTTTGCTTACCCAATGACCTAGATTATGAGAGACCCTAATTAAATCTCGTCTGACAAAGTGAGACGTCGATCAGGATTTGCAAGTTTGATGGATTTATCCCTCTGGAAAAACATTGAGAGAGTTTTGTTAAAATCATCCTGATCCTGTGAAAACTTCTGAGCATGTTTGCAAAAATTTGAAGGTATTAAAAAAGTTATCAATAAACATAAACGAGAGTGAAACCGCAAAGCCAAGCTTGTATTTTGTAGCAATGGAAATGCATACTAACTAATTTGTTTTTTGTTTACATAACAATTTCACTTACTCTTGTCTTCCACCATAACAATACTAACATTTCAAATTCACAATCCAATTAATATGTCAAGCATCGAATCTCAAACTAAAACATCTGACTCGACTTCCTTACCGCCTCCCATGATTGAGTTGAATCCTTTGAACTGCCAAATACTAGATGTACAAAGAAAGACAATGCAACACTTCCCATATTTAGGAAGGGGCAAGACACCTCCATCACTTCAGTTAACTCGAGTGGACAGGATTCGGGGATCGCCGACGCCATCAGGTGCCCCTGCGGGCAATCCAGCGTGCACACTTCAGAGGAGAGCAGCGGGTAAGACTATTTCTTTAGGTTAGGCTTCTCAACAATTTAAAGAACGTCTATGATGTATATAGATCGAGGTAGAATGAGAAGAATCGATCGATTGATAGCCATTCTACTACGACCTATTTATTTTCGATGGTCCATGTGGCAGCATGGACTTAATTGCGCAATGAAATCATTTATTTATTTTGACGTTTCGGATGGCATAACCATTCCGTTAGCATGGTCCCGTGTCATGGACTCTCAGAGAGAAGTCGGATAATAAAATCAACAAAATTTTTATTTATAAAAATTACGAAACCAACAGTATCGTATTTTTTATATACAAATTACTAATTGCTTCAAAATCACTAATAACAAACATTGCAGGTGCAGTTACGAAGACTCCCTTAAATCCAACCACAACCCAGAGCTACGAAAATCCTACCGGCAGAACGAGCCGCGCTTCCGAAGAGCCTCCTTTAACCACCAGCCTCTAGACTCCCGCCAATACATCCGACGACAGTCCTTCTCCGAAAACATACAAAGACACTATCCACCAATAGAAAGATCCAATAGAATAACCAGACAAGTGTCTACTCCTAACGTATCCAACACACAATCCTACTTCATGAACAATAAAAGAAAGGATAATAGAAGAAAGGAAGTGCTGAATGAGCCTGTAGTAGATTACGATAATAGTGAAGGAGAAGATGTTTTTGATACAAGGTTAGAAAGGAGGGCTAGTGGGAAACATAAACGAGGTAAGTTCTTAGATTTAGGACCACAGACAGCTGTGTTTGTAGCGACACCGGCCGCTGTGGATATGATGAGGAGACAGGGCAGCGAAAGATTGATGTTTGCTAGGCCATTATAAATCTTTAAACTAATAGGATTAAAATCTATAATGAAGATTGAAAGGAGTGATTGGAAGTTATTTATTTGAAATGAATATTTATGGTTTGGAATGGATATTAAAAGGAACTTTATGAAGAGGAGATTATAAGTTAAGACTTAGTTAGGCGAGATAAAGTGTATGTACCGAACGAAATACTCAATGTTGAAATATGATGCTGAAACTCTAGCTCATTAAAACCAATAAAATCTAAGAACAAACCTCACTAGAAACTGAATTTTATCTATAGACAAGACATTGTGTAGTCTTGTTAACTTGTTGAGGTTTAAGTTGTGATTCTTGTATATTTTATTGTATTTTTGTATAAAGCTAGTTATAATTTTGTTCTATATTTTCTGAATGCCTTTAGCTTTATTTGGCAATGTCCAAAGAGTTCTATTAAAATAAGTGCCATTCGGTTAGCGTCTTCTAATGAAGGCTTTACCAATAGTTTCATGTTTAACCACCTTTAAGATTTATATTTTTGTAAATACTGTATAAAATAAAGTAAGTTTGTTTTAATTTGCTTGTTTTATTTTAATTATTGTTTGAGATAAATTGGGTCACAACTGTATCTTAGTATACGGTAGATAGCTATTAAGCAGCTATGGGTATTCAAGATTCTTCGAAAATTTCTAGGTGGAGTAGTCAGAAGCAAGTACAAAAACACATTTTAATTTTTATTTCCATTTGAAAATCCATCACCGTTTATCGGAATACTAAGGTTCTTATTTATGAAAGACGTTTAAAGTCTGTCTTTATTTGTGGATAGTGACGAAAAGAGACAGGACGTTGTTTAGCCAGTGTTCAACTTTAAACATAAGGGGTTAGTCTCTCTACTTATTCCTACTGTGGTCACCTGTGGTTTAATTTTTATAATACCTACAAAAGTCAACAGATAAAGAGAAGAAACAGAAGAGACCCAAACTGCTACCCTATTACGATCAAAATACCTTGAAGCACACACTCATTTCTAAGCAGTGACATGTTCGTATTGTTTCTGTAGTTTCAATTCAATCAAAGCCTGATTGATCAATTGATGATTTATCAATACAAATTTCGCAAAGCTATATAACGATCTCGAATGCGGAAGAATGTGTCCAGTCATTACACTTTTATCCCCTACTTCCCACACATAAACAAAACTTTTCAGCCGTTTAACTGTAAAATAGAAAGCAATAGATCACTGGGCGAGGCTTAATCTCCCACTTTACAATCAAGGACGTGTCCCTTAGTCGCATAGCATAAGGGGTCAACCATTTATGCTCAGGGGTCAATAACCTGAAAAATCACAAACCTTTCATAGAAGTGAAATTCAACTTCTTTCAAAACGCTCTGCCGGCTTTCAAAGACGAGACTGTCACTAAGGTCCTTAGGTGGTTGATGTTTGATATTGTTGAACATTCGAAATTCCCAGATCGTGTGAATGCACTGAATAATAGAATAACATTAAGTTTTAAATTGTCATGTCGTGCTTATTTCAGTCAACATCAGTCAAATCAAGAATTCAAGCTAGGTATTATAATTATGTCCGCTAAATATCATCTCGGGTGACCACTCAGATTCTCAAATATACAACTTTTTGCAGTAGCTAACATTCCACGTGTCGAGTTGTAAGCTCCTTTCAACACACTCATCAATTCGAAACGAAAAATCGATACATTCACCCCCGGAATTTGAATCCATAGCCCTCAAATTGAAAGTTAAGACAATTTGCCACTTGACTTACATGGCCCATCATTCGCAATAAATCATCGACCTTTGTCCAACGCGTAGGTTTCAATCTTTTATTTATAATAGACTACCTAGTTGGTTCAGGATTTCTGCTCTTAAGAGTTATTTGCATGTTATGAGTATCGTTTCTATTTAAACACTAATTTATGCAACTGTGAAGAATTGCGGAAGTTTTAAAAGCGTGAAAATTAATTTAGATAATGTCTAATTTATTGGTAATTAAGGGAGAGATTTCATTTTAAGTTGAGGAATGCAATGCGCTCGGGAAATTCTTTAAGCTTCAATTTGAGTATTAAATTGCAAATTAAGGGTTCTTTTTTGTAAAAAAATCTAGAGAATTTTCGCTTTGTTCACAATTTTAGTACTTTCCCTGACGAAACGGTAAAGAACTCCTCGTTGTTTAAAGTTTACCCTAAAAGGGGTAATGACCGAATTTTCACCCCAATTTTTTGCAAAAAACGTCAACATGAACTCTCACCGGTTCAATCCTCCCAAGATACGGAAAACAATTAAAGTCCCCGTTGTAATTAAACCGTTCATTAATATTCCATTCTGCGCCTTCGCACGATCGAGAGCCTCTCATCTCAAGAGCGTGTTGGTCTAAGTTAAGATGCTACCTCGATACTATTAGTCTTATCCTATTCTATTAAACGAGCAATATTTGTTTGTTTGTTTGACTCACGTTCTCGAAAACGGCTCTAACGATTTCGATGAAATTTGCGGTAAGGGAGTTTACGGTTGCGAAAAATCGATCTAGCTAGGTCTCATTTCTGAGAAAATTCGTTTTCTCGGCATTTTCATGCAAAAAGGTTTACTAATGCAATATGGTTCGTAATTTCACGAACTTCGTTGAGACTAAAGTGGCTGAGATATCGAGTGTCCGCTTTTCAACCGAAGGCCGCGAGTTTGAATCTCAGCCAATGGAAGTTTATTCTTTTTTAATTTTTCTTTATTTTGCACCCGATCAGAGCTCGGTAGCCCAAATATTCATATTTAAAGAGTGGTCTTACACTTGTCTCTTATCAAGATTTTCGGCCACGTCATAGGATTCCGTGATTGAGAGCATTGATAAAGCATTCCGGCTTTAGAGGGATCGGTTTGATCAATGCGGGTTGAATCCTATCGAAATCGCATTCTGGTAAGTATTTTCATTTCCGATGAAAGCCACCTAAAAGTGTGGTTTAAATCTTTAAAAATTTGAAAAAAAAAACGATAACTTTACTTCTTAAAAGTAGACTTTAATTAGGCCAATACACTTTATGTTTGTAATAGGGTTATTGAACGATCCTTTTCTCGTGTAGCAGCAGCGTAGAAACCTTCTGTGTAAACACAACCCCAATTTTAATCAACAAAAGTGGGCTTTAAAAATACCAAAAGAAGATCTATTTTTATCGCTTTGATTAATAAGTGCATCATGCATCACGAATTTATTCATTACCCTTATTTTACTGTATAGTAGCGACATTTATATCACACATAACCTAGCCGTGCCACTTAAAAATAGCCAGTGAATATTTTTACCTGATTACGTAGAATAGGTTTTTTTTCGTTTGTGATTCGAATAAATCAATTCACTTCTTAAGTAAGAAGTATCTTACTCTTATTAATAGACAATGAAATAATCGATCTGTTATTTTTAAAACTTGTTCAATTGTTCATTTGGCAGTTTTTTTTTAATGTTTGTTCTGCAGAGTCATTCCGTAGACTCACTCCGAACCGAATTCACTCAAGTGACCGAGCTCACTAAATACACAAGAATGTATTGTGAGATTCAAATTTCGAATACGAAATTTGAAATCTCACAGTAGATTCAGCTCTTCGACGTTCGAAGTGAGTTTACAGAATGACTCTATTGGTCGCTCTTTGTCAATAAAAAGGGCATCTAAATGTACCTAGCAGTCGTTTGAGTAACTCAAAAAAGACAGATCGGAGAATACTTAGTCTAACTAAATCAATCAACTCCAAATTAAGCAAGTCCCAACAACAAGTTTACATAGTCACCAGATGTTTTGAGTAACAAGGGTAAGAAATTCTCAGGTCATTGTGTTCAAAAACTCCCGAAGCTTATACCCTTTATTGCGTTGGATTAAGGTTAAAAATCAGCGGGCCTTTCCCGGAAGTGTAGGGTTAAGTGGTATTGCCTCAGTTGGGAGTAAATAGGCCCTATAAAGGGGCGGGTGGTGAATAATTGGGACTCTTCGGAACTTATGAACAGTTTTTGGGTTTATGACATTTTGGTGGGAAGTTTTTAAATGGTCTGAAAGCACATTTTGACGCATAACTTTTGTAGAATGTATTATTGGAAGGTAAGTGAATGTAGCAGCATAAAAATACTTATTCCACCTATTTATTGAGATCTTGTTTGTCCAGTGTCCAGATGAGATCAAAGAACAATAATATTCCTGAGATTCTTCATAAGCTGTGAGAGCTGTGCAGTAAATGAATATGAATAAAACAGATGAATAAAATAATAGGAATATAGGTATGCTTTAAACCTTAGTTTTGCTAACTGCATCAAAAGCAGCTAAACAGGTTTTAAAGATATTTAACCTTTGTTTAAATAAAGGAATGAACAATTTTTAGTAAATTATCCTGACCCAAAGCGTAGTTTTGAATGTCAGATTTCAACGAAAAACTATTTTCTAAAATTATACATACAAACATAAAAACATAAAATCACGCCTGTGTCCCATCATAGGGGTAGGCAGAGACGACATATCTCCATTTATCATTATTCTTAAGTTATTTGAGCTATAAAAGTTTCAAGCTGAAGTAGGTTTTTACTGAATGTTCATATCCGCCCGCCCACCGGCAAGAATTGAATTAAGTAGGCTCTTCCGCTAATTACCGATCACAGATCTAGTTATGGTAATTATACTAAGAACTTTTTGAAGTCATCATCATCATCATCATCACCTATACCTACTGCTTATAATAATGTTTGAGCTATAATTATGAGCTATAGTGACATAGACAACACGGCGTTACTATAGTCGAATTGCTCATTATACGAACTAAAAATATATGAAAAATGACATTTTGATCGTCAATTTTAGTGCGTATAATGAGCAATCCGACTATAGATTATTTAAACAGTGTCAGGAGGCAATCTTTGCCTACACTTAACGGGATTGTAGTGCCTGGGACATTGTTGAGATGGAGTAGGTTTTCCCAGCAACTAAACCATCCTCTCAGCCTAACATAGCAGTACATGCAAACTCATTTTCCAGGTTCATTGCCCTCACGTTCTCAAAACAAAAGTTGAAAGTCGCGTAATTTTCGAATATTGTTCGAGTCGCACTGGTGTCCCGGAAAATTTGATTTCCTGAATGTACCGAGATTTAATAAGTTCCCTAGACTTGTATGAGCATTGTCTGGAGCGTGTTTTCGAAAGGAAACAAAGTATTCGGGCGTATCTCGTTTAATTTATCGCAGGAAATAAAATGCGCTGAGTGAATGAGTAAAGTCTGTTTTATGGGAAAGGTAAATCTAAGAGCACGTACGGTACGAAATAACTTACGCTGATTATTACCTTATCCAATTATTTTAGACAAAAGTCAACTTCAATAGTAAATTAGCTTGCTTAGACGTTCTTGACTGATCGTTGAAGTTTAGCAGCGTTGGGCGCGGCCACTCTTAGGATGGGTGACCGCAAGTGGTATTACGAGCTGAGCGCTTCCGTGCTTTCGGAGGTGTATGTCGGTCCCGGCTTTTAAGTCGTTAAGCCATGACGGAGGATTTTAGGCGACCTAAAAACTCCGTCACCAGAGTTGGCCACTTATGGTGGACATTACGCTACGAGAAATCGTTACGATCAGACTGTACAGTTCGAACGGTACCGATAAATCGCTACATGTAGGTATGTTATAAAACTGTACAGTTTTCAGTACAATTTTTAGAAACAGAAACTGTACCGTTCGAACTGTACCTACAGTCTGATCGTAACGATTTCTTGTAGCGTATAATATGCCCACCATTACACATACGAACTTACTTTTTTTAAATAGTAAATTCGGTAAGTTTTTTATGTTTCATACAATTTTATAAATTAATATGTACGGGCCAACTCGCACATTCAGCATAAATGCATTGTGATGTGCGTAGGTAGGTACATAGCAGTAGGTAGGTGCGTACTTTTCTTTAATTATAATAAATCAGTTCAAAACTCACTTCGGCAAGGAACGGTCATTTTATTGTCATCATTTCCCAATCAAATCAATTATCAAGTTTTATTTAGGGAACAGCAACGTACCTACCCCTACAGAATAATATTTGATAAAACAAAATGTCTAGAAAGTATTGAGTCTAGAAAGGCAATAAACGAAAAACAATGTAAAAGTACCTACTTATAATGAAAACAACGGATATGAAAATAACCTACAGCGTTGGGGTTGTTTTAATCATGTACCCCCTTACTTATGAAAGATGTTTAAAGTTGAACACTGGTTGAACAACGTCCTGTCTCTGTTTGTCACTATCGACAAATAAAGACAGGACGTTGTTTAACCAGTGTTTCACTTTAAACATCTTTCATAAGTAATAGTGCTAGAGTTCATTGTATTGACGGATTTTTAGTATAAAATACTTATACTTATCACTACTACGCGGAATTCTGGGAATAAGGCCGATTAAGACGCAACCACCCACTATTAAAATTCCATCTCTTTCTCTCATTAAGGTTTGCTGGAAGAGAACTCTTTTTAGGGTTAAGCTCGCCTTTGCTTTCGCCTGTCTAGATCTAAGCATTTTATAACTGTTTCATTTGTGTAACAAGACTAAATAAATAAAATTCATAAGCTGAGAAGATAGGTACCTACTGGGCAAGTTTATTCTCATAAATACATGAAATGCATTCTGAAACTATAAATCATCTAGAAAAGTTTGCATCAAAATACTGAACAATTGAATTATTGAACTATTGAATTATTGCCAAATAATGATAATTATTATTAAGTACGGGATTTTATCGCGTACCTTTTCTTTATTTTCTTTTCCCGACGTTTCGAACACGTTGCAGCGTTCGTGGTCACGGGATGACTGAAGTGTTGAAAGCCTTTAAAAAAAATATTTGACTAAGAAATGAGTAGATAATCAATCACACTTGAATTACTCAGATGGGAACATTTTTTACGCTTGCTTTACGAGCTAAAGTGCCCTTTCGTCCCAAATAGCTGCGTTTGGGAAATTCGCCGTCTCAGCTTTTTTTCAGAAATTCAGTGAAATTGTTAGAAAATAGACATCAACTGTCTCATTTACACAATTTCACGCCGCGCCCTGACGTCGCAATGAGGCCAAAAGGCAGGGACATTATAGACCACTAAAACTTGGGCTGTGTTCAAACTAAGTGACTTTGAAGTCAGGATTATAAACTAGCTGACCAAACGAACCTCTTGTTTGAATTTTGAGAACACAATTTACCATACTTTTAATTTTTATAGTGATACACCACACTTAGGTAGGTATTATATCATAGAAAATTTTGATAAGACTTCATTTTCAACAGAAAAAAATCCCAATTTTTATGGCAATTAAAAATTTCTAGATTGAATGAGTCTAATAATACCTCCAGTACCAGTAAGATCATCTATTAGTAGTATACAAATATAAGAAGAATCAGGAAAAAAAATATTCTACCATATTTATTTTTACGTACATTGACGGATGTTTTTAAGCCTTGAACTCTTCCACGAACATCTTTAGAACCCTTCAGTTTAAGTATCGTAATCTGAGCGTTCAGTGACGTCACGCAGGGTTCACCGACTCCGTGTTAGGTTCAAAGTGCGATGCACGTATCTAGATTTTTTCAGGATGTAGACCAGACCTTAGATATTTAAATTAGAATTCTGATTCTATTATTAGATGTGTTAAGGAAGAATCCACAAATAACTTGCTGGTCTCTTCCTGTACTTATGTATTTTTTGACGTGCCTCTGACTACATCCTCAAGAGATCTTGATAGTCTAAAGGCCTGTGAAATCATCTACTATAAGTTGGAGATACTAGCATGGTCCTGTTTAGATAAAAAAAATTCATGGACTATATTTTTACGAAATTGCGACTATACCGGAGATTCCTTTTTTAACCGACTTAAAAAAAGGAGGAGGTTCTCAAGTCATCAAATATAACAGTCCTTTTCAATTTTTTAAACCAAAAATGACTGAAACTTACGGGTAATAAATAGATAATTTTTGTTTTCGAAACTGCGCTTTCTAAAAGCATTACTTTTAAATTCTTGCCAACAACGCCTCAAATCTTTTCTAAAATTAGATTTAAAAGATCGTCTCCTAAATAGATTTTCAATTTTCACCTTAAAAGCTTCATGAATAAAGGGTAGTTGACTTGGTGGCCACATTTATCAGTGTCTTGTCACAACCAGAGTTTATTCTGGTTATTTTAGCGGTGAATTTCCAATGTCCTTTTTAAGTAATGAAAAAGTTCTAAAAATAAAACCATCCTACACAAACAGATGCTATTTTCGGGCAAATGACAAAGTGAATAACTTAAAGTAAACTTAGTTAACTTACACTACACAGGTTGGTCAAAGTTTGCTGATGAAATTGTTGAAAATAAATAAAGTCATAGTAAAACTTCGCTTTATAATAAAAAGCCGTGTTGTTGGTATGTACTACTACGTAGTACTAGTATTCTGTGGTACTACTTTGGTTTTTAATCCTAATGTGGTGTTAGTCCAATTTATATTACGTTTTGGAAAATTGATACGTGAAAAGCTTACATGATCTTGTTATGTAGAAAAAAAAAACCATGAGAAAACCTGTTGGTATTGTATGATTATGTTACTAACAAAATTGGTTATTATCTGATATAATATTTCAATTTCAATTAGACGACAATGGGCTTGCTGTCATTACAAATAACAGAAATAATAAATAATAATAATAATAAGAAGGTATTTATTGACTGAAGAATTACCATAGTTATACAAAACAGTAGCATACATGGTTTGAGCATAAAACTTGTAGCTTGATTAACTTTGAGACCCAAACTAGGAGTATTATGCCTGTCTTGGGGCTCTGGAAATTATACTGGAAATAATATAAACTGCGGCATAATGTAATGTAAGGCGCAGGCTAGACAGAAGAGACGTAAGACGAGGACGCGTCGCGGACAGGGCGCCAGCGAACAGAGTTGCGTCCGCGCCCCGTCTCTTCTGTATGTTTTGCGTCGCGACGGTTCTATACATTTTATATGAAAGGGACGCGGAAGAGACAAATGCGTCTGCGTCTTGCGTCTTTTCTGTGTGTCCCGCGCCTAATATACACGTCATGACTATTATTACAAGTAAACTATCATTCTCGTGACTGTTGCCAAAGATTTTCTTTGTATTTTCATGAAATTCAGCAAATCAAACGTAAAACCAAATAAAAGTTTACATCTTCACCCTCGAAACAAAATCACTTAATTTTGCGAGTACGCGTACACAGGCTTTCAAGTTTATTACTCCCAAGATGTTTGAACAATAAACTAAGAGTGTTGAAAAAGTGACCAGTGACAAAAACACATTGTTTTGTTGTTGAAATTTAAAGCCGGTTAATTATTTCTAATTAAATCGAAAAATCTGTTTAGAACAGCTTGATTCAAACCTCTGTATGATTTATACTGTGTCAATCTTCGAAACACTGTAATGCCTGGGACATTGTTTGAGATGGAGTAGGCTAGCCCAGCACCTAAACAATCCTCTCAGCTTAACCGGCCATACCCAAAGGAAAGACACGGTCAATACGTGTGGTGGGGCTGACTAAGCCGCGGGTTTCCTCACGATGTTTTCCTTCACCGTTTAGAGCTAGTGTTAATGCGGATATAAATATTTCGAAACGAAAAATACTTTGATGCACGGCCAGGTTTCGAACCCACGAAAGTCGAGGTAGGTACCTACTATTCCCCTCGGCCAACACGGCTCTCACCGTACGTACACACCGAACGTAATAACTTAATTACCTAATACAAAAGGTATCAAAAGGTATTATCAGCGCAATAAACTCATAAAAACTCATCATAAAAGCGGCGAGCAACAAGCTCACGAAACAAAATCGGAAAGCAATTTTTACGAGCACCACGCAAACAGTATCAAAGCACTGAATCAATTCAAACAATAGGCCGTATTGCTCAGATTTATCACTAAAATACTTTGCTGAACATCTTTTTAACAATAGACTAGATAATGTCTACCAGTAAGAATGCTTTGGAAACCTAGTAAGTATCTACAATTTTTGAGTAAACCAAACAGATCATTGTAGGCGCCAAACTCCGTTTACTTACAAATCTTTTGGTATTTATTTTGAAAGAAAGAAAGAAAGAATGAAGATGTCTAAAGGGATAGCTAAAGGGAAGTCCAGGCACACGTTTTGGTACATTTTACAGAATTTAGAATTCGATATTTGACAAGCTCGTCTTTTGGAATAAATGGTATTCTAACGGTACACCGAGCGTCAAACAATGCGCTTAGAGGTATTTAATAAACGCAAAATTCGTCATTGTACTGTCGGAATTCGTCAAACTCACAATCTTTGGATTGAGTCGAATGTTTTGCAAAATATGCAAAACATTATAATATACCTAATGTTTTGCATATTTTGCAAAACATTCGACTCAATCCAGTTATTAGCCGAATATATTATATTCGGCTAATAACTGCTCAATTTTGAATTGATGTATCTATGTATCATCTTTCGACGTCTACATACCTACAACTCGCCTTAACTTTTTAACTGGGTCGGGTAATGTATGTTTACACTATCTTTTAATTATTTTAATTAACCGACTTCAAAACAGGAGGAGGTTCTTACGTCGACTGTTTGTTTTTTTTATTTAAATAATTAATAATCTAAAATACTATTACTACAATTTAATTTATTTTTTTGATGTACTATTCTTCACCATACATTTAAATGGTCAGTCAATCGGACGACCTCAATTTACATCTCCAGTCTTATTAGTAGGTACTGCCCCCCAATTCTTCTAGATGACAACGTCAATCATTCCGCTGCGTTTTGGTTCGATCTCATAAATGTCATATCAGCCATTTGGTGAATGGTAGAATAGCTTTTCACGCTTTTCAAAAATTTGTTCTGCCAAAGTCCAAACCTTAGCTAAAACCTCACCACAACTGAGTCGTTTGTCATTAGTAGAATAGGAAACAGTCGAAAATCTACGGTTTAGTTGAGGTTTTGCTTGAGGTTGATAAAAAGTTCGGTACTAGAATTGACACCCTGGTTACCTATGATACTGTGCATCAGTATCTCCTATTTCAAAAGAAAATCAACTATGTTTACTACGTCATAGAGACACAGTATAGAGATCTCCCACATAAAAGCTCAAAAAAAGTTTGCCATCCTGCAAAATAACCTTCGCAGTTTTCTTTTCTGTGGCTCGCGTCAATGACTTTCTTTTACGACGCGAGCGTAAAATTTTTGGACGATAAAGTGAGGAATGGCTTTATTATTGTGTACAATTTATTTTTGCTCATCGTTTATTATTGAACTTAGATTGGGAATCTGGATATAGAAATTACCATAACTTAATTTTCCTTTAGAGGTAAGTTAAATCACACATGTTCACAATCGAGGGAAGTTGTTTAAAGTTGAACACTGGGTAAACAACGGCCTGTCTTTATTTGTGGATAGTGACGAAGAGACAGGTCGTTGTTTAACCAGTGTTCAACTTTAAACATCTTTCACAAGTAAACATTCGCCATGTTTGGTTTACATTGTCATATTTTGACATTTGCCTACGATAATCGCATTTTCGAGACTAGACACTTGCACCATGTAAACAGTGCATAAGGAAACCTAAAAATATCCCACAGTGTATGAGTCGGGCTCATTGGTAAACCAGTTTCAACTTACTCTATGAGTTTCCAGCCGTCTAGAGGTTTCCTTCTTGATTACAATAACTGTTATTAACAACTAAGTTTCGAAACCTCTTGTAGTGTAGCTTGTACAGACTGTCTTGAATTTCCAGCACGCTAGTGGTGGCAAGAGTTGTGTTAGTCGGAGGAAGAAATCTTGGTTGCGGAACATCAGAGAGTGGACGGGGATAGCGAGCGCTGACGAAATATTTCGCCTCACTAAAGATCGGGAACAATATGCCATATTGACTGCCAACCTTCGCTAGTCAGAGAGGAGCTGTTAGAAGTAGCGTATGAATTGTGCTTTTCACAAGTGCTTTGGGGGACACTTAAATATATTTTATTATTTTTAGCAACCCTCAATATCCAACTGCTGGGAAAAGGCCTTCCCCCACTCTGTCCATTCATCCATCTCCTGTGCTAATGAGGTCCAGTCGGTCAGAACTTGGCGAGCTCGTCAGTCCATCTCGTTCGAGGTCAACCGCGGCGTTGTCGCAACATCTACGACCTTGACCAAAATCGGTCTCAAACTGTCAAATTTGACAGTTCAGTGACCACGCAAGTAGCTCTGTCACAACGTCTATGTCAATCTTTGACAGCGACCAAAATCGGTCTCAAACTGTCATACAGTTCAGGGACCACGCAAGTAGCTTTGTCACTCTCATCTCAACGAGACCGAATGCGACAAAAGATACCGACGCGATCGTTTTGACAGTTTGAGATCAATTTGAGGTTGAGACAAGTTAGACAATAAGGCTGCAGGTACTACTCCGTGGTCAGTTTGAACTACTAGTCTTCTATAAATGATTGTTTCTGTAAAATCATTGAAATATAGCAGAGACTGAAAACTAGGTAAGTACCTACTCCATAACTAGGAAATGATTACAAGCTTTCTGTCTGTGGTCACGCATCTAATATAAAATTACGCAAAAAAAAAAACTAATCTTAATTAAATAGATGTCTTATGTCTTGATGCACATCATTCTTCTCCAGAAATAAGAGCCTAAGCCTTACAAAGGCCGTTCACCTTTACGGCTCATAAAATAATTACCTATTAAGGCATCGAATTAATCTTAATTGTTATTTTTCCTTCAGGATATCGCGTTAATTATTACGAGATCTTAATAATCCACACTGCAGGCCATAAGATTTTATTATTTAGGTACTTTATTGAGTATCACCGAAAAGAAAGTTAGGCCCCAAACCGTGTTTGTTGCCCTGGTTCTTCACGGTCTTGCTCGCGAGGAACAGGAGTAGAATCACCTAGCTCTTAAGAGGTTTCAAAGTGGGACACTATCTGATCCTATTGAATAAATGATTTTGTTTTACTTTGACTATGAGAAGCAGTTTTCATAAAGTTCGTGGTTTCAAATCTCCTGGACGACAAGTAGATTTGGCACTGACTGCTGGTTCAAATTTGCGAATCGAACTAGATCGAGTAGACCATGGCATGTCAATTATTGACAACAGCGCAGCAGCAGAGAGTTTATTTGGACAAAGATTTCAATTAGTATATAGGCTGTATATCACTGGAAATTAATTGGTTTTTCGGAACTTTTATTATTTCCCGATTTCAATTCAATTTTCACGATAAAACATCATCTAGCCCCAAACTAAGCAAAACTTTTACTACAGGAACCAGATGGCTGAAATAATCCTGGGTATGGATTATTTCAGCCATCTGGTTCCTGTAGTAAAAGTTTTGCTTTTATTATAAATGTGAAAGTGTGTTTGTTTGTTTGCTTATTTGTCCTGCTTTCACGTCAAAACAGAGCGACGGATTGACGTGATTTTTTGTATGGAGATAGTTGGAGGGCTGTAGAGTAACATAGGCTACTTTTATCCGGGTATCACGCGAGCGCAGCCGTGGGCAGCAGCTAGTACCTTATAATTATAATTTTAATACACACGAATTGTCTGCGCCGTGTTACGCCGTGTCATGGAGTCAGTCAGGCGCCCACGGAAGCGCCTGTACATTTGAAGCCTGAATGGAATGGTACGAGTTACGAGAGAAAGCGTCTATACATGAGCTTATTTCCACATCATGAAATAGGTTCAATGTGGACATAATTATCATTCACTTGCACATAAGAATTGTCACACTTTAAAAAAAAATAAAAAATCAGCCAAAAATAGTCATTTTACATTTTAGGCATTTTACTTCCTGGGCACTTTGGAAATTAGACTTTCTGATCAGAAAGCAATCGGTCAAGCCGTTCTCAAGTGATGCGGGAACATACGTGAGCATGAAACAAGGCTCACGGCTGTGTTTCCAACAACGTTAGGCACCGTAATTACGAGAACCTTGGAAGGTTATTATTTCTTTTTATAACTCAACATCAATGCTTTGAAATAAAAGTCATATTTGTATATAAAATCTAATATTACAAAGCAAAATATATCACAAACGATATTCAAGAAGAGGTCGGAAATACACGAAACCACCAAAAAAGGAACAATTTGCAACAATTTCCTCTCATAAGAAATCTTGTCTGTAGAACCAGCATCCTTCACAATTTTATGAGACACTTTGTAAACGTATGCACAGTAAGCGGACATTTTAGAAATAATAATACAGTCTTCTCGCAAAACAAAATATGCATAATATGTATCGTGGAAAGAAGGGTAAAGCATAATGTTGAAACTGCTTTAACTTATATGTATTACAGATGCTTCGGATACAGCGACGTCGTATAATTATGGTCAAACTTCACTTTAGGTAAGTTTGTTTAACCTTCAAATATTATTAACAACACTTACCTAGTTTTTAATGAAGTTTAGCAGCAGGTCATTCATGTTAAACTTTACATCTCTTTCACATAAATATACAGGTGAAGGAAAAAAATGTTTTTTTTTTTCTGTTTTTGTAGGTTTTCAACGTTTTGTCAGTGCAAATTATCTATATAGGTACGAGATGAAAACATCATTAAAATATTTTTTTAATTTCCATATTACAAGGTTCTATACAGTCAGAATGGTGTCAGAGAATATCCAGCAAATAATATTTGAACAAGCCTCGATTAATGGGAAAAAGCCGATCTCCCTTCTTCTATTTGATTGCCTCTGATCTGATGTGTACATTACAGTTGACATTACACTTTGTACATTTCTTCTGGTTCTAGCGGATGTTACTGTCCGCTAGATGTTCTCCATCGTGTCAATAACCCTTTCTAAGGATGAAGAAAGTGGGACTACCTGCCTTCATATTTACTCACGAACTCGGTCAAGAGTGAGATTCAGGATAAGGACAATGAACTCAATGTTTATGTTTCTAAAGTTCTCGTAAACTTCAATACTTAGGAGGAAAAAGTTTGATGAGATTTTGTATGAGAAAGGTAATTTTGTAATTGGATTATGATAAGTACTCCTTTGCTAAAAGATTTTTCATGAAAGAAAATGGAAATTCAAATATTCAGCGTGAGTAAAAAGCTTCAACATAAATTAACACCCGATTCGAGACAAATGAGATTATTTTAAAACCTCTTGTCTAGTGACTAAATCTAGACAATGTTAATCCCATCAAAAACATAACAATGTACAAAAATGCACTAGTCTCGCAACGGAGTTCTCCTGCCATAAAAAGTTATGAAATCGAATGTAAACCAAGTCGGTTTAGAATGACTTGGCAAACGCACACAGAAAAATAATCTTTGTAACAATACAAATGCGCGTTCGCATCGCATTTTTTACAGCGCGTTTGTATCGATACAAACGTGCAGCTCAAAAACGCGATGCAGAAAACGCAGTGTGGCCACTCCCTTATAAGCTCGCAATAGACTACTTATTTCACTTCAAACTGCCTTTTCAATAACTGCTTTGGAAACTTTGTAACTTGCAATTAGCGACTAAATGGAGTGATTAGTAAGAATAATACGGAATCCACGATGAGGCTTGAAAGTTTTGCCTTGTTGAGAGGCTAATGGACGACTCATAATTGCCCAGTAATGGTGCGAATTCAGTAAAAACAAACGACGAAATTGTAAACAAAAAATTATCACGACTGTATCCAAGAAAGGTTGACACTTCTCTCATGATTGAATGAATAAATAAAAATTCTTAATTGCACACCCGAATGAAAATACAAGCAATAATAAAACTAAGTAACAATGAACAATGGGCGGCTTTACCGCTAAGAAGCAATCTCTTCCAGGCAACCTTTGGACGGAGAGGAATATTGGTCGGATGTATAAAACTCAAGGAAATGCAATAGCTACTAAATGTTCTACAATCAAGCGTTTGAAAAGCATTGTCAATGGAAATAAATCTCTTATTTGATCTGTACCCAAACTAAATTTTAAAACTACTATACACTTAGCACTACCTACTTACCACTTAAGAATTACTTAACAGTATATCCAGTAAAAGTGTCACCTAGTCCTTCGAGGCCTTCACGTTTCCTCTAACGTCTATTCTAAGGGAGTGGCCACAATGCGTTTTCTGCAGCGCTTTTTTGAGCTACGCGTTTGTATCGCGATACAAACGCGCAAAAACGCAAAAACGTGCTGCAGAAAACGCAGTGTGCCCACTACACCCTTACTACTGCAAATTAAGTCTACCTACTGATGTAGTGACCCTTACATAGATATCAGTGTATCCAGTACAAGTGACTCTGTTCTTCGAAGCCTTACTGTTTACTCGGGCTGCACTTACCCTCGATCCGTCCCTGACACTAATTTGCAAATAGGAGTGGAAGGACGACAACCCTGCCTGTTCGTACATTTGATGGACGGCAGGCATTTGCACTTTTTGTGATTGGACACTTTTTGGCTCCTGCTTTTCATCAACCTGGTTACTTTTTGGTCTTGTTTTGGGTCAATGACCGAGGTTAGATAACCTTGAGGATCTTAAAACTGTTAGATGAAGCTGACAGTAAGGGGTTATTCCTGTATGTCACGGCGTCCTGTCTTCGAGAGGAGACAAACAGGAATCAAAATTCCTGCCTGTCCCCGATTTTAAATCCGGAAACAAACAGGAATCCTGAATTCCTGTTCGTCTCCGAATTTAAAATTGGTTCCATAGTCCCATAAGCTAGTGGCCGGCAAAAAAGTTTTTAGGCCTCTTCATGTCCTCCAACCGTGACTCGTGAAATCAGTTACCCTGTTCATCATCCCACATCATAGTGTGGGATGATAGCTAAAAGTTAACCCAAAAAAGAAATTATATTTAGATTTCAGAATATCTGAGGTTTTTCCTACCGCAATATTGTTAGGAAGACAAGTCAAAGAGTACTTTTCCACACAAATTGTCCTCCAATTTGTGAAATATTTCCGGCATCCCACACTCCATTGCAGGTAATATTGATATTGTTGAACTTTGGTACCTATAGTTCAAGAGATAGTGATCGCTTACCTATATGAGAAGCATCGTAACATAACTACTTACTGGTTTTTATAACGAACTTCGGGATGAGTAAGACTGATGAAATTAAGATTGCTTCGATGCGGGCCTGTCGACGTCCATCTGCAATATTACGCACTGTGAGATACCATTCATCATCATCAGCTCTTCTCATCTCACGGCTCGTCATAGGCTTCTCTTCGTTTCTGCCATTTACCCCTGTTTCGTGCCAATCTAGCTCATGTACGAGCTACGGTTTTAACTATGTCTTCAACCCATCTTGTCGGCAGATGACCTCCACTCCTGTACCCCTCTGTAGACCAGGCACAGGCTTTTAAGGGGCGCGCAAAAGTGACCGAAACAGGGAACCGTCAGTTTATATGACAACGGTCTCCTGTCTGGGTTTCTGGGCCTCAATTCCTCCAATTTTACAACGTCAACCATCATTGCCGCCGCGTTTTTTTCCAAAATGACAGTAATTAAATGTAGTAAATGTGTTGAGCCTCATTTGTAATTTGTTTGAAAACGTCATCACATCAAAGTAGGTAAACCTAATCTCATTGGTCATTAGTAGGTTATGAAACAAAACGAAACGTTTTTGACGGTTAATTAAAAGTTTTTTTAGTAGAATCGAGGGGTGGTCTCGTTCTCGAACGCTAACCGCCACCAGAAATTATCCTCCAATGTCATAATAAATTAATAAAATAAAAAGCCCTTTATTTCTAGCCTATTTTGCTTACAATTTGAGGTATGTTGTTTTTTCAGTATAGTATTTAATCTTCGGTTGATTCTTTTGCAAGAACCCTTCTACAAGTAAAGTCCTCCTCTACTTCACTGTCTTCTACTTCTACTTCACTGCATGTAACTATTTGTATCATTAAACAATTATACATCGTATTAAATTTATCACCAGTTTTCGGTCTATAAGGTCAAATCCCTATACTGTAGAATCACAAAACGCCTACAATCAGTTGTGCCTAACAAAACTTACCAGTTTATGTTCCTGTATTATTCTGACCTTGGAATTACTCGTGCCTTCAACAGGTTGATTGACCTAGTCGACCTAGATTTTAGTTTACGTCAAGATCCTAGCAACAGGCTAACACTTTTTTAAAAACTTAGGTTATAAGAAGTTTTCCTAAAATCTTCATCAGAACTTGATGTGAAATTTTTTTGATGTGAAAAAAAAATTGCAAAAAATGTATGTGTATGAGTCATTATAAAAACACACGGGAATTACATACGTAGGTAAGTAAGTTTTCTGTTATAAGTATAAGTAAGTTCGTATGAGCAAGTGGCCAACTCTGGTGACGGAATTTTTAGGCCACTTAAAGGCCTCCATCATGGCTGAAAAATATTTTTATCACAAGTTTTCATTATGTAAAGGTGAGCTGATTCAGATGAGCCCAAACACGGATGTTCTACTGTTATTCATTGAGAAGTGCTACTTTAATCACTGAAACTAACATACAGTAACAGCGAGCTTATCTGATTCTGATGATGGAGTCAAGAGCCGTTCATTTGAACTTCTCGGTGAATAATAGCAGAACATCCATGTTCTAGCTTATACGAATCAGCTTATCCTTACCCAATAAAAGCTTGTTTTGAAAAACATCAGAAAACTTATTATTTGTAATACCTACTGTTAAAGATACAATTACATTAAAATCGGTAACAACACAAAACTTTCCACCCAAAACAGAAATGAATGCAACTACTTACAAACTGAACTATAAAGCCAATAAAACAAGTTATGGTAGATATAAAACTATATAATAATAAAAATGACTTTACCTGTTGTATTATTTGGGTTATTGAATTGAGTTTTACTAGTTCTTAAGATCGTTGTCGTCGAAAAATGGAGAAAGAAAAAAAGTCGTGCTGACTCTACTTTTTAAGACTCAATGAATCTTACGGCCCTCACAGAGATTGCAGCAAATGTGTTATGTTCTAGTTTGAAAAACTATAATCTCAACAAAACAGTTTTTCCTGGCCTGAGTCCAAGAAAGAACAGCCACATTAAATCACGTTGCAAGGGATAGTGAGATAGTGTGGACCCTCCTGACTTCCGTCCACTGCGGATTCGCCTCGGCCTACATACCGCGGCCAGTCGCCACTTCCGGCGGGATGTCGTGTCCGACATTGCATATGGATTCTGGTCTACGATGACCCAATTGAAACATGACCTTTTAAAATCTGAATTTGTTTTTAATCGTCGCGGGCACTGAAACCGGTATAAAGTGCATGTAAGCTTTGCAAGTATCCATATCAAAAAACTTCCACTATTGCGCCCTGGTATGTCTGTCCAGCGTTCTAAAAACCAGCAGAGTCATTCTGTAGACTCACTTTGAATTCACTCAAGTGACCGAGCTCACTAAATACACAAGAATGTATTGTGAGATTCAAACGAGCTAGAAATTTTAAATCTCACAGCGGATTCAGCTCTTCGACGTTCGAAGTGAGTTTACAGAATGACTCTGCTGGACACATTCGTTGAAACTCGAACAGGCCCATAGGAGTTATTATTGAGAAGGCCTTCTTTGTCTTCTCCTCGAACTTTCAGGTGTTTGTGCAGGCAAAGCAGACACAGACTAGCCGTTTAGAACTTCTAAGATAAAGACTTCATATGGACGCAAATCCAAATTTGTGCATCAATCGTGTCATCGGGGTTTTACCCCAATTTATAAAAAAAAAACAATGTAGCAAGGCCTTGTATGCGTGCCTTGTGTCACTCTTATGTCAATTGAAAAAGACAGCAACTGATTTAGCAGCCTTATGTGCTCTAGTCTAGAAGTGTAATGTGAAAAACATCTACTTATACTTCTTTCGTTCCTGCTCCATCATTTAGACCCTGATCACCTCTATCTATTATTTTTTACCTATTCATTGAGTCTAAACATAATCATTCTACTTTTAAGTAGGTATCGATTTGGGATTATAATAATAAATTATCATAGACCAATCAAATATTTTATTGGTCTATGTAAATATTTTATTTTATGTATTAAACCCATCACACACAGCAGATAATATATCTTATGAAATATAATCTTGAGATCGCGCCCATACAAATTCTATGGAGGACCACACACAGCGAATATAAATTAAAAAATATATTTGGTGCGATCAGTCAAGATTTATATTTCAAAAGATATATTTTATCTGCTGTGTGTGTGGTACGCTTCAGACACTATGCAATGAACTTTCTATTTATACAATGATGGTTTTCAACCAAGGAACGACCAAAATGGTCTAGGTTAATAATAAGCGTGAAATTAAGTTACTTGGAAGACATTCTAATCTAATACCAAAACATTAAAATTTTAGGTATGTAAATTCTATATATCGAAAGAAGAGTCATGATTGCTCTGATGTAGTATGTCCAAACACATGTGACGCATGCCCATTAGTGTGGGTCACTCTTGTATGGAGAAAAAAAAAAGTTTAGTTTTTATACGGGCACAGTGACAAAACGGTGCCAATTGATGAGTGTAAATAGATTATGAAGTTTCATTGCAATCGGAATTGATCTTCTGCCTCCGAAATCATGTTGGGTTTCAACAAATATGGTTAAAACAGGCCTAACAGCACGACATTTAAAGTTACACTAAATAATCATTATTCATTAAAAAAAAGTATAAAATCATTGGTAATTAAAGGTTTTTTAGAGAACACACAATTTTTACTTTAAATATTATGGAAAAGAATACTAGAATAATTATTAAAGTGAAGGGTTTAGTCTGTGGTGAAATCCTTTTTGCTGTCGAATTTCAGTATCGCTTTTCTCGAGTCTATCTGGGTTTTAAGAATCTTTTTGTCATTGTTTTATTGCATAAAATAGCTGATACTTCGGTCACAGCTTTAACTCCACCTTTTATTGCTTTTGTGTGACACAGAAGGTGAAATAAATCCAATTCCCCTTTACTTTTTTTGTAGAATTAATAATCGGAGAAATTTTAATAACAATAGCTTAGTGACACTTTTACACCAATTCAAAGACCGAAATAATGTTGATGCGTTAAGTTTGTCTTTAATAACTGAAACAGACGCAATTTTGATGCTGTTTTTGACTTTTCTTTCAAAATTTGAAACGCAACTAATTCACGAACGTGCGGCTGGGGATCAATCAACATTGCAAGCAAAATGTTTTCCGGGTGTGCGATAAAGCTGTTTTTTTTAATTACTGGATCGTTAATGGAAACGAGCTAATACATTTAGGAATAAATCTCGACACATGCAAGCTGAAATATCAAAGAAAACGTTACTTCCAAGCCGAGACTTTTCCACATTGTTTTTAGGTGTTTTTTGGTGAAAATAAAGAAGGTTTTTGCATTTTAAATGTTAAGTTTGTAATATTCCCTCATTTGTTTTGGTTCTACTGAGGGGTTAGAAGATTTTGAGCATATTTAAATCAGGTTTGCAACTAAAACGGCCTCTATTTCTTTATACGTTGGATTTTTTTTTCGTTTCTTTCTTAAATTTCAACTTGTGTCGGGTCCACTCATAAAACATCATTACATCTTCGTGATTTTGCAATATGCTGTCTTTAGAATCACGTAATAACCAAATAAGGGGCCCTTCCAACTATTTCGAGTGCATTTCATTTTTCTGATGTCGTAAAACCAATGACTGGCACCCATGCGTTTTACCTATAAATTGTGCTTCACTTGTCTCAACTTCCACCGCTCCCTGCCCCTCCCTTCTCCTTTGTACTTAAACTACACTAAACACTTATGTTTTTGTCATAACTGAAAACTATTACGCATGAAATCGGCTGTAAAATAACTTTAAAAAAAAATTGTGAAGTGACATCAAAAATCTACTTTTTTAAATAACTCTATGACAATCCGGAGGCAATAAACCTTAAAATAATGGGATGAAACTTTACATATCAATTAACAACACCATTTGGCACCTTTTTAATGCTGAGCGTTTTTAAAAATCAAGAAAAAACAAAAACGACCCTCCCTAATGCCCATCTTGCGAGGAGTTAGCATTACATGTGTCAGACTGTAAGCCATTGAATTTAAGATAATTCTAACTGTTTTCGTAACGATGTTTTCCTTCTTTGTTAAGAGCTTGTCGCATAAACTTAAAAAAAAAAACTTAATAAAGGTACAAGTTCGTAGCCGACTGCAGATTGCAGCAGCAGACAACGTGTCGTCCAGCGACAGTTTCGTCTACCATTCGATCCGGTGACGTGTCGGTAGCCACAGAAGGTATTTCATAGAAATAAATAGAAACCAGTAGTGTCGCCGACGATACTTCGTCTGCTGCTGCTGTCTGCATTCGGCTACGAACTCGGGATTCAAACTCACAGCTTTCAGATAAAAATTTGAGTGTATTTCTAGGCCAACACAGCTTTTCCTCCACTATCTTTCATAAGTTTATCAGCATCTTCAATTCTTTCACTATTTTTAACACCCTGAATAATGTCAGATATTTCTTGAAGCGTCTTATCTTTAGTTTCCGGTAAGTATTTGTACAATAAAATAATAATACTAGTGCTACATATTCCGAAAAACAGAAACGTCCCATGCATTCCAAAACTTTTGAATATATACGGAGCTGTTTTTAAAAATATCCCTTGCTCAAATTTTCCAATTAAACCTATTAGACAGAAAGCTAAGTTCCTTGATCTGATAGGAATTAATTCCCCATATACTGATGTGCACATAATCAATGGTCCACAACTTACAGCTATTGAGAAAATCATCAATAAACATATAGATACATATTGATTTTCTTCGATAACAAATAAATGAATCAAATAAAGATACAAGGATATGGCAAATAAAAACATCGCTCCAAGAGATGAACCTCCAAGAAGCAAAGTCCTTCTTTTCAAAAATTTTGATAAAATAGAGCCCACATACATACTTAGAACTGTGATACCATCCAATATCAACATCCCTGTGTATGCAGTAGATTCATTGGCTGTTATCTTCTTTATAATATCGATGGCGTACACTGTAATAACTAGCTTACCTGAAAATATACCAAGTGAACCTGTCAATATTGATATCAGTAATGGTTTGTAAAATTCTCTTGAAGTCACTATTGTAAAAGTATCTCTGATTGACTCTTTTCGAGTTTGACTCTTCTCATATTCTCTTTGTGTGTTTATCAATGCCATCAATTCTTTTTCTGATTCCTCATCACATCCTTTCAGCCAGCGGTGGCTGGCTGCGGCTTTTTTATATCGTCCTTTGCTCGCCAACCAATATGGTGATTCTGGCCATATCAGTACTGTCGTAGTCATATAAGCCGCACACAAAATGCTAACCAATCCAATTTTCTTCCAATGACAGAATGTACCAATAGCATTGGATGCCCAAATTCCCCAGCCGAAAGTAGCACTTTTTAGAGTCATAAACAATCCTCTGTATTTCGGTGAAGCAAACTCCGTTAAAATTGCTACAGATGTGACAATTTGAGCAGCAAAGAATATCCCTTGCATTATTTCACTGATGAGGATTTGGAGAATGCTATTGCTGGAGTAAAAGATGACGAGAGCTATGAAGGTGTCGACGCTGGCGATCAGGAAGCAAATCTTCCTTCCAATGATTTGACTGAGGACGGAGAGCAAGACGACACAGGGGATTGCACTGAAGCTCAAGACCGATGCTGAAAGTAAAAAACTGTGATTAAATAATAATTCATCGAAATGAAGTCTCCCTGAACTAAATGAGCTTGTAATAGATAACATAAACCAACATAAAACACAAACCACTGTAAAATCATAATCTCATGCTGTTGACAGTTTAGCAACATTCAGATTGTCAGTAAGAAGAATCAACTAACCTGGAACTGGACAACGATCCAGAATTTTAAAGGGTATCAATTTGACTTTCAGGTTTCAGTTCATTAGAAAATAGGCAGGTAGGTACTATACTTTTTAAAATCTTATAATTACTTTATTTACTAACATTTTAACAAAGACTTTAATTTTATTAATGGAAAAGCAGTCCAGCATGTCTGCAGAGTGTCTTAGATTATGTTGACCACGTGAACAAGAAGAGCAAAGCTATTATATCACGACTAATTCTAAAATGGTAATTATTTCACCGTTTTAAGGCTATATTGGTAAATGTTTGGTATCGTTGTACTTACATAGCCAAGAAGCCATCTCAACACTGATAGCTGCCGTTGAGTTGTTTTCTCTCCTAATTTGAGGGATAAAGACCGTTGGTGCGCCGATGATCATGCCGTACACAAAGTACGACGTCCAAACTCCTGAGCAAATGAGGAGCTGTAACAGATAAGATGATGATGATAATGGGAGCTGAACATTTTTTTCAGATGTCCTACAACCTTAATTTCACTCAGATGTTTCTTTACGTGAAAACGTATAGTAATGTTATGTTGTTTTTTTTTTTCATATGAAATAGTTTGTGAAAGTAAAATGAAACAGTTTACCTAAACTAAATAGAAGGGATTGTGTTATTTTTTTTATTTACGTCCTAAATACTTGATGTTAATGACCTCAAATGCTTGCAAATACAACTGAAAAACCTCTGTCACTGTTTCACTGTTCACTGTGTGTGTGATGATGTCCGCATCTCCGTAAAGGTCGATTCACACTATCAGTGAAGCCACAGTTACGACACAGTGTCAGCTCAGTTCAGTATCAGTGCTACAGTGTTGCGTCAGTGATTTAATTCACACATGTCAGTACTCAGTTCACGGAGCTTTCGTGATTGCCGGTGTCATCACTGACACGGAGAGCACCTGTGTCGTCACTGACACTGAAAAGTTTGAATGCTGTAATAGAGAATGTATATTTTGCACTCACCCTGATTACTACGCGACCGGTCGAAAAATAGTCTTAAAAATCGTATTACGGTCGCAAAATGCACCATGGCCAAAGTGCATTTTGCGATAGGCGAGCAATAGACGTGCGATTAGCTTTCTAAATACGATTTTGAGTGATATTTTTCGACCGGTTACGTAGTGATCGTTGTCGCATTGCTGTTGCAACTCTTACGTAATCAGGGGGCCTTAGTGTGCCGGTACTGTGTCGGAACTGTGACTGTACTGATATGTGTGAATCCACCTTAAACGAGGTCTTAGATCTTGCTAAACTGACAAATTATTATAATAATAATAATGGGATAAGTTTTATACATAAATTTTTAAATTTGTAAATTATTTGCCCTATTTGTTTAAACGAATTTTGTCCTATGTGTGTATGTAACAATGTATTTATGAAATAAATAAATACATACTTGTCTCAAAAACGGCTTCCAATCACTTCTACATTTAATGTTCGTATAACAGTCATTAACACTAACTGCTTCATATCGTCTATTCGTATCCATTTTGCTAATTACACTTTGATTTATTAACAAAAATGTTTGGTTTTCAAAACATCCTCAGTTTTGTTTAATATTATTTTAATATGTTTAAATTAAACACGTCCCTTCACACAGCTATACGTTTAAACAACTGATTTATAAACAACTGATTGATTAATTAACATGCAGCCAACAGGTATTATTAATGATTTTATCTTGACTCTTATTTTCTTATGGTATACGACTATTATACTTATTCGTCATTCGTTAAAACTGTTTTGAACATTCAGCAATCGTCAGTGCTTTCTGTGTGCTCAGCAATGTTTTCTGTAGGTAAGAAGCGGGTTAATGTAGGTAATATTTCTCAATCTTTTTTATTGCAATTTCGTGTATGATTTTCTGAGAATACGCGTCAATCTGATAATTTAACGCTATTATTGTATTACTAGTGGACGCCCGTGGCTTCGCCCGCGTGAACCATACATTTTTCGGGGATAAAAAGCCTGTTTATTCCAGAACCTAATCTATCTACATTCCAAATTTCATTATAGTGATACGTGGTAAGTACATTTACACACACACACACATACACAAAGACTTTCACTTTTATAATATTATTAGGATGAGAATCGAACCCACGACCAAAGGCTAGAGTCTGCCAGTGTTCGTGGTAGACATTAGCATATTCGCAATAATTTATACAATAGGCATTTATTTACAGAAACTAAACTACTACAATTTACATAACTTTATTAAATACATTAAGAACCAGTTTAGCTATTATAAGGACAGTTGTAAATGATCTTTATGTACATAGCTCAAATGATGCAAGCCACTGCCAGTCGGAGGCGTGCCCAAGACACTGGACACTGGGCAGCATTACCACGCTGGATGGCCATGCTGATCCGTTGAGCCAAATAAGTGCCAGATCTCGGCGCCCTGGGGCCCTAGCCATATTACACGATCTATCGTTGCTGTAGAACGATCTATCGTCGCTGTAGAATAGAAAACTTCAAAATATATAGGAATTGACGTTCTGACCACGTGACTCATCTACTTGAAACGTCAAATCCTATACATTTTGAAGTGTTTTATTCTACAGCGACGATAGATAGTGTAATATGGCTAGGGGGGCAGATTACGTAAGACTTGCAATAGCAAAGCGACAGCAATCACTACGCGACCGGTCGAAGATATCACAAAAAATCGTATAACGGTTGCAAAATGCACTATAGCCTAAGTGCATTTTGCGACATGCGAGCAACGATACGATTGGCTTTCGTAAAACAATTTTTAGTGATATTTTTCGACTGGTCGCGTAGTGATTGCTGTCGCATTGCTATTGCAAGACTTTCGAAATCAGGGCGCGGAGCACGCGTTGCTTTGACCACCATGAAATAATTTTGAGAGCGCTATTTTGAATAATCCAACGTGTATTTCATCCCATGTCATGGTGCTTTTTGCCTTCTCGCAAGCACTTCCTCCACTCAGGTCTATCGGCAGAGAGCTCTTCCCAACCTCGGTAATGAATATTAAAAGATGACATGTCTCTCTTTACGCAACCTTTGAAGCTTTGGTTTGGTGTGCCTCGTTAGCAGATAAAAGAGCTAAGAGGCATGCCAGCATAGCGAACCCAAGCGCGTTTATATGCAATAATTGTGGGCGTACTGTCCGCTCTCAAATCGGCTTATATAGCCACAAAAAGAAGTGCTTAGCACAAACAGGCACTGTTTAAACCGTCTGAAATAGACGCAAAGGCCGATGATGATTTCATCCCATGTAGATTCCTGACACAGGCAATAAGTGCATTTGCGCAGGTACGATACAGGACGAAGGTCGGGGTCAGTGGGACTCGGAAACCGGGTCAGCGTAGTCAGGGCTGCTTCATGCTTTATCAATACAGCTAGACCGCTCTATCAATATAACTAGAAGCAGCTAGAACAGGCTCACGACTATATCCGCACGTCCGTAAAAGAAAAAATTGTATTGCACCACAATTTATTTAGTCTATCGTAATAAAAATGTAAGTAATGCTGTTTGTTGGTAAGCTCCTCTTGAAAATGACTTTGTCTGGTTATCAGCAAATATATATATATATATGTATATAATAATATACTTAATAAAAGTTTTTTAGTGTGAATTCGAAAGATCGGACAACGAATGTTGTGACATCTAGTTTCAAATAATTTAATGACAATAAGTAACATTTATTGCGACTTGTGTTGAACGAGACGCCTAACGTATGATATTACTTTACGATAGAATAAGTTTCGTCGTAAGTGAAATGTAAATTTCTTTGAGAAATAAATGATCTCTAACCATGAAGATCTGGGTGGTCTGCAACCATTTAGATCTTCAAAAATTACATTATTATACGACTGGGATTTTATTATTATTTATTGATTATTATTACCTATTTATTTAAAGTCGAGGATCTTTAATACGACTATAATAATTATAGTCGTATTATTAAGTCGTATAATAATTAAGTCGTATACAAATAAACAAACAAATAAACACACTTTCACATTTATAATATGGGATTATATTTTTTGATAATTATTATCAAAAAATATAATCCCATATTATAAATGTGAAAGTGTGTTTATTTGTCCTGCTTTCACGTCAAAACAGAGCGACGGATTGACGTGATTTTTTGTGTGGAGATAGTTGGAGGGCCAGAGAGTAACATGGGCTTTTTATCACGCGAGCGAAGCCGCGGACAGTAGCTAGCAAGTAATAGTTTCAATTATGACCAGTGATCGGAATTTGGGCTTAAATACCTAAAGTTCAAAGAACAGAGGCAAAAAAGGGGAGACTTCCTTACTACAAGAATTTTATTCTTGTGGTAAGTAAGAATTTTATTGAAAGTTGGCACAATTTTCACAGTGAGTAAGTACATTTAAAATTAATGTTAATAATATTGTGAACTAATTTAAATAATTTTTCTATTTGACCGACGGAAAAAAGTTTTTTATCCTTATAACTTACATTTTAGTTTTTGTTATTAACTCAGGTAAAAAATTGATTCACCTTAATGTTAGATGTTCTTTATTAATGTCCCGGAAACGGAAATAATTGGGTCGAAAAATATTTAGTCCTAAGGCGTCTCCATTTGTCTCTGTTATTTTTCGAACTTTAGGTATTTTAGCCCGCCTCATTCCGATCACTGATTATGACTCAAAGATTGAAGACGAGAGTTTGAACTCTCGTCTGTGCAAACTTTATTGTCTATTCAAAACAGTTTTAAACGATGAGTTTAAAAAAAAACTTTTCCACTATGTACAGAAAAACATGTAAATAATTTAGATATGTAAATTTTTTATGGGTGAGGAATTTGTATTTTATGATAAGTTTATTAATTTATACTCAAGAATACGATAAGTCTTGATAAATTTATTATCATACTAGCTGGCGGTTCGCGCCACTGAGACCAGAAGCAGGTTTATTGTCTAACTTGTCTCAAACCTCAAATTGGTCTCAAACTGTCAAAACGATCGCGTAGGTATAAATATTGCTGGACATTTCACACAGCGCCATCTAGCCCTAAACTAAGCAAAGCTTGTACTATGAGAACCAGATAACTGATAGAATACTTACCTATATACTTATTTTTGTAAATACATACATATAATACTTTATAACACCCAGACACAGAACAAACATTTATGTTCTTCACACAAATGTTTTGTCCTGGGTGGGAATTGAACCAACGATCTATAGTGCAGAAGGCAGAGCTACTACCAACTGAGCTAAGAGGCCAGTATCTTTGGTCACGTTCGGTCTCGTTGAGATGAGAGTGACAGAGAAATAGAAATAGAAAATGTTTATTTTCGTCACAAACAAGTACAGAGCTACTTACGTGGTCACTGAACTGTCATATTCGACAGTTTGAGATCGATTATGGTCGCTATCAAAGATAGACAGGAGCAAAGACATAGACAGGAGACCAAGATCGGTACTTGTCATTTAAACTGGCGGCTTCTATGTCCTGTCTCGGTCGCACTCTCTGGTCTCGGTCTCTGGTCTCAATCTCCGGCGCAAACCGCCAGCTTGATAAAACTTGTTATAATTTACTATTATCATAGACCAATAAAATATTTTATTCGTCTATGTAAATATTTTATTTTATGTATTAAGCCCATCACACACACAGCAGATAATATAACTTATGAAATGTAAATCTTGAGATCACGCCCATACAAATTCTATGGAGGACCACACACAGCGAATATAAATTACAAAATATATTTGGTGCGATCTGTCAAGATTTATATTTCAAAACATTATATTATCTGCTGTGTGTGTGGTGCGCTTTATGTTCGAATGGCTCCATACTGGATTAATTAGATTAAGACTATTTATGTGGATCACCGAAAAAAAAGCTAGGCCCCATACCGTGTTTGATGCCCTGATTTTTAATTTCACGGTGTTGGTCACGAAAGAACAGAAATAGAATTACCTGGCTCTTAAAGACAACGAGTTTCAACGAGGTCCTACTGAATAAACTATTTTTGAGTTGAATTGAACTAATAAGACCGACCCATATTTGCAAAGTTATTGGAAATTATCTGTATTTTTCCCTCGACCGCGTAGAACTGACTCTGACTACTTCCCTAGACATCTTCAAAAGGTCTTGATTGTATAAATATCAGCAGCTGTAGTTTTTAGGAACAACAGTGCAACAGAAACCTAGATAAATACTGCCTTAATCGAAATAATAACATAAACGGATCAAAATATGGTCAAAATTTAAGTGATTTTGGTAAGTATTACGTTTGTTACAAGATCTTTACCTCGCCTTGGGGATTCAGTCGCAAACAGTGTGGTTAAAACATCATTAGTCGCAAACATAGCGTTTATAATGATGATTTAATTAAATTTTTGGAGGCATCGTTTTCATATTATTGGTACCTACTTATCTTGCCCACACACTTGTGTATCTCTAAGTGTAGTCATCAAACTTAAAGAGCCACAAAATAAATTCGTGTGTCGTGCTTAGACAAAGTTACAGCGTAAACAGACGGGGTCGACGACCGATAACATAAACAATGGAGAAACTTCCAAAATTGTCTTTGTAACTTAGATTTCTATTATACTTTCTGATTGATATTGGGCCACGTCTTGAGACTTGTTGTGCTTCTTTCAGCTTAGCGAATCCCGTGCAATGATTGCATTGGTCGTTTAGAAAAACTGATTAAGTACCTATGTTTGACGACCTGTTATGACGACCTTTGTGGCGCAGTAGGAAAGGGCTTGCCTGAAATATAATAATACAAATTCTAAGAAGCACTCGTGGCGTAGCTTGCGTGACCGCAAGTGGTTTTGCGAACTGAGCGCTTCCATGCTTCTGAGGGCACGTTAAATTGTCGGTCCCGTCTTTTAAGTCGTTAAGCCACGACGTATGCCTTTAGACGGTCTAAAAACTCTGTCACCAGAGTTGGCCACTTGCTTATACGAACTTTTTTAATTCTAAGAACATTGTAATTAAAAAAATTGGATACTGCAAGCGTATTTCCCGCACCAAGTTCAAACCTATTTGGATAAAAGCATCTGTAACATCTGCCCAAACAAATGCTACAAAACCAATAGTTGTGAACTACATTGCGAATGAACCTTTACACAAAGAGCCGAGTTGGCCGAATGGAATAGTGCCTCCACTTTCGATCTGAAGGTTATCCTGGACGTGCATCAATGGAATTTTTCGTTTCCAAAATATATGCGCATTAACACGAGCTCTAAACGGTGATAGAAAACATCATCATTCTCCTGCACTTATCCCATACTAAGTGGGGTCGTAACAATATTTTCCTCTTCCACTCACCTCTATCATTCGTCAACTCAGAATCCACTCCTCTCACATTGTTATCCTCTTTCACACAATCCAACCACTTCTTCTTCGGCCTTTCTCTACTTGCGTACCCAGTCACACTCATAATCATCACTCTCTTGGTGATATGGTTCTCATCCCCCCTTATAACATGTCCATATCAAGCTAACCTAGCATTTTGATATAAACGGTGATAGAAAACATTGTGAGGAAACCAGTTAGCTTTCTAATAGCGTAGATGGGCTTGCAACCTCACGTATGTAACCTACTTTCCGCAAAATGTAGGTATGTACCAAATAGTTTGGAACCCTCCTGATCAGAAGGTCTAAGTAGCTAAACGTCCAACAGTGCGAAACGTCTAATTAGCAGTAAGTCTAATTAGCAAAATGTCATTTGGACATACTTCTGACTATCATCATAATCTTCCTGCCCTTTTCCCACTTACGTGGGGTCGGCACAACATGTATTCTTCTTCCATTTCCCTCTATCAGCCGTCATCTCAGCATTCACTTCTTTCTTAATCATGTTAACTTTCACACAATCCATCCATCTTTTCTTTGGTCTACCTCTTCTCATATATCCATATATACTACTCATAATACTTCTGACTACCCCTTAAACATTTTCTTTAATGCTGCAAGAATGTCTACCGCGCCTAAGGGATACAATAAAGATATAAGAGCTACGCATTACTGCAAGGTCAGCTTGCACTAGAGCAGAGACCTTGAACTGACGATTTTAGGTCAGGATCGGGTCGCATTCCCGGGCCAAGCCAGCGCCAATCAAATTTCAACTCCCCTCCGTTGCAGTAAGGTCGTATTGCTGGAATGCTCTACCCAGAATTTATTATGATTTTAAATGTAATGGAGTTATGAAAAGCTCGAAAATTGGTTTTCGATGTTATTTGGTATTGTTTTAAAATAAAAACTGGAGTCTGAACTGGAAAAATTGATTTTAATATCGCATGTATTTTCATTTATTGCCCGTGGTCCGATCACGGAGTTCTACTGGTCGATCCATGGGCAAATGGTAGGTATTTAGCCCAACTTGTGTCAAACAATTTGAACACAAAGCGATTCTAGGGAAATAAATCAGATGTATTCCGATCAAATTAGACACAGGATTAGTACAGGATGTTGCAGATGAAAAATTTACGCTTCAAGAAATTAGGAGGACATAAAAAATCAAAAAGACAAAACTTAAAGAGAAGTATTTTGAAAGCCCGCCTTCAAATAAGCAATCTATCTCGCAAACACCACATGGTTGTGCCACCTCAGTCGCGCCACCAACAAAAGGTATTACAGCTGTATGGAGGGTATCTCACCTGCTGTTTTAGTGGACAGCGAGTACATTTTGTTATGGACTTTTGGTGGGGCAACCATGGTGTCCTAATAAGATAGGGCCCTAAGCTTTACACTTAGCAATAAAGTCTGTCAAAATATCCACAAAATCCGCAATGACCAAAAAGTCCACAAAATCCACGATGGCCATCCGAAAAGTCCGTCAAAACATCGCGGTGAGTTTGACCTAGTTTCAGTAGTTCACGGGCGTTGCACGTGACACGATCGATGTCATCTGGATGCGTGTGGATGGTTCAAGGTCGGCCGAAGGCTAGGCTGGTCAGCCGAAATCTGAGGATCCAATACTTTGATGTTTCCAAAGAACAAACAAAGAAGAAAGAAAAGTTCATCGCGAAAGAAGAGTAGATTCACCAAGCTCTTAAGACATTTTCAATGTGATCATAGTGGTCCTACTGAATAAATTAAAATTAAAAAATAGATTCTTAAATTCTTTATTGTACACAAAACAATAACATAATACAAACAAAATTAAATTAGAGGTAATGTACAAAGGCGAGCTTAAAAGAGTTTTCTTACAGCAAACCTAGGTAGAGAGATGTATTCCCGTTGTCCCCGGTGAGCTTGTCGAGATTCACATTTAATCAGCAAAAATATTAGACAATCGTCTTTTTTAAACTTTCGCGATCACTATTCATATTGAAAAGTTTTTTAGACACGGGATTTTATCGCGTGATTTCTGTGCGTGAGTCTGCCCGCGACCACGGCTATTGCAACATAGCCGAAACGTCGGGAAAAATAAGGTAAATCACGCGATAAAATCCCGTGTCTAAAAAACTTTTCAATATATTAGACAATCATTTAAATAAGCCCATTTGCAACCACCAGTTGTAGACGCCATTCTTTTAGGTTATTTTCGAGTTAAAAATCAGAGAGAACCAAGAGAGAACATCTTGGGCACGGGCATACGTAGCATTATTATTATGTTCTGTGGCATAGGGATGTTTTAGAACCACCGAAATCAGAGCTTCCCTCGTTCCCGATTAAAACGTGGCCAGTAGGCCTCTTAAATAGGCCTCCTGGTGGCCTATAAGGTACTAGTGTTGGCCGCTAACTCGTCCAACTTTCATGCAATACCGATGCGACCGGCTGCACCTGTCCTTGAACTGAAAACTGGGTTAAACTATCGCATGATCATAATTTAGTAAACATTTGGTTTCCAACAAAATAATATAAAACTTTTGAACTTTCAGTCATTTTACTTTAAATAATAGAAACATTAATAGAAACAGTTTATGTTATATAAACTGTTTCTATTAATGTTTTTTATAGTTATTTTATTAAAAATAACATAATTTTGCAAAGGTTCATGAGTTTATGTAATTTCCATGTTCCATGGAACAAAAAACTGACGCTTTTTTTTGGTACTGTAATTATGTAAAATTTTGAGTAAAAAACTCTGTGTTAAACAAAAAGAATAATTAAATTTAAAACAACTACTACAACGCTAATTACAATTTTAAGTTTTGAGTACCTACAAACATTTTTCTTCTGACAATTTTTTTTAAAATACAAACAAGCAAATAAAGATAAAATAAAACAATGAACGTGGCAATAAAAAGTGGTGCCTGAAAATCTCAACCAGATTTCCCACGTCAAAGTCAAAGTTTATTTACCTACTGCAAGAAATACGTCTATTATAAATGAATTTATTTAAACTACACAATAAAATCTTCAAGAATGTAGTTTGTCCGAACATTGTGGTTCGGAGAGTGCGTCCTTGGCCGGCTGTGTTGTCAATCCGCCGATTTATAGCGCTGCCTGAACAAGTCTTTGGTTCAGCAGTTATTTATCTATTTCACTATCCTATCCCAACTATTAAAAAGTTTGTGAGTATGTTTGTTTTAATCTTCAGCTTCAACAACTGGACGGATTTGAATCAATTGGAAATGAAAAGTCTTATTAAAGTTTTCAATTCCGGCGGAACCCGCAATGATACAAGCGATCCTCCTCCTTACCTTTACCATATTCGTAGGGTGGAAAATCTTGATAAGCTCATTTATCGATTAAAGCATCGATTAGTTTTCTTCTCCAATGAAATAATACCTAAGTGTGGTTTAAAACTATAAAAAATATACGATTTGAATCAAACTTGGAGTAGGTCGTGGCTTGCAATGGAACCTCATCAGCGATGCCGTGAGCAGAAACTATCCTATGGGAAGTTACTTGTATTATGATGCTTACACTACTTACACCAATGTTTCATAATTTATGCACATTTGCTCTAAGCTATGCTATGAGATTTAGTAAAATGATGAGATGATGAATTAGTGCCCAAGTACTCGGCGATGGAAAACTGTAACGCCGCTACTACACGCTGGCGCAGGCTTGCCGAGTGAACGCCAATGCCAACGTGTGGACGGCACCTCTCACCTTGCCTTGCCATCGCTGACCAACTTGGCCGAGTGAATACAAGTGCTAATTTGCATTGGTATGCACAGACTCGCCAAACGTCTGGATGGTAGCACTCGCTCGCGCTGGCTTAGGCTCGTCCAACTCGTCCAACATGTATTGTATAGGCGGCATGTTGGTAACATGCAAAAATAGGCATGTGACAAATTGCTATGCCTCTATAGGTGGAATCAGACGGTTCATTCAAGTGAAAGATCGCTCGAATACCTAAATGCTGGGGTTTTCTATGACACTTTTCTTTCATTTTATGTTTAGATGTGTCCCTTTGAGTGAAATATAAAAAATGAACAAAAAATGAACCGTCTGATTCCATCTTTACCACAAATCTTAAAAGGATTTTGTACTCCTAATGATCTACATTCATTTGTAAAGAAACGTAGGTATGCAGAAATGAACCTTTTGGCCTCATGGATTGTTCTTCAGCTTTCAATTGTATTGCAGTCTGAAGAGAGTAGCCTAATAGAATACACACCTTCCTAAAGGAGTTCTATGAAATATTCATATGCATAAAACTTGCGTCTTTCATTGGTCTAAAACCCAATATATTTGTTCTTCTTCATTCAACCTCATACATTTTACGTATAAAGTTAAGGTAAAGTAAAGGCTAGGTTAACTGAACTAGGTATTCTCTGATGCCTAGGTACATCCTAGCGATCATGAACCCACGTGTATTTGGGTCACTGGTGCAAGGTCTTTAGGCATCGAATTGTTTTATTTGTCGAGGATAACAGTGCAATCGATCTAGACCTGACCTACCTCAATTTTGTTATAAAAGTCTGCATGAGAAATAAGTACCTATAGTTTTTAGATTATAGTTTTTTAGACTTAGCTTTTGTCTGACATTTTCGATTGTTTGTTTAGCAACAAATACAAAAACTTCTAAATTAAAAAAATCAGTAGGACCACTTTGAAACGTTTTAAGAGCTAGGTGATTCTACTCCTGTTATTTCGCGACCAACACCGTGAAGAATCAGGGCAACAACACGATATGGGACCTAGCTTTCTTTTTTGTGCAACATTAGCGGCCTTTACACGTAGAGATCGGACCGCGGGAAATAGCACGCGCCATTCCAACCTTCGCTAAAAACCTTACGTGTAGATGCGCGACGCTGACAGTTCGATCTGGCAAAGTTTTCAGCACAGTTTTTGTGACAGTTTTTTGCACGCATAACCGTTCATAATCGTACCACGTGCCAGTCTAAACTGTGACAATAATTAGCACGACAGTTTTATAATTAAATAAAATGCGGTTAAATAAAATCTGTACATCTGTAAATCTGTACAGATTTATCCGCGGTTCGGAACGCAGTCCAGATGCGCGGTTAAAACTCTACCGTGTAAAGGCTGCTATTATGCACTGTCACGAAGTGTCCTTTACGGAATTTGTCCCATTGGTCCATTTTCGTAACTGTTTTTCATAACTAATTACGAATATGGATTTTTTTTTACTGTCTGTCCAAGTCCAAACGTCCTCTCTTTTTTATGTAATTTCTTTTCAATGACATGTGAGTGACAAGAATAGAAACTTTTACAGGTTGCTATAAGTAGATACAACTACTGTTAATCAGATACATTTTATGTTTCAGATCCCGTTAGTGCTAAAGGAAACGAACTAACTACTGGCTTTCAGGGTTGTTAGAAAAAAAAATTACCTACCTACTTTACAAATGTACCTAGGTACCTACAGGTTTTATTTATCAAATAAAATCCAAAGCTCTCAGTAAAAACAAATTATTCATCTTATAACAAAACTTGGGAAATATATTCAAGCGCCTGCTTGTTTCTGTGGGGCAATGCCTCTCGCTGTTTGCAGATCATTTTGTAAATTACCATAACCACACTCATTTGCTGGAGTATAATGCGGGCACACTTCACGAAACGTTCAGTGAAATGGAACTCATGAAAGTTGTTCAATCTGAAAAACATTGTTTAATTCAGCGCTTGTAGGAGGTAGGTATTATAACATTAGAACCACTTAGAACTTCAATAATATTGACAGTATTATTGGAACGCTCATGGACTCTTTGATTCCTGTTTGTCCCCTCCCGTGGACGGTGGACGGGTTCGTGGTCTTAATTAGTCGTAATTGATAATTAGTTGAAATCAAGCGATATCCTACCCTTCGGGCCCATCATCCCCCGGCCATACCCCTTGGGGTATTATTTATTATTATTTTTATTATATTAGCCTATATTTCCCCACTGCAGGGCAAAGGCCTCCCTCCCCTCTTTCCTGATTTTTCTGTCCTTGGCAGCATTGGTCCAATCTGGATCATGCGCATCTAGTTCGTCTAGGTAGGGTTTACGTTAAATTGGGGTAGGGTGGGACTAAACCACACCACCAATACCACCATAGATAAAATATTCAATACGATGACCATTTAGATGGGTGAGCTATAGCAACAAAAGCGCTTCCTTGCTGTCTGATGAAAAAGTAATTCTTAGAGCGTTTTCACATTATCCGATCCGATATCCGTATCGGACGCCGACACGATATCGGGGCAAGTAAAATGTATGAAATATGTACCTGCCTTTCACATTGTCCGACCCGATATCGGATATCGGAGCGGACATCTTTCATACATTTTACTTGCCCCGATATTGTGTCGGCGTCCGATACCGATATCGGATCGGATAATGTGAAAACGCTCTTAGGCATTTGATTTTAATTAATGAAGTATTCTCTAAATATTGATTGAAATCACTACTAGATGCGCCTCTAGCTTTGAGCAATATTTTCAACGTAAAAGAGTAACCTAACACCAATTGTTGACGTGTGAGAAAAACAGAATGATTACCTACCTACACAGTTTGTTGACAGTCACATACGGGAGACCAATGTCACGGATTTTTGGCAGTATGGCGTATCTCAAAATATTTTATACATCGATGGTTCTAGACGTCTTTGAAAGGTAGATAAAGTTGGTAGGTACTAACTATTTAAAAACTTAAATCGCCCCTTTGCTTTTAAAATTATGTTAAAATTGACACACCCTGTAAACAATTGCCATCCTTTTTTATAAGTTAGTGTTAGATAGAGACAAGGCAAACTTTGAGCCTTATTTAACGAGTGTTCAAGTTTATAAGTAAGACCCTTAATCGGTTAGTAAATCGCAAGAACTTCCGAGCAAAATAACTAGTTGAACAAAGTTGAGTTTATCGACACGCAGAATACACTTTTTTCCGTTTTTTCAGGAATAAATTGCAGTTCGATGACCTGACATGTCTGAAGTCCATCCCACGATTGAACCTTGATTGATGGACTTCCGTTACGAACATTGATGTGCGAAAGAATAACCTTTGTCGAAACCATTTTTAGAAATGGAAACTACGAGTAATTGAACGGCGAAAGTTTGAAAAAACTAAAATATTAAATCCGAGATGACTAAGGATATCTGAAATTCCTGAAGATCTTAGGGTGCTACCACACCAATCGATCGATCGTCGATCGACGGCATCGATCAACGTCGATCGAAGTTGATCGACGATTTTTGTTTGATTTTTACGTCGACTAATCCATTCTACCACCGACCAATCGATGCCGTCGATCAACGATCGATCGATTAGTGTGGTAACACCCTAAAATCTTCAGGAATTTGAGATATCCTTGGATAATCTCTTACGGGATATTTCTAATATGTACTAGCGGCGCCCTCGCGGTGTTGTATGGTGATGATGATGGGCACTGCTAGGTCTATCTAGCTATAAAAAGCAAAAAAAAAACTTTTTTTTTACCATCCGGTCATTAACCTCACATAAAAGAACAAGTAAGTACCACATTTGCCTGTAAAATGATCCTGGAAACAAACACCTGAACAAATACTCAATGGTCTCTCGCGAGTGCTTGATGTCGTTGGAATTCGGATTTCCATCGCGATTCTAAACTAAGATCTTTTTTCTTCTAAACTAAGATCTTTAATTCTAGACTAAGTGTTGCTAGATTTTGCTTTGAACTAAATACCAAAATTGATTTTTACTTCATGAATTATATCTGCATTGGTATCTTTATAGTTTAATACACACTTATTTGAAAAGGGCCTATTGAAACCAATCATTGGTGTTTTTGTTTAATACCTAATATTTATTTTATAGAGGATATTTATGTATTTTATATAATAGGCCTTTGCCCAGCAGTGGGATTAGGTAGCATTAAATAATTAGATGCAAATTTCTGCATCAGCTGTGCGATTCAGACTTTCTCGGAATGTATTCCGAATACGGAAAGTGACGAATCTTCGCTGAAAAAAAAAACTTTCCAAAGAAAATCATTGAATCGGATGCATTGTCGGAGCTCAATCGGACTGCTGGCCTAGATTATTACTACTTGTAACCTACGTTTAAGGGAGTGTACACATTGCGTTTTTCGCAGCGCGTTTGTATCGATACAAATGCGATTCGAACGCGATGCGAACGCGCAGCCCTCCGCGCAGCCCCTCCCGGTTCGCTTTTGTATGGAAAAAAACGCGTTGCGAACGCGTGTTTGTATCGATACAAATACGCAGCTCAAAAACGCGCTGCAGAAAACGCAATGTGTACACTCCCTTATAAAATTTATGGTAGATAAATAATACCCAGTCGGGATTCGAATCTACCTTCAGCTTAGATACACAATGGGATCAGGATTGTTGTATGGAAACAATGATTTCTATTTTTCAATTTATTTATTTTTCAAATTACGTACAACGCTTGTGACCATACATATTCGAATACACAAAACATTTGGTACTGATAGTTAACTTTAAAAAGTTGTAAGTATCGTTATAATTCCACTAAGATCTTAAACTTCCATAAAAAATTGTGTATGAGAATTCTGTTCGTTTAATGTTATTTTGAAGTGGCAACAATAAAGCGCATTTTAGACTACGCTATAATATTATAGCATATAGCATATAGCTCATAGCGCAACAATATCGCGCACCATACAATTATTATGGACACGTTCAATGTACTGTACGAAGTATGTATGACTTGCTATAAAAATGTATGGTACGCGATATTTTTTTTTAATATTTTTGTGATAATGAGCTATATGCTATGTGCTAAATAATTATTATAGCGTAGTCTGAAATGCGCTTCGAAACAACTATTTTAGCTATTCTCACACAAAGTTCTTATTGCTAGATTATTGTTATAAAAACCGTGAAAATGTGTTGTAAAACTAAAATATTTTTTTAGGCTAGATTCACACGAAGCTCACGCTTAGCGGCGCACTGATTGTTGGTTCACCTTGAGCCATCAAACGAATATAAATCGGAGCTGGTGATTGATTGATTGCTACGTTAGGAAACTACTTCAAATCAGTCACTGACTGAATGAACCAGTGTAGTTTTAGCTGCAAACTGCATAATATAGTTAAGTGTAATAAAAAGCCTTTATCATTTTTTTAATGATAAAGCAATAAAGCAAATTTTCACTAACTTATAATTAGTGCGTCGCTAATTTAGTCTAATGTGAAAGAAGCCTTAAATTAGGAATTTCTAAAACAATGAAGCGGTTGGTCTAACTAAAGTTACATACTTTTGCAATTAAAATGTGGTAGTTCGTTAGAAAAAACTACATTGTCTATGATTTTCATTCATAAACATTTTGTCACTAATTCCTAGATACAAAACAGTACCTACAGCAAAACACAACCTGCATTTTCTAAGTTAAAAATGTAGTTTTCTTTTTGTTTAGTCAACCGCAGAAGTTAATGAACATTTCTAGTATTTAAATATATACCTTGCAGAATTATAGTAATAATTTTTGGACAGCATCTTAAACAGTTACTTAGTGGCTATGCTTTTCGCATGTGTTTTGAAATGAAAAAAAAAAAATATTTAGTAGGTACTTAATGAAAAAATATATAGGTACTTAATTATGTTTTTTTGAACAATGATTTCGCATTAAAATTTGTCATTGACTATTATAAGATACTCCAAAATGAATAATTTATAACTGTTCACAAATCACGACTCGCCTAGAGCATAATGTAAAAAACGGGCCTATAGGAATCAGGCAAATATTCACCAACACTGATTTTATTTTCAAAAATAGAATAGGAACTGTACCTAATAGGGGTGATTATTTAGGGCCGATTTGACGAAATAAAATTGTATTTTACATCAGTGTCAACACACGTTTGCACCTCGACTTGTGAACCGAGCATAGACGAATACGAGCGCTTCATGACAAATAACGTTTCTTGGTTTTATAGACGCGCCGACTTTTCGACACGGGCGTTGTTGTAACGGGTGCGTCGTGTGTTGACCGCTTTAGAATTTCAAGTATATTAATGTACCTAATGTTAAAATTCTAAAATTGTACTATATTTAAATAATATTTAATTGGTATTCGACACTGAAATTGCTAAAGTGTATCAGGCGTAAATTAAACATTCAATTAAATTTCTGACATTGCAGTTTTTCGATATTAAATTAATTTACAGGAAAAATTGTACTTAAAATTAATCAAATTATATCGAAATTGGTAGGTATTGGATTCAAAGATCTATAATAGATTATAATTCATCTTCTTTATAAATTTCATTCAAAAAAGAGGTACCTAATTTCCATTTGATATGTTGGACAATTGAGAGAATGATGAAATTGAAATATTATTACGAAATCTAATAAAAATTGCTTGCTCTGTTTAATTGTGAAACATCCTATAGGATTATCATAATACGATATTTTTGTAACTGGTTTGATTATGATAAACTGGTATGATGAATGTATGAAAGTAAATAAATTTAAAAAACAAAAACACTTCATTTATTCTATCACCCTGATTTTTAACGCTCTGTAATTTGAACTAAGTATTAATATTATTTTTTTCGACTTCAAAACAAAGGAGGAGGTTCCCAATTTGTCGGAATCTATTTTAGGTAAAAAAAGGAAATATTTTTTTAATTTATTTATTTGAAACCACTTAGCATAATCAGACCAGTCAATTACTAAAAAGCTTACTAATTATCTAAAAATTCTAACATTGCTTATAACATCAAACTACGTAACCAATAGATTAATATTATGTGTAAGTACAGATAATATTTTTATACAAAAACATCTACATACATAATTACCTAGTCTACAAGCCCTTGATATTATAGGAGTGTAGGTTAAATTATTTTCATTAACAATATTTAAGATAATATAACATTTATAATCTTAACATCAAACAGTTTTAAAACAAATTTATATTTATTTGTAAGATTATAATGATTTTATTATTTATTACATATATTATGTAACTTAATTGTGTATTATCGATCGAGCGAGCGAAGCGAGCGAAGATCTTAGTGGTAAGTTGGGCGATTTTGCTTTGTATGTTTGTATGTTTGTATGTTTGTATGTTTGTATGTTTGTATGTTTGTATGTTTCACGAATTGTTGTTCGAGCATAACTGTCGAACCGTTCATCCAATCTGCATGAAACTTGGTAGGTCAATAGGTTGTGGTAAGGAAATTTACGGGGGAGCATATGAGCTTAATCGATGAAGGGGTTGTGAAGATATTGGGTTCCCAAGGGGGTAAAAAATTATGAAAGTTACACAAATAAATTGAGTGGGGTGTCATACGAAAGGGCTTATTTTGTACATTCCAAAATGGTTTTTATTTTTAATCTAGGATGTATAGTTTTTGAAATACGACCAAAGACCAAAAACTACGAAACCAGAGCTGCAAGAGCTCCCGTTGCATAGAGTTTCGATGACTTCGTAGCTCATTGACTGGTCGGTCTTAAAAAGAGAGTGGCATCGTTGCGGTTTGGTTTGCAATGATTTTAGATGCTACTTGATTTATTTTCATGATAAAAAAAATTTTGATAAAGAATGAAAATAATTGGGGTAAAAAAAGTTAAGTAAACAAATATATTGAGTGGGCTGTCAAATGAAAGGTCTTTATTTGTACATTCCAAAATAGTTATTATTTTTATTCTAGGACGTATACTTTTAGAAATACGACGAGAATTCATAAATATGAAATACCTAAATGAAAAATTAGACACGACATTATGTATTGCATGCATGCCAGTATTTTTTACCATGAAGAGCTAGCGCAATAGGCATACTCGGCAGTATCAGTAGTAGCACTTGAAATTATAGGGGTAGTCAGAAGAAAGTCCAAATGTAAGCCATCTACGGTGCGCGAGATCTCAGTTCGGGGCGAACTACTAGTTATCATAATTTTAATGTCTATAATCAGGTCTCACAAAATAATTTATTTAATAATATTATGTAGTCCTACATCTAACACCAAACACAGCAAAACAAAGTTAGCTGTTTTATACAGATGCGATTATTAAAATTAAAATAATTATCTATTAATTTTTCTATACGAATAAACCAATTAAATTTACAATATTTACAAATTTTATATTAAATTTTCAAGTAATTATTTTTGATGACAAAATATTACATATTTTATACTTTCTCGCTATCATCATCATCATCATCTCAGCCGTAGGACGTCCACTGTTTGACATATATTTAGGCCTCCCTCAAAGATTTCAATGTTTTGCGGTTTTGCCCGCATCCACCGCCGACCTGCGGTTTTTACTAGTTCGTCTGTCCATCTTGTCGGTGGACGTCCAACGCTGCGATATATGGCCGATCCAGGCCACCACTCAAGAACTTTTCGGCCCCATCGGCCATCTGTTGTGCGTGCTATCTCTCGTTATAATATACCACTAAATTATTTAAAGTATTCTTGTTTGTGCGAGATTAGACAACACTATGCCTGAATTTCAATTTATTTCTACACTGTAAATTTTATACCAGCAGAGTGTTTGTATGCTGCCCGCAGCATCTTACTGTGAAAAGCAATCTATAGCCATTTTAGTTATTTATTTATTACCTACTATTACGTTACATATTTACAATTTTATTACTACTTCATGCTCTGCATGCGTTGCCTTCCATATTGCCTTTTCATTCCAAATGAAGATGACAAAATAGAAATTATACATAAGACTTTTCAAATAAATTTTTTAATCACCTAAGAAGCGTGATATGAGCTAAAGATAAGCTGTTAAGTTACAAAAATAGATGAATTTGAAATCCACATCTATCACAAAAATGATCCTTTAGAAGGCTTTTTAGCATTTTTGTCAGTCTTGCAAGCTTTACATTGTCAATGATAGACAGCAATTTTAAATATGAAAGGCAAATTAAACTAGCCATCATTTTTAACATTCCTCAATCTACTATTTTTATTTTTATTATTTTATTTCAGTATAAAAATATGTTTTTCATTACTAAAATCCACTAGTGTGCAATTTATTATTTTGTACGTTACAAATTGTTTTTATTCTAGTAATTTCTATTGGTTCAATGTAAAAATAGAATGTTGAAAACAATGTAATTTCCAAACATTCATTTTTACCGCAAAGTTTTTTATGTGATTTTACTAACTGTTATTGCAATTGTCACTTATACTCCACACTCACAAATATTTAAACTAGAACTAAAATAAATCTTATGGTGCATAACAATTAAATTCAAAATTACATGGGGAACAATTTAATTGAAACAAAGACAGTATTTAACTATTTTAGGATATTAATCGATAATAATTATAAATTCTACGAGTATTTTATTATTTCTACAAGAGCTTTGATCTTGTTTATACATTTAAATTACAAATATATTTTTGTGCTACAGCGGCAAACCCACCTGTGCTAGAGACAGGCGGCAGTTTTTCAGGATCATTAAAAATAAGATGTACCTACCGTACATTTTCTCTTTGATAATAATTTTCATAAAAAAATATTATCACACAACGAAATGTACTTACCTATTTTTAATGGTCCTTTATTTAATTATAACTACGATGTTTATTTGTATTACTTACCACATTGTACGTTTTATATTATCACGTATAATTATTTAATAATTATTATTAAATATTCAGCAAAATATTAATAAATATTAAATGAAATTGTGCTTTATGTATTGTAAGAAAAAGAAGTTGAATTTAAAAAACAACTAATTTTAGACACCAACTATTTTACGTCAAGTCTTCAACTTGCAAGGGATATATTTTATGTAGGTATAGTTTTTAAAATGATCTTTGCCCAGCAGTGGGACATGAGCAAAAAAGTATTCTGAGTTAGATATATTAAGTTCTCATTTATTTTAATGTAATAAACAAATGTTTACCTTTTACTTGAAGACTAGACGTAAAACAATATCAAAGCAATTTAAAGTTTTTGAATAATTTTACTAAGAAATAGAATATTTTATATAAGTACTTATAATATTAATTATTTTATCAATTTATATATAAGATGGTTGTGATAAACTTTATGGAAAGCATTTAGATTATAATTATATAAAATTACATATATAATTTATTATGTTACGAGTATAAGCTTATTTTTTATGAAAAAGTTATTTGTACTGTAGTATTTATTCTGTGTAAGTCTGCATATTTTTCAATTTTTTTTTTGTAAAAATACCGATAAAATCCATAATAAAGTATAAAATTTAAAAAAGAGATATGGAACCATTCAAAAAACTTAGGGCACAATATTCATAGCTATCGAAATAAAGAAAAAGAACTTTTATTATAGAATCAATATCTAAAAATACTTCTATTTAAATAATTGAATACACAATAATATAAAAAACCTTTTGTGCTTATGTGCGTCTCTCATCGACCGCGTCTAAATATTACAATCAGTGTAAAAATAAATCTTTACAACACGTTAATCAACTTACGTATAAAAGTTACATTTCTATTAATAGTAAAAACGTACACTGATAATGTTCACCATATAGTATCTAAAGTTTCAAAAACTCGCACAAGACAACATCAAACTGAACGAAAAACGCACGAATAGAAATCGTATGCCTCGATATGCTGAGTCGCGTCGGGTCTGCTTCGCAGCGGGATTGTCCAACGCTTCGCCATCCATGGCTTGAGAAGTACAACCAGTTCATTCACCGGACCCACTTACACGCCAGTGTGGTTGAAAATGAATGAAACAGCGTTTTTGTCGACGGGAGGCGACCGGCGCGTGAAAGAAGGATGGTTGTTATTGTTGTAATGCCACGATTTTCTTGTTGACGTACTTGATGACTGCAAGGCAATGGTCTCGTAGTATCGCAACCTGCCGCAGCACTTTCTGCTTTTGATGATAGCGACAAAGCCCTTCCTATACTTCTTATTGAAGAATGCGTAAAGTATAGGATTGATGCAGGAGTTTGACGCCCCGAGCCATTGCGCCAGTGGTGTCACATAAGGGAACATGTCCTCCTCCCACTTCTTGACCGGCCCTCCAAGCTTTAGTCTCGCAAAGATAGAATACAGTGGTAGCCAGGAGACTACAAAGAGGATGACGACAGCAACAAGCATTTTCACAACCTTGACTTTAGATTTCTGTTGCATTCGTTCCATTTGGGCGTCTTGGGTGTCCGTGGGGATGGATCGCCTTGACACTTTTATCCAGATGAGGATGTAGCACATAGAGATGAGGAACATGGGGAGGATGTAGCAGAAGATGAGGTTACCGATGACAAAGTAGAGGACTTCGCTGAGAGGGTTCGGCCAGATGTCAAGGCAGAGTCGAATGTGGGGGCTCTCTTCGAAGACTACGACGAGGTCGAAGAAGAAGACCCAAGGAGTGGTGACGACGATGGCGAACACCCAGATGAAGAATATCATGAGGCGGGCGCGGCGTTTCGTGATCTGGCACTTCAGCGGCCACCAGATTGCAAGGAATCTGAAACAATACAAATTAATTAAAGCAACACTATTTCATCTGCTGTTTTATGTTACCTATAAATTCGTGTACAAGAAAAGTCATTACAAAAAAGCATTTTATTGGGAAACACTTAAGTTTAAATAGCACATCTAGTGCAGTTATTATGTTTTTAATAGTTTTTAATAATTTAAGAGTTAAAATATCATAGCAATGAGCACGCGAGGTGCATTTGTGTTCATAGCTCCGAAGATCCTCGACAGATCCTCACCAAATTTATATGCCACCAATCGGAAAGTATACTCTTTCAAACAAAAAAACAGAATTTTTTACGTCTGAGTAATCGGTGAATATCACATAAAAAAGGGTTCCGACGAATTTGAGAACCTCCTCCTTCTTTTTTGAAGTCGGTTAAAAACAGAGCAAATCGTTATCTCATTCAAGTAATTGCGCTCCGCGGCTAATGGTTCCAAGACGCCGTAAATCCGACGAGAAGAAACGAGTTGTCCGGTCTGCTGGTTTGAGTGAAAACAACGAGATGATGAGACGTTCTAGACTAGAAGCTTCCACTGATCCTTATTACAGACAGATTTGAAGATTTGAAAGAATTGAGAAGAAAAATAGTAGTGTAAAATACTGTCACTGTCATAGCGACTACGCAACGAATCGGTAGCGCCCGTGTGGCATCGCTCTAAAGAATTGTCAAGTGCCATTCAGATAAAGGTGTACCCTGTGCTAAACACTATATTTCCCTATATACTCGTACATCCTCGATAAATAAAGTAAGTAGAAAGTAACTGAAAAGCCCAAATGTATCATAACATTTTATCTTCGAATTCATCAATTTATATTTTAGGTGTTAAACATATTTGCTGCATCATAAATCAACAAAAAGACCACGAAAATAAGATAAATCTTCATCTTCTTCTAGTGTTTTTAGATTACACCATTACTTAAATAGGTAATTTAATAAATTAATTTTTGGATCGGTTTGTTATATTGATTAGAAACGTGTAAGTCATGGTACTGCTTAAATTTATTCCAGGATACATTCACAAATAAGTTTTCGTAATACATAATTAAGTAAGAGAGTGCTTTTCATATTTATTTGAAGCAGATTATTATGTTCATCCAATCTACCTAATCAATTAGCCGGCCAACAGCTCCAATACATCACGCATTAGTGGACTTAGCATCGAGATAAATGGTGAACAATAAGCTAACAAGATTACACTCGTAGGGTAAAATATATTTTTTGTAAAACTAGCTTTTGTTCATTCCGAAATATCAAATACTATTTGTTATACTTAATGATTTTCAACAATATTGAAAAGTTTTATGGACACGGGATTTTATCGCGTATAACATAGCCGAAACGTCGGGATAAATAAGGTAAATTACGCGATAAAATCCCGTGTCCATAAAACTTTTCAATATGAATAGTGATCGCAAAAGTTTAAAAAATTTCAACAATTCTAAAAACTTACCAATAAATCTAGGTAGAATAGAAACAATATTTTGCTTCATTATACCATTTAAAGTAGTTAAGCAAAAGTGATGATCAAAAAGTATAAAATTTATAAAAGTATAAATTAAAATCTATAAAAGTATAATTTGTTAAGTGCACATGGGTTGGATTTCCAATACTCCGATAGTCGCGACTTGCCTTAGGGTATTGCATAAATTAAAACTTAAATTGATAAGATGAATAATTTATTATTTACCTCGACCTTGAGGACAAGCCATGATGGAGTATGCAAATAAACACATAATGTAATAGATCTATGGTCATACGATACCGGAAAGAATGTGACATAATTCAATGTTTGGCGGAAGTAAAAAAATACATACTTAATGACCATGAATGGCTTTGGGCTGGCTTTGGGTATGAAATCTCCTTATTAAATTCTAAAGTTTGCACCTATATGAATTAAAAAAAAGCAAGTTCTTATGGGCAAGTGACCAACTCTGGTGACGAAGTTTTTAAGCCGCCTCCCTAAACCTCCGTCTTGAAGCCGGGACTGACAGTTTAACGTGCCCTCTTCAGCACGGAAGCGCTCAGCTCGTAATACCACTTGCGGTCACCCATCAAAATTGTGATCTTCAACGATCAATCAAAAACGTCTCAGCAAGCTACGAACAAACAAACTAACAGATAACTAGTAGTTCGCCCCGAACTGAGATCTCGCGCACCGTAGATGGCCAACATTTGGACTTTCTTCTGACTACCCCTATAATTTCAAGTGCTACTACTGCCGGGTATGCCTATTGCGCTAGCTCTTCATGGTAAAAAATACTAGCATGCATGCAATACATAATGTCGTGTCTAATTTTTCATTTATTTCATATTTATGAATTCTCGTCGTATTTTTAAAAGTATACGTCCTAGAATAAAAATAATAACTATTTTAGAATGTACAAATAAAGACCTTTCATTTGACACCGCACTCAATATATTTGTTTACTTAACTTTTTTTACCCCAATTATTTTCATTTTTATCAAAATTTTTTTTATTATGAAAATAAATCAAGTAGCATCTAAAATCATTGTAAACCAAACCGCAACGATGCCACTCTCTTTTTAAGACCGACCAGTCAATGAGCTACGAAGACATCGAAACTCTATGAAACGGGAGCTCTTGCAGCTCTGGTTTCGTTGTTTTTGGTCTTTGGTCGTATTTCAAAAACTATACATCCTAGATTAAAAATAAAAACCATTTTGGAATGTACAAAATAAGCCCTTTCGTATGACACCCCACTCAATATATTTGTGTAACTTTCATAATTTTTTACCCCCTTGGGAACCCAATATCTTCACAACCCCTTCATCGATTAAGCTCATATGCTCCACCGTAAATTTCCTTACCACAACCTATTGACATACCAAGTTTCATGCAGATTGGATGAACGGTTCGACAGTTATGCTCGAACAACAATTCGTGAAACATACAAACATACAAACATACAAACCTACAAACATACAAACATACAAAGCAAAATCGCCCAACTTACCACTAAGATCTTCGCTCGCTTCGCTCGCTCGATCGAACAACAACTACAAATAGATTATGTAGTATGCCAAATTGAGCAAAACAGTTTGAAAATAATCTCGAAGTTATGTTCCTATTTGTAAACCAGATTGTCAGTGACATTGCACCAAGCTGAGGAATTCATCAGCTTGGTACAATGTCACATGTTACATGTCACAATGTCACTGATTACGTAGGTCAAGGTTCTTGTCAAAATAAGTTTTTGTGTTGAAGTATTGGGACATCAAGAAACCTATACCTACCCAATATATAAAGCGAAAGAGTTTGTTTAAACGCCCTAATCTCAGGAACTACCAGTCAGGATTTGATAAATTCTTTCTGCATGAAAGGTAAACCTTGATAGGTAAACCTCTTGAGGAAGGTTATAGGCTACTTTTCCTCGCACAACTCCCGTGTGGAACCAGCTGTCGTCAGTAAAAATTTATACGATGTTTTCTTCATCGATGGGTGATCATGTCAATAAAAACCACTGATTACTTAAACTTAAGTTATACTTAAACTTAAGAGAAACTTAAAATTAAGATGAACTTAAATTTAAGATAGGTACTACACTTAAACGTAAGTTGAACTTACTCGCAATCTTCAAAAAGTCAGAAAAACACCCCACTCAGCTAACACGGCTCATATCAAATAACAAAACGAATCCTATATTAACTTTATAAAGATTACTCAATACGATATAACTTTTGAAACTATCATGGTTACGAACAATATTTACTCAATACGGCCAAAACTTACCCTTGATATGTCAATCATGGATAAGTAGATAATTCAGTAGGGTAATTTAATAACTAATAGTTAGGCTTGTTAGCTTGACTAATCAGGGTCGAATATACTACTGGCGACCTGTAATACAGGTTTTTTTAAACCTATCTCAGGCACCAGCCTCCTACAACAAACCGACTCAAATAGTAATTATATCATAACTAGTTCATGTTTCCATATTTTATTTAAGGTTTGTTGTGAGAGAAAATAAATGTTTTTGAAATTGAAATTGAAATTGAAATAATAGAGAAGGTGTAAGTATGTTTATGTATAAAATTCCGTGTGTTTGTAATTCTTTACTTCCAAAACAGCTTGACCGATTTTAAATATTATTGAGGTCACCTGGTACCTGGTGTTTCTTAGCTATAGAAAGTTAGACCTAGCAGGAGATTGGACTTCGCAGGTAGCGTGAGTAAAATATTAAATTATGATCACGACTGTACCATCAAAGTGCGGTAACCAGTCTCTAAGATCTAAGGTGTCTAAAGGAGTAGTCAAAGGTATGTCAACACAACATACACACATTTTGGTACAAGCCCATATAGAGTATGTCAATACAACAAAAAAATGGGTAGTACATACTTAGTACATGCCCACATATTGCAAGAGTTAGTATTTATTTTTAGCCCCTGAAAAAAAAGAGGGATGTTAGAAGTTTTAAGAGTGTAAATGTGTAGGTGTGTATCTGTGTGTCTATCTGTGGCATCATAGTTTAAAAATTAGATCAAAATCGGTTCTTAATAAATATTATTTCAGAGCATAATATTATCTCACAGCAGGGTTCTGACTTGTTTTTATTCCAAAGTAAACGCCTAATTGCAAATTCAAAGACGTGCGTAGGTGGTTTAACCTACAAGCTACTTCGGATTGGAAGCTGAGGTCTGTTTTACACGTGATGCGAAAAAGGCGCGACTTAGGCCTCGTACGCACGAGAGCTTTAAAAATCGTTAAAAAAGCGCGTTGGCGTATTTAAAACTCAAATTTAACTTCTACCGCCCAGCGTGCAGCGCTCAAAATTGAACGTAGCTTGATGCGTTTCCAGAAGCGCTGACATGCACAGTCAAAGTCAAATTCGTTTATTCAATAAGCTAACATAGTGTTTCACTTTGAATCGTCTTATGAGCTAGGTGATTCTACTCTTCCTTCGCGACCTAGACTGTGAAGAACCAGGGTAACAAACACGGAGTCTAACTTTCTTTTCGGTGATACTTACACTTTTTTTATCTATTTTTTTTAATTTTTGATTGATATCTAAGAGATTACAGTGAGGGTTGTCAAACGACGTCCCTTCTATGCAGACCAAGCGATTTTAGACACTCAAAGCAACTAATTTCCCTAGAGTAAAACGATTCCTCTTGTAATGAAGATTTATATCAATAAATTTAAATATCTGTGGAATTGCCCTTTACAGAATTGGCGAATAATTTTGACGACACATCAAGGCGACCATCTCGAATTTCAATAATACATGAACACCTTGTAGAGTTGCGCAGACAATCGTATAATTAACGCAATAAAACTGTGGGATGTAAAACAGGAAACAGGCAATACTGTCTCAACTGTCTTCGAATATCATTACAGCGGATGTCTGGTTTTGTCTGTGGTGATAGCCGTTGTGGAACCATTTTTGTAAAGCTATCGAGAATTTAAGTATTTAAGTAAGTTCTAGCTAAAATATTCCGCCAAGAAAGTCATTAGGTATAAGTTTAAAATAATTGGGTAGGTAATCCATAATTCAAAGTTACTCTTCAAATATTTTGTTTTGGGTCTAGGCTAATGGTAGCTAATTTATGGAGATTAGCAATTTGTGATAGTGTGAGATTAGGATTAGATGTATTTGAAGAAACTAATCTCCTACATGTCTCTCTACATGTCCAAATGTCTACCAATATTTATTTAATTATTTATTTATTTATTACCATGCTTAATAGCAATGCTGGTTTATTGAGTCAAAGTTATGTCTCTCATTGGCTAACTAAATTCTTTGAAACTGCAGGCAGTAGGTGACTGTTATTTTTAATACATTATTAAAAAACATCACATGTCACTACTGTTTAACAATGTCCATCCATCGAGTCAAAGATTTGCCTTACTCTTACAAGAAACACGGAATCGGTGGCTTTGTCTTGACAACGTACCTCGCCAATAAATCAGTGCACAGTGAATTTAGTGAACAAGATGTTGTATTTCTTTCTCTGTAATCCGTATAGTCCTAGGCTTTGTCTTGTAATCTTTCATTGGGCCTACAAAAGCATACACATACACAGTGGATAAAAGGAAGTAGGTGAAGTCAAATAACGGATATTGTCATTCATTAAATCATTGTAATATCACTTTTATCTTCAATACCGTGCGTAAAATAGCCGAGTTATATTCCCAATACAAATAATAATAAAGTTATACAATGTTGACATTTGTGTTTTATGTTTTTTTTTTGTTTTTGAATTTTTTTTAATCTTTGAGCTGATTCTAAACAAGTACGAGTTAATACTCGTAGGTACTTGTAAACAATAACTTATAACAATCACAACACTTTTGAACGTATTTGGCTATGTGTTATTTCAAAAAATTACCATCTTGCAAAAATAGGTGTGTTCGTAATCGCGGGCTCCAGCTATTGATAAAGACATACAAGCAGAAATTACTTATGTATTTATATCATTAAAAATTTTAGTTACTTCCAAATCCAGAATAGTTATTTGTCTTGTAATAAGAAAATATGGGATCCTTGACAACTCTGTATTATGAAAAATTATAAAAAATTGCATCATTAGGTAGTAACTTGCTTGCTTACTACGCAACGCAGCTAGTGCCTAATATCATTGAATTATCTTGTTGTTTTTACTTTAATTATTACAAGGCTCTTTTCATGGTCTTTCAAGTCATTGATCTAAGGTAGAAATAACAGAAACTGAGAGGAAACACTGAACAGACAAACAAGCAAGACTCAATAAAGGTCTAGAAGACACTTATTAACTCTTGACTCGAAGAGACCCGGGTTATAGTTTTCCGGGAAAACAGAAGCCGGCAGTGACATTGACTGACAGTATCAACGTCTTCTAAGTTTTCCTTCTTTCTCCGTATTTTCTGTGTCATAGAAACAAATGGCCACAATTATTGCGCAACATTATCCATTAGTATAAGCCTGTATTCATTCAAGTGGATTTTTGTGTGTATGTTGCGAATTAAATAAAATATCTATAGCTGACCATACTAGTTCCTCAAACATTGTTGGATACTTTACAGAATCAAAGTTTCATGAAAGTGGCTTAGATTTTATATCTAACTGGTAGCGCCCTCGTGGCGTTGCCCCCGTTGTGATAGTTTATAGTGATGATGATGATGATTATGATGATAAAAAGTAGATTTTCAAATCCGACTGGTAGTTCTTGAGATTGGCGCGTTCATACAAACAAACAAACTCTTCCGCTTTATTATCTTAATAAGCATACATAGATTTATTTACCAAAGAAAAGCAACTTCTTCAAGGTGTCGCAAGATCTCCTTCGCAAAGGTCCAAAATTATAATTTATAATTTTCCCTTTCGTTTTCGATTAAACTAAATTAAGAAACTGTAAAGTACCATAACTCGCACGTTTACCTGCATTTTAATTTCATTTATGGACATTAACGATTTTGTATCTCGATCAAGTGTTTAATAATCATATTTTGGCAATAAAACAACATTTTGATTGTTATATACAAAATTTTTGTTACTTACTGACTGTCTGAAGTGTAAAATTAAATATTTAGAACTACTTAAGTACCTATTCTGTAATTTTTAATTTTTATAGTGTTAACCACATTTACCTATTATTTCATTGAAAATGAAACTCAGTGTTACTCTTATAGCGGAGGTGAACAACCGAGAATAGAAAATAGAGAAATAGAGAATAGTTTTTTGAATTCAGAATTCAAACAAAAACCTTTCCGTACTTATCATGTTTTGAACAATAATACAAAAATAAGATTGTGTCAAAATTACCTTCACGAAAAGTCACGAGCATTTAACTACCTAGTCAACGGAGAAATTATGATGTTTTTCTTTAGATATTCAGAATTCAGAAAAAACATATTGTGTCTGTATCAAGTTTTGAACACCGATACAAAAATAAGATTGTGTCAAAATTACCTTCACGAAAAGTCGCGCGCATTTAACTAGTCATACATAAATTGTAAATTGAGATAATTAATACTTACTACCGTTTCCATGTCAATAACTACAATTTTGGCACTACAATTCGTCAGCGTGGCGCTACTTTCCAACTGTCAGTCTGACATTGACATGAAACTGGCGCGGTTAAATTATGACATTGACCACGCTAACTTGCAAGTATGAAACGAGTTCACGCACTTATTTTCTTGAAAATAGAGTTCAAACTCGCATGTATTAAGTTTGTTTAATTTGGGATTTCTGTCAATATCAGATGTTTATTAGCAATGACATGACCACATTTGGCTAAACGACCGTAAAGTCGATTTGTGATGACTTGAATGATAACTGCTACACTTATTGCCGAAATAATTGCAAGTACGAAAGGTGTGTCTCACAGAAAATGAAGTCATTTGAGAAGTTATTTTTATCGTCGAGTTAAGCATTATGATGAAAGAGATAAAAAAGTTGTAGAGTTTTATGGTACTGACGAAATAAGTAATTTTTCTCATTATTTCGGTTGTTAAGGACATTTTGTTGGAAATAATTGAGGTATATACCTACTTATTGATTTATTTACAAGTTAATAACTTCATCATCATCACTACATTACATAGGTAAGTAATATAAAACAAGGTCGCTTCCCGCTGTCTGTCCCTATGGGGGCTTATAATTAAAACTACGCAACTGATTTTGATGCTGTTGTTTTTAATAGATAGAGTGATTCAAGAGGAAGGTTTATATGTAGGTACAATACTTGCATAATATAGTCACCGAGTAACATAACATAATAGTAGAGAAACACTGATAATTTTAGAGGTTTCTAATGTGATGTGTGATGTGTGTGACCCGTGCGAAGCCGGGGCGGGTAATAATCAAAAATTGAAACCTATCAGATAACGGACTATTTTTATAATTAAATTCAAATAAAAAGATACTTAAGCTAATTTTGACAGTGACAGTAATCTAGGTAACTTATGTAGGTACCCAAATTATGATATTTTTGGAAATTATCAGATCTTGTCCATCAGAAATAATTTACCCATTACCAAACGTCGACCACCCATCATGAACCTACCACTTACCATCACTTGACATTTTGATCTTGCGATCATTTATCACTCATTTTTTAATATTTAAAACGATATCTTAAATCTTTGAACCTTTTAATTGTAGGGACTGTAAGTGTCGAATTAATTATACTGCCATAATCTTTATGTTTCGTACACCTTTTTAACAATAAATTTATATGAAAATCAACTCTAAAGTAATTGAAATAAAGGTATTCCAATTGATGTTATCGGTTTGTGAGCTTTAGTGTATACTTTTTAGCATAAATATGTTATTTGTGCTCTGCGGTAGGTAAAGTCGATACAATTATGTAATTTGACTGTTTGTCAGATTGTTGACAGGCTCAAATTGCATTGTTTGTTGTAGTATTTCTTTAAATAAAATAAATTACAAAGCAATTTTACAATAATACATCGGACAACATTGGAATGCGCCAAGGCGTGGGACACACAGAAAAGACGTAAGACGCAGACGGGGCGCGGACATTTGTCTCTTCCGCGTCCCTTTCATACGAAATGTAGAAGCGTCGCGACGCAAAACATACAGAAGAGACGGGGCGCGGGCACAACACTGTTCGCTGGCGCCCTGTCCGCGACGCGTCCTCGTCTTACGTCTCTTCTGTCTGGCCTGCGCCTTAAAAAAAACAGCTGGTCTCAATTTAACCAAATAACATGAAAAGTTATTTAATTAACCTACACCAACTAGAATTAAATAAGTATATTTAGTTCAAACTAGCTGACCCAGCGAGCTTCTTATCTTCTCAGTTTTTTTTTATTTGTTCAGTTGTTTTGGATCAGAAACCCTCTCCTCAGAAGACTCTACCAAAGTTTCATCACAATCTGACCAATGGTTTAAGAGCACAAAGGACGAACATACACACATTCATTTTTATTTTATAAACATAGAAGACGAGTTGACAAACAAAGGCGTTGTCTTGTCCAATTTAGATAAAAATTCAATAGAAAAAGCATTGTTTTATTTTAGAAACAAAAAAAACATGGGTCAAATAAACCAACCATTGAACATCATTTTATTTTAATTCTACAGATTTGCATAAAGCATACCACGTAATTTATTTTAAAAGAACCAAAAGAATAATTTAACATAATTTCAGGGTATCAGTTGCACATCAAAAGGAAAGTAAATGCATTTGGAAGGTGTGAAAAAATGTTTATTGATATCATAAATAACGAATGAAGCAATATCTTGACGGAGATAAATAATCTGTAATCATCGGGGCAGATAAACTTGATTTAAATGCAAGTTTTCACTTCTCAATCAATAAAATAAATATAAATAAATATTGCTGGACATTTCACACAGCGCCATCTTGCCCCAAACTAAGCAAAGCTTGTACTATGGGAACTAGATAACTGATAGAATACTTATATATTTGTAAATACATACCTAAAATACTTTATAACATAACAACCAGACACTTTATACATTCATGACACAAATGTTTTTCCTAGATGGGAATCCAACCGACGACCTACAACGCAGAAGGCAGAGCTACTACCAACTGAGCTGAGAGGCCAGTCAAACAGTAATAAAACGAACAAAGCGAAAAATAAAAGAAGAGCTAGTGTGGCTTTCTCTGGTGGCTCTTGGCTCCGTCATGGCTTAACGACTTAAAAGCCGGGACCGACAATGTGCCTTCCGAAGCACGGAAGCGATCAGTTGTTAATGCCACTTGCAGTCACCCATCGAAATTGTGACCGGTCAGAACGTAGCTTAACTTCAACGATCTATCAAGAACGTCTAAAGGTGGCCGCACATCTCTCCGCGACAAACTAATCGAATTTTAGAATTATTTGTATGAAAATGAAATACCTCGCACACCTGCAAGCAGTCGAATCGTCCGATTTGACCGAATCAGTAGCTGTACCATGACCTCTTAGTAAACAATTCAGTTTAGGAGCTATCCAGGGGCCCTAGCCATATTACACGATCTATCGTCGCTGTAGAATAGAACACTTCAAAATGTATAGGAATTGACGTTCTGACCACGTGACTCATCTACTTGAAACGTCAAATCCTATACATTTTGAAGTGTTTCTATTCTACAGCGACGATAGATAGTGTAATATGGCTACCCCCCCTGGCCATATTACACTTAGATTACGTTTAGGTTCATAATCTGGATCGTAAACTATTCGTATCATGACGTTTTAAAAGTGACAGTTTTGACACAAAAGTGAATCAACGCGTATTGAACGGCATGGTACGAATTGAGTGAACGAAACTAATATCTAACAGTTCAGTTTAGGTCATGTTTAGGTACTGATATTTCGTCAGCGTCATAGCATACGTCAAGCGAGGTAGTTCAGTTTAGGACCTAAACTGGATTGCATATAAAGCTCACGGTAGGCTGGCTGGCAGTCTTCAAGAATTTGGCGCGGATAGGTGTGCGATCAACCTAACTAAGCTATAAGTATTTTCTTTATTGAATAGGTACTCCATCTTACTTATCATCTAGATCTATTATTTTGCAAGCGCCGGCACTTTGTAAAAGTTAATTTGTCGGTATCTTTTACTATCAACCTTTTATCGTATCTGTCGGTAGGTTGATACGATCAGCCCACTGATTCTAAACTGTTCAATGCGACTGACGTAACTAATCTATCGGTCCGTATCAGTTTCAGGGTAAAAGGTTACTGTTTTTTGACAATATGTCGTCTTTGTGGCATTAAATAAGATTATTCTAGAAAAGTCCGATTTTAATTAACAGTTTAAATTTAATTTTGATAATGCTGATCAGTTTTCATTTATTTGATCAAAATTACTCTAAGTAGGTATTAATATGTAGGCTCAACTCGGTAGATCCTCGTCAGATCATCACCAAATTTTTGTGGCACCAATCTGAAAACCCTTTCAAACAAAAAAAGAATTTACCAAACCGGTCAAGGCGTCTCCGAGTAATCGGAGAACATCCATAAAAAAAGCATAAAAAATAGATTCCGATGAATTGAGAACCTCCTTTTTTGAAGTCGGTTAAAATGTTAGACCTCAATTACTCTAGTCATGAATGTAACTTCTGTTTACACATAATATTAATAAACCTTGGCCAATGTTTAGATGAATTAGATCTGCGAAAATATAATCGCAATAATTATGAACGTTAATTGATTTACAGATCACTATCATTTTGATTCTGACAACTGTCATGTCATTGCGCAATTTCTCCAAAAAGCCTATGTAGGTACTACTGGGTGCTGGGTAGGTGTTGCAAATTTGAGGCGATCATTTTCAGTTGATATAAAACGAACTCGGACACTCAAATTATCAGTCGGGACTGAGCAGTGAAAGATTTACAATGCAAAACATTGTGAGTGCATTAATCAATTTATAAACAGGGTGGAAAAAATGAATGGGCCCCGGAGGGAAACTACTTTAAATCCTTAAGATACAGTATTTTATTAAAAGGAAACATCTTAAGGATTTAAAGTAGTTTCCCTCCGGGGCCCATTCATTTTTACCACCCTACTCGTATATATGTCATGGATTACCCATTAAGGATGGTCACGATTTAAAAATAATTGCAAAGGGCCAAAAATAACGTTTCTATGTGATAAGTCCATGAAGACATGTTTTTTCTAAATCTTGAATTAAAGATGTTAAGAAAACTTACATTTTAGGATTAGTATAGATTTATTTCTGTTGAAGATTACATTCTATGAATCAGTTGAGTAGGGATTTGGGCTTACAATCTTAAGTTGTGATTTATTTTCAAATGCAGGTCTATTTATAGGCAAGGAATAATGTAGGTCAAATTTATAAAGTACGTATTGACCATCTCTTTCCTGTGGATATGGCCGGTTAAGCTGAGAGGATGGTTTAGGTGCTGGGCAAGCCGACTCCATCTCAAACAATGTCCCAGGCAATGCAAAAAGTGTAGGCAAAGATTGACTTCTGACTTTGTATAAATCATCTAGTAAAGATGTAAAGGCCCAAGTTTTTTTAAAGTACTAAATCATCGTCTTTTTCAGATCATCATCAGTGCCATCTTGGCGGTAGCTGCATCAGCACCAGTCATCTACTACGAAGACCATGACTACATCCATACCCCAGTCTACCCTGTGGTTCATGAACTTTCTTCAGCCAAGTCTACCCTGACCAAGAGCAGCCATGTGGTGAACCACGGAGGCACTGAAATAGTACATGCACCTGTTTACCATGTACCAGTGGTTCACGAGCTATCAGCCGCCAAATCAACGGTGACCAAAAGCAGTCAAGTGGTGAACCATGGCGGTACCTCTGTGATCCATACTCCAGTGTACCATGTTCACGAGCATGTTCCAGTTGTTCATGAATTGTCATCTGCTAAATCTACAGTCACAAAGAGCAGTCAAGTGGTGAACCATGGTGGTACCGCGGTTTTGCACGCTCCCGTCATGGCGGTTCATGTTCCAGTGGTTCATGTTGGTTCAGCGAAGTCTACCGTGACGAAGAACAGTCAGGTGGTGAACCATGGAGGAGCCACTGTGGTTCACGCTCCGGTGTACAGTCAGCATGTGTATGACTACTCGCCGTCAGTGGTGTACTCTTCAGCTAAGACAGGTGACTCGGCCATCTCGCACTACAGCTCGACAGTGCACGAAACTGAACCTGTAGTGAACCATTATCCGTTGTATGCTTACCACCATTGATTTTAATAAAATATTGTTCATTATTTATTATTTGTTTTCATTGTAACCACTGACTAAGGTAACAGAGGGAATGTTGGATAAAAAATATATAAAGTGGAAGAGTTTGTTTGTTTGAACGCGGTGATCTCAGGAACTACAAGTCGGATTTGAAAAATTATTTCTGCATTTGATAGTCAAACTCTTGAGAAAGGTTAACTACTTTTCATCATCACCATTATCATCACCATAAGCCATTACTACGGGGGCAAAGCCGCGAGGGCGCTGCTAGTGTTAGATAAATCAACATAGCTTTTTGGGCGCTTTGGTCTAATCTGTAAGCCCAACTCGTGTGTTTTAAATAAATAAATACAAATACAAATACAAATAGCAATACGAAGCGAACATGGGTACCATCAAATTCATGAATTTATAAATTATGGCTTAAATAATTCTCAATATTAAGTGCCATTCGTAGACATCAGCTTAATCGGTTGAAGGAACCAAGATCTCATTTTGGGATCTCACTTGTGTCACTAGAATTAGACAAGATCTTAAAAGAAAAGAGACCTACAAACATAATTTTATTCCAAACTCAATTAAGTAAAACTGTTTTATTTTATCATTTTTAATCAAGAGATACAAGTATAAAAGAACGTTGTGAAAAGGCTGAAGATATTGTCAATTTAAATAGTTCTGTAACTACAAGCAAAAATTAAATTAGCCGTCCAGAGTTCAATAAGATCTTTCGAGAAATGAGAGTGATTTAGAAGACAGCCACTTAATCTTAAGGTGACGTGGCCAATCCTTGGCTGGAGAAATCATGGAAAAAATCTAAACAAAAATATTTGGTCTCAACTTTGTTCATGCTGAGATTAACAAAGGCATAAATAACACTAACATTATTTTACTAGCTGACCTGACCTGTTGTTCAGTCCAAATTTTAAATGCATAAAATTTTAACATATTTTTAACCTTTTTCAGACTTTTCTAATCATCAAAAAACTAAATCGGTAGAGTCAGTTTTAAGTTGCGATTATTAATGAACCTTTTTATTTTTAGTATTACGGTGAACAACACTATTAAAATTTATTGAAATAGCTTAAATGTAGACTTATCTAAGTGATTAAAATTAACATTGTGCAGAGTAGCTACCTATCGAGCGAATAACTTAAGGGGTAGGTAACGGAGCATCTTCACATTGTTTTATGTCGTAAGGTAGTGTGCTCATTACAAATAAACACTTAAATCCACATATCCGTTTCGATGCCTCGGCATTATTTTAAAGCTCATAAATTCATATCGTATTTCAATCTCCTTAAGTTTGAATCTTCATTGTCCATTGGTAAAAAATCAAATTCTTTGCCATGCCGTCCCGGTCTGCGTAGGCATTTAAATGGTGACAGTCAGTTAGTATGAATGTTTTAGTAATTCAGATACGAATCTATTTTTCTCCTAAGAATAACTTAAGCCCAGACTCAAAGCAAGCTAATTCATCCTACGAAAGCATTTCATTAGGCGTTACGTAATAACATTTAACGTTAGCAAGTGGTATCCCTACGTGTTTTTCGAAATAATGAAATTGGTAAACCTTCATCTACGGACTAGATTTGTTACAAATAATACTCAAAACATAATTAAAATCCGAGACAGATAACTGTCAGTTTATATGACAACGGTCTCCTGTCTCGGTTTCTGGTTTCGGTCTTTTGTCTCGGTCTGCGAACCGCCACCATAAGGCTGATTTTAGTCTCACTTTCACCGTCAGCGCTGATAGGCGAGTGATCTTTATTACAATGAAATAAGGATACTGATTGTTTAGCAGAAATGGCTACGCTGATTGCTCTCGTTAGTGCTGGACAATCAGTATCCTTATTTCATTGTAATAAAGATCACTCGTCTATCAGCGCTGACGGTGAGCGTGAGACTAAAATCTGCCTTAGAATGTAATTATGCTAAGTATCTTAGAAACTTTACGAACCCTTGTTTTGGAAGATTTCTGTTCTCAATAGAACATTATCTGAGTGAAACTTTTTCAACTTGATTTATTGGAGATTTCTGAAAATAGTTTTTCGATAAAGAAATTACATTACGTTGCAGTTTTTATTTTAGCAAGATTATCTTAGTTTTTTTTTCTATCATTAATCAATTCTATAATTTTCATTCAAAAAGTTAAAATGTTGTTTAAAAATGTTTTAATTTTATCCAACCAATTGCTATAGCAAAATACAATCGTGGCTTGCCAAAGTGCCGTAGAAAATATAAAATGCATTATTATTCTACTTAAGGATGGAGGTAAAAAAAACCCCTCGATGCAATGTCTTGTTTTAACGCTTTTCTATAACTTTGACTTTGATGAGTGAACGCTAGAAGCATAATCTACTAATAAATGACCAATGAGATTAGGTTACTCTGTTGTGATGACGTTTTCAAACAAATTACCAATGAGGTTTTGCAAACTGACATTTTGGAGAACGAAACACAACGCAGTGGCAATGATACCTGAATGGTTGACGTTGTAAATAAAGGAATTGAGGCCCAGAGCTCTTTCATACTTCACAAAAACTCAGCCACAAACACTTTGTAATACTTTGAAGAAACATCAAGACTGACAACACAACTGTTCAGTGTTCCTGCCTCTAACGGTCACCCATTCATGATATTCAACGTTGCCTAACTCCTCATAGAATGATAAACAAGAAATTAGGCTAGGCCCCATACCGTGTTTGTTGATTGATGACCGTGATTCTTCACGGTGTTGGTCGCGAAAGAACAGGAGTAGAATCATCTAGCACTTAAGACGATTCAAAGTGGTCATAGCGGTCCTACTGAATAAATAGTATTTAAAAAAAAAGCGTTTCACAATATAAACATTATGAATAAGATAATGGACAAAACAATCATGCAATTAAAGTTGCATGCAGTTTCAAAATGGATATCTTATTTTCATCAGCTCAAGGTTGAATTTCGCAAGTTATTTTAGTATTGTGATTGAATTGACCCCCGTGGCGATGTAAGCGATGGCAATAATAAACTGGAAAAATGAAACGAAACAATGAAATTAGATTAAAATTGTACCTACAAGCAGACACTTAGACAGCATGGGCGTAAACCCTTTGAAACTAAAAGGTTTGATCCTAACTGCCTTCTTCTTTCAGTTCCAAATCTTTACATATTTTGTTTTGCAACTGATTTGATGATTTTTGACACGATGGGCTAATTCTAATATAAGAATTGCAACCTGTCACGTGTGGGATGCTAATTTCTACAAAATGTGTGCTTATACTAAATATATATTTAGACTAGCCCCTTAGACATTTTTAAAAAGATCTTGGATGCCTAATAAACGATTAGGTCAATACGTAGGAATTGCGTGTTACCGTAAGTACATTAAACAATAATCGCATTGTGTAGGTTAGGTACCTGAACTTGACATTCAAGTACAATGAGTGATGCAAGCGTTGCGCCGGCGCACAAACGCTGATTTATCGAGCTTTGATCGCTCGACCTACTTGAGCAAAGGGTTATTTATGAAATAGTTATTTTTTAAATAAAAAAATTAAATTATGGAAAAAACGAAACTGGACCACAATTTTATTTTACAAGGTACCTACATGGACTTATTCTCAGATCTTCAAAGAAAGGTAGTCAGAGTCACGTCCAATACAATACATTTTGTGTACTTTTTTTTTGCTAGAGGAAACTATTTAAAGCTTGATTTGAATTCAAAGAAAATACAAAATGATATCTAACTTTTAATTTATTGATGATCAAAACATAAGGCCTAAGTTCGTATTGAGTTTGTTCACGCTCAAAGATGACTTTTTGTCACCCCTTGACTCCATCACCTCAACTCTTATATCGTGCGTGGGTGTTTAATCTTCGATTTCAGAGATCTCTTGGGCAATCAACAGAACAACCAGCCCATGATGGATCACTGATTAAAATAAGGTGTAAAAGTTATTAAAATTTAAATCGATAGCGAAAGCATAAGGCGAATAAAACTTAGGCCTTTGCATCTTTTAATCCATGCTTTATACACACAGTATCAGGAGGCAAACCTTGCCTACACTTAACGGGAAACTGCATTATAGAGCGAAAAGATGCACAAAAAAAACTACATCATATTGTACAAATTGATGAAGTAAGTAGTTATAAAGAAAATTAATCTCATAGAAATATTGCATGAGCCCCCATCTATCATTTTCAGCGCATAGCTATAGGCCTCCTTGTTATCTCGACAATTTCTTAAATCCTACGCTAGTCACATCCACTGCTCGTGCAAGGTCATCTGACCATATAAAAAATATTATTAACTTTATTGCACCCTTTATTAATTCGGCAGATAAATCACTCGTTACAGTTATATTGAAACTATTGATTTATCTGTTGAATTTTATTTAACGTATCTCATAATGAGTCCCTTTCGTGTCATCTCGGTCTGTAGCACTAAATTATGGCATATTATAAATTAAGCCGCAGTTTTTTAATGTGGTAAGTATAGAGATTACAATATTTCAAGTCAAATCAGTTTTACATTAATGTTAGCGTGACCATAACGTATGAACTTAGACAAACTTAGACATCATTAGGATAATAATTAAGTATTTAATTATTATTATGTAATATAATAATTATAATGAATAATAATACAAATAATGATAAACAGAAATTGATAACGTTTTTATCCTTTTTCATGAAACTTTGAAATGCATCATAAAAAAAAAAACAATTTACGTCCTTTTGTTAAATTAAAACGTCAAGATCAAGTTCTATAAAATCTCCATAAAAAAACTTATTTGAATATGACCATTAAATTCATATATTACAAGAACTTTTGCAGTTTACCATCAGTTAGTTGGTATTATAAAAACAATAAAAAGGTATGGGTGAGTTATGTAAGTGAACTTGACATCAACCTCAATATTGATAACTTGTACTTGTTTGTAGGTATCCATTGATCATATGATGTGCGATGTGAGAGAAAGCTCAGCTGGATGCGGCAGTTATATATATTTAAATCGGAGCACAGTTGAAAGAGAATATTAATTTTAACTGTTCATTTTAAAAGTATAGTAAGTCTTAAAGCTTTTGTTAATACTTACTTTTAAGATTTGTTATTATTTTTTTAATTAAATTCACATTTAATTTTCAGCTTCAGTCATTTAATTTATAAAAAAAACATACTAGGCTTTACCTTAAGAAACGCCTTATCTGAGTCAGATTAGAGTGACATCAAAATATCTTAATGTCATTGTCCTTTAGTAAACATTTTACTTAACTAAAGTAACGTAATGTTTTCAAAACGAATTAACATTACTTAGATAGATGTCTACGAATGATTGACGAAGTATCGTACACTTTGTGCTAACTGATTATTGATTTCTTGAAACCATAAATTAATCAATGTTTTTGGTTTATCTCATCTTGTTTATTTTCGTTTTAAAAACGGAAAGCGTTTTTTTTTTAAATAATAAAACTACCTTGAGAGAAATTTATTGTGTCAAAACCCCAGTTAAGATATTTTACCTCCATAACGGACAAATGATTGTGTCGGTATATCTTGCCTTCTCCAGTAAAGCTCGAATTTGCACATCGTGTAATTTAATCAAAATTCAAGTACTCGTTCATTGTCGAATTTTGGCGGTCGGTATAAATAGGCCGGCAGTGTCCAATGTTTGTTAGATACCATAGTCCTCTTGCGAAGATCACATCTACAAACAAACCCACCAAAATAAACATGCAGAAATTCGTAAGTTTATTTTTGTTTGTTTATTTGTGAAATGTGAAGTGTGTGAAGTGAACTTACATAATAGTGATGAGCTTGAATTATAGGCTTGGTACTAGTTTGGTTCTAGTTACAAAGTCATCTATAGATCATATAAAAGAAACTATTACACACAATGGAAATTTCCTGTTCCCCTAAATAATCCAAAACAACAGTTCTATGCAATTGAAGATTATAAAACAAGAATTTTTAGCATATTGTGTTAGGTTAATACGAATTTTTGCAAATGCCCTTTGGTCTATAAACTAATCCTTCTGGTTCCTAGGTCGCTTTCGCCGCTCTCCTTGCCTGCGTCGCCGCCGCTCCCGGCGTGCTCCTGCACCAGACTCCGGTCGTGCACGCCGTGCACGCGCCCGTTGTGCACGCTGCCGTGCTTGGCTCTAAGACAACCATTACTAAGAGCAGCCAGGTGAGATCTAGTGATCAATATTACTACGAATGTTTAATCTGTGGTACATACGGCTAGTTTTAATAACCTATCTGTGGGTAGATTTGACATTGTTATAGGTACATAAAATGTCAAATAAAACGACGAATATCTAACCATAGTAAGCAAATTCACAAGTAGATAGATTATTATTAAAATTGAACGTTAGTCAGTTAGTCACGCTCTATGGAACGGATTTGGATGAGATAATAATTATAGCGTGAGCTGGAATAGAAAATTGGCCTATTTCTTGCCGAAAGATAAAAATAAGGTAAAAGCTCTGATGAAACTTATACATCTGAGAATCTTGTGTATTTTGTGATAATGATATGGTATGGTTATGGTAAAACACATAGAAACCAATAAAAATAAATTTTAATCATGTATTCTGATGTGAATCAAACCCGCATCCTCTCTGAGCACTCACTGAGATCATACTCGTAATTATGTTATTAAATGACATAGGTACGAGAACTTGCAAATTGTACCTAATCTAAAAGTGAATAACTTTTAGGTTTGTACCTCTAAAATACGTGTTTATGTTGCATGTTTAAACAAATTTATAAAAGTAATCTAACTTCGCATTTTACTACGTGCCTATAGGTGATTATTTTTGCTTTCTCGGCAACTTAACACTAAATTTTTCAATGTCAATTTATCTCATCATCACTATAATATATCAAGAGTACTTAAATCAATTATGTGACTTGTTTATTTTTATTCATCTCAGGTCGTGAACCATGGTACTCCACTGGTTCATGCTGTCCACACCCCGGTGGTTCACGCCGTCCATACTCCAGTCATCCACGCCGCTCCCCTAGTCGTCAAGTCCGTGCCCGTGGTTCACTCCGTGCCGGTGGTTCACTCTGTCCACTCTCCAGTGGTCATCAAGACTGCCCCCATCGCGGTTGCCCACAGCAGCTCAGTTGTCCACCACACACCTATCCTCAAGACTGTCCCCGTTATTGCAGTCCATCACTGATTTATTAAATAATATATTACGAAGTACCTGAACTCTGTTTTTGATTTTTTTTCCCTATATTTGGTTTAAGAATAAACTCTAATAACTGAGTTTTTGGGCCGCCCTAAGGCTGACGTCATAGCTTAACCGCTTTTAATGCTAGAAACAACAAATTTAAGGGACCGGCGAACGTACCTACGTCTATTTGGTGACTGCACTGCACTTTGCAATAATACTATCCATAAATGACATCTATCCATAGATATGTTGCACCACTAGTGAAACATAAGTAGGCTTTGTCGAAATAATACTTACTGAATATATCAATTTGTCAAAGTAACGAATGATTAAATCATGAAATTGTTATTATTCATGTCTTGGAACCTTTTAACCTATTTTGAAAATATCTCATTTGTATTACAGTACCTACAGAAATGTCTCAAGGTGAAGTATTAACAGCCTAGAGCTCAAATCTGAGACCTAGATAGAAAATGAAATATAAAAGTCTAAGTATTTTACCTCGGTTTTATTAAATATTATTCGTAGGTACAAGAAAGATATGTATTTATAAGACGTAAAATTAACTTCAATTTATACCTGGATTTAGGTCATATGAATATGAAGTATGAATAATTAGAATTTAAAGGGTTATTAAAATTAAAAGAAAAGATGAAAATTGGAAGAGGTAGGCCAAAATAAATTGATCAGGCAACTGCAGAGTCATTCTTGCGCGAGGCGGACGAACACTGCTCGCCGAGATACAGTTTTTTAACTAGTTCGGCGGGTAGGGCGAATCTTATTCGAACACATACCAACAAAATACTACAAACTAGTGTCCTGTAAGTTGTTACCTACTTATATAAACTTAGTAGTAGGTAAGGAGAACATCTTGATGCAAAATGCATGTCAACTTGTAGTTTTAAGAGAATATTTTTTTTGTTTTTTGTTTACCTACCTACTTCCATAAGTTTGTTGGTTGTATGAACTAAATAAATAAATAAATAAATAAATTCTGTAAACTCACTTCAAATTCACTCAAGTGACCGAGCTCACTAAATACACAAAAATGTATTGTGAGATTCAAATTTCGAGTAAGAAATTTGAAATCTCACAGCGGATTCAGCTCTTCGACATTCGAAGTGTGTTTACAGAATGCCTCTGCTGGATCGACACCCCAGTTTAAAATCGGTACCAGTTTTGGAGTCGTCCCCAGAAAATTGCTCAGCATAACATTGAAGTCGGTTTTAAAAAAAATTTAGATTTGTTTCAGTTCACATTCACTAGGTTTAAATTCGTATGAGCTATTCACATAAATTTTGCGATACAAAAACTTGCATTGCATTATCAAGATTTGAACTCGTAAACGTTTCGTGGATCGAAAGTCGAAATAAATCTTACTTGGCAAACACTCCATGAAATACCTAATTTTTAAATTATTATTAACGGGACTTAATTGCGTAATAAAATTATTTTATTTATTTATTTTCACTTTAAGAAATTACTTATGATATATTATAATATTGTGCCTTTAAACCCTGTTGGGTTTGTGTAGGCACTCACATTCGTCTTCTTCGCAATGTAAGTACTTACTTACACACAAGTAACAATATACATTTAGTTGACATAGGTACATCATTTAGTTAAAGGTAAGTAACAAGTTATCATAATGAGTAGGTAGTTCGCATTCGCAGAACTACGCTCATACAATACAGCACGATAAGGAATGCGTTATTTACCTCGACGTTAATAAATAAGTCCCATTAATAATAATTTAAAAATTTGTTTAAGTCGAGAAAGTTTAAAATATGTATAAACACCTAATTAATTACAAAAACCCATTTCATGGATCGAAAGTCAAAATAAATCCTACTTGGCAAATATTCCATAAAATACCTAATTACAAAAACCTGGAAGTGGTTAATTAAAATATAATTCTATAGATATAATTACGCCTATAAACATGTCTGAATATAGACTTTGAATGTGGAGCGGAAAACTTCGCGGTTGTAACGGAAACCGTATATGAGATTAATTAAAATCTAGAGACTCATATTTCCTTGGCATTTTTATGAAATAAAATCACCTTAAACTAAAAACCACTTTGAAAAAGTAATTAAAAAAGAAAACGTTGTTGATTTTTTCTTTGTAAAATCATAAGAATGATAGGGTATGGTAATTATTAAAAAATATATAACTTTTATTAAAACTACCTTAGCATTCCTTCAATGATGAGTTGATGACACTAGTGCCAACCTTGCCTATTTAAAAACAAAACTACTATGTAATAATACTACTACCAGACGAATGACGGTAAGCGTTTTTTAAAACTCTATCTCTTTGGCCATTAATTTTATTAAGATCAGTGAACAAACAAGCTCATCTCTCCATCCAACTTCTTTGAATTATGTTGCGCATCTCTTATTCACTGATACGAAACCAATTGTCATTTGTGAAACAATGTGCATTTTACTGTGTTTGTTATTAAATTTATGTATGTTATTTCTTTTAAATTACTTACCATTATTATTAGTATTTATATTTTAGTATTTTCAATATTCATACACCTGTAAAGGTATGTTTGTTTATATTGTAGGTATGTTTATATTTTATTAATCTTTAAGACCAATTTATTTAACCTAAAACTTTTGAATTAAATTGAATTATGAATAAGTACAAGTTAGCAACTTTGAATAGGTAAGTACCTTTACCATTATTGTTTAGTAAAATACTCGTAGTTTCAAGTTTTACAGTGTGATGATTTTTAAAAGCCAACCATCGAATTCCACAATGGTACGTCAAAATGATCGGGGAAGTGAGCCAAGGATGCTAATTAAGCGCCTCATTAAGGAATCATCGGATCAGAGCGTAAAACATCACTCACTGCCCTTATTTGGAAAGAGGACATGAGATGACCGGTAGTGCCTTCTCACATGCCTTCCCCTCCCCTTGTGCCTCAGTAAAGATGTGGGGCTTTACTAAAACATCAACACGGACTTTTTGGGAGAACTCGAAAAGCAATGCTATCCAATTTTGTTTCACTTGCCCACACTTATGCACATTCACGAACACTTAACGGTTAATAATCCACCATTATTACACATTAACATTCGAAGAAACACGAGTTTTGGAAAATAAAACAAAAACGAAACATGACTTCTCAAATTCCCCTCACATGCCTTCTTAAAAAAAAAATATATTTTAATTCAATTCAGAAATTACCTATAGAGGCACATAATGCATTTTAAAATCTCCAGGAATGTCTGGTGCCCGATAAAAAAGTGGCGAGTCTATTTCTTGTTTTTATTTAATAGTTTAGGAAAGAACAATAATGATAAAGCATCGTAGAGCGCGCTTTTGTATATATATATTACATACAAGTTGTAAATTAATCTCAGTTGGTAAATGTACAATGACAAAATCTTTGGCTGCCAGAGCTGACCCAAAAACTAAACAAGCTTAATGAAGCAAAAAATATATTATAGCTTCGTGCAAGTAACAAGCTCCTTTCTTCAAAAATCTGACGTTTTCGGTATATTTTGGCAGATTTTGTGAACAAAATTGGCTCTGTTTCGACAGCAACCGAGTGCATGCGAAAATGCACAAGTAAATAAATTACACACTCCTTATTTGGTGTGTTCTTGGTGCATCTCAAAACACCTTATGAGGGAATGATGAGGATTTTAAAAGTCTGACTTGTATTTAATTTATCGTTTCACTTATTTGTGAAAAAAATTAAATAAAGTAACTAACTGTTCTGGTATTGTTATTTTTTCTTAATCTAGTAATTAAGTTTGATTCTTTTGAAGTTTTTATTGTTCAAAAGAAAGTACGACTCTCTCTGACTGGAATGGGATGCCAAAAAATTTAATGAGATTTTAAGTTCTGAGTTTTTTTTCAAGCGACTTACCTATGTTTAATTTAAACTACTCTACTGTAATGAACGCAGGGGTAACAGTCAATTTTGATTTTTTAATAACACTTAATAATAGCATAGTAAGAATATTTTTCAGCAAATAAAAACAACACATCTTTTTTTTAAAAGTACCTACCATAGCACCAAGACCTGAAACGTTTGTTCCTGAGAATCGAACTCGCAACATTCACAGCCATCACAGCCAGACTACACCACCGAGGTCGTAACAGTTAAATATCCTTGAATATAAATAAATATTGGTGGACATTTCACACAGTGCCATCTAGCCCCAAACTAAGCAAAGCTGGTGCTATGGGAACCAGAAAACTGATAGAATGCTTATTACTTTTTGTAAATACATAACTACATACAATTATATCAATAAAAAACTGAGCAAAAATACTAGTAAGTACGTAGTATCAATCATGTATCGTAGCAATGCCAAAGCTATGCATAGAGTAGCTGAGGAATCTGGCCGTATTATGGCAAATTCCAGGCCAAGCGCGGGAAACCCACCGAATTCAAGCGGCTATATATTCCGGCTGGCCGGGCCAGTGTGCCATAAGGAATCTATCTGGCTCAGATTAGACTTGAAAATGTTTCGCTTGGTGAGTTTTATATATTATTTAATGATTTTAATCTATTGCTACGTAGGTACTGGTATTGATACGAAGAAGAACTCGGGTCACCGACATAGTCAAACGGATTAGCACGTTGAAGTGGCGATAGTCAGGCCATATAGCACGCAAAACAGATGGGCGATGGGGCCGAAAAGTTCTCGAGTGGAGGCCACGGACCGGCAAGCGCAGTGTTGGACATCCACCGGCAAGATGGACAGACAACCTTGTAAAAACTGCAGGTCGGCGGTGGATGCAGGCCGCTTCCAACCGCAACACATGGAAATTCATGAGGGAGGCCCTGCCTGGCCTATTTCTAACTGTGGACGTCCAACGGCTGAGATGATGATGATGATGATGATGATAAAACTATTGGTTTATCATCCGGAACAAAACCTGACAAATGATTTCCAAACAATATTTAACAGAAGTGTTACGATTTTTTTTTATTCTAGTATGTTCGTATGAGCAAGAGGCCAACTCTGGTGATGGAGTTTTTAGGCCGCCTAAAGGCCTCCGTCATGGCTTAACGACTTAAAAGCCGGGACCGACAATTTAACGTGCCCTCCGAAGCACATCAGCTCATAATGCAACTTGCAGTCCATCCAAATTGCGACCGCGCCCAACATTGCTTAACTTCAGCGATCAATCAAGAACGTCTCAGCAAGCTACGCCACGAGCGCTTCTTTTTTATAGTGAATTGATAATTATTTTATACTTATTTACGAACTTATGTAAAATAGGTACGAATAGTTTTCGTTATCGTGAAGTTTAAAGCATTTATTTCATATTTTCCTTCCAGCTGACAATCCTCTCGCTCCTGGCCGTGGCGTCTGCTGCGCCAGCTCCAAAACCAATAGTGGTATACCCGTCTCCTATCGTCCAGCCACTCTACCACGCCCCGCTGCCCCCCGCGCCCGTCTACCACGCCCCGCTCGTCCACGCACCCCTGTCTGTCTCACACGTGTCCACTCTTCTACACCACCCGGCACCGTATCATGCTCCCCTGGTACATTCGCCGTATTACTTCAAGTGATTTGAGGAATGAACTGGTGTTATTGTGGTGATGTATTTAGTTCTCTATAATATTACAAAAAACTGATTATTTTGTGATGATGATGAGGCTAAATGAGAATACAGTTTTTTTCCTATTTCATTATTTTTTCATTTAAAATATAGTAAGTATACCCTCCATCTAAACACAATTGTAATAGGTATCATGATTTGGATTCACGTGTCCACTCTTCTACACCACCCGGCACCGTGTCATGCTCCCCTGGTACATTCGCCGTATTACTTCAAGTGATTTGAGGAATAAACTGGTGTTATATTTGTGGTGATGTATTTAGTTCTCTTTATTGTTGCAAAAAACTCATTATTTTGTGATGATGATGCTGAATGAGAATATAGTTTTTCCTAGTTTGTGATTTTTTTCATTTCAAAAGTAAACCCCTAAATACACGATTGTAATAAGTATCATGAATTAGATTTAACTACTTACAAAAGAAGGTAGGTATCTACCTAATTTAGGCTTCATACCATGTTTGGGCCCAAAAGCCATAGTGCTGGCCACGAAAAAAAAAGGTATGGCCACATTCGGGAAGTCAATCAGATTATTTTTCATTGGGGCACGAAGTCTCTAAAACCATTTTTTTTGTTGATTTTTTCCGAAGAAAAATCTTTTGCCGGCTGCTCACTGTAGGTACTGACGCTGTATACCTACAATTAATTATTATTCTAATAGATGTAAAGGCCTAAGTTTTTATTTAAGTTAGTACCACAACCATCTTCATAAACAGAAATAATACGACCTACTTATATTACCTTAAATGAACATCTTAGCAACATAACAAACCACATACCATTCATCACTCATCATACTTTTAAACGTTTACGGTGAAAACAGGGACATAACTGGGTTATAAAGGTTACTTCGGCGTCAAAATAATTAAATAGTACCATAAATCTCGCGATTTGTCAAATTGTGGTCATAAAAATAATGCTTACGTATTTATCGTTAACTCTGCAAGATTTATCGTTCGGATTTAAAATGTGTCATAAAATCTGGTTTTCGGTTAAAAGTACTTACATAGTAAGCATTACAACTTTCATGAAATGGGAATTAAATATAGGGTGGTCCATTACAACTTGTTTTTTTTTTTCAAACTTATTTCTGGCATGTGACGCGGCTTTTTCGAACTTTGTTCGAAATTCTAAATTATTCTAATTTCAAGTATTTTGTTTTTTTTAAGCGGTATTTTGAATTATTTATGCACATTTAGATTTACTTTAATGTTATAACTTCAAAAACTAAAGGGAAACGTTTAAGAACCACACAAGATTATAAATCTTAATTAATTGTGCATTCTAGTACAACGGTTCGTCGTGTGTATGTGACCTTAATATTGCCTTATTAATTTGACATTGACTTTATCGGATAGCAGCCCGATGGGAATAGGGTTGGGAAAAACAAGTAGGAAGAGGTCTGCAGAGACCACAAAATGATGAATTTGTTAGTCGAGTTACAATACTCATAATTCGACACTGTTTAAAATAATTACGTTTACTTTGGCGGCGATGGACTTGCAACCGAACACATTATGGAATGTCAACTTTGAAAAATATGAGAACAGGCCAATTAAGTATTTGGACATGAGACTCAGTCCACTGCTTGCAACAGGTCGTTTTGAAATGTCACCTATGCAAAATGAGAGAATGTGTCAATAATTTACTTGGACTTCATCTGACTATTCTAAAGGCGTGTATCGACATTGTGAGGCTGCATCGCCAGCTAATTTTAACGCTGCCTTAAAACGAGCTGCCACGCGAGCAGCCTCACGAGGCAGCCTTGCAATGTCGATACACAGACATCTTCAAAGAATTTGTGATTTGGAGAATGAGCAGGAGTTCACCAAGTGTTTCCTGTAGATGGCGCTAATCGGTGCTTCAACCGAAATATGAGCGTATCAAGATTTTCAACCCGCCGAATATGGATTTCGTGGCCGAGTTAGTTATGATGGCACTCAGGTTTAAGGAGGATTGTTTGTATCAATGCGGGATCGTATCCCGTCGGAATCGTAAATTTTGATAAGACTTCATTTTCAATTAAATCTTCAAAGAATCTTGAAAACGTCTACCGCTCCTTGGAGAAACAACGTGATCCTGTTCCAAGAATACTTATCCCATCCCTAGTTAGGGAAGTTCTGAGCTATTTCTGACCAGCCTCGTTTTACTTAATAGGAAATTAATACACGCCGATTTAAAGGTTATGGGAAATGGATGAGGCGATTTGAATAATGGATCTGACAGATGATCATGAATCATCTTGATCTTAGTATGTCTTAGTATAAAGCTCGTTCTCTTCGTATTTTATAAAATAATCTCAATGAAATTAACTAAGCACACGATACGAGTAATAAACCTGCACTTTTTATTATTTTTCTGTGCCTACACCACCAGCCTTAAAGGGGTGATCTATTGGTGAGTCGGTGAGCTTACTAAACCGTTCGGTCATTGGTGATCCATTGATAGACCAAAAGACGACTTTCGATTGTCGCCAACTTATTTATGCCGCGGTCTCAGGATTTTAAACATATACGAAGATTCAGTGAGCCAAACCACCATTGTTAGTGCTCCATTGACGATCTCATACCTTTGGTTCGCAACAAAATCATGGCAGAGGTTTCTAAGCAGTCTAAAAACGCCGTTACTATTGCTGATCTAAAATAGATGGGTTGGTTTCTCCGATTCTTTTGTAAACCAATCGTGCAAAGATACCTTTTTGTACCTTTACTGATATTGTGAACAAAATTTTGTATTCAGTTTTGCTGCCACGGTACCGTGATCGGTAAAAACAAATTCAAACAGTACACATACACTCACAATTTTAAATAAATGGTGACATTGATAGTATTGTATTGTATTTGGGGACATCAATAAGATTTCATACAGTGGGTCAGCATGGGATTATCATTAAATGTGCCGCTTTAAACACGGTCAAGGCAATTGAATACTTGGTACTGCAGGTGACATGATTTAATCGTGAGTAATTCAAGGTGCCGGAGAGAAGTCGATAGGTGACTTTGTTATACTAGGTCCTACCATTGCTTTACTCGTGTGATCGTATGAAACTGATTTGAAAGGCATTTGTTACGTTTGAGTTTTATTTAAACTCAAACTCAAATAACTTTATTTGTTAACTGTTAGACACACAAGTTATAAGGTAGGAACACACATATTAAGTAAGTTAACAAAAAGGCCTCCACTCAGCATAAGCTACAGTAGACAGTCTACCATAGCGCTGGTCTTCCGTGGTAGCACAAAGTACACACGCGAGCAGTGGCACTTATCTTTATTGATTACGAGTATTTAAACGAACTTTAAAAAAAAAGAAAACATATTATAAAAAACATTTTACACAATTTTATTTTGAAGTTTTTTTGTGTTTATAATACTTACCTATAATAAGTATTTTACATATTTATAATAGTTTTAAAATCATTTATTTTTGATTTAAACCTAATGTAGGATTTTTAGACAATATGCTACCTAGAAACCACTTTATAGTTAGTTGTAGGTTTTGTTGATTTTGTAGAAATAAGTATGAAGTACAGGGTGACCCAAAAGTGTTTTATAAAACCCGTAAAACTACACCTATGCTTTGCTGTTATGAAAAAAAAGAATGTAGAGATACAAATACCAAGAATGTTTAAAATTGGCATAATTTTTACACATTTTTATTAATACAATTTTTCATTTGAAAACTCACAAAGAAACCAACAAACGAGAAAAAAATATTTTACGCATCATAGAACTTGTTGTAATTAAATAAGTAATTAAAACACCTTATAATCGATCCTTTGTCATCACTTGACGTAAGAATAAAACAAGGAAGCACCGCAATGGATAATTATGCATCTCTATTGTTTTCGAGGTCTATGGCGAAAAAAGTAGCTTATAAGTACACTCGATCCTTACGTTGACACACAGAGTGACACACCCTGACACAATGACACGCCTCGGGTTACTGGTGAGTGCGACTTTCAATTATTAATACTTATTAAAAAAAAATACAGAAATGGCGCCAGATTTTTTTTTGCGATAAAAAAATACAATTTAACTCGAGTGAAAATTTTAATTGGATCAGTGGTTTTGGATCACCTTTTACTATATTTTGCCAAATTCATATACTTATACTAATCTAAAAATATTTTTTATTGTGCCATAAAAAAGTGGGTACCTACTTAAAAATAATATGTTATATTGATGAAAAAAAAAGCTGAATTTAATTAATTATTCCTGCATCTTTGTCCTAAGACAAAATCTTAAAAAACTAAACACGATTTTCGACTGTATCCCCAGGGCACACTAGACCCTAAAAATACGTCTGAGAGAGTATTTATAGGCACGTCCGATTACATATTTGGCTCATGCAAAATTTTAACAAAATTGTATAAATTGTATAATATGTATAAAACGCATTCAAAGGAGGTCATTCAAACTTTATTCATAGTTGGGCCCAAAAACCAAAGTGCCAGCTAAATCATTATCATTATCAAAAAAAAAAAAAAAGGTAAGTATGGCCACGTTTGGGAAGTCAATCCTAGTATTTTTCATTAGGGCACCAACTCTCTAAAACCATTATTTCAGTTGTTTTTTTTTATGAAGAAAAATCCTGACCAGCCCCAACAATGTATGAAATGACCTTCTTTGTTTCCTAACAAGGTTGAATCACAACAATAGTAATTCACAAAAGAGGTTTTTAAAAATAAGTCTTGATAAAAGATACTTGATACTTTCATTAATGGCCGCTCTCTTACATGAGAAAATGGAACAATAGTGCAAGTGTACACTTCGGTGCAAGTGAAAGAAAACCATTAGGTGAAGAATGAGTCTTGGTACAGTCAACGAGAAAACTTACTATTTATTTATTTATTTCAAACATTACTCTATTCTTACAGGTAGAGACTTAGAGAGACTTGTAGAGACTCATACAAAGAAAATATCAATAGGTACTAATAAAGCGGAAGAACTTGTTTGTTTGTTTGAAGGCGCTAATCTCAGGGACTACCAGTTCGATTTGAAAAAAATCTTTCTGTGGTTGATAGCTAAACGTTTGTGGAAGATTATAATAATATGCTACTTTTCATCATCATCATCATTTTCAATATAATAAAAATATTGGTGGACATTTTCACACTGCGTCATCTAGCCCCAAACCAAGCATAGCTTGTACTATGGGAGCCAAATAACTGATAGAATACTTAAATATTTGTAAATACATACCTATAATACTTTATAACAACTAGGCATACAACAACATTTGCGTGATGAACTTAGATGTTTATCTATGTTCATCACGCAAATGTTTGTCCTGGGTGAGAATCGAACCCATGACCTACAGCGTAGAAGGCAAAGCTTCTACCAACTGAGAGGCCAGTCAACTTTGGTGAGGGACTTTTTAGGCTGCCAGAAGGCCTCCAACAAATTAAAAGTGCCATAAAGTTGATTTATTTGTTGGGTGAGTCTATTCCATGTCAACAATGTTCCAAATACTCCTTTCCTTTGTGCGTTGAATTGCCTCCTGAAGTTTTATAAATTATCTAGATTGGCTTTCAAAACTTTCGTGAGTTGTACTTGACATTGTATTAACTTGACATCCGTACCTCCATATTATAAATGTGAAAGTGTGTTTATTTGTTTGTTTATTTGTCCTGCTTCCACGCCAAAACAGAGCGACGGATTGACGTGATTTTTTGTGTGGAAATAGTTGGAGGGCTGGAGAGTAACGTAGGCTACTTTTTATCCGGGTACCACGCGAGCGAAGCCGCGGGCAGCAGCTAGTTGTATATAATCGACGAAATTTTTACGTGAGTAATACAATGATGTAATGGCTGTTTTTTTTTCACCAGTTTTTAACAGACTTCAAAAAAGGAGGTTCTCAGTTCGTCGGAATTTTTTTTTTTGTGCTTTTTTATGTGTGGTCACCGATTACTCGAAGACGCCTGGACCGATTTGAATTGTTTGAAAGAGTATAAGTACTTTCCGATTGGTGTCACAAAAATTTGGTGAGGATCTGTCGAGGATCTTCGGAGTTATGAACAGAAACGCACCTCGAGAATGCAGAAAATTGCTCAGCTTGAACATTGAAGTTAAATTTTTAATATTTTTAGTTTATTTACCTACTTGTCTACTAGACTGTACCCATACGTTAAAACTAGGTTGATAGGATGTGAATCAATTTAATGCCTATGTCTAGGTCGTGCGGTATGAGAGCAAGGGTGATTAATAAATATCACTCGATTAATTATTATAAATGATCGTTTTTAATTTATTATTGCATAAACGATCGTTTTTTCTACCAGATTTACTAGATTCTGCCCTAGATATAAGCCGTTAAATGTCCTGTTAATGATTGGAGCTATTTTCCTCTTTTTCTAATAACATACTTAACAGGATATAATTAGTACCAATTCTGGGTGTTTTCTATGTACGAGTATAACATGTATGTATTTACAAAAAAAAGTAAGCATATAAGTAGTATATAGTCATGGGGTTTCCATAACACAAGCTCTGCTTAGCTTGGGTCTACATAATGCTGAGTGAAATGTCCCGCATTATTTATTTATTTAAGTACTTAATTGTTTTACTAATAGAATCTATTTTAGGATGCATTTTAAAAATATTTATCTGAAAAAGATTTTTAAAATGCATCCTAAAAATTCTAAGGGTCTTAGTTAAGAAAGTTATTTAAAGTTGAACACTGGTTAAACAACGTCCTGTCTTTATTTGTGGATAGTAACGAACAAAGACAGGACGTTGTTTAACCAGTGTTCAACTTTAAACATCTTTCATAAGTAAGGGGGTAGGTAAGTGTGAAGTTAACTCTATAAACTAAAAGCCTATTTGATAATAGATTTTTTATTTATTTATTAGATTTTTTGCAACGAGCTGAAAATAAAGTGAAAACTAAGTTAATTCATCGAATGCGTAAAGTTCGACTGGCCGTGAAAGTTCAGATGACAACGTTGCGCGTGACATATTTCTGATATAGGGCTCAATGCCTCTATGCAGCCAATTGTACGGCGGCGCTGGTCTTACTTGGTTCATTATGTATGTAGTATGTATGTGTTTATGTTGTTTATATTAAAAATAAATCATTTCATTTCAATACAAGTGGCTAAATTAAAAAAAAAACCGACTTCAATCTTATTGAGCCATTTTTTTGCACTCTTGATGTGCATTTCTGTTCATAACTCCGAAGTCCCTCAACAGATCCTTACCAAAAAAAAGAGTTTCTCAATTCGTCGGAATCTTTTTTTTTATGTATGTTTTCACGATTACTCGAAGACGCCTGGACCGATAAGAAAAAAATCTTTTTTTTTTTTGTTTAAAAGGTGTACTTTCCGATTGATGCCACAAAAATTTATTGAGGATCTTCAGAGCTATCAACAAAAATGCACCTCGAGAGTGCAGAAAATTGCTCAGCTTGCACATTGATGTAGGTTTTTTAAAATTTTTAATTTAGTCATTTTTTTGTAGTAAGAAACAACACTTCCAATAGTGAGTTATACGAACTCAAGACAATCCTTGCAAAATATTTTCTCCACTCCTGCAGCCCTAAATCGTCGTCTTTCAATAACCAAAGGGCACGAACGAGCAAAGCAAGGGGCGAACATTATGCGTGACAACGATCTCTTCTCAATACTTTGTTATTATATTTTGACTGAACACATTTCTCTTAAAATTGGACACGAATATTTTATTAAGATGAACTGAGATTTTCATATATTTTTGTGATTTGATTTTTATTTTTTATAAGGCTAGATTTTTTTGGTCGCAACCATAGACGTGACGTGTGACGATGTGACGTGTGACGATGTGACGTGTGACGTGATGTGACGTGAACTATGTCGTCACACTACCATTAAGTATTTTTCATTGGTACACTAAAATTTAATACTCGTACTTACGAAAAAAATATTGGGAAAAAACTATTATACTTACTTCATATCTACTCTGTCGAATATTATAAAGTCCGTTATTCCGCGAATTGTTAGTCTATGACGTCAATGGTCGACCATCTATTTTTTGACCATGCCAAACGTTGCTTAACTATAACGATAATATACCTACTTAGCTAGTTCGCTAAAACTTACATTATAATTTCGTGATAAGTTGGAAATTATTAGTCTTTTGCTTGTAATTACTTTTCATCACTAAATAAATGTGTTATTCACCAAATATTAATATTATTAGAACGAAACTAAAAAATAACAGACTAGACTAAATACCCATTCATATTATGTAGGTAAATCATGAATGAATCTTATATAAATAACTTCAAAAATGTTCCCAAGCTTATTATTTTTGCTCGTAAAGGAAATTTCTCGAAGTAGGTATCCGATAATTGCGCCGTAGAAAATGTACAGACATTTTTATAAAGCTAAAGTATGAATTTAATGATCTGTTACAAGAAACACTTTGGAATGGGATTTGAATCAAAAAAATGGGTACTTAGTGATTTTAGCACCAGTTTATACTATTTCGACTCACAACCAACTGTATATTACTAAATTGTTATTGTTACATTATACAGCCTGTATGTTTTTTGTCATGTATATTTTTAATACAAAAAATTTGAAAGTTTGTGAGTTTGTTCGTTTGTCTTTTCATGTTGCATAAAAGGACCAATTTCGGTGAAACTTGCAATGGGTAAAGCTGTGGCCCGGAATAGCATAATAATAATAAAAGTTATTTAAAATGTTGATACCACTAGTAAATAACAATCTCCTTTTTTGTATCCTTGAATCTAACTGGCTCTTGTTTCGGCTCAACTGGAATATGTTTTTAACGTTTAAAATTCAACACAATCATGATGCATTATTGACAGAAACTGGTGCTCAGAAAACTACGGATTTTTCTATAAGTTTAACTTGGAAAAGCTGTTTTGTATTTTGATAAAAAATATTCATATTCTAGAGCTGCTATTTAAAAATATGCGAAATTCACTTGGACCATTTTATTAAATGGTTTAAGGAAATTCAAGATTCTTGGAAATGTCTAAGCATGGATAAATACATAATTGGCACATTTTAAATGTTGCTAAAGTAAGTAAGTTCGTATGAGCAAGTGGCCAACTCTGGTGACGGAGTTTTTAGGCCGCCTAATGGCCTCCGTCATGGCTTGACGACTTAAAAGCCGGGACCGACAATTTAACGTGCCCTCCGAAGCACGGAAGCGCTCGTTGTTGCTTATTTTAAATGTGCCAATTTTATTTACGTTTGTATGAACTAGTCAACTCCTAACATAGTAAAATATTCTGAGCCTCCTTCTTCTCTTTATTAATCAGTGCCAATCTTCATGGACCCAATACTGGGTGGCGTTGATGGAACCCCCTCTACCATCACGAATAAGATAAGCTTCACAAATTCCGAGTCCAATAATACCAATCAAAGGTATATTCCACTAAGGGCTGATTTTTCAATACCTAGATAACTTTTATCTGAGGAAATAAAAAATAAGTTCAAAAACTAAAACCCGACTACTGAAAAAAGTATGAAACAAGAACATAATGTTGAGAATGTTCTGAGGAGAGCCGTGGTCATATGCCACTTTGCCCTTAGCTTATGATCGCATACGTAGCATATGACCACGGCTCTCCTCAGAACATTCTCAACATTATGTTCTTGTTTCATACTTTTTTCAGTAGTCGGGTTTTAGTTTTTGAACTTATTTTTTATTTAAATTATTTTGGGGTCGTAATTTCATTATTACCTAAGTATTTGCAGAATCACCACCCACCCACCCGGCTCTCCAAAAGAGGGCTCAGCTTTAATAGAACAATTTGCTTGGGTTCGGCAAGTGCGTCGCGGGCATTGAACGTGCTAGCACTAACACGTTTATTGCCCGCGACGTACTTGCCGAAACTAAGCAGATTGTTCTATTAAAGTGGAGCTGTCTCCTGGAGAAAGCCGCAGAGGTGAGACAGGAAATGTGTTAACACTAGCACGTTCAATGCCCGTGACGCACTTGCCGAACCCAAGCAGATTGTTTTATTAAAGCGGAGCTCTCCTCTGGAGAGTACCGTAGAGGTGGAACAGGAAATGTGTTAACAGTGTTAATATTCCCTATCCCACCTCTACCGTGCTCTCCGAACGCCATCATAGGACAGTATACGCGGGTGAGGCATCGAACGTGTTAGTATTTCCTGTCCCACTTCTTCGGTACTATCCGAAGGAGTCTTGTCTTATTAATCGTGGTTTGTGCAATTATTACCAGTTATCGAGTGCATATGAGCAAAGCCGCAAGCAACAGCTAACAATATGCCTATATATTTTTGAAATGTGCTAATAAAGCCCTTTCATTTGATACCCAACACAGCATTTTTAACACATTTTTTTTTAGTTTTGTCCTCTAGAGGGTGCCATATTCAATTTATAGTAATATCACAAAACTTATAACCAGCGGACAATCAAGAAGCTTCCAATGATACCTCATTTGTTAAATTATGATAAAAAGTTTGGAAGATATGACGAACAGATGAACAAATTATTACACTCTTTATCGGGTCCTTGCATGCAAAGCCGCGAGCAACAGCTAACATATTATACATTTTTGAAATGTGCTAACAAAGCCCTTTCATTTGATACCCAACACAACATCATTAACTCATTTGTTTTCGTTTTGTCCTCTAGAGGGCGCCGTATTCAATTTATTGTAACGTCACAGAGCTTATAACCAGCGGACAATTAAGACGCTTCCAATGATACATCATTTGTCAAATTATGATAAGAAGTTTGGAAGATATGAGAAATAGATGAACAAATTATAACCCTCTTTATCGAGTCCTTGCAAGCAAAGCCGCGAGCAACAGCTAACATATTATACATTTTTGAAATGTGCTAACAAAGCCCTTTCATTTGATACCCAACACTGCATCATCAATCAATATTTGTTTTTTAGTTGATGACTTTATGACCTCTAGAGGGCGCTATATTCACTTTAATGTGACGTCACATAGCCTATAACCAGCGGACAATGAAGACGCTTCAAAAAATACCTCATTTGTCAACTTATGATAAGTAGTTTAGAAGTTACGAGGGAACAGATGAACATTCATACATACATACATGCCGGTCAAACTCATTACCCTCCTTTTTGCTTCGCCGTAGTCGGGTAATAAATATGCGATTTGACAGATATTGTATTGAAAATATGATTGTCATAACGCCATATTTATCCCTCAGATAAAAGTTATTTATCGATTGAAAAATCAGCCTTAAGTAAAACAATTAAAAAGCTGGATTTTCGGAAACGCGTGGTTCTTGCGCGCATTTTGCTGATTTCGCGGACATCGCTGGACAAGGGAGGGCCACTACAGCTAAACGACTGGGACAGATAGGGCCACTAGGCGGTTAGATAGAACATAATCGCAAATTAATTCATTAATGATAATTATTATTACGGGATTTTATCGCGTACCTTTTATTTATTTTGTTTCCCGACGTTTCGAACACGTTGCAGCGTTCGTGGTCACGGGATGACTGAAGTACTGGAGCTACCGCCGAGAATTGAGAGTAGGATCCACGACTACCCCCAATTCGTCTTCAGAACCAGAAAAGTCCTCGTTCACACTACGACACACAACACTGATGGTGTCAGGCTGACGTACAGTCGGACCACCACGAACACACTTACCGTAAAATACGCCAACATTGCCCGCTTTTTTCGAATAATTTCAATTTTTGTAAAAAATTTCTATGGGAACGTAAGTATTTTCTTTTATCATCTGCTATTATAAGATTATGTGCATGTATTACTTTATCAGATTTTATGATGCGTCAATATTTAATTAGGTATTTTATACATTTTGATGGCGGGCAAAGTTATCTGGACTTTTAGCCAACATTGCCCACGTTGATTTTTGACGCAAATATAGCCTCTAGAGAGATGAAATAAAAAGCCAATACAAGAATTTAGGCAATAATGGCGTTTTTTTTATTATAAAGCCATTTATTTATCCTTCAAATGATGTATCTAGACTAGAAGTTAAGTTAAAAAATTATATTTAATTAAATTGATTTTAGTGAATAGATATTTTATGCATGCATTAATATTAATGTTATTTATTATTAATTAATTATTTTTTGTATATTATAATTTTAATTTTATAATTTTTGTTATTCTGATTAGTGTAGTAATATCTGTTTTTTTATTTTTATTTTTATTATTATTATTTTTAATTATTGTTTGTTAGTTTTAGTATACTTAATAAATTATATATATTTCTTTTTCTCATTCTTTCATTCTTATATTATTTTCTCATTTGAGGATCTCTATCCGAGTAAAGGCCTCCTCTAGACTCTGCCATTCCTCTCTATCCGTAGCTAATTTTTTCCAGTCTTTTCCTGCAGTTTCTATTATTTCGTCTTCCCATTTTTCCATTGGTCTGCCTCTTTTTCGTTTTCCGGGCGGACCGCGCCAAGTAGTTATGATTTTACTCCATTTTTTATTACTCATTCGTGACACATGGCCTGCCCATTTCCATTTCAGTCTTCTGCAGTGATGCAGTGCATCAATAACCTTTGTCTTATTTCTTATGTTGATGTTTCTTTGTCTGTGTTTCAGTTTGATGTTCAAAATGCTTCTTTCCATAGCTCGCTGCGTTGTTTGTATCTTGTCTGATGTAAATTTATTAAATATCCAGGTTTGGCTAGCGTAGGAGAGGCAGGGCAGTAAGCAAGAATCCATAATTTTTTTCTTATAAATTAATGGTAGGTCTGATTTAAGGATTTCTTTGTAAGCCCAGAACTTGTTCCATGTAATTTTTACTCTCCTTTCAATCTCATCTCGATGTCGTGTATTTCCAAAGGATATCTGTTTGCCCAGATAAATATATTCTGACACATACTCCAGCAAAGTATTTTGAACTCGTACGGGTCTTTCGACACTATTTGTCATTAGTTTCGTTTTTGTTGAGTTTAATTCGAGGCCTATATTGTTACTGACAGAGTTTAAGTCGTTAACCATTGATTCTAATTGGTGTGCTGTTTCAGAGAAGAGAATAATGTCGTCGGCGAATCTTAAATTGCTCAGGTATTTTCCGTTGACAAATATTCCCTTTTTTGACCAATCGAGGCGTTTCATTATGTTCTGGAGTACTATTATAAAAATTCTTGCTGATATAGGATCGCCTTGTCGCACGCCTCGATAAATATTTATTTCTGGTCCTTTTCGGTCTAGCTTGACTCTACTCACGCTTTTACTATATATGTCTTGAAGTAGCTCTATAAGTTGTAGAGGTGCTTCACTTTCTCGTAGAGCTGTCCACATACTATCGTGCGAGATTGAGTCAAATGCCTTAACGTAGTCGATAAACGCTAAGTATAGAGGGCGCTTGCGTTCTTCATATTTTTCAATTATTTGATCCAGTACGTGTATGTGGTCGGTGGTTGAAAACCCTTTTCTGAAACCTGCTTGCTCCTCCGGTTGGTATGCTTCGGTTATACTTGAGAGGCGTCGTTCTAAACCTGTTGCCAGAAGTTTGTACAGACAAGGCTGAAGACTAATAGGTCTGTAGTTACCGATATCGCATGGGTCGCCTTTTTTGTAGAGTAGAACAATGTCAGATTCAGCCCACTCCTTGGGTATTTTCCTTTCTTCAAGTATTTTATTAAATAATATCGTGAGTGGAGTAGTTAAGGTCGTTTTTCCTGTTTTTAGAATTTCATTTGATATTTTGTCTGGTCCGCTACTTTTTCCTGTCTTAAGTTTTTCTAGGTTCTTGAAAATTTCTATTTCTGTGAATTTTTCTAAGCTGTTTTTGTTTATGGGTTCTCTGGGTTCTATTACGATTTGATTCATAGATGTAGTTCGCCTTCCGTACAATTTCCTGTAAAATTCTGTAGCAGTGTGAATGATTTCAGGTCTTGAGTAGGTTTTTTGAGATTTTGTTTGTAGGCATGGGATCCAGTTTTTGTAAATGTTTAGCTCTTTATATCCTTTTTTCAGGCTTCCTAGTTCTCTTAAGTGTTTTTCAAAGGTTTCCAATCTGTGTTGTTCATATTCTTTTTTAATATTTCGATGTGTTGATTTATATAATGTTTTTAGCTCATTTTTTTCTTCTCTATTCAAAGATGACTTGTTTTTTAGTTCATTTCTTCTTTTAATCAATTTTTTCGTTTCTTCTGAAATTATACTGTTCTTGGTATTTTTATCGTTATCTTCTTTTTGGTTTAGACTGTTTATTATTCCTGATTTAATTTTTTGATAGTAGGACTCTACATCTTCTGATTCATTGTGAGAAATGTTTTTTATGTTTTCTTTTAGATTACATAGGAAGCTTGTTTCATCTTGTGGAGTATTAAAGCGGTATTCTTTTCTTGCATATTTTGCTCTACTTTTTTTATTGTTTTTAATCAACAGTGTGCCTCTAACAAGTCTATGGTCGCTCGCAAAAGAGAATTGGTTGATGACATCAATATTAATGAACAGTTTTTTCATATTTGTGAGAATGTAGTCTATTTGGCTTTTATTATTCTTCGGTGACAGCCAAGTCCATAGATTCTTAAGTTTCTTTTTAAACATTGTATTGATAATGGTGAGATTATTTTCTAAGCTAAACTGAACAAGCCTTTCTCCTCTTTTGTTCCTACTTCCGTAACAGGTAGAGCCCATGACTGTGTGTTCGTTAGGAAGTTGTTGTCCGATGCGGGCATTGAAGTCGCCCATGATAATTATGTATTTTTTACATTGTTGTATTATTTCTTCCAGTTTTTGATAGAAAAGGTTGATGATATTATCTGTAGCGTCGCAAGTGGGTAGATGTACTTGGATTATAGATATTTCTAGTGGTTTAATATCTATATTCAGGATGCATATTCTTTCTGTAATTCCTATAAAGCTTTGTATGTTGTTTTTATATTTTCTTTTTATAAGAAAACCAACTCCCAGTTGACCTTGTGTTTCTCCGTAATAGCATAAAATATATTTTTGATCTTCCATTATATTGTAACCTTTTCGCCTTATTTCAGAGAGGCCGATTATGTCAAAGTTGATGTGGGATATCGCTTCTTTGAACTCTATCATTTTTTCTTCAGATAGGAGGGATTTTGCATTATATGTGCAGATGTTGAGTGGTGTATTATATTTGTCTAGAGGGTTTTGGTCATTGACTCCCACGGTGACCGGCCGGATTGGGAGTTGTGGCATAAAGATAGGTTGTCTGCTGACCTCCGGCTTTTTAAGGCTTCTCCGCTTTGTAGTCTTTCTATTTGCATATCCGTTGCGTTTAAGAACCTCCTGAACATGGCTAAGCTCACTCTCCAAATGTTCAGGGTCACACAGATCATGAGCTCTGTTTATTAGTGAAGACACAACAGATTGCAAATGGTCCGGATGATGGTGCGATGCAGCATCTAGCACCTATCTTTATGCCGTATGTGAAGGGGGTGACGGATAAAATTGGAAACATCTTTAAGAGATTTTCAATTAAGTCGGTTCTCACTCCCCACACAAAAGTCTCTCAGCAGCTTCGAACACCGAAAGATAGTATACCACTGCAAGTGCCAGGCGTATACAAGATTGACTGTAGCTGTGGCCGTTCATACATAGGGCAAACTAAACGTACAATAGCCGAACGCGTCAAGGAGCATATTACAGCGGTCAAAAATAGGCAAGTGAATAAGTCAGCGATTGCGGAACATCTGCTCGATTCAGGCCCTAACCACTGGATAGAACTACATGACCCAAAAGTTCTATCCAAAGAACGCCATTATTATAAGAGGATAGTTCGAGAGGTGATCGAGATCAAAAAACACCGAAATTTTAATCGTGATGGTGGTTATCGTCTCTCGTCTGCGTGGAATCCTATAATTAATAAGTGTGTTCGTGGTGGTCCGACTGTACGTCAGCCTGACACCATCAGTGTTGTGTGTCGTAGTGTGAACGAGGACTTTTCTGGTTCTGAAGACGAATTGGGGGTAGTCGTGGATCCTACTCTCAATTCTCGGCGGTAGCTCCAGTACTTCAGTCATCCCGTGACCACGAACGCTGCAACGTGTTCGAAACGTCGGGAAACAAAATAAATAAAAGGTACGCGATAAAATCCCGTAATAATAATTATCATTATGTTAACAAATCGCGAAAGTTTAACAAATTAATTCATTCTTCTCTCTTTTTTCCAGATTTTAGCAGCGCTTTCCCTGGTGCACGCGTCACTCGGCACCGGGCTGCATATCCACACAGGAGGTTATGGATACCACACCGTCCCATACCAAGACATCCACTACTCGCAACACGTACACACGGCGCCGATAGTGCATCACATACAACCTGCGCCGCTGGTACACACCTATCCAGCACCTGTGGTGCACACTGTACATAGTGTGCATACTGTCCCGCATCCAGTTGTTACGAGTTATAAAGTGAAACAGCATTATCATCTGTTCGGGAAGTAAACGAATTGAGATTTTGGGATGTATTTTATTTTTAGTTTGGAAGCTATTTGCTATTTCAAACGTAAACCGCTTTAGGAATCAAAGTTAGCTTCTTTCTTTCATTCAACATTATTTGTAATAAAATATTTTCAAAAAAAAATACTCAACCGACTTCAAAACATCTTGCACTGAAAAGCAAAAAATAAGAATATACTTAAACAGATTTATTTCATTACTAATTATATTATTTTTTGTTATATTGTTGAAATCGGTGTGCATAAAATTTAATATTCTTACTCATTGTTTTATTTACACCGACTTCAACATTATAACATAAATAATATAATTAGTAATGAAATAAATCTGTTTAAGTATATTCTTATTTTTTGCTTTTCAGTGCAAGATGTTTTGAAGTCGGTTGAGTATTTTTTTTTGAAAATATTTTATTTTTCCATTTTTAGTGTTTATTTTTTATTTAGAATGACGTCACCTTACTTATTGTGTTGCGCTCATCAACCCCTTTCATTTGATACCCATGTCACTAAAAAGTTCCATGGAACCGGTCCTGACTCCATCGTCAGATCAGCTCGCTGTCACCATTATTATTACCATATTATTATTACATTGTCGTCGGAACTTCACAGATATGCTGAGTTCCGAGTTTCAACTCAATCGACCAATTTATTGAGGAGTTCTGATGAGCAGCTCTTGACTCCATCATCAGATCAACTCGCTGTCACCATAATATTACATTGTAGTCGGAACTTGACAAATATGCCGAGTTTCAACTCAATCGGCCTATTTAATGAGGAGTTCTGTTGCACAGCTCTTGACTCCATCATCAGATCAGCTTGTTGATACCATAATATTTCATTGTCATTGAAAATCTATAAGTGTGCAAAATTTTAGCCCGATAGTTCTACAAACACAATAAATAACGATAAAATTTGAGGGTTTCCCTCGATTTCCATGGGATCCCTTCATCAGATCCTGATTTGGTGACAATGGGACCACCTCGGGAGTATACCCTTTGTAACAAAAAAAGAATTTTTAAAATCGGTCCACAATTGACGGAGAAATCGCGTAACACACATACAAAAAAAAAAAAATAAAAAAAAAAACATACAGTCGACTTGAGAACCTCCTCCTTTTTGGAAGTCGGTTAAAAATAAGAACCGTTCTCAAAGCAAAAGCAATCTTAGGGATTTAGGATAAACTATGGTCACTTTGTTTAAATAAAAAAAACTGGGAAAAACGTTTTGGTGCCAGCCAAGAACACATAGGTACAGTTTGCCCAAAAAAAGTCTTAAAAACCGTATTGACAGGTACCTACGGTAAAGATCAAAACTATTTATTAAAACATTCTGTGAAAAGCTTTAATATCTAGGTAAGACAGCAAGAATCCAAATACATACTAAACTTTAAAGCATGTACAATAAATAGTACAGTGTACCTACACATTGAAAAAAGCCTACCTTGAAGCACTCTTTATTTCCTACTAGCAGACGCCCGCGGCTCCGCCCGCGTGGACTACTATTTTTTTATCCCACGAGAACCGTGCAATTTTTCGGGATAAAAAGTAGCTTATGTCCTATTACCGGTTATTATCTATCTATATTCCAAATTTCATCAAAATCGGTTTAGTAGTTATAGAGATACGTGGCAACAAACATTCACACACACACACACGGACTTTCGCCTTTATAAAATTAGTAGGAAATTAGTAGGATTGAACAATTAAATAAGGACCTCTAGAGGAAAGCCACCGCCAATTCTGGATTCTGGCCGACCTCAAATACAATTCTATGTATTGTCTGTTAAGAAATTGTATGTAATGTTTTCTGGAACGCAAAAATAGAATAGCAACTCAATGAAAGAGATCACAATATTACCTATAACCCAAAAAAGTTGTCGATAGAACGTGTAATAATAATAATAATGAACGACCCGAATTCGATGATTCAACGCATGATGGATCAGGGCCCAATATTTTCATTTTCTTTGTTAAGGATTGAGAAGGTTTTTGTGTCATCTTTGATGCTTAAGTAGATTAGTAGCACGGGTTTTTTTGACGAAGATTTGGTGTCCAAATAGTTCACCTGGTCAGGCGAACTATTTGGAATATTTTTGTCCAATCTGTCCTCCTAGGAGGACAACTAGGCGGACAGATTGGAATAAGCGGTTATACCTACTTAGGCCTTTACATCTATTGCTAGATTATTTATAAGCGTCAGGAGGCAATCTTTGCCCACTAACTACACCATCCTCTCAGTTTAACCGGCATCCACAGGCCAATACGTGTGGGGTTGTTTAAGCCGCAGGAATCACGATGTTTTCCTTCACCGTTTAAAATATTGTTTAGAAATCAGTTAATTTTCTAATAAGGGCACGGGCCAAAGTAATGAAAATACCTCTGAACACCTCATTAGACAAGACATCTTTAAAGCAACTGAATTTCTGAACATCTGAACGAAAGTTTACCTGAGAATAAAGTCCAAAGCCGTTTTTTTCAAAACTTCTGTATGAACAAAAGTTTTACGCGAATCTAAATGTATGTTTACATACTATTAGATCGATAACAAAATGTTCTATTCGGGTATCTAACTCGTTAAATAGATACGAAGCGTCGTTTTCGGCAGGGACGCCATGTAATGAGGTAGATATTTTGTTGGGTTTATCTGCAGGATGTTACGAGTGATAGAGGTTCATTGTGTTGTGGATAGGTGTTTATGAACGGCGCAATAAGTTGTTTCTTAATACATGATATTAAATTATATTCAAAGCTTTGGGCTGAGTGTGCACTCACACTACAGTCTAGAACAATGTTCCGCAAACTTTTTGTGTTCAAGGTAGGTACACCTAGGAAATCGGAAAATATTGGAGGTAGGTACACCATTAATGAAAAATCAATGTTTTAATGCGAAACATGAGTTTGTTTAACCTTATTTTTCCGAGGCACACCAACTAATGACCACGGTATACCACTGTGCCGCGGCACACCCTTTGCGGAACACTGGTCTAGAATACTTTGTTCTACTCTAGAGTCTAAAAAAACTTCGTCAATTAAGTATTTAAAAAAAGAATTGAGACAATCGAAACCAATCAGCGTCTTAAGTTTTCCGTAATTCGTCCTCACTGCAAGATAATGAGGGGTCACTAATCCCGAATAGTACTATAAGGTATTATTCAGTTTAATGGCCTGATAGAGATGGCAAAAACGACTCAGTTTTAGCCGGAGATAACAATTCTAGAGATATGCGTAAGATTATTTTCCTTTTGCAATACTCAATACCTCTTGGAAAAAACTAAATAGAAAGGATTAAGTAGGAAAATTCAGTGAGATTCTAAAAATATGCATTTGTGATATTATGACTACTGAGAGGAATCTATGAGTATAACTCATTTTCCTGCGCACGCGCATTTTCACGCAAGGAAATCTGGAGGTGTGGCATTCCATGGCGTTTGTGGGAGAAAGGATCGGCAGTGCTTGGCAGCCGAGAGGTTATGAAAGATGTTTTAAGTTGAACACTGGTTAAAAAAGTCCTGTCTTTATTTATGGATGGTGACGAATAGAGACAGTTGTTTAACCAGTGTTCAACTTTAAACATCTTTCATAAGTAAGGGGGAATCGCGACTACCTATAGAAATATTATCATGGTACAACTAAAGATAACATTCATCTCTAAAGATAGCGAATAAAAACCGGGCAGTCTTTCAAAATATAAATAAGTTCTGTACAACATTTTCAGATAAGTTTTTACCATCGCAAGAATTTTATTTTAATTTTGTTCATTTCATTTTTTTTTAATTTTTTTTCATCATCACACAAATGTTTGCTCTAGGTGGGAATCGAACCCACGACCTACAGTGCAGAAGGCAGACCTACTAATACCAACTGAGCTAAGAGAACAGTCAACATAGTGAAAACTATAACCTGGGGCCCTAGCCATCCCCCCTAGCCATATTACACTATCTATCGTTGCGATAGAACTATCTATCGTCGCGATAGAATAGAACACTTCAAAATGTATAGGAATTGACGTTCTGACCACGTGACTCATCTACTTGAAACGTCAAATCCTATACATTTTGAAGTGTTTCTATTCTACAGCGACGATAGATAGTGTAATATGGCTAGGGGGGCTGGGTCTCTTCAAGTCAAGAGTGAATAAGTGTCTTCTAGTCTAGATAAAAAAAAAGTGACCGGAGGATTGATTTCGATCGACAGGAGTCGTTCCACCTCTATTCTTCAATTTAATTACCTTGTATCTGACAAGCCGCTAAGATAAATACCTATCATTGTTTGGAATCGGACCTCGGAGGAACAGATAATTGCTTTATGTTAACTTAAGAGGTCTGCGACCGGCGAATTTCTATAAAACGTAATACAGAAATCATTTAAAATTTAAGCAAATTTTTATCAGTTTATGTTGTTAGATTAAGAGAGTAGGTATTTATCTAGGTTCCTGTTACACTTTTGTTCCGAAAAACTTAACTAAAAAGAAATGTAAGCAAATTAAATTGAAATCTTTGTAGGTACACCAAAAATGACATTTTTTCTTTTCATTTGTTCTATAGTAAGTTTTTTGGAACAAAAGTGTAACAGGAACCTAGATAAATACTGCCTTTATCCAAATAATAACATAAAGTGATAAAAATATGCTCAAATTTTAAATTATTTTGGTATTACGTTCCTAGGTAAGTAGATACGTTCGCCGGGCCCTTAAAATCGATTTTCATTACAATTTCGGTGCTTATAATTCAACGTTGTCTTAGTTGATTACGGCTTATTTACATGGTGCGAGTTTCTTACCTAGATGCGAGAAACTAGCTCCATGACAATTCAGTGACAAGCTATTATCGTCCTTCCACGTATGATTTCAATGTTTAGTTTACATTGTCATTATTTTGACATTGATGACGATAACCACATCTTCGGGGCGAGAAACTCGCAGCATGTGAATGAACCTTTAAACCTTTGGAGAATCTGCATAATTATTTGTGTTTTTTTTTTATATTAATTGTACAATCGTTTGAACTAAAATTATAATTATAAACGAATTAAATCTATAGAGTGGTAATTAAATAAATACACAGTAGCAGCACGTATAGTGCTTGATGCATTTTTAACTCGTTTTTTCTACATTTCAATTATCTCACGGTCACTAATTATAAGCTGGTTTTGAAAAATGATTCCAACAAAAATGTACTTAAAGATAATCCGCTCTACTTATAAATTGCACTTAACTTCTGTCAAAATTGAAACACCGTTTAAACTTATACTATCCTTTATTGTTAAGGTGGAATCAGACGGTTCACTCCAGTGAAAGATTACTCGAATGAATGCTGGGGTTTTCTATGACACTTTTCTTTCATTTTATTTTCAGAGGTGTCTCTTTGAGTGAAATATGCAAAATGAACGAGGGAAATGAACGAAAAATGAACCGTCTGATTCTACCTTTAGATAGTGACAAATAGTGACAGGGCGAATTTTGATCATTGTTTAACCAAGTTCAAGTTGAGAGTCGCTTATAAGTATGGCTTAATACGCATAAACAAAACACTATAAAATGACTTTCTGTACTAATGTTTATTATTAGTATACTACTAATATACTTTATGTACTAACAAACGGATTATTATAAGTACTAATAAACTTACAAACGGATAGATAAGTTATCACGTCGAATCGTGAAGTGTTTCTCGTAAATCCATCTCATTTGCAAGTCTATGCGCTTTGCTCAATGTCTAGGTTTATTGAGTTAACTCTGCTGAAGGTTTAATAGGCACTTGCTTATTAATATTTATGTAGGCGAAAACCACGAGCAAAAATCAGTTCATACACATATAACTAGGTACTGTTTTCTATTTTTTTTTTTATGATCAGTAAAGATTTTCAGGATTTTTTTCTTTGCAGCATCTTTGTATTAGTAAGTTCGTATGAGCAAGTGGCCAATTCTGGTGACGGAGTTTTTAGGCCGCCTAAAGGCCTCCGTCATGGCTTAGCGACTTAATAGCCGGGACCGAAATTTAACGTGCCCTCCAAAGCATGGAAGCGCTCACCTCTAAATACCACTTGCGGTCACCCATCCCAAGAGTGACCGTGCACAACGCTGCTTAACTTCAACGATCAATCAAGAACGTCCAAGCAAGCTACGCCACGAACGCTTCTTCTTCGAGCATGTATTAGTAATTAATATTGAGACATACGTAGCTTATGTTCAAAAAAATTGTTTCAAAATCACATAAGAAAGAAGATGATGTGATAATAAACAATAATAACCTTCAGTGTAATTGAAAGCTCTTATCAAAATTTTCGATTCCAACGGGATTCGAACCTACATTGATACAAGCGATCCTCCTCAAGCCGGAGTGTCTTAACCCGGCCACGGAATCCATATTCGTCAGGTCGAAAATCTTGATAGGCTCATATTGACTAGCCTCTTAGCTTAGTTGGTAAGTAGCTCTGCTTTCTGCGCTGTAGGTCGTGGGTTCGATTGCCACCCAGGACAAACATTTGTGTGATGAACATAGATGTTTGTTCTGTGTCTGGGTGTTATAAAGTTTTATAAATATGTATTAACAAAATATATAAGTATTCTATCAGTTATCTGGTTCTCATAGTACAAGCTTTGCTTAGTTTGGGGCTAGATGGCGCTGTGTGAAATGTCCAGCAATATTTGTTTATTTTTTTTATTTATTTGTTGGTTATATCACCGATTACAGTTTTATCAGTGAATCTTTTATAGGCTTAAACTTTGTTGATAGTCTTTCGCAGTCACAAAATGGATATACGATAGTGGCATTTTAAGAGCTGAACGTTTTGTTGTTTCGGCAAGAACAATAAATCCCTCAAATAATCCTCCGTCCCTTTATAAAATTGTGAAGCTGTGACGGTTTTAGATGACATAAAAATCCGTAATCAGAGTTATTGGCCACTAGCTCTTTCGAACGAAGACCAGCGCTATGGTAGACTATCTACCGTAGCTTATGCTGAGTGGAGGCCTTTTTTTAACTCAATTCACTAATATTATAAATGCGAAAGTTTGGATTTTCGAATTGATGGATGTTTGTATGTTTGTTCCTCTATAACTCAACAAGTATTGAACCGATTTGCTTGAAATTTAAAATATAGATAGATAATGACCGGGGATAGGACATAGGCTACCTATTGTACTTTTATTTAGTTTATTTTTTACTATAGTAAATAGCTACTTATTATGTTTTTTATGATGCTATTATTGTTAGTTGTTATAAGTATTATTATTGTTTTTATTATTTCCGTATGTTATCACCCGAACCCGACCAATCTTCATTATTTAAGATTCCTCTACATACAAAGGTTGCCTGGAAGAGATCGCTTTCCTTCTACAGAGCCAGTGATTATCAGTTTCTCTAGATTGTCTCTTGTCTTTCTGTCTTCCTGTCTTTCTCCAAAGAATTCTATCAGCGCTGATGTATGTTTATAAAGCTCATTATTGAAAAATCAAACTTGAATATTAATAATTTGTTATCTTACACAGGTTAACTGTTGGTATGTCGAAGAAGCATCGCGATCGAATCGCTCCTACTCACGGTCCCACACCGCTTGTCTTGCGTTATACTACGATTCATTAGAATTGGCGTTTTATCTTTATTGAAATAAGTTGTAACTTACCTACCTAAAAAAAACTTATTTGATTTTTTTAAATGTGATCGAAATAGCTATGAGTACACTGAAAGATAATTAAAATATATCTTTCATGAATTGTAATAACATTGAATTCAAAATTGAATAGATTAACCACGTGGATCTGGACTGAGATCCCAATTTGAGAACCTTTGCCGATGAATGAATCTTCCAGGAAAATTAGTTAAAATTAGTCAATCTAACAATCAATCATCGTCAATCATCAGTCATCTGTCAATGTAACAATGGTTTTCCATTATCATCTTAAAATTACTTCACTATTTATTTGCTACATTTTAGAACGAATACGAAACGTGTAATGTTAGTATTTTTATAGATAAGTAGATAGATATTAAGAGGCCTGCGACCGGCGAATTTCTATAAAAACGTAATACCGAAATCATTTAAAATTTAAGCATGTTTTTATCAGTTTATGTTGTTAGATTAAGAGAGTAGGTATTTATCTAGGTTCCTGTTACACTTTTGTTCCGAAAAACTTACCTAAAAAGAAATGTAAGCAAATTGAATTGAAATCTTTGTAGGTACACCAAAAATGGCATTTTTTTCTTTTCATTTGTTCTATAGTAAGTTTTTTGGAAGAAAAGTGTAACAGGAACCTAGATAAATACTGCCTTTATCCAAATAATAACATAAAGTGATAAAAATATGCTCAAATTTTAAATGATTTCGGTATTACGTTCCTAGGTAAGTAGGTACGTTCGCCGGTCCCTTAATTTTCTGAAAATTGTAACAGATTTTGGTTGATAGTGTTTTTAAGCCTATGTTAGGCTTGTGTAAACACTATGTTCTCGTATATAGAAGTTAACTAAAATATAACAAATCGTGTGAATGAGACCGTCGGAAGGGGAAGACCTAGGCGCACATTCCTGGACCAAATTGGCGAATTATTGGAAAAAGGCCAGGTCAAGAGTACCCTAAGCCAACGAGCTTGCATGAAGAATGTGGTGAGAGTGAATGAAGCGAAAGAAGTGTGTCAGGATCGTATCTGTGGTCTCTGCCTACCCCTATGATGGGATACAGGCGTGAGTTTATGTATGTATGTATGTATAACAAATCGAGAACACACGTTCAGTAGTACTCTTAATATTTCTTAGTAAAGGTTTCTCAGGGTTACGATGTCGGAATTTGTGTGGACGGTACAAAATGTGTATATCGAGTTTACGAGACCCGGAGTTTATTTCGTTCATAAAATAAGTGAACGAGCCGAACATTCAGATGAATCTGGACAGCGCACTGTGAAAAAGCACAAGCAATACTTGATCATATATTATATCAATCGTCCCAGAAGAAGCACTCGAGAAGCACCCATTTTCATAGCTAGATAACGGTGGGTACCTAATGAAAAGAAAAAAAAAGTTTAACTAGTTAAGAATCAGTGAAAAAAAAAATCTGCTTTCGTAGCTAGTTATGAAAAATAGTTACGAAAATGGACCAAGGGTTCTAGAGCAGTGGTTCCTTATCAATCTTGGTACCCCTATGATGTATCAATGAAACAGCTTTTACCCCGGTTTACCGCTGTAGGGGTTTTTACTCACTTGAGATAATGTAGTTAGAGAATTAATTATTAAAGAGCAGGTTATTCATAAAATAATTACATGAATATGAAAGGAGTAAGTTCTGAGATGATGACTGGTAACGACGGAAACGGAAGCGGAATATGTGTTGAATGGACTCCACATAATGTGAGTAAAAGACAGATAAAAAAGAACACTCATTTCAACGAAATTTAGACGAGACTTGGTAGCATCGTACTGGTTTTAAAATATTTTTTGAAGTTAAGTTCACTATTTTAAAGTTCTTGAAAGTAAAATTACAACTTTAACACAGAGCTGATGATGATAGTGTTCTGTCATATGGATATCAAAATGAATAAGGATTTAAATGAATACTAAAGTTAGTAGTAGTAAGTAAATTTAGTAGGTTTGAATAAATTACATACTAAATTGATTAAAAAAACTTTTAAAATTTTGAGTGAAAATCACCTGATGCCTTTTAAGAAACGGTTCATCTTCAGAGTGCGTTTAAGGTTTCAATACCAATTCAAGGGTACGATTTTCGCTCCAAGTTTATTTGAGGCCTTCGGTGCTTAGCACTTGTTTCTGGCGATATCGATCTTGTATCAACAGATTTAATATGTTTCAATAAATACACAAGGATAACACACGTAAAAATATTGTTGATTTACCGATACTGTTTCGATTTGAAGAATCTGGGTACAGTCACTCTTCGAGGTCACGTTTCACATTGAAGTTAAAAGTTAAAAAAAAATTAAGTTAAAGAAAAGTGTAATTTGAGTGTCTTCAAATCGAGAGTCATAGGTTCCTTCTAGGTAAACGTGCTCCATCTTAGACCACAATGTTGCTTTACTTCAGGCAAGGTGTGATCAAACGCGAACCTATTCTAGTAAAAAAAATAATTGTGAAAGTGAGATAGAAAATGTTTACACATTTCTATTCATAGCTATAATAACCTACATATAATAACCTCTCTCTTTATCCCTAGGTTTGCTGTAAGAAAAATCTTTCAGGGTTAAGCTCGCCTTTGTACATTACCTTTAACAAACTTATTTTGTCTGTACTTAATGTTAATTTTTTTATTTTAATAAATAATTTAAAAGTTTATGAATGTAAATAGTTTTTTTGCAAGTTAGCTAGTTTTGTTAAAGAAACATAAAAAGTAAGTAAGTAAAACTAATATCTTGGGTCCAACAGAATAGTGGGCAAACTTTTAAGGTAATTAATGAATAAGGTTTTTACAATGACTTGTTAAACTTTTAAAACGATCCCTTTTAAGACCAAAATGATGATGTCAGCAATAATTCCAATACATTAATTATCATGATAATTTAAGTAGAAATAACTTTTGCAGAAAAATATAAATAAACGCAATTTTTAAAATAGTTTTTCATCTAAATGTGCGCACTAATCAATTTCAATTACATTTCTAGCAGAGCCGTACCATCTTTTTCTGGATTTAATATGTATTTGGACGTTCTGACTTCCCCATTAGAGATCAAAAGATCTAGAATATAAAGATCTGCGAGAATATTTCGTTTTTTGCGTGTTTCTTATCAGTGACATCGCGCGACAAAAATCTTAGTACCGTAGATATTACTTATTATGATTTTTGTCACGCGATGTCATTAAGTAACTAAGTTTGTATAAGCAAGGTGGCCAATTCTGGTGATGGAGTTTTAGGCTGCCTAGTAATCTATACTATCTACTTATACTAATTATATAAAGCGGAAGAGTTTGTTTGAACGCGCTAATCTCAGGAACTACTAGTCGGATTTGGAAAAATCTTTTTGCATCTGATAGCTAAACTCTTGAGGAAGGTTAAAGGCTACTTTTCATCATCATCACCATATACCACCACTACGGAGGCAACGCCGCGAGGGCACTGCTAGTCATAAAATAAAAGTAAAATCATAGTGCGCGCAAGGCTTTTGTATTTCTGTTACAAACTCCACGACACAATAAACAGAAATTGGAAAAAAACTAAGCGATAAATCAGCTGCGAAAACAATCCACAAAAAGCGTCGCCGAACATCTGGCATCTCTCCGCGAATAAAAAGCTGCTATCCTTCAAGGGCACGGTAATCCATGGATAATTCAATTTTCAGCTTTCGAATAAGCGATTTGCAAAGAGATAGAAATCCTGTGACTTCGTTCATAAGGCACAAATTCTTATTACCCAGTTGTTTTGAAAATAGTGATAAAAAATTCGTGAGAAAACCAGTAAATAAGTATTCTAATAAGCTACATTTGGTAACTAATGCTGTACCAGATGTATGGATTTTGCTCTGACTACTTCCCATTTTCTTTAGCCAATTAGAGGGTCAATTTTTACAATTGTATTATTATCTACATACACTTATTATTATGTTTAAAAAATAACAATAACAAAGAGAAAAAATCAAAAAATCCGTAAAACGTTGTCTGAAACTATTCATCTGATTGGGGACTAGTAAAGTAAACGAAACTCTAAATTGTAACAATAAAAATTTTAAAATTTACTTTCAAACAAACAAACTTACTCTACATTACTATTACTTATACTGGAAACAGAACAGGAAAAATATAACCACACAATTATGAGAAAATTATTTAAAGCCATTTCCAAAGTCATTATCTATTTTGAGAGTTTTTCCCTTGACATTTTTAATTTTCTTAAACCGGCTTTTTATCTTATTTCTCGAAGTTTATAGCGAATTTAAACAACAATTTGAAAAGGTAAATGAGCCGTTTTGGCCGAGTGGTCTTAGTATCTCAACCTTTGATACGAAGGTCGTGGGTTCGAATCCTGGACGTGCGACGATGTGTTTTAGATTTCTATTTGCGTCGATGACTTGCTTTCAGTCTTGTATGGAACGGTGATTTCGGCAAAATTGCAGTATTTATCCATGTACCAAATACGTATTTAGACATACCTCTGACTACCCCCATAGACATCTTCAAAGTCAATCTTAAATGCCTACATTCTGACAGAATGTCTACAGTGCCTTGGGGATTCACAGCATATTGATTTGGTAAAGCTAAAGTTTTACTTACAACAAAAAAATTGGCGTTGACTCAAAACACCATTATTTTTTTATACTAAGTACTACTAAACAGCAGTAGCAGACAAGCATACGGCCCACCTGATGTTACCGTGGCCTATGGACGCCTGCGACACCAGATGAGTCACAATCGCGCTGCTGACTCTTTAAGCCTGGCCGCATACGAGCCACAAAACGCTGCTATCGACCTATTTCCTGTTGTTTTCATATATTTTGTAAAATATTTCAAAAATCGCGGTCGCTGGCGTTTTGTGGCTGCGGTTGGTGGCCCATTGGCGCCGAGCTATAAAGAGGAATCACTGCGCCTACAACACAATGCGATAGACTGGTCCACCAGCTGCCAATTACATTGTCTAGTGTGACTCACGTAAGATTTTTAATTCGTTTTAAATTACAGTCACATTTTCTTAACAATACGGCAGGTAGGAAGATATGATAATGATCAACGTAAAAGAGATGGCCGATTCCTTGAATAAATTTGCCCCACAGATGCCAACAGGAAAGAATGCTTGCGTCATGACCAAATTGGGATTTTTGGGTTTGTTTTTTTATTTTATAATGAGAGTCCATTCATCTTCTTCCTCTAAAAAGTGGGATTTAAAAGTTATTCTAATATAAAGCAGCAGGCTATGACGCCCAGCATGAACGGAGAACCTAGGAAACTATATTTTTAAGGTTCCTATAGTAAAAGCTTTGCTTACGTTGGGGATAGATGGCGCTGTGTGAACATTTACTTTTTCATTATTATTAGGACTAGCAGAATTTTAAGTGAAGTAGGTATAGAAAATAAATGACGCACACAGGTGCTCCCAGTACCTACAATTTCAAGTAAAAAAGAAAAGTACTTAGGAAAAATTGGGAATTTCATCAATAAAATTATCTACACTCGTGTGCAGTGATTCTGTACTAACCGCCTAAAATAAAATATGATATCTATAAATAAATAAAACAAAAAGCCTTTTATTTCTCTATAATTAACATTTTTTTCTCAATCCCTCAATCAAATTTTTTAATCAATCCCCGCCGCGGGACAAATGTTTGTATGATCTGCAAATATTTGTCTCGGGTCTGGGTGTTTTCTATGTATAATATGTATGTATTTACAAAAATGTATATAAGTAGTATATCAGTCATGTGGTTGCCATAACACAAGCTCTGCTTAGCTTGGGGCTACATGATGCTGTGTGAAATGTCCAGCAATATTTATTTATTTATTATTTATTTTCTTATCACTAATGCTTATAATCTAAGTAGGTACTAGAGAACCCCTAAGGTGAAGGCCTCCTCCAAAGCCAGCCATCTGTCCCTGTCTTGTGCTAGTCGGAGCCAGTTTGGTCCAGCAGTTTTCTTGATGTCGTCGTCCCAGCGAGCGTATGGTCTTCCTATGCAGCGTCGACCTCTTGGACCCTCCCAATTTGTCACTCTCCTAGTCCATCTTCCATCTTGTAGACGGGCTACATGTCCAGCCCACTTCCATTTTAGTCTGTATGCATATCCCAAGGCGTCAGTACTTTTTGTAATTTTAAATAAAATATGATAAATCCTCATAAATCACTCATCACAACACAATCACACAACTGAAACTCAACGAAATTCCTTTTACATCTGTCAAATTCTTGTCCGTCTGTTTTGTTTACTATTTGAGTGTCATGTCAACCGCGAAAAAGAAGGTAGGTCTATCTGATAAAAATATTCTCTGTGATACCTAATAGCCCCTCCAGACTCTCGGCAAGAAACCCCGACAACACCCGAGAAGCGTGAATGTGAGGAGTTTCTCGCCTTCTTGTTCTCGCGCTTCGGTGTCGGTACCTATTTTTGGCCGAGACAAAGGATTTCAAACAGATCACGAGTGAGAAAATTGAGAGTGTGGATAATTTGTTTGTTCTTCGAGAAGTCTCGGTGAAACTTCTCGCCGTGAGTCTGGAGAGGCATTACGGACTGTAGTACCGGAAGTGACTAAAGTTACCTACTAATAAAATAACATAATTATATTCCCACAGGGCACGAGATATCTAAGTATTCTGTATGTACCAGTTAATTTTGTGATATTTTATTTAAATAATATTATTCAGACGCATAGTCTAATTCGATATTCGGCTCTGGGGCAGGATCCGGCCAGATTCTTTAAATTATTTCGTATGAAATGCTACCAAGTGCAATTCACACCATCGCCACTACACCACGAAGTTCTCGTGTTGCGTATTGCCAAACAGTAGATTTATTACAAGAGCCTAGGACACAGTAAGGACTATAAAAGGACTGGCCCTAGGTAATCCGAGTACACTCTACTTGCACGCATTGCATACCTTACGCATTTGTACATAATACAAGATGTTCAAGCTGGTGAGTTTATTTCAATTCATTTAAATAATATTAAATTATTAATTATCTTTTTTAAATATTAGGTACCTGGCAAAAAAAACCGCAAGGTGGGCTTAACAAAAGTTACGCAAGAGTATAAATTTTAACTTTTTTTTAATTAATCAACTTCATTTCACACACGAATTCAACCAAAAGTCATCTTACTCCAGTGTAACTAGCCGACTTAATTCGAAATTTAGATATTTAATTTAAATCAACGGCTTGCTCACAATGTGAATTGTGTCATATTTGGCACATGACATGTCCAGATTTTGAAAAAAATGCATTTTGTGACCGGTTACAAAGGCATGTCTGATTGATTAAAAAATCATTTATTTTATTTTTAAGTAAATTTAATTTAATGCTTAAATATTTGAGAGCATCTCTACTGTAGATACATTACTATATTTTATTTTATTTGTGATCCTATTTTAAGTTTCTTAATTTTTGCATATTATTTATTTTTTCTGATAAAAAATATGCAAATTTCTTGCACCTATAACATAATTGCTGGCACCTATAAGCCTATAACCTTTAATTATAAACCTATAACCTTTAATTGCTGGTTTCATAGAAGGCAACATTGCACTTGACCTGCGTGTGACATTGCTATTCACCTTACATTCCTAGTTGGCGCTCTAGTTTCTAATTATAATTTATTTATTAATTATAATTTATTTTAGAACGATACGATATTTGAACTAAAGTTGTTAAAAATGTTTCTCCTAAACCAAATCCTTTTAAATATCCTAAAAATATTATCAGAATTGAAAACAAATTGTGAATTATAGAGAAATATTTTTCCCACTTAAGTAAATACTGGGATTATAAATCCATCTAGATTTGCAAGACATTTATTTAGAGCAACTGTCAAAAAACCATGAAAAAATGAGTAATTTTCGTAATAACTTTGAAACAATACTAATTTATCCTCATAATCACCATTTGGTACAGTCAGTTGCAGAAGTTTATTTGTGTACTTATAAGTTTTATATAACTTTGAAACTAAGTAGTCATTTGACCAAGAATTGAGAAATTGATTATGCTGATTAACTCATAATATTTAAACAAGTTTCTTTAGGCGGGTTCGCTCACAATTTTACAAGTTATCAATTGTTTTTCGCTGATTCCTGGTAGAGAAACAGATAATCACAAACCATGTTGATGATGGCTGAAGATGATAGCTACAAATACTACACATACCTAAGGGATTTCAAACGCAGTGTCGATTAGGACAATCGATACTTACCTATAGTTAGTTACTGAACACCCTAATACTGAAACGCTACTTAGTTTAAATGGTGCTTAAACTAAGTTAGTGGTTAGTGGTTTTTTTTGGTGTTGAAGTCTTTGGTGAGGATCTTTTGAGTTATGATCAAAAATGCACCTCGAGAGTGCAGAAAATTACTCAGCTTCGAACATTGAAGTCGGTTTTTTTTTTTAATTTTTAATTTCGCCACTTGTTCTTATACCATAACAAAAAGAAATGAAAATTTTAAGCCTCGTATCCACTAGGCAAAATTTGGCAACACGTGACGCTCAACATGTACGACAACGTTGCACAACAGCGCGCGACGTTGTCAGCTGGCGCGCAACATGACTTAGTAGTAGATGCGTACACAGACAACGTTGTTAAACAAAAGTTCCGCGCTAACTTTCAACATGTTGTGCAACATGTCGCGCGCCAAATGTTGCCTAGTGGAAACGCGGCTTAAAGCATCAGTCTATGACTGTTACTAATGCTAAAATAAATTCTTGAATGTCTGAAACAGATTTCAAAAGTAGACTACAAAATGAGTTGCTTTGACAAAGTTTCAAAGCTTATTATCATAAGAAATCATCTCAACATTCAAAATGGCTTTATGAACTACTTTAAGTTGGCACTTGCAACCTAATATTGTTTTAATGGCTTACATAAGAATACATAATTTAAAGATGTTATATAAATTGTTATAATGAAACTGACGGATTTCACAAATATCCAAATTTCAACTCAAACTGAATGAATAAAACATTTATTAAAGTTCTTAGAGTAACTTGTAAGTACTTACAAGGTAGGTTTCAATTTAGAGAAAACTCAGTTAACACGCTGAATGCCACTGACGTAAATGGAGTAGGTATCTGTAAAAGCTGTGCTCGGAACATTGTCGGTCCCGGATTTTAAGTCGTTAAGCCATGACGGAGGCCTTTAGGTGGCCTAAAAACCGTAGCTCATACGAACGAACGAACGATTAAAATTCTACTACAAATCGTATCAAATATTTTTATTATTAAACGGTATCCAGAGGTATTCTAGACAGCCGTTCAGATTATCAACCGGTTGTAAAGTCCTTACACTTTTAAATAAGAATATTCTCTTCCTTTGTCAGTAGTTTTTCTATTCCTTAATGTTTAAAGCGTTCAATAATCTCTACCCTTAAACTTTTCAAGTCTTTAACCTCAACTTTTTGTTCACTTTTTATCTAGGCGACAATACATAAAGAACTATTCATTTAATTTTTTAGAACTTTGGAAGTCTTATTTTTCTTTAATTTAAAGTCAAGGCCCCCTGTCTAGTTCATAATCATAAGTGATTAACATTCAATCACAATAAATAGTATATACAACTATGTAGAGAAAACGATTATGTTCTCCAAATGTCTCTGATGATACTTCTTTAGGCAGTTTAGAACAGTCATACCTAACTTTTAAGATGTGATACTAACCCGATATTTTTAAATATTTTTAATGCTCTTCTATCTGAGAAATACTGAGCTTATTTTTACGTTCTAAGACTTTACCAATATATACAATACTAGCGAACGCCCGCGGCTTCGCCCGCGTGCATCTTTTTATCCCACGGGAACCATACATTTTCCGGGATAAAAAGTAGCCTATATGTTATTCCAGGACCTAAATTATCTACATGCACAACACACGGACTTTCGCCTTTTACAGTCAGTTCTCAAGGAATCAATTCAATTCTAATACAAGTACAATTCCAGGTGGTTCTCTTCGCCTTCGTGGCTGTGGCGCGCGCTGGCATCATTGCACCAATAGTGCACCCAGTGGCCGTGCACCACAGCGCCGTCATCCACCCCGCACCAGTGGTTCACCCCGTGGTGCACCACGCCCCGATAGTCCACGCTGCGCCCATCGTGCACCCCGTGGTTCACCACGCCCCAGTGATTCCTGTGGTGCGACATGCCCCTCTAGTGGTTCATCATTGATTTGAGGGAAGGCGCAGTTCAGTCGTGATTCAAATGTATTTATTAGAATAAAATTTGAGCCTATTCATAGTTGTTTTTTTTAATGTAATTGCCTAACTATGTTTGTCCTGGGGATGTTATTTGTATTGACTGTAACAACCATAAATTCTAACGGGAGTGTTCCATACCTGCTTCCCAATTGAAGCCATTTAAGAATGCTACCTACTAGTGAAACAAAGCACTCGTAGTATCACTACTATTGATATGAAATAAATGTCACTAATACCTACCATGAAGTGTCACTAGTACCTACCATGAATACTACTGCCCAATGGTACTAGTGGCAAAATATCAATGATGGTGTTTTTTTTTTTGTAATAGAACACTAACGCAGTCGTTTCACCCGGGCTTTGTTTATTTTGCGTTTTAGTCCTGTTTTTAAGTGATATTCTTTATAATTTAATTCTATCTCACCACGACTATTAATAATTTACATGGATGAATTAAAATGCGTAGTAAATTGGTGGTATAACAGTCACTAACTTTTTGCATAGACGTCTTAGCTTAATGTTTATATTTAATCGATCGCACAATACACTTACTTTACCTAACTACTTCAGCTCTCATGTTTAACTACTCAACTCTCAAATTTATTATTGCTAATATGAACTTTTGAAGTTAGCGAATTTCTCCATCATTTGCGATGGAATAATTTGCATTTACGAGCAAAGTTCCCAGCAGAACTTTCTCGCCTTTCCTGTAGGCGCCGTTGTGAATGTAAACCATTTCCATTTGAAAGGAAACTCTGCGGTCAATGATTGCCTACACGAGAATTGTAGGGTCATTGAGACTCGATGGATTCGTCATGTGATAATAGTCAATACAATCAGCAACTGTAAAATCAATTAATCAGTAAATAAGTATAGCAATCCAACGGGGTAACGCTGCCAGCTTTTTGGGCACTTCACCTGCGGTCGGTGATCTGAACTCTGTCTTCTATCTTTAGTCATTTATTGATAGAAAACAGAGTTCCTTTTAATTTCGTTGTTTAGTTTAGCTATGAAGTGTCACTATTTACAAAGGGTTTTATTTTTTGTTTCTTAAATAAAAGACATTACATATTTTATGTCATTATACATTCAATACATCAATACAGCAAGGATGTGGATGATTTTGAACTAGGACTTTGGGAAATCGGATAATGTACCTAATGGGCGCTTTTGAGCTATTAGTAATAGTATCGTCAGTTGCGACGACGGATTTTTAAGACTAGACAAAATTATGAAAATTATTTGAATATGTGTTTCTTCGTATGATCTAATAGCTTCTAATAACTTTGGTGACGGAGTTTTATGCCACTTAATGGATTCCGTCATTGCTTATAACAACTTCAAAATTGGGACCGACAATTTTACATGGCCTCCAAAGCACGGCGGTCAGCCAAATTGTGACTCAAATGTCGACCAACGATTTATCAAGAACGTTCCAGTTGAACTCTCAAAAGTTGAAGCAACTACGCCCGCATGATGGCTGTAATAGCACCTACATCATCGTTAGCTGTAGAGATCAATTAGGAGATGCTTACGTGCAAGAGACAGGGAGTAACGTTCGGCTGTTGACATGTCAATGACACAGAATGGAAAATGTGGGTATCAATGGAACGGGTTGAAAAGATCTGTAAAGGTGGCGGTTCACGCCCGAGACCGAGACAGGAGACCGAGACCAGAGATTAGCGGCCTTTACACGGTAAAGTTTTAACCGCGCATCTGGACTGCGTTCCGAACCGCGGATGTGACTGCGGACTGCTAATTACTGTCACAGTTTAGACTGGGCGTGTGGTACGATTATGAACGGTGACGCGTGAAAAAAACTCTCACAAAAACTGTCTGTCGACATGCCAGATCGAACTGTCAGGCCTCGCGCATCTACACGTAAGGTTTTGGAGCGAAGGATGGAATGGCGCGTGTTATTTCCCTATAGGCTTTGTAGGGGCGCGCGAAAGTGACGCGAGACAGAGAACCGTCAGTTTATATGACAACGATCTCCTATCTCGGTCTTTAGTCTCGGTCTCCTGTCTCGGTCTCAGGCGTAAACCGATACCTTTAGTGTTGTTTTAAGGTTGTTGATCTATCAGATTTTGATTCATTGTGTTTGATTTTATTGAGCTAGAAGACCTGAACAAATGCTGATCGTTTCTAGGGATTGTAAACCTTTAAATGAGCACTTGAGCAGATAATAGTTGTCAAACTAAAATTTCCGTTTGACTCTACCTAGCGGGTTTTCTTCAGATGGGCTGAAAAAGGTACATTTTCGATTCATTGGAAATATTTTTTAGGACCATGTGCATTTTATATTTTTTTAAATAGTATGTCTTTAGAAATCCAGTATTTTCCAGCAATATTTTCCATCGACAGTGTGACGTCAATCAAAGGTGCAAATAACCTCTGAACCACAGCTCTATTCTGTAGATAAAAGGTTCACCCATGCAGGGCGAGCGCGTAAATCTTATGATATATGACTCAAGCGCGGCGGCGACAGGAATTACCATATTGTCAACAGACCCGATATTCCACGGAAATAATGAGACGTAGGTGGAGGTGATCGTCCGTACGGACAAAGGGGTTGTAAAACCCTAAAAGTTGGGTTTTAATAGCATAAAAAGGATCAGGATGTAGCTTGCTTAGAGGTTCTTGATCGATCATGACGTATTAAGTAGCCACAGTTATGATGGGTAACCGTAAGTGAAGTCGTTAAGCCTTTGGGCGGCCTAAAAACTCCATCACCAGAGTCACTAGCACATACGAACAAACATACATCCATACACGGTATCCCTCCAGATTTTCAGGTATCAGGGTCCCCTGGAAATATCTAAGAGTGAGAGAAGCGTTCAAACATTGTAAGAACAAATTGTGGTATAAATTGTCAACATTAAATACAGCCATAATTATGTCTAATCTTTCACTTTTCATGCTCTCTTTTGAAGAAAATCTACGTTTTGGTTTCTAAGATCCAAAAATTCAAAAATTTGATTTTCTTTTGACAATCATGACAAAAATTGAGTATTTTTTAGTGACTTTAATGATGTGGTCACTTAATGAAATGCCATAATTTCAAGTCTCAACTTTTATCGCAACTTACATGTTACCTTACCATACTTTTACAGGTATAGAGTACTATATTTATTAAGTACGTATAGCCATAAAAACAACCAACTAAGCAAATGCAGTTCATAATATGCCCGCAAATAGCAAACTACATTACCCCATGGCCATGGCTGCCCATTGTTTCCCCAGCTCCAATAATCAGCAATACCTTACGACAACGACCTCCCGTAAACCTTGCCTGGACTCAAATACCCTCGGAAATATACCGAGAACCTCGACCACCCTTCAAAGAGATGCATTGTACCTTAAACCCTTATTAAATGTATCTTCAAGGATAATTGCTGGGGTCTCCTAATCCGGTTTTTGTCAGCTCGGTTCCTTATGTCCTTGCGCTAATGAATGAACTAAATTGCTGTTTTGGAAGAACTTGGGGAATGGATAAGCCTTGAATGAGATAATCAATGAGAAGATGATAGTTTATTTATAACTTACCTTATATTTATGGTTTTTTTTAATATTTTAAACATTTAAAGAAATCATTTATTGGTTAGAGCAAGCTCACTAGCCGAGATTAAAAATCGGTATATGAAATTTTTGTGTTGCGGCTTAATGTGCATCTGAACAATTTGAGTTATCATATCAATCAGTCTGCCGTGTAGATAAAAATGTCTGTTTGTCACTTTTTAATTACAAATTGTCCGTAATGTTGCATTAACGTTTGCGTACTTATTATCAGTTATAACCACATCACAAAAATATAAACTGTATAATCTGATTCTTGAAATTATTTTATTGGTAAAAATCTCTTATATTCCTGCACATCTATAATACTTTTTTATTCCATAAAATTCCTTGTAAACCGTTCATGCAGCTTCTCATTTTTCTTTTCAACTTACCACTTTTCCAGAAAATGAAAGATTCAAAGTTTCAAAGGTTTCAAGACCATGTTTCCAAGATTTTCAGAAACTTGCGCGCCAGTTAAAAATAATTGCAAACATTAACATCAGGCCTTGTACTTGCTTACAAGCCTTCCCATACACTTTAAGTACCTACCACATTCGCCCAAGTGCCCAACTAGGAGTCAAGGTTTTGTTCAATTCGGCAGAAAAGGTTCTTTCCTTAGCCAAGGCCACAACCCAGTTCCATGGGCTTTATTTGCATGCATATTGAGAGGATGGACTTCCTGAATTCAGTCGTATACGGGTATCTTCAGAATGCGCCCTTGACTGAGATTCAAAAGGATTAAACTTGGAATATAGGCACTTGATTTGTCCATTATGCAAATAGCTTACGGCTTATTAGTATTTTGTGGTTAGAAAATTGTATTTTTTAATATAGAAGTAATTTTAAATACCTAACCACAGTAAGCGAAACCACAGTTCTAACGAACATCTTGTCTAACGACTAGTTTCTAAATTCGATCTGTGGTTTTGCTTCTTGTGGTTAGACATTTTGTCATCTTTAGTATAGAAGTTATATCAAATTTCTAATCACAGTAAGCAAAACCACAGATAAGAAAAGGTAAGATAGAGGAGATCATATTAGAAGACAAGGACAAAACACACGAAATAATATCCGTAAAAATTACGATACTTACCAATAAGGTGGCTACGAGTATTTTAAAAATAACAGTCAAATGCTCTAGATTGAATTTCATAAATTACTCATTATAATATTGCTGTCTTGTCAATAGTCGTCAAAAGTGATAAAATTTCCGACATTTTTACACAAAAATTGATCATAAAAATTGGAGAACGTGATTTGAATAGAATCGACAGTCAACATGTCCGATGCGACTACTATTGAATAGTTAATGAAGATTTACAAAATAAGGAAATTGAAAAAGTTGAACAATAAAAAAATAAGTTAAACATGTACATACCTATTTTAGAAAATACATAATTCCCTAGTGCGGTGGACATTTTACATTATAAGTATTGTTATTCTCTAAGAACTCATGTACCACTTTATTAATTTCAACAATTTTAATTAACATTGATGATAGCTACAATAGTAATTATCAAAACTGCGTTGCCGCTACCAACGGAAGCCCACCTCCTACAGTTTGTTCCTCATTATATTTATTCCTCATTTAATGTAGTACATATACCTTCGTTACCTTTCGATATCATCGATACATCGGATAGTTCGACACTTCGTTCCCGATCCGATACCGATAGTGAGAACCTTAATTCCTCAACCACGATCATTGAACTTACAGTGTAAAACTATTCTAAATTAAAGTTCATCAATCAAAAGTGCAAATAAACCATTAAAGATCTCAGACGGAGCATCGAGAACTTAGTACGTTTTACGCGAAATAAATCGATGTTATAAATATTCAATAAGTTAATTGATTTGCTTCGGCAATGTATTCTGATCTTCTAGTTTCTTCATCTCTGGTGAGGGAGTTTTTAGGCCGCCTGTTTTTTTTTTAGTTTTTGGAGTTTTTTGTAAAAAAAAGAATCGAGCTTTTAAGAAATTAGTTTACATAACTTGCAATGCTTCGGGACAAATGTTTCTTCTATGTGTAATATAATCCTCTATGTATAATATTTATGTAGGTGTTTACAAAAAAAAACGTATTATAAGTAAGTAGTAAAATATAGTGGTTCCCATAACACAAGCTCTGCTTATTTATGATGCTGTGTGAAATGTCCAGCATTATTATTATTAGTATGAATGGATGACTATTTTTACGATTAATAGTAAACTCCGAATCGTAAATCTATATCAAGCCTATTAAATTGATTTTTGCGCTTAAAATAAACAATTTTCATATTCTGCAGAATTTAATTTAATTTCGATGAAAAAAACCATTTCACAAACTATAAATATTTTGCTCAACCGACCTTTTAAGTCTAACGTAATTTTGTCATCTTCAGAGAGAAGGTTACTGACTTGGAAAAATCGCATTTTAAGCTTTTGTTTTCTAAAAATAAAAATCAGTGACAGTAAAACGATAAGTAATTGTCTTATCTTAGGTACTAACCTTAAATGATACAAAAACAAAGTATTTTTTTTTTTGTGATTACTTTTTTCTTTTAGTTTTTTTTTAAAGACCATTGATCATTTTGGAATCATCTTCAGAGCTAAATGATTCTACTCCTGTTCGTTTGGATAATAAAATGATTGATTGGGGCAAGTTTTTATAATTCATCATACTATCATTCAAAAAGACAACGGCTAAAGTGAAATAAAGTTTATTACCAAAGTAAATTCGTATGAGCAAGTGGCCAACTCTGGTGACGGAGTTTTTAGGCCGCCTCTGTTATGGCTTAACGACTTAAAAGCCGGGACCGACAGTTTAACGTGCCCTCCGAAACACGGAAGCGATGTCACTTGCGGTCACCCATCCAAATTGTGACCGCGCACAACGCTGCTTAACTTCAACGATCAATCAAGAACTTCTAAACAAACTATAGGTACCACGAGCTCTAGTTTACTGCCTATAAATACTATACGAATGCAGGTATCTGCAGGTAACAGTAGTATTTTCGTGTACCCCACCCTAGCAGGCCATAAATCAAACCATAGTTTGATGAATTTTGGGCACGCGAGACCTTGACTTGATTCGGAGCTCCATCATCGTAATGGCCGGGTCAGGGTGCTGGAAGGACCCATGGGGACAGCTTTTCTTACAATATTAATGGTTTTAAGGTCACCCATTTTTTAACTTTTGCCTTAGATAATCGATCGAGCGAGCGAAGATCTTAGTGGCAAGTTGGGCGATTTTGCTTTGTATGTGATATACACAGCAAGCAAATTATGAATCATGTTCTTAGCTATAAGAAATTGCTGGACACCTTTTGACCTAGTACTGCAACAACGATTTAACGAAATGGTCGTAATATAGTTGTTTGAGAAATAAATAATAACTAAAACTTACCGGTCGAGTGAGACTGCGACCAGGCTGTAGACTGAAGCGGCGACTGACAGTCCCTGGACGTAAGGTACCGTCTTGCACATCAACCAGCCAAGCACCCACGCTGAAACAAACAGAAAAACATTTTTAACCGACTTCAAAAAAAGGACTTTCTCAATTCGTCGGAATCTTTTTTTTGTGCTCTTTTTATGCATATTCACCTATTACTCGAAGACCAATGGATGTTTCGTTTCGAAAAATTAATAACGAGCTCTAAACGGTGAAGGAAAACATCGTGAGGAAACCAGTTTAGCTTTCTAATACGTTGGTGGGCTTGCAACCTGTTACGTAAATACTAACTTCTTCAAAATGTGAGCATGTGCCAATGTATTTGGACATACCTCTGACTACCTTCTTAGACATCTAAGGATTTTAAAAATGCCTAAAAAGATCTGAGAGAATGTCTACCGCACCTTGGGTTACAGTCGTGAACTTATTTCATTTTTTCATTAAACCACCAAACAATTTCTCACAAAACATCTGCCTAAAACATAATTCAGAGCACGTCAGCTCAAAGCCCTTCAAGAAAATTACCCAAACTGGCAACAACTCAAGTTGGAATCCCTTAAAGCCTTCAAACTGATGTACTTCACCTGCCGGCAACAAGTGGCAAAGGTTACTAAATCAATATTTACTCATCGCCCTGCAATGGAAACTGGGTCAGGTCACTGTACTCCTTACGACCCTATGGCCTTGCATTCCACCTTCCGCGTCTCTCTCCCACCCACCCCCGACGATATATACACATCCTGCTCACTTGGCCTTGCCCCGCGAAACGCATTACAATACAAAAGTCGGAAATGACAAAAACTTGCTAGATTAATTTGTATTCTAAGCTCCTTATTGTAAGTCGGGGTTTCGTTCGTGACTTTTGCGGAAGTTGCATTCGGAATGTGTATTGATTCAAGTTTGTCTGGGAATAACTGATTTGTTTTTAATGATGGCTTCAGTTTTTTCTTAACCTATATTTCAGGGCCTTGGCCTGACTTGCGGCTGAAGACTTTATTTGTGACAGCTATTTGATTATTGGAATCCATGAGCAGCAATACCTTGAGGTTTTTATGAATTTGATTGTTTAACTTTTTTAAGCTTTAAGGTTGAATAACTTTAACTTTGTTAGAAGGTACATATTGCATTTGTGAATTAATGACTACCCCTATATTCATAACAGATGTAGGTATAGAATTTTTTTAGCTCTAACAGTTAAATAATCTGTTGTTGACTTTAGCGTGTTAATAGTGGAGCTATTAAGTTGCAGCCCTCACAATGTTTTCCTACACCATTTATAACTCTGTATTAAAAAAAATATCTCTATTAAATTAAATTTCAAATTATACTAAAACATTGGTTTATTTTAATCTGTCAGAGTTAACATTTCAATAAAGACTTTGAAACAGCTATTTGATAAATATCACTTAAAACATCCTTTGTATAATAATATTAAAGTGCAACTGAAATATTTAAATTAAATCGTTTTAAACCATCTTGTACGAAGCCCCATAGAACTTGTCATGTCCTTCTGACTTGACAAGATCTAAGGTGATCCATTAGAAGATAATAACGCTGGTTCGTAGTAAGTGAACTAAAAATTCCGTCATTCTTCTCGTCAATAGGAGCCTGTTACAGATGAGGCCTACACATAGCAGTGCGTAATAATAGAGTGAAATGATTATGACGATGAAATGCTTTCAGTCACTCTCACGTCAGACATGTCACGTCAATGGATCATCCCCTTCATAAATTGTAAAGTTCTCAGATTTCAAAATTGATAATCCTAATAAATAGCAGAGGCACATGCCTAGCACATAAATAAAGCCTTCAGTGCATTGATATGAATTACTAGATGCGTCCATAGCTTTGAGCGACAAAATTTTGTCGCTGTCAAAGAGTGAGCTCACACGTTAGAAAAGAAGTAAGCAATTAAAGAGGGAGAAAAAGAAAAGGACACTGTTTTTACTTCTTATATTTCAGTTGAAAGATTTTGTAAAAAACATACAAACAAACTTACAGGTTAAGTTAAATAAAATCTTGTAAATCAATGCCAATGACTATGGACGGAAGACGGCGCGGTAGACCACGCAACGACAAACTAGACACCAGCGACATCAGTGGCAGGTAATGCCGTTGGAATGACTGGAAAACTCTAGGCGAGGCCTTTCCCAGCAGTGGGACAATTCAGGCTAACAACAACAAATCAATTCCACGGGCTTATGAGTCGTATCTATGATTTTCATCAATGTTACAATGTCCTATACTTAAGTCGTGACTTGCACAGGCCACTCAGGTCTAAGTTCGAAGGTTGCTCAGGCTAATGTATTCATTTGTTGATGTCAGATTTACTCAATCCTGAGAAATATTTGTGTTCAATATTAAATTTATTTTGATTTTTTGAAAAAGGTAAACCATTTTATAACTATAATAGAACTAGCTGGGGTGCCTAGATACATACGAGTATTAATTGAGTACATGCTCACATTTTGCAAAGCATTCCATAATGTGACAGGTTGCACGCCCATTGGCACTAATACCATATTACAGGATATCGTGAAACCAAAATATTTGTTTATACTTTATATTGACAGTTCCAGGAAGTAAATTTGGTGCAATGCGTAAGGAAGCGACTGAACGCGTCCCATAAATATGTAACCGGGTCCCGACGCCAGTCACATGTCGTCGAGTTTATTGCTCCTTCCCATTGACAAGCGCAGTTATAAAACTGTCGATATACAGCAATGAGGTTAAAATAAATATAACATCATTGATATACAGTTTCATAGTAACTGTCATCTTTCAATATATTTCTCACAAGTAAATGTAAATCTTGCGGTTCGCGCCGGAGAGCCGAGACCAGCAGGCTGATTGTCCAACTTGTCTCAAACCTCAAATTGGTCTCAAACTGTCAAAACAATCGCGTAAGTATCTTTTGTCGCGTTCAGTCTCGTTTAGATGAGAGTGGCAGAGCTACTTGCGTGGTCACTGGGCCTGTATTCTATTAAATGACAACCGCTTTGGTTTTGGTTCGAACTCTTAAATGTCAGCCATTTGGTGAAATAGTAGAATAGCTTTTCAAAAATTTGTTCTGCCAAAGTTCAAAACCTCACCACAACTGAGTCGTTTGTTATTAGTAGTCATGGAAACAGTCGCTTTAGTTGAGGTTTTGGTTGAGGTTGATAAAAAGTTCGGTACCGGAATCGAGCCCCTGAACTGTCATATTTGAAAGTTTGAGACCGATTTTGGTCGCTATTAAAGATAGACTCAAATCAGGGGGCAGAGACAAGAGACCCGTACTTGTCTAAGCTTTGTAGGACGCCAGTTCGCGTTCGACTAGACAGCAGACAGAGACCGCCAGTTTAAATGACAAGTAACAGTCTCGGTCTCCTGTCTGTCTCTGCCCCTTGATGGTCTATTATTGATAGCGACCAAAATCGGTCTCAAACTCTCATATATGACAGTTCAGTGACCACGCAAGGAGCTCTGTCACTCTTATCTCAACGAGACAAAAAAAAAATTTTTTAATGCTTACTTGCTGTAGTGCAATTCAGATCATCTCAGAATATATTCCGAATTCGGAATGTGACGTTTCTCGTTCTCGTTTCGTTCGTCAAATTTACGAAGAAAGTCATCGAATCGGATGCATTATAGAAAGTTTGAATCGCACTGATCATCCGTTCAATTATACCAACCATCTAAAATAATTTAACATTTCCAACGACCCATTTAATAATTAAAAATAATACCCATGTGAGGTTTAATTCAATTAACTGCAACTCATAAAACATTTCTACAATTGACCCTTTTGACTGTCCCGTTAAGCAGTTTAAACTTTTGTCCCAGTTGACAACTCCGGTACTCCATTTCAATTCGGGTTTGTTATAAATGATCCCTGCGAACATTTCCAGGTCCTCCGGGACGCTTAGACCTTGGACCATTGATTTTGTACGTTTGTTTTGCTGAGAAATGAGCTTTGTTGAGCTGTTTACAAGATTGATATTAGGTAAAACTATTGCAAGCTTTAACCAAAGACCTTATACCTGTCTTTAACTGAATAAATATTATAATGAGCCTGTAGTGTCCCACTGCAAGGTAAAAGCGTTCCTTCTTTTCCCTATCATGAACCATGTGAACTTTTTAGTATGTAGGCCTGACTGGTATTTCCATCAACGTGGTTTGCCATGAGGTATGTTTAAATATAAACATTAAAAATAAATTCTAAATTCTAATTCCCTTTTTGCTTTTCTAAATTCCCCAGCATTTATATAAAATACCTTTAATTTGAAGTGGCAACAAACATTCACAAACATTGCAGTACCGTAAACCGCCAATAAAAAAATTCATTCTCCATCCTCATTATCCAGTCGGGACCGCCCGGTACTGGGTACAGAGGGGGAGGGAGACGTACAGAGGGAGGGAGATGGGGATGGGGTGCATCGAAACTAGGTCAGGCCGATGAACTGGGCCACGGGGGCGCGGACAGACCTTAGCTAGAGGCACACCGTCTTGTACAGCCACAGAACAAAACAACCCTTACCACATCTAACACAGAATCCACATTCCCATGAATAATTTGTACCCAGGCCGTATCATTTACCTTATATGAAAATGAGTCCTACCTGTAAATGTTAAGGTTGATATTGGTTTGATAGTATATCGATACTTGTTGCGGAGTTTTTTGTTCGGTCTAAGCTCTTTGGGTAGCTACAGGGTCTGCCTCATTTGTTTTGTGCAAATTACCTTGAGTTTAGCCACATTCAATTATGCAGCTTAAACTCCCAATAACTTAATTTAAGCCACCATTATTTTCGTGGTACATTTCGGCCGACCTTGAAAGTAGCATTGTTTCCTTTTTGTCAAATTTATGTTTTTCAGTTGAGAAAATTTGTTTATTACTTAAATCTTTTGTGAATGCATTAGGTAGATTAAAGCTTTGTAGGTTGTAGCTTATTACAATTAAATAAGCTTTACAATGAAACCAATGGTGACTGGCCTCTTAGCTCAGTTGGTAGTCGCTCTGCCTTCTGCGCTGTAGGTCGTGGGTTCGATTCCCATCCAGGACAAACATTTTGTGATGAACATAGATGTTTGTTCTGTGTCTGGGTATTTTATAGTATCATAAGTATGTACTTACAAAAATAAGTACTTATGTAATTCTATCAGTTATCTAGTTGCCATAGTACGTACAAGCTTTGCTTAGTTTGGGGCTAGATGGCGACGTGTCAAATGTCAAGCAATATTTATTTATTTATTTATACATCTTCTCTACTTGTGATGCTGTCACTGAATAGTCAGCCTGGTGGCACTTTACGTAGTCGCAGACAAATAAAAACGATAATATCTACATACCAGCTGCACTATAGCAAACTTACTAGTAATTACAAAGTACAATATAGATGTGACATCACGTGGTAATGTGTTTCGGCTCATGTGTACTATAAAATTAGTAAAACAATCTGTGAGGGTGTGTTCTCTGGCCATAAACCCAGTGTGTGTAAAGAGCGTCTAGAGGACGGTTTGCTAAATCACGGGCTATCAGAGGTCATCAGACAACGATGGAGTTATGTATCCGGTATGATGAAGCGACCAATAAGAAAGGATGCAAATAAATGTAGCACACTAATACATATAAAGTTGAAAGTGTATTTGTTTGTTTGTTTGTTTGTCCTGCTTTCACGTCAAAACAGAGAGACGGATTGACGTGATTTTTTGTGTGGAGATAGTTAGAGGGTTGGAGGTTTTTATCCCGAAAAAATGCATATTTCCTGAGGGATAAAAAGTAGTAGTCCACGTGGGCGAAGCCACGGGCGTTCACTATTATCACACTAATATTATAAATGTGAAAGTTTGGATGTTTGGATGTACGTACTTATGTTTGTTCCTCTTTAACTCGACAACCACTGAACCGATTTGACTGAAATTTAAAACATAGATAGATGACGACCGGGAATAGGACATAAGTTTTTAACCAGGTACTAGCAGATACACCAGGTAAAAAAAAATACAAAATATCCTAAGTGTGAGACTAACACTAGAATCAAACTCTATACTAAAACCTATTGTATACAAAAAAGTGCCGATATTCCATAAAATTCAGACCAGATGCGATCCACTTCGTTTCCAGCGAGGCTGACCCGCTCAGATCAATTGGGCACATGCTAAAATATTGGCTACATATTGCCCCACTTAGAGCACCTAGTTACGGAACGATGTCCAATTTAGGAATTTAGGGAAAAGCTGAATATACTCGGGAGATTCAGATTTAGGGAGCCTTGTTGGCCACGTGGCAGTGCCTTGGCTAAAACATACGATGGTCATGTTTTTGATCCTCATCAGATCCTCATTTTGATGGGATTTCCAACTTCTATAAAATGTGAGCATTTCCTAAATTATATGTATTTGGACGCACATCTGACTAACCCCGTAGTCATCTTCAATCTACCTAACGATCTGAGATAATGTCTACTGCATCTCGTGATTACGTTTGGTTTTGTTTTCGAATTTCGGGACAAGCTGAATATACTCAGGAGATTTAGTTTTCTAGTGGCTGAGCTAGATTTGAAGGGTGTTGAACTAGAATAATAAAGGGTTTATGGCCTATAGACTTACCTACTCCTTGATGTTGTCCCTTATCTTGCTTTCTCACACGCTCTTATTTATCGTATGCTTTCGGTATTTATTCGTTATAGTAAGTTAATTTAGTATCATCAATTTATAGGTTTTTTGAAAATTCCAAATTATCTACTTACTTAGTACTCCTCCGCCAAACTATACCACACCAAAAAGTGGCGGAGAAGTACCAGATATTTTGGAATTTTCAAAAAATCTGAAGATGGACTTCTGCAAAGTCATACCTGAATCAATAAACTAAAGTTAAGTTAGGTAATATCTTGTTTTACAAAGATGCTGTAGTCTTTTTGCTTTATCTTTCTCTATTGTTATTTTTTACTATGTTAAGTGTTTTGTGTTCTCTGTGTAATGTGTGTCAAATAAATGATTTCTTTCTTTCTTTCTTTCTTAAAAAGTTACGAAAATATAAATATGTTTTTATGAATCAGGCAGTTTTGGTTTAAATTTCCTAAAGAGAGATACGGAATTGTAGTGAGTGAATTGTTTGGGACAGTTTGGTAAAGTAACAGTAAAGTGTGAATGAATTCACGTTAAAACAACATTTGCAGTGACTTAAAAACATCGAATCAATAAACAAGCTTAAACAAGATAGAAATACAAATCAATTTGCATGTAAAGCCTCAGTTTATAATGAAGTCAGTCAGATTCATCCACAATTTTCCACAACATTTGCTTTTAGCTCGGGCCATTGACATCTACCGTGGGCCAGGCTTGGCAATGTTGAAATTGGATTTAATTTTGTTTAGAATAAAGCAACAAACAACTTCTCCAATTGAACCATAAAAGGAAAGTAATTCCAACAATCATTTGAATGGCTTTATCATGGCTTTATAGGAGTTCGTGAGTTTTTTGATATCCCAAAAATAATTATTTGTAAAAGATGAAAATAGGCTGTATCCACTCAGAAATTCAAAGACATTTGAAGCCTACAAGGTAGTCAAAGGTATTATGATTATTATAACATTATTATATGAACTCTAAAGGCTAGATATATCTTAGGAGAAAATATCAATTTAAATAGTACATTTATCGAATTTAAAAGTAAGTTGAATAACAAAGACAAAGTAAGACAGTACACAAAAGTAAGATAGTAGTTGTAAAAGGTTAATTCTATCCTACTAATATAATAAATGCGAAAGTTCGTCAGAATGTATGGATGGTTAGATGTTTGGATACTCTTTCACGCAAAAACTACTGAACTGATTTTAATGAAACTTGGAACTTAGATAGTTTATGACCTGGAATAACACATAGGCTACTTTTTATACGGTTGGATACCAAGTGAGCGAAGCCGCGGGCTAGTTCATCTAGGTATATTATCAGCATTAAGAAAGGGGTGAATTGAATACTGAGATGACGGCTTATAGAGAGAAATGAAAGAAGAATACTTACCTATACATGTTGTGCTGACCTAACATAATGTCAGACAAGTACAGGAAGATGATGCTGAATCTTGAATGTCTAATGATCAGATCAGGATCATCATGATGATCATCAGAATGTCTACCGCATCTTGGAGTCGTCATCATTTTTCGTTTCGTAAAGCAAGTTATGGCGTGATAAAGAGGAGGCCTATACCCAACAGTGGGTGGAGATGGGCTGAAATGATGATGATGAGGATGAAAGCAAGTTCGACTACGATTTGACCGTGACTGCCCGTACCACCGAAGATACCCCCAATGGTACGCATCCCATCTCTCAACGCAGTCAGTACATAACTCCAGCTTCAAATCCCCAAAAATCCAAGGATAAATCCTTTCCCCAATAAAATAAATCTACTAACAATCGCGGTACTTAACCTTGACACCACAGACCTTTTCCGCTCAAACCGCCCGTACGCTGAAACGAACCAAAAATTCCAATATGGCAGCTGCAGCCTTGTCTATCAGCTGCACAAGATTAATTTCTGCTGGGAGAAGGTCGGGCCATGTGTCACAGATAAGTGGAGTCCTTGAAAATACGTCTTTGTTACTCTTTTTTTAGGAAATTGACAAGAAAACAGATTAAAATTTGATACACGGAAATTACTGAAAGGATTTCGGAATAAGAAAAATATTTTTTATTATGAAAATTGTGATCCAAGAATTGAATAAGGGTCGGCCAATCATCTATACAAATAAAAATAAACTGAAAAACGGACAACTTGCGAACGCCTGGACTGATTTAAATATGTATTTTTTTTTATTGTTTGCATTTTTTTTTAGATAAAACAGTTCATAGCTGAGAAATTTAGGGAATTCACCTGCAAAAAAAAATATGTTTAATACTAGTTACGAGTGGAAATGTTTGAGGGAGGCCTATGTCCAGCGGACGACCAGCGGCTGAGATGATGATGATGACTGGTCTAAATGTGGGGTCCAGTTTCTTTTTGGCACATCAAAATCTACATAGTAGGTACCTACTGATAGATATTTAAATTTAAAAAAAATCACTTTTGTCTTGTCACTTTTCACACATTTTGTCGATAAACACGCAAAAGACATACAAAACAGAAATAATGTAAAACATGTACATTGTTTTTCTATGAAAAGTTTCACCAAGCTGGTAACCAATGATAGTAATATACAGGGTGTAACAAATTTTTTGGCACTTCAGGGTTCGCGCTTTCATAAAAAATGTATAGAATGTGTTTTTTGAATTAATGCAAAAACTTACGGTTTGATTTAGTAAGACACTTTGGGAGAGGTGTTCCGGATGCGAAATAGAGTCGATTTAGTAGACCCACTTGTTTTTTTGACAAATGTATTTTTTTAGGCTAACTGTTCATATTTTCAAAAATCTAAAAATGCCTTTTTTTATCTATACTTATAATAAGAATGATGTCTAAGCCCAAACTTATAAGTATTCAATTAAGTGAAGTCAGTTTTTGATCTATATAACCCTAGAGCCTCAAAACACTTCGTAAGCGCGATCTAGAGCGCAAAAAGTGCTGTAATCTGTGACTTTAGTTCTCTGTTCGCTGTTCGCGCTGATCTCAGAAATGGCTTAACCGAATTGGATGCAGTTTCCACTGATGTATTGTGGTAAGTCTGGACCTTTTATTAGTGTTAGTTTCATCAAAATCCGTTCACAAATAAAAAAGATATGTCCATTTAAAGAATGTACTGTGACTTTAGTAAAAAAATAATATAAAAAAGGATGTATCTTTTTTATTTGTGAACGGATTTTGATGAAACTAACACTAAAAAATGACCCAGGCTTACCACAATACAACAGTGAAAACTGCATAAAAATTGGTAAAGTCATTTCTGAGATGAGTCATATATTACCCAGCATAGTTCTGTTCTGAACTAAAGTCCCACAGTTACCCAGCATATCCAAGTTACAATGAACTTTTTGCATGAGTTTCAATATTATTAAAAAACTCTTATCACAAGTAAGTAATTAAATACGACAACTTCAATCATTAAATTTAAAGTTTTTTCGAGAACAAAGGACATAGAGACATCTATTGGAGCTAGCTGAAACCAGATTGTGATATCTGGTTCCCATAGTAGCTACAAGCTTTGCTTAGTTTAGGGCTAGATGGCGCTGTGTGTCTCCAAAAAAATATTAATAAAAAATTAAAAAACCCGGTGATCTGAAAAGTTGGAAATAATCTATACTTATCTTTATCTTTAATCTTACTAATATAATAAAGCGGAAGAGTTTGTTTGATTGTTTGATCGCGCTAATCTCTGGACGTACCAGTTGGATTTGAAAAAAATCAAAACTAGATGGCGGGACTAAAAATGACCATTTTCTGAATCGCGCTGATGAAAACACGCGGCAGTCACTTTAGTCTACGCGTGATCTAAAACATATTTTTATTAAACCGACTTCAAAATAAAGGAGGTACTCGATTATTTATTACTCGAAGATGCCTGGACCGATTTGGAACATTATTTTTTTGATTGAAAGGTGGTGTCTTGCTCAGATCAGGTCAGGATCTGATAATGGAATCCTGGAGCTGTTCTACAGAACCCCTCAGTAAATAGGCCGATTGAGTTGAAACTCGGCAAATCTGTCAAGTTTCAACTAGGTACAATGTAATAATATGGTGACAGTGAGCTGATCTGAGGATGGAGTCAGGAGCTGTTGAACATAACTCCTCAGTAAATATGCCGATTGATTTGAAACTCGGAACTCAGCATATCTGTCAAGTTTCCAATATAATGTAATGATATGGTGACATCGAGCTGAAGGGGAAGGGGGAGAGGGGGAGGAGGAGATGGGGACGGGGACGGGGACGGGACGGGACGGGGATACATGACACAAACTTATTTAATTTAAAATCCAAAAAAATCTGTTTATGTACAGAATATAAAACCAAACACTTTTTTACTTCACTTCACGTGGCATTGCAACGCATGCCGGGTACAGCTAGTTCAAAATAAAACAATAGTTTCCTAACAACAAAACTTTCTAACTGCAAAAGAAAAGGTGACCCTTCAGTGACCAAGAATTTGCCACACCCTGTATATCGCATTTGGAAGCATCTGGGATTAGACGGGACTGGCCTTCGCAGTCCATTCCATTCCACCCACTGCACCAGATTAATAGGAACCTTGAGGAGCTTGGGAAGCATGGAATTCGAGGATTTGTCCTTGAATGCCCCGTTTAGTTCCGCTCCGTTTTACTCAAAAGCCTAAACAAACAAATAACCTTATATTTCACATTGTTAAGTACATTTCAGCTAAATATTGCCATGGAAAGAGCCAGGAGGGAATAATTTTGAGTAACACAAGTGTAAATTTCGAGGAAAATTAATTGCTAATACTTGTGAAAATCGGCAAACAAACAGAGTAGATGAAATATCCACATTCTCTCTCATAAACGTAATTTATATTTACATAAGGAATTTAAATAGAAATACTACGCTTATTGACAAACTAGAAGCTGTTTTTTTTTTAATTTTTTATCTTATCAGGCAAATTACTTTTTAGACATTTGTGTTAGGCATTTTGCTACAAAGACAAATTGCGTTTTAGATGACCCGCTCATGACCCTGTATAACAAACATTATTCTGTTGCTTTGATAATAAGATAGAACCTATTCTAAAATAAACTAGTAGTTCGCCCCGAACTGAGATCTCGCGCACCGTTGTATCGATAGCCTAGATTTGGACTTGTTTCTGACTACCCCTATACCTACGTTAAGTGCTCCTTCTAGTGTTTACCACACAATGATATCTAATGCGCTACCTCAGTATGGTAAAGATTATAGGCATGCATGCAATACATTAAGTCGTGTCGTGTTTATATTCAATAGTTGACCCCGCGAACTTCGTACCGCGCCTCAGGGAAGGCCTCTTAGTTCGAGAAATTATTAAAATAGCAGTTCAATACGAAATGTATGAGAAAATCAATTCCCTCCCCCTCCCCCCCTCCCCTCCCCTGCCCCTCCCCTCCCCTACCCTCCCCCCTTCCCCCCCTCCCCCTACCTCTCCCCTCCTTTCATTTTTATGCGAGAACATAAAAATGAAACATACAAACATACAAAGCAAAATCGCCTAACTTGCCACTAAGATCTTCGCTCGCTTCGCTCGCTCGATCGAAAAACCGGTAAAGTGCGAGTCGAACTCGTACGCCGAGGGTTCCGTACCTAGCCATGGTGCTAATTAAGCTAGTCCGCTTAATTGTATGAGCGCCCATACAACTCGGAGGACAATTTTAATTGGTATCAACTATGTATGTATTTGAACACCCTTTAATTTTCAACTTTTTTAACTTTTTGGAATTTTTCCTTTATTTGTGCTATAAGACCTTGCTTTTTGCCAAATTTCGTTATTCTAGGTCAACGGGAACTACCATTTAGGTTTTCGACCCAAAACCTCTAGGGTACTTCCGGTTGACCTAGAATTGTCAATTTTGGTAACAAGCAAGGTCTTCTAGCACAAGTAAAGGAAAAATTCCGAAAAATAAAAAAAGTTGATAATTAAGGTAAGTTTTGGTACTCACAAGTTTTCACGAAAACCTAAATTTGCCTATATCTTTTTATAGTGTTGACTCAGGACCTTGATTTTTATACTCACAATAGGGACTATAGACTTTAGTATATGGTATAAATTTCAACTTGCTAGCTCTACCCGTTCCTGAGATAATCGATGGTGATACACGGACAGACGGACAGACGGACAGACGGACAGACGGACAGACGGACAGACGGACAGACAGACGGACAAGAAAGTGATCTTATAAGGGTTCCTTTTTTTACCTTATAAGGTACGGAACCCTAAAAATTAATATTTTATAGTCGTTAAGCCATAACGGAGGTAAACAGGAGGCCTAAAAACTCCATCATCAAAAATAGCCACAAGGTCGTACGAACTTACATAAGCTTTTGCTTATAGACGGTTACTTTTTTCTAGAAAAACAGAACAATGCGTCTCCTTATGTTTCACAATACCAAATCTTCCGAATGTGATTGAATTTGAATAATGATCTCTCAATCGCACGATACGAGGAAATAGGCCAAGGAATAACGCATGGTAATTTGATTTATTATCACAATGAAATAAGCGAAACATCAATCTAATACAATATTAGATTTAGCTATCAGAAATGAATCAGCTTTTTGGGCTTCTATAACCTTTCAATACATATCAGCGGATTCGGTAGGCAGATATTGTCCTGAGTTACAGTATAGCTGAGAATCTGCCAGAAGATCGCAGCAAAGCAATTTTTGAAGTTGGATGAAGTTGGATTGAAGTCAGGATGAAAATACCTAATTACGAACACTGTCACATCGGAATTTGTCTATGTATATCTTTATTTGTTTCTACATGTTTTACATTATAATGGAACGCTGTAGTGTCCGAGATACTTAATTATTTGAATGGAGTTAGTTACTTATCATAATATTTTTTTAACTGATTGAGATTTTTGACGCCTCTGCCATGAATTCCAACTTTTTTTTTAATTCCAACCCACGTTATGGCAATGTAAATGATCACAACTGTATTCCGGAGGTGCAGTAGACATATTCTGTCAGATCTTTAGGGTTTTTTAGATTCTTTAAAGATGTCTATGGGGGTAGTCAGTGGTATGTCCAAACACATTTGGTACATTCCCACATTTTGCAAAAGTTAACCTTCCATACGTGACAGGTTGCCAGCCCATCGCCACTATTAATTTTTTTTTAATTTTTTTTTAAATTCTAACTCGTTTCCTCACGAAATTTTCCTTCACCATTTAGAGCTCGTGTTAGAACGCATATAAATTTTTTGAAACGAAAAATCTGTTGTTCCACGGCCGGGTTCGAACCCACGACCTTCAGATTGAAAGTCGAGGCACTAACCTACTCGGCCAACACTGCTCACGTTATTATGAGAATGACTATATGAGACCCCACGTGGAGAAGCTTGTCGGGTAGACACAATATTGTTACAAAGTGGTTCTATCTTGAAGTTACGTTTTATTATTATGCAAGTAGCTGTCACGCAAGACGCAAGTAGAATGCAACGTGACTAGAGAAAACGTACACATGGATGTACTAAGCTACAAGTTTCTTGCAAAACTTTTAAAGGCTCACCGCGGTACTATTGAGCAGTTATTTAAAAAAATTTATTCAGTAGGACCTCTGAGATCACTTTGATTTTAAATGGAAGGTCTACTCCTGTTCTTTTGCGACCAACACCACCATGATTTTGCATGCAGGACTTGTGAACATAGAATTAGATGCATATTAGTACTTTGAACTTGTAAAAACGCGCAACTGTCGACTATGCAAAATAGCCTTTCAAAAAAGGTGCAAGTTCTAGAAATCATATTTTCAATCCGAGCACGTAAGTGACTTCTTACTTGCATGTACTTGCACAGTGTAAACGCACCTTAAATGAAAATTTCCAGTGACAACCAACGCCCACGACCAAGAACAAATCGAATTGTATTTACATTGTTAGCTTGTAAAGTTCAAAGTGTCTTGTCGTGTTTTCTGAAGGATCCTAAGCCATTAAATTCATTGGACAAAAATTCCGCCATCAACTGAAGTTAATATTGACGTGCGTCACTACTGAGATCCATAAATAATGAATGTTTTTAATACAGTGCGTACAGACTGCTGAAACGTAACATGAAATGTACACTTCTTCTAGGATCTTGGTGGTCGTGAAGTTAGCCGTTTCGATTCAAATTGGTACACTTAGTGATCTTATTGAATAAATGATTTTGACTTTTTGACTTGTTTTTTTGATGCGCAGTGCAACTTTTTCAATACAAAATTTTCTACTGCGCAGCGAAACGCCTCATTCTGTCTTTGATCGTTCGCTTCAAGCGTGCGCTAACTGCGCATTCATTTTATTTCATTTCGTTTCATCTTATTTATTGGAGCTTAGCATGAAACAATTTAACTACTTAATTTTGCAAATAAATGCAAACAATTATTTTTAAAGACATAACTGAGCTATTTAAAAAAAACTACTATCAAATAATATCTCATTATTGAAATAACTTTGTGATTTTTATAATAACCGAGTATTCTGTTCCAATTAGATTTATTTTCACCCGATCTTTGATATTACAATTTTAAAACCCACACAATTGGAAAATAAAATACTTGAGTGTTTATTTATTGAAAACTAAATAGGTTAAAATAACAGATTGTGTTACTGATTGTCTTTATTTCTACCCGATTGCGGCAAAACCCAAAAGGAGGGTTATGTGTTTGACCCTCCTATTGGGCGTCGCCGCAGTCGGATAAAAAAATGATTATTGTAAGAATATCTCGCTTGCATGAAGAATGTGATGAGAGTGAATGAAGCGAAAGAAGTGTGTTAGGATCGTAGAAAGTGGAGATCTGTGGTCTCTGCCTACCCCTTTGATGGGAAACAGGCGTGATTTTATATATGTATGTATGTATCTCGCAAAACACACTATCTCCCTACTATTTACTATTACTATTAAGTATAGGCCTTCTCAATTTATTTCTACTTCTCCTAATTCTGTCATAGAAAATCCAATGCTTCCCCCCGCCTCTGTATTCATCAGACAAAAACACACTAATTGCCAACTTTGTGAAACTGCAGCCCTAACACCCAATTTCTTTATCAAATGAGGAAGGAATACGCAAATCTCTTTAGTCCAAATAACGTCTTCATCTCAGAGAATTAGGCGGCAAGTATTTACCCTTGAATCCCCGAAGACTTGCCGCCCTACAAATTTTTATCGGAGTTGGCAACTATCTCGAGAATTCGGAAGTTTCAGCGTCGACAAAGGAGAGTGAGCGATTAGACGGAGCGGCTACAGATTTGCGGGTAAAGGGAAAGGTTTGGCAGTGGCATAGTAGTGGTGGAATATCAATTATATTTGGGGTTTGAGTATGTTCAGAATGTATCTACCTACATCAAACAATTTATTTGCTATTTGTCCTTTAGTGGGTAATTAGTGTCTATTCATATTCTGTCTGCTTCCTATACTGAATGGAAAAATACAATTTAAAATAGTAAGCATTTTTGACTAATGTAAAGTACCTACCTACCTACTTACTTAGTAAATTTTTAAAGTTGTCTTTTTTAAGATAAACCATCGGCCTCGATCTGATTTTTTAACGTATTAATTTATTTATCAGGAAGGTACTATTTTTTGAGAATATGCACGGGTGAAACCGCAGAAAAAAGTGTAAAACTGGCCAATAACCCAAAAGGCTGAAAGGAAATAAGCCACTTTACGTGTTTTCCTTACACTTCAGTCCTATCAGTCTATTTTGTCTACATAACTATTACTAGAAAGACGCTCACTTAACCAACTATTAAGTAATCGAACTACAGATACAAAAATCTTATCAAAAATCTTAGGGTACTTTTCTGAAGCTAAATCAGTAACAAACCAAACATCTATCAAGTTATCTAACTTTACTCCGATGGAAGGAAACCCAAGATAAATGACCCACCGCGTAACCTTCAACCTGTCAAGTGCATTCGAGGGTTGCAGCGGGATGAGATATGGATGGACCGTGATGTGTGGATTATCGGCCATACTAATGTAGGTACAGCCAGCCTTGCTTAGAACTTTATCTATAGGCAATTTCTGCCTACATTTTTCGTTGAGATAGAGTAAAGCTTGTCCAGCACCTAAAACATCCCCTCGGCTTAATCAGACCTCTTTTTATTTCGTGTCGATTAGACTCTCGACTAGAAGAAATGACGACCGGTAGACAGTAAATAAATCCTCAAATATTTTGAAAAACAAGAGTCTAAGAGTATTCTAGTAAGTCCCAATATCTTGACAATATAAGACGAACAACATGACAAAATGACAAAAAATGTAAGAACGTAAAAGAAAATGAATTGTCTGAGTTAACTTAGCCAAAGTTAACTTTCAAGAATCAAAGAAGAAAAGAAGAAATATTTTAAAAATTCATTTTCTATTTTGTATGAAATAATATATAAAGTTTATGAAAACCCAGGCTGACTGTATGTGGATGAAACCTAACCTTGAGAAGACATTATACTCTGATTTGTGGGATGAGTAGTCTTTTCATATAGTTGGTAATAGTCGGATAACCTTACTAATGGACAGAGTTTTCGGTAAGAGGTACTTTCAGAAACTCCTATTTTGGATGCCGAATTCAGAGGCACTTTGTCATTGCCTGTAACATTTTAGCTGAGGTTGATAATAAGGCAGTGGTTATTGTTGTATCCCAAGAAAAAGTTATTATCATCATTATCTACTCGATGATCTCTCATCACATCACTCATGATGCCTTGATCGCCGTTTTGACGCCAAATCTAAATCCATTGAAATGTAAGTCAAATTATCTCATCTAAGACTAGGTCAAGACTTCTTAAGGTTCTTAAGGTTCACGCTCAAAACCGAGACAGGAGACAGAGGCTTTGTAGGGTCGCGTGAAAGTGACACGAGATAGAGAACCGTATCTGCAGCCTGATTGTCTAACTTGTCTCAAATCTCAAATTGGTCTCAAACTGTCAAAACAATCGCGTAGCGTATTACCGTGGCGTAGGTATCTTGTGTCGTGTTCGATCTCGAGTGACAGAGCTACTTGCGTGGTCCCTGAACTGTCATATTTGAGAGTTTGAGACCGATTTTGGTAGCTATCAAAGATAAATAATCAAGGGGCTGGTCTCGGTCTCCTGTTTCGGTCTCGAGAGTGAACCGACACCTTTACAGTACCAATTGATATACTTGCAAAGATTCGACACGAAAACTTGACCAACCCTTGGGTAGGTACTGAGTAAACTAAATTGACCGACTTGTGAGTTCGCAATTGGCTCAACCCGGTCATTCGCAGCCTTTTATTAGGCTTCTATTGTCACATACCTACTTAGAAGTAGGACGATTATTTGGGGAATTGTTCTCACGGATTTGAGGTTATCTCAGAAGCAAGACGATAATTTCAGGACACAGGTATTTCGCAAATTGTGTACAGGTTTACCAACTTTATTTTTTTTTTGTCGTCGGGGATTTTTGATTGTATGAATACTTCTTCCAAAAAGTGGCAAAAATGGAGCTACTGGATATCTCCGCCTTATGAGATTCGATTTCAATAGTTCTTTTATTATTTGAAAGGTAGTACCTTTACTTATAAAACATTTGGTGAAGATCTGGTGAAGATCTTTTGCTTTGGTCATAAACATAAACAATCAAAGTACCCAATTGCAATTAAATTATTAGAGTTTCAGACCCCTGTGCCAAATTATACAAAGTGAGATGTTATATTAATAAATTAGACTTGTATTCTGCCTTCAATTAACTTTACAATTTGACATATGGTATTCAATAAGCTAACATATTCTAGGGCAAAGAACTTATCAATTAAAATCAATCACATGAATGACCTAATCAATCCTCATTGATGGATCCCATCTGTGCAGAATCGATGCAATAAATACACGTGTATCGTCGATACGAGTAACTAAAGGTTATTGTAGGGCGAGAAGTCTGATTGATTTCTAGTATCGTTTTAGGAGCAAATGGATCATAAAATCGTCTCTCTTCTTTAATTTAAGGGATTTCCCCTTGTCGGCATAACTGGTGTCTCCTTCACCACGAAGCTGGTATAAAATCGTATTGACTTAAAAATGCTGAAGTATCATTACAATATTTTACTATACTATCAATAGGATTTTAAATGAAAATTCATATTGTTAAAAGTTTCAATTTAAAAATGGCAAAGTTTTAATAGAAGTCTGATGAAGTAGCACCACAGGAAACCAGCGCTACAGAAGCTCTATGCTACTGTAGCCCACGCTGAGTGGTGACCAATTAATTTGGAAAGATGTGCATAAAGCACTTGAATTTGGATGGACGTAGCAGTAAAAGCAGACCAAGGAAAGGAGTGTCTGAAAGATGACATGGGTAAGAGAGGCGGGAATGCTGGAGAGGAAGACTAATGGTGGCATCAAAAAGAAAAAAAAGAGAACGGTACAAAGGAAGGAAATACTCGTAATAGACAAACCACTAACCTACTCTTTGCTTACACAATAGTTTACCCCTGCTGCGGTAACAGTCTGAGTTCAATATTTGAATTGGAAACATCAATAAATGCTTCTGGGAAAACGTTATTGGTTCTCCTTTGTACGCCAATCTTCCCACGCCTTACCAATCATATTAGGGTATAAAATATTGGCTACGACTTTTAGGCAGTAATGAAAGGATTTGTTTGAATGAAACAGTATTTTGCAAAATAGAGTTGTAGGTATAAAAAAATATGTCTCAATATCTAAAAAACGATTCTGATTCTGATTCTGATTCTGATTCTGATTCTGATTCTGATTCTTTATGCATTTTTAGATCCTTTGAAGAAGAAAAATCTATTCTGTAATTTATATTCCTTACACGGTAGTTACATCTTATACCAACTTGTTCATTTGGTTTCAATCTCACGAAAAATTCAAATTCTTTATTTACAAAGCTTAGATATTACATTACAGAACAATTCCAGATCATCAAAGTTAAAAAGTGACGAAAAATCTCTGTCAATATCATTATTTATCCGTGAATGCTATCGCGCTAATAACTTTAGTCAAATAAATGATTGATTGATTGATTGATAGTCAAGAAACTAAGTCTACGTAGGTAGGTACAAACTTATTATTCCTTAACTAATATTTATTTATGCTTTCTATATATATTTGTAGTACCTACCTACATGTCTTTCTCGATTAGGTGCTCTAGAAAATTCACTTCCTCTAAGAGGACAAATATAAGAATAACTAATAACATGGAAGGTCCATCCAAACTGTCATTCGCAAATGGGACCCGATGTTCGTATGTCATGTTATTCTGAAAAAAGTTGGCTTCATAAATAATAATTTAACGAACAGACGCCTAGGATTAGGAGTAAGCGCGCTTGTAGACGTCCGTTTTTTCGCCGGATTTGCGATGGTGAATGGCGCGTAATTTAAATAAATAAATACTGTGTCCTGGACAAACTTAATATAAGTTTTTTGGATACTAACAACAAAACCTTATGTAACTTTTTATTAAATAATAAATACAATAATAATGAATGTGTGTACACGCGCCGGATATCACAGTCCGGCAAATTTTATTACCGGATTTTTATTGACGGTCCGTTTTCCGGCGAAAAAAACGGACGTCTACAAGCGCTCTAATAATACTTGGAGGTTGTTTGAGCTGACACATTCGAATTCAATCATAGAAAGTAATCACGAACATTCTCTTACTTGACTTGTTTTGTTCAAATCCATTTTTATGCACGACCGAGACCTACGAAAGTTGAAAATTTAATTAAAACTTTTTAAAGCTCACATTCTGGAAAAGGTCGCGCATTGTGAGGAAACCAGTTAGTATTCTGATAGCGTCAACGGGCTTGCAACCTGCCTCAGGATTCAGGAATCTTAACTTCTGCAAAAAGTGGGCGTTCTGTGTATAATACAGAGTATTCTGTGCATGTCATCATCGTCCATCATCATCATCATCATCAGCCTATAGCAGTTCACTGCTGGACATAGGCCTCCCCTAATGAGCGCCATCGCGCCCTGTCTTCAACTTGACGCATCCAACTGGCAGCCTTTCGCAGATCTTCACTCCACCTGGCAGGAGGGCTACCTGCACTACTTGGTATCTTTGTGCATTTTTTATACCAAAAATGTATTTGGACTTACCTCTGACAACCCCCTTGTACATCTTTAAATCTTAAAAATAGACAAAAGATCTGAAAGAATATGTCTACCGCACCTTGGCAATACAATCATTTTCATATTTCATTATATTTCATTATAAACTGTGAATTCAATTTATTTTTTGTCCCTTTCCGCGGCATGCTAATGTGCAGTGGCAATGATGTAGCCTCAGAAACGTTTATTTATTTATTTATTTGTAGGAAAACAAACAGCAGAAGATTACTTAAAGATTAGCTAAATAGCAACAGAAAGCTAATTAATGGTTTTCACGAGTAGAAAATTAACATAGAGAAATAGTGAAGTGCGAACACAATGTCGACACGTTACGAAACGTTTGCAATTCTCCCCTAATTCTTACGTTAGCTGACGTAGCACAGATTAGATAATACTTATTGCCCTAGCAAGGTCATGATCACGGGTCCTTTGTCAAACTGAAAGTAGGCCTGTATCATTAATACTACCTTGGAAGCTTGGTCCAGACAATGTGAAAAAGTGACCGACTAAACTTGTGATACGACACTTTTTATAGTGATGAAGAGTGAAAAGTGAAACCACTTTTTACACGACTGCACAAAGCAAAGGAAGGGTAATGTGTTTATCAGTCTATGTTTGTATGTATTAGTAAGAAATGGTGTTAATTCTATTGAAGGAATGCTTCCATGTTTGTTTGTGTAAACTAGTACGTAAGTACTTACGTATCTTTTCTTCGGTCTTATTTAAAAACAATTACTTAAAAACATTCAAGATTATATGAAGGAACCCTGAAGTTATATAAAAGGAGTAGTAAATGAGAGAATATTAAACCGACATTTCAAAGTCTCTCACAAATCAAGTTTATTACGGGAGAAAAGAGCAAAAAATGGTGATAAATGGTGATAATTATCACCAAGGTCAAGGATAGGACTGAAGGACAAAAAACCACAATTAATAAGGCTGGGTTTAATATTGAATATTTAAATGAAATGCAACACGAAACATTTTATGCAAATTTTTTAATACTTATGCATAATTATTTATTATTTTCATGCCATCTTCAGATCAGGCTTTTATTTTATTTATTTTTATTTTTAATACTGAATGTCCTACAAAAACTATAATGGCGTCTTGCACCACGATTCTTAATTGTATTTAGCACTAACGCATGTAACGCATACAAAAATTGCATTTAGGCTAGCTAAATTACATTGAAAATGAAAAGTCTTACCAAAATTTTCAATTCCGACGGGATTCGTAAATAGATTGTAGATGGCGCTAATCGATGCTTTAATCGATAAAATTGAGCGTGTCAAGATTTTCAACCTGACGAATATGGATTCCGTGGCCGAGTTGGTAAAGGCACTCCAGCTTAAGAAGGATCGCTTGTATCATTGCGGGTTCGAATCCCGTCGGCATTGAAAATTTTGGTAAGACTTTTCATTTTCAATGAAATAATACCTAAGTGTGGTTTCTATAAAAATTAAAACTAAAGCTTAATTACAATTACGAATGTGGTGCAAGACATCCTTAGTAATTTACACGAAGTTTTTGTAATAAGGAAATCAGAAGCTAACAAACAAATTAGTCGTCCTAATCAAGGCCCGCTGTCCTTTATTTAGTACGTCATCAGATGAGCCGCAACACACTCAGATAGCACAATTGCCCATTACGATAAAATACATGGCATTACCAGGGTTAATAGGTTTTACTTGCACGGCTTGTTTGTTTGAAAATCTAACAAAATTCAATTTGATCATGAACAAAAACTTTACATTGCTAAATTGTTTGATTCTCATTTGATGTACATCAGAGGAAGTTTGAAAGTGGCGCCAGTGACAGAAAAAATGAAGAGTAATAGGTTGGCGTGGTATGGGCATGTTATGCGGAGGGAAGAAAGTAAGGAAAGTGTTGGATATGAATGTGGAAGGATACATAGGTAGAGGACGGCCAAAGAAAAGATGGATGGATTGTGTGAGAGAGGACATGCGTGTCTACTAGACATGGAGTGACTACTGAGATGACGAGTGATAGGAGGGAATGAAAGAGGAGAACATGTTGTGCCAACCCCGTCTAGTGGGTAAAGGGTAAGGAAATTAATGATGTGTAATTGTGCATCGCCTATTCACATACGGCCTTACCTAAAATCGCCTCTCAACATAAACACTGTTTAACTAAACACTGCCAAGATTTGCCCTGTCACTATCTGTCACTATTCAACAAAAAAGGATGGCATTATTTTAAATGGTGATTAACTTTTCACAGAAGTTGAGAAGTTTATTTAATGTTCTGTGGTTAGAGGATATAATGTCTAGATATTTGGACATTATTTCACATCAGGGGCCGTACCATGAACTCTTAGAGCAATGTGTTTTCACATTGCTGAGTTCATGGTACGGCTACAGTCAGGCATCCATATACTAGTAGTAGTTTAAGTGTAAAACTGAATAGGTAAATACGCAATTGACTTATTAAAGTTGATCAAGATTTTGTCCCTTACAAAGACCATGACAATAATAGCAGGTAACTATTCAAAGCTATTGAAGTTCCGAATGGGCCGAGTACAAGGGGATAGCTTCTAATGAGCCCTTCAGTTTTACGACCCGATAGTACATTTCGGATCATAAAACCGTGTTCAGAATTTTAAATTGCTGATTATGTCAATTTATATTTTAATTCTAAAAAAAATTAAACGTAGAATCAACGTATTTCCTTGCATAATAAATATAATAAGAGATTAAAGGTCCTTAAAACCGATGAAAGCTTATGGCATAAAGAGTTAAGTCGCATTTTATGCAGCCAATGCTAAATACACCATGTATGATATCTAAAATCCTAGACATTATTTACTACTTAATATCGCTTAATATGCCATGACATCTAAAAACCTAGATATGTGTTTTCGTATTTTAAATAGTCAACAAAACAGTGTCGTAAACAGTTCTCCTAAGTCAATTAGGTATATAAAAACGTTGTTTGAGCTTATACTCAAGGCAAACAATAGTTTTATGCAATGAAGTTCACTATACTCCCAAAATGGCCTCATTTATTAAAGACGCAAGGATAATTCTTAACTGCCTAAAATTAGATTAGTTTACTCTGAGATGACGTAAAATAATGACTCAACGAAAAGATTAAAGATACGTTGTTTAAATTTAAGAATAAAGCCTAGAGATTATTTTCTAAAAGTGCTCCGCGACCTCCAATCCATTTAAAAACAAGTCCTGTCCCTTTTGTTTGTAGATCCCTTTTGCGAAAATAATAATGTGCCTGGAATGAACTCATGTCAGATATACGCAGCTTTTAGGAGTAGAAATGGGACAAAGAAATAAATTATAAAAATAGCTTGCTTATAATTTTGGAATAAGATTTATTTTTGATTACTATTTTTCAAAGATCACAAAATTGCAATCAGTATAAATCCTATGTTAAGCAAAATTATTTTTTATGGGTAATTGATTTAGAATAAAAAAATTGACAAATTATAAATGCATTATTTAGTCGTATTTTTTTTCTCTCTGAGGAATCAGTTTTCAAACCATATGTCTTGAAATTCATATAAAATCAGACCCAAACTTCAAATTGCATAACTTTTGAATGAAAAAAATCATCGAAAAGAAAAGCAGAAATACAGACCAATATGATTTAATTTGCATGAATCCAGCAAAGAGAGCAGTGGTGTAGGCCTTTTTACTTTCTACCACAATTTCTGCCTTGCAATCGCAGTTGTCTGTGGGTGGCGGTAATTATTATTTTTTTTTTTTATTTAATTATTTATTTATTATCAGGTAAAGCAGGTTAAATCCTGGTCAACTAAGACGAAGTCGTCCGAGTGGGTCACGTGAGTTCGACGGCGTCCAATCAGAGTCATCCAAGTTGGACTTGGCCCTAGTTGACTAGGATCTTCGACCATATACCTGGTCGAAGACTAGGATCATGTCAACCACGAACGGATGCTTGTGATTAATAATTTTATATATTTTATTTTTTATTTTATTAGGTATTGTTAACTAAGTACCTCATATTTCTTAATTAGTGTAATTGGTTGTGCCGTACTAATTAAATAAATAAATAAACCACTTGCTCGTTCGTTTGCCCTTTTTGCACAAAAAATAAGTCTTGATTTTTTATGTGTGGGTATAGTAAAAGAAATGATGTCGAATGATTTTTGGGCCAAAACAACGACCGAGTGGGCCCCCAATGGCGGAAGACGACGACGCGGCAGGCCCAGATTAAGGTGGCGGGATGAGCTAGACTCATTTTTGGAAGACTGGTCCTCCACAGCATTAGACCGAGAAAGGTGGAAAGGGGATAGGGAGTCCTTTGCCCTGCAGTGGGACGATACAGGCTAGAAATAATAATAAATAAAAGAAAGACTGATAGTTTCAAGATTGATAAAATACTATGATTCGACTATGAGTCCCATCACTATGATTCGACACGCGAGTAACGTGATCCTTTAAGTGTAGTTTAACATTGTTATCCTGACAGTAAAAGGTTTACGAAATGCAAGGTCAATGAACCGAAACCCAATGAACAAACTTATTCTTAGAAAAAGTATAATGGACATTTTGGAAAAGATACTAAAATTGTAAATATCAGATCGGCTTGTAACCACAATTTCAACAAATAAAAGCTAACACTATCTGGGTCTTACTTACGAAAGATGTTTAAAGTTGAACACTGGTTAAACAACGTCCTGTCTTTATTTGTTTTATATATATTGATAGTGACGAAAAGAGACAGGACGTTGTTTAACCAGTGTTTAACTTTAAACATCTTTCATATGTAAGACCCTCTACTTATAATCGCTTTCCTAATTATAAAAAAATGAATTTGCGTTTTTTGAATAGTTTTATAAAAGTCAAAAATACAAATTAACACACAAACGCAATCCATTGTCAGTCTTTGGCAGTGGTTTGGATTAGTTGAGGTATCTATAGATCATACAACGATCCATAAAGGGCTTAACTGGATTTTTGTAAAGTTACGTTTTATGTAGGTAGTTTGGTTTCTGTAAATAAATATATGGTTTTAGCATAACTTATCTATTGTGACAGAAAATCAAAAAACTATTCAAAAGAGTTTTTTTTTCAGAAGAGTAAAGGTACTTATAAAAACGCGGTTATGAATAGTTTGATTAAAAATTCAAGAGATTTTCAAAAAGTAGGCCAAAGCGTCCTTCAGCCAATAGTGGCTCTATCTGATTGTGGAACAAATCAATTTTATTCGGCCTTCCTTGTCTTGTGTTCAGTTTGACTGCGTTTCTATGCAAAATGGATTTTAATAATACTTGTCTATGATGGTGCCTATACTTGTTTACTTAAAGATGTAAGTATTGTATGTATTGGGAATATGGGATTCTTCCTGAGCTTGAAATGACGGAACTCCAAATTCTCCAATAAGTAGGGTTTATTGATGGGTTTACAATGGTTTTTGTAAAATGTAGTAATGCGTCCTTGCGCGCGTCCATGGACCAAGTATTTTTGTGTTGCCAGCGCGGGTTGCAAAAAGAGGCTGGACGTATTTGTTTGCCTAAACAGTATGTATGTTCATATAAGCAAGTGGCTAAAGGTGGCGGTTCCCGCATGATACCGAGATTGGAGACCGAGACCAGAGACCGAGACAGGAGACCGTTGTCATTTAAACTGAGGGTTCTCTGTCTCGTGTCACTTTCGCGCGCCCCTACAAAGCCTGTTTTTGGTCTCTGTCACGATTTCGGGTTCGAACCACCACCTTAACTCTGCTGACGGAGTTTTTAGGCCGCCTAAAGGCATCCGTCATAGCTTAACGACTTATAACCCGTAGCCGTCAATTGAACGTGCCCTCCAAAGTACGGAAGGATGTAAGTTAGACGTTATCGATAAGGTTTCACTGGTGCTACGAGGACGTAACGTATTATAAGGCTTGCTCAACATAAAGTTGCAACAAGCTGAAAACGTAGACACATTAGCGGCATTTACACGATAAAGATTATCCCACGGATCCGGACTGTAAAGATATCTGTAAAGATATCTGTAAAGATATCTTTAAAGATAACTGCGGATAAAACTAGCGGCCTTTAAACGCTAAAGATTTTCCCACGGATCCGGACTGTAAAGATATCTGTAAAGATATCTTTAAAGATATCTGTACAGATAACCGCAGATTTTGGACTGGCGCGTGGAACGGTATAAATTTACAAAGTTTTTTTCTTGATTCTTGAATTTTGAACCTTGAATCTGATAGCCCCTCCAGACTCTCGAGAGAAAGCTCGGCGAGAAGTCTCGCCGAGACTTCTCGAAGAACAAACAAGCTATCCACACTCTCAATTTTTCTCCGTCGTGATGTTTGAAATCCTTTGTCTCGGACAAAAATACCGACACCGATCGGAGAACAGGCGAGCCAGAGAACGAGAAGGCGAGAAGCTCCTCACACTCACGCTTCTCGGGTGTTCTCGGGGGTTCTCGCAGAGAGTCTGGAGGCCCTATCAAATTTTGAATCTTGAATCTTTGAAGTGACAGCTGTCAAACTTCAAATGGCCATATCTCGGGAACTACTCGTCCTAGACTCCCCGTTCCCAGTTCAAATGAAAGCTATGACCAAGATTTTCATTTGAAGTGACAGCTGTCAAACTTCAAATGGCCATATCTCGGGAACTACTCGTCCTAGACTCCCCGTTCTCAGTTCAAATGAAATCTATGACCAAGATCTACATTTCAGATGACAGATGTCATTTTGACAGCTGTTATTGAAAATGTAGATCTTGGTCATAGCTTTCATTTGAACTGAGAACGGGGAGTCTAGGACGAGTAGTTCCCGAGATATGGCGGTTTGAAGTTTGACAGCTGTCACTTCAAATAAAGATCTTGGTCATAGCTTTCATTTGAACTGGGAACGGGGAGTCTAGGACGAGTAGTTCCCGAGATATGGCCATTTGAAGTTTGACAGCTGTCACTTCAAATGAAGATCTTGGTCATAGCTTTCATTTGAACTGAGAACGGGGAGTCTAGGACGAGTAGTTCCCGCGATATGGCCATTTGAAGTTTGACAGCTGTCACTTCAAATGAAGATCTTGGTCATAGCTTTCATTTGAACTGGGAACGGGGAGTCTAGGACGAGTAGTTCCCGAGATACGGCCATTTGAAGTTTGACAGCTGTCACTTCAAATGAAGATCTTGGTCATAGCTTTCATTTGAACTGGGAACGGGGAGTCTAGGACGAGTAGTTCCCGAGATATGGCCATTTGAAGTTTGACAGCTGTCACTTCAAATGAAGATCTTGGTCATAGCTTTCATTTGAACTGAGAACGGGGAGTCTAGGACGAGTAGTTCCCGCGATATGGCCATTTGAAGTTTGACAGCTGTCACTTCAAATGAAGATCTTGGTCATAGCTTTCATTTGAACTGAGAACGGGGAGTCTAGGACGAGTAGTTCCCGCGATATGGCCATTTGAAGTTTGACAGCTGTCACTTCAAATGAAGATCTTGGTCATAGCTTTCATTTGAACTGAGAACGGGGAGTCTAGGACGAGTAGTTCCCGAGATATGGTCATTTGAAGTTTGACAGCTGTCACTTCAAAGATTCAAGATTCAAAATTTCAGATTCAAGGTTCAAAATTCAAGAATCAAGGATCGAAATCCAAGATCGAAACCAAGGATCGAAACCATGGATCGAAATCAAGCGCTGATTTTGTCGAGCGCGATAAACTAAAAATATCCTGAAATTTAAATGACATGGGCACACTACTAATCCAACAACGAGTGTGAAAGAGACAAAGCTACCAAGAAAGCCTCTCAACAAGACCAACAATCCTTATAACCAAGATTAAATGATAATAGATCGTTGTGTGGACTGTACAGATATCTGTAAAGATATCCGCGGATAAAACTAGCGGCCTTTAAACGGTAGAGTTTTTAGCACGGATCTGGACTGTACAGATATCTGTAAAGATATCTTTACGGATATCCGCGGATAAAACTGTCAAAGGTTGGAATGGCAGAGATCGATCCGCGGGAAAATCCGCAGGCCGATCTCTGCGTGTAAATGCTGCTATTCTTTCCATGTCTTAGGCGTTGACATCAATCTGTGTCTGGGTGTCATACTTTTAATATACAAGTGTGTGAGTTTATTACTATTACATACTAGCCCATTCTGTCCCATTGTTGGGCTAAGGCCTCCCCCCACTTTTCGACAGTCACTACGATCCAGTGCCTTCGTCTGCCAGTCCGTCAAAATCAAAAATCAAAATCAAATATCATTTATTCAGTAGGACCGTTATGACCACTTTGAAACGTCTTAAGAGCTAGGTGATTCTACTCCTGTTCTTTCGCGACCAACACCGTGAAGAATCAGGGCAACAAACACGGTATGGGGCCTAGCTTTCTTTTCGGTGATCCATCCGCTTAAAATCCAAATAGTCAAGCTCCAGTGTGGAGCCAGTCGAACAATGTGAGTCTCGTCAAAGTCGTCAAAAGAAAAAAAAGAGGATTAATACCTCAACAAACATTCGCCCGGCATCACACGCTACACTTGGCTAACTTAGGTGGTACCTAGCAGTTACCTACTTGAAAAGAATTATAAAACTAGGCAAGATAGTAAAGACAAAACGTCCTACCGTGGCGTCTAGCTCGTCCCACCATCGCATTCATGGTCTACCGCGCTGCCGGATTCCACATAGTGGTAATTTTGGCCCACAAAGCTTCCGGCATGCGGGAAACGTGACCGGCCCAGTCCCACTCGAGTTTTGCGGCTTTCTTCTCTTAATGTGCGTTAATAAAGTTGCTTTTTCTATTTGTGACATATAATGCTATTCAAATTGGTGCTCAAAGTGGACCCCCTTGGGACCCTACAAGTCTTTCACTCCGTAATGTGCGTCACTACATGTGTGGGTAGTAACGTGTAGTAAAAAACGAGACGACGCGACGCGACGGAGGCAAGAAACCCATCATCTTTACAATATAGCACCTCACTGCTTTACAGTCAATATAGTTGCAGCTAAATAAGATGATACTGAATTTTTCATAATACACGAAACTTTGTTCGATTGGTACTCTGGAGCTTGACTATTTTAATCTAAGGAGATGGAGCTTTTTCTTCAATAAGTAGCATTTGTTATTCTGATTCTTCGTGGAATTGGTGACAAACGAACAAATATATTTAAAGCGTAGCTCTAAAAATAATCACTTTTGAAATAAACTATTTCACTTTATGTATTTGATTTCAAGGAACGGTCTATCCGCTCCGAACACGTTGAACAAATTAAAAGAACTGAATTTTATTATTTCTATGAAATCGTATGTAACCTCGCACATCTGCCGGCGTCGATTCGTCCGAATCGTCCGAAACCTGGGAGGAGTGCGAGGTTTCATACGATTTCATTTACAACTATTTCGTTTTGTTTCATAATCTACTAATGACCAATAAGGTAAGATTACTGATGACGTTTTCAAACAAATAACCAATGAGGTTTTACAAATTACTGTCATTTTGGCGAACGAAATAAAACGCAGCGGCAATGATACTTGAATGGTTGATGTTGTAAAATGGAGGAATTGGGGCCCTGGGTAGTTTCAATAGTGTCAAATGGCAAGGTTGTGTCAGTCGCCAAGCACTCGAGAACAGATGAGGCAGCAACCCAGATCGCCTAGGCCCAGGCCCTCAGGTCAGCGGGTCGAGTGAGGGATATTGGCCCTTAGATTGCCGTTGTCACGTGTAAATAAGGCTTAGAATCCCTTGAATGGCTTTGCGGATTTTAGTAAACCTTTATTATGGAGTGATTTTATAATTTTTTATGATATTTGTACATGCAAAGTTTCCATTTGATGTTTGTGTCCCTAATCCTGTAGCTTTTTTATTAAATTTAACAATAGAGTTCATAGAAAACGGTTATTTAAATTTACAAGTGTATCATCATCAACATCATCATCAGTCTGTAGGAATTCACTGTTGGATATAGGGCTCCCAAACATACTTCCAAGATCCGCGAGTGATAAGTCATCAAGCTATGTTCAATGTCGATTGTACGAACTTGAAGGTAAAATTTGTAAAATTTAAAAATTTCTTAAGATTTACTTACATAAATATTTAATCAGGCATTCCATCTATTTGGATCACGTGCCATATTGAAACGCTAAGTGTTTCCATGTTTTCATCTTCGAATTTCATTCCCAAATATTGGTTTCCCTCAAACGGTTTATTAAAATCTGGGCTAAACACATCCTGTCAGAAATCCAATATGAATTCTAAATACTCCGTATGAATAAACACTTTGTTACACAAACAGGGAACCGGAAAATTGTTCCCTTTCCTTTCGTCCTAATTATGAATTTGGGTCGCGTTATACTCTGTGAGTTATGACTCAGTCTAGCTGAAATTTGTATACTAATTCTATGAAAACGAAGTATCAGAGAGATGAAGTTGAATTGCAAATTCCTTTCCAATGGTCAAATCTTTAGATAATGTAGTAGTTAATTTCTGAAAGTAATGAAACTATCTAATAAAATAAATAAAAATAAAATCTTTTTATTTCAGACAACAAAAGGGGGTCCATATTTGTAGGTACACAACATAAAAATTAAAATATTAAAAGAACATACAACACTAGGAAATGTAATGTGCTAGAGGCGATCAGTCAAGGAAATAGGTTCCTTCACTGATCACTCTCTGCACAAAACACCTCCATAGTGGGGATACAATTGAGTCTGCCACAGTTCTCAGGATGCTGCTGCGACTGTCCCGTACTCTGCGCATCAGAGACGCTGTTTTTTTGCGTATAATAGCATAAAAGCCATCAGTATGGTATTGCGCAAACATCCCCGATGCACTGCAGAAACGGGGCAGCCGCAGCATCATCCTAAAGACATTATTGTATTGGATTCGTAGTTCGTACTTATATATTTTTAAATACACATTTATAATACTTTTTATAACACCCAGACACAGAACAAACATCTATGTTCATCACAAAATGTAGATCAAATTCTATTTTTAGAAATACCCCGTTGGCGAAACGGATCCATGTTGTTTGTTTTGAAGTACGCTTTTATTCCGAAGTTTGATAATTAAGCAACTTTATTATGTAAGCCAAAGAATAAGTTACGAACAATATCATGTTCTTAACACCTACACAGTAAAGTTTCCAAGTTTACTCCCTAACATTTGAAATACTTCATTACATAAACACAAAAACATTTTAAATCATCACCATGTCTTGCACACACAAAAATATAAGTGTAAAAGTTAACGTGTTTTTGACTACCCCATAGACATTTTTAAAAGGTGCGTGTAAATGTCTGTGGTCTTTGGCGTTACAGCCATGATCATAATTTAAAATTAACTTTTGCTAAAATTACCTACTTATATAATATTTTTAGCTTTCATTACGTGTGGTGTTGATAATACCCCTGTTTTCCTAAAACAGGGGTATAATCAACACCACAAACCACCACCAACGTTTTCCTACAATAGCTCGTTCCAATTGCACTACCAATTGAATTATTCAAAGTCAAATCAAAGCTCATTATTTAAATATTCAAGGGAATCAAAACTGCATCGCTCGGGTTACAAAAACACGAACAAAGCCTCACCTAGATAAATCACTTAGCATTCCAAGAAATGGTACGGTCGATGCGGAACCAGGCCACTGGGCCGACGACCTGTGCAATGGCAAATGCACTGAAGGCCGAGAAAGAACTAGGTACACATAGCCGCTAAATATTTAAAAACTTTTCTTTCCTTATTATGCCAAACTACGATCTTAGCTTAGTCTGAGAGGGTCAAGTTAACACCATAACGTCAATTTATTTGTCAAGTCAGCTAATTTTGAGAACATAGATAAAGAATCGTCGTCGTTTCATACATACATAAGTTAGGCCTTTACATCTTTACTAGATGATTTATACAATGTCAGGAGGCAATCTTAGCCTGCACTTATCGGGAGACTGTAGTGCCTGGGACCTACCAGCCATATCCACAGGAAAGACATGGTCAATACGTGGCTGACTAAGCCGCGGGTTTCCTCACGATGTTTTCCTTCACCGTTTAGAGCTCGTATTAATGCGCATATACATTTTTCGAAACGAAAAATCCATTGATGCACGGCCAGGATTCGAACCCACGACCTTCGGATCGAAAGTCGAGGTACTATACTCCTCGGCCAACACGGCTCCATACACATATACATACATACATAAAATCACGCCTCTTTCCCACAGGGGTAGGCAGAGACCACGGACTTCCACTTTCGTCGTTCAGACTTTTATGTTTGAGAAGAACATCTTAGCTCTTCACTTGAAAGTCCTAATAAGGATCCTGTGTCAAATAAGAAATCCTCCCTAATACTCTGTCGTTCCATTTGCACTTGTGTTGTGGTTCCAGCCTTCATTAGTTGCCACCGAAATTACATAATAAAAACCAACAACACAAACATCATTGAACAATACATGAAGGAAATAAAACGACAAAGCAGATCTTTCTACCAAAATGCCGAAAAAGTAGCCTCCAAAAAATATGTTTTGTCGGTGGTTCAGAAATTGTCTAATGGAGGACACGTTTCGACTCTGAACACTAGCTGAAGATTTCCATTTTAAAACCAGAAAAGAATGCGTTGAGGAAAACATCGGAAACAATCGCATAAAATTACAAAAACGATTGACGAAGTCATTTAGAAATGAAAATTACTCATGAAATTCAAAATTCAAATATCATTTATTCAGTAGGACCGCTATGACCACTTTGAAGAGCTAGGTGTTTCTACTCCTGTTCTTTCGCGACCAACACCGTGAAGAATCAGGGCAACAAACACGGTATGGGGCCTAGCTTTCTTTTCGGTGATACATAATTTCAACTTTATCACAAACAAATAAATAACAATGTCATTTTTAAGAAAAGCAAATTAGTTGCAAGCCGTTCGAGCTGCGCTGCTAACGACGTGCACTTCTGTCGCATTCTGTTTTGTGGAATCATACACTCCTATCAGACATGTTCGGAAAACACGAAGATAACCGATGTCCTTAAAAAGTTTGAAGTACTGCACATGGTGTGACACGAAAAGTCTCGAGGTAGAGCTTCAAAACAGCTAGTACGGTAAGTATAAATAAATAAATAAAGCACAGTATGTATGTTAGAACCGCGGGTACAAGGTGTATTTGCATTTTCAACAGTGTCCCAGGAAATTGGGTCGCGGAAACAGGGCATTGGAGGACCTTATGGCCAATCTCGTCTTGTCCTTGACGCTTTGTAAAACCGAGGCCTGGCTTATATTAAATTGTGGCTATTTAGGTTCAAGTATGTTTGTGGCCAAGAGGCTCTGAAAATAAAAAATAAATAAAAAACCCAATTGCGATGTAAAACTGTTTTTAAACATATAGATTGAGACATTTTCTTACTCGCCTTTTAAAGTCCTTTATTTCGAAACCCCGCTTGCTTACCCCATTTTTTTACTTCGCGTATAAAAACCGCCATTTTGATTTTTTTTAAGAATTTGATGTACCCAGTGACACTTGCCCCATCAAAATGAATCTGTTAACGTATCATTTATCAAAATCGGTTGAGCCGTACAAGCGGACATAGGAATGGATAATTACATACAAATATACAAACATACATTCATACGTACAGGACAAACACATAAACCCTCCTTTTTGGCATCGTTTAAAAGAGAGAAACACAGTTTAAAAGAGGTTTTACAATCTTTGTAAAACTTCGGCTTTCAACTTTTTGATATAAAAAACCATCTTATTGTTCTAAAGAGTAAACCAACCTCTGAATATTATATATTTTACTTAAATTTAAAAGTTACTTAGTGAGAAGGCTTAATAAATTATTATGTAAATCTTGAAACCTAACCAACCATCTAAAGTTAGCAGCGTCACCGCAACTTAAGTCAAGTTGTTTTATTAACTTTACCAAACTGAAAGCCTAACTAAATATTTGAAACAATAAATAAATGTTTTAGTTTAGCTAACTCGTTTCCGCCCATAGTTTCACTCACGTGGTATCAACATAGCTTATGATACCTGTGGATTCAACAGCTTTGTAAAAAGCTAAGCGTGAAAGAATTATTGAAATCAGATGAGTGTCTAGTTAGAGCATAAGGCAGAGACTCCACAAAAACGGAGACGAGAGGAAATGTGTTTATACAACCATTAGAATTTCGTTTTATGTCATCTCGTCTGTGTCACAAGATGTGAGAATTATGAAGTTCTATTGGTTGTATAAACACAATCTCCTCTCGTCTACGTTTTGGTTGAGTATCAGCCTTAAACTATATCCCAACATACCCGTACGTAATCACCTATTCATACAAAAATCCTTGTGCATAATGGTATCAAAAACTGACATTAGACTATGCTGCATTCAGTGTGCTAATTTCTTGTTCATTCATAAATTAGCGCTTTGTCTCGCTCTTTGGCATAAGAATTACGTATTGTGCATCCTATATTTACTGAGGCTAGCTATGGCTAACTTCAGTCAGTTAGCATCGGTAAAAATAGGATGCACAATACGCAATTCTTAGGCCAAAGAGCGAGACAGAGCACTAATTCATGAATAAACACGCAGTTAGTGTACTGAATTCAGCATGGTGTAATGTCGGCTCAGTTCATATAAGATGGCAAATACTAAATGCGATTGATTGTGGGCAAATAGTCCTTAATGCACTATTTACCCAACTAGTTGGAAAACATTGGCGAGTTGGGCAATTGGGGAAATTAAGGCTTGAATTATTAGCATGCTGTGGTTTATAAACAAGCCGGGTAATATGGCCAATGTGCCCATTTTAGGGGACGTGGGAGGTGAAGAAATGTATTAACGCCTTTGTTTGCTTTCGTCGTTGGTCTGACTCTGAGGTATGTCCAAATATTACTATAAAACTTAGGCCTTTACATCTTTACTAGACGATTTATACAGTGTCAGGAGGCAATCTTTGCCTATACTTAACGGGACACTGTAGTGCCTGGGACAATGTTGAGATGGAGTAGGCTTGTCCAGCACCTACACCATCCTCTCAGCTTAACCGGCCATATCCACAGGAAAGACATGGTCAATACGTGTGGGGCTGACTAAGCCGCGGGTTTCCTCACGATGTTTTCCTTCACCGTTTAGAGCTCGTGTTAATGCGCATATAAATTTTTCGAAACGAAAAATCCAATGATGCACGGCCAGGATTCGAACCCATGACCTTCGGATCGAAAGCCGAGGTACTGTAACCCCTCGGCCAACACGGCTCTATAATATTACTATAGGGACTTATTTATACTCGATTGTGAAGAAGAAAGGTCTTTTTGAAAAAGCGACGCTTTCTTGATTTGAATTTTGCTTGTATAATAGTTTGCATGTGACAAATTACATATTGTGGTTTTAATTCATCAATCTTATTTTATGGACTTTCCTCTGACTACCACTGATAGAGGGAAGTGTAAGAGCAGTGCAAGTAATGTAGACTCCACGTAACAAACGAGAGCTAAAAGAACAAGAATAAAATCATTCTGAACGGCTTTAGCATGATAAAAAAGAAATTCTCTAGTCTTGAAAGAAATTGCAACTCTTACAGCTAGATCCCACGCAAAAGCTTGGAAATCTTCAATTTTATACCGACAGAGATATTTCATAAAACTCCTGTCAATTTTTCACTGAGTTTTATACTTTTTAGTTTTGGTTTGTCAAAAACTGGTGACCGCTTTATTATGTTAACACTTTGGCAGAAATTGAGCTAAACTATGTTGTACCAAGAAATATGTTGTAACTATGAAGACACTACATCAAAATACTTCAATTTGAAGTAAATAAACGGTGCACCTATTTTGTGTCTGACTATCCCTGGATCCTATCTTTATAAGTAACTAGCAGCGCCCTCGCGGCGTTGCCCCCGTAGTTATGATATAATTATGGTGATGATGATGATATAAATTAGCATATATACTACCTCAAGAGTTTAACTATTAAATGCAGAAAGAATTTGTCAAATCCGACTGGTTGTTCCTCAGATTAGCGCGTTCAAACAAACTCATCATCATCCGCTTTACATATTTTATACATAGCTTTGAGCTCGTGTAAATGTGCCTATTAATTTTTCGATACAAAAATCCATTGATCCATGACCTCCAGATCAAAAGTTGAGGCATCCCTCTCAGCTTAGCCAAAAACAAAAGCAGAAAAGATAAAGGTCATTGATTTTTATGAAACCAAAGTGAGGTTTCTGTAAACTATGCCCGAAGATCTGTACTCGCTGTAAACGATTACCAAAATTCGTTAATACTGTAATCGATACCCGTTTTCTAGCGTTACAAAATTCGTAGCGGTGTTCGTTTCTATTCCGAGCTAGCTTATCTAATCAAAGGTCTTGCACAACCATCGTGCGCTCGTGTTCTCGAACGTTCCTATGCAATACTTTATGGGGATTTATCGTAGGACTTTTACCTAACTTTGTGAGAGGGTGTAATAGTTTGCACAAAACACGTACCCTGTTATTAATACAACAACAAATACAAATGAATTTTTTTACCAAAGAAACACAAGTTACAGTGGGTTTTCTGGTGGTCCCCGCACGAGGCAAGCCTGTATTGCGGGAGGCCGGTTTACAAGATAGATTACCTAAAATTGCCTTAAATTAGAAATAAAGACATATTATTATATTCATAATAGACTTAGAGGCTTCTTAAAAATAGCTGCTAAATCTGTTGTCTCTTTTAATTGACATAAGTGTGACAAGAAATAAACATTCTCCTAATTGGCATAGCCTAAATTGACTAATTACGTAATTGTTACGAACTACCTTCCTCGCGTGGTACCCGGATAAAAAGTAGCCTATGTCATATTCCCGGTCTTTATCTATCTGTATTTTAAATTTGAGCCAAATCGGTTCAGTGGTTGTCGAGTACATCCATCCATTCATTCGTCCAAAGCTCCAAACTTTCGCATTTATGATATTAATGTGATTAATTATAGAGCTTCTTCTCTTGTTACCAACTTATTACCAAAACAAACCACTGCTAGACTTCTAGCCAGAGTCACTATGTCTATGATCTAGTTCCTTTTTCTAATGAGAAACGTGGCCGTTTGACTTTTAGTATAGAAAAGTGTTTAGTAGGTATACATTATCTTGTCTAATAGCTTTCAATGGGAGAGTAACCTTCAACTTGCGACCTCGTTTCAGCCTCCTTACACACAGAGAGCCAGCACAGCCTCAGTCAAAGGCAACTGCTTTCTAAACGTGAAAAGCTGGCGTTTCGAAATGTGTGGACGGGTATTGAGTGAAGTGTAGACTTTAACACGATAGACAGGCAAACAAAAAATAATAATAAACTTCTCAATTTACTATTAAACAATGACATTTAAAAAAATAGACATGTTTCTAGCGCGCGCAAAATGTAGACTCAAAAACTTCCTAATTGGGACATCTTGCCAGGCAGGCCGTCGAATGGTGAAATATTTAACAGAATGCGAAAGAGTCGCTCGGAATTTAAAAATAGACTAAAATGGTGTCAGAAAAATGAGGAAACAATAAAAATGAATATTTTAGCTACTCATAGAAATGATAAAAATTTCTCAAAGTTCTGGAATGCCACTAAAAAACTTCAGTATAAGCAAAATTTACCGGTGTCAATTGACGGCCTGCCGGACCTACCATCCATAACTGAACTATTTGCCAATAAATTTAAAATAGCCCCGCAACCCACAGAGAGTGTGCCCGCTGCTGAGATTGTTTGTGACCCTGTCCAGATCCTGCCGGACGCTGTGAGGGACGCGGTGCGTCAAATGAAGCGTGGAAAGTCCCCGGGTCATGACGGTCTCAGTATCGAGCACATTCTATGGGCCAGCGACAAATTACTAGAATATTTATGTACTTTTTATAACCTGTGTATTAAGTATAGCTATCTACCGAAAAAGCTGATGAAAACAACAGTAATTCCTATTGTTAAAAATAAAACCGGCGATCTCAGCTCTTCCTCTAACTACCGCCCTATCTCTTTAGGTACAGTTGTGGGTAAAGTGTTGGAGCGACTTATTTATCCAGAACTTAGGAAAAGTTTGAGTATTGATGATGCGCAGTTTGGTTTCTGTCCCGGGCTCTCAACAGATTCAGCAATCATGAGTCTAAAAAGTACTGTAAGCTACTATACCTCACAGAATACCTCAGTCTACGCATGCTTTCTAGACCTCAGCCGCGCATTTGATCTAGTGAATTATAAAATTCTCTGGTCAAAAATGATTGAAGCGAAAGTCCCAAGTTACGTGGTGAATCTGTTGAGATACTGGTATGGGAACCAAACTAACAATGTTAGATGGGGTGACACGATCTCTAGTGATTATATACTAGAGTGCGGTGTTCGCCAAGGGGGGTTGACCTCTCCGGACCTGTTTAACCTATATGTCAACAGCCTGATAGGGGAGCTGCGGAGTGCCAAAGTAGGCTGTTATATGGGTAACGTTTGCGTTAATAACCTGAGTTATGCTGATGATATGGTGCTCCTCAGCCCCTCAATCAAAGGGCTCCGAAAGCTAGTCTTAATCTGTGAGAAATATGCTATTTCTCATGGATTAAAATATAATGTAAAGAAGACGGAAATGATGGTATTCAGGTCTGGAAGAGGTCCCGAGATGGTGCCCGAGGTCCGTATGAGTAGCTCAACCATTAAAATGGTAAAGCAGTTCCGGTACCTCGGCCACTTGTTGACTGACAAGCTGAGGGATGATGATGACATCGAAAGGGAACGGAGAGCTCTCGCGGTCCGGAGTAACATGATCGCTCGCCGCTTCAACAACTGCAGTAAGGACGTAAAGAACACACTATTTAGAGCATACTGTCTCAGCATGTATACCTGCCAACTTTGGTCGAACTACACAAGAAAGGCTATCAACACCATAAGAGTCCAGTATAATGATGCATACCGTATTCTTATGAAGTTGCCGAGATACTGCAGCGCGTCGACCATGTTCTCCGAGGCGAGGATCCCCGATTTTTATGCCATCATCCGAACTCGTATAGCGTCCTTCTGGAGTAGGCTGCATCGCTCCAACAACAGCATACTGAGGGCTGTCTCTGACTATGTAGGCAATCCTATTTACAGGCATTGGATAGCCGTCCATGTAGACGGTAACAAAAAGTGACTACCTATACTTATTGTACCTATGTTCTTTTGAACTTTTAATTTTAATTGTCTTTTTATGTATTTTTGTGTGTGATATGGGTCCAAAAGTGCTCGAAATAAACAAATTTTATTTATTTTTATTTTATTTATTTATTTATTTATTTAATCCTCGTCAAGCAAGGCAACGACCTAGACGTGTTTGTCACGTGAATTACAAAACATTAAAAAAATATTTTAAAAAAAACAAAAACCCGACTGCGTCAAAACTAAAAAGAAAAAAACAAGCCTGCAAAGAATTACTCACAGTCGGTACCCATTCATTTTATTACCAATCAAATCTTCCCAATGTTATGGGTCCCGACTGTGAGTAATTCTTTGCAGGCTTGTTTTTTTCTTTTTAGTTTTGACGCAGTCGGGTTTTTGTTTTTAAAATATTTTTTTATTTAACACTTTTTAGTTATGATAAAGTTGATTTTAAAATACCTATTCAACGATACCCCACTTGATATAGTGTGACGATTTTGATTCTTTTAATTTTGACAATATGGCGTCTGGTTGTAGCCCTGGTGAATTTTGATTACTGTCATATCTTTAGTGACACTCCCAAGGTTGAGACAAATCGATTGACGTAAGAATCATCAAAATCGGTCCACGCGTTTGGCCTCTAGAGTGCCACATAGAAACATCCATAGCGAGAATTATTATTAATCAACTTTAAACCGTTATTTTTCCTAAACTATTACTTAAAATGAAAAATGGTAAAAGAAACCTAAAGTTGATTTTGAAATACCTATTCAACGATACCCCACTTGATATAGTGTGACGATTTTGGTTTTTTTAATTTTGACAATATGGCGTCTGGTTGTGGCACTGGTGAATTTTGTTTACTGTCATGTCTTTAGTAGCACTCCCAAGGTTGAGACAAATCGATTGACGTAAGAATTATCAAAATCGGTCCACGCGTTTGGCCTCTAGAGTGCCACATAGAAACATCCAAACATACATACATAGACTGATAAACACATTACCCTTCCTTTGCTTTGCGCAGTCGGGTAAAAATGCTATTGTGTTATATGTAATATGTAATATGTGTTATAAGTGCTGTATGTAATATGTGTTGCCATGTTTATGAGAATTATAAGTCTACTCCACTTCTGTTGCTAGCTCATCTTGCATATTCAAGAGTAAGCTTTAGTATAATTTTGCACGTCTTGTGAAATTAAAATTATCTTCATACGTTTGCACAAGAATTCACAATGAAAGCATGTGGTATGTTATCTACTACTTTGTAGCTTGCGTAGTCGTTTTTGATCCTTGAAGAGCAATGTCCTGCGTTGTTACAAAATAGATGGATGACCGCAAGTGGAATTAATACCTGTTTTTGTGTTTCAGAGGCATATCGAACTGTTGCCGGTTGTAAAGTCGTTACGGCCAGATTCAAGTGACCTAAATAATGCCTTTGGTCCATTTTCGTAACTATTTTTCAAAACCAGCTACAATGGGAGACTACACAAAGTTACTTTAGTAGGCATTAACATAAGGCTAAGTTCAGATGAACGCGTGGAGACGCGCATTGCCGCGCGGTTCAGCTCTTCAAGTGACCTATGAGATATAGAGGTATATAAGATGGCGGCGGCTCACGGTGGTTCCGAAAATAGTGCTCCATACACATCGAAACCGAAACTCGATTTTTTAATTTTTTTTATTGGGGATTGTTTTAGTACACTATTATTATTCAAATATGTAGGTACAGTCACCATAGCAAGCTTCATGACGGAATAAAAAAATATTTAGTTTTTTTTTTGTATGGAGGAGAACACTTAAATTGGATTATCTCTCGACTCTTAGAAACTCAAGGGCTGCCGCTTATAGAGGGTGTACACCCACACAAGGCCGTCTTCATAAGCCACCAATCTTGCACGGCTGGGCACGGTTTTGGCGCCTTAATCGATTAATAACAACCAAACAGGAATATGACTGTATACCTGAGAGACACATTCAATATTTAGCTTATGCCCACATTTTCAGAGAGCATTCCTAAAGTGGCAGGTCGCTCACCCGTCGCTGTCTTTTAGAACAATATCTGGTTTCCTCAATGTTCCTTCATTGTTCGAGCTCGTGTTAATGCGTAAATAAATTTAAGTGCGCATCACATTATCCGATATCCCGTATGCTAAGTGCTAGTTCATTGCTCTGTCTCGCTCTTTTGGCCTAAGAACTGCGTATTTTCCATCCTTCTTTTACAGTGCTGACTGTTGATCTAACTGTTGCTAACTTCTATCAGTTGGCAAGGACTGGTCGAATTACAATTCAGTACTACGATTGTTCTTTTTTTATACTAAAGCAACAGAAAAGCATCCGTTCCACCTTTTACAGTAGCCTATGGACGCCTGCGGCACTAGAGGAGTCACATTTGCGCTGCAGACCCTTTAAAAGAGGAATCACTGCGCCGACAACACAATGGACAAGACTGGTCCAACAGCTGTCACCGCAGCGCTTCCTCGAAGAGCTCTGGCAACCATCACCGCAGAAACACAACACCATTCGAGAAGAAACATGTTATTTGGCTGCGATATTCAGTAAGGCGGAGTTACTTCCCCAGTAGGGCTGCTCGAATAAAGAGTGAGAAAATCCGCTATGCCCTTCCTCCTATAAAAATTTTAGGCGGCTATAGTTATACAACGAGAAATAATGTCGTAGTCTCATTATAGTGTATTGTAAGTATCAAACAATGGATAAAACAATAAGAAAGATCTGTCGATGTTTGGTACCGTCTTGTTAAGATCCGTTAAGACCCCAAACGATGGCTAAGGGATAACAAAGGACCCTCAAATATATGAGTTAATTATATAGAATGATTGAAGCTGTATCTTTGGTAACATTTGGTCACAAGTAACTGGCATAGAATTACCTTGTTCAAAGACTTTTCAAAGTAAAGTGATCCTTGTATCTTATTGATAAAGACAAGTTTTGACAAAGATCTGAAGCTAACAGGACTTTGAAATGGAATCCAATTTCCACAATTCATTTACAATGTTTACCAAATTATTTGTACCGTATACATATTTTACTTTATGGTGTTAACATCACAAGGTTTATAAAAAAAACGTATATACAAAAGCTTTTAGCAAAAGTGAATTTTGCACTACAGGCACATTGAATTCTGAGAGCACTATACCTACACAACAAAAAGCAATCAATTGCTACCTGTAATGATTCGTGAAAACAAAGTACTAGTAATGCATGCTTCGTTTTTCCAGTAAACTAGGTATTGATTTTTATAGATTTTCGGAAAAGCAACATTGTGTTTGCAAACGTCCACCGCACTTTACAACCCAAACACATTTATCAGAACACATTATAAATACAAATGTATCCGGGTATTTATCACGTAAATACCCAAACACATTTGCTATTTAATAATCACATTTTCAAAGGTGGGTATAATCTTCTTATTTTATTTCACATAATTCTGGATAGCAAATATTTATTTGACACTACCAAGAAATACTTCACATTGCGGCGCAGCATCAATGCAACTAGAATATTTCCATTCCAACATATCAAAATAGCATTTATTGTAATTTGAGCGATGAGGTTTTTGACACTAAATCCCTTTTTCTAGGGACAGACGGACAAACCATTTCGGGATAAGCTTGTTTTTATTTAGTCTCGGAGATTAGACGGATAAGTAGAATCACTGCCTGTCGAAAAACATGAACAACACTCAGAAATAGAAAGCTTCTTTAGCACTCTTACTAATACAATAAGCTAGTGAATCATGTAGAAGCATCTTCAAGATCTTGTTTGAAATGTCCAAGCTTACATCTTGGAATGAATTTCGTAGGATCAGTTTAGTCTCGACTTCAAGTTTATTGTAGCCAGGAAATAGATTAGAACAGTCATAGAAATAGATTAGTCAGGATTTAGAGCCATATTGCCGTAGATTAACGACGAACCTATGGTTATCAAACTTAATATAAAGTTTATCGGATATGTAAAAAGGACAAAACTTTAATGAATAATTCAGACGTGGTTTCCGCATGCTAATTGTTTTGGTTTTGGCTTACTTTATTGTTTAACAATAACTTATTTTACATTATTGTTTGACAGTAAACTAAGTAAATGTTTTATTTTCCCTAAATGAGAATACACGTTTCTTAGTTCAAAGGATGCTTCATAATACTTTGAAGACAATAAAGCACCGACACTTGGAGTAAAACAATTGGCGACAAAATAAAACGTCCCCAAGTTCAGCGCATTCATTTCGTTACAACTACAATTGAGTTCTTTTAAACAAGGCTCACAAATCAACGCGAAGAAAAAGTACGTGCCATCTATAATGCAGTCCTGCTACTGTAAAATGAACTTTTCAACCTTTAAGCATAAGGTCGAATATTTCGAGCATGTTGTCCTGAAAGGGATAGGTGGCTCTTCAATTAAGTCTGTAAAACGTCCGACTTAACAAAGCGGAAGGAGTAAGTACAGTCGTGAACATAACTCAAAGTGGAACTTTTAATAGTTCGTTACCGCATTGGAGTCATTGACCTTATCAGGGAAACGTTGAAACAGTAAATTGTCGGTTTCTGTAATCAAGGGCTCTTTGACTAATGAATGTAAAGCTAAATTAAGAGCGCCTTTTGGAAAAAACCTTATTACAGCCTTAGTATTTTGAAAAGAGAAAAAACCTAGTATTTGCGCTTCATCTTATTCTTTTGCACACCTTAATAAAAATCTTTCTGGTTTTATGTCTAATGACGATAACTACATTTCAATATACAATGATTATGTCACTGTTATGAACTAGCATGAATAAAATGTTTTTACGTATACTATCAAGTGTTAGGTTGCTGGACACTTCACACAGCAACATCTAGCCCCAAACTAAGCAAAGCTTGTACTATGGGAACCAGATAACTGATAGAATACTTATACACTTTTTTCTTTTTGTAAATACATACATAGAGTACTTTATATGTAAATTATAGGTTATCTTTTTTATCCTAAGATTTCGGTCAACAACAAAACAACTCTTCATGAAAAACTTCATAAGGCAATTGCCATGCTAAAATAAAGACATAATCTCGAACTGTACCTATTACACGGAGGTTGAGCATCACAGGATCATCAAAACATAACATTCGCCACATTTGGGCCAAAGCAGTAAAAGGAACGTTTATTTTTACGTCGGCCTTAACTAGAACAGTTACTCAAATAGACAATTTTCCGTTTCGTTCACTTCTAGTTGGACTTAATTAATTAAAGCAAAACCTTTGCTATTACCGAATATATAACTAAGTCTAGTTTTAGTTTATTGGTGCAAGTTATCCTGAAAACCATACGTTACTAATGAGTTGTTCAACTGCAATTGTTATCAATTATTTCTAGATCAAGAACAAAACCGATTAGCAAAGTGCATTTTCCACGCGACTGTGCGGGGTCATTGACCGCTGCACTCGCAAACAGCTGACTTGTAAAGTATGGGAACTTGCTTAAAGGTTTTTCGCAGGAGTTTTGCTGTCATGGACACTTTCAGTAATCTCAAACAATTTGGGAATTGCTGATTCTGCACCGGGATTTTTATTAGTAAAATACTTGACTTAGAGAAGGATAAAGCTGATCCAATGTAGAGCTTAGAAAAACCTACACCAGAGCCTCCTAATGAAGAGTACAGTAACTCGATTTTTGGCAAAAACTAAAATCAAGTCTTAATTTTACATGTTACTGTACCTACTCTTCGTTAGGAGAGCAGAGTTGTTGAGTATGTAATTTTGATGGTTTACAGTGAATGTCTGTGTTAGGTGTCAATCTCACAGAATTCTGAGGCACCTAAAATAATGGAGGAGACTTTAATGTATTTTCGTTAATATATTCGTTTTATGATAGAAATAACAATAGGTACCTAAGCGATTTATATCAGTGAACATAAGAACTAAAACATTAATTACAAGAAAATTTTTAGGTTCCTAAGAAAATTCTTCAAATACGTTCTTACAGGAAAGAAGTCTTTCATCATCAAAAGATTCCAGATCTTAATTTAGTCCTAAAATAACATCCTTTAAATCTTGTCTGAAAAAGTACTTACACAAGTCTTGTAATCAAAAGTTTTTAGAAACAGGTATAAGATTGTCAGTTCTTTTTAATTCAGTTTAGGTTGGGTTAGGTACATTTTTACTTGAATCAAACTTTTATACTTTTTCTTGCAGGTGTATTATGCAGAATGGTAAAATTACACATTTCTTATGATTCAAGGTAACTATTTATTTTATAGGTTTATCTAAGTACTCAGGTAAGTACCTATATTTAAAACTTGTAGCATTGGTTTTTTATTTAAAAAAAAAACACATTTTTTTGTTTTGATACCAGCAGATATTTAATTAGGTATACCTACAAATTATTAGTCGTAAATAAATCTACTTGACTATTCAAACATACCTTTACACGACATTCTCGTAGCAGTTTTTCTATGGGTTTATTTATTTGCAGTTTTATTGTAATACTTTCCCACATACATAAAACTATCAGAAAAATATTCCCATAAACCAAAGTAACTTTACCTAGGGTCGTCCTCATTCGTATTGAGAAATTGGACTATCAAAGTTTACATACAATCCCAATTCTTTGAGCTCTAGCGGCCGAGTGACCCGGAAAACCGACGGTTGAATAGAAAATGCGAATCACTCGCCTTTTGAGGCTACGTTTGATGCCGACCCACTCCTTTTAACGAATAAACTGTACCAGATATAAACAGTTTAAATAAACATACATAAGAACAGACAGGGCTAAATATGAGCTCTTATTTCCAGGCAGTTTACTGCGTAAAGTGAACTGCCTGGTAATTTCATATTATGACCGCCGTTATCCAGTCAGTCACTGGTTATGTGGCATTTACCTGACTAATATTGAACGATCTGGCTGAATTATTTCAGTATTATGAAGTTCGTTTGATATTTGTCACGTTTTAGCTGTCAAAATCATCATCATGTTGTCATCAGCTTTTACGTTTTGTAAGGTGCAAGCCAGACGGAAGGGACTTCGCGGACAGGGTGCCAGCGAACAGTGTTGCGTCCGCGCCCCGTCTCTTCTATATGTTTTGCATCGCGACGCTTCTATGCATTTTGCATGAAAGGTACGCGGAAGAGAAAAAAAGTCCACTCCCCGTCTGCGTCTTACGTCTCAGGAAACAGTTCTCCAGTGCAGCTTCTAGCCTTTCTTGAACCCAGTAGATTCTTTTTCATGAAAAATGCTCTAATTTCACGTGTTATTCTACAGAAGAGGTGGGCTCTTAAGAAAAATACATAGTGAGTTTTTTCCCACACAAAGTAGTCTTAAAAAGTAGAAGTTCCTCAAAGATCGCAACTAAGTAAAGTTTCTACCCGCAAGGAAACTTTATATAAACCTCACTTTGTGACCTTTGTGAAAAAAAAGATATTGCTCTGATGCTTCAAGAGTCTATAGACAACGCTTACCTTCCACTTCCAGACGGATTGATAAAGAAGTTTAAAAAAGCATATATGAGCATTGGTAGGCCGGTGAGAAGATGATCAGATGATCTGGCGGATGATCAGGATGAGGCTAACACAGGAACATAAGGAACATATGCTAACTCTAGTGACGGAATTTTTAGGCCACTAATAGCCTCCATCATGGCTTAACGACTTAAAAGCCAAGACCAAGAATTTAACGTGCCCTCCGAAGCACGGAATCACTCAGCTCGTAATGCCACTTGTAGTCATCCATTCAAATTGTGATCGCGCACAACGCTGCTTAACTTCAACGATCAATCAATAACGTCTAAGCAAGCTACACCATGAGCACTTCCTAAGCCACGAGCGCTTTAGAGCCATGAAAATTACAAAAACAAACTAATATATAAGTGAAGTCAAGCTGATGACAATGATGATTACGAAAAACGCGACCGCGAGGAGTAACCCTGCCGCAACTCCCTCCTTACTCAGATGAAGATTCTCCGGATGAATCGAAACGTTGTCGGTATCTAAATCGACGATATTTTTACGTGAGTAATTTTCGTAATAGACATTATTTAACACACGGGGTGTTAAATAATGTCTATTACGAAAAGTGTCAGAAAAGAAACCAATCAAGACAAATAGAGAATAACTTTTTACACGTCCGTCATCATCAAGAGGAACGCTTATAAGTAAGTTAACGTGAACATCGTAAAATAGCAATAACCCTTTGAGAGCTATTTTGATTTAACGTTTACGGCATCTTGGAGAATAGGGGTCAGAAAACATAGTTTATGTTAGCAGAGAAGAGGAAAACATAATTTTGGTTTCAATTGATTTGATCGTATTTCTATTCAATGACACGAAGAAAAAAGATTAAACTACGAGTATTAATATTTCATCACATTGTTTCACAATTTTTTTTTTCATTATAAAACAAATGAAAAAAAAAAAAACAGGAATTAGAATCTTCTTTAGGATCATTAGCCTATTAATGAAAAACCAGTGAATTCGGTTAAATCACTTCAAGTAACCATTTAGTGTTAGCATCTGAAGACAGACCTCTATAATGTTGTACATTTATAGGAACTTTAAAAATAAACGTAAAAAAACTGATTTGGGAAGTTTCATAGGCAAGCAAAAAAACTCTAGTAATAAAACAGCTGAGTCAAAACAGAGTCCAAAATATATTTTAATACATTCAGCATAGTCTGTTATCGATTCAGCTTGAACTAGATTCCCTAATAGCTTGCCCAGAATATCCGAGCCTAGTATTAGTTCTTGTTCGAAGTAGAACAAACAACTATTTGAACTAAAACTATCAGTATTGAAATATACCATCTGTTTTTATGAATGAAATTAGAAAGATAATGAAATGCTTGTGCTGTTGCTTGCCTAGTTATTCTATACTAAAAGAAAACGAGAAACGAAGCATGACCTGACCACGACTGAATACCCAAAACGCGATAAACATTCTCTCAGATCCTTATGTAAGTATTTGAGATCCTTTGAAGGTGTCTAAGGGGATAGTCAGAGCTATTCTTGATATCTTGACAAAACTTATTATCTCTAGGCCGATTCTACTAACAAACTTTGTATTAACCAAAGCAAAACGTCAACTATAGCTTACTAACCTTAGATTTCGTTTGGTTTCATAATCTAATAATGACCAATGAGGTTATACACCGTTTATTTTTGGTCAGTTTAAAGCCGGCGCCTACGTAATCTATATCGATAACCTTACTCAAAAATAATAATAAAAATGAGATCTATTTTTTTGCAATTAATAATATCACGAAACATAGGCAGGGTAAATCACGGAGATACGTGCTCTGTGCTCAGCTGTTGCTACGGCGTAGAGTCTATGCTACGTCGTAGTCATACATACATACCTAGGTCATTAGCTCTGCGCGCCTACGACACCTTACCAAGTGTTTTCCTCACTTTTGTTAATCTTTTCAACTATTTAGTTTCGTATGAAATACTTATCAAATTCAAAAACTAAACCAACGACACGAATACGATTAAGCAATACAAGCAGTGGGTGCTGGCTTTAAACTGACCCAGAATTAACGGTGTATAGTCTGTTGCGGTGACGTTTTCAAACAAATTACTGTCATTTTACTTTGGCTACGGTAACCGCTTACCATCAGGTGGGCCGTATGCTTGTCTGCTACCTTAGTAGTATAAAAAAAAAAAAAAAAAATTTGGAGATCGAAACAAAACGCAGCGGTAATGATACCGGAATCGGGAGGTTGTAAATTAGTTGAATAACCTTTTGATAACCTTTCGCCAATTTACAATATCACTACATAAAAACTAATTAAATTTGTAATTTTCTGGTCAAAAGTGAAACCAAATGTAACCAAATGAATGACCGCTTGTGACCTTACTTCTGTTTTTTTTTCTTTTTATCTTCAGGGAATAGTTCTATTTAACCGTATCGCAAGGTCTTGTGCACAATAAGAATATAAAACGTAATGACTAACGTACGAATCTAGTCGAGAAACATTTTTATTTACGCGTCATAAAATCTCCTAGCCACGATATCCGGAACTATAACTTCTGGTTATAACCAGGAAAAAACAAGAAAGATTGGATCATGAGAAGTCGTGCAAAGAATATCAGTTTACAATTGTAAGAAAATACTCCGAAATAAGGTGAAAATCTACTAGGGCATTATTAACAGACTTCAAAAAAGAAGGTTCTCAATTCGTCGGAATCTTGTTTTTGTGCTTTTTTTTTATGTGTATTCATCGATTACTCGAAGACGCCTGGACCGATTAGGAAAATTATTTTTTTGTTTGAAAGGGTATACTTTCCGATTGGTGCCACAAAATATCGGCGAGGATTTGTCAAGGATCTTCGGAGTTATGAACAGAAATGCACCTCGAGAGCGCAGAAAATTGCTCAGTTTAGGTAATATTGAAGTAGTCTTTTTTTATTTTCAAGTAACTTCACTCGCGTGGAGAGCCCTGGCGCAGTCTGCGAGGGATCGCAGTCTGCGAGGGATCGCAGACTGCGCCAGGGCTCTCCACGCGAGTGAAGTTACTGGCGGAAGCTACCTAACTAAAAAGAAAACCTGTATAAAAAGTAGCCTGTGTTATTCTAGATCAGTGATTCCCAAAGTGGTCCAGGTGGACCCCCAGGGGTCCACGTTGGCGAGAAATTTTGAGAATATGGTAGAAATGTAGCAGCAGGGGGTCCACCGAAACCAGTAAAATTTTGAAAGGAAATGATGAAGCAAATGAGAAAATGAGAAAAAAAAGTTTGGGAACTGCTGTTCTAGATTATAAACTATGTACCTATACTCCAATAGTTGTATTGTATCCATTATTATTATTGTATGCCCATTGTAAGCCCACTGCTATTCTATTTATACTTATTATCCGTACTTACCCATATTATAAATGTGAAAGTGTGTTTATTTGTTTGTTTATTTGTCTTGCTTTCCCGTCAAAACAGAGCGACAGATTGACGTGATTTTTGGTGTGGAGATAGTTGGAGGGCGGGAGAGTAACATAGGCTAGTACTTTTCATTCAGGTACCACGCGAGCGAAGCCGCGGGCAGCAGCTAGTATAAAATGAAAAACTCATTTTATATTTTTTTGTTTCAAGCATTAGTAAAACTTTCGAATTAACCTATAGCGTATGTCGGTCAATCACGAAAATTCTAGATTAAATCTAGCTCGCTTATATAAGTCAGGTAGCCGCCCCGTGGCCCACATTATACTAGGTTCATGACCTGCATCGTTTCACTTCGGAATAGCGAGTTGAAATGCATTTGTATCGCATGGGTTCGACTCGGCACTGGGTCAGTGAACTCACTGATTTCATTGCACTGGGTTTAGTTACTAGATAAGTTTAATCGAATAAAGAAATGTAAGTATATTTACAAATATCGAATGATGTACGTGCATACCTCGAACGAAACTCAAACTAGACAAGAAAGACAAGCGAATTATGTATATTTTTTTAATTATTTACGTAATACATGTTAATTATAAAAAGTTTACGTTTCATCAATATCGAGAGATTTTAATTCACTCGTTAGCTCGGATTGCTTCCTACAAATAGTTTTTTAAGTTAGCTACACCATTTATTTTACTCAAGAAAGGCAGGACCGGTATTTGTGATTTTTATGTTGGATTTGTCTTCTCCCGAATTTCTGAAAATTTCACAATTTTTTTTTAAGAAAATTCATTTTTAATTGTTATGGATCTATGTTATCCTATGTTATCCGAATTAAAATGGTTTTTTTCTTTTGTTTTTTTTATGATAAATAGGTAAGTTTTTCAAATTTTGAGATGGTACGAACAGTGAACGCATATAAACACGAAGTTTGCCAGGGCCTGTATTCTACTAGATGACAACCGCTTTGGTTTTGGTATGTCAGCCATTTGGTGAATAGTAGAATAGCTTTTCAAAAATTTGTTCTGCCAAAGTTCAAAACCTCACCACAACTGAGTCGTTTGTTATTAGTAGTCATGGAAACAGTCGCTTTAGTTTTGGTTTTGGTTGAGGTTGATAAAAAGTTCGGTACGAGAATCGACGCCGGTCAGCTGGTTGACGTTACTAAAGTAGGTAGCTAGATTCCTGTTACTCCAAGAAACAAAACAATAATTGATTACTTACAATTACTGTTTTATTACTGTTTTGTTTCTTGAAGTAATAGGAATCTAGTATTAACAAGAAACAAATCAAAAAATCCGAAGACAAGGTTTGTTCACGACCAGACAGATTCCACAGACATTTCGAGGACAAATAGCCCGCAGATTCCTAATGCTTCAATTTCGACGAACTTTGCTCTGGACTTACTCAAAAGCCGTTCAAAATTAAATTCGCCTTTCTTCTGGTCAATGACCGTGTAACTGAGGTTTTTTTAGTTCAATATAAAAAGATCCGTTGCACTTATCATTAAGTAGCCGTGAATTCTAGCTCAGCTGTATGTCATGGGTTCGATTCCCACCCAGGACCAATATTCGTGTGATGCACATTGGTGTTTGTTTTGGTACCTGGATGTTATAGTTTTATTATTTTGTTTGTCAATGTTTAACATCTCGGGACTATGGAGTCCCGGACCTTTGATAGCCATGCATGAGGCCGAAGCCAACACACAGAGGCCCTTTTGACAGTTTTGATCTTATTGTGAGGAAGACACATACCGAATGTATTATTATTTTTAAGAGCATGTAACGTTCTATTGCATGCCAAAGGCATCCCTTCCTTCTCTACAGTCATCCAGACTTTGTGCCACTGTGGACCAATCCTTCAAATGGGCATCTGCGGTCGTATTACCAAGTCTTAGAGCAATGTCAAAGTAAGATTACTTTCGTCCGTACTTAGATAAGACTGAAGTAAGACTGACGCAGGCATAAATCAGGCCTAAATCAACCTTGTTTTAATCCTGCCTTAGGACGGAAACAATCTTAACGCAGGGATGTTTTGGTGACATGACCAAGGAAGTTATATACCTACGTAACTGGAAGGTTAATTGAGACAGAAAACGCGGTCCGCTTGAGAGATAAAACTTGGGCGGTGTGTCTCTTTCTAAAGGGTGACCATAATTTATAAACTAAACATCCCTAAAGTCCCTAAGGGGCCTTTTACATCATTTTCTGATTTACGTGATGTTTCAGAGCATGATTTTTCAATTAAAATACTGATACAATTTTGATCCTTGATTTTGATTTCGATCCTTGGTTTCGATCCTTGAATTCGATCCTTGATTTCGATCCTTGATTTCAATCCTTGGTTTCGATCCTTGATTTCGATCCTTTATTTCGATCCTAGATTCTTGATTCTTGAATCTGAAAACTGAAATCTTGAATCTTGAATCTTTGAAGTGACAGCTGTCAAACTTAAAACCGCCATATCTCGGGAACTACTCGTCCTAGACTCCCCGTTCTCAGTTCAAATGAAAGCTATAACCAAGATCTTCATTTGAAGTGACAGCTGTCAAACTTAAAACCGCCATATCTCGGGAACTACTCGTCCTAGACTCCCCGTTCTCAGTTCAAATGAAAGCTATGACCAAGATCTTCATTTGAAGTGACAGCTGTCAAACTTAAAACGGCCATATCTCGGGAACTACTCGTCCTAGACTCCCCGTTCTTAGTTCAAATGAAAGCTATGACCAAGATCTTCCTTTTAAGTAACAGCTGTCAAAATGACATCTGTCATCTGAAATGTAGATCTTGGTCATAGCTTTCATTTGAACTGAGAACGGGGAGTCTAGGACGAGTAGTTTCCGAGATATGACCGTTTTAAGTTTGACAGCTGTCAGTTCAAAGCTGAAAACGGCCATATCTCGGAAACTACTCGTCCTAGACTCCCCGTTCTCAGTTCAAATGAAAGCTATGACCAAGATCTACATTTCAGATGACAGATGTCATTTTGACAGCTGTCACTTAAAAAGAAGATCTTGGTCATAGCTTTCATTTGAACTGAGAACGGGGAGTCTGGGACGAGTAGTTTCCAAGATATGGCCGTTTGAAGTTTGACAGCTGTCACTTCAAATGAAGATCTTGGTCATAGCTTTCATTTGAACTTTGAACGGGGAGTCTAGGACGAGTAGTTTCCAGGATATGGCCGTTTGAAGTTTGACAGCTGTCACTTCAAATGAAGATCTTGGTCATAGCTTTCATTTGAACTTTGAACGGGGAGTCTAGGACGAGTAGTTTCCAAGATATGGCCGTTTGAAGTTTGACAGCTGTCACTTCAAATGAAGATCTTGGTCATAGCTTTCATTTGAACTTTGAACGGGGAGTCTAGGACGAGTAGTTTCCAAGATATGGCCGTTTGAAGTTTGACAGCTGTCACTTCAAATGAAGATCTTGGTCATTGCTTTCATTTGAACTGAGAACGGGGAGTCTAGGACGAGTAGTTCCCGAGATATGTCCATTTGAAGTTTGACAGCTGTCACTTCAAAGATTCAAGATTCAAAATTTCAGATTCAAGATTCAAGAATCAAGGATCAAAATCCAGGATCGAAATCCAATATCGAAACCAAGGATCGAAATCAAGGATCGAAATCAAAATCAAGGATCAAAATCAAGGATTGAATTAAAGGATCGAAACCATGGATCGAAATCAAGCGCTGATTTTGTCGAGCGCGATAAGGTAAAAATATCCTGAAATTTAAATGACAAGGTCACACTACTAATCCAACAACGAGTGTGAAAGAGACAAAGCTACCAAGAAAGTCTCTCAACAAGACCAACAATCCTTATAACCAAGATTAAATTATACCTAATATATCGTTGTGTAGTCGTGATAAGGTTCAAAATCATTTGTACATTAAATGTCAGGTAGCATTCCAGTATGTATATAACTTCCTTGGACATGACATCGACTAGATGCAGGACTGCGCATGTCCTGCTCGGTGTCATCGAGCAAGACATGCGCAGAGAGAGCGTCGAGAGAGTGTAATGCGCATGTCCTGCTGCATTCCTGCGTCAAGACCAAGGCAGGAATAAAATAAGATTGTTTTCGGACGAAAACAATGTCAAATCAAGCTTAAGGCAGGAATGGATTTCACCTTATTTTGACATTGCTCTAAGAGCTCATAGTACGGTTACTGAGCGCTTGTAGACGTCCTTTTTTTTCGCCGGATAACGGGCCGTCAGTAAACGGATATCCTAAACGGCATAAATTGTTCGCGGACCGATATCCGGCGCGTGTACACACATTAATTACGCACCATACACCACCGCGAGTCCGGGTGAAAAAGACGGTCCGTTGTCCGGCGAAAAAAACGGACGTCTACAAGCGCTCTAACTCGTCTTTCAATCTACGGCGTCAGCTACGAGATCATTTTTTAATAATCGAAATAATCGTTTTAATAATTCATCTAAAAGTAATTCTATTCAAACACATTCATATTATTTTTATGAAAAAGCCTTCAGAATTACGTTTCTGAAATCTGTTTCAGCAATACATGAATTAATGTTTTGAAAAAAGAATTTTCTTTTTCAAGCTTAGAAAAAAACAAAAAACGAATACGCGCGTAACTTCCAAAATTATTGCGAGTTTTATTCCAGAGATTTTCAGAAATTTTCCATAGGCTCGACGTTTCTAACAAAATTCATTAGAAGAAAATAACATCATTTGACTTCAGAATTTTACTAACGTTTTTCAAATTCTATATTTAGGGCATTCGTAACATTTTGCGACTTGTTTTCCAAGTAGGGCAAAACATGGCTATTTAAACTTTACCACACACTTAAAGTTGATCAAATTAATCACCGAATCCATAAAACTAACTTGTTAAATTACTTTATAGCTTTAGAGACCATTTATGTGATGTTAATTAAGGCCTACAATAAACGCACTGCTCACGGAATAGTACCTACTATGTAGAAGTTGCAAATAATTGGCAAATAACAATGTTGTAGCCTTTGACAATGATAAAAGTAGGTATAAGTGATCAATTATTTTTATTTCAGATGAAAAAGCTGTAATAAAAAGTTACGTATTAATTTTCAATTTTTAACGTCTCTCTCAGAGTCAAAGGGCAGCCCGAATCAAATCTTACAAACGTGAATGTTTGTGTAGCCTTTTTAAAGTAAGAGATTTAGAAAATTATCATGGAATTGAGATAATAGGGTTCATAATTGTTTGAAATTTAGCCGAAAACAATATATTACAATCATTTTATTTTTACACAATATTTTGTGAGTATATTTATCTATATATTTATATAACAATTGTTACGGACGACTTCGTTTAACGTAAATATTTAGCTAGGTAGGATTTTGATTTATAAAAACTTAGAATAAGACTAAATAAATAAGGTAGGTAATATAATCTCTCGATACATAGATTAGTATTAAGTTTCTGTAATCCTACTTAGAATTTGCTAAGGCTGAAACACGCCGCATTTTTAGATGGTTGCTACGCAACGCTCAATAGAATAATGAGATAGATTTAGTTTGCGCGTAGCTTATATTTATGACCTCGGTATGAGCATTAATTCCGGCATTCTGATTGGCCCAATTTCTTGTAAGATTTGTGTTATTGGTAATAATTCCAATTAGATTTTGTATAAATGTAGGAGTATTTTCCGAGGTAGTTCAGTTCAGTTTAGTTGCTCGGGAATACAAGAAGAAAGAAATAGTCAGCAAATAAGAAAATAGCAGCATAAGAAATCAACATTGTAACTAGAAGATAGAAAATAGCGGCTAGAAGTTAAGAATCCAGCGATGTACCTACATTGAAGATAAGAATATACAGTCCACTACGTTAACCACGAGTTGTCATTCCACCTCCACCATCCAACTGTAGGCCACCCCCCACAGTTTTATGGTCCTCCGAGGTCGGATCGTGGAGCCAGCCTGCTGGAAGAAACTGCCTGCTGCTAACTACTGCTGCTGCCTGCAGTGACCTGTTGCGACCTGTTACGACCTGTTGCAACCTGCTGCTACCTGCTGCTGCTGCCTGCTGCTGCCTGCTGCTACCTGCTGCTGCCTGCTGCTGCCTGCTGCTGCCTGCAGCTGTCCGCTGCTGCCTGAAGGTGCTGATCATCAGCAATCGTCGCCGTCGTCATCACCGTTCCTGGGGAGCACCACCTAACCAGGTGCTCCTGAAGACCTGCTGTCCATCGTCGGGGGGCACAAGATCTGTGCACGAAGATCACCCAACGGTGCGACCACGCCGTGTCGACGCTGGGAAGATCACCCAACGGTGCGACCACGCCGTGTCTACGCTGGGAAGATCACCCAACGGTGCGACCACGCCGTGTCTACGCTGGGAAGATCACCCAACGGTGCGACGCTGGGAAGATCACCCAACGGTGCGACCACGCCGAGTCGACGCTGTGAAGATCACCCAACGGTGCGACGCTGTGAAGATCACCCAACGGTGCGACCGCTCCGAGTCAGCGTGCATAAGCGGGTAACCGCGGCCTGTTTGACTGAGTCCACCTCACGGTGTCAACTGGAACAGTCTCAGGTTAACGCCTCACGGCGGTGTGGTGTGTTTGTGCAGCATCACCAGCCCCAAGAAGAGCGCACCAGAGCGCGGGCTGAACCGGCACTTCCTCGCCAGTAAGGGCCTGTGTGGACCGGGACTGTGGAAGAGACCTGGCATTCCAACCAGTCTCTGAGCACCTTGTATCCGCGGACGCCCCTCTTCTGGGTGGATCCTCCTTCCTTACCTCTCCTCACGTTCCATCCCTGAAGGAGCATATCCCAGCCCGAGGGCTGGCCCCTCCTGAAGGACTGTTAGGGGTAGGACTGTTAGGGTGATAGGGACGTTAGGGAGTAGGGGCACCAAGAGCCAGAAGATGCCTGTCACCAGAAGCCACACCGCAGCGGAGGAGAGGCTCCGAGTCTACGAGGACTTCCCCGCGTCGCCTTCCGCAGAAGCCACGGAACCCGTCCAACCCGCCACCCGCATCACGGCCGCGACCGTGACCGCGACCGCGACCGAACCTACCGCGACCGCGCCGCCCACGTCTACCGCGATGCCATCGACCAGCGGACCAGGACCGTCCCACCGGAAACCAGCTGAACCTGCACGCGCGCCCGAACGAAGAACGCGAGCCCGATCGATCCGTTCGCAGCAATCGAACGCAAGCGCCGTAGCCCGCATCAAGCAAGCCGAATTTGAAGCAGAAGAACGACTCGCCGAGATCAGACGTCAAGACCTGCAGATTCAAAGGGAGCTCATCCAGAAGAAGTTGGCTGCGGACATCGCTGCGATCCACGACGAGACCGACCGGGAAAGCATAGGCGCTCATGAAACGGAGAACAGGGTCAGCGATTGGCTTGCACAGGGAGAGCAGCCCATCACAACGGAAGCCTTGGATCGAGACCTGGAGGCGCGATACCGATCCATGAGGGAGAAGACTGACGACCAGCAGTATCGACTGAACTCACCGAACCGAGGAGTCACGTTTGACTCGACACCACGACCGAGATCACCCACGCCGAACCGGCCCAGAGAACGGGGGATAGACCGCTTAGCTGATGCCCTGGAGAAGCTAGCGCTACGAAGACCGCCTTCAAGACAATCGACCGATCTACCTGTCTTCAGCGGTGCCTTGGGAGAATGGCTACCCTTCAAAGCGACTATGCAGGAATCAACTAATCTGCACCGATTCTCGCCGGCGGAGAACATAGTCAGGCTACGATCATGCCTGCGAGGTGAAGCTCGTCAAACCGTGTCTGCGCTATTATATACCGCGACCGATCCGTCGGTAATAATGCGCACCTTGGAACAATGCTACGGCCGTCCCGAGATGATTATAGATAACGCGCTTGAAGAAATCAAGAAGCTGCCACGACTCGGAACGACCGCCAGCGAGCTGAACTCATTTGCAATCAAGATGCAAAATATAGTGACTACGATTATGAGTCTCGACAATCGAGGGTACCTGCAGAATCCCATGTTAACGAGACAAGTCACTGATAAACTGACTCCACACATCAAGTCAAAATGGTGCGATTACGCCGAAGATTTCTCGCGACCTAGAGAAATGGAACTCGTGACGCTGTCTCGCTTCCTCATGAGAGAGGCGGATAGAGCAATGAGACACGCGTACACAACTTCGACAAGGAATGCCACCACCACTTTGCAGAAGAATGCAACCACTACTCCTCGACCTCAAGAACAACAGCCGCGGGTGAACGATCGCAAGAGCAAGGTCGTGTATGCTGCAACGGAAGACAAGAAGACCGAATGTTTCTGTTGTGGAGCTGAGCACGCGACCACGGAATGCAAGAAGCTCAAGGCGATGCCCGTTGAAAAGAGGTGGGAATGGGCAAAGGAAATCCAGATATGTTTCCGATGCCTCAACAGCAAGCACCGACGATTCCGCTGCAAGAAAAAGAGCTGCGGAGTGAATGAATGTCGTCGATCACACCATGCGCTTCTACACGCTGAAGGTGTAGATGCCGTTGAATCTACCCCCCCGACTGAAGAGTCTGTAGTAACGGCAAGCGCGCATGCGACGGCAGACAAAGAAAGGGTGCTTCTGAAAGTCTGCCCTATCACGATCAAGGGCAAGGATGGATCTGAAGTAGATACCTATGCGCTATTGGACGAGGGATCTACGATAACTTTGATCGACGACCAACTGGCAACGATGATCGGAGTCCAGGGTCCGAAGAGGGCGCTGCACGTCATCGGCGTCACATCAAGCAACAGAGAGCCTGATAGCCAATTGGTCAGCATGAACATTCGAGGAATCGATCAAAAGGATTACCATCACATCAGCGCAAGAACAGTCAAGAACTTGACTTTAGTAAGGCAGTCAGTCGAAGCCGAACTGCTTCAACAGCCCCATCTTCGTCAACTGAAGCCGGAGACCGTGTGCTACACGCACGCAAAGCCTCGCATCCTGATCGGAGCTGACAACTGGCATCTCATCATAACACGAAAGTTGCTGTCAGGAAAGAAAAGCCAACCAGCTGCATCCCTCACTCGCCTCGGATGGATTGTGCATGGAGTTACGCCCATGAGCACTTCGTCAAGAAGAGAAACGGTCCTTCATATAACCGAGAGCGAGCAAGATAGCAACATGAGTGAGCAAGATAGCAACATGAGCGAACTGATCAAAGCTCATTACGACATAGATGCATTGGGAGTCTCGATGAAAAAGAAGCCAATAGAAAAGGATGAACGAGCTAAAGAAATCTTCAATCAAACGGTCAAGCGAGAAGACGGAAGATTTGAAGTAGGGCTACCATGGGCAACTGATGACGTATCATTACCGCCCAGTTACGACATGGCCGTACGAAGACTCCGATCCATAGAACGAAAAATGGATAAATCCGAGGAATTCAAGGATACGTATACGGCTCAGATCAAGAAGTTACTGGACAAGGGCTATGCGGTAAAATGTGAAGAGAACCATGACTCAGATCAACGTCTATGGTATTTACCGCATTTCGCAGTAACTAATCCGCACAAACCAAACAAATTACGAGTGGTGTTTGATGCGGCAGCCAGAACAAACGGTACGTGTCTGAATGACACCCTCCTGGATGGACCGGATCTTCTGCAATCTCTATACGGTGTTCTGTTCAGATTCAGAAAGAAACCTATAGCAGTCACGGCCGACATAAGGGAAATGTTTCTCAGGATCAAGATAAGACCTGAAGACAGAATAGCGCAACATTTCCTATGGCATGAAGACCAGCGATCTGGACCACCACAGAAGTACGTAATGACGTCCATGATTTTCGGAGCCCGAAGTTCACCGTTCCTAGCACACAGCGTGAGAGACCGGAACGCCTCAGACTTCAAGGACTCACATCCACTCGCGTTTAAAGCAATAACGCAGAACCATTACATGGACGACTGGGTGGAAAGCTTCGACAACGAAGAGATAGCTGCGCGCACGATAGCTGAGGTACAAGAAGTACATAGAAACGCCGGCTTCGAGTTGGCCAGCTGGAGCTCCAATCGCGATCATCTGATAGAACACATCCCAGAAGAAGATCGAGCTCATGCGCCCAAGGAGCTAGCAGCCAACGCGCACCTATACGGCAAGACGCTGGGCGTCTTGTGGATGCCAAAGACTGATCAGCTCGCTTTCAACACGGCTATGCCGCGCGTTCCCGAAGACGTGAAGAACGCGGCACGAACGCCAACCAAGCGCGAAGCCCTCGGAGCAGTGATGTCTATTTTTGACCCGCTAGGCCTGTTAAGCCCATACACAATCACGGCCAAAATCATGCTGCAAGAACTCTGGAAGAACAAAATCGGTTGGGACGAATCAATACCGCCAGAGGAAGCATCGATTTTTGAAGAATGGCTTATGGATCTTAAGTACATCAGCAACCTACGACTACCGCGATGCTATTACGCCGAGGATGATGTGATCGATCAGCAGCTACACATGTTCTGCGATGCCAGTGAACAAGCCTTCGCCGCTGTCGCCTTCTGGCGCTTCAACACGAAGAACGGCATCAGAATCACGTTGGTCGCGGGGAAAGCCAAGGTAGCGCCGCTTAAGACTCAGAGCATTCCACGAATGGAGCTTCAAGCCAGCCTGATAGGCGCAAGATTAGCGGCAGAAATCGTCAAAGAGCATCATCAACTGAATCCAGAAGTGATCCTGTGGAGCGATTCGAAAACTGTTCTCCATTGGATCAGAAAGGACTCTGCGAAGTACACTCCATACGTCGCACACCGCCTCAGCGAGATTGCAGAACTCACTCGCCCGGACCAATGGCGATGGGTCCCGACGGCCATGAACGTAGCAGACGACGCTACCCGTTCGGGGAACACTCGTTTACAAAGTAACGATCGATGGTTCGTAGGGCCAGCATTCCTATACGAAGCCGAGGATACATGGCCTAAGGAAGAAATAGAAACGAACCAAGAGGAAATTCTAGTGGCGCATACAATAGAACGTAAATCGCCTTTGATTGAAATAAATCGTTTTTCCTCTTACGAGCGTTTAGTGCGAGCAGTAGCTTACGCGCTCGCATTTATAGAAAAATGCCGACGCCTAACAAAGGCATTAGAATTAAGGCATATCGAAGAGGCCGAACGCCTGCTCATCAGACAAGCCCAGGAGGAGAGTTTTCCAGACGAGCTGCAACGACTGAAAAAAGGAAAAAGCGTCGATAGAACCAGCCGCCTATATAAACTGGATCCTAAGTACGGAGACGATAGAATAATTCGTCTGAACAGCAGAATCAACGCTACCACCGTACCAGAGCATTTAAAGGATCCACCTATATTGGACGGCACGCACATTTTGACGCGCCTTTTACTTCGTCAGGAGCATGAAAATAACAAACACCTGGGACGAGAACAAATGGTAAATAACATGAGACAGAGATTCTGGGTACTGCGCCTACGTACCACGGTTCGATCTATATTACACAACTGCGCATGGTGTAAAGCAAAGAAAGCTAGCCCGGATGTACCAGTAAAAGGCAATTTACCCAAGACTCGCATTACCGCTCACACTCGCCCTTTCGCTCATTGCGGAGTAGATTGCTTTGGGCCAATGTGGGTGACGATCGGACGTCGAAAGGAAAAACGATGGGGAATGTTATTTACATGTCTGGTCACGAGAGCGATTCACATCGAGCTCATAGCAAGTTTGAGCACGGACTCCGCCATCATGGCCATCCGAAGAATGGCAGCACGGCGAGGAGCACCAGTTTTTATTGCGTCAGATAACGGCACGAACTTCCATGGATCTGACGTAGAGCTAAACAAAGCATTCACCGAGTGGCTCCCGGCTCTTAAGAACTACGCCCTTACTAGGCGCATCGAGTGGAGATTCATCGATCCCGGCGCACCTAACCAGGGGGGAGCCTGGGAGCGGATGATCAAAAGTGTGAAGAGCGCTCTCGCCGTGACTCTCAACGAACGAGCACCAAAAGAAGAAGTCCTAGGAACTCTGATGACGGAGATTGAACACACCGTAAATTCGCGTCCTCTCACTCACGTTCCAGTAAATCCGGAAGACCTGGAAGCATTAACGCCGAACCATTTTCTGCTGGGAACTGCGACAGGCCTACCCTTCGTAGGAGAATGTGATGTCGCTGACAAACGTACATGGCGAGCGGCTCAAGCTCTTGCGAACTCGTTCTGGGCGCGTTGGATCAAGGAATATTTACCAACGCTGGCGCCGCGCAATGACGTCAGGAAAAAAGCAGAAAACGTCAAAATCGGAGATATCGTCGTTATCGCGGACGGTTTACTACCTCGGAACGTATGGCCCCGGGGCTTGGTCGAACGGGTATACGCGGGTCCTGACGGGGTGGTGCGGAGTGCGGAAGTGCGGACGCGGGGTGGCATATTTAAAAGACCGGTTCGAAGACTCATCGTCCTCCCGATTGAAAAAGGCTACGAAGATCTGCGCCGGGGGGAGGATGTTACGGACGACTTCGTTTAACGTAAATATTTAGCTAGGTAGGATTTTGATTTATAAAAACTTAGAATAAGACTAAATAAATAAGGTAGATAATATAATCTCTCGATACATAGATTAGTATTAAGTTTCTGTAATCCTACTTAGAATTTGCTAAGGCTGAAACACGCCGCATTTTTAGATGGTTGCTACGCAACGCTCAATAGAATAATGAGATAGATTTAGTTTGCGCGTAGCTTATATTTATGACCTCGGTATGAGCATTAATTCCGGCATTCTGATTGGCCCAATTTCTTGTAAGATTTGTGTTATTGGTAATAATTCCAATTAGATTTTGTATAAATGTAGGAGTATTTTCCGAGGTAGTTCAGTTCAGTTTAGTTGCTCGGGAATACAAGAAGAAAGAAATAGTCAGCAAATAAGAAAATAGCAGCATAAGAAATCAACATTGTAACTAGAAGATAGAAAATAGCGGCTAGAAGTTAAGAATCCAGCGATGTACCTACATTGAAGATAAGAATATACAGTCCACTACGTTAACCACGAGTTGTCATTCCACCTCCACCATCCAACTGTAGGCCACCCCCCACAACAATAGTCGTAGTTGACTGCTCAAAACTTTCCGTTTACTCCGGCCTAATTATTTAGATGCCAATTAAACTGCTTGTTGTGATGACCGCAAATTATTGATCAAGCGATCAACCTCAACTCGCCCCTAAGGGGTGTCTTTCAAATGATGTATTACTTCGCAGTGGCCAACTTAGTATAGGAATGACCTAATGCCCTAGGGTTAGTGACCACGCGTAAAGGCTATTTTGATTTAATCATAGTTATCATCATGTTTTGCAACATCAATCACGCAAAGAGTAGGTGTACAAACCGCAAAAAAATCTGGTTTAATTTATTGAAATTATTTATTGTTCAAAAGTATTGGGAGTCAAATACATTTTGGTACATGCCCACATTTTGCAGAAATTAGCATTCCATACGTGACTGCTTGCAAGCCTGTCGCCACTTCTAGAAAACTAACTGGTTTCCCCACAATTTTTTCCTTCACCATAAATTTTTGAAACAAAAAATTCATTGGTGCATGACCGGAATCCGTACCTCCGTACCCATTTTATAAATGTGAAAGTGTGTTTATTTGTTTGTTTATTTGTCCTGCTTTCACGTCAAAAAAGAGCAACTGATTGACGTGATTTTTTGTGTGGAGATAGTTGGAGGGCTGGAAAGTAACATAGGCTACTTTTTATCCGGGTACCACGCGAGCGAAGCCCTGGGCAGCAGCTAGTACAGAATATAATGGACTCCAAGGATGAACCAAAATGTAGTACGTCATCGGCATGTCATTGTGATTGTATCCGATGTACTTTTGGCGGTCACGTGATCAATGAACGATATCACTAATATTGTCCTCAAGGACTTATAAAATTAAACAGTCCCCTGTGACAGATTGTAATCAGAATAGTTCAGAAACAAGTATCAAGACCCTCTCAGAAGACCTCGGGAGTTTCTGCAATCTGTCATACTCCGAAAACTGTTCAAGTTTTTGTTTAGGATTGGACTTTCAAAGATCTTCAATGTCCAGTCAATCACTGCTATCTTTGAACTACTAGCTGATGCTTGCGACTTCTTGTATAAATAAAATACAACTTAACTTGAATATAGGCTATATCCACTATTTAAATATTATATAGTACGTAAAAGTGTGTAGCATTTTGTGACGTGAACAATTTTGAGATTTTTTTGTGTTTTAGATTTACTTGGATGGTTCAGACATGATGGTTCAACATTTACAATCATCATTATCATCACCTCTCTACAGTTAGAGAAAACTTGAATAAGAAAAACATGTTTACTTATAATGAAATTCATGAGAATTAACTTTGTATTCAAAAAAGGTGGTGTTTATACCCATTCGTCTATCAAAAAACATTAGTTAAACCCTACTTCCTTCGCCGAACCCGAACACAACCCCGTTACATCAATCCCAGTGTTTTAGATAAGGCCCACCCTATAAGGCCGATTAAGGATTAGCTTTCAAAAGAAATGTCATCGTTGACTCCCCCCAAACGCCCCTCTACCCTCTATCTATTCACGATATTTTGACATGTTAAAACTTTTGAAACTATCTTGGAATAATTATAATTTTAACATCTTGTTGAAGTAGCGAACATTGTCATGGAGACTTCATCAATTTTTTTTTTCAGATGGTAGTGATACCTAGTTGTTACCTTCATAATTATTATTACTTATTATAGAATATCTGGGCGACCAAGCTCTGCTTGGGTGCAAATCGAGAAAAAAAGAAAAAGAAAAATGAGTTAAGTATATATTTAAAAAAAGCTAGGTCTCGATCGATCTAGCTAGGTAGACATCTAGCTAGATCGATTCTTCACCCCCGTAAACCGTAAACCTCTGTACCGCAAATTTTATCGAAATCGTTAGAGCCGTTTTCGAGAACGTGAGTACAAATAAACAAACAAACAAATATTGCTCGTTTAATAGAATAAGATAATATTTCATAAGAAGATCATATACTTGTCGGGGAGAGGGTTCTGGGCGTGAAGTATGGATGGTCCGATATGTTCAAAGACACGAAATAACCAATGTAACGTGTAGTCAGGATGTCTATTTTGTAATCACAATTACTTTCACAAGACTTAAACAGAGGATTGATTCGATTTTTGCCGATTAGAATTACTATCACCATTTAAAAAACAAAATGGAAACGCGGTGAGTTCAACAGAAAGAGACAAAGCTACCCACAGAACATTATTACTATCGAGGAGCGACCGCTCCGCTCCGATGCCAGAACCAAAGTGGCCACGCCGCTCGCCACCCGCTCGAGGAAAGCGAACTGTCCAACAACAAAACTGACTTTAGCGCCCTCTGCCTACTTTGTGTCGACCACACCCAAGTGACAATGACAGTTGTCTATTTGACGTTTCCATTATTAGTCTACAGATGGCGTTGTTAACAGGATGTAGTGCAGAACGAAGTATCAAATCAATTAACATTCCCTTTTCTAGCTCCAACTCCGACATAATATGTATTATATTCTTTATACCTAGATAAGTCTAATCACAAATAATTGTATGCTGTGTTCACTGTGTGAACTACAAACTACAAACTACGCCGACTTTGCTTTCTTAGGACTGTCATAATACGTTAAGTTTAGCGTAAATTACAATTTGTGAACCATAAACTTTCATATGACACCCCATTAAATTTATTTGTATAACTTTTATTTTTTTACCCCCTTGAGTACCTAATATCTTTACAACCCCTTCATTGATTAAGCCCATAAGCACTCGGGTCACTCGACACTGGATATATGCACCAACCGGAATTTAAAACACTAAAAAACACGCTATAGTTACATACGAGTCGATAAAGTACAAAATTACAGTACTAAAATTAACTATGTAAATTAATTTTAGATTAAAAAATAAACTAAAAACCACGTCTTTATTTATTTATTTAGAATGCGTTGTCATCGAGTTGTGAGCTACCCTGACAGTTTTAGCCGGCCAGCTACACGGAAAGTGCTCGAAATTTTAGTCGCGCGAGATTTCCCCCGGAACGACAGACAGATAGACAGACGAACAAGAAAGTGACTATATAAGTATAATAAAAACGTGGTAAAATAATAATGTCATTGATCCTTGATAAGTGTGCACATTTTGATCCGACGTTTTGAAATGGATTAAAACTACGTTCTAAGATTCTGTTGACATAGATGAATACAAGTGAAGCTAAAAAAAACTAAATTCGGGGTAATATCCCACTTGGCCAAGACAGTCCTTGAACAAAAGCCAAATTATATAGTTGAGGATGCGACTCCACTCCATTTTGTTCCGAATGACATTCGATTTCGACTAGTCCTATTATATAACAAATGAGAGAAGTTTGTGTGAATGTTTGTTTTACCACGTATCTCCGTAACTACTAAACTAATTTTGCCGATTTTTTGTTCTACTCGTAATCTATAGTGATCTTCGATCTTCTGTTCTATCTAACAAGAAGGTGAAAAAAGGAGGCAAGTTTCTAAGAAATAAATGTACCTAATTTCTTAAATAAAAATAAAATAATAAGTACTAAGTTATGAATTTTTAAAGGGGTTGCAATAAAGTTCTATTTCAAATAAATATTTTCTGGTTTGATTCACCAGAGTAATTAAATACCTACTTTATTTTTATTTTATTCAAAATTACCCTTAGGGAGGGACTGTGCATTATTACTAAGGTCGTAAAGTTAGTATTGTTTTTCCTAATCGAAAAAAAAACTAAATACTTACTAACTTTATGACTTTTTGGTTTCATTTTCTGTTACCTGTACAAAGCCGGGGCGGGCAAATAGCTTGTCAAATGTCAAAATGTCAAAACGCGCGTGGATCCGACCTTGTGACCGCCCAGAAGCGGAATGAGCTGCGTTCGATTCTGTGTTTATTTATATAGCAACTCGGGACTCAATAAGGTTGATTTTCGGTTGATCCGTTTAACTCTCTGTGCTCAGAAGTAAAGCTCAAAACTAATTTTGCTTATTATGAGAAAAATAAGCAGTTAGGTAAACGATAACTTAGAAGCAAATAAAAGACTAAATTTCCTTTCTGTGAGTATTTATTTTGTATATGTAGCTGAACTGGTTTTCAAGAAAAATGCAAAAATCTTGAGAAAAGGTGTCATTTTCAAAACGTAAAAGTATCATGTAAATTTCTATTAATCGTGTTTCTGCCTTTAGAACTAAATAGAAAAAAGATTAAAAAATCACATAATTGGAGTTGTAACTTGATGAGATATTCCGTTTAGTTACAATTTGCAGGCAAACAATCATAACCGTTTTGGAGCTTGGCCTTAAGGTCAAAATAATACTAACAACTTGAACCCAACTGTTGCCGTAGTCTCATCCATACTATAAATGCTTCAGGACTTGTTCAGTCAAAATTATTTTTTGAGTTTTTCGTTTTCAAAAAAGTTTCAACCTTACACACAATTCACTGTATTGGTGGTAATTTTTGGCATTGAAAACTTGGTTTTTATTTTTTTATTCAATGGCTATAGCTTATGGTGGGCTTTTAACACAAAAAAATACCACTTTGCCGAGATCGACAATGTTAAATAGCACGGAAACGCTCAGAAGAACAAATTAAGTTATTTTAATACTTGAACGAAAACAACAAGAGCCATTTCATGATTTTTATCATTGAAAAAAAACTAAGAGCGCAGAACGAGTGAGCTTAAATGTAGTAAAAATGTTATAATTGATCTCAAATAAAGAGAAGTAAGTAAGTACACTGTTCTCTTGATTATCATAATTATATTAAAAACATGCCACGGACACACATATTTTGCGAATTGGATTTAGATTTTTTTTAACAAATACCTAAATCTAGTAGGTACCTAATCAATTATCTTCTAAAGGTAATACTGAAGCGTGCGACGATGTAGCTCGGCCTTTAAAGATTAAGACACCCCTGTAGCACCCTGTAGTATCTGTTTATTCGCACACCGTGTGAAGTAGATTTGGGTCAGTGAACCCAATTAGAGGATTTGATGTTTTTTTCAATCGCGAGCTCTCAATAAATGCTGCTAATGAAAGTCGTTTAGAAAGACATTTGCCTTCTTATAGCCTTAAATATATTTGCAGAGCATTTAAACATAATCTTAGAAATAGGCCTTTCAAGACTGGTTTTTTGGGACTCGGAAAATAATTCAAAATTCAAATATAATTTATTCAGTAGGACTGTGACCACTTTGAAACGTCTTAAGAGCTAGGTGATTCTACTCCTGTTCTTTCGCTACCAACACCGTGAAGAATCAGGGCAACAAACACAGTATGGGGCCTAGCTTTCTTTTCGGTGATCCATCTGCTTAAATCTAAATAGTCAAGCCAGTCGAACAATGTGATTCTCGTCAAAGTCGTCAGAAGAAAAAAAGGGGAACTTCAACAAAAAATTCGATGAAGCTCAATCCGTAATTACTTCCAATTAGTTGTATACAAAATAAATGTTGTATTGTAAAGCAGTCACCCATCCTTTTTTGTGATCACACTAAACAAGCACAATCATGGGCGTTCTAATATCTAACAACTTTGTATCAAACACAAAAATATCCGGTTTACGACTTCAATTAATAAAAAGTATTATAATGAGCAAGTTATCACGACGTTGTGTGAGCGTGTTTACAACGCTTTTACAAGGTTATTATGGTTAAAATCTTGTAATGAATTAAAAGGTCTTATTAAACATCTGTTAAAAACGTTCATTTATAAAATTAGAAATGCACATTATTGTGAAAGTTAAGATTTGATATTTATTCTTCAAGTGTTTGTTTTTCCGTTCTCTCTCTGACTGCACTTCAAAGCGTCGCAACCAAAGTTTTATTTTGATAAAGTTATATTTTACATGGACAACAGACTAGAAATTGCATAGGTACGCAATGCCTCCCCGCGATTGATGTGGTCTTTCTTAATGCGTTCACTGCCAAATCTCTGTGCGCCATGCGCCGGCTATCCCAGCTACGAAAAAACCTACTCCATTTGCGTTAGTGGCACGCAACGTGGTAAACTATCTCAATATTTAACAGATCTCGTATTTAAATTGAAAATGTGTTGTAAACTTTGTAACACGTGACAACGCACACACATAATAAGTAAGCTTGAATCTCTAAGTTTCTTAAACTTGTTACAACTTCCAAAGTTATAGTTCATTTTTTTGATCAAAACAAAATATAACTCATAAATAGGCAGAGTAAGTATACCATTACATCCATAGGGACTTGTTCTTCCCACACTGATGAGAATTGGCTTTGCCCGTTATCTTTTACGATCATATTCTCAGTAATGTGATGTCCAGTTTCATCAAAACAACGCGTAACTTTTCCAACATATTCATTTTTCCCAAAATGTGTGAATATTTTGTCTTCATTTGATCTATTCGCTCAGACAAAAGGTATCAGAGTACATAAAATATGCAAATCTGGTATAACGTGATTCGGTTAAGGTAACACACGAGCGATCAAAATCGCTAAATTCAATGTACACAAGCAACTATTTTGGTTACTGTTAACTAGTTACTTATTATTTATTTTCATCAGCATCATTATCATCAGCCTACAGCAGTCCACTGCTGGACACAGGCCTCCCCTAATGAGCGCCATCGCGCCCTGTCTTCAGCTCGACGCATCCAACTTGTGCCGGCAGCCTTTCGCAGATCGTCACTCCACCTGGCAGGAGGGCGTCCTACATTGACCCCACAGAGCAATCCAGCTATGTGGATATTGATTGCTTTGAAAAAAAAATTACTAAGTTAAGCTATCACAATGACAACTCCGAGATCGGTTTTTATCAAAAATCTTGGAATCTTATTTTTTGTACAAGTTGGACAACAGTTGCTTAAGAAGTTGACCACCAGTTGGACGATTGCTTAAAAGTTTGTGTAGAAGCAACTTTATACTGAAATGCACTTTCAAAAATATTCAAAGGATAATAATCCACTGCATAAACGGGATTTATTTAGCAGTTCATAAAAAAATATTTCTTGAAGAAATTCCGGCGAAAATATTCATCCCTTTACCCAGGGAACTAATAAAGTCGTAGTTTCATCGTATTTATGTTCTAACTAGATTCTAGACTTTTGTATGAATACTAAAGATGCATATGGTATTTTCACATGCATGTTAGCAATATTAATAAATCTGTAATATTCTTACAACAGCGAATACAGTAAAAACGTCTCTACCACATTAACTATGAAGTTGAAAATTGACTGACAAAACGACAGTGTCCACTTTTTAGATACGGGCATTGAACTTGGAAAGCATAATTTTGGGAATATGAAGCTAACTAGACAAAAATAATGTTTCTACGAAAAGACTATAGAAAAAACTGATAAAGAGCTTTAATACCTACAGCTCGGAGTTCCTTATCAGAAATCCGTGCCATAGTGCCACTGACAGATAATAATCTTATCATCCAATTAGGTACCAGCTAAGTGGATTCCTACATTTTTTCTCAATGTAGGTGCAGAATCAATTTTATCTTACTATAGTTACTACAGTAAGATAAAATTGATTCTGAAGATTGATTTTGAAGTCTAATAGACACTGTTTTCATTAATACTATTATGTCACAATTCAGGATGAAGTATAAAGATTACGAAAAAATGCATCACGCAAATTGCATCCAGACGTGATTTTTTTAGCCGGCTGCCCCCCATAAATGAGGGTTACGTTTTTCGAGTGTATGTATGTATGTCTATTTCTTTGTGTACTTCTAGCCTAAATGGCTCGATGGATTTTAACGTATGAGGTATCCTTAGATAGTCTTGATTGTAGGAGTGCTACTCGTATTAAAATTTCGTCAAAATAGTGAAGGAGAGTAAAATTTTGTTTTTGTGTTTTGATCTAACGCTGGCTAAACCAAATGAGATACATCAAAATAATGTAATACATTGTTTTACATATAAAAATTAGGTATTACAAAAAAAATATTTTAAGTTTTGTACTAATTACTAAATTGTACTAAATACTAATGCTGAAATTATAAAGAAAACTTAGAGATTTGATTTTGATTAAATTAGATAGGTACTTAATGTTTTTTTAAACATAAATTGAAAAATACAATGAACTTAGAAATATAAAAAATACAGAAATTATCTGTTATATAAAAGTTATTGTTTTCATGGAAATTTTGAAAAAAGTTTGTAACTTTCTCAATAACTCAGCTGTTGTTTTCTTCTTGAAACTTGAAAATAATTTGACGCTTGACTAATTTCTTCATTATTAGGTAAATATGGTATGAATAATTTTCATTTTTCATTTTCATTTTTCATATAAAAAAAAGTACTTACCTATATAAATATTCCATCAGTTATCTGGTTCCCTTATTATAAGCTTTGCTTAGTTTAGGGCTAAATGTTGCTGTGTGAAATGTTCACCAATATTTATATTTTATTTATTTATATTTTCAGATACGGTAAATATTGTTTGAGATCTACAAACATTTAAGTACAATTCTTTGAAGCAGTCTAAAGGGGTAGTCAGATGTGAGAACGTCACTTAACTTCAATGATCTAACAAGCTCTGCCACGAGCGCGTTTAGTATCATAACCCTCCTTTTTGCTTCGCCGTAGTCGGGTAAAAATCTAAATTATGAAGCATTGAACTAATGTCATTGACTTATCTACTGATTGTTTTGCTTACACAAGGATTCAATCAATGCATTTGCCAATTTCGTAGTTTCTCAAAGTTTATTTCAATGAAAGTTTCAGTAACAACAATACAACAGCAGAAATATTTATGTTTAACTTACACAAGGTTAATAATTATTTGTTGCAATAAAAGTTTTATCATTCTCAGTTTGAAAAAAACTGGTAATTAACCAAAACCCCCAAAGTTTCTAGTACATTCGAAGAGTTTGCTTATTTCAATAAATAAATCAAATCCTCTATCTTTTAATTTCTTTGAAACTCGCCTCTCCTTGAGTTTGTTGTTCCAAGGTCAAACTTTAGATTCTCGAGAATTTTGTAAGAACAATGCTGGTGATTCTCTTGTACACTAACTAATTAAATTATCTCTAAAACCGATGGCTTTTATTTCACGCTAAAGACCAGATCAGAATGACATTTATTTCTTTTCATATAAAAGTAGTTACTTATTTTAACAAAATATTGTGCCTGAAAACCTTAATAGGTTTGAGTAGACACACACATTTACATTGAAAGTAACATTTCTTAAAGTACCTTGTTTTGCGTCGTTTACTTCAATTGAAGATAGTTTTATTCAGAACCTGAAATTGGCTTCGACTTATTCTATCCACAAACACTTCGTTTTACTAAATTATAGTAACTTTAGAAATATCACAGGCTGTCGTTTTGTTTTGGTCTTTAGCATGAACGAAATAAGAGCTTATTTTAGTTTTAATTAAGTTAGTCAGTGTACAAGGGAAACGGCGCCAGTGTGAATGTAAACAGGCTAGCGATTGTGTCCTCAAGGTCGGTAGACTTCCACTTAGATAATCAAACTTCCAAAAAATGTGTAAGAGATCTACGCACAAATAAATAATTGTATCGTGGACATTTCACACAACGCCACCTAGTCACAACCTAAGCAAAGCTAAGCAAAGCTGGTTCTATGGGAACCAGCAGTGTAAGTAACGTTATTATCGATCACTACATTTGACATTTAGAATCGACAAAATTCTAATACGAACTTACTTACTATACAGATACTCGTCGAGATTCACGTATTCTTCGAAAAATAAATATAAATGACTGGATCGAAGGTCTCGGCAGAATAACAGCGCTGACCTGTCATCTGATAGGTAAGCATAACGCTGAGTCGAGATCTTTTTGCTGCTGTAGCACACAGGCACACAACACTGTTATGCTAAGTTCATAATTTTATCCATTTTTACTTTTATTGTTTTTACTGTGTTATTATGTTATTATTTTATGTTACCTGTCTTACTTCTTTTAATCTGTATTGTTTAGTCTTCTTTTGATATTGATGTATGTGTTTGTGTGCTTATGTAGTGAATAAAGAAATGTCTATGTCTATGTCTATGTCTATGTCTATGTCTATGACTCGAACTAGCATAGTAATAAAGCTAGCATCTCTACTTCGATTAGAAAACAAAGCAACCTCTAAAGCAAGTAATTAGGATTCATCTCGGCTTTCCATAAACTGTACAAGTAATGGCGTCCACAAATAATATCAAAAACAACTACCAAAGAGCTTACTCTACACTCGAAATGACTACATTACTTTTAAAACTCGATTCGACAATAGTCACTTCAACCTTCTTTTTGAACTACTAACGCACTATAAAGATTGAAAATAACGGATTATTAACCTCTCTAATGTCCGAATACTGAAACGCTACTTAAATATTTGAGACGTAGTTACTTATCTATTTGAGACGTTCTTAATCTTCAGAATCGTATACAAAAATAACAGTTAATGACGGTTAATGTCAATGATAAGCGCCACTTAAACTAAGTAGCGTGTCAGTATTCACTATTAAGGATTCAGGTGTCTTAAAGATAAGGTTGATTAGGCTGAGAGGATGGTTTAGGTTTAGGTATTGAACAAGCCTACGTACGTCATCTCAAACAATGTCCCAGGCACTATTGTATTCCATGAATTTAGTTATCTTTTGATGCAAAAATCGTCTAATAAGAGGATACCTACGTTCTTCTTCCTATTCATGCGCTAAAAATAGCATTCACGATTGTATACTAACTTTTCAGAACTGTTCGTGAATCAGGATCGCAATCAAAACGAGAGTCGAGGGTAAGGCCAAAACAAAAACCAAGCGGACCGACTTCGGAGGATTACCTAGTATTTCAGAATGAGTAGTATACAGTCACCATGAAAAACATATACTTTTTGAAAATTTAAATAGGCTCACGACTATGGGTAATTTTTTGCTTAAAATATTCAAGGACTTTTTTGTATGTCAGAAAGTCGAATTATACATTTTGGTTTATGACAACATTTTGAGAAGGACGGTAGGTGACATAATATCTCCGTCTATTAAAGCGACTGGCTTTTACATAATTTTTTTATTCACTACATTTAGAAGCCAATGTAAGGGTTCACAATCCAGAATAAAAATGAAACAATGACCTTTTTTTATTACTTGTTTGTGACTATAAGAAAATCTAACCAGTTTTTGTAGTATTACAACTGAAGGAAGTATCTGTAAACAGTTTTTTGGTTGACTGTACAAACAAGGGTGTTTTTTATCTTGAGAATTTAATTACTTAACTGGATTTGAAAGAAGATTCTGTAAACTCTGTATATTTAAATACTCATTTAACCAAAATCAACAATAATTAAAGTAAGTACAAAAAACAATATTAAGATGCCGGTATATTCTTTGAAAGTATTTAAAACGCAATTTAGAGTTAGAATAGTTTTGAGCGTTACGAGTTGGTAGTAAGCCCCACTCGTAGCAAAGTGCTACGGCGTAACATAGTGCTACGAGACTTTCTCTTTATGGTGGATAATAATATAATATCTGGGCGGCCGTGCTCTGCTTGGGTGCAAATAGAGAAAAATTAATAAAGAAAAAAGAAAACTTACAAAAAAATAAACTTCCAGTGGCTAAGATTCGAACTCGTGGCCTTCGGATGAAAGGCGGACACCCGAACACTCAGCCACTTTAGTCTTAAATACGTGAAATTACGAACCACATTGCACTGGTAAATATTTTTATTCCGTTTGGCTGAGTAAGATCGATTTTTCGCCCCCGTAAAACCCCGTACCGCAAATTTCATCGAAATCGTTAGAGCCGTTTTCGAGAACGTGTGTAGAAATAAAAAAACAAATATTGCTCATTTAATAGAATAGGATAGGATGTACGTATCAAACATTGAAACATCATTGTTAACACAACATCATTGAGGTTAGAACCCTAATAACATAACACTTAATAACACTTAGCTCATTGCAACTGTATGACGTCATTTGTAATTTTTGTTTAATTTCTTTTTAAGAAAAACAACAGGTCTAAAGTATGACTTACTAAACCTGAGTAACTGATATAAATAATATTTAAGAACCTATTTCAAACTTCTGTTGCTAAAGTTTACCAACATCCTAACTCAAGTTCGGTCAATGAACTACCTAAATGAAATAAAAGAAACAAAGCCAAGTGGTTTATTATTAAAACCGACATTTCCTCTTCAAATATTGTATTGACAATAACGAACTAAGCCTCTATAAACGACAACCATCAATAAGATTGCCAGAAAGAGACGGCTACACTATAAAGGTCGATTCACACAATATCAGTGAAGTCACAGTTCCGGCAACGTATTCGCTCAGTTCAGTATCCATCTCTGTGTATAATCATCACTAGCTGCTGCCCGCGGCGTCGCTTACCCCGGATAAAAAGTAGCCTATGTTACTTTCCAGCCCTCCAACTAAGTATCTCCACACATAAAATCACGTCAATCCGTTGCTCTGTTTTGACGTGAAAGCAGGACAAATAAACACACTTTCACATTCATAATATGGGTACGGAGGTACGGATATCACTGTGTCGTCACTGACACTGACAAGTGGGGATGCGTTCATAGAGAATGTATTAAAGAATATTTTCTACTGTGTCGGTACTGTGTCGGAACTGTGGCTTCACTGATATGTCTGAATCAACCTTAACTCATTTCACAGCCATAATATTTTTTTGTTAACAAAACAACAAAGTACAAACGATATTGATTCCAAAATAATTTATCCTGAATTGGACACCACGGATTGTCGTGCACCAGGGCCGCCGGTCGGATCTGCCGACACGCCAGTCTTAATGACCTCATCCGTCGAGCGCTTGTCGGCGCCAATGTACCAGCCGTTCTAGAACCGAGCGGTCTGATGCGTGACGATGGCAAGCGCCCCGACGGTATGACTCTTGTCCCTTGGGAGAGGGGAAGGCCTTTGGTGTGGGACGCTACTTGCGTCGATACCCTTGCGCATTCACATCTACCGAGGACATCAGTTAGGCCTGGCGCTGCGGCAGATTCGGCTGAGGATCTCAAAAGGCGCAAATATGTAAATCTTGATAGGGTTTATATATTTGAACCTTTTGGGGTTGAGACCCTGGGTCCGTGGGGTACCGGGGCCCATCGCGTTTTCAAAATTCTTTCAGGGCATCTTATCGAAGCGACGCGTGATCCCAAGTCTGGCACTTTTTTGGCTCAACATATCAGCATTGCCATCCAGCGTGGTAATGCTGCCAGTGTCTTGGGCACGCTTCCGTCTGGCAGTGGCTTGGATCAGTTGAGCTACCTATAGATCGTTTCCAACGATCCTTAGGTGGCTCAACTGGTTCTTTTTGTATTTTATACTTTTATGTAAATATGTAGTAGTTTAGTTTCTGTAAATAAATCCTGAATTCAAATACCTTATCATTTTTTAATTAGTCTCTTTCAATTAAATGTAAGTGACAAGAAAAAAACATTATCTAAAGCCTTGCTAAAATTACAAGCTATTGTGAATTATAGGCATACCTACAGCGCAATAGATAAAGCTACTACTAAGCTATGGATTCAGTCAATAAGGGCGTCATATAACGTTCAACGCATCTTCAAAAAACACAGCTTATTCGAGGAAGCAATTTTCTTCAAAGTCTCTCTTCCTCACGGAAGTGATGAATGATTGTGACTTGTCTTCATAAATTATCTGAATCAAACATTCCCAAAAGAACTGTAGGCAGAAAACACCAATTTCCGATATTGTTTCATAAATTGAATGCCTCGTAAACTTTATTTCCCGATGACTTTATTCACTTAGCAATTTTTTTAGTTCATTTATTCTACGGAGACCATGTTTCGGCAAACGTAGTAAAGGACGCCCGCCTGCCAGGTGGAGTGACGATCTGCGAAAGGCTGCCGGCACAAGTTGGATGCGTCAAGCTGAAGACAGGGCGCGATGGCGCTCATTAGGGGAGGCCTATGTCCAGCAGTGGACTGCTATAGGCTGATGATGATGATGATGATGATTCTTCGACTGGCTCCACACTGGTGCTTGACTATTTAGATTTTAAGCGGATGGATCACCGAAAAGAAAGCTAGGCCCCATACCGTGTTTGTTGCCCTGATTCTTCACGGTGTTGGTCGCGAAAGAACAGGAGTAGAATCACCTAGTTCTTAAGACGATTCAAAGTGGTCATAACGGTCCTACTGAATAAATGATATTTGATTTTGATTTGATTTCTACGGAGAGCAAGTTTGACTTAATATAGACATACTGATAAACTGTTTAAAAAAACTGTTTATAAGAAACAGATACTTTTAAAGTAATATATTTTACAACCAGACAAACAATTGTGCTAGACGATTCATCATTTTCTTTCTAAAGTTAGCACAACTGTTTCTGAAGCAAACGAACCACATTTCGATATTGTATGGAGCTTGTCAAGTTCAAGATAGTTAATAGATTCAGACATGACTTTGAGGAAGTATCTTCGAATATTGAAGGTTCTATTCTGTTCGGCGGAGCGAGACATCTGGATCAAGGGGGTAAGATATTCCTGAGGGTGCATCGTGGAGGGGTAATACACGTGTCAAAGTCTCTCAAGGTTTGATTGATCTGGTGTTGCTCACGGATTTGCCTTGCATTGTAAGGTTTAGCTATGGACAGTAGGTGGTTACTGGTAGATAGTTTTAGCGTGAAGAAAAACTTAGACTTTTACAATTACTAGATAATAATATACAGTTTCTGGACAATCTATGCCTACACTCCTGGGGCAATGTTGAGATGAAGTATTAGCGGGAGCGTACTGAAGTTCTCGATATTTTAGAGTATTCACTATCTGACAAGTTATTCAAAAACAATTTGAAATCGGAAATAGTGATGAAAATTTCTGACAGCTTAAAGACTCCGTTCAGAATTGGTCACTCATACAAACTTACTAATGTCTCAGCACTATGGTGGTACCGTGGGTAAAAATAATTACCCACCGTACCACTGGGGGTATCGTCGGCGGTACTGTGGGGCAGTCATGACTTACCCACCGTGTATAAACACAATCGTATTACATTGTAATGTTAAGTTTTTTTCAACTACACAGTTTCACTGCTTGAGAGTTTTTTAACACAAACAGATTACAATGTAACTGTAATCTGTCTAAGATGTACAATGTAATTCTCTATCTATAGCATATTTTTTGACTTTAGTATTTTATTATAAACTAGGCTGCAGTCTATAGATAAAATATTGCCACAAGACATTTCGGACTGAAACGAATAACTGTAATATGACAGTCGAGATTTTATAAATTCACGTCTCAGCCTAGATATGAGATGTCCCTTAGATCTTATTCTTAAGATTTATGAGATAATTCTTCTAAGATTTGCGAAAAGCTTTTGTTGATGGTCCTATCTCATGTCTTGCAAATATCAGCATTAAAGATAGATTAATGGCTACCCTAAATATTAGTGGTAATGACCTGAGAGATCTTAAGGACATGAGTTCGTAGACTTACATTTTGTTTTGATACTGAAAGAAAAAGAGAGTTAATGCTGAGGTAACAGATTTTAGATCAGAGTAGAAGAGAACACGGTATTGTATCGACTCTACATATACTCAACTCACACACGCATAGTCGAAGCGAAGCGACGCGTCATATTTTTAAACTTCAAAGTAAATTCAACTCTATGCTCATTGGGTAAGGGACAAAGTGTTATGCAAATTATGAAATAGCGCGGCGCCGCGCGTCGTGGAATCGAGCGATTTGCATAACACTAATTCACATCTTATGTAATGGAAATAAAGTTGAATATTATTTGAAGTTTAAAAAACATGACGCGTCGCTTCGACTCTGCATCAGTGTGAGTTGATAAAGATAGATAGTGGATAGTTTCATGGAAATGATGAAAGTATTGTGCACGTTGTTTAGTTAATATCATTTTTATGTCTATAGGTTGAGGCTAGGCTCAACCCACGATTCGCACGTACCCACATTTTTCAAATATTTATTACTATTTCACTTTATAAAGCTTTCCTGATAAAAGCATATGGCCAGCATTATAAAAGTTTGATGTTTTATCAAAGTCTAGAACATTAAAGAGCCATGAAACTAACAGTTCCTGTTATGGGTAGGTAGTAAAATATTATTATACAGATAAGATGGACCATTCCCAATGTTTTACTCTTGAACTTTGAAAACCCGTGACTAAATATTCACAAATTAGTCAAAAGAAGTTAGTAGAACAATTAACCAAATCTAGTTGCTTAGAATTCAAAGCTTTCATTTCCGGCAAAATCACTACTTATTTAATTCCCGTCAACCAAATAATAGTATTCAGAACAAAACCAATATTGTTTCAAAATTTCACAATTTTTCATTGAGATTATTAATTGGGATATAAAACCTTTACCTAAAAGCAACAGCTCTTTGCGTGTCAGTTGATGCCTAAATAAATTACCTAACGTGTCAGGTTTGAAAATAAAATAACAAATAATTCAATACAACTTTTAGCAACTAGTAAATTAGTCTGAACTTTAAAGTTTCGAGGTAAATGATGAAAAGTTTTTCAATTTAAGACGTTGAATAGGGCTCCCCTTCGATAAGGAACGCTTAAAGCTATTGTAACATGCTGTTGCAATGACCTAAGGAAAACTATTGGGAAAATGTTACTTGTCTAGACAGATTGTATAGCGCGAGTTGTAATTAAAATCGGTTGAATTTTGGAGGTGTTTACATTGAGGATCGAAGTGGTTTTAGTCAAGGTATAGAATCTAGGAAGGTCTATCTAGACTCTAGCTAGATAGACCTTTTAGATAGATAAAAAAAACATATACCTAGTCCAAGGCAAACATTAAGCCTGGCCGCCTAAGAGTCACAGAACGCTGCCACAAAACGCCGCTACCGACCTATTTCCTGTAGTTTTCATGTATTTTGTATAGACGCGCCACACACGTGTAGCCGGTGGCGGCCACTCGCTACAGCTACAAAATATATGAAAAGTCGCTGTCGCTGGTGTTTTGTGGCTGTGGTTGGAGGCCCGTTTGCGCCGAGCTTGACAGAAACAATAAGCTAGTATCAAAAATGCGACTCAGGCTGAATTCGACCAAACTGGATTAAGTTTATGACCGAGAGTAAACTACTAGCCGAATTAATTCGAAATACAATTGTTTAGAAAACGCAACCGAACATTCTTATGTTCATACAAATTATCCTGGTTATAAGGTGTCAACTTTACAATGTCAAAATATTCAAACAAACAGCAGTTTAATCTCCAAATAAAACTTATTCCAGTTTGGTCAAATCCAGCCTAAAGATGCACTGTAGCTAACTCTAGGCGCTATCCCGCTTGGCTCACACAGCTCCTAAAACAACAGTAGAGTTGCTATTGATGATATTTCAAGAATTTGTTTTCAATTAGCATCACAAACTGTTGAAACACGCCTTGTTATTTGTCAGAGCTGCAACTTGCACAAAGGCAACAAACTAATAACTGAGGGCAGAGTGGTGTCAAACTATTGTTATGGTTTATAATTACTTATACTGAAAGTTTCAGCTGGTTGCTGTCTGTTCATTGCTTTTTGTGTATTTGTTTTGTTCATGGATGTATCAGTTTGTCATCATCATTAAGTTCGTATAAGCAAGTGGCCAACTCTGGTGACGGAGTTTTTAGTTTGCATAAAGGCCTCCGTCATGGCTTAACGACTTAAAAGCCGGGACCAACAATTTAACGTGCACGAAGCACGGAACCGCTCAGCTCGTAATACCACTTGAGGTCACCCATCTAAATTGTGACCGCGCACAACGTTGCTTAACTTCAACGATCAGTCAAGAACGTCTAAGCAAGCTACGCCACGAGCGCTTCTTCATCATTGCCCCAGCCGATTTACCGTTGGTTTTACATGAAACTTCGAAAATTTTTGATTCAACGGGATTCGAACCACTACTTCGTAATTTTTTCTACTTGTTGTGGAAATCTGCAGTCTTCGCTTACTCCGAATATTAGTGTTCTGTGCCTACCCCTTAAGAGAAAGCAGCGTGATTTTATGTATGAACGTATAGTGGGTGCGCGCTTTTTATGTGATAGTCAAAAATAATTATGATACTAGATTCTCGCTTAATTACGAACTCTCTGTAAGTCAGACCGTAGATGTGTAGGTTTGAAATAAATGAGAGAACAAAATACGAAATTGTAGCATATTTCGGGAACTTCGTGGGAGGAGCTCGCGAGGCAAGTTTTAATTGAGAGAGAGCGCTTAATGAGAACGCTTTAGATATGGCAGTCTGTCAACGCCAGGACCGGACTTTATAATGGGGTCAAGAAATGTCTAAATTATTCATTTCAAAAATGTTTTTGTACCTCTGACTACTTATTTAGACAACTTCAAGGGGTCTTGTCTTGAATATGGCTTCCTGATCACAATGTCTAATTTTCATTTGGAAAAAGATGTGATCTGGAAGAATATCTAGCGATTTGAAAATGTTTTTTCTTTTCTTCTCATTTTATAAGAAGGTTGTCTCATCATTAAGAACCCAAGTAAGCTACCCAATCAATTAAAGTAAGTATATAATTCTATTCTATTCTATTCTATATGGTCTACTGCTATTTAGAAAGTAACTAAGTATAAATTACAACAACTAAAGCGATATTAAAAATATGCACATAATCTGTATGTGGATGTAGTGTAGCGTCTGTCAAAGAAGCAATCGATAGTTTTACTGCGAAGAAAATTTAAAATTTCAATTGAAACTATTTACCTACGGTACCATTTCAATGTGTACCAATCATAACTTACTATTTTTCTTAAGAAAAACTTTTTTCAATTATTATTGAAAAAGGGTTTTTCAATTTTGTTTGTTTATCATAACAATATGCGTATATTTTCTTAAAGGCTTTCTGTAAGGCCTAGCTAAGTCCCTGTACCGGCAAGCTAGCACGAAGTCAAAATGGGTCCATAATGGAGTGCTCTGAGATTACGCGGCAAGATGATTCTTGTGCTTTTGGTAATGTATTTTGCACCTTTTCAGGAGAAATCTGACTCAGCAAGGTGTCAGGAACTTGAAGAGTTACGAGTATTTGTGACATTTGACTACAATATAATCATTTTTGGAAAATCTTTAGGGTTTACGAGAAGACTTAGCAAGATTGTCTATGGCATTTTAGACTTATTTGTGGCATATTATGTATACTCCCTTGGTATCTTCAGATAATTTTTAATAGTAATAATAATAATAATACCTATATAGTGTTACACAGGGTAGTCGTCGGTATGTGTCTGTATCACAATAAGATCAAAACTTTCAGGCAACTTAAGAAATAAAGTTTATATCAATATTATTTGTATGTCAAGGTTTCATCTCGGGTTGTATGTTCATCTCGGGACTATGGAGTCCCGGACTTTTGATAGTCATGCATGGGGCCGAAGCCAACACACAGAGGCCCTTTTGACAGTTTTGATCTTATTGTGACGAAGACACATATCGATAACTACCCTGTATAACACTATAGAAATGCTTTCGAGGGCAGCCTCCGGTCTGTGCAGGACTATTGCAAATAATGGAAAACTACTACAATATTATTATTATTATTTAATCCAAAGGCAATGAGTTCGACTCCCGACCTAGCAGCAAAACATTTTTAGTTTTCCAAAAATCCATGAAGGGTAATTCGCGACTTGGGGATGCATAATGTGACAGACGAAAGTTCTATCGACGAAATGTCCGTAGATGAAAAACACTGCTGGTGCAACGGAAATAAATGAATCATCCTGTTGACGAACAGTCCAATGACGAATCGGTCTAGAATGGTTGCAGAATCTGATCATGTACCTAGATAAAAAAAATCGCAAAATACATTGATGTCCTTGCTTCCGAAAAGTAAAGGTAAGCGTCCTCAGGCCCGCATCGCACGCAGCGGACGGATCGCATCAAGCGGATTCTTCTTCTTCTGTCGTATGAGCAAGTGGCCAACTCTGGTGACTCAAGCGGATTAATTTTTCATAATGCGTCCACTGTATCGGCAGCGATCGGATTTGCCGACGTTAAGGACCAGCAATCGGATTGACGATGCCAGTTCTTTCGGATTTTCGTAGTGAACGCACAGAGCGAGCGCGCGGAGTGCGTCCACTGATCGGCATTCCGTATGACGTCATCGGCAGGCATCGCGAAAGTTGCCTCTCGGAGCAACGGTGTCGGCTTTGCCGATGTGTGATGCGTACGATGCGGACAGGTGGACGCACCTATATGAGTTTATATACAAATAATACTACGATCCGTTGCGTGCGATGCGTCCGAAGCGTACGATACCGACAAGTGGACGCTTACCTCAAAGCGCCATTTACGCGAACCCCTCGTATTATGTAAATTCAATGATTCAACTTGTTTTCGAAGTACACAGATGATACTTCACAGTATTGTATTCTGTAATTTTAATTTTATTGTTGTTTTGGTGTCACCTTTATTAAAGTCAATGTTATTGTAAATTAAAATAAATCAACAAAACAACCAGCCTTCATCCACCCACCGCTCTAAAGCCTCTTCATTTTAATAATAATAGTATGATGGACATTTTACATATCATTATGTAGCCCGGAAGTAGCAGAGCTTGTGTTATAGTAACCACATGACTGATATACTACTTACCTACATTTTTTTTTTGTAAATACATACTTTATTATAATTTATTATAAACACCCAGACCCGAAACAAATATTTGCAGATTAAACAAACATTTGTCTCGCAGCGGGGATCGAACCAGCAACCTTCTGCGTCTCAGGCGGGCCTCCACAGTCGTGGCCGCTATTCGGTCTTATAATTTGTTCTCTATCCACCGTAGCCTTCAATATTACTTTGGATCCAGAATAAGAATAAAAATCAATATTACACAACTGTAACAATATGACTTGTAGTTTATGGTTACACAATTGTAACAAACCTATCTCAGTTCTCGTCCATTACCAAAGACAACTGTTTCTATATTTTTATTGAGGCTTCTTATCTTTAGTGAGTTCCTACCTTAAGTATCGTTATAATGCGAAATAGCTTTCCACAACGACAGTCAACGACCGGAGAGAGGTAAATAACATTGACAATTTGATGGTCTATTAAAACATTTTTATCATACAACCCCATCTGTTCTCGCCTTGTTATTAATAACTACTAAACTTATAGGTTATAGGTACCCCAGTATTCATATTAACCTGTCAGTGGGCCTAATAAGGCCGCTTTAGCTGAATCAATGAACCATTGATGGGTAAACTGGTTTTAGTGTATTTCGTTTTATGAAGCGCTCGTGGCGTTGCTTGCTGAGACGTTCTTGATTGGTCGTTGAAGTTAAGCAACAACGTTGTGCGCGATCACAATTTGGATGGGTTGCCGCAAGTGGGATTACGAGCTGAGCGCTTCCGTGCTTCGAAGGGCACATTAAATTGTTGGTCCCGGCTTTAAGTTGTCAAGCCATGACGTAGGCCTTTAGGCGGCCTAAAAACTCCATCACCGCAGAGTTGGCCACTAGCTCAATACGAACTTAGTGCATTGTAAAATAGTTTTTATTAAAAAATGAAATTTGGTCAATGTAATGTAAGTATGTATTTCCGAGGTGCGGTAGACATTATTCTTTCAGATCTTAGGAAATTTTCTTTAAATCCTCTTGAAGATGTCTAAGAGGGTACTCAGAGGTTTGTCCAAATACAATTTTTTACATGACCACATTTTGCAGAAGTTAACATTCCATACAAAACAGGTTTCAAGCTCGTCTATGCTATTCGAAAGCTAACGGGTCTTTAGGCGTTTCGCACCACGAACGATTCGGACCGCGGTGTGAATCGCCCCAGAGCTATTTTTGAATGGGTTCTTTCGCACCAGGGTGGTGACAGCGGTGCGAATCGCCTAAAGTATCTTTTCAAATGGGTCGATTCGGACCACAGCACAGTGTACCAAAAGCCCATATTTTTTAGATAAATTCCCAGAGTGACTTTTTTGGAATGTTTTTGCATATTATTTTGGTTCAGTAGGGTCAAAGAAACCTATTTTAGAAGTTTAGCCAATTTGCCCCTCGGGGGGGCAAGTTGGCCCCCCTGTGGGGGCAAGATGACGGAGGCCTTTAGGCGGCCTAAAAAATCCGTCACCAGAGTTGAGTACTTGCTCATACGAAAGAAGCTAGATAACGGTTATGAAAAGAAGAAAAAAAGCGTTCATTTTCGTAGCTACCTAGTTACCAAAAAGTAAAAAAAAAACAGTCTATTTCGTGGTTACTAAAATAAGAAAAAAAAAATCCGCTTTTGTAGCTGGTTATGAAACACAGTTGTGTACCTACCTACATGGATTAAATTTAATCAGTGAAGAAAAAATCTTCTTTCGTAGCTAGATAGGACAAATATTTATGAAAATGGACCAAAGGCATTGCTGTGTACAAAATTATCTATAAGTGTCTATTTACTATATCTATCGGCGCAATTAAAATCACGTGTTTAAAAGTCAGTGCAACAATCGTGCGCCTCTCGGTCGCGCGCCGGCAGCCAACCAAACGCGATCAGTCGTCTGCCGGCAGCCAACCAAACGCGCGCAGTCGTCTGCCGGCAGCCGACCAAACCACAATTTGCTATAAAAGGCGGCTCAACTACTTCAAGCGGTCAGTCGAGCACCGGCCGCCGACCGAGCAACACCTCTGCTATAAAAAGGCTGCCGAATAACTTCAAGCACCCAGTCTATCACCGGCAGCCGACGGAGTAACATCAGATTCAAGTCTCGAACACCAGTTTGGTACAACGTGTTAACCTCCGTTCCTTTCGGAACGCTATGATGTTTCTATGACTTTCTAATGAGAACGCCAAGTTCTCATTGTTAAAATGTTTCTTTGACCACTCACTTGGTAGTAGCTTGCCTTCTGCGCTGTAGGATGTGGGTTCGATTCTCATTTGTGTGATAAACATTGATGTGTCTGGTTATTAATAAGGAATATAACTCTTTAAGAGAGATTTAAGGTTTTGTTAAAAGTGTATGAAGTGATGAAGTTGTTTGTTTGACTGCTATTTAATATTTTTAATTAGTTAGAATATGATAACTATTTAACTAGTGTGATTAGCTTGGTTCTTTAGTTAAAAGTGGATTACTACCTAAAAAGTTGTTGTAAGACTGATTATTTAATTAATGACCTTGTTTCAGAATAACGTAATAAAAAGAAATGAATAATGATGATTGTTTGAATCACCATAACACCCCTCCTCTTACATATCTATAAGTGTATAAACAAAACTTAGGTATCTCTCTAATCCTATTCCATTAAACGAGCAATATTTGTTTGTTTGATTGATGTTTGTTTGTCCTGAGTTTTAGTTTTAGTTTTTGATCTCACTAGATTAACGCCTTAGATTTAATTATCTGTAATGTTAGTCATAAGTTGTAAATAAATAATTGTCTAATTGTCTCGAAAACAGCTCTAGAGATTTCGATGAAATTTGCAGGACGGGTGTTTACGGGAGTGAAAAATCGATCTAGCTAGGTCTCATATCTGGGAAAAGCCATTTTCTATGCATTTTCACGCAAAAAGTGCAATGTGGTTCGTAATTGAACCACTAGATGGCGTTCGTTGGTTGCCAACGAGCAGAGCTCGGTCGCCCAGAAAGGGCCATGCCGATTTTGTATGGGCGTTTGGTGCCTTTTTTATTTCGCGCGGCCATCAACCAAACATTAAAATATAAACTCTTAGGAGTATATCAAATAATATTGTGAGCACAGTATACAGCTTCACTCAGCCAGGACCGAGTTATACAGGGTGAGTTTTTAAAGAGTACCTCTATGGCCAAATCTGAAACTATTAGCAATAGCGAAAAACACTCAAAGGAGTGTCATAAGCGATTTTGATTAGAAGTAAAACTGCATCATTACATTTTAAAAATAATCATTTTCCTGGCCAGGAATCGAACCTGTTGGTTAAAAAAAAACTTTTTGTATTATTATACCATCCGATAGTGTAGATGATAAGGATCAATTTCTGAGAAAAGCTATATACGGCAAACTAATAAAAAAAAAGTTATGGGTAATCTACGAAATATTAAGAGTTTAAATCAGTTTATTAAAAATCAACACTTTCCGTTAGTTTGACGCATGTAGTTTCTCCTCAGAAATTGATCCTTATTATCTACACTATCGGATGGTATAACAATAGGTACAAAAAGTTTTTTTTTTGTAACCAACAGGTTTGACTCCTGGCCAGGAAAATGATTATTTTTAAAATGTAATGATGCAGTTTTACTTTTGATCAAAATCGCTGAAGAGACTCCTTTGAGTGTTTTTCGCTATTGCTAATAGTTTCAGATTTGGCCCTAGAGGCACTCTTGAAAAACTCACCCTGTATAACTCGGTCCTGGCTGAGTGAAGCTGTATACTGTTCTCACAAATGTTGTTTGTTATACTCCTAAGAGTTTATATTTTAATGTTTGGTTGATGGCCGCGCGAAACAAAAAAGGCACCAATTTCGGCATAGGCTTTTATATATTATATTAGTGTAGATTTTTTTGTCCTATTATTTCATGCCTGGTTGTACTTTAAGAAATGTGTGTAAAACTATGTATCTTTGTCCGAATTCACCTATCTAAAAAGATAACTGTTTTGTTCCCCCTCAGCAGCGGTCCGAATCGACCCATCACAAAAAGTTCTGGGGCGATTCGCACCGCGGTGCGAAAGAACCCATTCAAAAACAGCTCTGGGGCTATTCACACCGCGGTCCGAACCGCTTGCGGTGTGAAACGACTAAAGACCCAAGCTAACTGGCTTTCTCACGATGTCTTTTTATATTGAAATTAGGATTGTTTTTTTTTTTCTGAAAATCTGTAAAAACCTCTGTATATCTGTAATCTGTAATAAATTAATTTGTAAACCCAAAACAGATTGGACAACAGTTAGCAAGTCCAATCGCCTCCAATTTTCGGAGTGCTACTTTAAGTATGTTACTTAAGTTATTGCCAATAAATAGTTTCGGATTATGTGCTTAAATAATTCAATCGTTTTTAAAAGCTCTCACTGTAATGAAAACCTTAAGTACTTTTTTAGCCCGCCCCAAAATGTAGAGAAGAAGGACTTATTAATAATTTAGTAGCCAGTGTCAGTTCATCAATCTTTGTGATTTTATACGGCTTGGAAAAAAAACTTAGGCCTTTACATCTTTACTAGATGATTTATACAGTGTCAGGAGGCAATATTTGCCTACACTCATCGGGACACTGTAGTGCCTGGGACATTGTTGAGATGGAGTAGGCTTGCCCAGCACCTACACCATCCTCTCAACTTAACCGGCCATATCCACAGGAAATACTTGGTCAATACGTGTGGGGCTGGCTAAGCCGCGGGTTTCCTCACGATGTTTTCCTTCACCGTTTAGAGCTCGTGTTAATGCGCATATAAAATTTTCGAAACGACCTTCAGGCGGCCTAAAAGCTTGATCAACAGAGTTTGTCACTAGCTTATACGATATTTCATTCATAAATGCATTTATTCTAACTGCAAAAAGTAAATATGAAGTTTCACTACCAATGGAAATATTTTTATCAATTGAATTTCATCAAAATTGCAAACACTGATTGCAAACTTTATGACAATATACATTAAAGACGTATTTTTTATGAGTTTTGGTTCGATTCATCATTGAGGCGTGACTTTTCTACTACGGGTATTCGATTTCAGATTTATTATCTTCTAGTATTTTAAAAACAAAAAACATATGAATAGGCTCTCGATCGTATCCCCGAAAACGGTAGGTTTTCAAGGTTGAGATTTTTTTAATATCTAAGTGCTTATTATTTACAAAGTACTTAGTATTCCATGTGACAGGTTGCAAACCCATCGACACTTAAATAATCTAGTCAAAAAGCAATACCTAACTTCCATTTTGCAATTTGAATGACAAAAATCATTCTGTTCTCATTTTTCTAACAAACGTGTTGTTGCTAAAATAAGTGAGATTTTTTTCATGTTAATATTATTTTTTTCTTTCCCACGTTTCCTTGGCCAACCCGTCTTCGTCTTCCAATCGTGACGCTTTCGAAAAAGAATGGGGAAAATTTTTGAACGACAGATATGATTAGAGCGATATGAGAAAGCCTTTTTCCACTTATGTGTGTCAATAAAGGATAACAAAAAATTGATTGTTTCGAGAGAATTAAATCGAGTTTCATTCGAGAACTACTAGTTCTTGCAATGACCAAAGTGCATTGGATCATGATCGTATCTCATTGAAAGTGAAATGAACTTTTATTTTGAGTTTTATTTTTATTTGTGAGGCTGATCGCCGGACGCGTGTCTGTCGTTACTTTTGTTGATTTAAAACAATGTTGAGTTCGTTGACGTGATTTGTTTTATTGTTATTGTTTTTTTTTTTCATTCAAGTAGTCTTTGATGGTCGACTGCAATTTCTCAGGAGTGAAGTGGGTGCGTTGCCACCAGAAGTAAGTGGGAAAGTTGAGTTATCTGAGAATCGTATCAGACTAATTTAGCTTAACTAACCCAGCAGGGTTATTTTATAATATAAGTTTTTTTATTTAGACAACAGAGCCCATAAAATGTTAGTAACAACTAAAATAATTATGTTGGTACTTAATTACTTCCTACAAGAATTGTTTTTCTAAGATGAATACTATGATATGGTAGAAGATGATTGAAAAAAGTTTTAGACATTTTGTATTGTGTAAAAATATATAAAGAAATTGTACTGTAACTGTAATATTGTTCGTAAAAAAAACTGTTTGTAGATAGTAATCCGAGTTTACGACTTTACGTGTGAATCAAATTAGCCCTGCGGATTACTGTTAGAAGTAAGTACCTATACCTAGTCAAGACGCTGCATTACCATGACAATAGCAGCATTTACACGCAGAGATATCTGTGCGGATATCTGTAAAGATATCTTTACAGTCCAGATGCCGCGGGAAATAGCACGCGCCTTTCCAACCTTTGACAGTTTTATCCACGGTTATCTGTAAAGATATCTGTACGGATATCTTTAAAGATATCTTTACAGTCCAGATCCGTGGTAAAAACTCTACCGTGTAAATGCCGCTATGAGGTAGGTGCTGATTGAAAACTATTTATTATAGTGTCCTTTTGCTTACATTCAGAGAAAATGATCTAAACTACATTTTTTAGGGTTCCGTACCTTAACAGGTAAAAAAAGGAACCCTTATAAGATCACTTTCTTGTCCGTCTGTCCGTCCGTCTGTCCGTGTGTCACCATCGATTATCTCAGGAACGGGTAGAGCTAGCAAGTTGAAAATACCATATACTAAAGTTTATAGTTTCTATTGTGAGTATAAAAATCAAGGTCCTGAGTCAACACTATAAAAAGATATAGGCAAATTTAGGTTTTCGTGAAAACTTGTGAGTACCAAAACATACCTTAATTATCAACTTTTTTTATTTTTCGGAATTTTCCCTTTACTTGTGCTGGAAGACCTTGCTTGTAACCAAATTTGACAATTCTAGGTCAACCGGAAGTACCCTAGAGGTTTTGGGTCGAAAACCTAAATGGTAGTTCCCATTGACCTAGAATCACGAAAGAACCATGGGCATCATTGCTTGAACACTGGACCCGCTTCGTCCAACAGCAATGAAACATATGTCATATGAAAGCTCTCGGAGTGTACTTTATTTCATTCTATTACAGCTAAGTTCAAATCGAGTGCGAAAATGGTGTTTTGGTGCAAAAATGGCGCGATAATGGTGGTCTTATGAACGAAACTAGAAAGCTGAAACTTGGAATGTAGCTTTCTTTTCTAGTAAAACCACCCACTAAGGCATTTTATTTTCGAATTTCAACCCCTAAAGGGGTGAAAAGTAGTGAAAACGTTTGTATGAAACTTTTTAACGCGTAGTATGATTTGCTTGAAACTCGGTTTGCATACTTAAAATGCAAAATAAATGGACACGTATTTCAGGATTATTCAAAACAACCCTTAAAAAGGAGTGAAATGGGGTGTCAAAGTTTTTATGGGTACTTTTTAATAGGTTGTGCGATTTGCTTGAATCTGGGTTTGAATACTATTGATGACAAATAAATGAACACATATTTCAGGATTATTCAAAACAACCCTTAAAAAGGGGTAAAATGCGGTGTCAGAGTTTGAATTGAAACTTTTTAAGGGCGGTGCGATTGGCTTGGGACTCAGGTTGTATATTATAAATGCAAAATTAACGGACATGGTCTTTCAGGACTTTTCGAAACAACCCTTAAAAAGGGGTGAAATGGTGTGTCGAAGTTTGTGCTGGAACTTTTTAAGGGCAGGGCAGGCAAGGCTGGTTAGGCTATGAAACATGTTTACGTATGTAAACATGGAATAAATATTCCTTTTTAATAACCAGTTAAGAATCAGTAAAAAAAAAAATCTTTCGTAACTGGTTGAGAAAAATAGTTACGAAAATGGACCAAAGGACCGGGTAACCAGTGCCGGGTAGCCGGTGGCGAAGTGTATGCAAGTGACGCCGGTACTTGCCTGCCCTGCCCTTAAAAAGTTCCAGCACAAACTTCGACACACCATTTCACCCCTTTTTAAGGGTTGTTTCGAAAAGCCCTGAAACACCCTGTCCGTTTATTTTGCATTTATAAATATAATATACAACCCGAGTCTCAAGCCAATCGCACCGCCCTTAAAAAGTTTCAATTCAAACTCTGACACCCCATTTTGCCCCTTTTTAAGGGTTGTTTCGAAAAATCCTGAAATATGTGTTCATTTAGTTGTCATCAATAGTATTCAAACCCAGATTCAAGCAAATCGCACAACCTATTAAAAAGTACCCATAAAAACTTTGACACCCCATTTCACTCCTTTTTAAGGGTTGTTTTGAATAATCCTGAAATAGGTGTCCATTTATTTTACATTTTAAGTATGCAAACCTAGTTTCAAGGAAATCATACTACGCGTTAAAAAGTTTCATACAAACGTTTTCACTACTTTTCACCCCTTAAGGGTTTGAAATTCAAAAATAAAATGCCTTAGTGGGTGGTTTTACTAGAAAAGAAAGCTACATTCCAAGTTTCAGCTTTCTAGTTTCGTTCATGAAACCACCATTATCGCGCCATTTTTGCACCAAAACACCATTTTCGCGCTCGATTTGAACTTAGCTGTAATAGAATGAAAAAAAGTACATTCCAAGAGCTTTCATATGACATATCGATACCTCGGGGCTCAAATGTCGTAAAGCACATTTTGGGCTTTTTGAGTTATTTACACCATCGTACTCAGTTTTTAATTCTCTATCGAACTGTATAATTAAAATAGCGAAATTAAAAAAAAAATTACAAATACAACCCATCATTTTGGTTACTCTAAACACAATCTATTTGAAAATTAGGGGTGTAAGGAGCATGTAACTGACAACACACAACAGCCTAAGTCGTATAACCCAGTTTGGTACAAAACTCTTAGATAGCATGTGCTTTACGACCAAAAAATAAAAATAGATGTTCCTTACACCCCACTGCAAAATTCACTTTGAGTAAGAGCATAATTATGATTTATCTCAATTATTAGGTTTTTATCTTGAGTAAATTGATAACTTTTATTATATTTAGTTTGCAATTTTAGTCATGCACGAATGGGTAGCTTTTAATATATCAGATTTAGTACGTTAGTGACTGAATTTAAGTAAATCACCTATTTTGATAATTTTAAAACATTAATTTCACAATTTATTACAAAATACAAAAGTTGAAAGTGAAATAATACAAAAGTTTTGGCGATTACACATAACTATTTACTAGACACGGGTCTTTATCGCGTAAAGCTTCATATTATCATCCAGACAGTTTCGCCAACTACCCTCACTTTTGACAGACGGATCCCATAATACCTCAGTGATTGATATCAAATATCCAAATTTTCAAAGACGGCTACAAACTTGAAAATCTATAGCCGTTTTCGTGGTTAAAAGTACTAGATACGTACGAGTCTTCATCGCATATAGCTTCATATTATCCACGTAGCAGCGAGTACTTCAGTCTACCCGTGACCACGGTTGTTCGAACACAGTCGAAATTGTCTGGATAATATGAAGCTTTACGCGATAAAGACCAGTGTCTAGTAAATAGTTATGTGTAATGTGTAGTTAATAACTGCTAAAGATTTGTGCAAAAATATCTGCTTCTGTTGTTAGTTGTTCTAGTGATTATTTCCACTTTATTACTTTATTTTTACTTATTTTTACCTCGACTGAATCGCTGTACCCTTCCAGACACTCAATTCTTGTCTGAATTAGACGGTTATGAGAGTCTATAGCCGTCTTCGCGGTTAAAATTTCAGTACTTCTTGATATCCACCACTATGGTGTTATGGCATCCGGTTAACAAAAGTGAGGGTAGTTGGAGAAACTAACCTCACAACTGCGACGAAGGTAGCAGCGAGTACTTCAGTCTACCCATGACCACGGCTGTTCTAAAACATTCGCAACAGTCTGGATAATATAAGTTTTACGCGATAAAGACCCGTATCTAGTAAATAGTTACAAAAACATTTATATTTTCCACTAAATTGTGAAATAAAATGTTCTGTAATTCTTAAAATAGGTGATTTACTTAAATTCTTTCAATATCGTACTTAATCTGACATCTTAAAAGCTACCCATTCATGCATGACTAAAATTTCAAACAAATTATAATAAAAGTCATCAAATTACTCAAGATAAAAACCTAATAATTGAGATAAATCATAATAATATCTCATATTATAATCCTTTACAACCTTAAATCTTCATGCAAGTGTTGTAAACTCCCCTGTTTCACTGCGATAAAACGACAGGTTGGGCTTTACGCTCTTGTGCTCTTGCTCAGGCTGTATTTTAGTGGGGCGTAAGAAACATTTTGTTTATTTTTTTGGTCGTAAAGCACATGCTATCTCCGTAAATATTAGACTAGGACAAATTTTGAAATAACTTTATGAAACTATGGAAAAATCTGATAACTTTGTTCCTAGGACATTTTTATGTAGCGCTAACATTTTTATTTTTTTGTTTTTTGCTCCTCCTGAAAACCTTGGATTTGTGCTTTACGACATTTGAGCCCCGAAGTACCGATATGTTTCATCACTGTTGGACGAGGGGGCCCAAAATGTCGCAACGTTCTTTGGCAAAAAGCAAGGTCTTATAGCACAAATAAAGGAAAAATTCCAAAAATTTGAAAAAGTTGATAGTTAAAGGGTGTTCCCATACATACATAGTTGACGCCAATTTAAAATTGTCCTCCGAGTTGTATGGGCGCTCATACAATTAAGCGGACTAGCTTAATTGGCACCATGGCTAGGTACGGAACCCTCGGCGTACGAGTTCGACTCGCACTTGACCGGTTTTTATTTTTTTCAGAGTAACAGCTTGATCTTCAAACTTCTAGAAACTGATTAAAGTTTCAATCTTCATTTCACAAACGATTGACGATTGAAGTAGATTACATAATCTACAGCAGGCACATAAAATTGATTCTTATTACCGCTGACAAAGTTTGATATTCACTTAACAGGGGTATGTTGGTAAACTTAGGAACTTTTAAGTAGTTTGTGCATACAAATGAGAGTTTGTTCTTATTTGTCGATGAAATGAAACCTGTTTGAACAAATTCATTTTCAATAATATTGTCAAAAAAATCTGAAAGAGAAAGTATATTTAGTGTAAAGTCCTTAGAGATTTTTTATACTACTAAGGCTGAGTAAAACGACGCAACGTACGTTGCGTCGTTTTACTCATACATTTTGCCGACGCGACGCAACGCAACGCACTAATGGGGCCTCAGCCTAAGGTAGCAGACAAGCATACGGCCCTCCTGATGGTAAGTGGTCAGCGGTAGCCTATGGACGCCTGCGACACCAGAGGAGTCACACTCGCGCTGCTGACCCATTAAAAGTGCCGTTAGGTTAGGTTACGCCGACAACACAATGGACAAGACTGGTCCACCAGTTGTCACCGCAGCGCTTCCTCGCAGAGCTCTGGCCATCTTACTCACTGCAGGAACACAACCCCATTCGAGAAGAATGATGTTATTTGGCTGCGATATTTTGTAAGGCGGAGATACTTCCCCAGTTGGGCCGCTCGAATATAGAGTGAGCAAAACCCACTATGCCCTTGCTCTCTTAAAAACATACAGTCATACAGTATGTTTTTATGTAAAAGCCTCAGAATTATGTTTACTAAAGGGATGGTGAACGCTAAAAGTTTGGTTGCATTAATTCATGCTAAAATAATTAATTTTAGCCGGAATTGGGTGGAGTGGCTGGTTAGTCCGTAACAAAATTATTTAGTAGTCGATCCAAAATTTTACCAGCGGTAATTATTTATACTGCAGCATACGAGACTGTTAGCAAGTACAGTCAGCATCAAAAGGTATTACCAATAAAGCTTAGTAAAGTTGATGGCATGGAAAGTAAGCGCTCGCGCACTAGCTTGAGACGCTTACACCCTGTATACGATTATACAAAGTAAGAACGTCTGAAATAGTTAAGTACGTCTCAATTATTTAAGTAGCGTTTCAGTATTCGGGCATTACACTTCTTGATAGAACTTGATAGAGTGTTGAAGTTAACTGACATTCTGAGCGGTCACAACTTGGATGGATGACCGCTACACATAACGTACGGCAACAGCTGAGCGCTTCCGTGCTTCGGAAGGTCCATTAAATTGTCGTCCCAGCTTTTAAGCCGCTAAGCCATAACACATTTTAAATTAGTTAGTTCGTTTAAATTACGCTAAGCCATAACTTTTGTTCCTTACTGTACATTGTAGCTTGCATGAAGAATGAGATAAGGGTGAATGAAGCGGAAGAAGTGTGTCAGGAAAAATTGAATCAAATTGAGATCTGTGGTCTCTGCCTACCCCTATCATGGGACACAGGCGTAATTTTATGTATGTATGAACTGTACATTGTTTCTACGTGAATAGCTCAGGAAATGCCAGTCCACCATAAAATTCATTAGTGGCTCTGACAAAGTGGTGAGCTGTTAAATGTTTTTACAGCATTTTATACTGCAACTATCTACTTTACGCCCATCTTAAGACTTAGTGGCCATTTTAAAACCCTGTTATTTGCAATGGATTACTAAGCTTACTAGAGCTCAAGCGGCTGTACCCTATTGCTATCTCTTTTCAATGAAATGTTAGTGACAATAACAAAAAATTCCAAAGTACTTTTGTTTATACTTGCCTCTGCGGTAATCGAACCCACAACCTTCTGTGTTTCAGGCAGGTTTTAGCCGCCACCGCTCCACAGCGGTCATCTATCAAATAAATTTTAACTAACTTTGACTTTGAACTTATCTAGAGTATTTCAGGATACAGTCGTGAGACTGTTTAAGTTTTAAGTAAATAGTAAATGAAGCAACAAAACCCGTAGGTATTGTTCCCGAGGTCTTTGTAAAATCTCCGCGACTCACTGCCCCACTTCTGACAAACGCAAACTCAAAAGCAACTCAAAAGTCATTACAGCGATTTCCACTTTGAACTTTAATTTACGACAGGAACAAAAGAGACTGATTCTGCTTTTAGATTGACTGCCGGCCACACACGATCAAGTTCACCGTCAAGTTTGCAGCGGACTTGATGCGGCGTCCAGTAAACTTGACGATGTATGGCTATGGGTGTGCAGGACAAGTCTACTTGAAGCGAAAATAGAATTTCGTTCTGCCGACTTGATCAAGTTTGCAGCGTCATGTAAACTTGAAGATGTGTGTGAGCGTTCAAGTATGCGTGACGTTAGTTGGTCAATTCTTTTCGCTTCAAGTAGACTTGTCATGCACACCCATAGCCATGTCAAGTTTACTGCACGCCGCATCAAGTACACTGCAAACTTGACGGTAAACTTGATCGTGTGTTCTATATGGACGAACTGCAAACTGGATGCCGCATCAAGTCCACTGCAAACCTGACGGTGAACTTGATCGTGTATGGCTGACGGGTGAACGCACATAATAATAGTGCTGAACGCGCCAAAAGAATAAACCGAAACGAAAAGAATTCTTTATATGAAATCGTGTGAAACCTCGTTCATCTGCCAGATTCGACGCGGGCAGGTGTGCGAGCTCTGTAGCTGTTATTACAGAACCAAAATTCTTTCACGGTTCTGCAAGACATGACCTAGTAGTCTGCCTGCCTGACTGCTTATTGTCATTTCAACCTGAGTATTTATATCCAGTCTAATTCAGTTGACCTTTACGTACAATGTTCTGTATTCAGAATGTATTGTTTTGTTCCTTTATTTAAATTTAATTTAGGTTAACTTACAGTTACTGCAGGTTCTCGCAAATCTTGTATTTTGTATTCAAGTCAAGTTATTTGTTTATACTCGGCTGAGGTAGTGTGTTTTGTGAGTTTTTGTTATATAAATGAGATGTAACTTGTGTTATTCATTATTAATTATGTAGCGAACTCAGTAATCCTGTCAAGAATTCGAGAGCTACCGTCGAAAAAACAAATCTACATACTTACTCACAAAGTCAGTACTGTGCTACTTTTTCATTAAGTCTCGCTTCATTTGGGCTGTAAATAATAAATATGAATTCTTGTAATGCCTGGAATACCAATTTAAAAAGAGATGATGTTTTATATTTTTCTTTGAACATGTTCAGAGAAAAATATCTACAAATCAGGTCCAATAAGATGTCTTTCGTCGCCTTTTATGTTATTCTGTTTACTTTCAAGTACTTACTTAAAAATATTAGAAGTTATTCCTATTCCCGAGATGCGAAAAATAAGGTTTTTTAGGTATTTTTTATAAAATATTAGATAATCTCTACCCTCAATTAGATGTCAGCCATCATTAAATTAAAGGCAATCACTTTACACTAAGTTAATACGGTTCATACTCTGCAAACGTGACTGAAATATTGAAACAAAATAAGCAAAGACATTCATTAATTAGCTGTGATATTAGTAATAGAAAAATGTAAACATTGCAGTATCTTGTAGAACGCGATTTGTTTGAACACTGTTATTAAAGAGCTTAAGCCGCGGTCACGTTTGAGCGACTAAGAGACAGCGACACCAACATCTAGGAAAGTCGCATTGTAGTTATATATCTGCTAGTTAATTTTGTCTCCTCTGAAAAACGCAACTACATCCAATAAAATATGTGTTAAATAATTCATAATTGAGGTCAACCTGAAAACGAATTGAGAAAAAACAAATAAAAAAAATGTATTCTTAAAACTAAGCAATCATGCATCTATTATTAAAAACCACATAAGTTACGTCATTAAAATCAAAACTGTCCGTTTTAAAATTGATCAAAACATAACAAAGAGAGCATTTTGCACGATGACACATTCCATCTTAAGCATGTTTGATGCCCTTAACCAAATGTTATAAAGTCGCGCTACTTTCATTTAGTCGCATTTGTAGAAACGTAGATTAACAAATTGTTTGCAAAAGTAAATTAGAGCTTTGACATTTTAAGTAATTATTATAGAGAGCAAAGGACTTTTAAATCTAATAAAATGTCCTGATTTGATTTAAATGTAGGTATTAAAGATTTTCATCGCCTAAGTAAACACCTAAATTGTCCTGAAATACTAGGTAATAGAGCTTGTTGCCTAAGTAAACTCCTAAAACTTGATTAACTGAGTGACTCATGCCATCAGACAAATGCCGTTATAATTCTCTTAAAGATATAGGTCTTCTACTCGTAACAAGTTGAACGAAACTAAGGCTGATTTTAGTCTCACGCTCACCGTCAGCGCTGATAGGCGAGTGATCTTTATTACAATGAAATAAGGATACTGATTGTTTAGCAGAAATGGCTACGCTGATTGCTCTCGTCAGTGCTGGACAATCAGTATCCTTATTTCATTGTAATAAAGATCACTCGCATATCAGCGCTGTCGGTGAGCGTGAGACTAAAATCAGCCTAAAGCGCACGAATCAATGTAGGTACTAGTGTTAAACTATATTTAAAAAAACTATGCAAATTATTGATTTATGCGATCGATTACACAAACGTTATTCTACCTATTCATGTTTCTACGCAAAATGTATTCAACTGCAGTATACTACAAAAAACCTTAAATACCTTAAAAACCTTTAAAATAGATTGTACGCCCCAAATGGGTAGACTGTTGGAACTATAAACTACTGTAACACCTTTCTTTACACAGTTTTACAATAAATGATTCTTATTCTTATTCGTGATTCCACACAGCCGTTATTTTAACGCAAACGAGATTCTTCCTATTCGTTCGTTCATGCATAAAACCCTATAGTAAAAGATATTCCGGTGCTGGAAAACAGCCTCCCTCATTTTGGGACGGAAACCGAACTCAAGACCTACATTGCGGATACCAGAGTTACTGCCAGTAGGCCTAACATGTCGAGAGTCGAGAAACCAGATTTCTCGATCGGTTAAACTGCTCTAGCGTATGCGTTAGGGCAGTACGACCGATCGAGATATCTCTCGATGTTGCACATGTTAGGCCGGCAGGTGAGCTGTTAAACCAGTCAAGCCTAAAAATACCTGAAGATCTATAGGTAAGTCATGCCTGGAGACAACCATAAGACGGTTTCACTGATTTTCACAAAACAAACTTTATCTCTTAATTTTAAGAGCCAAAATCCATTAGAGCTTCCCTCATTTCCATGATGTCGCTTAAATGGCCTCGGTATCAAACTTAGATCAGACTGAAATAACTTAACCAACTTCATGGTAACAAAAACGACAGTGGAATATGTAATAGTATCTTCGGTGTACTGAAATTTGGCTTGTCGGATAAATAAGTCTTTGAAAATACAAATTGTGAAGAGTTTTTATGTTTATAAGGTATTCATTTATTTATAGAAACTAATTTAGTATAAAAAACAAAATATACTTAAACCAGATGAGCTACCAAAGTATCGTTGAAAATGATCTATAGATACTATATACTGATACGATACTGATCGAAGTAACTGCCAGTCGAAAGTGTACCTAAAGGATAGGTTACACAGTGCGAGCAGCTGATGTGACAGTAGACAGCTACTGTGCCTGTGTACTCGTATGACAGTAGCTCGACTCGCCTCGCATGGTCACACTATAGCAAATGTCCCACTCGCACATGACAGTAACTCGTATGATGCGGTCACACGTGCGTAGTAGCTGCACCTCAGTAACTGACTCGGTCAGCTCGCATGCCAGCTCGCACTGTGTAACCTATCCATAAGACGCTAGCAGTATTTGCAATCTTTATAACTGACTCAATAGACGTATTCTTGTTTTTCAAGTTCATACAAAATCAACAAAGACAAAAGCACTTACCTTTCCCGAATTTCCAAAATTTCCTGCTAATTTTCCTATATTTTTTTTTTACAGATACTAATCAGATTACTACGAACATTAAAAAGCAGTCCGTCAGCGTTCAATGTGATGAGTGAAACCCATATTATTATTTTTTATTTATTTTGTAAGTATAACAACAAATTATGAATGTAACCTTGGAATCTAGGAGCTGATCATTCTACCCTGAAAGCATGATTCAATTTCAGGTTCATCTCAGCTCGAGGCAAGATCGGGTTTAAAAACTAAAGTGAGAAAAAAGATTACAGCATAGATGTAGTGCATTTTATTAATATTTTTTCCGATGATTTTAGTTTTTTTTTTTAATAGTAGTCCGGACCCATGCTTCACTTAGGTCCTCCACCATGCTCCAACTTATAACCGTTAAGTAGTTAAGAAAAATACATAATTTAATTTTATAATCAATAGGATTTATTATTTATGGCTAATTATGACAAATACTTTTTTTACGCGGCTGATTTAGATTATTGTAACACTGTTTTATTTTTGAAGGTCACGGTTGTTCCATAAACAAATAGGTTTGCAATTATAACATGTTTCCGCAATAAAACCTTAAATTAAGAAGAATCTTGAAAAACTTTAACGCTCGTTCTGAATTAAAGCAAAAAAAAATGACGCTTAAGCTTTTTTCCCTCTTAAAAAGAAAATCAGAAAGATCGCAGTGTTCATAAATAAAATACATAAAACTTACAAAAATAACACATAATTTTAAACCTTTAAAAAATATAGAATCACATTTTAAACTAGGCTAAAATACTCACGGACAAAAATATTGCTCATCAGGGTAGCGGGCAGACAGAAGCAGATGACCAGGATGTCAGCAACCGCCAGGTTCACGATGAAGAAGTTGGTGACGGTCCTCATCCGCGGCGAGCGGTAGACCACGGCGATCACGAAGCAGTTCCCCACCAAACCCACCACAAACACTATAAGGTACGCCACGCAGTACAGAGCGGTCATCGCACTGTTGTGCCGGTACATAAACTCATCGTCCACTAAATCCGAACGGTTGAACCCGAACGAGCCGTTCGTTCTACCGTCCAAGTGAGTCGACAGCGGCTCCAAGTCCGGCAACACACTGTTCTCCGGCACCAGCTTACTGTTCATCACTTCCATCACAGAGTTCGATATCACCTCCACCATGCTATGAGTCTTCTCGCGCTCCCTCTCGTAAACTTTGTGGTGGGAGTGGTTGTGGTGCCGCCAGTGATGCCGCGGACTTTGAGTCGAAAAGTTCAAGTAATCCATCTCCGTGAAATCGCCCACCGGTAACCGCAAGGGTGCCATTTCAACACATTTCGAAACTCGCTACAGGTCCACACAAACTTCACAGTCACAAGTATAGAAAAGTATGAAAAGTTCGGAAGGTTGCACGCGGCGGCTCGTAGCGGGTCTACGCGTGAAATGATCGGCGGGCGAGCGCCGTCTGCCGTAGCCTCGTAGCGCTACGGCGTAGGCCCGCTTCGACGCATGTGCATTTTGATAACTTACCCAAACCTGCCACGGAAATTCACTCCCAATCCTTTTTAAGCCCTACTGTCATTCATTTAGGAACCATTTTTGTTTGTTTGTAAGTAAATTGGAAGGTCGTTGGAAATGCAATGAGAACGCCGAAACGGTTAGCATCCCATGCATTTTAATCGATGTGATAGCAAATGCAGTTAGGCCAGTTATATAATAGTCTGGACCTTTAGCTATAAATGTATGCTAATTGGTAGGGGCGGGTCGGACTTTTTGTCTAGAAATATATTTTTGATCGCAGATTGGAATGCCCTAGATTCGAAACGATTATGTGTTTAGTGGTGATACCTATTATCATTAAGGCTATATTAAATAGAAAAAAAAATCCATTATTAAAACAGTCTGGACACATTCATATCAATTATGGGCCAAATCAGTCACTAAATCTGAGACAGAGAGTACGTAACACGTAACAAACGGCTTAGTAAGTAAGACGAGCTCAATACCAAAGAAGTTTTTACCAAATGATTAGTACATTGAAGACATTCGTGTTAAAATATATCAATCGTATAAAATTTATCAGGATCAACTTGATATATCAATATATTAATATATCAAGGGGTTTTTAGAGTTACACATGTAAGCTTATAAGCTATACAATATCATTTGTATATGTATTTCACGCATATACTTTGGCTTCGAATTTGACTTTCGGAAAATTGTAACTTTATTTTAATTTTAACATGCACCAACTTTTAATAATGACAAAAGTTTACGATTCGAATTATTTGTTTTGAACAAAGTTTTTTCTGAAGAACCGCGAATAAGAAAGTTAATTTAGCTAAAACACTTTATTGGATGTGAGAAAATAAGGCTGTATTGTACTCACCACGTTTAAATTACTTAGCTCAAAATTAAGTCACCAAAATAGATACTTGGTGTCAATTCTAGTACCAAACTTTTTATCAACCTCAAGCAAAACCTCAACTAAACCGACTGTTTCCATGACTACTAATAACAAACGACTCAGTTGTGGTGAGGTTTTAGCTAAGGTTTGAACTTTGGCAGAACAAATTTTTGAAAAGCTATTTTACTATTTCACCAAATGGCAGACATTTAAGAGATCGAAACAAACCGCAGCGGAATGATTGACGTTGTCATCTAGTAGAACTGCCCAGCTGCTCAAAATTAAGTAAGTCACCAAAAATACTAAACAAACTAGCTGTACCTACCCGGCATGCGTTGCAATGCCACGTGGCCTACGCAGATCGGCATAGCAAAGGATTTAAATTTTTACCAATGGACATTCAAACATTTTAAATAGAAATGCGATATAAATTCCTTATACGCATTTGTGTTCGATGCCACGGCATCATTTTAAAGCAAAGGAATTTATATCGTATTTCTATTACGATTTGTTTGAATGTCCGTCGTCGGTAAAAATTTAAATCTTATGCCATGCCGTCCCGGTCTGCGTAGGCCTTAAATGAGCATTAAGGTTATAGCTGATTAGTCACCGCCTTTTCGGCCTTTTCAGCGTTCACTTGTTCCTTCACTTTTGGATTGCGATGCGGCGTTACGGAGTCGATGTAGTGAGCGTTGCTTCATCGAATTCCATACAAAGAATACATATGCGATGCGGTGAGGTTTGGGTGCGGAGGCGACTGATCAGCCTTTAATGTAATTGAGGGTAGGCACAGACTTGTCCTTGTGCCCTTGTTTTTAATTATGACTTACGTAAGAACCAGACATAGTGAAGCCAGAAAAATAAGTAATTTCAACTTCAAAGATTTCAAAAAAATTCTAGCTAAATAAGCACGCCTACTTGAAATTACATTAAATTATAATATTTCGGAGAGATTTACTATTTATTTGAGAGAGAAGATATCAATCTGGATTAAAGCTCCTATGATGGTGGTGATCACCATGTTGATTTATTATTCAAGATGTAATAGGATTACTGTTAAAGAAGCAGCTTTGATACAAGCTCTGAACAGTGAAGGAAAACCTCGTAAAGAAATCTTCAGCTCAGTCATTTTGTTTTTCTTGTAGATAAGGCCACTTTAGCCAAGAGATTTAATAAGGATATGGTGCTGCGCTGATATGGTGTAAATATGATGCTGGGCAAGCGTCTTACTTTTTAAAATAAATTCAAATTATAAAATGCAGAATTAATAATTACCTATCTGAATTTGAACAGAGTCCTTTTTATCAGAAAAAAAATCAAACGAAGTCGCGAGCTTCACTAGTAAAAAATATAATTCTTATTTCTCCGAAACATTTGCAACTACGTCATTGATGAGAGGGCAGTGTGTAAAAATATCAGAGGTCAAACCAATGCCCACAGCCCCACATCTATTCACACTTAGATTAGCCACACAAGCATTTATACATTAGTCTCACATTTACACAGAAAAATAACGAACTCCAAAGTGCTGTAGAACAGAAACTCAAAGAGTGCTAACTGACGAGTCGGACCGTACAGCGGACTTGGTCATTGCCTCTCTATCGCTCTCGCCTTGCATCGATTCGCCTTCTTGCTTGCGCTCGCCTATGTCCGTGGTACGGTCCGTGGTATGGTCCGATCGTGCGTTAGGGCTATCAATGACAAGGAAGTTAGCCGCTTGTTACTGCGTGTTTACACGATACAAATTGTACTTTGTGACCACTTTTTATCAACTATATCACCAACATTTTCCATGAAGATGACATAATTCAACATCTCTTCTTTCTTTATTCTATTTTCATAAGTCACTGTACACACCACCCCCTTGGTTGTCTATCTTTGATAGCAACCAAAATCGGTCGCATACTGTCAAATATGACAGTTCAGTGACCACACAAGTAGCTTTGTTACTCCCATCTCAACGAGACCAAACGCGACAAAAGATACCTACTCGATCGTTTTGACAGTTTGAGACCAATATGAGGTATGAGACAAGTTAGTTAGACAATCAGCCTGCTCGTCCATTTGTTTCACGAATGAGCGTTTCTTTAGCAAACTTTCGCTTGAGTCGCATACTGGTAGTACCTACTCTCGTCGAATATTAATATTTGTGCTGGCACTACGAATATTTGTTAATTTTCCAAGAAAATGCTCCCGGTGAGCTACATTTACTATTTTCATTTAGCTTTTAATTATTTTTGTTGTCTTTTTGTCATCATTTCACTATCAGGCTTATGTAATACTAGTAAACGCCCGTGGCTTCGCCCACGTGGACTGCTTTTTTGTATCCCATGGGAACCATATACATTTTTCCGGGATAAAAGTTATTCCAGAACTTAAACTTAGTTATGGAGATACGTGGGAACAAACATTCATATACACAAATACACACACACACACGGACTTTCGCCTTTATAATATTATAGTAGGAAGTAGGATGTCCGTAGCAGCGATAGTTTCACTTCTATAAATTACTTATTATTATTTATTGCAACGATTCTACGTAGGCTTGGCTTTCCATTCATGAATCATAATTTTGTTATTCATCTTACTCAGTTTATTTTTGAGATGTAAATAAATAAATTATGAATATTCAAGTGGGACTGGGAATCCAGTTCGTGAAAGTTTAGATACAATTTTGAAAAGGTTAGATGTCTACTTGTTTATTCTATAAATAAACCAGTAATTATTAGCAGTAGTTATTAAAGTTGCCAATTTCAAATTGGGCCATGTTGACTGAAAGATGAAATGCAAGTGGCATTACGAGCTGCGCACTTCCGTGCTTCGAAGGGTACGTTAAATGGTCAGTCCCGGCTTCTAAGTCATTAAGCCACGACGGAGGCCTATAAGCGGCCTAAAAACTCCGTCAACAGTTGGCCACTAACTCATACGAACTTACTTACTTTTTAGCCCCTTCACTTTTGATCTGATCTACACTAGAATGTTCGAATATCAAATCCTGATGATACGCATATTATCCAGATGTCTTTTCTCCCCCGCCCCGAGATATTTTCGAATAAATATTTTTCAGACACCTCCTGTTGTCCTTGGCGGCTTATGTATGCCATATACATGTTTATTAATACGAGTATACATACATACATACATAAACTCACGCCTGTATCCCATCATAGGGGTAGGCAGAGACCACAGATCGCCACTTGCTACGATCCTGACATACTTCTTTCGCTTCATTCACTCTCATCACATTCTTCATGCAAGCTCGTCGGTTTAGGAAAGAAAAGTTAGTTAGTTTAGTTTTAATACGAGTATACAGGCTTCTAATATTGAAATAAGGCTTTCAGGGATATATACCTATATAATTCCTAGTTACGAAACAGTGAAAAAAATATTCTTTTGTAACTGGTTATGAAGAAGAAGATGAAAAATAGTTATGAAAATGGACCTTGGGTGCAATTCTAGTACCAAACTTTTTATCAACCTCAATCAAAACGTCAACTAAACCTTAGATTTTCGACTGTTTCCTATTCTACTAATGACAAACGACTCAGTTGTAGTGAGGTTTTAGCTATGGTTTGGACTTTGGCAGAACACATTTTTGAAAAGCTATTCTACTATTGACCAAATGGCTGACATTTATGAGATCGAACCAAAGCGGAATGATTGACGTTGTCATCTAGTAGAATTGGGGGGCTTATCACGCCTTGTTGGCAAAAGTATACCTAAATATAGCTAGAGTGCTTCCCATAATTGAATGAAAATGTCTCGCGCTGTTTCAGTTTAAGTACGGATAAAATAGTTTTTACTGTTGATACATGCAATAAATCGCTGCCATAAGTATCTGAACACCAATTTAATCTAAACAAAGCTTTAGGAAGGATGTAGTTTAAAACTAGCAATAAAACACGGTGTCAAGGAACTTTTAATGTTTGTTAAAACATTTTTATTGCCATAAGGTGTAAAATGCAATCCTGGAAAATTCCTTAAAATTAATCAATTGCTATTTTTTGCGGTCTGACTCGCCCATACCCCTATTATAAATGTGAAAGTGTGTTTGTTTGTTTGTTTATTAGTCCCGCTTTCATGTCAAAACAGAGAGACGGATTGACGTGATTTTTTGTGTGGAGATAGTTGGAGGGCTGGAAAGTGATAGGCTACTTTTTATCCATTTTATTTATATATAAAAAATGCATATTTCCCGTGGGATAAAAAAGTAGTAGTCTACGCGGGCAAATCACATCATACTCATCCAATTTCAAAAATTATTTCACCAGTATTTAGAATAAACTTTCAGGATGGATATAGGCTATGTTATGTAGGTACCTTGCGGGCAATGCCACTGGCAGAAGCTAGTATAATATAGATCGAAAGACGAAGTACTATCTTATTCGGGCAACTCGTCTCTCATAATGTTTCGAACCCACGATCTTCAGATAGTCGAGGAGCTATACCACTCGACCAACACGGCATTTATACGAATATATGTGTATGTGAAATCATATATTCCTCTCACAGTGATTGCACATCGCAATGAACTAGTGTTGAGGATGACGTGACTGACGCGGCTCTTTTGTCCCGTACAAAATTCAACTTTGTAAGATCGGCTCAATTTTTACAAATATCACACTTCAATTCAAATGTCGTGTATGTACACAATATGACAAAATCAGAAAACATAACGTTACTCTTTTCTCAAGCTTCATTCAATCTTCAATCACTCATCGCTTGACAATGACAAGAAGGAATGAACTGACCGGATAGATTGTCATTATGAGAGTGAGTAATCCGGCAAAATTTGAACAGTCAAATTGAAAATGACCGGCTCAAATAAACCGGCTCACAGTACCAGCTCAAAATGAAAATGAACCTTCTCTTACAATCTAAAATCATGTCATACCCAACACTACAATGAACCAGCAAGCTGAGTGCACTGTCGCGCACCATTGCGTTACAAATCCAAGGTAAATCGCAGAGCTTGCTGGGAAGTCGATTTTTCTCCTTTATTTTTCATAAAATTCCTGTCGTTGATTTATTTATACGTATGGCGGTTAGTATGAATAGTACATACATATTAGTATGAAATATCTGGGCGACCGAGCTCTGCTCGGGTGCAAATAAAGGAAAATTAAAAAAGAACAAAGAAAAACTAACAAAAAATAAACTTCCTTTGGCTGAGATTAGAACTCGCGGCCTGCAGTTGAAAGGCGGACGGACACCCGACCACTCAGCCACTTTAGTCTCAACAGCTATCGTGAAATTATTAAACTCATAGCATTTTTGCGTGAAAATGTCAAGAAAACGAATTTTCTCAGTTATGAGACCCAGCTAGATCGATTTTTCGCCCCCGTAAACACCCATACAAATTTCATAGCAATAGATTAAATAAAAAAAAATTAAATGAAAAAAGCTTTATTGCAACACAATTAGATTAAATAGGTACCTACCTAGTTGTAATAATAAGACATTTAGGTACCTATAATCTAATGCTAGGTTGCAAAAGGCGGTCTTATTTCTTCCAGTCTTTCAGTCTTTCAGTTTCTTCCAGACGACCATTACTAAACTAAAGTAGAACTAAGTACTTATATTTAAATATAGGATGATGTAAAGGCCTCGATTCTGTCACGGGTACAAACCGCACCTCAGTGAAGTTTCATCAAGCATTCTACGAAGCAAAGTTTACTACAAATTCTACACAGTCTAGGCACCCAAGCTCGGTATTTGGATAGCAGTTAGAGCGTTCAAGTGACTAACGAGTTGCCCACATAGTTCTAATGTCAGTGGGTAATAGTGTTGGTATAATATGGACATTAGAGAGTTGGGTTTGATCACAGAATTGAGAAGCGGTTTTTCTGTTCTGTGGGTTTGATTGCTCTTTACATGCGAATAATTTGTGTAAAAACAAGCTCACTAACTTTGACCTTAGAATAATAATGAAGTAGGTATCGTAATTTAACAATTACATTGCCAATTTTTTTTTTTTTTAACTCAAAACCGACTGGCCTTTCAGCTCAGTTGGTAGTAGCTCTGCCTTCTGCGCTGTAGGTCGTGGGTTCCATTCCCACCCAGGACAAAGATTTGTGAGATGAACATTGATGTGTGTTCTATGTTTGGGTGTTATAAATTATTATAAGTATGTATTTCTCATAGACAATACCAGTAGGTACGTTATTTCATACCAGTACGATAAATAATTCTGGACTCTACTGGAGGTCAAAGTTCCTAGCGAGGCCCAAACAGACGTGTCAGAACTTAAATGAGCTTTAGCGTTTACTTTAAGGTTTTATAAAAAATGACAACCGTCATATTACTGTTACTGTAAACCAGGGGTGCCCAGACTTATAGTGTCGGTGATCGACCAGAAAAAGTTTTGAAAGCAAAGGATCGACTAAACTACATACATAGGTACTATGTAGGTAGGTAGGTACTGAAAAACTTTTTTAAATATCGTTTTACTGCACTTTTAAATTGAATATAGGTTAACTTACATCAAAATGAAGGAATCGTAACTTTCGAATCACAAATTTTGTCTTGATGATGATGGATAGCACTATTATCCGCGTAATTTTCATAATGATGGTATTGCTGGCGATCGACTCGAAAAGCTTCGCGATCGACTGTTTGGGCACCCCTGCTGTAAACCATCAATATCTTCCTGCTCTAGTCCTAATTTAATGCTCCATTTACGAAATATTAAACTTTACGTCCCCCCCTAAAAGCTAAACTACTGGCTTGATAAATCTGGAAAAATTCATGATTATAGTGCATTTCATGAACTTTACAGGAAAACTATAGCGGTTAAGATAACTTTATTAGTTCAGCAGTAATAGTCGTTGAACTTGGGTGTTGGATAATTTTGTACCAAATACACAATCCTTAGAATAAATCCTTTAAAGTAAGTAATAAAGAACAACAGAATCGTTCTATGTTGTGATAACGGTCACAGTATTTTACAAAACATAAACCTGAACAAAGTGCAATTTTGCAGTGATCAAATGCTTGTCACATCGGAACCACTTGATCGGATAACTAGTTATACAAACTAGTCTAAGTGTTTACTTTTGAATAAATGTTTGATTTGAATGAAAATGCTTTCTTTAAACTCTGAACTTGAGTTTAAGCACATTCATCCACCGAAACTGTTTAATATAGAGATAATATTGAAACAAGGTATTGGAAATTTTGCTTTGTTTAGAATAGTATCTAAAATCTACAAGCGCTTCTTTATGTTTCAAAGAGTTTTAAGGCAGACTTTATATAAAGAATATGTACTAATCGTATGAGGCTAGATGGTGCTTGTCGGAGGCCAGGTAGCTCCAATGAGCTGTGACAATCCACAAGAAATACATTATAAATGAAAATCAACAATAGTAAATTCAACTAGTTTTTAAAACTTCTACGTGATGCTAGCAGTCCTACTGATTTTAATACATTTTGTTACATACATTAAAATCGTTTGGCGTTGACTCAGTCGCTGGTTTTCAAGATTTCGGACCTGCTATTTAGAAACTTATTCATTCAGACTTAAAAACGAAATTCTATAAAAATTATTCTAATTACATCTGCCATATTTTAAACTTACTAAATGAATTCTCGTCATAACTTTTAATAGGTATTTCCCCCGAAGTTGGGGTGGCATAATAAAACTTATCGTATCGAACCTTCGGGGCCAGTGCTTTTCAATGGATCTGGAATCTTCAGGTAATAAACCGCAGAAAAGGGAGGTCAAAGAACCATGACAAAAGATGTACTTTTTATACAGTCAGCATACATGTTTTCATGGCGAACTCTGATACTCTAGGGCCTAGAGTATCTGAGTTCCTAGAGTCTAGACCATAGGTTCCCAAACTTTTTTTCTCATGGACCCCTTTCAAAATTTTATTGGTTTCGGTGGACCCCCTGCTGCTACATTTCTACCATATTCCCAAAAAACTTGTGCACCCCATTTTTGTTTCTCGCCAACGTGGACCCCTTTCGAGTCTCCCGTGGACCCCTGGGGGTCCACCTGGACCACTTTGGGAATCACTGGTCTAGACCATAGGTACTCAACGTAGGCGATAACGCTCCCTTGAGACTTTCTAGGGGGCAGTAGAAGACCCAGAGAAAATTAGGGGCATTGAGATGGTGCATTAAGTAAGATATGGGGTGGGGGGCTCTTGAAAAATAGTAGATTGTATTATAAGGGGGCAAAATAATATTTTGACGGCGAGGGCGCTTTTTTTAATCCAGAGCGAAGTGAAGGATTCTAGAGTAGAATCCCGAGCGTAGCGAGGGATTCACATAGGCCCTAGATTCTAGGGTCTATGTCATGGTATAGACGGAGGAGACCTCACATCACAGAGTAACTGGCATTCTAGATGGGATCGGCAATGACATGTACAAAGATCAGATGCCCTAGCCAAGTTAGCAAGCAAGTTAGCAAGCCTACAATCACCAACTCCATAAATAACATAGAAAATGTTTAGGAATTGTAATGACGATAAGTTAAGTGGACAAAAGTGTCAGAACACAGAATTAGGGAAAGAGATTCGATACGCTTGTAATTTGACTGAGACCCATCTCAATTGTTAATGTCACTGGCGATCACTCATTCATTAAACGGTAAAATTAACTATCTACTTATTTACTTTCTATTTCGGATAAAGAGGAGTCAATTTCCTTTATTTTTAAGGTTGATTTTGATTTGACCTACTCTTAGAATAGAATAGAATAACGTTTTTTTGACACACACATCGGTGAACGATCTTTGTGGAGAATCCTGTTGATACCCGAATTCTCGTTTCGGAGGCCAAGACTCACTTTGGGTCTCTGAGCCAATGGAGTAAGTAAATGTCAACTCAATTGACACAGCATTAAGGCGTGAATAAAACTCAGGCATAACAAAGTTTCAAATTTATAGTTTTACATTAAAATTTTTATTGAATTTATATCGTTGACTGTACTTACAGGTTCAACGTGGCTTTTTGTAAACAGTAAAACATAATAGGAGTCGTTATTTTTGGCAATGAAATGATAGGCATTTAGATTCTTTATTGTGAGGACGCAGTGATACACGGGGTTATTAGCTCGTGCTATCGGTTATTTCGTGGCCAATGCGTTCGGTCAATGACCTTACAGATGTAAAAATGATTGCTGACCACAACATCTTGTAAAAATTGTAAATAGGATTACAACTCCACAGGCATGAAAAATAGTATATTGAAAGATAGATAGATAGAGATAGTTAGATAATTATTTATTGTTACACCAACATTATTGCTAACTTAAACTAAAGGACTTAAATATTAATAAATATGGTGACACAATGGGCGGCCTTATCGCTCAAAGCGATTTCTTCCGGGCATCCTTTGGATGGACTGGATTGAAAAGAACGTGAGAGAAGGTGGTGTTTCAATAAATACCTACGAACAAGTTTTGTAATAAAGTAAAAGACAATACCTATCATAAATTAAAAGGAGAAAAAAACTAACAGATATCTTACTCGTTCTCCTAAAGTATGATCAGAGCTATGCATATGACGGTTGGCTGTATCACACAACATTGTTTACGAAATCTAGTCACCAACACGAAATGACCTATAATAGGGCACTTGGTTTCCACTTGTGTTAGTTAGGCGTCGAGGACGCGCGCCGCATACCAATGACTTGGATGGTTGGATTGAATCGTCCACCCAGCTCGGTTACTAAATTAGTGGTAATTCTTCCTAGAATTTACTTTCTTTCAACAGTAGAATTTATTCGTAAATAGTAGGTACTTTGTTCACCGAAAAATTCTTGGCGAAAATCAAGGAATTCTTGTTTTTGAAAAAAAATGTTTAACAACACTTTTTTATGGGGAAGGAAAACTTCTAGACTAGAAGAATCGATTTAGTCCAATCAGGGCGGCGCGTGCGGTTAGGTATGCTAACTTTTCAAAATGTGGGAATGTGCCATTAATTATGTAGGACATGCCTCTGGCTGGCCTTACAATATCTATAGGATTTTTAAATTAATATTTACATGATGTTACCAACTTGAAGCAATAAAGTTATTGAATTGAATGAAAGGCGAAAAGATCTGACAGAATAATTTATCGTGCCTTTGCGATACATTTGTAATCCTGTTTTCTAATTATACAAAACAGAAAGAAACCATCTAAATGTTTATGAAAAATGTGTCATTTTGTTTTTGATTCTCTTCATAAACTCAGAGCAGGAACAACATACCTACTACTCATCCTAAAACACATAAAAATGAGCACCATAACATTTCGTTGCTTATAAATCATGGCGACACGACATCATATCGTCGAGACTTCATAAAACTTATTATACTGGGTGTAACTACGTAGTACTATTATTCTGTAGTGTAACATAAACTCAAATAGGTATAACATGACAGCATTGCTTCTTGCGAATTTACATACATCGGAAATCTGTCATCATATTTTGTAATTTTATAACTATAGCAAGGAATTTATAAACTAAGACTACGTATAGTCGAATTGCTCATTGTACGAACTAAAAATATATGAAAAATGACATTTTGATCGTCAATTTTAGTGCGTATAATGAGCAAACCGACTGTAGGTACTGTCACGCAGTTCAAAGATCAATCTTATTTCCTGGGAGTTTATGTTCCTCGCGGCTCTGTTGATAAACACCGGCCACAGCAGCTTAGTTTGCGTTATGGTTATACAGATAGAAATTATGCTCTTACACATTTTTTTTTTATTTCACTGGTATTTAAAATACTTATGGCTTCCGAAAATTTAAACAAAGAAACATTGATTCTATTAACCTTTGCTGAAAATCATTACTGTAGATGTAGACTATGTTGCGGATATTATTTTCATTCAGAAAGAAAAGGGATAGTGAAATATCTTTAATTTATTGTCATCAGGATTATAAAATCAGGAGGCATCTGTAAGTCACGTTGGAGTTTTCGGAAGTTGTAATGTTACACCCATTTGTGCATTCCTATAATATTTAACGCAGCAAAACATTTAGCTCGTAAACATAACGTTTAATATTTTATTGTTTTGAGTCAGCTAGTAATTAGGTTTTATATTTTTATTACTTACCTACTTCATTTTTTTATGATTGTCGATTAATTTGAGATTACCTACAACTTCTGAGGGTTCTTAAACCTTAAGCAAAACCGGGGGCGAACCTAAATAATATACTGAGAAAGCTGCCAAGTTTCCACGTGTTACCTGAAAGGTCAGTCTATAGGTTTCCCTTTGTGCTGCAAAAAAAACGTTAATTGGCGTGAAACATCTGAGCGTGCCGACTAGCGTGACCGATTAATCGAAGGGTGCTCGAGCTATTTACATAGCAAGGGTAAATTATAAGTCTGCATAGTTTAAAAGCTAAAATGTCACCTCATTTTCTGAAAGGGGTAATCTAAGTAAGGCTTGCCCCTCTCAAATCTATCTTTAGGATGGGACATAGTGGGTTTTTCTCACTCAAATTCGAGCAGCCTGACTGGGGAAGTACCTCCGCCTTACAGAATATCACAGCCAAATAACATCATTCTTCTTGAATGGTGTTGTGTTCCTGCGGTGAGGTTACCAGAGCTGTGCCAGGAAGCGCTGGTGACAACTGGTGGACCAGTCTTGTCTATTGTGTTTTCGGCGCAGTGATTCCTCTTTTAAAGGGTCAGTAGCGCGAGTATGACTCCTCTGGTGTCGCAGGCGTCCATAGGCGACCGGTAACCGCTTACCATCAGATGGGCCGTATGCTTGCTGCTACCTTAGTAGTGCCTAAACTCCTTGCCAGGGTCTGAATTTCCAGAAAAGTATAATTTGGGTGTCTTCAAATCGAGAGTCAATAGGTTCCTTCTAGATGAGCGTGCTCCATCTTAGACCACACTGTTGCTTTACAATCTAAGCAGGATGTGGTCAAACTTAAACCTATTTTAGTTAAAAAAAAACTTCTAACACCTTAAGCGTCCATCCGTAGGACTAGGATTAGGCAATTTGTAAACAGTTTGGTTTTTCGGGATCAAAAGGTAAATTCATAATGCTCCTATTGCTCAGTCGGGTAAACATACGTTCGTCAGCTGTATCCATAAATGATAATGGCGATGAACCTATAAAATACTGCTACTTAATGACGCCGAGTGTGTTTGTAATAACATTTAACGAGTGAATCTTCTGAATGCTCGGAACATTTGAGTAAGTATTTATTTTTAGCAATTTTATTGAGTCTATAAAAAGTAGTGCCTATGAATAACGATCCCGTAGTAGGTAAATTAAATTACAAATAAAACAATACTCAGATATGATACAATTAGCTGTCAAAAAAATAATTACTATCGAATAAGGTACTTTCTACGTATTAAAATTACTTTAACTTGCATACTTACAAAAAGGTAAAATACAACGTGTAAATTATTTCTAAAACCAAAAAACTTCGATCAAGTGATCCAAAAATTACCAATAAAGTAAATTTTTTCGGAGGAAAGCATGATCTAAGTTTCTGCTTTAGTTGTTGGAGTCTTACACCACAGATAACTAACTTATATTTGAAACCTTTATCGGTGGTAAACATTGCAAGCAAAGCCGCTATCAAAAACTAGTATGCAATAAATTAAACTAAATTCACGTCTAGGTATTAAAGTTTGACAGTTAAAATATAGCTGAACTCTAGAACGATTGATGGAACTAGGTCTTTGCAAATTGATTTCGACACAAAACTTACTTCGAATCGAGACAAAAGAGCCACACTTGCGTTTAAAGAGCTATATTGGACACCTACTAACAGTTGGGTTACGTCTTTAAAATAATGTTTACTACCAACCTCTCAAGAGGTTATGATTCAAAGTGATCCTAGAGGTCCTACTGAATAAATGATAAGTATTTCAATTTTTTTTAATAAGTACCTATAGTTAAATATGCGATGGTGGGACGAGCTAGACGCCTACGAGAGGGACTGGCAGACGAAGGCACTGGATCGTAGTGACTGGCGAAAGTGGGGGGAGGCCTTTGCCCAACAATGGGACAGTATGGGCTAGTAGAATTAGAAATATAGTTAACCAAGTCCATCGTCTATTCTATTAGAATACTTACTGGTTTACTTACGTTCTTTTCCTTGACTATGTTTTCAAATTATTATAACTCTACAATTTAATATTATGCAAACCCAGGACGGAAACCTAGTCTACAATAACAATGGTTTTAGATACAAGAGTCGTTCACCTTAGTTCATGGAACACGTCGGAGTAAATTAGGACAACGATGAGTTTCCAGCTCGTCATAACAAGACATTAAACTTGCCTTCATTTTTACAGGAAAGTCTCTGAAATAAGCCTAAATATAGAATAACTAGCTGCTGCCCGCGGCTTCGCTCGCGCGGTACCCGGATAAAAAGTAGCCTATGTTACTCTCCAGCCCTCCAACTATTTTCACACAAAAAATCACATCAATCCGTCGCTCCGTTTTGACGTGAAAGCAGGACAAATAAACAAACTTGAAACAAACAAATAAACACACTTTCACATTTATAAAATGGGTACCTACGGATACCACATAGATAGATAGATAGATTAACTCTTTATTGTTACACCAGATTATTTAACTTAACTAGAGAAACTTAAATACTAACATGGTGGCACAATGGGCGGCCTTATCGCTCAAAGCGATTTCTTCCAGGCAACCTTTGGATGGACTGGATTGTAAAGGACGTGAGAGGAGGTGGTGTTACAATAAATACCTATAATAAATAAATAAATAAATAAATATTGCTGGACATTTCACACAGCATCATGTAGTCCCAAGCTAAGCAGAGCTTGTGTTATGGCAACCACATGACTGATATATTACATATATACTTTTTTGTTTTTTGTTGTAAATACATACATAATATACATAGAAAACATCCAGACCCGAGACAAATATTTGCAGATCATACAAACATTTGTCCCGCGGCGGGAATTGAACCCGCAACCTCTTGCGTCACAGGCAACTCTTGCGTCACTTCACCCACTGAGCCACAGAGGTCGTCCACCTATGATCAAATATTAAATTTAAAACAAATAAGAAAGATACTTACAATAAACCTAAAGACAAAAATACAAGACATAGGTAATATATATTAATACTAATAACATGAGAAACACATAATACAGTGAACTTCAGAATTATCTAAAAAAAACATAATATGAGAAGAACTTACAAGGGAAATAATACAAAATATCAGTACTTATAAAACAATCAATTTTAACGCCATGACGGAGACCTTTAGGCGGCCTAAAAACTCCGTCACCAGAGTTTGCCATTTGCTCATATGAACTTACTTTTTTACTGTAGGTACAAATAATTATATCTAGTTACTTAAGTATATATTTTTAAAGTAACAAAAGAAAGATCTGTTTAGGGCAGGTACTTACTCATATACAGGGTGTGGCAAATATTTGGGCACTTCAGTCAGGGTAGTTACCTTTTTACTTGTAGTTAGAAAGTTTTGTTCTTAGGAACCTATTGTTTTATTTTGAAGAAAAAAATAATTGCATTACTTAATATTTTTGAAATGTTTAGTTAGCCTCAAAAATTACATTTGTCAAAAAAAAACAAGTTGGTCTTAATCGACTCTATTTCTCATTCGGAACACTTCTCCCAAAGTAACTTACCAAATCAAATCGTAGGTAAGTTTTTAAAATAATTCAAATAAAAACATCCTACACCCTGTATATTATAATCAAGGAATCCCTGAAAGCAAAGGCAGAAAATCTTCGTAACGGATGTCATAATTGAGATGTGATGCGCCGGGGTCGACGACCGCAAGACTGATTTATCACCACCCCTATCGTTTCGAGACACTTAAACGTTGAGTAGAGACTTTGAGAGTGAGAGCTAGACGCAAAACAGTAGTACCTGGGCCATTCGCAAACGGCTCAAAAAAATCGTCCGGGCCAAAAACCTCTATTAAATAGATTTCTAACAGCTTGATTCTTTTTTGTATGATAGTTATGATCAAATACTAGAAGAAGTCTATGTTTTCTTTTAGATAAAATAAATTTAAAATAGTTTAAAAAAATAAAAACCGCTGAAATTTGAGCCTCGGTGGTATGTCCCAGACACATTTTGCGATGTAAATTATTTTTTATCTTTTTCTCTATAAAACGTGGCGCTACTTTGAATGTGTTCACAAAACACCAGATAATTACTAGCTTATTTTATAATATTCCCAATAAATATTAGGCTTTCGTTGATAAGTTACAAGTAGTTTTAGTCGCGTCCGAGGTTTTGAATTGATATCGGTGGCGCGCACCGATCTACGCATATACCCTGTTCTCTAATAGCTGCAAGAACAGTTGTTAGAGTAAGAATAACTATCAGCCCCTCCGCATTGATGAAGAGGACAACCAGATCTGTGGGTCTCTGTGTGTCTCTTTTATTGAGGAACAAAATCGTTTTCGGTGGCTTGGTATACCCTCCAAGATGAGTTCGGTGTAACGTTTTTTTTCAAATCCATTCAAGCAATTATTTTCGAATTATAACAAAAGTGTATCTTAGCGGTACTAGATTTCCATTATGCAGACTAATATTCAAAATTTTGGTTACTTTTAAAAATATCTAGGATTTTGTTCATAATTTTGATTCCGGTGGTATTGATTTCAGTGTTTTCCGTGGAAATATATGAAGGGTAAAGACAGTTTCATAGCACTTATAGTGCTGTTTCCTGATTTATGATAATTGTATTGAATCATAGAGAAAGCTGGCATAAAAAGGTGCCCCAGATTAGTGTCGGCATCTATAAAAAATAAAAGAACAGCTCAATTGCAGCTTTCAACCTAAAGAGTTAGAGCCCAACCTCATTCTTGCCTACGCCCTTTTCTCAACTACGCATCTGGATGCGGCAACATACCCAAAACGTACACAACTATCGCTGGAGAGTGTCGTCTGATGAACCTACAAAGAAAAGACCTCGAAATAATCTTAGGGACATTGACAGGACACTGTACCCTCAACACACATCTGTACAACATTGGTGCCACGGACAGTCCACTCTGCAGGGGATGTCTAAGCGAAAAAGAATCAGCTGCTTACGTAGTCCTGGAATGTGCGGGTGTAGCAACACAATGGCAACAAATCTTTAGTATCCCGAGGTCGCTCCTCTAAGCCAGTGAAGACCCCAGGAAGCTGTTGTGCTTCTAGGAGAGCTAGGTTGGCTACGTACCTAACGAGCCAGGTTATCCCCACGCATAAAGGACCACCATCGAGTCCAAATGCGAAAACGGGAGTCCACTGATTGTTCAGCCAGACTGCTACCGCGTCAGGTGCCAAGCGTTAAAGCAGCACCTGACGCGGTGAAAGCGACAGAAAATTCTGACACAGCAGGAAATACCCATTTGTGATGTGAGGAGGACTGACGCGGATGGATTTTTTCTCGTAGATAAGAAGCATCGGCCAAAGCCTTCCCCCAACTGACGTGGGGTAGCCCTTTCGCTCTGCCAGGTTCGCCCTGCAGGCTGTTGAAACGACCATTGGCTTATAATATATCCCAACTAGACCCGACAACTAGTGAGCAAAGCATCCGTCAGTATGTGAATGAGAGGAGCTGATGCCGAATCAGGCAGCCACCTGTAGTAGTACCTAGTACAAGGTTTGAAGCGGCTGGATTCTACAAGAGAGACTAACTTAAAGTAGTACATGCTCGGGTGGATGCCAGCCAGGACGTGTTCCTAGCTCTTGACTTTTGGACAGCCGGAATCGTTTACTATCCAATCAAAATGTCTATCTAATCGATCGAGTGAGCGAAGATCTTGGTGGCAAGTTGGGCGATTTTGCTTTGTATTTTGTATGTTTGTATGTTTCACGAATTCTTGTTCTCGCATAACTGTCGAACCGTTCATCCAATCTGCATGAAACTTGGTAGGTCAATAGTTTGTGGTATGGAAATATATGGTGGAGCATATGAGCTTAATCGATGAAGGGGTTGTGAGCTTATTGGCTTCCCAAGGAGGGTAAAAAAAAAGTTAAACAAATATATTGAGTTGGGTGTCAAGTGTCTTTATTTGAAAATTCCAAAATAGTTATTATTTTTATTCTAGGACGTATACTTTTTGAAATACGACGAGAATTCATAAATATGAAATGAATGAAAAATTAGAAACGACATTATGTATTGCATGCATACCAGTAATTTTACCATGACGAGCTAGCACAATAGGCATACTCGGCAGTAGTAGCACTTGAAAGTATAGGGGTAGTCAGAAGAAAGTCCAAAAGTAAGCCATCTACGATGCGCGAGATCTCAGTTCGGGGAGAACTACTAGTATTATATCGCCATACAAACTTTGAAACATAAGAACCATGGGCATCATTGCTTGAACACTGGACCCGCTTCGTCCAACAGCGATGAAACATATGTCATATGAAAGCTCTTGGAATGTACTTTATTTCATTCTATTACAGCTAAGTTAAAATCGAGCGCGAAAATGGTATTTTGGTGCAAAAATGGCGCGATGATGGTGGTTTCTTGAACGAAATTAGAAAGCTGAAACTTGGAATGTAGCTTTCTTTTCTAGTAAAACCACCCACAAAGGCATTTTATTTTCGAATTTCAACCCCTAAAGGGGTGAAAAGTAGTGAAAACGTTTGTATGAAACTTTTTAACGCGTAGTATGATTTGCTTGAAACTCGGTTTGCATACTTAAAATGCTAAATAAATGGACACGTATTTCAGGATTATTCAAAACAACCCTTAAAAAGGAGTGAAATGGGGTGTCAAAGTTTTTATGGGTACTTTTTAATAGGTTGTGCGATTTTCTTGAATCTGGGTTTGAATACTATTGATGACAAATAAATGAACACATATTTCAGGATTTTTCGAAACAACCCTTAAAAAGGGGTAAAATGGGGTGTCAGAGTTTGAATTGAAACTTTTTAAGGGCGGTGCGATTGGCTTGAGACTCGGGTTGTATATTATAAATGCAAAATAAACGGACATGGTGTTTCAGGACTTTTCGAAAATACCCTTAAAAAGGGGTGAAATGGTGTGTCGAAGTTTGTGCTGGAACTTTTTAAGGACAGGGCAGGCAAGTACCGGCGTCACTTGCATACACTTCGCCACCAGCTACCCGGCACTGGTTACCCCATTCTTAACTGGTTATTAAAAACGAATATTTATTCCATGTACGTAACCATGTTTCATAGCCAGATATGATTTTTTTTTTCATGTTTTGGTAACCAGTGATGAAAATTGATGGTTTTTTTTTTTTCATTTTTCGTAACTAGCTACGAAAATGGAACCTTGTTTTCTTTTTTCGTAACTGTTATCTAGCTACAAAAAGGGATGCTTCTTTTCTTCTTTTTATAACATTTAGAACGATTGATATTATGATGTCGATGTTAAACTGTATTTATTAGTAGGTACTCAATATACCAATATACTTAATTATAGTTTGTTTTTTTTTTTTTCTTTACTCAATCACCGTCTACGATAATATGATACTGTTTTGTTTATACTATCCAAATAATTATGAGTGGAAACTTGTTATTAGCCTTAAGTATCTATGTCTTCTTTTAATCTGTTGTCTATCTGTAAGTTTTCCTAAAATTGAAAAACTAAAATAAAATAAATAATGTATTACTTCCAGATAAATAATAGGCTTTGGCTAATTTCATGTGTTCCGAATAATGGCCGATTATGCGATTATTTCTGATGTTTTTCGATACCCATTATTTATCTGGAAGTATCTACTGTATAAAGTTTACTAATAAAATCCGTAGCTGGCTATAAAACATGGTTACGTACATGGAATAAATAATTCTTTTTAATACCCAGTTAAGAATCAGTGAAAAAAAATCTTCTTTCGTAACTGGTTGTGAAAAATAGTTACGAAAATGGACCAAAGAACCGGGTAACCAGTGCCGGGTAGCTGGTGGCGAAGTGTATGCAAGTGACGCCGGTACTTGCCTGCCCTGTCCTTAAAAAGTTCCAGCACAAACTTCGACACACCATTTCACCCCTTTTTAAGGGTATTTTCGAAAAGTCCTGAAACACCATGTCCGTTTATTTTGCATTTATAATATACAACCCAAGTCTCAAGCCAATCGCACCGCCCTTAAAAAGTTTCAATTCAAACTCTGACACCCCATTTTACCCCTTTTTAAGGGTTGTTACGAAAAATCCTGAAATATGTGTTCATTTATTTGTCATCAATAGTATTCAAACCCAGATTCAAGCAAATCGCACAACCTATTAAAAGTACCCATAAAAACTTTGACACCCCATTTCACTCCTTTTTAAGGGTTGTTTTGAATAATCCTGAAATACGTGTCCATTTATTTAGCATTTTAAGTATGCAAACCGAGTTTCAAGCAAATCATACTACGCGTTAAAAAGTTTCATACAAACGTTTTCACTACTTTTCATCCCTTTAGGGGTTGAAATTCGAAAATAAAATGCCTTAGTGGATGGTTTTACTAGAAAAGAAAGCTACATTCCAAGTTTCAGCTTTCTAGTTTCGTTCAAGAAACCACCATCATCGCGCCATTTTTGCACCAAAACACCATTTTCGCGCTCGATTTTAACTTAGCTGTAATAGAATGAAATAAAGTACATTCCAAGAGCTTTCATATGACATATGTTTCATCACTGTTGGACAAGGGGGCCCAAAATGTCGCAACGTTCTTTAACTCCTTCAAGGGGTTTAATGATGTAACCCCTTTTTGAAATGATTTTTTATCTCCAAATACCTAATTTTTTATGTAATAATTATAGATCGAACTAAAGACTGTTGACTTTTTAACCAAATTTTAATGTATTTGATTTCGGTGATTAGAATATTGACTTCGGTGGGCACCAATTTTTCAAAATCAAATAACTTTTTAACCGTTAGGCTTTAAGAGTTCCCTCTTGTACTAATAATTACTAAATTAAATCTAGATTTGATATTTAATGTCAAAACATCCAAATTCTAAAAAAAAATTGTGCCACCGAAAAAATGCTGCGCCTGAGAATGACCGACCTACCTAACTAGAATTTCAGTGCGTTAGAAACCACTAAATGAATACAAAAGCTGTGACATCAGCATTTAGTAGGTACTTATTTATTTAGTAGGTGGGTCGATCAACTATTTTACCCACACTTTGGACAGGTTCAGACCATATTTTTTTGAAAAAAAAAAATATTTTTTTCTTTATTCTGATTATAGTAAGGCATTAGAAATATTATGGACTATATTCTCATGTCGAATGTGGTCTTCGGACAGCAATATTTTGTATGGAGCGGACTTTTTGTCTACTGAGTTACCATAAAATTTCATGGAAATTAAAGATTTTCGAGAACGTAATCAAGTTTCCCGTTGTGCCTAATGAGCTTAGATACCATTGTTATGTTCGTTATGTGTGTATATATAACCATTTAGCGTATTTTAATAAAAAATGGTCGGGGACAGCAAAGTGTGGGTAAAATAGTTGATCGACTCAGGTACCAAGGCATCTTTTTAAAAATGCAAAATTAATTGCATAGATTTTGTCACTGTCAATTTCACCATTTCTTCAACTTTAGGTATCACTTCGACAAGTTTAGAAACTTTTTTATTTTATTTATACTTACGTTAATACCGTCCTTATTTCTTTTCTTAGGCCATTATCTTTACTTTAACTTAGTCTGTTCGCCAAATTCTTCATTATAAAATTCTTAATTCTTCATAAAAATGTATTCAAGTTAATGGGTGATTTCATCAATACTTAACATAGGTGCAACAAAAATATGGACATCAAAAAAGTAAGAGGTGGTTAATTGCCTTTATCAAAGGTAAAAATCACCTCTGATTGCTGATTCCCAAGTAATTCTTTTTGAGTACCTACCTAATAAAAGGCGACTCGAACATTCAAACTTCTGCAACACAATGGAGAATATTGATTGCTGCTGCAATCAATGAAGAAAATAAATTTAAGTTTTTCATTTTTTAATTTTCATAATCTGACTCCCATCTCCTGATCTATACCTACCTACATTGTACATCGACACCTTTGAATCAGTGTAGGTGGAACGAAACATAAACTCGTTTTATTCACGTCGAGATTTTGATCAGCATTGTTAACAGGAAATTTGTTGCCGGATTATCTCTATAAGTACCTACTATTGGAGAATACAAAACAAGTCAACAACTGAACATACATGGAATTACGTAAAAATATCGATCGTACATACTCGTAAGTACCAACCTACAGAAAATATTTCGGCAGGGTAAGACTACCACCAAGAGTGACCGTACCTACCGCGATTCCATCCCTCTCTACCGATCTCTCTACAGATCGACAATATTTTTACGAATTACTTTTGTAAATTAATTAACAATCATAAATCATCTCAGCCGTTGGACGTCCACTGAGTTGGACATAGGCAATAAGCATCCCTAAAAGATTTCCATGTGTTGCGGTTGGAAGCGGCCTGCATCCACCGCCGACCTGCAGTTTTTACAAGGTCGTCTGTCCATCTTGTCCGTGGACGTCCAACGTTGCGCTTGCCGGTCCGTGGCCTCCACTCGAGAACTTTTCGGCCCCATCGGCCAACTGTTCTGCGTGCTTTATGGCCCTCCCCATTGCCACTTCAACGTGCTAATCCGTTTGGCTATGTCGTAATTTCTGATTCGATCCCGTAGAAAAACCCCGAGCATAGCCCTCTCCATAGCTAGTTGAGTGACTCTGAGCTTACTCATGAAGCCAAATGGTGAAGGACCACGTCTCGGTTTCATAATGTCATCACTGGTAACACACACTGAAAGACTTTTTCATTAGGTACTCATACACGGAAAGTACCTACGCTTGAAGTTACCTGAACAGAGGGATGAAAGTAGCACTTTCCGCCCTGGGAAGCAATTTTCCCTGCTGTCAAATTAAAAAAAAAATCATTCTATTTTGACATTTCTATTGAGTCATGTTGAAACTTTTTACACAGCAAAAGTAATATTTGACATTTCTATTTTACCTTTTTATTGAGAATTGCTGTAAAAAATATTTTCAACAATTTATTACATGAGTATTGTTATTAATAATTACTTTTTACTAAATTATTATTATTTAAACAAAATTTTGAGCTTGAAATATTTACCATCTTCAATGACAAAAAATACTGGCTGAAAAAAAGGTGGGCGCTTTTTTTTTTTTTTTTTTTCAGTGGCAAGCTACCAGCCAATATTTTTTTAAAGCACCAATTCGATTTTTATCTGTTTTGACGATCGAGAGCAGAGATTTTTATAAAATGAGCTAATCAGGTTTTTATTTACTTTCCTAATATTTGAATTGAAAAGCAGAGTGTTTACCTCGGGTGAAATACCTTTTACGGCACTCGAACTATTAGCGCCCTCGCTACGCTCACGCGCCAAACCATCTCGTGCCGCAATAGGTTACATTCAACCCTCGTGCAACAATCTACTATTGTCGCACTGATGTATTTTGGACGAGAGATCGCATTTCATAATTTTGCTTCTAAGTAAAGATTTTACATACAATAACAACAAATAATATAACTTCTTTCAGCAAGGTCACAAACTCTTTACACAGGCCCTTTCGTGAATTATTCCCGTGACGCGTAAGCCGACCCTTGTGAATAAACTAATATTTCGGACCCGGCGCAGATTAACTAATAGCTGGGTGCAGGGAGGATAGGGCTGCATAATTATATTCTTGGGATTTTTTGAGTAGATTTTGATCGTTTGTCCAAAGCTAAAAATAAACATAGGCCTATTATTTTATTTAAAAAAAAACTTAGGTAATGTCGGTTGGTTAGGTCCTAGGGTGTGGCGGCAAGCAGGGCAATCGTCCGGTAACTCGCTCTTGCACCTGCAGTGGCTTCGCGCATCATCAATTCATCATTTCATGTCAATCATCAAAAAATTAATCCAGGGCCTCGCAATGATTTGTCACCAGCGGCCTCACAAAGATCCACATTCTGCAGAAGTTGGCATTCCTTAGGTTGCAAGCCCATCGACGCTATTAGAAAGCTAACAGGTTTCCTCACGATGTCTTCCTTCACTCGTTAGTCGTTCGAAACGAAAAATCCATTGATGTCCGGGTTCGAACCTGCCACCTTCGGATCGAAAGTCGAGACACTTACCCACTCGGCCAACACGGCTCTAAGTAAATGAATTATGATTGCAAGAGCCAGCCCTGATGTGAACCCGGTCATTAAATCTTTACGCGCAACCTTGGCCCACTTGCAAGTTGGTAAGAGCTCGGACTTAAGCCTCGTCTTGTGGAGTTTTCGACGTGTAGGTCGCTTAGGAGTAAAATGTGCAGATGTTGGGCTGGTAGAGATACAAGGTGGAATAAAAATTCTACATAAGTGATGATAACGGCCAATATCTTTCAAGGGGACAACCAACGGTTTGAATTTGAAGGCATTTCATTTAGGTAAGTATAGTTACGGAAGCCAATCGCACATCTATTGCTCGCCTGTCGCAAAATGAACTTAGGCTAGTGCATTTTGCGACCTGATTTTTAGTTAGGTATCTAGTGATATTTTTCGACTGGTCGCGTAGTGATTGCTGTCGCATTGCTATTGCGGGCGCCGATGTAGGGTTTCAAATTATCTAAATCATTTTTGTTTCTATATAACGGCAATACCTATGCGGGAAGCGTACATGCACTCGTAAGAAGGCCTGCTGCCACCTATCAGATGAGGCGCTCGTGACATAGCTTGCTTGGACGTTCTTGATTGATCGTTGAAGTTGAGCAGCGTTGTGCGCGGTCACTTTTAGGATGGGTGACCGCAAGTCGTATTACCTACGAGCTAGAATTAATAATATTATGATCCTTTGTTGGTCGAAATAAAACATTATTTTATTTATTTTTTATTTTATTTAAGTCATATAATGATAATTATTATTACGGGATTTTATCGACCACGAACGCTGCAACGTGTTCGAAACGTCGGGAAACAAAATAAATAAAAGGTACGCGATAAAATCCCGTAATAATAATTATCATTATGTTAACAAATCGCGAAAGTTTAACAAGTTTATTTAAGTCGTTAAGCCATTACGGAGGCCTTTAGGCGGCCTAAAAACTCCGTCACCAGAGTCGGCCACTTGCGAAAGAAGAAGAAGAAGAACTAATTTTAAGGACATTGCGTGCCTCACAGACTTAGGTGTGTGGTGTAGGTAGGTACCTACGCGGGATTTATGTCAGCCAGCCAGGTAAGTTTAAAAAATAGCTTGGTAGCGCTAGCTACTTATATTATACCTAACTTAAAAAAATTAGAGCTTTTTAGATATATTTTTGGCGAGTCACTTTTCTCTAAGTAGGTAGGTACCTTCGTCGAAAAGCGGAGAAAATAGCCTACCATTGTCCAGCTGTTGCTAATGACGGTCTAGGTGCCTGAGGAAATGTCTATCCGACTCTTTATGGTGCTGGCTGATAAACTCCGTCCGGTTTCCGTCCGTTGAGGTCTCGGTTGAGGTAGAGTCGGATTCAGCATTGAAGTCCGATAGACGCGGCGCTGCTATCGCAGAACTAGGATAAGTAAAAAGTTACCTAAGGTCCAACTAAGGCTTGAACAATATTATTTAGGCTAGTTTGTACTTTCGTTATGTCTACATACCAGAACAACTGAACGACCTTGACTAAAAGAGCATAATAGAGGAAATAATACAATTAGTTCCCGCTTTTGCCGTAGGACTTGAGTGGTGAATCCTACTCTATTTTTTTTTTTTAAGATGCACCGTGCGTGACCTGACATTAAAACATTATCAGTGACAGTGACACTAGCCTGACCTGACATTGACCTGACAGACACGTGAATTCCGAACGAACTTCACGTCGTTCAGTCATCGACCTCCATTCATCCTTCGTCGTTGTAAACTCGCGATTTTAACATCGTTTTCAGCGAAATTAACTGAAAGCACTCTGATTTATACCTCTAGTGGGGTTACAAAGTGTTGTTTGTGCGTTTGTAAAGTGCTCTGACTTGGAAATGGCGTTGAAATCGTCGCCGGTAGTTAATGGAGTGCTCGCCCGAATTACCCGTAAATTCTCGACGGGTAGGGCTTTGGCGTCGAAGCCTGTGACGGTCCGAGATGCCTTGAACCAGGCCATCGACGAGGAGATGGAGCGAGACGAGAAAGTCTTCGTTTTGGGAGAAGAGGTGGCCCAATACGACGGCGCCTACAAAGTTACAAGGTACACTTTTAAACACCTATTCTAACCTCGACAATTCGTATTGGGCCTATCTTACTCGTAATAATAGCTCTACGACTTCTTTGTCAGTGTTTATAGAAGTTATTTTGGAACTTACTACGGCAACCTTTGCAAAAAACAGCCCAATGGTTACATAACCAAAGAGTTTGTTGACAGATCTCAAGTTGTTATCAGCTGGAAGTCGGAAGTGAATATGTTTGTCCTGCACTCACTTGGTTGACATTGAACATATAGTATGCAGTTTCATTTCTTTTGGTACCTATACACTTACTTTTCATTATTCTATTGTATTGATATTGTGACATGCATACCTGGTTACCATAAATTAAGTCAAACTACAAAATATTTTATTTACTTAATTGCAACTTTTATTCTGTAATGTTTAGTCTACCGAGATAGCTTGAGAAGTCATAAATGAACTGAGTTTTGAGTTACAATTGAATATAACTTCAGTATTACACTGTAAAATAATTTAAGGAAGAAATATGAATGCGAAAGTTTGTGAGGATGGATGGATGTATAGATGTAGGAATGTTTGTTACTCTTTCATGCAAAAACTACTGAACAGATTTGGCTGAAACTTGGAATATACATAGTTTATGACCTGGAATAACACATAGGCTACTTTTTATCCGGGTAGGTACTAGGTTAGGTACCACGCTGGCGAAGCTGCAGGTGGAAGCTAGTTTTATGTATAAATAATTTCAGAGCAAACGGTAAAGGAAAACATCATGAGGAAACCAGATAGCTTTCTAATAGCGTTGCTTGGCTTGCAACCTGTCTCATATGGAATGTTAACTCTGTTGTTCTGCAAAATGTGGGAATGCACTACATGTGTTTGGTCATACCTCTGACTACCCCCCCCCCCAGACATCTTCAAAGGATGTAAAAATGCCTAAAGATCTGAAGAAATATGTCTACCGTACCTTGGGAATACAGTCATGATCATATTACAGTTTTTATTATTACTTTTTTTTATAATTTCAGAGGCCTATGGAAGAAGTACGGAGACAAGAGAGTGATCGACACTCCCATTACTGAAGCTGGTTTTACCGGTATTGCTGTGGGAGCTGCATTCGCAGGCCTCAAGCCTATCTGCGAGTTCATGACCTTCAACTTTTCTATGCAGGCTATTGACCATGTGAGTGTTTTGTAAAAAGAAATGTGTATTCCCAAGGTGCGGTAGGATCTTAGGGCATTTTTAGATCCTTTGAAGATGTCTAAGGGAGTAGTCAGAGGTATGTCCAAATACATTTGGTACAGTCAGCGTCATCAATCGGTATCCCCCTATTGATTTTAACAAGGACCCTTTTCATTTCAACTTTGGATTTCAGTCGGATTTGCTAGTATAGGAACTCGAGCGAAATTAGATATCCATAAGTATACTAGCAAATCCGACTGAAATCCAAAGTTGAAATGAAAAGGGTCCTTGTTAAAATCAATAGGGGGATACCGATTGATGACGCTGACTGTACATTTCCACATTTTGCAGAAGTTAACATTACAGTGACAGGTAGCAAGCTAACTGGTTTCCTCACAATGTTTTCTTATTGAATTAATTTTTTTCTATATCTACTCATAGCTTACTTTGATCCACCACAGTCATTGTCAGTCAATTATAGGATACTTCCTGATATTGTATAAATCATGTTGGACAGATATTTAGAGCACTTCTCCATCTACATTACTTAGATATTAAGTATATTTTTCTACTTTCATGTTATCTGTTGTGATTCAGTCAAACTGAAAGCTAAATAAGAGACATTCACTATAGATAGTTTAAGAATTTAGTGATAAGATACAAAGGTACATGCATGGCATTGAATTACCGTCTCAAATGGTTGTTATACAAACAATGAAAGTACTCGTAATGTTGTATCTTATTGTACTTAGTTGATTTGATAATACTCCTCTAACTAGAATTGTTAACCAAATTATTTGTCACAAATTACGCTCTTTTAAAGTAGTAAGTATTCATTATTTACAAAATTACGTTATTGAAAATAGCAATACATTAAATTAACTTCTGGAATTAATTAAATAAATTAGTACCTACTTAATTATTAATTCAATTCTTATGTAATATAAGCAATATTACATTAAGGCTGGTGAACTCCTGAAGCAATGTCCTCGAGAATGTCTGCTCGATGAGCCACATGGTCAGGCTATGTGCCTCCGTGACCGTCCTCGGTATACGATAAATAGATGGTAGGTCCCATGACGTGTATTAATAACTTATTATAACTTCCAGGTGATAAACTCAGCAGCGAAGACCTTCTACATGTCAGCGGGCAACATCCCCGTGTCCATAGTGTTCCGCGGACCGAATGGCGCCGCGTCCGGCGTCGGCGCACAACACTCGCAGTGTTTCGGCGCGTGGTACAGCCACTGTCCCGGACTCAAGGTCGTCATGCCTTATTCTTCGGAAGATGCTAAAGGTAATATGAGACTGGATGCCTGTGGGATTATGATGTATTTTTATTTATTTATCATTTATTTTTTTCTCTCACAAACATAATATACAGTAAAGTAAATATAAATACAGAATAATTTATCAAAAAGTAGGTAAGTAATTATTAAAACCTGTTTTGTGAGAGACTGGTGCCTGAAATAGGTATAGAAAAACCTGTGCTATAGGTATCTTTAAAAGGCCTCATATACGGTACGACAAATCGTTACGATCCGTCGTTTCAGACCGATCGAAACGACGAATTGATAGTAGGACCTTTATTAAATGACATACCTACACTATTAATTCGTCGTTTCGATCGGTCTTAACTCGGAAGCGACGGATCGTACAGACGAATCATACTGTATGACCACCTTAAGGCCCGCTTGCACGATCCTGAATTAACTAAACTAGTGGCTCTGTGTTGTAGACCTCGCGAATCTTTGCATAGCTTAAAACTGAATAAATATTCACAATTCTTTTGTTTTGTGATGAGAAGGTGGTCCCAGGTGCTTTATCAATCCCTACCTAGTAGTTAAGGGCCGATTCCACTGGTAGAAATCCAAAAGTAAGCAATAAACTGCATTTTGAGGATCTATTCTGCTCATCACGCTGAAGATCCTAGCATCTTCACCAAATTTTTTGAGACCAACTTAAAGTTACAACCTTTCAAACAAAAAAAGAACCATCGAAATCGGATGTCATGAAGGCGGAGATATCCTGTAGCCCTTTTGCCCTTTTTTGGAGGAAGTACACCCCCCCCCCCCCCCAATCCAAAATCCCCGACGACAAAAAAAATCTATAAAATTATCAAACCTGCTCACAAAATTTCACGAGAATATGCGACCTGTAGAGGAGAACATACAGACAGACACACATCCTGCGGTCAAAAGAAAAAAAAAGCATTTTTGTCCAAGCAGAGATGCTTCGCTCGCTCGGTCAATGCTACATTAAGCTTGTTTCTTTTGTTGTTGACGGGTGTTGTTTTGTACTAGTGTGTGTAATAGAATATCTAGGTGGATACCTACATAATAGGTACTCTCCTTCCTGCTCTGTTTACTGTGTGTTTTTCTATGTCCAATGTTTAAATGCACATAAATTATTCTTATTATATTCTTATTCAATGATATTTGAGTTTTGTAATGTATTAATTCCAGGTCTGCTAAAAGCCGCGATCCGCGACTCAGACCCCGTGGTGGTATTAGAAGATGAGATCATGTACGGTCTCCCGTTCCCCATGTCGGATGAGGCACTCTCCAGCGACTTTGTAGTGCCTATTGGTAAGTTTATCTAACTAACATAGGGTAAACTAGACTATTCTTGGCACCCTCACAATGATTGGCACTCTGGCATAAAAACCTTTCATTATGTTTAGAATGGATATTCTAAACATAAATTAATGCTACCACAATTAAATTAAATATTCTATCAAGTAAATTACTGCCACTATAAAAAAATGCTCGAAACTCTTATTTCTTGGGTTTTTATGCCAGAGTGCCAATCATTGTGGGGGTGCCAAGAATAGTCTGGTTTACCCTACTACCTTTTTATTTAGTTCGACGTTTCGACTGGACACCAGCCGTGGTCACGGGAAGACTCAAATCAGCAGCTGTACCATGACCTCTAAGTAAACAACTCAGTTTAGGAGGTTTAGCGCCCGTTCAGACACGGCGGGAACCGCACGATTTCAGAATCGCATGGAAATCGCGCGGGTCTTATTTGTATGAGTTATTAAGTAATCGTTCAGACATAACCGCGCGGTTAATGGCTATACCCGCACGAAAATCGCATACTAACCGCGGTGTCTGAATAGCATCTTAAACTACTGTTTGTTTAAATATTTTGACATTGTAAAATTGACACCTTATAACCAGGATAATTTGTATGCACATAATAATGTTCGGTTGCGCTTTCTAAATAACTATTTCGAATTATGTCGGCTAGTTACTCTTTAGTAAGATGACTTTTGGTCGAATCCAGCCTTAAACTACTAATGATGACTTTTTATTTTCAGGAAAGGCTAAGATAGAGCGAGAAGGCAACCACGTCACCCTAGTCTGCGCGGGCAGAGCGACAGAGACGGCGCTAAACGCAGCCAATGAACTCGCTGGAAAAGGTATAAAATATTTTTTGACTTGACTGGCCTCTCAGCTCAGTTGGTAGTAGCTCTGCCCTATAAAATTTGATAAAGCAATAGTTTGAATTGAACCCTGAGTAAGGACTAAGTACTTTTTATTCCAAAAAAAAAAAACAATTTTCGCGGTAAAATGTTCTTCCCACGCGGGCGAAGCCGCCGGCGCTACCTAGTATAACATAAGTACCTATTTGTAATACTTATGTGTAAAGTGAAATGTAACTATCTATTTCCTGTGGATATGGCCGGTTAAGCTGAGAGGATGGTGTAGGTGCTGGGCAAGCCTACTCCATCTCAAACAATGTCCCAGGCACTACAGTGTCCCGATAAGTGTAGGCAAAGATTGCCTCCTGACACTGTATAAATCATCTAGTAAAGATGTAGAGAGGGGGCCTAAGTTTAAAGTATCTAATATTGTCAGGTATTGAATGTGAGGTGATCAACCTGCGTTCTATCCGTCCGCTGGACTTCGAGACCATCGCGCGCTCCGTCGCCAAGACGCATCACCTCGTCACTATCGAACAAGGCTGGCCACAGTCCGGTAACTATATTTATACATATATTATCCTACTTCCTACATCGCATGCATGCCTGTAATCTTTACCATACTGAGCTGGCGCATTAGACATCAACTCAGCAGAAGTAGAGTAGGATTCAGCACTCAAGTCCTACGGAAAAAGTGGGAACTAATTGTTTTATTTACATTACTATGCTCTTTTAGTCAAGGTCCGTTCAGTAGTTAAATAGCGTGTAGAGCTAACGAACGTACAAACTAGCATAATTATTATTGTTCAAGTCTTATTTGGACGATTAGTAATTTTTTACGTAACCTAGTTCTGCGATAGCAGCGCTGCGTCTATCGGACTTCAGTGCTGAATCCAACTCTAGTACTTAAACGTAGGTATTAGGGGTAGGTATTAGGGGTATTAGGTATTAGGGGTAGTCAGAAACAAGGCCAAATCTAGGTTATCAACGCAACGGTGCGCGAGTTCTTAGTTCGGGGCGAACTACTAGTTTAGACAGTCAGCCCGCAGGGCAACAAACACGTTATCGTGCTAATTAATGTAGTTCAGATATTGGTGGAAACGGGGGGGGGGGGGGGGTCACTAGTTTCAATTTCAATTTATTTATTGCGAAAATGGGTAAAAATAACAATGTAGATTAAAAATTAAGGTCCTCCATTATCAGCTAGTTAGCATGCAACATCAGTAGTACGTACAGTACGGCCAACGGATCTCGGCGTTCGTGAAGTTAGCCGTTTCGATGCGCAGTGCAACTTTTTCAAACAAAATTTTCTACTGCGCAGCAAAAAACCTGACTTCACGCACGCCTAGATCCGTCGGCCCAACTGTAGCTACCTATTTTTTGCTGGATGTTAGAAGTTTTTCAATAATTTGGGGGATTATGACCCCCATGACTCCCCCTCGTACTGCCCATGGTTGGCCACTAACTCACAAGAACTTTCTTCACCAGGTATAGGCGCGGAGATCTGCGCTCGTGTGATGGAATCGCCCACATTCTTCGAGCTGGACGCGCCCGCGTGGCGCGTCACGGGCGCCGACGTGCCCATGCCCTACACACGCTCGCTGGAGGTGCTCGCTATACCGAGGGCGATCGACGTGGTTACTGCCGTCTCCAGCGTACTGGGAACCAAGTGAGTCAAATACAGGCCTTAGGGAGTGTACACATTGCGTTTTTGAGCTGCGCGTTTGTATCGATACAAACGCGCGTTCGCAACGCGTTTTTTTCCATACAAAAGCGAACCGGGAGGGGCTGCGCGTTCGAATCGCGTTTGTATCGATACAAACGCGCTGCAAAAAACGCAATGTGTACTACACTCCCTTACCTACTTACAAGGTACAATATGGTAGGTATACCTTGTTAGTTCACCTAGGTAGACCACGGGCACATTTCTTTACACAACTCACAATGGATCTAGGGCGTAGCGCCATTGTGAGTTGTGTAAATAAATTCGATGTGCAGTGTAGCTTTTTCATACAAAATTTTCTATTTGATTACTCGAAGTCGCCTGCACCGATTTGGATTTTTTTTTTCCGTTTGAAAATGTTACTTTCCGATTGGTGCCACAAAAGTTTGGTGAGGATCTGTCGAGGATCTTCAGAGTTATGAACAGAAATGCAAGAGTGCAGAAAATTGCTCAGTTTAAAATTGAAGTCTTTTTTTTATTTTTTATTTACCACTTGTAAATTATTTGTTTATTTCCAGGATCAGCGGAGCAGTTAGCCAATAAGGAATCTCTAGTAGCGTCGCGTCGCGTCGGAGTGAAGTTATCATGTAAATAATTCTATTTATTTTTACACCGGGCTATTCCGCTAGTGCTTTGCAATTGTGATGTATGGATGATAGTATAAAATGTTATTAATAAAATCGTTAAATTTAGATTTTGAGTATTTATTAGAACAGTTTTGTAGTTGTAGTATTTAATCCCGAATTAATCTTATTCCAATTTTCATTCATTTCTGTTTAGCCGACAAACCTCCTGTGGCGCATCAAGTGAAGTCCCGCCTGAAGCACAGGTTGCGGGTTCGATTCCCGCCGCGAGACAAATGTTTGTATGATCTGCAAATATTTGTATCGGGTCTGTGTTTTTTGTAAGTATAATTAAGTATAAAAGTACTAACCCAGTATAATACTCTTTACTCGGATAGGGAGCGAAACTGTCGTCAGAAGAGTTATGCACCGCCATCTAACATCTAATGTTATGAAAAGTACTGTTGTGCGCAAAAAGTGACATCCCCAAAGAAATTGTATACATAGTAGAATGCTGACTGACATTTAATGTACAAAGGATTTTGAACCTTATCACGACCACACAACGATCTATTATCATTTAATTTTGGTTATAAGGATTCTTGGTCTTGTTGAGAGGCTTTCTTGGGTGCTTTGTCTCTTTCACACAGTTGCAAAAAGAAAGAGACACACCGCCCAAGTTTGATTTCAAGCGGACCGTGTTTTCTGTCTCAGTCAGCGTTCCGGGTACGTAGTATAGAAATTCCTTGGACATCCCAAAGGTTGCCATTTTTGCTATGTTTCACTTATTGATAGACAGATGGCGCCATGAGTATGATCAGGATTATTAGCTTACTAATAAGTAAATTAGTTGAGACTGTGTTAGCCACTGAAATCCTTAAATTTTACTCATAACGTCGTGTGTTCGAATCGCCTCCGTACATCAACGGTATGTGTATCAACACGAGCTCTAAACTAAAAAAGAAAACATCGTATTTCTTATAAGGTTTAATCAGCGACACAACGGTTGAAAAATTAAGTGATGCCAGGATTAAAACCAAAGACCTTAGGCGCAGACATTTGTCTCTTCCGCGTCCCTTTCATACAAAATGTGACGGCGCCCCGTCTCTTCTGTATGTTTTGCGGCGCGACGCTTCTATACATTTTCTATGAAAGGGACGCGGAAGAGACATAATATGCTTGTGACGCGTCCTCGTCTTACGTCTTTTCTGTATGTCCCGCGCCTTTAGGATTCAAAGTGAAGAAAGATAATTCCTATCCAAACAGGCCAAAACAGCCCAAAAACCTAAATCTCCCAAAAGAAGGCAATTCTTTCTCATAATACAAGCTAGTAGCGTGGGTCCGCAGCGATCCATCACGCTGTCGCCGCGCGCCCGACTCGACGCTTTGTTTGCGATTTCTATGCGAAACGTCACTTTTGACATCTCTTTCTGAATACTTATTTTAAAATGTTCAAAATGTCGGTTGGGACGATTTTGCTTTTTGTGACAAGTTTTACTCAACGATAGATAGGTAGGTAAATAGTGTAGTTACACTATTTACCTACCTATCTATCGTTGAGTATATTTAATAGTTATTCGATCTGTTTATTTGACCGCTAACTCCGTTACCAGAGAAAACCATTAACTCATACGAACTTAGGTAATTACTTTTACCGTTAGAGGAATAGCTGCGCGAAATAAGTCTTTAGATGGCTACAGTACGCACAATAAATCTAGGCGTTCGTGAAGTTAGCCGTTTCGATGCGCAGTGTAGGTAGCTTTTTCATATTAAATTTTCTTATGCGCAGCGAAACGGCTAACTTCACGAATGCCTAGATCTATTGTGCGTACTGTACGTCAGTAGGTAATGTTCTGCGTTTTTTATAAACACTAAAATGCTCGCAATATAGCACAAAACTTCTCGAACTCGAGACACAGTTAAAAATGAACTTTATTCCCTTAAAGTTTGGGTTTTAATTGTTTTCAGCACAGTTTTCAAGCCCCGCCTACCGCAGCACACTTCGTTGGGTCATTTTCTAACGCAAGGAAGGCTTCCATGTTTTTTGCGTTCACTAGTCTAAGTTTGTAAATAAACAGCGTCTGTCATCTATCTGCCTTCACCGTATTCTCCAGTACTTTGGACACATAGCCCGCCGAGACGCCGAGAACCTGGAGAAACTGGTGGTAACTAGAACAGTTGAAGGCAAAAGGCCAAGATACTGAAGCCCTAAACCAACAGTTCCCAAACTTTTTTTTCTCATGGACCCCTTTCAAAATTTTACTGGTTTCGGTGGACCCCCTGCTGCTACATTTCTACCATATTCCCAAAACTCGTCAGAAAATGAGAACCATCGTGGACCCCTTTCGAGTCTCGCGTGGACCCCTGGGGGTCCACCTGGACCACTTTGGGAATCACTGCCCTAAACGATGGGCCAACCAGGTGTCGGAATACCTTGACATGCCGGTGTATGCGGCCCTCCAACAGGCAACCGACCGAAACTCCTGGAAAAGACTACTAGCCATGCTGCGTCGGCAGAGTCACGATCCTCAGACATGAGGGACCGATTGAGGAGGAGTCTAAGTTTGTAATTCTTATGCCGAAACTAAGTAAGCCCTAAAATGTACCATAGCACTCGTAGTGATGTCTCGGTCCCTTACATTAGTCGCGATGTGATCCATCACTCTGTCGCCGCTTCGGACGATGTACAAGCATTGTTTACGCGTCTCAATGGGGAATAAACTCGCAGGGGCCAGGATTTAGACAGCTATACAGTTTCACAACATTATTTCAAGGTTTTTATTGTGATTTTTGTAGGACACTTTTGAAAAGGACTTTTTCAAAATCTAATTTTTACACAGACTCATAAATTGTCTTCGGAATGTACCTATGGCAAAAAGGTATTTGGTACATAATGTAATAATCGGAATTTTATACACTTTCATGTTTACCAGTCGCATCAAATTTATTTCAAATAGATCATTATTCTGTAAATGTCTAAATCTTTTGTCAAAGATTTCAGAAGCGTTTATATAAATACAAAATGACGGACTCATTCAAAGTGCCGAGCTTCTCTTTTTTTGTCCATACTATCCTACATTTCTACATTTCAGATTTGGTATTGTTAGATAAGCGTCATAGTACCTAAGTACCTACTGTAAGTTTTTAATTGTGTATGTTTGAAAAATTACGTAAAATAGGTACGCCAACATTGCCACCAAGGGTAATTTTGCCCGAAGATCAATTTTTAAGCAAATCTTTAAATTGCAAAAATATTTGAATAATAAGTTAACATTTTTTGAATTTGATAGAAAATAGGTTATGTGTCTAGCAACACTGTCTATCTGGTGTGTCGCTAGCTTCACTCAGTAACTTGTTGGAACTCTTCGAGTACGGTGCGTATTTTCGCGGGCAAATTTTGGTGCAAATTCATAAGTGAATTGTGAGTGATGGCGAAAACACAGGTTAGTTTTATTAATATTATGATATGTAAGAACATTTTAGGAGTATTAATATGTTGTTATCGTTGCTGAATGTCTTTTCAAACAAGAGTTATAGCGGTGGGCAAAGTTATCCAGCAATGTAGCGATCTACTATTGACAACATTGCCCGCCATCAAAATAAGCTTAGGGTTGGCACTTCAGAAACTTGTTTTTTTTAAAGCTTTTAATTAACTTGCAATGTTTGTATGTTTGTAAGTTCCTATGTTTGTCCGGGTCAATTCTTGCAAGCTTAATTTGACCTACTTCCCGGTGTCAAATTGAGCTGAATTTAGGTAAAATTATGAGTCTTCGGTGACAATGCAATAATAATAGTGACAGTTAGCTGAAAATGTCTAATAGTTTAGTAATTATTTTAATTTAGCTCCTAACATCATTTGACCTCAATTAGTATTTCATTTTCATTTGGGTACCTATATAAATATGTTGATTAAAGTTTATTAAATAAATACCTGAATGAAAAATAACCAGTTTTTTTATACCTACAACAACTACGATCACAAGATCAGTTAACTAAGAAGTGCCAACCCTAGCACTTTTAATTTGTGAAATGCGGTTTGTATGAAAAAGACAAAAAATGTCAGGGTAACTTTGCCCAGCCACTTTGCTAGGAAACCTTCTATAGAATATTCTTCTCCTTCTATAGAATAAATATTCTTTAAAACCTAAAGTAAACGCCATAATTGCCTAAATTCTTGTATTGGCTTTTTATTTCATCTCTCTAGAGGCTATATTTGCGTCAAAAATCAACGTGGGCAATGTTGGCTAAAAGTCCAGATAACTTTGCCCGCCATCAAAATGTATAAAATACTTAATTAAATATTGACGCATCATAAAATCTGATAAAGTAATACATGCACATAATCTTATAATAGCAGATGATAAAAGAAAATACTTACGTTCCCATAGAATTTTTTTACAAAAATTGAAATTATTCGAAAAAAGCGGGCAATGTTGGCGTATTTTACGTATGTGTTTTGATCATGGCTCAGTAGCTAGACTGACAAAGATGGTATTAGTATCTTTAAATATACAACGCCGAAGCCAAGGACAAAAGCTAGTAGCAACATATTAAAATGTCCCAAATCTTAATTCCACATCCGACATTTCCAAAAAAAAAATTGCTAACAAAAATGTCAATCCTAGCTCCCTACAATGTGGGTAATTCCAGAGGCGATCCATCACACGGGACACGCTCGGACAGATTTTTGAGAACACACGTGCTGGAATAAAAGTGGATTTATGAAGCGAATTTCGGATTACCGAGAAATTGGGAAAAAATATTGATGGAATTTCGTGAAGTTAGAGACCATTCGCGTTGCTCGTTAGATTTTGAAATTACAGACAGTAAAAATTGACATAGGTAGGTACTTAAATTCTAATTTTCTATTCTTTGAATCAAATGAAAAAAAAGGAGGGAGTCAGAATGTCCAAATAGATACATATACTTTCTTTCATCGGACTTCCAGACACACATAAAGGCGCCATTTGTACATGGTTGATATTCCCAGTGTTCGTACTAAGCGCTTTGAGTCTACATTTTTCATACGCACGGCGAAAATGTGGAACTCCTTGCCGGGGTCTGTATTTCCAGAAAAGTATAAGTAGTTTGGGTGTCTTCAAATCGAGAGTCAATTGGTTCCTTCTAGGTAAGCGTGCTCCATCTTAGACCACACTGTTGCTTTACATCAGGCAGGGTGTGGTCAAACACAAACCTAGTGTAGTTAAAAAAAAAGACTAGAAAAGTCTTTTATGGTAAGCGTCCACATGTCGGTATCGTACGCTTCGGACGCATCGCACGCAACGGATCGTAGTATTATTTGTATAGAAACTCATAAGTGCGTCCACATGTCCGCATCGTACGCATCGCATTACACAGATAATCCGTTTTATGCGATCCGTCCGCTGCGTGCGATGCGGGCCTGTGGACGCTTATCAAGTTCACTTTAGATTCCTTATGTCAAAATGTAGAACCAAACATCAAAGCTAAACGGTAACAAAGTTCCCGTGTCGTACACCGAGCGCGTCCAAACTTAGCCGGGAAACTTTCTGATGGATTGACTTTGAAACTTTCTTCTACAAAAATAAGTTCAGCTATCTTTATAAAAAAAAACAAAGGGATCTTCACTGAGTCTTGAAAATGAACTTGTTAGTTTTTTTCACCTGATAAATCTAAGATTTTAAAAGTACTTACCTACAGTCAAATATTCTAGCTAGATTGTCCTGTCTTGATCTTTTTTTTTTAAATATGATCTCTAGGATAACATTGAAAAGTGATAAGAGCTAGGTGTTTCTACGTCTGTCCATCACAGCTGACATGAGGCTTAAGTGGTAGGTAAGTATATAAACAATTTTCAGGGGCCTCGGCCTGCTCTGATTAGGTAGGTACCCAAAAACATAGTTGTTTATTTCATATGATGATACCAGTGGGAAACTTTATCGGGCATATGAGTCTTAAATTGTTTTCAAAAATTCCACTAGCATATTTTTAAGTGTGCATAGTCAATAAATAGGATTTGATAATTATAGTACAGTAAGATTTGTACAACAGTTTTCTTATCAAATGCACCACCAGCGTTATCAGAGTGGCAAGATGTTAACCCCTAATACCATCATCCCTTGACAAGTGGCTGAATAATGAAATCTCCGCACCCCAGGGCATCGACTTTAAAATGTTTAAACACCTAATTTGGGGTGTGGTTTCTATAAGGGTGGTTTAAGGCAGATTTGAGCTCATAACCGGTTATATGATGGATCGTTGAAGTTGGGGTAGATTGCGGAGTTTCAATTGATTTTGAGGCAAAATTAAATAATATTAATATTACTGATTAGAATTAGATATACCTAACATATTTTAAAAACTGAGCCCTTGAAGAAGTGAAACTAAAAATAGAATGTAAGTAAGTACCTATATTTCTAATGCCGAATAGTTATCCAGTTAGAAGAGAACCAATAAGTACTAAGTAGTACCTACCTACCTAGTTCGCCCCGAACCGTTGCGTAGATTTAGACTTGTTATAGCCTAGATTTGGACTTGTTTCTGACTACGTGCTACGTCTGCTGAGTTCAGAATAATCAGAATAATCAATTTATTGGTAAATTTATAGTTTACAGGTCATTCAAATTACTTATTAGGTACACAAGTACGTGTAGGTACGTGACCGCGGGCGTAACATGCAGGGTACCTCCTGGCTAGGGGTAGGTAGGGGCATGTCCATTTCTCTGTAAGCTCTGCTGGATGGAGATATTTTGCTGTTTACACGTTTATTTGCGAGAAATATACGGCACGGGGGTGAGGAAAGTTCTACTTGAAGTATTTTATTAGAATTATTTTACGAGTAGGTACCTATTATTTTTTACCTGAGAGTATTTTTATTAAGTAAGTAGGTACATAAATTAATACAAAAATAGACATCGTTTGTAGCGGTAAATAATTATCACAAATTCTAAATAATATTATAAATTATAATCTTTCTCATTTTCCCGTTGCTTAGTTATAAAATCAAAAGTTAGGTTTCGTAACCAAAAAAATTTCTGTGGTTTGACCATTAATTCCATCTTTTATATCAATACAGCTGTTTCACTTTCAATAATTAAATAATGTCAATACAGCTTGGGTAATAACATTTCAAAAGTCACATCTTAAGAAATAGATAAATTAAAAAGTGACATTTAAGCTTGTTTCTGGCCAAGCCCACTGATTAGTTCCTCGACTGCATAAGAAGAATTATTGATCTACACTTGCATCATTTTATCTAGGTCAAAATTAACTTTCAAAACAAAAATAGTTTTTTTTTATCCTTGATGCATAAATATATTTTTTTTAGTTTTCGGGCCGATCAATAAAACCAAAAAGGAGAATAATGTCACATTCAAAACTTAAATGCCATATTCAAATTTTTGATTCGACGATTTTTGACGAAATAGTATTTCGTCAAAAATCGTCGTATCAAAAATTTAATAATTTAATTTTGCAGTGATGTTGTGAAATAAAAATAAAATAGGTACCGTCGAACCCCCGAACTTTGCCTACTTTTTCGAGTTTTTTTAAATTTTTCGCCAAACTGATCATAAATAATCGGTTCTGTCATGCTGAAGTCAACCAATTACTAAAGGGCTTTCAATGTGTGTGTGTGCTAGGCTCACAGCATTGAAAACTTTGACAGTAGAGGCTGTCAAAAAAGTAGGCAAAGTTAGGGCAACGAGCCTAACTTTGCCTGAGGTCCATATTTTCTGTAAAACTTGGTAAATCATATAGATTTTAATGCAGTTTAATCATATATTGAACCATTTATAGATTATATTCTCAATACTACTCCAAATAATTATATTTAACTTTATATGATGGCAGGCAAAGTTAGGGCATCATTTACCGACAAAATGCGCCAAAAGTCAGGGCTGTCACAAAAAAGTAATCATCATCATCAGCCTATACAGTCCATTGCTGGACATAGCCCTCCTCCAATCTGCGCCATTTTATCCTGTCCATGGCTTGTTGCATCCACGGCGCGGCGACCTTTGGAAAATCATCACTCCACCTAGCCAGAGGGTGTCCTACACTACTTTTTTCAAGTCGTAACAATAAAAGTAGGTACATAGATGGATAGTAAAATATTGAAAAAAAGTAACGAACATCTAACCGCTTCTATTGGTGCTAAAGTAGCAATGTCTTAGTTAAAAATACCAAAAGAAAACAGACGGGAGTGGTTAGAAATTCATAACCCTCATTTTGTTCTGTTGGTTAAATCTAAAACTGACAACCCTAGGGTAGGCAAAGTTTGGAAAACTTTATTCAAAAAATTGCGCCTAACTTTGCCTTCTCAGATATTACTGTCAATAATCATAGTATTTAGATGAGATAATTGTGTTTCGAAAGCCGATCATATTTGACAACTACTGTAAAGATATGAAAGACGTACCTCAAACCAGTTCCTCACAATGACATAATTTTGTGGGACAAGTCAAAAAATTGCGCGATTTCCACCGAAAACTTTTTGCAACTACTATGAAATGGCTGCCGTTATTTTAAAGTTAAATAGTGCAGTATTGGCTGTTTATGATTTGGGTTTCTACCAACGAACAAAAATAAGTGTTGTCGTGATAGGAAAATAAATATCGTACTTTTTATAATTTAGGCAAAGTTACCTACACTAGGCAAAGTTCGGGGGTTCTACGGTACCTAGGTAAATGAAAGTAATTTGTATTTTTTTTACAAATGTCAAAGAAGTACCTACCTACCTAGGCAATATTTAGCTTCGATAACAAAAAATACATTGAAAAATCTTGAAATGACAGTTACTTGCTTTTGTAATGTTTACGTCACAACAATTTTACAACTTTGTGTACCTAAGCAGAACCCTGTTTACTTTAAATGTAGAGTTCTCATGTCTTAGAAAATAGAAATGATATGTTACGACATTCAGAACTAGCTTGAACCAACACTTTGCATACCTACCTATCGAATGACTGATATTAACTTCTAGTTATTACTAAATCGCATTCCTAGGAAATTAGGGCTTTTAATACTAAAACCCTCATTTCACTCGGGGTAGGAAATCTCGCGGAGTATAATTTATATACTTACTAAATGTAGGGCAAGGTTATCTAGGTAGGACAATGCTTTGTCTAGGAAAGCTCGCGTAGGTTACTAGGTATTTATGATAATACTGCCTGCTTCTGATTGCAATGATAATTCAATTATTATTATACGATTTATTGAGTAAGTTATGTAGCAACAAAGTAAGTACTTTATATATAACTTACAAGCGGACGCCCGCGGCTTCATCCGCGGTTGACTACTATTTGTTTATCCCACGGTACCGTGCATTTTTTGGGGATAAAAAATCTATGTCCTATTCCCGGTCATTATCTATGTAGATTTAAAATTTCACCCAAATCGGTTCAGTGGTTGTAGAGTTTTATAGGAACAAACATACATCCATCCAAATATCCTGACATGAACAGAACTCCTGTTATAATGTGTTTGTTTACCTAAATACTTAAATAAAACAAAATAAAAATAAAAAAATTATTTAAAAAAATGATGATTTTTAGCTAATATGCCTAATATTAGCTCAAAATAATCATTTTTTATAATAAAATTATCTCCATCCCTTATTTCCTCGTAAGATTGTGCCCTCAAAACTCTAGGTATAGGTAAATTCAAGTTACTGTAAGTTTCATCCCCCGTGCCCCGTAGGCCTCACTAATGGCATGTGACAGCGCGGGTGATGGATCGTGCACCCCCCCCCCCCCCCCCCCCCACCGCTCGCCCCCGACGCCCCCGCCCCCGCTCGGGGTGGAATTAGACGATTTTTTCCACATCACCCTATTAAGCTTATTTCTTAGCGACAATATTTTATTCATTTTCGGGATAAAATTACCGAGAATTCTGTGAAAAAATGGACAATATGTCGAAATTTGTGCTATGGCAGAAATTGACAAGATAATTTGAAAGGTTCAAGGTCTTTACCTACTGTCTTGATTGTGGATCCTACTCGTAAAGGGTTTAAATCTTAAATCATATTTAATTCGCGGCTTAGTCAGCTCCACATAATAAATAACTGACTGGCCAAGTCTTTCCTGTGGATATGGCTGATTAAGCTGTTCTCCCATGACGCTATGACGGAGGCTTTTAGGCGGCCTAAAAACTCCGTCACCAGAGTTGGTCACTTGCTCATACGAACTTACTTTACTTTAGCTGTCCTCCCAGCAAAGGTCAGGCTGTTTTTATTGCCTAGCTAGACACTACTGTGTCCCGTTTATTGTAGGCATAAACCTCCTGACTTTTTATGTTATCATCTCGTAACAATGCAAAGGCAACAATGCATATTAAAAGTTAACAAAATGAATTAAGTACTAAATAACAAATTATCAATGAGACTTCAAACGTGATGTTTAATTATGTATGCAGAGTGAAAAACGTGATTAACTGATTACAAACCAATTAGTTCCATAAAATTATTAATTCATCTATTTATCTCACCTCGAAATAGCCTAAACTTCAAGGCTCGTCAAGGTAGAATTGGAACCATGAAGCATACCTACATGATACGTCACGGAGGCGATGTGTTTAATTACTAACACCATGACCGACTCGCCCGCGAATGCTAATCTGTAATATCTTTGAAACTGAAGGTCAAATAAGATTCTAAGTCTTAGTATACCTACCTACGAGCTTCTAAAAAAGTCCTTGTCAGATAATTTCAGAGCGAATACTTTTAGTCACTTCAAGAAAACTGTTCCTGGTGGGAAATAAAGTCTCTTGAGATCGAGCTTGAGATCGATTTGTTTTTTTTTTTGACAAATGTAAGTACCTACTTTTTTAAGTGAACTGTATTTTTTTTTTTTATCTAAAAATGCACTTAATTTGTTCTTCAAAATAAACCTATAGTTTTCTAAGAACAAAATTTTATAACTACAAAAGAAAAGGTGAAACCCTTTGGGGGGCCAAAATGTTGCTCATTCTGTATAACTTTTTTCCTAAATATCCCACAACCGCAAGCACTTGTATTCACATTCTATTAATAAATATCTTATTAAAAATGCACAGTTTAGGCCGCTGATAGGCCAAGCGCCATACAAATTTGCCCATTGTTCTTTATTTCATTCATGTTTTTTTGGCCTACATATTTACAAATCTGCCTAAAGGTAGGCTGTCATTAGTTATGGACAATAAGTAAGTATTACTTCTTCCTAATCTGTGTCTTCGGATCGAAACACGAAGGTCAGTCGTGACCTCCTAATAATAGGCTCAAAGCTTTGTTCTAAACTTCTAATAAATCGTAGTGGTACCCACGCCATCGCCTGCAGCGTCACATGATCAAGACAATCAAAATCAAAGACAATCAAAGATATCAAAGTCGGTCACTAGCTCATAAGTACACTACACACATAGGTATAAGACAGGTCTATTAAATATGACATTAACGGTCACCCATCTATTAAGTGATCTCACAGACGTCACGTTAGGATCTCTTGAGGAGCGCTTTATCAGTTGGCTTAGTATTAGAGAGCCGTGTTGGCCGAGTGGGACTTTTGTTCCGAAGGTTTTGGATTCGAATCCCGGCTGTCAATGGATTTTTCGTTTCGAAAAAATAATAAACGGTGAAGGAAAACATCGTGAGGAACCATACCACACGTATTATTATATAGGCAGCGTCTAGTCTATTATTATTATTATTTATTATTATATTATTTATTAATAATAATTGTTCGTTCCAGCGGTCTACCATCAAATTATTCTTAGCACGGTGGGTGGTCTTATGACCTTATACAAAACTGTAGGTACCTAAATGTCCGTAAGTAAAGACTGAGACGTGTGAGATGCTGCTTCAATTTCCATTCAGGGATCAAATATTTAAATAAACTGCAATAATTTAATTTTTAAACGTTTTCAGTAAAAATAGTTACCGAACAAACGAAACGTGTTCATGCGTTTCAGACCTATGCATAAACAAATTACTATCATGCCATATTGTATGTAGGTACTGACAATCGCTGGGGTAAGCGAGTTCTCGAGTGGAGACCACGTCTTGGCAAACGTAGTGTAGGACGCTCTCCTGCCAGGTGGAGTGACGATCTGCGAAAGGCTGCCGGCACAAGTTGGATGCGTCAAGCTGAAGACAGGACGCGATGGCGCTCATTAGGGGAGGCCTATGTCCAGCAGTGGACTGCTATAGGCTGATGATGATGATGATATTGTATGTAGGATGTTGATTGTCGTTATTATGTAAATTAATAATTAACGGTTATTATCTGATTATCCAAAAACGAATTGCCTGAGGAGGTAGCTTATTAGCATCAGTTGATTATCGGATACATTGATTGTCTTATACTTAGGTACAACAATGTTGCATTAATATCTAATGAGTAAAACAAGTTCTAAATTACATCCTTCTTTGTTATGATGACGTAGAAGTGACTAGACCATGAAGTATTTGAACTACATTCACAAAAAATTAGATACAAAAACTTGCGTAGGTAAGTACTTTTACATTTTATTTACAGACCCAAACTACTACATACATAGGCATACTTTATCCTATTCTATTAAACGAGCAATATTTGTTTGTTTGTACTCACGTTCTCGAAAACGGCTCTGACAATTTCGATGAAATTTGCGGTGAGGAGGTTTACGGGGCCGAAAAATCGATCTAGCTAGGTTTCATATCTGAGAAAATTCGTTATCTCGGCATTTTCACGCAAAAATATTTACCAATGCAATGTGGTTCGTAATTTGAAGTAATTGGATGAGACTAATGTGGCTGAGTGGTCGGGTGTCCGCCTTCCAAGTGTGAGAGAGCAGTGTGAAGGTTAGTCGGGCGCGCAACCGTGCGCGCGAAGGCAGCGAGTTCGAATCTCAGCCAATGGAAGTTTATTTTTTTGTTCTATTTCCTTTTTCTTTTTTTATTTGTCTCTATTTGCACCCAAGCAGAGCTCGGTCGCCAAGATATTTTACATAACGTTATAAAATATTTAAAACCCAGTTACCATCTTAGGGTATTCAAATATAAATTAGATACCTATGTAGGTATGTAAGTAACTTACCTATTGATATTATTTTAATTTTCCTGATAAAGGTGGCGTTTTGACCGAGTGCATCCTGCTTTACTGCATACCATTCACGTTTGCACGTTACTATTAAGATAAGTTTCAGTCGTTTATTTTCCACTTATGTTGTCCAGTTAGTGGCTACTTCGTGGTCGATACAAGCATTTCTACATCCGCAATGAATGAGAGGCGGACCCGATAATGTTACCCTAATAACAGACCACGTTAAACCATTTAGACTTTGAATGTAAGCCTATCCTATTAGACAATGGGGCCTTCGAGACCTAGTAGTGGCCTAGTCACCGCTTAAGATAAGAGAACAAGTTTGAGTCACGTCTAAATGTACATTGGGACGATCACTTCGCATAGGTTCTAATAAAATATAAGATTATTTTTAAGTTTTAATTATAACAGCTAGCGTTTTGGTGTACACTGTAAGCTTTCTGTTGTTCTGGAAACTTTGAAGAAATAATGTCTGGAAATAAATAATTCTAATTCTAATAGGTAGATTATTATCTTTAAGGGCATGTACTAAAAATGTATTTGGACATACCTCTGACTACCCCCTTAGCCATATTTAAAGGATCTTAAATGCCTAAAGATCTGAAAAATGATTACTGCGCCTTGGGGATACCAGACGTGATCAATTGATCATTTTTCATTTCATTTTATTATCTGTAGGTATGCTGATTGCTAAGTTTAATGTATTTCTTCTTCATAACTCTTTATAATATTGCGTGGGAGTTTCAAAGACAGTAAGAGGATTATTTCGAAATAATTTATTTGAGTTCCTTGACTTTACCAAAAAAACAATCTTACAAAATACTCGAAAACGTTCCAAAAAGTTCCATACGACCCATATATTGCACAACTCTACTCTGATGTAAACCATCTTTAAACGATAAGTTACATAGCATTTACATATGAAAATGCTCAAAATTCAAATGATACCCGATTCGTTTCACAATACGAACGAGAACGGAATAAGTAAGTTGATCCATTGAGAGTGGACAGTTAGGAAATGAGACATCCAGAGCGGAAACACTGGCAAGTGTGAGTCGGACAAAAAGGTTCCATTGAGAAATATGTATGAGCAATGATTGTGAAGGTTTCAGGGCTGCAGTGAAAAGTTTAAGATTGTAAAGAAGAATTATATAGGAGGAAGGGCATAGTGGGTTTTTCTCTATTTTTGAAGTAAGTATCTCCTTCTTACGGAATATCGCAGCCAAAAACATCATTATTCTCGAATGGTGTTGTGTTCCTGCGGTGAGTAAGGTTGCGAGAGCTCTGCGAGGAAGCGCTGCGGTGAAAACTGGTGAAGCAGTCTTGTCTATTGTGTTGTCGGCGCAGTGATCCTCTGGTGTCATCACAGGCGTTCATAGGCTACGGTAACGGTAGCTAATACGAACATACATTATACCACTACAAAAATGTTATAGGTTCAGGAATGTAAGCACGGTAAACGTTTTCTCTGATCTTCAAATGTTTGAATATATCAAAGGGGAGTAGCCAGAGCCACGTCCATTATAAGTACATAAAGCAAAAGTCCTTGTGTGTCAAAAATAGGGATGCCTAGCCCACAGTTATTTTAGAAGCTTAGAAAAGGCTTTTAGCAGTTCCATAATTCTTTCTTTTTAAAGCAAAGGATCGGTTTTTAACATTTGTATAAAGTTCGCAAGTCAGAATTTTATATAATTTATCATTACAAAGTACGGATGTCCCAAGCTACATAATTAAGTAGGTCAGCTTCACGAATTATCATTATTCGAAGCAATAAAATGCATTATTTAGATTCCCGCATTATGCCAACCACGTTACAGGCAATAAATTACATCACAAGAAAACGTATTTTCGTATGGCGCAATTACTTTCCAAATGCTTATAATATTTAAATATATTGCTACATTACTTTGGGAAGCCATCGCGTACGCCATTCATGTACGCACTTCCTGATCTTGATGAATGCTCAAAATTGGAGTACTATAGACAGGTAAGGGCTAGTAATTTAAGCGAGGCGATGAGCGAAGCGAGCTACGTCAAAACTTTTAATGTGGGTACAGTTGTTCTGTGTAGAAGACAACCCCTCAAATCAGAATAATTTCTTAAATATCCCAAAGAACTTGATTTAATTAAACTGAGGCGTGACTCAATAAACGTTTGGCACATGCCCATGTGGATATCCTCCTAAAACGAACGGAGGTTCTTATTTTAAAAGCTTGGAAAAAAAATGAGTTATTATCGCACGTGTAGACGGGCCAACACGGCCAATCAATTCTTTGACCGCTTGTCGCTCCGCTCTTGTTCGCGTGTGGGCCTGCCCCGCGGTGGTCACTTGCATAAAAACTGTCGGATTCCTCGCGTGCCTGCGTTTTGACGGCCATTCTTCGGCGCGCGCCTGCGTCGGTTGCTCGCGTTCCAAATTGAAAATCTTTCAATTGTGTTAACATCGATATCGATGGTTTTATGAATGAAGTGCACATCCCTAGTTCTGTGTTAGTGAAGTGCCTATTAGTTTATCAAAATGTTGGGTTTTCTGGTAAGTATAGACTTAAAACTTATTTAGTTAAGCTACCTTGTTTTCATACAAATAGGACAGATTTTTGGATGGACTGGAAGAGCAAAACAAGGGTGACAACGTCTGGCAGAGTTCTGGAGGAAATAGATAGAGTAAAAATTTTAAACTGTTACATTTTTAGTCAACAATCTATACCCTACGTTTTTTTTTAGAGAGATTTTTAAGAAAGGCCGTGACCATGCATGGTCGGATCTTATGTCCAGAATTGCATAAAAACCGGTAAAACACGACATTAAACGACTCTCTCTGCACATCTGTTATCGATAAAATTGTAATCGTATTGGATTTACATAACAGTAAGAACTTGGTAGTATCAGAGTAGGACCATGTGGTTATAATAAGTGATAGTGGTTTGCATTCATAAAAAATGAACTACTCGTATATAAGACAAAGTTCATGTGAGTTAGTGACTTTGATTAAGATGTTTTTTGCCCGCTCAAAGGAAATTCTTCAATTTGGTATAGATAAGATTTTCGAATGGAAAAAAGTCGTTGAACAGCCTTTTGTCAAAATCATTATTACCATGCCCTACGTGACTTGACTACCTACTTATGTGGAGTAGACAAACACGTCGCAACATCATCTAATCATCATCATTCCTCGTAGGTAGGAGGGTAATGATGAATGTAGAGTGTAATGTGGGAACATCTTGTTGAGATTTAAAATTCCACTTGTCCCATTTAAAACTCGGGTAAAAACATTAGCTTCTTACTAGGTGAGGTCTTGCAACGCTATTGGTACATTTCATGAACGTTGCTAACTTAGCAGATCAAAAACAACTAAGCAAGCATACCACACGCTTCGCAACCAATCGAACATTAACATTTTTTTGTGATATAATAAAGCCAGCGATGGGTTTCGTCCGGTCATTCTAGATCCTAGTATGACCGGATGAAGCCCATCTGCCTGTAATTATGTCCTAGTAACTATTAGGACATAATTACAGGCAGATTCTGAAAAGTGAAACTTCGCATACAGACTTTATAATAATGTAGAGACAAAATTACTTTATTCTGAAGCTTATGTCGGCCTAGTTTCTTTATTAATGTTTTTCTTAATTATTTTCTGTGATGTCGGCTTAATTATTAGCGCAGAACATATTAATATTTTATTTTATTGGGAAAGACGTGGATGAGAACGGCACAGGGTCGACTAGAGTGGCGTTTGAGGGAGAAGGCTTATACCCAGCAGTGGGCTATCATTTGAGCTGCCAATGATGATGATGATGATGATATTAATATTGTTATCAGTGACGTTTCTTCGCTGAAACAACGTCAACATTCCGAAGAAAGTCCTCGAATCGGATGCATTCCGAGAAGTGTGAATCGCACTGCTAATGCTGGTATTGGTATGCTCCGATGGAGTGGAAAAAGAGAACTTTTGAGCCAACCCCTCATACCCACATTATAAGGGGTTAGCTCAACAAGTTCTCTTCTAGTCTCATAGGGGCAGGAAAATGGTACGTAATCACAAAAAAAAGCTTTGTGATATAGGTACCCATAGTGTTAGAAACATGAACCATTTATATTAGGAAATATCAAGTAAATTATGTTTATGTAGGTACTTATCTGTTTCTTTACTGCATTAGATAAGTATGTAGAAAAAGTTACCTAGCTTCGCGATATCTGATACCACCACAGATCGTTTGATATTATACAATATTATTTCTCCAAAAACAAGGGCAGACCTTGGCCGGAATGCGAAACTGTCTGATAATCCAAGTGCAAAGAAGCAGTTTACTTCGATGCCATCACTAAGGTCATTTTAAAAATAACAAACCCTACGAATTCGAACAATTCCTAGGTACATACTAGGTAGTTAGAATTGGAATTGAGTCGAGTGGCGAAAGTAGGTTTTATTCATTGAAATAAGAGTGTTGAAAACAGGAAATAACTTTTCCTTATTGTACCTTCTAAAAAAAAGGAAATACTTTAAAATAAACAATGAAAGGGCGATTAACCCTAAACAGAGTAAACTTTGTAGAAAAATTTACGTAACCGAGCCCTTAGAATCGCATACCTATCTATTCCTAATTATCAAATAAAATATATAAAGCGGAAGAGTTTGTTTGAACGCGCTAATCTCAGGAACTGCCTAATCTCAGTTGGATTTGAAAAATTCTGCATTTGCTAGCTAAAACCCTTGAGAAAGGCTACTTTACATCATCATCATCGCCGCAAGGGCGCTGTTAGTATGATAATAAGTATATAAGCAATTAATCAACAAAATCCTTGATCTACAATTCGCACACCATAATATTTATACGCTCTTTGAAATTAAAATAATTAAAGTGGATTAATTATGCAATATTTGGGCTATGAACGAAACAAATTTATGTTTTGATTATGTAAATCAGATATTTTATAGTTAGGTGTGCTTTTAAACTAGTTTACTCAATCATTATAATCTTGCACTAGCTTCTATCATGTTTTCGCTCGCGTACTACCAACATCCTTCACTGTCCTCTCTTCCACTCTACTCTCTCTCCACTCGACCAAGTCACTGTCAACTACATTCTGTGTTGTACCAAATCAGGCCCGTGTCTGAGCGTGTCTGCGTGGCCATGGCCACGTTACGTTAAATATGAATCTTCTTCTCTTCTCTTTCGTTACACTCTAGATAGAGTGGTCGTGGTCGTCATGTCGGACGGGGCTGTAGCGACTTTGACGACCCTAAGCCATTCGTCTCGTATCGTAACCCTTCTGGTGCATTCATGTAGTGGACCGTCCAATGCAGTCTTGATTTGGTCGGTCCATCTCATGGGTGATCTGCCACGTGCTCGTGTGCCCTCAACTCGACCCTGCTCCACAAGGCGGTCTATGGACACCTCTCCGCGTCGCGATACGTGGCCGAAGAAAATAAGGATAGCAGATGAAGGCCGCTGTCTGATGCCGAGTTCTTGAAGTACGGACTGATTGGTGCGGAACTCAGCATATACCCCAAGCATTCTTCTCCAGCACCACATTTCGAGAGCATCTACTTTCTTTTTTTCACATTCTCGAAGAGTCCATGTGTCTGCAGCGTAGAGGAATATGGGGAACACTAACGCTCTGTTAAATGAATATATTCATACAAACTTAGAAGAATATTATTTTGTCTGGCACGCTCAGTGTCTATAGATATTTAAACAGACCTTAATAATGATCATTAAAATCCATCGCTGGAAAAATGACCCTTTTGTTCTATTAAACAGAAATGAAGACAAAAACACAAGTAATTTACTTACAAGTGAATCGGAGCGAAACGTTTAATTGTTTATTGCATATTGTTTCAACTGAATCGGATATTGTTGGCAACACCATCACATTGTTTGTGCAACAATTAGCGATTTTTCATTGGGAACTGAGTGATAGGGATCTGTTGAGATGGTGGGAAATAATGAAAATACAGACCTTATTATTCTTAAGACGTTTTATTTAGTTTTCTTCTTATAGTGCCTCTTCAGTTATTGAAGGTCAGCGGTCATCCTCTTAAACTCTTCCTTATTTTGGGCTATTCGAAAGGTCTTCAGACTTTTTTATGCACTGCCTGATATTCCACAACCAGGATAGAATCTCCAGTTTAATTTAACAGTTCAATCCAAATTCTGAATAGGCACTCAAAAAAAATATAAGAACATAACATGATATTGAATAAAATATTGTATTTCAAGGCAGCAAAGCTGCAGTCTTCTTGACTTGGCTCATGTAGCCTATCCTCGGTATTCCTCTTCCTCTCCTTCCTTCCAATTTTCCTTCAATGATGTTCTATGAAACTGTCATGTTGACTCTTCTATTCTCAACAACTTGCAACAACGATCTTTCCTCCTCCACTCTTTGCAAAACCTCAATGTTGGTCACTCTTTCCTTCCAGCTGATCCTCTGCATTCTACGACAACACATCTCAAAAGCCTCCAATATATCTCTGTCCTCCGAGATCATTACACCTGTAATTGCAAAATCATTTCATTATTCCAGATGAACATAGGATAGATAGATAGCCCACGAAGTCGAAACAGAGCCTCAATTCTGCTAATTTACAACGTCAACCATTCCGGTATCATTACCGCTGCGTTTTGTTTCGTTCTCCAACATGACAGTAATTTGTTTTAAAACGTCACCACAACAGAGTAACCTAACCTCATTGGTCATTAGAAGATTGGGAAACAAAACGAAATCTAAGACTATAGTTGACGTTTTGGTTGATAAACAGTTTGTTAACAGACTGCAAATGCCATTGACACTGACAAAAGTTACAATTTTTTATTTACAAGCCTTCTAACGATAAAAGTTAAAGTTATTTCGCCGTCCCCGGGGAACAAAATGATAACTGCCATTATCTTAGTTTTAGTGTTATGCCATGTTTGTGATCTTTGGGTGCTAATACATCTGCTCAATTTTTTTCGTAACTTTCATACAGTTATTCGCGAAGTTACAAAATATTACAATACTATTCCACGATTCGACCCATGCCTGAAGTTACAAGAATAAAGTTGTACAATAATCTTATCAAATTGTATTTACACCTGTTAATATGACAAACAATCATTATCATTATGTTCTCGTGAAAAATATTCGTCTAGATAATGATAACCGCATGTTATCATTTTATTCTAGTCAAAACTCGTCCTTGCATTTCGTATAATACACTATTATCATAATCGCTTCCACCCTGGTAAAACGTCGAATAACATGATAGAATAGTGGTACAATATTAGGTTTTGCCTAGAAAATACGAGGAATAAAATGATAATCGACAATATAGAACTTAGACGGTGATTGATTTTGACTAACTTCTTATTTTTTAAATATCTCTATTTTGGCATTTCTTACGCGTGTGTCATTAAAACATTCCGAATGCATTAAAAATCAGCATTGCTCAAAGCTAACAATCATCTGTCTATAGTCGTATTGCTCATTATACGGACTAAAATTGAAGGAAAAAATGTAATTTTTCCTTCAATTTTGATTAGTTTTGATACGTTTTATGTCAAAATTGAAGGAAAAATGACATTTTTTCCTTCACTTTTAGTCCGTATAATGAGCAATACGACTATACGTCCAGTATTTGTGAAGTTATTAACGAAAACATGTTTTTTGCTCCTCCTGAAAAGTTACGTTTTTGTAGTTATCATTTTGTTCTCCGGGGACGGCGATTTGTACAAAACTTAAAGAAGAATCATCTTTACGTAACTTACTTCCTAAACCCACGTGCCACTAAACAGGTGAAAACAACAAACAATCTACATCCACCTACAAACACAAATATTACGACGTAAGTGTAATATTGACCCTTAAAATAAACCACATAGAAAATAATTTCGCATATCAAGTATTTATGTAAATAAATATTTCTTAGAACGCACCGACTCTTATCTAATAAGAAATAGAGTTGAATTTCCCATGTCAAATTAAGTTACACAGTTATGTGTTTAACTAGCGGAAACTAATTACTGAAACATTAAGTTGGTTATTTTGCACAATAGCGTAATTTTTAATTAACTGCCTGACTGACAGATTCGGAGCATTTTTATAGATAAGCTAATTACTAATTATGATAGTAAGTAGGTACCTACTTAGGTAATTATTTAGTGCTTACTTTGTTTTGCCTAGGTATACCTACCTATATCTACCTAGGTACTAAAGTTGACATTTTTTTTTTCATTTTTTTTTTTAATTTTCGATTTTGAAGAGATTCGAACCCGCATTGATACAAGCGATCCTCCCCAAGCTGGAGTGGCTTAACCAACTTGGCCACGAAATACAATGACGTCTGGTTAAAAATCTTGATACTTACCAATTTTATCGGTTCAAAAAAAAACTAGGTATAGGTAGGTACTTACTATAGTTTTCTAAAAGTTCATCTGTTGACTTCGAAGACGGATTAAAATCATTTTTTTATTTTTTTATATTTATGCAGCGTCAGGAGGCAATCTTTGCCTACACTTTTCGGGACATTGTAGTGCCTGAGGACATTGTTGAGATGGATTAGGCTTACCCAGCACCTACACCATCCTCTCAGCTTAACCGGCCATATCCACAGGAAAGACATGATCAATACGTGTGGGGCTGACTGCTGACTAAGCCGCGACACGATGTTTTCCTTCACCGGTGAAGGACACTACAGGCTCTTACTAATATTAATTCATTCTTTCAACTAAAAAAAGGGGGAAGGCTTGACGTTGTGTTCCTTTTAGAGTAGATGTAAAGTCTTACAGTCCCTGAAAAAAAAATCTCATAGAGCATTTCCTTTCTTTCAGGTCCCTGTTCTCCTTACCCTAGCAGCCAACGCGAAGGCCTATAGGGACTTCCCTCGACAGTCCGCCGCCTCAGCAGCACAGATCCGATTCGCCATCGAGAACAAATACGACGACACCGGCCCAGGCGCCAAAGAACCCGAATACGCATACCACACTTACACGAACCTAGACGACGCTCTCATAGCGTACTTAGACGACCCAGACACGAAACTTCCACAGTTCGAACGAGAGCGAGCTATCAAGAAACTCACGCAACCGACTCCAAAATACCAGACTTCGTACAAAGAAGACTTGCAAAGATACTATCCGAAATCTGTCGAAGAATATACTGGGTATAAACCCCAGACTAAGCCTCAGTTTTTGCTAACAAAGCTGAACCTTCCTAAGAAATACGAAGTCCCTTTCGGTTTCCGAGGGCCTGTGAAGGATTTAAAGGAGGCCTCGCCTTACAGGCTGCAGAGGATCCAGCCGGTGAGAGGAAACCCTTTAAGCCTGGCTCACTACTCAAAGGACCAGGACATTCAGAACGCTCATGACCAGTATAACCATCATCCGAAGTACGCCTTCTCCTATGGCGTGAATGTGAGTACCTAAGTTTTTTTTCTCTCTCTTTCTCTCATTTGTGTGTAGGTATGTGGTCTGTTCTTTTCTAAGAACATTTATAGGTACTTCTGAGTGTCTTATCGTCATCGTGGGAGATTGCGTCACTTGTTCATCATTTCATCAACGTACAGACATCAATTACTAGAGTTGGTCAGAAATGCACCACTGTAATGGAGACAAAAAGTGTTCTCTTCTGACCAAAGCATACATTATGTCGAAAAGACATGTTGTCAATATCATTATGGTGATTAATTACTTCTAACATTTGCAACATTACTTATACCATCAACTAAAATTGTGTCACTTTAAAATAAAATGTGGAAATATGGTTGCACCTTAAATACCATAGACGTATTACTTACAACTTTGTATATTCTATACCATAAAGCTAGTTCTAATTATTTTATTAGAACGCTAAGCATTTAGGACATAATATAGAGACCCATAGAAAGACTAAGGTATTTTAATACCACCATTTGTATTTAGTACAAAATCCCACTAATCTTTGACCACTAGATCATGGGTATCTAGTTTTTTTTTTGTCCTAGAATGTGGGCAGTTATTTTCTAGTTATTTGGTCTGTAGCAGGTCTGTAGTCGAATTCCAAGCTCAAAGATTTTTTTACATCAATATTGTAAAAAGGTAAAGTTTATTACTTTCGATGTAGGAGGATGAAAAGCCTACAGTACCTAGTGTTCTTGAGTGTCATACATAGAGATTAAAAAAATAAGTAAAACTGACTTTTTTTTTGAAATTTTTTGGAAGTGCGTAGAAAAATACTAGGCACCTACATAAATATTTATTCAGAACATTGAAGGAATGAAATTCAAAGACAAAAGTGGGGACAAAGTTGTATGCATCATTAGCTCATCAACCAAGCTAGACAATTCGGCTATTAGAACATAAAACTTTTTCTTTTCATGAATTCTGGTCAGTTCGTTATAGTTACACTTGCGGTCACCAGTGATGCAACTAGTATATGAAAATAAAATTCCTGACACGCGCGTCACGCGACGTGTTATGGTTGAGACACTTTGTTTGCTGTTATTGATTTACAAATTACTGCAGACAGTTTAACAGGTTATAAATTCTACTTTGTTTATTCAAAATAAGCATACTATTAAGATCTACAACGTGTACGTAAAGTACGTGTGTACGTGTACGTGTCTTTGAGTAACTAAGCTACGATGATACAATTAGCTTGATTTTTATCTCTAAAAGTCAAAAGTCAAGTCAAAAATCAAAAGTCAAATTAATTTATTCAATAAGATCACTAGTGTACCACTTTGAAACGTCTTAAGAGCTAGGTGATTCTACTCCTGTTCCTTCGCGACCAAGACCGTGAAGAACCAGTAAAAATAAACCTACGCGTCATAACTATATCTAGGGAATAAAATAGAGGAATATTTAAGTCCAGTCAAGTAGAAAGCGCAGTACTTCCTCTAATTCGCTGCATTTACTTACCGACTGCAATTATCTGGTCCACTGCTAAGGCTGTACTTGTTAAGAACATTTCTATTACAACAAATGACTTCAATTTCTTTTTTAAGCCTTTAAAATGAAAAAGTCATCATCATATTAAAGCTGTTTGTTGTGACCTGTTCCAAGTATCCCTACTGAGCTATCCCTACTAGTAGGGACTGATTAGCTCTATGTGGCCTTCTAAACAAACTGAATTAAAAGGAACTCTGTTTTCTATCTTTATATGACTAAAGATAGACAAAGTTCAGATTACTGATCGCAGGTAAAGTGCCTGTAGGTATTTCTTTATTTATATTTATTCATTTCTTTGCTAATTTTCATCAAGGCTGCGTGTTTTGCGTGTTTTGAAGTTCTCGTTTGAATGTTTGGTAGCAATCTTGATATACCCTGTATGGGCGAATCGCACATGTTGTTTTTTCTCACAAATCTGCAAGTTTACGGTAAATTGTTCACGGTTGGATGGTGAGAAAGTTCATGGGCGCAGGGTGATGGTAACACCTCTGACCTTTACTGAATGCAGGGTTTCTCACAGGTGGTGACTGTAATTACACTTTACGGTAACCGATTATCAGTGAAGTGTACTACAAATATAAACTAGCTGCTGCCCGCGGCTTCGCTCGTGTGGTACCCGGATAAAAAGTAGCCTATGTTACTCTCCAGCCCTCCAACTATCTCCACACAAAAATCACGTCAATCGTGAATCGACAAGCAGGACAAATAAACAAACAAATAAACACACTTTCACATTTATAATATGGGTACGAAGGTACGAATGTGAAAAATTCATATTACTTACTTAGTAAAACCTTCTGACCCTTTCTCGTCAATTTCCAATCAGTTTGGGAATATTTGCTTTGCATTCGACAGCGAGCACTCTCTCCGTTGACGTAAGAAAGTCAAACCGGTTGAGATTACAACATATCGACCTTGCGCTTGCGCTGCGCACTCTAGGTTAACTGTAGCACTACTCAAAATGCTCAGATACGTAAGTACTTACTTATACTAGTAAAATTATAATAAGACATTAATGTCATCTGTCTAGTAGAAGTCCACTGATAGATAAAGGTCTTCACAATCTAAAATATCAATATATGTGATCACTTAGAATAGTTATATATAAGAGATAATTGATTCTACTCCTATACAGTCGAAACCAATATTGTGATGAATCTAAAGGGTTTGTGTCAATGCCTGGGATTCCAACCCAGAGGATTATATCCTCCAGAATTAAAGTTGTGGCAAATTCTACTAGGTCATCATCACCTTTATTGAAGAGACCAGACTGATCATGTATTCTGTCAACCAATATTACGAGAAATGACGATGCGTGTGACTTCGTCATAAAATGTGTTAGTATTACAATAGCTTAGCCTTTATTTCATTATAAGCGTTAGCCTTATTTGCCAAAATATATAGCAAAATCGTGACGGCTATAACTCAAAAGTAATGTGCAAAAATTGTTCTCGCCATCCAAATCATCGCATTACCTACGGCTGTTTGTCAAGCTTGACATCAATGGGTCAATGGTTTCGTTGTGAAACCAAACACGGCACGATTTAACAGAAATATTGCTTATTTTGGCCACAAGGTTAGGAAATTTAGAATCAGGAATAGGAAGAAAACATTTGATTACCAGGCAAGGTAATTCATGAATTAAACGTGAACAAAACCGATGGCTCGAAAAGTTGCAATAGATCACCTCTTAAAATGTTATGAACAGATGTTGTTCCAAATCAAGATAATGAAATCAAATCAAATCAAATCATTTATTTATTTTCTCTCACAAACAAAATATAATATACCTACATAAAGTAAATATAAATACTTACAGAATAATTTATCAAAAATTAGGTTATTATAAAAACCTGTTTTGTGAGAGACTGGTGCCTGAAATAGGTATAGAAAAACCTGTGCTACAATATAATATAATGAAATGCCTCTACATTATTTGGCTAGGTAACTGCCTACATTTGCGACAAACCGCGTTCAATCGTGAGCAGATCATAATCATATCAAATGGGCATTGCTAAGTCGGCATTCCGACATTGACATTGTACTAACATAAAATTGTATCTTGTCCATCTAATAAAAGTCACACAGACTTTAATTTTATTTAGGACCCATACAATTTATTAACAGAAACTAATCTGCTAAACATAACAGCTTTACAAAATGCAATAGAACCAATTGAGATACATATAAATCGGTTGTAACGATCCATACAATCTAAAGATAGCTCAACTGATGAAGACACTGCCAGTCGGAACCTTGCTAAAGACGCTGGCAGTACTACCACGCTGAAGTCAATGAATACTGATCCGTTGAGTCAAATATGCGCCAGTTCTCGTCGCTTCGACCAGATACCCAGAGATAAGTTTTGAATTGCAAGGTGTATAATTACAGTCAATATACTTTCACAGCAACGGGAAATTATATTAAAAGGCACTCACTGTCACTTTCACTGCGACACTGATGACTATCATGCCAGATGTGCGAACTAAGTTGATTCATTGAAATGGCTTTTGTAATTTCATTGGAACTTCACATCGTAAATAGTTCGATTTAGAGCAAGAGTATAAACATCGGTTCAATTCGAATTGTGGTAACTTTAAGAAAAGGCTTAATAGATTAGCACATTGAAGTGGCAATGGGCAGGCCATATCTATAGCACTCAGAACAGATGGCCGATAGGGCTGAAATGTTCTCGAGTGTAGGCCACGGACCGGCAAGCGCAGCGTTGGACTTCCACCGACAAGATGGACAGATGACCTTGTAAAAACTGCAGGTTGGCGGTGGATGCAGGCCGCTTCCAACCGCAATACAATACATGAAAATCTTTAAAGGAGTCATATGTCCAATACGGCTGTGATGATGATGACGATAGCCCGTGATGCAGGAGGTAGCAGGATCAATCCCCGCCGTGGGACATAATGTTTGTATGATTTGCAAATATTTGTCTTGGGTCTAGGTGTTGTCTAAAAAAAATTCAACGCACGGCTGATACCTACACTACTTGCTCATACGAACTTCCTTACTACGCCACTGCTTTCAGATTAAAAATCTAGGTCCTTCGAAAATCTAGGTCCTATTCCATTCGGCCCTGTGAAACTAATGGAATTTGTCTTCAGCGCAGCGTAATCTTTCGGTTCAAGAGCGGTCATACTCTCATTCAGTGTTTCCGCTGACAAACGCGGTAGTCGATCGTGAGAGCTAGAGGAATGTGCTCAATGTCGCACGCATAGGTGTGGCTCAAGTAATCGTTGTTCAAAGGTAATTTGTAATCAAATATTGGCAATATAACCTTCATTACGGAGGGCAATCTGAAACTAAACTTATTGTGTAATTATAAAAAAAAAAGTCGGCAATCAAAATCGGTGAAGCCGTTATTGAGGATAAGAATTACGAACACATGAAAAGATGGATGGACTGTGAGTGTAGATATGTGTGTGAAAGGAGTGAGCACTGACATGACGAGTAATAGAATGAAATGGAGCAAGGAAACATGTTGTGCCGACCCCACCTAGTGCGAACTTACAGAAAGGCCTACATGTGTGGTTTTTGTTCTATTTAAAAAGGAATTTATAAATTACTTCATTTGGACCTCAGCAAGGACATAAAAAATAAAAACTAAAATATTTTTTAATTAGAGTTGTACGCACGTTGACCTTGTTATGAACTTGTTTGTCTGTATTACTCCCAAACACAGGCCAAAATACCCCTTATTTCAATACAATAAGGCGGTGGTAAAAATAATCGTAATGGAAAGGGTCTTGCATAACATTTACGATATAAGCAAGCATGCTTGCAAAAATTTTAAAATTGTTGCTTGGCAGGAAGTCGTTCGTTCATTGAGCTGTTGATCAAATTCAAAGTCATATTGTAAAACAAAACACATTCTTGCAACAATCACCTTTCCTGTATTTGTTATGAACGTTAGTTTAGCATTGGAATAACAAATCTGATACAAAAGACTTAAACGCGCGCCTAGTGCTACGCGGAACTACAAAGAATCATAAAACAAAAGAGTGGATACCAAATTAGAGTGGCACAGAACATACAATAATACATGCTGGGAAGAATCTTAAAAAATATAGACCCGTCTATCGACTGCTAAACGTCGAAACGAATCAAGTTGCAACTAACCCAAATTAATGAAAAGTTTGCGCTCCAAAACCAAAACCACCGAGACGTAGGGGAAAAACCTAGGAAACTCAAGTGGGACTAGGCCGGTCACGACAGCCGCATGCCGGAGATCTGTGTGCCAAAATTACCACTACGTGGAGCCCTGACACAGTGACTCAGCAGCGCGGTAGGCCACGAATGAGATGGCGGGATGAGCTGCACGTAGTACTTATACTATTCTGAATATACTATTCTATCAAATAAAGGGTCATTCACTAGGTCAACTCTTATTCTCTCAAAGAGTCATTTTGAATGTTAGCCAAGTACTTATAGTAAAGTGTTTAAAACAGATTATTTCCTCGTCCTTTACGTTTCATCTTGGTATAAGCCGAGTCATGTAAAAAGAACGCTGGAAGAAAGAGGAGGGGGTGTGTTTTGTCTCATGTTTGCGAATAGGTAACCCATGCGCAAACTGCTTATGCTGATGCTTATGCTGAATGGAGGCCTTTTTGTTAACTCATTTAGCTTAATAACATGTTCCTACCTACATAATAACTTGTATACTTACAAATAAAGTTCTTTGATTCTTGATTTTTGATTCAAACATGAGACAAAACACACCCTCTCCTCTTTATTATACTACATTTAAAACTATATTTAGCCCACGATTTAAAATGCTAATCGTCTTTTCCAGGTGCCAGACACGGGCGACCACAAGTCGGCCCACGAGGAGCGCGAGGGCGGCACCGTGCGCGGCTACTACAGCTTCCTCGACGCGGACGGCGCGCAGCGGACCGTCCGCTACACTGCGGACGACCAGGCCGGCTTCCAGGCCACCGTGGAGAGGACAGAGCGACAATAGAACGACATAAATATTATTATCAACGGAATAATTACCATGATTACTTCAGTTACCCGTGATCATGGCGCATGCAACTGCGTCGAAATATCGGGAAGCAAGAAAACTCAATAATCATGGTAATTATTCCGTTGATAATAATATTTATGTTCGTAACCATGATAGTTTCTAAAGTTAATAGAACGACAGTTCGAAAACAGAAGAGACGATCCAATTTCTCTATTTTACAACGTCAACCAAATATCATTGCCGCTGCGTTTTGTTTTGTTCTTCAAAATGCAGTAATTCACTACACTGCGGATGACCAGGCCGGCTTCCAGGCCACCGTAGAGAGGACAGAGAGACAATAGATGACGATACAGTTCCAAAACAGAAGAGAGAGGCTCTCCTCTCTCTCAATTCCTCTATTTTACAACGTCAACCTTTCATGTATCATTGCCGCTGCGTTTTGTTTCGTTCTCCAAAATGACAGTAAGCTAAACCTCATTGTTAATTGAAAACGTCATCACAACAAAGTAAACCTCATTGGTCATTAGTAGATTATGAAACAAAAAACAGTTGACGTTTTGCTTTGGTTGATAATTTTATTAGAATCGAGGGGCTGAGCCCATTACCACGCGACAATGCAATAGAAAATAGAAGACTATAGACCAAATAGGACTGCAATCCCATAGAGCTCTCTAGCTATATTCTAAACAGGCTGACTTGATAGATGTTCTGACGAGTCGAGAAGTAAGAAGTGAGAAGTGAGAGCTTTCTGGACGCGGACTGCCAGAAGACAATCCACTGCTAACGACCAGTTGGTCTAACAAGGCCACTTTAGCTGAATCATAATATGAATTGTATTATATGCAGTCTCTTTTCAGAGACATGAGAGTGACAAGAAAAAAAAAACATAAGTTATTATCTCGGACGAACAATCCTTGAATCTTACGAAATGCGCAGCGGCCGTTTTGCTAGGCTTCCAGGCCACAAACTATTTTTTTATTGTATCCACAGCCTAAAATATGCCGCAAATACATTTATGCTCTTTTGTTTATTCCAATCTAGACACACAATTACAATTTTTTTCATGTTACACTGACTCGTTGGGATTTTTGTCAAGTTTAAATGGATAGTCATTGTGACACTATCTAGTAGCTAGAGATAAAAACAGTCTTAAGGAAGGATGTCTGCTCTAAATATTGAACATTTTCTTATTGCAGAGGCTTTTGCACATGTTCACAATATAAATTAATGTTCATTGCGTCAATGATAAGCCTAGAATCGCATGTAGAATTTTGTAGTGATTTGTGTCGCATTGTGTCGCGTTGCTATATTTCTTCTTCTACCGCTAGAGACCTTTAGTAAGTGAAAATCGTAGAAGCAATAACTTTGCCTTTGTGAGAAGATTTTCGATCTTGTATGATTCGAATGATCCTCTCCAATATATTTTTACATTCGTAATCCTTTCCAATATTTGAGGTGAATGTAACTTTATGGCCACCGTTCCAGCAACTGAATAACTTAGTCAAACTTACTTTAAATCTAATGCAATTCGTATTAATTTACCTACTAACATTATCTTCTCACCGAAATCAATGCAAAATATATGTCTAAGATAATGTATTATTTTTATAAGTAGCGTTTAGAGTTTCCTAGTGCCAATAAGTAGTTCAGTCATAAAATATATCTAAACGATGGATTATTTTCTAAAATACTTATTTTTTAAGAATAGGCAAGTTACTTCCTGCAAGTAGTTGCAATTTATTTTTGTTGGTGTTTATGATCTTGCCCACGTAACTTATTTATCTAATACTCCGACCGCGTCTATGTAAATAATTAACTAGATTATTTTTTTATACTTTGTACGAATATTCTAAGTAAATAAATAAAATGTTATGAAAAATGTTTTACGTGTTATTTAATTACAAAATAGAAAGATGAAGAAACACGCAATTGGACCCAACCAAAGATACAAAGGCTGTGACCGAGTGGTGACCAGGAGAGACTAAAAGAAGCAGGGGCAGACCATCAGCCAGGTGGGTGAACGATATCGAGGCCATAGAGGGAAAGACATGGATGAAAACGGCACAGGGTCGATTAGAATGGCGTTTGAGGGAGGAGGCTTATACCCAGCAGGGGGCTACTATTTAAACTGCCTATGATGATGATGATGATGAAAGATACAAAAAAGCATATGCTTATCGCAATCACACTATCCACATTCTAGCCAGAATGACTGATACAAAGGAATATCAGTAATCCTGGCTGGAATTACGATAAAATAGCCTCTTGAAAACTGCTGCAAAACAGGTAGGTACTCTTACAATACCTGTGGAATACTCTCTCCTAGAGTAAATGTAATAGCAACCCACACGCCGCAGGCCGCACAAGATCGTAGGGACTGAAGCATGAAGGCATAAACCTAGAAGAAAGTATTCGACGTCAGTAAACGAATATTGGTGCTCAAGTGGAGTTGGGCAGACGCAGTGATGACAGGTAGAGGCTCTACCTGGGATCTATCAGATCTATCAGAATCACTTAGCTCTACGGTAGAGTGATTCTGATTACCCAGTGGTGACTCCGGGAGGGCTGCAGAAGAGTAGGTCGTCCTCTTGCTCGATGGGTCGACGACATAGTCAAAACATGGGTCAGATTGACACATGAGGAAAGGTTGGAACAAGCGAAGAGAGGCCTAATATCCAGCAGTAGGTGAAGATTGCAAAATCATTATGATGATGGTTATGGTAATCACGAACACATATAAAGGTGGATGGACGGTATGAATACAGATGTGTGTGAAAGGAGTGAACACTGAGATGACGAGTGATAGAATGAAGTGGTGGTTATGGTAATTATGCTCCTTGGAAGTTTAAATAGCAATCAACACGGAACACCGATGCAGGGTCATGGATTGTAAACTTTTTTTTAAAATAAAGTTCGTATGAAATGTTATCTGTGGTCTTGTATTTCAAATTTTTTTTTTTTATTTTTATTTGCCAATTAAAGATCTGTAGACAAATAACAATAGACAATCTCGTCTTTTGAGGTTCATCGTGTCTCAAATAGATTAAAAATAAAAGCTTTTAAAATACGAATAAGCGTCTACTCCAAAGGTTGAATTCTAATTTTTTATTTCTTTGAATATCTACATTTCATAGATGAATTAAACAAAATATAAGTAAGTATACAAAAACAGTGATAGTAGCTCGGGTACCTACCTACTTCCACCTGTGTTGTTTTTCATTCAAATATCCACTAAAACAAGTTTTTTGTTACAACACCCACATCATCTTATACAAATAACTTAGGTACTTACCTTAAAACTTTTGACACTAAGAACCCATAAGCCCATTAGGGATGCTACTGATTCACGATAATCTATTGTTGTGGAGGATTTGTCATTGATATCCATTTTTTGTTGATTTGTGGGATAAGGATGTCCGTTTTGTACATATCCTTGCTTTTTGCAAGTTTTGTTTGCAATAAAATTTACTGGTGATTCTTTGTACGATGGTATAGATAAATATAACTCTCTACCACTCCCTAATCTCACGTGTTTATATAATTAAAGGTCTTATATAAGTAGGTATGTAGGTACCGAAGTACTCCAATTCGTACCTAAATGAATATTCATTCTAAATCAGTCCACGGGATTTCTAAGTGGTCTCAAGAGTGACTAGAACCCACATTTATACTTATGTGATTTTTAAATAAAACCATCGGCATTTCACCTATCTTGTGGCAAAAAAAATTACTTACGTGATATTTTCCGAGACCCCCCCCCCCCTCCTCTCCCCCACGCAAGAGTAAAAAAAAGAAATGCGTATTTTAAAACATTGGCCCATATAGATACTTACAATAATCCTTGAAACTTGCTACCCATGACACAAATTCCTATAAAACAATGTTAAGCGTAAAGAAAATTATTAGACATGGTCCCGTATAATTAAACAAACCTAGTCCCCCACAAGGGACTCTAAATTGTGTTTTATATAAAGTCCGAAATCAAGCGAGAATCTTGTCTCAAGCGATGATTCATTAATTAATTTCCATAGATAATTGACATGAATGTATTAACTTAAATTAAAGTTTGATTGTGTAGGTACTCTGAATGAACTTATAGAAATAGAAAAAAGTTTTATTTTCGCCACTACGATACATGCAACACAAATCAGAAATGCTACATTACAGTGACAAGAAAATAAGGCTACCCCTCAGCATTTGCTCCAGCAGCGCCATGCAACTTGACAACTTGACAAAATGCTTGGTTAATAAAGCGAAAGAGTTTTTTGTTTGAACGCGCTAATCTCAGGAACTGCTGTCGAATGGAACAAATTGCCTTCGTCTGTGTTTCCATCTACATATAACCCGAACACCTTTAAAAGGAGAGTTAATAGGCATTTTCTAGGGAAGCTCGCTCCATCGTCGACTTCATCCATGCCCAAGCAAGGAGCGAAGTCAAGAGCTAACCTATCTTAAATAAAAAAAAAAAAAAAAAAAAAAACTAGCATTCGATTTTGAAAAATTATTATTTCTGTATTGCATTGAGAAAGATTGTAGGATTCTTTTATCATCATCGTCGTCACCATAAACCATCACTACACGGTTAACGTAGCTCGGGCGCAGTTAGTTAATTAATAAAAACGGAGCCCTAAAAATCATTGCATTTTATCATTCAGCTGTAACATGTACCTACTCCATATCGACATCTAGATACCAGCTGTCGTTGGTATCATAGTTTATTAGCAATTAATCAATTTTCGCGCGTTATCGCCTTTTGTGTATCGAAGTAGTCGATTCCGGCTGCAGATAATTTATTAACTTTAAAACAATGGTTTTAGTGCTTTACAGCAGTTTTCCATAACAGTGTTATAAACAAAAATCATGGCATCTTTTAGATATTCTGACTATGCAAGAACTAATTACTTACTTAAATCAATAGGCATCTACTTAGTAGGTACCTCTACCTATCTATCTACCAATATAAAATAGAGAGCGTGCGAATTGAATTGATAAAGCTTGTGCAGATGTGGAGGATACCTAATAATTTACGAAATCGCTGCACTTATTTGAAATTATTATTTCACTGTTTGAAAGATACATCAAATCAAATGGTAGGTATAAAACAATAATAAAACGATTTCGTATTTAGTTCAAAATTAAATAACAGTAAGGTGGTTCTCACTCACACTGGCAACGCACCCCGCAGCGGTAAGCAGATTTGCAGCGGTCTGCAGATCACACACGCGGCGACGGAGGCGCAGATGGGACGCGATCCTTCTCGTCGATGCGTTGTCAGTGTGTTGTACTATGCGTGTTTTCTATAAAATAGGAGATAGTACTTGCATTCAATGATAAAATCTGCAGCAACGCACAATGCTGCGGGGTGCGTTGCAGTGGGTGAACTGCCTAAGAAAATCTACAAAGCTCCCTACATTCTCCAAGAGCAAGATTCATGTCTCAATTGTCCAAGGAGCATTCACCGTTCCCCAAAGACAGTCAGGCACAAAGAGTGCATTTATATAGTTGGAGGATTGGAACAATGGCGTCCTGGCGAGCTGTCAAAACAGCACGACCTGTCGTGCGCTTCAACGAATATAGGAGTGGTACTCAAACTTTTTTTTTTCTCTTCAATTTGACTTCGCACGGTTTGTGCATTTAGCCAGTGTAAAGTTATTTGAAACACAAGTTGTAAGAATACATTTGATTTTTACGACAGGTAAATAAATAGTGTGTTTTTTTCAGGGCCACTTAGGAAAAGTCTGAAACCGTGAGAGTTATCGAAAAGTCATGGTAGGAGTTACGAAAAAAAAATAAGTAGGTACCTATTATACTTATCTGCATTTCATAAAGTCGTACAAATTTTTTTTTTTTGTAAAAAAGTGATCGAGTTTTTGGTTTTTTATTTTTTTAATATACATGTAGTACACAAGTCTACTTTTCATATTTTTAGTTCAAAATTAATCCTCCTTCCTTCGATTTTTGTTGCCATTTTTTTACTTTTTTCCGTGAACATTGCTATTAACATAGTAAGTAAGTACTTAAAATACTAAATGTATTTTTCCAGTGACTCGCTATTTAAAAGTTTGGCAGCCGCTGATCACTGTCGATCGTTCAATGAATCGGAATGGCGCGCGTTTTTTACACAAAACGAAACAGCTCAAAAGTGTCAATAAGTTTGAGTCAGGAAGACAGGTAAACTTGCAATAAAATATACGTAGTACACCGGTTTTGAAGGTAAATACATTTTTAAAATCAAGATTACTTAGATATGTCTTATTTTTGTTTAGGAGTCAATATTGATTCCTAAGGGCAGAAGGATAATGAGACAATATGGAATATTCGTAGCCACAAAGCCTTGACGTTATCTAAAATAATCTATGGAGCCATACAAATGAAAACTTCATCAAACGTATCAAATCGAAGACATTTTGAAAAAGGATCAGGTCAAAGGAAACCCCGACCCGATGATATTGTGAAAGTGTGAGGGTGAAACAATCGAAAGATCCGTAGCAAGTGAAAATCCAGTGAATTTTATACTGGCTCTACGAGTTTTAAGTTGTAAACGGTGAAGCAAAACATCGAGTACCAATCAAAGGCTGCCAGACTTTTAAAGAGTGAGCATAATTGTATCAAAAGGACGTGGCCATAGCTACCCCTTACAATCTTATAAATCTTGAAAGTATGAAGAACAAAAAGTCGTGAGCCTATTTATAGGTGCTATTTAGGTGCAAAAACCTACCCTACTGCAATACTAAATTAGATAGAACTAGTGGCGTACATCGGTTCTGTTGTGGGTACTGTGAAGGCGCTAGGTTTAATTTCCTGGCCTGCCACTCCGGGTTGAGCTCATCTGCATATCTTGGATCTACTTTCCACATTCACCGCGTTTGTATTGCAAGGTCATTGTTGCAGAAACAGGGAAAAATATTTCTGCAAGTGCTACAGTTCAAAAATTCCTTCCTGCGATTTCACTTCGATAGAATTTTTATTAATTTCTAAGGAGATTCATAAAGTGGTGTTTTTCTGAGATACAACTAGTTACTATGTGGGGCGAAATCAGAGATATTTTTGAGATGGGGAAGAAGCAGATTTTTTTATTTGGGGCGAACACCGCACAAGTTGGGCGCTTGCCCAACTTGTGGCGTTGGCATTGGCGGTGGTTGGGCGTTGGCCGCACAATCGACTCAACTAATGATGAGCTGTCTTTCTTTGGAGGACAAGATTAGGCAATAGTATTGAACAACTTTTTTTTTATACTACTAATGTAGCAGACAAGCATATCTACGGCCCACCTGATGGTAAGTACGAGTAGTTACCGTAGCCTATGGACGCCTGCGACACCAGAGGAGCTACACTCGCGCTGCTGACCCTTTAATAATTTCAAAACGCCCTTTCTGAAGAACCCCATACTGTAGTCTCTGGAAAAAACCGCGGCATTCGTTCACAACAAAAAACAAAAACACCACGTTCGTTCGTGTTGTACATTAAATCCTAGTTGGAAATTTTGTATTTTGGACAGTAGTCGTGTAAAGGATATGTTCGCCTTCATCAGCCCAGACTCTATCAATAGTACCTAATCTTGGTAAATAATTATTTCACAAAAACATGATGTACCAAAGCCATAAAAACATTTTCATAGTTCAAACCACCGAAGGCCTTCAACAATATACCACCTATAGTTTGCGCGTGTCTGGTACAATACCTGTCATACGGGACAGGAATTCAGATTCCCTTGGGAGCTCGTATTTGCTATCAGATCAATGAATATCGCGAATTCTGATTCCCTCAGGAGCACGTATTTGTTATCAGATCTTGCAGGTAATGTGGATGGCAAAATCTGCAAGCATTCCTAGATTTTACCAGCATAAACATGAGAAATTGTCAATGTTTAAGACGTTACTCATTCTATCTATTTAGATATGGATGAGTTCTTAAGAGGGCTGCGACCGGCGAATTTCCATAAAAACGTAATACCGAAATCATTTAAAATGTAAGCATGTTTATATCAGTTTATGTTGTTAGATTAGGAGAGTAGGTATTTATCTAGGTTCCTGTTAAACTTTTGTTCCGAAAAACTTACCTAAAAAGAAATGTAAGCCAATTGAATTGAAATCTTTGTAGGTACACCAAAAATGGCATTTTTTCTTTTAATTTGTTCTATAGTAAGTTTTTTGAAACAAAAGTTTAACAGGAACCCAGATAAATACTACCTTTATCCAAATAATAACGTAAAGTGATAAAAATATGCTCAAATTTTAAATTATTTTGGTATTACGTTCCTAGGTAAGTAGATACGTTCGCCGAGCCCTTAAATTGAAGTGGTCAATTCAGCTGGTCAAGAATCGAGTGAATGCAAATGCGATGTAGGAATCTCGCTAAGTAAATAAGCTCTTTATCATTTCATTTTTAAAAAACCTACGTATGTTATGTTCACTATATTATTGTAAATAAAACTTACCTACGAATATTATGTAGGTAAACTTAAGCCAAAAAGTTTTTATTTTTATAATGGTATGTAGAATGTATCAATTTTAAAAGATTATCTTAAAAAACTAGTTTTAAAAACCAAACTATTTTTATAGAAAAAAAAACTAATTTGATCCGTGATGCTTACACAAACGCGTGTCGTGGTCAACCACAACGCTGTAACAACGTAAACAAAAACTACATAACCACATGGATTATATCAGTGCCTCCAGTCAAAAAGGACATAAGTCGAGTTGTGCCCTTTTGTTTTTATTGCATTATCGTAATCTACGTATCCAGTTACATAACATATCAAAAATTCATAACTCTAGCTGCATCCTAACCTGGTTTTTTCAACTACATCAAGGGTATAACTCGACTGTCAGAAAGGGAACGTCTTTAGTTATCGACAAAATATCCCAACTAAAAGGAAATAAGTAGCAGTAAGCCCAAAACATCATCGAACATGAAGGCATAATTTCAGTTAAAAAAATATTACAATGAAACAAAACGGCATTACTCATGATGTTCCAATGCATTAGATAAACAGAGTTAGAAATAAATGAAGTTGATCCATTTGTTATGCATGTTTCTAAGGGAATATCTCTATTTGTTGCTTTTGGTGATTATAAGCATGGATAATAATGAGACATAAATGTATCTTTTACGTAGTAAGTATTATAATAATCTGTGTGTCGCTGGTATTGATTGATTTAATGTGATGAAGAAAATAAGTCTTAATTTTTGTTTTTTAATGTAATTGATCTCGTTCTGCCTTCCAGTATTACCAAATTGACGATTATTGTTCAAGTTTTAGAAAAAGTTTTGATGACCACCACATGATACGAGATACTTATTTATTCTACCATAATATCGTGTGATAAGATTCCAAGACAATCGACATCCCGGAAACACTACAAAATACAAACACATGAAAACTAATCTTACCTTATCTTATCTTACCTATGACACTAGGCTCACGCATTTCCATTTTCCAATCAGCTGCCACTGCTATCAATCGGAGAGGGATAGAAGACTACGGCATAGTAGTCCCCGAGATAGTACAACAGCCCTCAGAGCACTGGAGAGCCAAAAATACAACTCCAAGCGCATATACGAATGTCACCTTTCCCTTGAAAGTATCGCCGCAAAGAACAGGGTAACTCTACAATGGATCAAGGGACACAGTGGATCACTGGGAAACGTCGCTGCAGATGAACTAGCCAGAAGGGGCTCGGAAACACAAGTGGAATACCCAGCCCCATTCCTTCCTCTGACGTTCTCCCAGCTACGCACCTGGATACTGAACACACCCAAAACCTTCACAACGATCAATGGACACGGGCGACGGACTACAGACAGTACTGAGTAGCGATAACAGCAGCCACACCACGACTGACACGTCGCCTGATGAACCTACAAAGAAAAGACATCAAAATAATCACAGGGACGCTGACAGGACACTGTACCCTCAATAATCAGCTGTACAACATCGGTGCCACGGACATCCCACTTTGCAGGGGATGTCTAACCGAAGAAGAATCAGTAGCCCACGTAGTCCTGGAATACCTGGGCGTAGCAGCACAACGGCAGCATATTCTCAACAACCCGAGGTTGCTCCTCGAAGCATGTGAAGACCCCAGGAAACTTCTGAGCTTCTGGGAGAAGCTAAGTTGGCTTTATAACTAGTGAGTTAGGTTATCCCCGCGCATAAAGGATCTACCATAATTCAAGATTTTTATACAACTTACTGAATTCTGAATCAGAGAGAGCTGACGACGACCCCGGTTTGTGTTTTATACCAGAAAATGAGGAAGTAAATTAAAATACCGAGGAATACTTAGAATTTACTTACCTACTGAAAACATTTGTCATAATGTTGATTTTTTTTTTAATAAATATTAAAAATATCATAATTATTGTTTAACTCTAGATTCTATTTACATAACTACAGCTCTCGACATCAGTAATTGATGGAAATAAGCCGTTATTGTCATAATAAGTATTCGTTACTAATGGATTATGTCTTAGTATTTCTTTGAATATGAGTAAATCGACTAGTATTGATAAAGTTATTCCATTATTCAAAAGGCACAGGTCGTATTATTTCTTTTAGTACGAGTAAACTAACTAGAATAGTTAACGTTATTCCATTACATCTGCGTTAACAAAGGCACAATCCAAGTAAAACAAGAAAAAAATATAGAAATAGTAAACGAACGTGAAAATGATTACCATTAAATGAAAGGGCTATTTTTTGTCTACAATTCTGTATCAATAGAAATTTTGATTTCACTTGCGAAATAGCAAAAAACATTAAAAGTTTGGTTTTTTGGCTCTCCTGAAAAGTGCCGAATTTGAGTTGTGCCCTTTTTGACTGGAGGCACTGATATTACCTCCAAATTGACGAGATAAGAATACGGGCAAGGTAGAGCCAATAGAACTTATTGATGGTTCCCGACATGAGAGACTGGAATAAAATGCGAATCCAGTAATGATAAACTATTGATAAAATAATATAAAATTGTCTGCAGCGAAATCCTCACGAAACCTTGTAAAACATAAAATAGCTACTATTAATCTTAAAAAATTACATTGCAGTGCCCAACAGGGTGTAGGTATGTATAAAGCCTACTAAGCCTACCTAGACCTAAGCTATACTATGTACCTACATACAAGCAATGAATAAATGAATATGAATATGAATAATCATCAATCTCACCGATTTTTACTCTCTTCTACGTAAAATTTTCATACGCATACGAAACCGGAGATTCGTAACTAGTTACGTAGAAGCAAAATTCATCTATGATACTAGTTAGGTACTTTAGTTAAAGGTTTACCTACAGATTTTATAAACCAAAAAAATTTTAGTTTTGCTAAATGTTGTAGACTATTGTAGAGCGTCTACGAATATTTTATATGGCTGGAAAAAGGATCGTACCTTCCTAAAGCGTAACTGCGAGACAAATAAAAATGGTGAACATTTTGTTTTTATGATTTTTTATTTGTACTTACTTATACTTAGTGTTAAACCCTCGGATGAACTAACCAAGGTTCTTGTGTTAAACCACACTTAGGTATTATTTCATTGAAAATAAAAAGTTAGTTAATTGAATTTTTTTATCATTTGTTTCTACTTATTTGTGTGCCGAACTCTAAAATATTAATGTGTCTACCCTTTTGGTCAGGCAGGATATGTTTTCATGTTCATTTGTGGTCGTGTATTCATTTCCTTGGGTGGACTCCATGTCTGGCGCCTAGGTATAGATAAGATTTATTGAATTAAATTAAAATATTTTAGGTTACTGTCGATAAAAACTGAAAATATTAATGACAATGACAACAGAAATTTAGTTAACCAACGTTACTTGATTTATTTATTTATTTATTAGACAAAATCCACAGCTCTTAGTAGTAATAAATCGACTTATTTATGTTTCTTACAGCCAATAACGGATTTACATTTTTTAGAGTAAGACTTATATTACGACAGTCACTAAGTAGGTAGTAGACATGAGCGCCGCGCCGGCGGCGGCGTGCCGCCGCCGTTGCCTCTCGGCACGCCGCCGCCGTCGGCGCCGCCGCCGTTTGTGATCGGCGTGAGATTATCGATCGAGCGAGCGAAGCGAACTAAGATCTTAGTGGCAACTTGGGCAATTTTGCTTTTGTATGTTTGTAGGTAGGTAGGTACTTTATTCATTGGTAGATTAGAGTAGTATTTTGGTTATTTAACTCTTCTTACGCGACCAATACGAAACTTCTGCGGGTCTAATAAGGCCGCTTTAGCAGAATCATTTATGAATTGCAAATGCTGTCTCTTTTCATAGACATGAGTGACAAAAAAAATACGAATAAAAACTCGAAAAATTGTTATAATCGTTTATATTTTTTATAAACGATTATAACAATTTCAATTAACTGTTAGGTACTCAAATGTCTCTGGTGTACCAAATAAAGTAGTAATTACAGTTTTTAATCAATAAAAAACTGATAACAAACCAGTTCAACTCAATAAGTGTCTCAAAGCAAAAGGATAAGTTCGCAAAACGTCAAATTCCAAATGATTAGCAATATCAAAGCAAGCCCAGACGTTTGAAGATAATCAAAAGTGCCATGAGCACAAAAACCAACCCGGTCCGATGCCGTGACATTGAGCTTGTTTGTTTGTTTTTTGACAGCTCGTGTGGTAAAAAACAGGTTGTCAGAGATCACCGGTTACCGGTTATCCGGTATAGCTGTTAGGATTATCATTTTGGAACTCGATGGTATGTCTCCAGCTTACACAGTATGATTCAAAGTCACTCAAATCAGAGTACTCGAGTATAAACTCAATCATTTTTTTACTTGAGTAATAGAATGAATAAATAGCGTTTTAATTTTTATAGTGTTAAACCACACTTTGGTATTATTTCATTAGAAATGAAAAATCTTACCAAAATTTTCAATTCGCGATTCATGAACTACGAGAATGCTACTATTCAGTCTAGTTAGAGACAAGAGTGTAGCTTCCATGCACATGCAGTTCTGGCAAACGGCTAATGCTCTCATTTTTAAACTGAAAATCGATAGTATGGTCTTATCATGATTTTCAACTCTGGCGTCAGAGGTTCCATGGCCGAATTGGTAAAGGCACTCCGGCTAAAGGAGGATCGCTTGTATCATTGCGGGTTCGAATCCCGTCGGAATTGAAAATTTTGATAAGATTTTTCAGTTTAAAAATGTAAATACCCAAGTGTGGATTAACACTATAACAAAATAAAATTATAATGCTCTCATTCCAAAAGCTTAGTAACAAAACAAATTAACACTTCCTTCAAGGCTTTCAAAGTATTTTCACTAACAGAGTAAGTATATAAGATCTCTGTAAAATAAAATGAAACCTTATGACGTCGTCCGCCCAAAAATTTTGATAAGATCATATTTATCGGTTGAGCCCGAGCCCCAAATTATAAGAATTTTCATTTTTCGTAAAATGCTACATAAGAACTGGTTTAACACTTAAAAATTAAAAAGTTAAGTAAATATAGGTAACATACTATCTCACATAAAGTCTCGTTCAAGTGAGCAGGTACTCATTTTTTTTCTCAGGTACTCATGTTTTCATTGTAAATGTGCCCATGGACCGGAAAGTATCATCTTATTTATTTATCTCCTCGCCTTGTCGACAGGCCCATCACTTCATAATTACAAAGACAAGACAGTTTTTCCATAATAATTGACTGGACAGCTAATTACCCTGCTCTGCAATTTACAACCATATTTTTATATCTATAAAGTAGCATATGATACGTCAGTTTGTGAGATTTTGATAGGCCCTTTGACAGGTTTGTGGTATCATTTTTGAAATATTGTTTTTCGGTGACACTGCCATTTTATCGTCCGAATAACTTTAATGTTTTTTATACTTACTTATGTTTTGGAAGAGTTTTTAAAATTAGGCATTGGTCATTAGTTATGTTAAAAGTTCTTCATTTGTTTATTATTATAAAGTTTCATGAATTTGCATTTTCAAATAAACGAAAATCGTGGTTTCATCACTGTTTTCACACTGGTGCCAAGGGTGTTGTCATGAATTCAAAGTTAAGTTAATCATTAGGTAGGTACCTATTTTCATATTTCCCAATACCTATATTATTATTTAGCTTACTCGGGGCCATATCTAGAAATTTTAAAACAAGCCATAAGGTGCCTTTTATTTACCACGAAAACTTATTAGGTACCTACATGAAAATTCATTGTTTTTGTTATTAACGACAAACGGACTCTAAATCCTTCGGAAAAATCAAAATAGTTTTAGACAAAATAAAATATAGGTGTATTTTATTTTGTCTAAAACTATTTTGATTTTCCGATTTTTCTTCAAAATAAAATACTCCTAATTGGTGTAAATTATCATAAACGTTTACCCTTTCCTTGACCCGTAACTGTACCCTTTAGTGCCCTATGTAACACGTGCAGAAACTAATATCCGTCAGATCTACTCGACCGTCTGTGTCGAGGATTAGTCCGGCTTAGCGCCAGCTACCGACAGACATACCGACTGATAAGATACACTGTTATTGGCTAAAACTGCACTGGTACTTCACACTACCATAAAATAATAAATGTCATTCATTAATGAATAAATAAAAGCTGGGACAGTGCCTCGATATTGTCGTGTTTGAATTCTGGACGAGCATCAAAGAATTTTTCGCTTCGGAAAATATACTACACGAGCTCTTTACAGTGAGGATATCAAAGTTCCTGTTTTAAAGCCACTACCTACTATAATTGCGCAAGCTTGCCGAGTGAACGCCAATGTCAACGTGTGGACAGCACATAATTTGTCTTGCTTTGCCATCGCTCGGTGTCGCTCGCCTAGCCTAGCCGAGTGAATACAAGCGCATGGTTTGCATTGGTTTGCATAGACTCGCCAAACGTCTGGACGGTAGCACTCGCCTTGCCTCAATTTGCCTTCGCGTTGGCCTAGGCTCTTCAAGATTGATGTAGAAAAACATTATTGCAACCAGTTTTAATTAAAAACATGAAATATTGCTCTACTGGGTAGATATAGATAAGCGATAATGACGAACACTTCAGCCGAAAATCCACAAGCGATGACAAAATCTAAAATAATTGTTGCTACCAAGTTTGTTCCCAGATAACTATGATATATGATGTGAACACTGCCCCATATCTCTACCAATATATCTTGACCCCTCGAAACAGTTCTATAACACTTAAAACAATAACATAGAGTTGAAAACAATATAGTCAGATGGTGCTGTTAAAATGGTCGTGTCGATAGAGACGAGAACGTGTCGTGGTGTGACAGTAATTATTTCGACACGGTATTGTAATTGCAAGCTCTACCATTTATAGTAGCTGTCAATTAATTTAAACCTTACGATTGTGGTTACTGTATTATCCTTTATTGTGACATTTTTACCATAAACATAAGTTTTACTACTAAAAGTAATTTAGTTTAGAAAGATAAATAGTCAAGTAGTCCAAATTATTATACTATCATAATTATCATTCACAGATCTTCGAATATTCTGATGTTAGAGGAAAAACTTTTAATTCACCAATATTCTACCAGAAACTCGTACCGCGGTTAAAAACTTAAACAAAGAGGTTGGCTGTCTGAAAAGATCAATATACAAATATTGTCCCGTATGCCCTTATCTCGCGGCTCCTTACAAGTGCCCTACATCCCATAAACCCATAAAATGTAATCACAGCCGTAGGAAGGTTACTTTACTTAAAACAAAGGTTACACTAATCAATCAATCAAGGTCTAGGTTGCTGGAACTATTTTAAACAGTCTAAACTAGTAGTTCGCCCCGAACTGAGATCTCGCGCACCGTTGTGTTGATAGCCTAGATTTGGACTTGTTTCTGACTACCCCTATACCTACGTTAAGTGCTCCTTCTAGTGTTTACCACACAATGATATCTAATGCACTACCTCAGTATGGTAAAGATTATAGGCATGCATGCAATACATTAAGTCGTGTCGTGTTTATATTCAATAGTTGACCCCGCGAACTTCGTACCGCGCCTCAGGGAAGGCCTCTTAGTTCGAGAAATTATTAAAATAGCAGTTCAATACAAAATGTATGAGAAAATCAATTCCCTCCCCCTCCCCCTCCCTCTCCACCTCCCTCCCCTCCCCCTCCCCTCCCCCTCCCCTCCCCCCCTCCCCCTCCCTCTCCCCCCACCCCTCCCTCCCCCTCCCCCTCTCCTCCCCCTCCCCTCCCCCTCCCCTCCCCTCCCCTCCCCTCCCCTCCCCCTCCCCTCCCCCTCCCGCTCCCCCTCCCCCTCCGTCTCCTTCTCCCTTTATAATTTTGGTACATGCCCAGCCCACTATTTGCAGGAGTTAGCATTTGCATACGTGACAGGTTGCAAGCCCATCGCCGCTATTAGAACGTTAACTGGTTTCCTCACGATGTTTTCTTTCACCGTTTAGAGCTCGTGTTAATGCGCATTTAAATTTTTCTAATCGAAAAATCCATTGATGAGCACGGCCAGGGTTCGAACTTACGACCTATGAATCGAAAATCGAGCACTCTTCCACTCGGCCAACACGGCTTTTATTTTCAATCTCAAGGAAAAATATCAAGAAGCAACTAAAATCATTGCAAACCAAACCACAACGATGCCACACTCATTGTCTGTTAACCAGACCTCCGAATACATCGAAACTCTATGAAACGGGAGCTCTCTCCATACATCCGTTAATTGGTTTTCATCATTTTTCTTTTTCTCTGTATTTCAAAAACTATAGAACCTAGAAGAAAACTAAAAACCATTTTGGAATGTATAAATTGAGTACTTTTATATGACACCCCACTCAATATATTTGGGTAACTTTGAAAAAAATTTACCCCCCTTGGGAACCCCATATCTTTACAACCCCTTCATCGATTACGCTCATACGCTCCACAGCAAATTTCCATAGCACAACCTATTGACCTATCAAGTTTCATACAGATTGGATAAGCGGTTCGATAGTTATGCGAGAACATAAAAATGAAACATACAAACATACAAACATACAAACATACAAACATACAAACATACAAAGCAAAATCGCCTAACTTGCCACTAAGATCTTCGCTCGCTTCGCTCGCTCGATCGATAACGTACAAAACGGAAAATGAAATTCACTAGGTAGGTATGCCCAAGGAATGGCAGACATTATTCTTTCAGATGTTTAGACATTTTTAGATCCTTTGTAGAGGTAAGTATGTCTATGTCCAAATACATTTTGGTACATGCCCACATTTTGCAGAAGTTAACATTTCATACGTGACAGGTTGCAAGCCCATCGACGCTACTAATAGCGTCGATGTTGCAGTGCAGTTGGCTTTATAAAAAGCCAACTGGTTTCCTCACGCTGTTTTCTAAACCTTTCATAGCTTGTGTTACCTAATACACTTGACATTTTTTATCATTTTACCATCATCATCATACGCAATATTATATTTTGTACATTTCAATTGAAGCAGCAAGTTTGTTATTTTCGTAACTTTAGGTAAAGACAGGGATTAGGAATTTTGATTTTTACAAGTGTGTATCTTATCTGATAGAGCAGTTATCTAAATCTTCGGGTTTATACGTGCTTAGACTTACACCTCGATATAAATAACTACTTACAGCTTGCCAAAAACAGTCTGATGTGGTGTCATTTCAAAAATATGTTGATGAAGATGAAATTAGTTTATTTCACGAATGTTGGCAAAACTGGAGTTGACCTGGCTGTTAAACAAGCTCCCAATATTTTCAGTCATTTTACCATGAGATAGTGCTGAAATGTCGATCCGACGGTCGTGAGTTCGAGTCCCGGCCGTGCATCAATGGATTTTTTGAAAACGAGCTATAGACGTAGACTTGCAACATGTCACGTATGAAATGCGAACTTCTGCAAAATATGGGAATGTATCAAATAACTAATGAATTTGAACGTGCCTCTGAGGGTACATATGAAAAGTCCGAAAACCGAAATGCCGATCCTTGAAATGCCGATGCTTGAAATAGCGAATGCTCGTAAAGAAGAATGCTTAAAATGTAGAAGCTTTAAATGTAGAATGCTTAAAAATCAGAATGCTCGAAATGCCGAAAGCCAAAATACCGAAGCTTATAACATAGAAGCTTAAAATGCCGACGCTCAAAATTTAGAATGCTTGAAATATAAAAGCTTGAAACCAGTAATGCTCGAAATAATTATGTAGATGTGAGAATTTTTTTTTTGTCTTTACTTATTATTATTAAGAGGTAAAGTGTGTTTGTATTGTACTCGTATGTAGGAGGTTATCTCAAAAACTACTCATCTGATTTAAAAAATTCTTTCACCTGTATTTAGAATGAGGGGAGGGGGAGGGAGAGGGGGAGGGAGAGGGGGAGGGAGAGGGGGAGGGGGAGGGAGAGGGAGGGAGAGGGAGGGAGAGGGAGGGAGAGGGGAGGGAGGGAGAGGGAGGGAGAGGGAGGGAGAGGGAGGGAGAGAGAGGGGGGCAGGAGGGGGGGACGGGGAGGGGGAGGGGGAGGGAGAGGGGGAGGGAGAGGGAGAGGGGGGAGGGAGGGGGAGGGAGAGGGGAGGGGGAGGGATAGGGGGAGGGGGGAGGGATAGGGGGAGGGGGAGGGAGAGGGAAGTGGGAGGGAGAGGGGAGGGGGAGGGAGACCCAAACATGGATCTTCCACTGTTATTCACTGAGAAGTTCTGACACAATAGGTCCTGACTCCATCAGATCAGCAGCTGTCACCATATTATTACATTGTAGTCGGAACTTCACCGATACGCTGAGTTCCAAGTTTCAACTCGATCGGACTATTTACTGAAGAGTTCTATTGAACAGCCCCTGATGTCATCCTCAGATTAGCTTGTTATGACCATATTAATACATTGTAGTCGGAACTTGACAGATATGCCGAGTTTTAACTAAATCGGCTTATTTACTGAGGAGTTCTGTTGAACAGCTTCTGACTCCATCATCAGGTCAGCTTAATATCACCATCATATTGCATTGTCACTGATATCCTATCAAGTTCTTAAAAAATTCCCGAATCGCGTATGCCTTTAAAATATGAAGAGTTACCTCGATTTCTCCAAGATCACATCATCAGATCCTGATCTGATGATCAAAAGAAACATTGGAAAAGTGTACCCTTTCAAACAAAAAAAGAATCTTCGAAATCGGTCGAGGCGTCTTCGAGTAACCGGTGAACGTACACAAAAAAAAACACAAAAAAAAATCCGACGAATTGAGAACCTCCTCCTTATTTTTTTAAGTTCGGTTAAGAATACAATAATTTTGTAAGTATTTAAGTCGTTTCACTATCACGTTTCCATCTTGCTACTTTACACCTAAACTACTTTCGCACCCGTAAAATCTACCACGAAATAAAGTACTAAAAAATTCAATAATTTATGTAAGTACTTATTTCGATCATTTTCGATGTTTTAGTCATTCGGCATTTGGAACTTATACTTATTAAGCATTCTACTTTGTAAACGTTCGGCAATTGAAACTTTCGGCATTTCGAGCATTCTGACTTTTAGCTTTCGACCTTACAAACTTCTATCTTTCAAGCTTTCTGCATTTCAACCGTTCTACATATCGAATTTCGCTATTTTAAGCATCGGCATTTCAAGGATCGGCATTTCGGTTTTCGGACTTTTCATATGTACCCGCCTCTGACTACCCTCTCATACTTCTTCAAAGGCTAAAGAGGGCCTAAAGATCTGGAAGAATATGTCTACCGCGACGTGGAAACAGTAGTGATCACATTTCATTTTCATTTCTGTTTTTTTTAGATTGTCGCTATAAATGGTGCAACAATTTAATCTTATTTCAAGTAAACGTAATAAATACCGGGTAAAAATACCTATCTTCTACAAAAATAAATACATTGTGACGTCGGCAGCATATCGATAATTTTGGGTGTACCCTTATCGGTATCAAAACATGCCTTATCGCAGCACTTGGCAACAAATGGAATTAAATTACTTGAAGTGTTTTTACGCTTCTGCTAGAACATCGAATTAATGGCAAATAGATTTATTCACATTTATGGTTATGCCATGGTTCTCAGACATGGCCGCTCACAAAGGAATACATGCACAAGATTAGAGTAGCACAACGGGCAATGGAGCGCGCCATTCTCGGAATCTCAATCCTCGATCACATACCCAACGTCGAAATTCGACGTCGCCGTCGTACAAAAGTCGTGGACGTAGGTATGCGGATCGCGAGACAAAAGTGGAGTTGGACGGGACACTTGGCTAGAAGAGAAGATTGAAGGTGGACAAAGTATCTGACTGGTGGCCCCGGGAAGCTCAACGACCAAGAGGCAGACCACCCACCCGATGGTCGATATCGTAAACGTGATCGGGAATCAGTGGATGAGACTCGCAAGGGATCGGAGAGAATGGCGTGATAAAGAGGAGGCCTATACCCAACAGTGGGTGGAGATGGGCTGAAATGATGATGATGAAGGTTATAGCTGACCAGTCGCCGCCGCACCTGAACTTCAGCGCTTCGCCTCGGTATTCTTTGTATGGAATTATAAGGATTAACGCTCACTACATCAACTTCGTAACGTCACCGGTTCGCGGCTAAGCGTGTTTTAATTATTATATTAATATTATCCCAGGTTTTTGAACAGACTTTTATTAATATATTCAAATATTTAACAATGTATTGTCGTTATTTTAGGTGTAGCGAAGTTGCTACCAAATTCCCGTGTCCAAAACTCTGATTCCCACACTAGAAACTTTGGTTCCTCCCGTCACGGCGCTCTACCGTCCGTCCCTAGGGACTTGTAGCAGGTACAGTCAGCGATGGAAGAACAGAAGACATTTTTTAAGATTTATTTAAAATTGAAGACATAATACATTATCCTTCACATAAAAATATCGAGTCGATTCAGAAATTGTTATTGTTCGTTAATAATAATCGGAGGAATCTGAGAAAGCGTTTACTATAGTGTGTAAAGTGATTACCATTGAGGATACACTCGTGATCGTTCTTCAGTTTTAGGAGTTTTTTTATGTATAAGATAGGTTAGCTCTTGATTTCGCTCCTTGCCTAGGTAAAAAGGTATTGAGCAATCCTTGCAGCCGAGTGTACCCTACCCCCGGCGGGACTATCCGTCTTGCACGGTCGCTGTTCGCAGCCTCACAATCAATCATCAGCGCTGCTCTTTGGAACTGTGCTTGCACAATGTTACTGACTTGGAAGGTGACAAACTTTGGTTTCCTCAACTGTCTTTAACAATGCCGGCATGGTATGCTACAGTTGTTCCATCTAGCGTTGGGTATGACATTGGTATGACATGATTTTAGATTGACTTTTGTCAGAGTAGGCTCATTTTCATTTTGAGCCGGTACCGTGAGCCGGTTCGTTTGAGCCGGTCATTTTCAGTTGACTGTTCATTATTTTGGCGAACTACTCACTCATTCTCATATGACAATCTGTCCGATCAGTTCAAAATTCTTTCTTGTCATTGTCAAGCGAGGTGTGATTGAAGATTGAATGAAGTTTGAGGAAAGAGTAACGTCAATTTTGTCATCAGCATGACAAAATCAGCTGATTTTGTCATATTGTGTACGGTCACATGACATGAATTGAAGCATGACATTTTTAGAAAATGAGCCGATCACACAAAGTTGAATTTTGTACGGGACAAACGAGCCGCGTCAGTCACGTCATATTCAACACTAGTTCCATCTCACGAAGGGCGGTTAGTCTTAATTGTGTGTGTAGATGGGTCTTTAGTCGTTTCGCACCACGAACGGTTCGGACCGCGGTGTGAATCGCCCCAGAGCTATTTTTGAATGGGTTCTTTCGCACCAGGGTGGTGACAGCGGTGCGAATCGCCTAAAGTATCTTTTGAAATGGGTCGATTCGGACCACAGCACAGTGTATCAAAAGCCCATTTTTTTTAGCTGACAAAAATAATCAAATAGCTTCGAGAACACGTTATTTTCAAAATTTTCAAAAAAAAACCCTAAAATCGAACCCATCCTCGAGGGTTTTGCCTTTGCTGGGGGACTCCATCTTCATTCTTTCTTCTTCGTAGTGTTAGATAAATAACGTGTTCCCGAAGCTATTTGATTATTTTTATCATTATGTAAAACACTTTAGATGGGTTCGGTTTTTCGGGTTTTTTTTTGAAAATTTTCAAAGTCCTATATCTCGGGTCCTAGATCTCTTCAATAGCCTTTCATTTGAGCTCATAAAAAAGAGTCTAGGATGAGTAGTATTCGAGATATGGCCGTTTGAAGTTTGACAGCTGTCACTTTAATTTAAATGCTTCAATAGCTTTGATTTGAGTAGGGTTACTAATTATTATTACAGGTGGATTTAAGTCAAATAGTCAATCAGTCGATCAGGATCACAAGCTGAACGGGACAGTACCTACCCCAAAATACAGTCAATGTTATGAAAAGAAGAAAAGAACCATTCATTTTCATAGCTAGAGAAGCGCTCGTAGCGTAGCTTGCTTGGACGTTCTTGATTTATCGTTGAAGTTAAGCAGCGGTGTGCGCGGTCACTTTTAGGATGGGTGACCGCAAGTGGTATTACGAGCTGAGCGCTTCCGTGCTTCGGAGGGCACGTTAATTGTCGGTCCCGGCTTTTAAGTCGTTAAGCCATGACGGAGGCCTTTAGGCGGCCTAAAAAATCCGTCACCAGAGTTGAGCACTTGCTCATATGAAAGAAGCTAGATAACGGTTATGAAAAGAAGAAAATTAATAAGATTAACGCCTAAGATTTAATTATCTGTAATGTTAGTCATAAGTTGTAAATAAATAATTGTCTAACTGTCTAATTGTCTCGAAAACAGCTCTAGAGATTTCGTTGAAATTTGCAGGACGGGTGTTTACGGGAGCGAAAAATCGATCTAGCTAGGTCTTATATCTGGGAAAAGCCATTTTCACGCAAAAAGTGCAATGTGGTTCGTAATTGAACCACTAGATGGCGTTCGTTGGTTGCCAACGAGCAGAGCTCGGTCGCCCAGAAATTTATATATTATATTAGTGTAGATTTTTTTGTCCTATTATTTCGTGCCTGGTTGTACTTTAAGAAATGTGTGTAAAACTATGTATCTTTGTCCGAATCCACCTATCTAAAAAGATAACTGTTTTGTTCCCCCTCAGCAGCGGTCCGAATCGACCCATCACAAAAAATTCTGGGGCGATTCGCACCGCGGTGCGAAAGAACCCATTCAAAAACAGCTCTGGGGCTATTCACACCGCGGTCCGAACCGCTTGCGGTGTGAAACGACTAAAGACCCGTGTAGATGCACATGCACGTTGTTTCTGTGTGCGTGGGCCGATTCTGAGCGGCGCTTCCGAGCTTACGCACACAGAAACAACGTGCATGTGAACACACACCCTATTAAGACCAACCGGCCTTCGTGAGATGGAACAATTATACCACAGATTTTAATATTTCGGTGGTTTATATAGCTAGATACAAAGCATGTTCTGAGGTAGCCAGTACTGAGGTGCGATTCAACTTCCGAAAATGCATCCGATTCGATTATTTTCTTTGGAAAGTTGACGTTTTATCAGCGAAAATACGTCGCTTTCCGAATTCGGAATACATTTCGAGAAGTGTGAATCGCGCTGCAGAACAGCATTGTGCTAGCAACGCTAGTTTCAAGACCTGAATGATCGAATCTTCGGATCTTTGTTATTTTAAAATATTCCAGCAAGAGAACTTTCCCGCAAACAACTCAGATACGAGACAGGACAAACAAACAGACACGAGACGGAAGCTCTCCGATAGCGCGTGATATGATAACGGGCACCTATTCGGCTGATCTATTTTTAGTTATTTTAAACATTGAGTGCAACCGGATCCTTAGGATGTTTGTTTTATCATAATCAAATCAATCGGATTACGTCACGCAGAAGACATCACGTTGGATCGATTTCGATAAATGCTTGTTCGGAAACTTTACTTTTGTTTGAACATTGAATATGCTCCAACTCCGTTTATGTTAAATTAAATATTACACTTGAAAATAAAATTAAGCCCAAACCTAATTTAAACGAACTAAACCTGTTTTGTTTATGCGATAAAGTCCCGTTAGTTCGTTTAAGTTAAGTTGGATGCGTCAAGCTGAAGACAGGGCGCGATGGCGCTCATTAGGGGAGGCCTACGTCCAGCAGTGGACTGCTATAGGCTGATGATGATGATGATGATGAGTTCGTTTAAATTATGTCTACAGATCGCGAAAGTTTAAAATAAGCCCAAACCGTTTTGTGTGCCCTGGTTCTTCACGGTGGTGGTCGCGAAAGAACCAGGAGCATGTAACATGATTCTACTGAATAAATGCCTTTTAAATTTGACATTGATCAACCGCGGATCAGTCGAGCACATCACTAATTTTGCAAATTAGTCAGTTCTTATTTATTTGATCTGTATCAAAAAAGGCCTTTCGATTGTAGCTATCTCTAAGGAGAAATGATTAGACGTTCAATATCATCTGAAGATATCTAGGATCAGACACACGTCCAAATATTCCTGTGTCTCACTACGTCATCTCGTTTGATTTCACTTAGGTAATTTCTTCAATTTTCGTGTTAAAAACGTGACCATTGCTACCAATACGACGTAAATTGCAGCTATTTTCTTCCTCTCTAAATGTAGGCTGGTTTTACTGTCACGCGTACCGTCGATAGGCGAGTGATTTTTATTACAATGATACTGATTGTTCAGCACTGACGAGAGCAATCAGCGTAGCCATTTCTGTTAAACAATCAGTACCTATCCTTATTTCATTGTTATAAAGATCACTCGCCTATCAGCGCCGACGATACCTACGCGTGACAGTAAAACCAGCCATAGATCTTTTCGCCAAAATATTTCCGGAAGTTAATCCGTTGACAGCTCACCCTTGAACCACTAATGACCTTGAGCTGTCAAAAGTGACAGCTGTCAAAACGAACACCCGTAGTAGTGATGGAGCAGCTGTGATTAATTAGCGACTAATTGGTCTGACATGGACGTGAACAAATTAATTTGTAAGTTCGTTAATTCGTAACGTTTAGATTATGTTATCAGCAAAAACTAATTGAGAATTTAAAAGCTAAAACTCTGTGTAGACTAGTGTAGACTCTATAGACTCTTATAAATATCTTCAAAGAATCTTGAATGCTTATAGAGCATCAGCTATATCCAGGTGGATATCAATCCACCGTATTTGAAATTACATTTTCATACGCCTGCTTCTGTATTTTCATAGTCTATTATAGATTATATAGCTATTAGGGAATATAAAGCTCTCACAAAATATTTCATCATCGAAACTAACGGTCTCCATCCTACCTTAATGACACATTATCGTAATCAACAATAAGACCATCGAACATTAGCTCAGGCCTTATCTCCGGACAATGAGAGCGGTCTGACAGCCAACGTCTTCATCCGTATACAAAAACAATACCCTATCTGACGCTATTAACAAGCCCACACAACTGTCAAAATGAAAAATGAACTCTACCTTCAAAACGCAAAGTCGATACTCCAATACCATATCGATATCGTCCCATCACTAAAAGAACACAAATGTCAAATTACTGATACACAAATTTAAACTTAAAAGTTTGAGATTAGAGTCGAAATTCCAAAGGTTTGATTTAAAAACTAAAGGGTTATAATTGAATAACGATATCATAGTGTTGTGACGTGTCGTTTGATTAATAATGGAACAAGCTTGTCCACTTTATAGTTTTTTTTAATGTTGATATACGTAACATGTTATGCTTTTAACGATATAGTAATGCAGGATTTTATTTCATATTTTTATAACACAAAAGTGTAGAGTTGAAAGAAACCTAATAAATCCTACAGAAATCGTGACGGTGCCGGCAGAGCGGTGCCTGCCTCCGATATAAAAAATATGTATTTAGAAAAGAATAGGAAAAAAAAATATATTTTTATGTACCCATGTATTACGACGTACCTACACTATAATCATAAGATGTGTTTTGTGTTGTATTGTATGTGTTTTGTGATACTATTGACCAATGTTGTCTAAAATAAAGAGTTTTTCTATAGGTAGGTACCTAATACCTACCAATAGGAAGGGCGACGCTACGTCGAAGATAAGTTTAGAAGCTTATAATATTTTGTTTTAATTTTCTTAATTAAAACATGCACACAGTCCTATACATACCTACATGCATAGGTAGGTATAGCCCTGCATAATTTCAATAAAAACGTTATCATTACACAGACAGTAGGCGCTACCAGCAAACATACCCTTGGCACATTCATCATGCAAAGATACTGTGTTGCCCGTTTCCGCTACTTAGGTACTTGCTAGAAAGAGACAGTGTAAGTATATAAAACGCAAGGAGGGACAGAGAAAGCAATTTACAACTTAATTGAAAACAAGCGTGGGTTGAGTAAGGATGTCATGTGTCGTTTTTTATGAACTCTTTATATAAAGTTAGGTACTTAATAAATACATAAATAGAATCTATCTCATTATTATAATACCTAAATGAAAAAGTTTGTAAGTATTTTTGTATTTGTTTTAAACTTTTAATCAGCACGCTTCAACCAGTAAATCTAATGTAGACGAAACTTCAAATCGTAGTCTAGAATATTATTATTATAGGCTTTAAAAATGGCCATGCCGATTTTTTGGAGGCTGGTGCCTTTATTTTCGCGCAGCCATCAACCATACATAAAAATATAATTAGGAGTATAACAAACAATATTTTTGAGATCACTAGATATACTTAGGTATCTACATTTTCTCTCAGTCAGAACCGAGTTTTACAGGGTGAGTTTTTCAAGAGTGCCTCTAGGGCCAAATCTGAAACTATTAGCAATAGCGAAAAACACTCAAAGGAGTCTCGTAACTGATTTTGATAAAAAAAAACTGCAGGAAATGGAATTTCTAAATTTGAAATAGGAGTACATTCCGAGAAGGTCTGAATCATTGCAGATCTGCATGCATAAAAAGACTTTTTTAAAAGGATCATAAAGATCCTTTTAAAAAAGTCTAAGTAAGAGAAAGTACGAGAGTAGATACATTTAGGTTGAAAGGTCAAGTCAATAATGGTAGGACGTAGGTAGGTAATTTAGAGTAATTCAATAGAAAACGGACAGATTTAAATCTTTTTAGTATTTATGGGTTATTTGCTACGCCGTCGTAGCAGTGTCGTAGCGCTTAGGTGCTACACATGTTAGGTATAGTTCGTGTCATGTAAAAAGAACTCTGGAAGAAAGTGGAGGGGTGTGTTTTGTCTCATGTTTGCGAATAGGTAACCCATGCGCAAACATGAGACAAAACATACCCCTTCCACTTTCTTCCAGCGTTCTATTTACGTGACGCGAACTATACATACCTACGGTCTATAGGTAGGTAGGTACTTCAAAATTTGACTACCAAACTACATGATTCTTCCTTTTAATAGTGAACAGTTCAAGAAATACTAAGAAATGTGGGACTATTTACAATCCAAGCATCACATAGAACGATTGAATAGACTCTTCAAAGATGTATTTACTACACGACAGCTGCCATCGCCAAGAACATGGCAGCGGAACGAAGCACGTTCGCACCTTGAAATCGATTTACGTCAGCGGGATAAATTAAAGCATTCAGAGCAAACGGACGCCAGGGCCATTCAGCACAACACAAAGTAAATAAAAAAACATCCGCCGAGCGCTCCCAGCCTCCCAGATTCGCAGCATTATCTCGCCGCGGCCAATACAGCATGGGCCCGCCGGGCCCACACGCCATTGGTCGGCGCGGCCCCGCCCCCCGCCTCGCCCCGCCCACTCCGCACTCAAAGTCTCCAGAACAACGCTCCACCTGCCCACGACCACACGAGCTCAGTTTCACTTCGAACTTCGAAGAGTTTCATTAAAATTATCAAACCGCGCTTCATCAAAATCACGTCTCGCTCTTATCGGCCCGCGATAAGTCCGTCTCCGTCGGACAGTCGAAACGCCGCTAAGCGAGACAGGGACGGTGAATCTAAAGTTATAGGTGCGGTCGGTAAGATATGCGGCGGTGCCCGCCGCCGGCAGTGTCCGTCGGCGCACCCGAGGAGCGCGCGCGCGAGAGGTGAGCACCGGCCCGACATCGACCGATACCTAGTGACGTGTGTGATGTAGACGAATCATCGTTATCGACACCGACGTGTTAAACATGATGACTATGGACATCGGGATGTACAACAACCAGCAGAACGGTTACGGGGGTGCCGAGTACTACCAGCAGAGCGCGGGATACCAGCTGCCGTACGAGGGGTACCACGAGGGCTACTACGAGCCGACGGCGCACTACTACGAGGGTCTGGCGGCGGGGCCGGCGCCCGAGCCCGCGCCCGCGCCGGTCATCAGCACCGACGCCGGCCTGTGCTACACCAACCTGGACTACGGCGAGCTGCAGCCGAGCTACCCGCTACACGCGCTGCCGCCGCACCACCCGGAGCTCCCGCGCCCTGAAGAGATGCACATGCACGAGCCGAAGCTCGACAACCACTATCTGGAGACGAAGTACAACATGCACTTCGTCGACGAATCGATGCAGTACAACCATACGGGCTCGCCGGTCCCGTGCCCCGAGTTCGAGCACTACCAGCCGAAGGACGAGTACGGGGCCCTGAGGGAGGGCTTCCCGCGGGAGGGGGAGTGCGTACAGACGCTGGGACACCTGCAGCATCAGGCGCATTCGTCGCATGCGGCGGTACCCACGTATAAGTGGATGCAGGTCAAGAGGAATGTACCTAAACCTTCCGGTGAGTTCATTAATCATTTGAAAATCCTCTATAAAAACAATTTAGAAATAGGATAATAATTAATATTAGTAGGTGTACCTGTGTTTCAAAAGCTAATTTAAATAAAGATTTTCAATAGCCAAAATCAAATTAGGACTCGGATAAAATTATATCTCTACTCTACCCTACCAAATCTACCAATAGAGGATGAATTTAATAAAATAAATAGCCAACTACTTATTAAATTATCTTCTTCTTCTCTTCTTTGGGTTCCCCTCCTATCGAAGATTGGACAACATCATGGCTATTTTGATTTTGGAAACTGCGACTCCAAAAAGAGATGTGGTACTGCAACCAACCCAGTCCCGTAGGTTTTTTAAGCAGGAAATGGTGACTCCCTAAATAATTTAATTAATTAAATTATGAAACCTTAAATTATTAACTTAATGTATTAAATTATATAAAATAATATTTCTATCAAAAACGCATATTTATAATACATACCCTTCTATGGAAAGTTAATGTAGAGTCATGCGCAAGAGCGCACCGAAATGTTAATTTTCATTCGATTATGGCTTATTAGTTTTTACTTTCTCCTTTAGATATACTTAAACATTTTTTTTTCTATTTTTCGAATTCATTTTATCTTATAAGTATATCCGTAGGTATTAGCTCTATAAAATACTCCCATAAACACTGAGTGCAATTTATAATCGTCATCAAAGAGTCTCATTTAAAAAAAACCTATAAAATTAAAAAAATCGAATCTCGTAACTTAGTTATTCGATTCAGAAACCTTCATTTATTCACAAAGAACTTGTCTACTAATATAGTTAACTGACTTTACAAAAACTAAAACTAATTGATTGTTTTAATTATTAAACACTTCATAAAAATCTGCAATACGGCACACCTTTCTCAATGATTAGTGCCCCTATTAAAATCTACCTACCGTAATTCCTAGTCATTAAAATATTTTTTTATACCATACAAGATGATATGAGCCAAGGCAGTGGCCACACCAGTAGGAGTCAGGGAGCACACGGGTCACAACCTCTGCGTCACTCACGGCAAATAATTTGACGGGCCCGTGTGTCATGTCTATTCCTCTAACATAAGTCATATACACATACATAGGCCTAGATAAACATTGAAATATAAGTTTGTAGAGAGTACCTACATAACTTATTACCTACCTATAAGACGGAGAAGATTGGAAAAATTGTGATCAGATTAAAGTGAATCAGTGACAATAAATTAAATTAAAGCAAAGTCATGCTTCCTTTTAGTTTACGACGTAAGGTCCACTTCACCATATTTAAATGTTTATTTATTTATTTATTTACACCTTACAACTTTATAACGTGTCAGATGATAATATTCATTAATGAAGACAACCTTAAAAGTCAGTAACATATCCAAAAATAGCAGGGCCCTGATTCCGGTACCGAACTTTTTATCAACCTCAACCAAAACCTCAACTAAAGCGACTGTTTCCATGACTACTAATAACAAACGACTCAGGCCCAGGGCCTGTATTCTATTAAATGACAACCGCTTTGGTTTTGGTTCGAACTCTTAAATGTCAGCCATTTGGTGAAATAGTAGAATAGCTTTTCAAAAATTTGTACTGCCAAAGTTCAAAACCTCACCACAACTGAGTCGTTTGTTATTAGTAGTCATGGAAACAGTCGCTTTAGTTGAGGTTTTGGTTGAGGTTGATAAAAAGTTCGGTACCGGAATCGAGCCCCAGATCTGACATCCGAAGACAGCCGAAAATTAAACCTAGCCTGTGGGTCAAACACACCAAAAAATCACTGAATTCCCTGCGCATCCAATACAACATTCAGGATGATATTGAGGCTGCCTCAATACTGCAAAGCATCGGGGATTATACGCAAAAAAACAGTATCCCTGATCAGCAGAATCCGTGGAAGTCCCAACAGCATTCTGAAGACCATAGCGGACCGGTACACGTCTTCGCTGTGGAAAACGTTGATGTGCAGAGTCATTTCAGTTATTGTAGTGTTGTTTTTCTACAATATGGATTTTGGTGGTCAGATTTTAATTTTATTTAAGTAAGTATATTAGTTAAAACATATAACAATTCATTCATTCAACTATCAACATCAGCTCCGCGTTATAAATTTTTCTTCTGCATGCTAGATGGTTGATGTTTGTTTATTTAACTATTGCATTGTAATTTGTAGGTAATTGAGGTGCCACTTAGCTATTTTTATGTGCACCTAATTACCTATTAGGCATAATGTCTCGGTGTCCACTTTGTTGGTGCAATTTGTAAAAATAAAAATAAAACTACATAACCCTGTGACTTGACAGTCAGCCGGGTAATAAAAACAATACTAGAACCATGCTAGAACTTCGTGAGAGGATAGGCAGTGGCCACACTGCAGTCATGGGTCACGACCCGCGTGTCACTCACGGCAAATAATTTGACGGGCCGAGTGTGTCATGCCGTGACGTGGCCTCGGTGTCATGCCTATCTGTGTCTAGCATCAATATTAATAAGACTACGAGCCACTAATTGTATCAATTAAATAATTGTGAAAATGTGTTCCAAATTAGTATCAAAATAGTAGTATTTAAAAATGTTTTAAAACTTTTAAATTAAAATAAAGTTTCTAACTGCGATTTTTTTCCCAAAAGTTTAGGGCCTTAACAATTTTTTCAAGTGGATCGGATACAGTGAGCAAAATAAAGATCTCAAGTAACAATACAACTTTGGTCTGGTAGACCCCGAACTATGAAAAAAATAGACTTCAAATGTAACTTAAAGCTCATTTGAATTGAATATTAATCTTTGATATTTGCTATTGGTAGACTGTTTGATGAAATGTCTATAACCGAGTGAATGCTCAAAGGTTACACTAACTAGGTACAATGTGAGAGAGCAAATAATTAGATTTATTTCCAACACTATTCATAAATTCATTAAAGTAGATACAGTCGTACAGTCGAGTACAAAACAACAGAACCAGTCAAAACAGGCAACTGTCAATGCGCCACACGGACACTCGGACAGACAAGTGTTAGATCGTGGCCGCAGATAGCGTTGACGTGCGTATGCTGCGTGCTTTTGACGGATATTTTCTATTTCGTTTTTAATGCCAATTAAAATGAGATGTGAAAACATAAAGGTATTCATTTTATTCGTAGTAAAATTTAGGGCTGCTGCTCATACAAATCAACGAAAATTTAAACATTTGCAGACTAAAAGATTTTTTATAAAGTTGTGAATACTAGTACCTACCTAGTCTAAAAATTCTATGACGTATCCCTAACATGCTTGATTATTTGCTTCATAATGAATATTATTTAAGAAGTCCATGTTTTACTTTGACTTTATTAAAATTTGATAAATGATACACGTTACCACAATAACGCCGAGATCGAAATAGGTACTCAGTTAATTTTAGAACCTATTTACCTACATTATTTGGACATCCTTCAAAAGAATAATTAAAGTCTGAGTAGGTTAAACATCTTAAAATAAAAACTATGCGAGTGAAAACTATTTTTGTCTAAATGTTATCACTAAACGCCGCCGACCGATCAAGTTTTTCCTTTATCTTTCCTTCACTAAGCCAAATATGAATATTCCTTTAGAAAATTTTCGGGACACGTAGGGGACACGCGAGCGCCGCACGCGGTTCGTTTACAATCCAGCTAATCCCGTGTTGTCCCTTATCTCTGTTTGTTTCTTTAATTACACGCGAAAGGGGACATGGCGGAAAATTCGAGAAAGTTTTTTTTAATGATATTTATTTGTTTGTTTTATTAGTTACTATAAATTTACAAACAATAAATGTGAATACTTAATGAAATTATTTATAGCAATGGTAAGTATTTAAGTTTTAATTTAGAAATAAAATTTTAATGCTTAAAACTTTTCTATGAAAAATGTATACCTAGGTATCTTTGGATTCAAAGGTTGTATGTAACCTACACCTACTTGATTTAAGCCTAAAATGAAGGAAGAAGTAAGAATTTGAAACAAAAATCACAACAAGAATCAAAAGTAATGTGTATTAAAAATCGTAGAAATAAGTAAATGTTAATAATAATAGTTATTCCGACTTATCAAAACCCGGTACTGTGACCAACAACATTCCATAAAAAGCTTTGAACCTTTTATTAAAATAAGACCCAATAAAATTCAATATTTGCAGTCTCCCTCATTGTCGAAATAGTCAAGTCATAATGAGTCAGCTAGTGTGCGGCGGCCTAAAGTGGGTTTATTTGAATCACCGTTGTCGCTCACTGTACTGACTGTTAAGCTTGTGTTTCCAAAAAACAACCACCGTTATAAATGAAACGTTACATGCTTGCCAACTACATAGTTCCAGTTATGTTGTACCTTTTTTTTTTTTTTTTTTTAGCTAACCTATGCTGTCCCACTGCTGGGCAAATGTCTCCCCCAATTCCCTCCAATACTCGCGATCACCCGCCACATCCACATGTTGTACCTAGTTTAATTTAAAGCGCTAATCTCTTTATAGTAGAACCTATTAAATTATACTAAACGATCGTTCAAGCTACGAGAAATTTATATTATTTGTTATTTCTTAACTTGAGCCATACTTGAGTCATCAAACTTATTTTCACAAAAAAAAATATAACAAGTGCAGATTTAGAAAAGAAAAATATCCAGAAAGAAAGAATATCCAGAAATAAAGCACTCGATGGATATGCTTACAGTACAAAGGCAAGTAGAAGACAAAAGAACTGCAGGGCGATTTAGACCTTCTCGGAATGTATTCCGAATTCGGAAAGTGACGTTTCTTCGCTGAAAAAACGTCAACTTTCCGAAGAAAATCATCGAAACGGATGCATTTTTAAAGTCTGAATCGCACTGCTGATCTATCACCAACTTACTGGACCTAATTAGGGAAACCACCCATTCTACCATTATGCAGTATTCTCGCAATTCAACTACCCATCAAGAGTTAAAAATCTGTCGTTATTACGGACGTACCATAACGGTGACCACATTTAAGAAATCCAAAGCTTATCGAGCCCAGTGACAAATTGCCTGAGCTTATTAACTTTGTAGGTACAGTGTATTATAAAGGCAGGCTTTTGTAGTAAATCGTTTTATATTTTCACTTTGGAAATAAAAGCAAAATAAAAATAAGCGTGCTCGCGACATTAACTCCAAGTACTGTAGAAATGCACTCAGAACTTCAATTATTCAAATTAGATATAAGATCTCTTAAATATTTCTCTAAGGAAGGAGGCACATGTAAATTTCAAAATTACCTACTTACCTAGTTCTTGCGTTTTGTGAAATTACTTTTCGTCATGGCTTAGCAAATATTATAGCTGAGACTGATAGCTTAAAGTTTTCAGCAGTGTTTCAGACCTCCGAAAATGCATCCGATTCGAAGATTTTCAGACGTTTTTTTTTTTTTTCAGCGAAAAAGCGTCAATTTCCGAATTCGTAATATATTCCGAGAAGGTCTGAATCGCACTGCTGGTCTTGGAAGTGCTTACATCAAGCAGTCACCCATCCTAAAACTTAAAATATAGACACGTTAAAAATCATATAAGAAAATTAGAACAAGGCAAGGCGCTAACATTCTAAGTTAAAGCTGACCACTTTTCCTTATCAGCCCTTTATCGTCAGTCAATAATATTTACTTAACACACCAAATAGATAACTATCGAGCACTTTAAATGAAGGTACTGCTAAAAATTAGACCACACGTGAAGTCTGTCAAAGACCTCTCAGATCTTATCTATTCCACAATGCATCCTTGTGCCATGCCATCGAACCTCAAGGGACCCAACACAAACTTACAAGCATCCAAAAACACACGACTTTAAACCTTTAATACAAGAAAATAAAAGCTTAATGCATTTTTTAAAGTGCAGGAAACATTGGCAAAGGATAGGTATTGTCGCTGGAATCTGTCGCATCACGTCAAATATCTGATCTTTGGTGCAGTTTTGTGACTTGTGCTGGTTTTCTCAGAGTTGACGTTTAAATGACAGATAATGTGGAATCGGTTTGAAAACTGCTTTGATATTGCTAAACTGATGGTCTTGAACACGTCTTGAACAAACAGAAATGCGATTTTTATTTCAATTTTGTTGCTGATCAAAAGCAAACGCAATTTTTATTTCATAGGACATTAAAACTTTGAAATAGGAACTTAAAGTCATGTATAGCTACCTCTCAGGAACAGTGGTTGCTCTTGCCTTAATAGTTAAAGACTTGGGAGTTTCAAAGTATCCCTGAGCTATGAACAGGGCCGCCAAAGTCCATCAAAGAGCCATAAACTTTGAACTATCGATATAAAAAGTCACGGGGTCATTACCAGCACAAAGGTATCGGAAAGTGAGTCGGTCACGTGCGAGGGTTGCGTGCTGATCGCGCGATAGCACCGCCTCGAGGACTGGCCCTTAATCGGTTTACTGGACGCCAGCCTGAGGGACAGACGACAGACTTCAACTTGTTCATAAATACATTACCGATTTTTCACAGTAAGAAGTAGCCTGTTTTGTATGCGGTTACTGTAGCCGATGGATGCTAAAGACAACAATTTTATAGAGGTTTGTTTGTGAGAAGGACTTCAAGCTGTTCACAATTGACCTGACTGGTTCTTAAAACCAAGAAGTTAAATCGATTACATTAGTCAATGAATGCTAAAGGCATCACTCTATCTAACAACGATAGATAGGCAATGCTTTATTTTACAATAACAACAAAATGTTAAGAGTAAAACAGCATTATACTTGCTATTGTTGCCTGAAATAAATGATTTATTATTATTATTAGGTACCTATAAGTATTATTATTTGTTAAAAAGATATTTCATCTAGTCACATAACTCAAAGCATTTTTAACAGAGTTTTCATGCACTGATTCGTAACCATATTTAGTGTAAATATGCTTTTTCTCTTTACTCTAGTCCTTACGAAACTTTAACTTGGTTTGTCCGACACAAACTACTCCCAACCTAGATTAAGACCACATTATACGCGTTTTCCACTTGCGCCACACTTTACCCTAATGCATGTGACTTGCAAGCTGGTTCCCTAGCCTCTTAATAACCCCTTCTGTCTCCACGATGGCCAGCTCTTGGAAGCACTAAACTCATGTAATTTTCCCAAGAGCTTTTCATAGCGTGCCTTGAAAGGCTCATTGTAGGGTCTGCCTGCACACTGCACAGTCATTCATTATTCTTTAATTGTATATTACTAAATGTAGATAACCAACAATAGCAACACTACTCTTGGCGAGCTACCTGTCTTGCTTTGATATGTTTCGTTTTCTTGTCAGGTTGTGATTTCATTTGTTCGGTAACCTTTCTTTGTGATACATATTCGTAGCAAGGGGTTTTTCCTGTTTGTCCGCGAGAGGAGACAAACAGGAATCAAAATTCCTGCTTGTCCCCAATCAAGTCTATCAGTGCGATTAGTTCTCACAATCTCAAACTCTCAAAATACAAAGTACTACCTAAAAAACCATATTGTTATGAATCTGAATTCATCAAAACACTTTTCAAAATAATGTTATTTCCTTGTTAAAAGCTCCAAGAGCTTTCCACTACCTCAAAAAAACTTTTATAAGTAGGTACTTATAGCGTGCGAATGAAAAGGTCGCTTTATTTGAGTGCTGTGATTGTTTAACCCATTTTCTCTGATCGTTACAACCTTTTGCGTCAACACGCCATAGCCAAGCAATATAAAATATTACTATATTATGCTTGCTCTTCTCTTTGTCGCGAAATATTTTTATTTAAACTAACGACCTGCCTTGACTTTACCTAGGTTAATATAAAGGCTATTTTCATCTGGAATAATGTACATTGCAAATGGTGTTTAGTTTTGTTTCAAATGGTGAAAGGTTTTTCAAAAAGGTGCCAATAGTTCCAGAAATTACTCTCCACATTTCGCAAACATTTCTCTTCCTATTATTAGTATTGATATAGATATTAATAGTGCATTAGATTATACAGATTGATTTGCATTAAACCGATATTTTTTAAATTTCTAATCGCTATGAGAACCGACAGACCGTAGAAGATTAAAAAAGCGGTTTTAAGTAATCACTTTGTTCAAAATAATGTTGGTAGTAGGTATGTCCAAACTTTCTCAAAAACTTTAAAGAGTGTCGTGGGTGGCAGATAAAGCACAGGGACCGATTGACAGAGTAATGTGAACTAATCAGGGCCCTATCATCGGCTAATGATGTTGAGCTTTATCAGAACTTATTAAAATATGACATGATGTTTGTCGGAATTTATGAAGTCTGTTCAGCTCACAAACAAATTCTAATCTCTTTCAAAATAAAGGTATTTTGCTATCGTTTAATATGTCTTGAGACTGACTACCCCAAGAAGTTTTTAAGGCGATCGAATATATCTAGGAGTCCAGGGTACCTGGAAAAATTATAAATTCTCCTGTCCTTATCCCACGCCAAGTGGGGTCGGCATAACATATTTTCCTCTTCAATTTACCTCTATCATTCGTCAACTCTGAATCCACCCCTCTCACACTCATATCCTCTTTCACACAATCATACTACTTCTTCCGCCTTCCTCTACTTGCGTACCCAGTCACACTCACACTCGTCACTCTTTTGGTTATATGGCTTTCATCCCCAGTGTTGCCAACTCGACTAGGTACTACGGAATATGCTAGAGTGGTGCTAAAAAATGCCAAAAATATGCTAAAAGTTATTTGATTGTGCCTAAAGAATATGCTAACTCGTAAAACAAATTCAAGGACTAACATTGAACTGTTTTTGCGACCAGTGGCCCACAGGCTTTCTAGAAACGTAAAACAATTATGTCGTGAATTAAATTTTGAACTTGAAAGTTTGAAAGTGGCGCCTGTTACTGAAAAGGTGAGGAGTGCTAGGTTAGCATGGTATGGATGCGTAATGAGGAGGCTCGTCATTATACTTTTGAGTTGAAGCTTATAGTTCATTATGATGAATGACAGAGTAACTCTGCTACATAACGTACGTAATGACGGTTATCGCTAGTCAAAAGCTCTTACAGAACATTAGCCCAGATCTTAGCCTCACAGATTGGGACATTCCCCGATAAGCGCCATTGTTCCAACTAACGAACTTACGATGAGTAGATATATCACGTGGGAGTATCATGAATAAATCATTACTGTTAGGGCAACAGATGACAGTAATGGACCCTCTGGTAAACATTGATAATCGACGAGGTATTGCCTCTGGCTAATTTTATCTTAAACTAGCTGACCCGGCAAACTTCGTATTGCTTTAAGCATAAATGGAGAGAAGCATGTATAAAGAGAAGCAGAGAAGCATGGAAGGAGAGAATCAGGGAAGCATTGAAGAGAGAAAACCCATGCCCATATCACCAAAAAGTTCCATGAAGGTCCTGACTCCATCATCATAACAGCATTGTGTTTCACTCATCAAGCTCTTTCATTTGATACCCATAATTATCACTAAAAAGTTCCATTCCATCTGAAATCTTGAATCTTTGAAGTGACAGCTGTCAAACTTCAAACCGCCATATCTCGGAAACTACTCGTCCTAGACTCCCCGTTCTCAGTTCAAATGAAAGCTATGACCAAGATCCTTATTTGAAGTGACAGCTGTCAAACTTCAAACAGCCATATCTCGGAAACTACTCGTCCTAGACTCCCCGTTCTCAGTTCAAATGAAAGCTATGACCAAGATCTTCATTTGAAGTGACAGCTGTCAAAATGACATCTGTCATCTAAGATGTAGATCTTGGTCATAGCTTTCATTTGAACTGAGAACGGGGAGTCTAGGATGAGTAGTTTCCGAGATATGGCAGTTTGAAGATTGACAGCTGTCACTTCAAAGATTCAAGATTCAAGGATCGAAATCAACGATCGAAATCAAGGATCGAAATCCAGGATCGAAACCACGGATCGAAATCAAGGATCGAATTCAAGGATCGAAACCAAGGATCGAAATCAAAATCAAGGATCAAAATTGTATCAGTATTTTGATTGAAAAATCATGCCCTGAAACATCACGTAAATCAGAAAATGATGTAAAAGGTCTAGGAATGTTTAGTTCATAAATTATGGTCACCCTTTAGAAAGAGACACACCGCCCAAGTTTTATGTCTCAAGCGGAACGCGTTTTCTGTATCAGTGAACCTTCCAGTTTAGTTTATAAATTCCTTGCTGATTTCTGAATGTATCAATTCTTTCCAAATGTCAGTGTCAAATATTGTATATTGTCATTTAGAAAAAAACATGAATCAGAAGAATACGAAGAGAACATAATTTTTGCGAAGCCAAAATAAAGAAGAAAAAAAAAAAAAAACTTAATTTTGTCAACCATAGAACACATCAGATGGTCAGCTCCATACAAAAAAAACCGGTTTACGCTTTCTTTTGTATGGAGATGGAGATCGTCTCCGCTTGTTATATTCTATGGTAATAGTTTTCTGTGATCATCTGTTAACCGCATGTTTTCGTCAGCACTCTTCAGGCTTTCTTTCATTTTGCATGGCTTCTGAGGGTCTTTTCGTGATGTTGAATAGCCTATAGCCTTCCTCAATAAATTAGCTATCCAATACAGAAAGAATTTTTCAAATCCGACTGGTACTTTCAGAGATTAGCGCGTTCAATATATTATTAGTTAGTTATATTAATAGTATAGATTGCCTTCAGAAATATTCACGATGTGTTTATAAAACAAAAATGTGTTTTGGCAATCCAATTGATGATTGAATAGTTTTATCAAAGTGATCTTCTTCTTCTGCCAGTGCCTCTCCATTAATGAAGGTTAGCTGTCCTGCCAAATTTTTCTTTGTCTAGTGCTAGCCTAAACAGATCTTCCGCTTTTCATTCATGTCCAATCTCTTATATTGCGATGCCAAGATGTTCTCCGTCTTCCAACCCCTCTTTTGCCAGATAAGTATTTTAGCCACGTGGATATTTAGATCACCTGGAACAGATGCACGCCATCAAAGTGATGCAAGTACCTAGTCTTTTTTGGGAATGCCAACGACAATGCCTTCATGGAGTGGTTGTAAGAATCAGTCCCAAAAACACCTTCATTTTTCAAAAAATACAAAGTCTTTGGTCATCTTACTTACTTAACGTCACCGCTAATGTCTGACTTTATTGGATGTTGTTGCGAAGGTATCAGTTTCAATGGGCTGTTTTGTTTCTTAGATTATAAAAAAAATAATGAAAACCCTCCGGATATATCCCTTCATAAACTCCAAACGGCTGAACAGAATGTCTCATTTATTTATTTCTCATTACATCTATTATAACAGGGTGCCCCTAATGCAATAGCGTAGTCATTCTTAATCTTAATTTCACACTTTAAAAAATAAACAAATATCATGGTGAAAAAGCTATACCTAACATAATATTCTACATTTTCCTGTAAGTACCTACTAAGTAAGTATATACAATTTAAGTGAGTACACACAAATAGTAGGTAGTATCAATTATATAGAATCAAAACAACAAAAGTCCATTTGCGTCACGAGGATTAAAATTCCAAAAAATAATTATTAAGTATCTTTGAGATTATCGAAAATGCACGATTCAACGACGATACTTATCTACCTTCCCGTTGATGACAATCAAGTTATAATCTAACTATTATCTATAACTTTAGGTAGCTTACATAGGTGGCAAATTATCTTAGTCGGAATCATCGTCGTCAACGATGTCTTCCTTATTAACTACCAAGATACGAGTAAGTACTTATGTACAAAAATTGTGTAAGACACAAGTACACGATTGTATCTCCAAAGCTCAGTAGACATTATCCCTCCTCATAGTCAGAGGTTTGACCATATTTAGCAGAAGGTAGCATTCCATACGCGATGGGTTGCAAACCCATCACCGCTTAGAATACTAAAGGTTTCCTCACGATGTTTTCCTTCAGCACAGCACGTGTCATGCTCATAACGCGAAATCCATTGATGCACAGCCAGGATTTGAAATTGAACCTTTTTGATCGAAAATCGAGAGTACAAACCACTACGCCAATACTAACCAATACGGCAATATAAATATGAAGAGAAATCCCGTATTCTCAAGGCACAGATAAAATATACACTTTGCCTTTTATTGCGGTTAATCTTCAATGCACTCAAACCACAGATTAACGAGATCAGGATCGTTATTACCCACTGATTGAACTGGGTTATCGGTCAATACCTCGGTAATCATCGACATGTGGTATGGTAGTGACACAGAAGCAGTATTTTCTTTCCTTCGAGGAGTAGTACCAACGTACTAAATATTTGTAATGAAGTGTGCAATTTCAGCAAAAACAGGATAAATTCGATAATTATCTGAAGAGCCTAGGTGAATTTCAGGCAACAAACACAATACGTCTGCACGATCAATGGATGAATAGTCACTCTTGTCCATCCTGGCTTAAATGTGTTCAAGCCATGCAGAAACATCTGGCTAAAAACCATCAGAGTTTGCTACTAGCTCACAATCCTTATCAGTTCTTCGGACTATGCAAATGGAAGACGGTATCAGTCCACGATCCATCGTCCCACGTGGCTCAAACACCACTATCAGAGTTAAGATGTTAATATTTAATTGATTTATTGAGTGTTGACTGTCCGCCCGGAAGCCACACTCCAAATATAATAAATTACCGAACGCCAAACATTGATAGTGCGGGGACACGTCCGAGTGATCGATCGAACAGCTTTATCGATGCCGCAGCTGCATTCAAAATGGCCGCCGTGAAACGTCAGTGATGACTTCATTGTGTCTTAACCGGACTCTTGTTCATTCATTGTTGTTTTGTTGGTCACCGTTATGATATCTTGATTTTCGTGTTTGGAATTTTCACACACAGCTCAGTTTACGAGGTAGGTGTCTAAGATTTTTTTAAAAAATAAGTACCTAGTTAAACCACTTCAAATTATTTATCGTCCCAATCCAAGTCCCCTACCAACACAATGCTGTAAAGTATTTATTTGGTACTTCTAGTACAAAAAAGTACCTGCTTATTTAATGCTTGAGATTTGATCACGCCCCGTAACGGTTAAACAATTTTGGATTCGATTTTGAATAGCACAAAGCTACTCTTTAAACGCTAAAAACTACAATTTAGTTTGATTTGAACTATAAAACGCATTCGTTAAAAAAATATTGTTTAAATACTACGGAGGAATTTCAAGCACCAAAAACTTCTAATCAAACTTCTCGGCATGGCGCCAGCAAGCGAGGGTTCAATTTAATCTGTCAGTCATGTCATGCCACACTTTATCGGTTGCAATTTGCAATCGAATTTATCGATACACCAAAACCCTACGTGTACGCACTTATTTTCCGGAAATTCAATAAACTATGTATGTAACTGTAAACCTCAACTGAAACGGGTTCATATGACTAGGAAGATAAGTAAGTTAACCACCTATTACAGTCTTGTGATTTTCAAGGATTCAAGATGTTTAATGGTAAAATTCCAAGCAGAAAAGTACGGGCCAACCGATCAATTTGCATAAAAATCGGTAGTTTTCGATTATTATAAAATCTAGTATCTCAATTTCCGAAAGAATGTACTATTTTGCTTTTAATTGATGATGATTGTTTTGTTTTATTAAAAGCTATTTTAAATACGATAAGTATATAAACCAAGATCACTTTTATACAGCTATAAACTGATAAACAAATTCGGAATAAAACTATTATGTCTCGGTAAAGGCATACAGAATTTTGGTCTACTTTGTAGTTTTCGGGCGAAAAGAGAACGAAATTGTTACATCTAGGTACATCCTTCGCACGATATTCAGCATACAGACGATTCAGTCGCCATCAAGTATGACGCTTGTTTACCTACGTCACTACAAAACAATCATCCGATTAAAAAATCAAGAAAGTATTATCATCAAAATCTAAAGATAACATGATTGATGGACCTCCTGACTCCTAAACAGTAATAGTAAACAGAGACCTGACGTCGTGAGACGCAAATATTTAGACAATTCCTTAGTTATCGACGCGAAATGTTTCCTTTAGGATGTGACGTTGCTCTTAGGTAATAGTTCTATTTAAAAACATAGTAATAGTGACGACATTCAATCACTGATATGTTTTGTTTATACGAGACAGCGTGGAGCCATTTTTGAGAATTTTCATAACTGAAAGTAGATGCCAGTTCTTACTCAAGTCAAAATCATCTCTGCAAAACCTACCCACCTGTTGACTAGACATTGCGATTGCGAATGAGTAGAGTACCTACCTAGGTATGTCAAAACGATAAAAATAAAAATAAAACATTAAAACTAAGTACCTATAGATGAATTAAATGTCTCTAGCAAAGATTTTTGAATGTCTTTGTAAACTGAAATGCCAATCAAGTATCGGTACTCTCAAAAGACTTTAAGGCAGACAACGCAACACAACATAGAGTCCGTTTCAGAAAAGCAGTGTTCTGTAGACTCTTTGATATTTTGGACTCTTTGAGAGAAAACCAGTCTAGTTCACAGAGTTAGCTGGGCTTTGATTTGACGTCTCTCCTTCATTTCAGTGCTTTGTCCCTCTATTTTAGAATGCAACTCTATGATCGAATTTCAGGGGGACTAAAATGACCGCCATGCAATACTTACTAAAATAAGAATGATATTCTCTTGAAATTTTGAACTCTAGTGATCATCGCAAATCTATAATAAGAACCAAGTAGGTACTTATAAGAATTAAATACATAAATAATGCTGGACATTTAACACAGCATCATGGAGCCCCAATGTAAGAATCTTACATTGGGGCTCCATGATGCCTGTGTTATGAAACGTTTAGCCTAACAATTAGGTATACGTACATTATTGGCTTACAATTCATATTCTGGCTTAGTGAATATAGTCTAGTTCAGCGTTTCTTAACCTGTGGTCCGCGAGTTTATGTATGGGGGTCCGCAGTCTCATCTTCGAGCTTCGCAATTCGTCGGAATGTTTTTTCTTTATGTAGGTATGTTCACCGATTACCCGAAGACGCCTGAACCGATTTGGAAAATTATTTTGTTTGAAAGGGTATACTTTCCGATTTTTGCGACTGGTCCCACAAAAATTTGGTGAGGATCTGTCAAGCATCTTCGGAGTTACGAATAGAAGTGCACCTCGAAAGTGCGGAAAATTGCTAAGCTCGAACAATGAAGTCAGTTTAAAAAAAAAATTTAGTCGCTTGTATATTTGTAGTATAAATGGTCCAAAATTTAGTGTTTTTTTTTATTAAGGGGGTCTTTGATGTTGTGCTTGATGTTCTAGGGGTCCGTGAACGAAAAAGGTTAGGAAACGCTGGTCTAGTTTATGCTCAGACATAATTTCTCATCGAAAACTCTATCAAAATTGCACTATAAAAGGCATGTTTTTTTTTATTTTATTTTTTTATTTCACTTTAAAAAACTACTTAAGGTACAATATAATATTGTGCCTTTAAACCCTGTTGCGATATTCAAAATCTTCTTCACTGTTGGTAGGTATTTCATCAGTTTTTCAATTTTAAAACAAAAATTTAGTCTTGTATTTTTCAGTGGATTCAAAATGAATTATCAAATAAATAAAACTGTTATCATATCAGACACGTTTCTACTATTATTTCCAAACCTCTACGGGTATCGCCAGATGATTAAGATATGAGTCGATATGAGTAAGGTCATCGATAGTAACCGTGAAAGAATATATTAGTAGGTAGGCATTGGATTTATGCAAAGGATTTATGAAAAATCTTGAAATCAAATCGATGATAACGGTGTCCTAAGCGGATTTTGTTGTCACTGATTAAATCGATATAAGTTTCGTAATAAGAAGCAATAGTGTGAATATATTAATAAGCCTTGTACCTACCTACCTACTTATATTTTTTTTCTGTTCTGTGTAAGAAAAATTTTATTAACAGTTTTATAGTACTACCAGATAAATAATGCGTTTCGGAAAACATCGGAAACAATCGTATAAAATTACAAAAACGATTGACAAAAAGTAATTTGGTAATGCAAATTACTCACAATTTCAACTTTATCGCAAACAAATAAATATCAATGTCATTTTAAGAATAGCAAATTAGTTGCAAGCCGTGCGAGCTGCGCAGCAAACGACGTGCACTTCTGTCACATTCTGTTTTGTGGAATCATACCGGTGATCATACAGAGCTTATATCAATACAATACTGCCTAGATGCTTGTCGGTCATTTTCGGAAAACACGAAATTAACCGATGCGCATTATTTATCTGGAAGTACTGTACTATGTTTTACTATGCTGAGGCTTTCTCATCAAGACTGCACCACAGAGGCGTGGCAGTAACACCTGTACTTATAGGTACATTGCATGGTACGAGTACTAGATTTAAACACTAAGATTCATTACAGTCTTTATTTTCGCTAGTTTATATCCTGGGCGTAAAATAAATTAATACATAGGTAAACAGAACAGTAGTAAATATATTTCTTCTCAGAGTGGACCCTCCGGTCCAGCCAGGGAGGCGTCACTCCTCACGATTGATCGCCTCCCCTGGGATCTGTTGTTGCTGTTTTTATCCGGAGGACTGTCCGAGGGGAGACGGGCCAATGCCATTTCGATTTAATGAACAACCATTTGGTTTATTAGTAATGTTTTAAAAAATAAAAATTGTAGCCACGTGAAGTTTTCCGAGTACGTAGGTATGTCTTACTGCTGTAAGATTCTGTCACATTCTGTTTTAATCATACACTGCTGTGTATGATTAAACAAAACAGAATGTGACAGAAGTGAACGTCGTTAGCTGCGCAGCTCACATGGCTTGCAAATAATTTGCTTTTTTTTAAATAACATTGATATTTACCTACTTGTATTTTTATGCGATAAAGTGGAAATTATGAGTACTTACCTAATTTTCATTTCCAAATTACTTTTCCTCAATCGTTTTTGTAATTTTATGCGATTGCTTCCGATGTTTTCAGATACGCATTATTTATCTGGAAGTAGGTACTGTACCTATATAGCTTTCTTTTATTGTAACTTTTTGATTGGTAGACATCGCGTAGGTCAAAAAATATTCGATGTTTTTTTTTGTTTTGAACCAAAAAGCTCGGTTTCCCTTGTAGGAATGCTTCCATCTTTTATTTTTGTTTACTGATATGAACATACAAAACTGAAGATATCTAATAAAGAATGATTGTTTGTGTGTATAAAACCACATCATTATTTCAATGAACGTGTACTTTTCAAGTAGGTGTGACGTATGACACACAAATCTGAGATATCACCTGTGTCTGGGCAGGTCTGGGCTAATCTTGAGTGGAGTGCATGTCAATGTTCTATGATGTAAGATAAAGGTGAGATTGAATGAACCAGTAACTACTGGCTAAAGATACTACGTCACTAAAATAGTATTTCTAAATTCAAGTTTCATAAAAAACAACTTGTGTAATACTCGTTCTTATAATTTTAACATGGATTTTATTAAGTACTTACCTACTTATGTGTTTTATTTTCTCGTCTCATAACTATTATAATAATAATAAAAGTATTTATTTTCAAGTAGGTTTGACAAAGGTATCACTTATGTATACTATATTGGTATAGTCACTTTATATAAGTAAGTAGTTAGTAATACTTATTAAAATTACAAAGGAAATGATACCTTGTCCAAAACCTGAGCAATGACAATGCGTCAACTCCTCGCTCTAACTAAGTATAGAAAATACTTGTAAGTAGCTACAAGGGATCTCTGCTTCGGCATAGTACTTCAGGTATAGGACTTGGCAGTCAGCAATTTGTACATAAAGTTGTATCAATCATACCTAAGACAAGTTAAACTTAAGAATTAACAATGAAAACAACAAAAAGATAAAAGAGAGAAAAAAAGGCATGCAATACGAGTAAAAATAAAATAAAGTAATAAAATAAAGCCTATTTATTGTGTGTGCGCATGTGTGGGTGTGTGTGTGTGTGTGTGTGTGTGTGTGTGTGTGTATGTGTGTGTGTATGTGTAGGTGTAAGTATAGGTAGGGTGAATGTATTGTGTAGGTAAGTGTCTTTTGTATATGCATGTTGTTTGAAGAGATTTAAGAAAGGATTTCTAATAATTTTTCTGTTTCTTTATAGTCCAGACTTTGTAAATATTCTCTTAGCTTTATTTTTAATTGAAATGGTGTTGTGTTGTGTATGCAAATTTTTTTTGCAATTTGATTAGATAGGTATGGTCCTAGAAATGTCGTGTGTTTCTGTGCAAACTTCGTTTTGCACAATATTTGTCGGAATAGGTTTGCGTTTCGTCTATTTGCTACTACGTTTTCCCTAGGTGGATGTTTTCGTAGGTGCCTAAGCAAGACTTGCTGTAAGAACAGTTGCCTAACAGTTAAAACTTCGCATTCCTTGTAAAGTTGGGTGGTGGCGTATCTGTACGGGCGTGAGTAGGCTACTTTGAGTACCGCTCTCTGTGCTCTCTCTAGAGGTAGGAGATGTGTTTTTAAAGCGCCACCCCATGATGTTACACAGTACGTGAGTAGTGTTTGGCAAAGGGCAAAGTATGTCATCTTTAGTTGCTGTTTATTTGCAGCATGTTTTATGTTTTTAAATATCGCAATGAGTCGTCGTACTTTAGAGGCAAGGAGAGTAATGTGGGGAACATAGCTTAATTGGGCGTCTAAAATAAGGCCTAATAGTAAGTAGGTACCTAAGTAGGTAAGTATTAATTAAATATTTGTTTGTTTGATATGGATGTGTGGTGTGGTCGGGCTCTGAATCAGTACATAAATTGTACGCATTTGCGTACAGTAAAACCAGAAAAGGATTGCGTTTACAAAAACCATTGACGAAAAGTCATTTGGAAATGAAAATTACTAGTAATAATTTCAACTTTATCGCAAACAAATAAATATCAATGTCATTTTTAAGAAAAGCAAATTAGAGCTGCGACGGCAGGATTTCACAAAATAGAATGCAACAGCAGCTCTAATTTGCTTTTCTTAAAAATGACATTGGTTGCGTTTATTTTTTTCATGCATTTATTTAAGTACCTACCTACCTACCTACTTAGATACAGTTTTTTCCTGTTCAAGAACGGAACCCAACAAAAATAACTGTTGAAGTAGGTAAAAATACTCAATAAAACTTTTAACAATAACTAAATTATCTGAACCAAACCAAATAGCTTAACCTTATAAAGAAACATGTAACATTTGGTAAGACCTTTCTGAATAAATGTTCATGTCATATCCATTTCATTTCATTTCATATCCATTTCATTTCATTTAATATCCATTTCATTTCATTTAATATCCATTTCATTTCATTTCAAATAGGTATTCATTTCATTTCAAAAAAATCCCAGAAGGTAACCAAAGTTTCACTAACAAAGCCCCTCTGGTTTTTCTGAAGTAGGTCCCATATACAAAAGTGTCACTTTTTATCGCAGCGCGCTGATGTCTAAAATTGCGCAAATAGGCAGAGCAAATATTGCTGAGTAGGGTCGAGGTACGGCTCGAGTGCTTATGAATAAATTCGTCTATGGTAATATGTAGAAAGTGTCGGAAAATAAAATCACTTGGGCTTTTTCTTTGCTTTTAACTGGAAAATGATCTTCGAGCTTTCTAACACAAAGGGCCTTAAAAAAGCTTATCAACTTTGAACACTGGATAAACAACGTCCTGTCTCCTTTTGTCACTATCTAACAAATAGAGACAGGACGTTGTGCTTTTGTAAGTAGGTAAGGCCATTTAGGGAGAACAGCTTATTGGAAACCATATGATATTAAAAAAAAAAAAAAAGAGTACCTAGCATTGTAAATTAGTTACATTTGCAAAATGCAAATTAGCCTCTAACTGCTTCGCAAAAATTAGGCATGTCTTTGTATTTATTTTACACGTGCCTCCTTTAGATATTTTCAAAGGAATTGCTAAAAAGAACACGTAAGCTTAAACTTGCCTAGCCTAACAATGTTAAACAGCATATCGAAATAATCATCATCATTTTCAGCCTTTTCTCTACTGGCGGTAGGCAGGCCTCCTCTATTCTTTGCCACTCTTTCCGGTGTTGGACCTTTACGATGTCATCAACCTATTTAGCGTGTGGTCTGCCAAATCCAAATAACAGTTATCATTTACATGCCCTTAGCTTCTGAATGAACGAATATAATGATTAGGAGAACCTTTATTATTTTATTCCATCGATATAGTTATGTTGCCACCCTCGCGCGTTAATAATTTCGTACTGGCAACGTGCATTATGCCAGCACGACAGCGAATGACGGATCGCTATTCCGGCAAAAAATATTCTCCACTCGCTATAATAATCTAATAATACAGGAATTGCTGAATAGGCTTTCCGAAATATGGTAATAATGCAGAGTAAAATAAAAATAGAGACTTACGGAACACTCGGGCGTTATAAGATTATCACCCACGCGCCATGAAGAACTACGGGAACTAGGAATCCTTGTTTGGTTTTGACCAGGTTTTGACACACAATGGTGTGTTTTGATTTTGACTTCTTATACTTACTTATTCAAATAATCCTAAAATACCTATGCTCTCACAAGATGCTTAGACCACTGGATGTCATATTTAGATGAAAATAAAGTCACGCAACTGTTTTCGTTTTCTGAGGCGCGCTTCAGACCTTCTCGGAATATATTCTTAATTCGGAAAGAGACGTTTCTTCGCTAAAAAAACGTGAACTTTCCGAAGAAAATCATCGAATCGGATGCATTTTCGGAAGCCTGATTCGCACTGCTAACAATGTCTCTATCATAAAACTTGGGTAGAGTCGCTAGAATAATGCTTTGACATCTTTAGAACTTCATATGCCTAGTTTAGACGCTTGCAACGACACAACTGAATTTACTGTGGATTTACTGATTGTAGCCAAAATGTTCACCATAAACTCAAAAGTTGATGAACATTTTAAGGTGAGACTTTCGAATTGGAACAAGTAGAGATACCTACACTTAAGATCATTTTATGATAAATATTTTATGTGCCTTGTCTATTTGAAAACAATAATGTTAATTTCTATTAAGTAGGTAGGTACTTATAGGTAAGTAAGTAGATGAAATATGATAGAGAAAAGAAAACTGAAATAATGAACGTAAGTAGGTACATTTTGTTGGTAACTGTGAAAATGCTGTGAAATTAGTGAACAACATTGACACGACAACCATTAGTCAGATAGACCGGGAGCGAAAGGATTACAGGATTACGAGGCGGGTATTGGCTCGCCTGTTTGCACTGCAATTCAATTTGGGAGCGATACCGGCCACTTATCGGGGACGCATATTAAAAACAATGTTAACATCGAACTGATAATTTGGCGCTTCAAGTGTTTATTTAATGGCAATTTTGGCATATGGATGGATGTGGATGGAGAATGATTAACAAGTCAACGAGACAGCCTCGATGACTTGTTAATCATGAAGGAAACACCACTAGGTATTTCCGAAATAATATTATCTTATCAAAACGACTTATTTTTATGTTCATTCAAAAAGAGCGTTTAAATGTCATTTTTACTCACCGCTAAGGTATGTAACAGTACATATTTATTATGTAACGGCTAAATTTAAAATGCATTCCGCTACTTTAAACTAATTCAAGAATTTAAAACACGATGCATCATTTCGAACACGATAAAAATCGTGAAAAGTCCGGGAATTCTTTGTGTCAACTGAATTTCGTGTTGTTCCGCTTAATAAATATGTATGACTTTAATTAATCGCTTGCATCTCCTGTCAGCTCTCTCCGCCACGAATTGAAATGTCTCAGCTGCATATAAAACTACTGTTATTTTTTGTTACACCCATTTTTCGGTAAAGAATTTGAGCAAACATGGCGGTGTTTAAAAAAATATTCGGGAACGCATCTGCCGCATTGTCCAATTTCCAACCAATCGCGTCGGCTCCCGCTCCCCTAGCTGTCAGTTTACTGTCAATTGTTTGAAATTCGAATGTTATTTTTTTTCTGGCGGCGGCGTAGGGCGTTGACGCGGCAGTACATGGCCAGTCGTGTTACACAATTGAATTGATTGAATTATGGTTAATTTGGGTGACGGCGAAACGTTATGGATTACCACCCGCATTGTTGTCCGGTAAATAGAAGGCTAGGGGATAAAGTATGTAGTCGTATCGAAGTTCTAGTTCCACCTAGTACTACTTACTACTACGTATAGGTACTTATAAAATTGAATTAGACAAAGTTTTAAGTACTAGGTACCGAATTCTCAATGACAAACATGAAAGTGCTACATCCACCCAACTAAACCCACAAATCGTATTCCCAGTATAAAACAAAAACGTAATCGCACGCAAGTCGCCGCCGGCAAATATTTGCGCAAAGCGTAATGGATTGCCGATGTCGCACGACCGGGGTTGTGTTACAGCCTCCGTTGGACAAACACCGCGGCTCCTTTGACGGTACCGATGCACGGTGCTCAATAGCCTGCTGTTTACCGATAGAATAACCACCGGTTATCGTAATTATCGAATAGATGACAGAATCAAGCACGTTACACTTTAATCACGGTTATGACGGGTTACAAATAAGCGTATACGCACCAAATGGTCGATTAATTGGTGAAAACTAAAACATGAATGAAAAAGTGCGTTAGGTACAGGAAAATAATGATTATTGCAGTGTGTAAAACGAATAAGTAGGTATAAATTGACTGGTTCTGTTGTAAAAGCAATAAGTAGGTACTTGCCGATACTTTTGAGAATATTCGTTTGTATAGAAAACGGATTATTAAATCATTCATATACCTATTCATATGCCTATACTTACCTATTTAGCTCAAGGGATCAATGCGGTAATGCTGCCAGTGTCTTGGGCACTTCCAACTGGCAGTGGCTAGTGTTTACAATGATTATTAAATGGATCAACTGGTTCCAACGTACCTAAGTATAACTATAGTAGGTAGTTAAGTTTCTGTAAAAAAAAATCCAAGCATACTAAAAATAATCAGAGTTTCAATTTAAATATAATAACCAGCCCTCGCGGGGTTGTCCCGTCGTAGTGATGGTATATGGTGATGTTGATGATGATGAAAAGTAGCCTCTAACCTTCCTCGAGAGTTTATCCTAGTATCACATGCTGAAATAATTATTCAAATCCGACAGGTAGTCCCTGAGATTAGCGCGTTCAAACAAACAAACACTTCCGCTTTATATATTGGAGGAATAGATTAAAAGCCTTTAAACCTTTAATATTTTCCCACTGACAAACATAAAGAACAAACAGTGAGCCAATACACCGTAGACGTATAGGATGCAGTTTACTCCGAGTCAATATTGTCACGGCTGCGTACACGCAGACTACATTGATCTGATCTTATACTATGGTCAAGGTTCCACGAACATCTTGGAAGTCGTAAGACTAAAGAAACTGACTGACAATAAAGGTAAGCGTCCACTTGTCGGTATCGTACGCTTCGGACGCATCGCACGCAACGGATCGTAGTATTATTTGTATAGAAACTCATATAAGTGCGTCCACCTGTCCGCATCGTACGCATCGCATTACACAGATAATCCGCTTGATGCGATCCGTCCGCTGCGTGCGATGCGGGCCTGTGGACGCTTACCATAAAACTGAACTCGAAAAGGTTCATTGTAATTGTACAAAAAAGAAGAAACATTGTACATTATTAAAATACTAGCAGCGTTGCCCCCGTAGTAATGGTTTATGGTGATGATGATGATGAAAAGTGGCTTATAACCTTCTACAAGAATTTAGCTATCACATGCAGAAATATTTTTTCAAATCCGACGGGTAGTTCCTGAGATTAGCGCGTTCAAACAAACAAACAAACTCTTCCGCTTTATTATATTAGTATAGATAGATAAATAATTGACGAACATAATAATAAAAGAAAATAATAATAGAGAAAAGAACATATAAAAAGGAAAATATTATGTATTGTCGCACGTAATTTGTTTGCACCAGGAATCCAGGATTCTAAATAGCGTAGCAATGTGCTACGCGAGTCTACGGAAGCTACGCAGAATATTAAAACTGTCTCTTTTGAGAAATCTAAAAAAAACCTTCGTTTATCAGCCGAAAAACACTGCTGGAAGTAGATCTCCCTAACTTTCAAATAAAACTGCAAGACAACCACTGAAATTCACCCAATTTCATTGGTCGATTGGATTGTGGGCTGTCTTTCTTGGTTTGTGATTAGTTACTAAGTAGGTAAGTACATTCGTATGAGCAAGTGGCCAACTCTGGTGACGGAGTTTTTAGGCCGACTAAGGGCAAAAACAATATTATGACTTAACGATTTAAAACCCGGGGCAGGCAATTTTACGTGCTCTCCGAAGAAAGGAAGCGCTCAGCTCGTAATACTGCTGTAAGTTTTGTTGTAGGAGTAGGTAATCTCCGAAATACTTAGTACTCATTCGATTTCAAAGAATATTTAAAGTTTGTTAAAAAAAATAGTGTAGGTACTCGTATCGACAGAAGCTAGTTACTAATATTACCAAACGAATGCGAATTTGATGAGTTTGTGTGGAGGGTAATCTCCGGAACCACTATAGAAAGACTACTTATTTGAAAATATCTATTTTCTAAGGCAAAGTCAGAGCAAACCGCTAGGTTCTAATAGAAATGGACGACAACTATCTCTGTCTAGTTCTGTCCGTATCGATGGACCACTGTCTGTTGCGCAAATATACAAACAGACAAACACCCGGCACTGTTTGATCTGCCAACGGGTTGCGGGAACATGAGATGGTAACGCACCTGCGGTAATATGTATGTCTACTGAGTTTGTGAGACGTGTTGGTCAAGCGGATTAGTACCTCGACTTTCGATCCGAAAGCCGTGGGTTCCAATCCTGGCCTTGTAGATAATAATGAATTTATGGATTTTTGGTTTCGAAAAAATTTTTATGTAAGTATGCGTAGTAACACGAGCTCTAAACGGTGAAGGAAAAAATCGTGAGGGAACCCGCGGCCCCACACGTATTGTCGTGTGGGGTATACGACAATACGTAGGTACCATGTCTTGCCTGTGGATATGGCCGGTTAAGCTGAGAGGATGGGTGTAGGTGCTGGGCAAGCCTACTTCATCTCAACATTGCCCCAGGCACTACAGTGTCCCGCTAATTGTAGGCAAAGATTGTGTCCTGATTTCTATATAAATCATCTAGTACAAGATGTAGAGGCCTGAGTTTTTGACGACAGGCTTGGACCTCTTCGGCGCAGTGGATGAAAGCCCGCATGAGACGCAGGAGGTTACGGGTTCGATCCCCGTCGCGTCTGGGTGTTTTCTAAGTATAATCCTTTGTTTATATTTACAAAAAAAGCTTGCACATGGCACCTTATAAGATTCAATCGCCGATTGCCGACTTTCGCACTGTTAGGCTTCTCCGTGTACCTACTCAATATTTTCTTGTAAGGCCTGTCCCCACGATGTCCACATGTTCTAATTAATTGAACGAAACGGTACAATCACGCAGAAAATGAACGAACAACAGCTGTCAAAGGATTAACTGGACACGGACAGTCGCGGACAGGAAGGGAAGGAATCCATCACTATTATTTATTTGTCACGTGATAACTGGACTGTGTTTATTAGGATTGTGAGTGACGGATTTCTTGGTGAATCTTTTACAAGACAATTGGCCAATCCATGCAAGTGGCTTTATTAGCAACGCGGTGAATACTTTGTTACCCTTTGATTGACTACATAAACTGCAAAGACCGTGTGTACTAAACACATACTAGAAGCATGATTTTTTTAAAGCATTGAAAGGATTTTTGAAAATTCATCGTTTTGACTACATACTTAATGTTTGTGAAATTATCGATTGGAAATCTAAGTGGGTACACTTAGCTTTTACAAAAGTACATAGTTTAGGTGTGGTTTCGGCCCAAAACTGACTGAAATATAATAAAATGGCTTTGATAGAGCGTTCGATCATGATCTCCTGTTTGAGTATTCGAGAGTAATTTTTCACCCCCAGTATTAAATTAATCAAACAATGATCCTATATTTAATGTCAATTGAATCGATTTATTTATTTAAGTAATCGAATAAATAAACGAGTTTATATAAAGCAATCGGCTACGAAAAAAACTAATACATGACCTAATCGAATTAATTTGGGCAAATAGAAGCGATGTAAGCATGTTTGGGAAGCGCAAGGCCGAAACCGAATGGCAGAATGTTTGATGTTAAAACACTTAATTCTAAGAATCCTGTGTTAATATTTACATATTTAGAGATTTCAATGTGACCACGTCTTTCAATAATGTCTGTTTGCGTTCAAAATGTTTCGACAAGTGGCCGTCGGATAAACTAATTAATGCTTGAGATGTATAAAATACTGAATGAAATTGAGACTCTTCTCTATTCAATTACCACACAAATAGGTTTTGAGAGTGAAAACAAAAAAACATACTTATTTCAGCATTTCATACTGTTTTAATGCAGACGTCAATAAACTTAGGTATCTCTACTATAACCTACGAGATTTAAAACCTTTCTGGTAACTTTATTACAATTTATTTTAGACGATTTACACAGCGTCTGTCGATCAAAACCCGAAGTACGGTCCACTTAACCAATATTAAACAGATTTATTTCTGGAAAAGGCTATTTATTAAGATGACTTAAATTCCGTTTATGTTTTGTTTACAAGCGTAGGGTAGCGAGCAACAAGTCCAAGTTGTTACAAATCCGATCGACAAACCGCTGATAGAGCTAGAGCTCCCAAAAAAACATTTGTAGCGTCATTGTATACCTATTTAAGCCACGACGCAGGCCTTTAGGCGGCCTTAAAACTCCGTCACCAGAGTTGGCCACTTGCTCATACGAACTTACTTTATTGTATACTTACCTAGCACCTAGTTTAGTTTTGTCCTATCACTGACCTAAGTCACTAATCGACTCGAGACTAGCACTAAACGAGTCAGCGATCACTTGTCTAGGATAACTGTCAGGACTCAAATTCGCCGTGAAATGATGGCCCCCGCGCCACAGGGTGCCTTTTAGACTAATATTGAAATATCTTTTATCTTTCTTTTTGTGGCGTCGAAAAAACTTGACACCTGTCATAAAAGTTATGCTCCCACGAGTGGTATTGTAAGTAATGGGAGATAATCCGAGGTTTGCAAACAAACCTGTGTCCGGTGAGGATGTTACAATGGACAGTTGGATATCAATAGCCCTTGCTAAGCTTTTGTTTACTTAAAAGTAAAAGAAAATAAAATGTACGTAAGTCAAAACTACTAAACCGTTTAAAAAATTGTAGTTTTCGTAGAATTCAAATACAAGAAACACTAAAGTGTGTGTAAAAAATGAGAATCATTAGATAACCTTAACAGAGAAGCCAAGAAACTCTCTCGCAGGGTTAACTATGTTGGTGAATCTACTCTAATAATAACTAGGTTAGTTAAATACCTACTACCTACCTCGACCAAATTTTTTCTTAGACTACATGTTTCCATTTTTTTTAATCTGGCAATTACATACCTATCGTGTTTCAAAATTGTTAAAATGAAAATTGATCTTTTAGCATTTTACAAAAGTAATTTAGTTCGACCGCATAGTTCGATTAATCGGACTAAGTAGGTATGTGAACTTTTTTTCCTTTTGGTTCGATTTTAAAATCTTAGCCGGATTATATACCAACGAACGAATTGAAAACGAACATCTATTCTAATTTCTAAATGAAATCTTTATTTTATTGCAGCTCCGAAACTGATGATCCCACAAGCGGAGTTCGTCAGTCAAGGCGTGATGGGCAGCCCACAAGAAGGCCTGCGCACGCCCACCGGTGGGCAAATCATCAACCCACTCCTCAACCTCAACAACACAGGCCGAACCAACTTCACCAACAAACAACTCACAGAACTCGAAAAAGAATTCCACTTCAACAAATACCTCACAAGAGCGAGAAGGATAGAAATAGCATCCGCTCTACAACTGAACGAGACGCAAGTAAAGATTTGGTTTCAAAATAGACGGATGAAACAGAAGAAAAGGATAAAGGAAGGACTGATAGTTGCTCCCGAGGTCACTCCGGCTAGTGTGGGCTCCAACGAGAACAGCAGAGAGTCAAGCTAGAGTGAACCCTAAATGCTGTTTTTATGGACGATTTTTGAAGTCGAACTGTGGTTTCCAGTGTTTTAGTAAGCAAGACGCATTACATAATATAGATTCCTAAAATAATTAATAGCTGTGTAATTCCTCTAACGTTGAATACATAATACTGTTGGTCGTATCTTGACGAATGACAGATAATCTTTTTTTGTTATTTTATGGATTTCTCAAATATCCAAATTTTCAGCCTAGCAGAATCTTTTTTTTATATTTTTGTATGAAATTGAAATTTGGACATAATATCTATCAAATCAACTAGTATTGTTATAGAAATCCATATTTGTAATATAGGCTTTTGGTTTGATTTATTCTCAGGAAATTTGAGATTATGCCTCTTCGTACAGGTAAACCAAGTAACCAATGATTAGATAATTATGTGTCATTTATCAAGAAACGCTACAGAAATCTTACTTGTCTAATCATTTTTAGATACACTAGGTGATCATATTTTTAGTAATATCAATGAAATCGTTCTGAGATTGTATTTAGATAAGCTAGTAGATAAGATAGGTACCTATTTTAGAAGTTTTTTATTTATTTTTTATCATTCTTTTTCTTAAACCAAAGCTCATTTTCATAGAATAGAAATCATGCAAATTTTATAGAAGGTTAATTTGTAATTATTTCTTTCAATTCTAATAAAGCGTTGACTAAATACTCTATAGGTCGCTATAATAATAAAAAAATTGATTGCGTTACTTTTTTTGTGTAAGTATTTTGTATTTTTGGATATTTTAATAATTACTTAATGTTCACCAACATTTAACTGCCATACGGTTTTATATAGGTAACACTGATTTTTTACAGCCTTTTGTCTAAACTGAAAAATAGAATTTAAATTAAGAATCTAGTTTTACATATATCATTTACCTATTCAGTAGGACCACTAGGATCACTTTGAATCATCTTAAGAGCTAGGTGATTCTACTCCTGTTCTTTCGCGACCAACACCGTGAAGAATCAGGGCAACAAACATGGTATGGGGCCTAGCTTTCTTTTATGTGATCCATCAAGCTCCAGTGGGGAACCAGTCGAACAAAGTGAGGCTCGTCAAAGTCGTCAAAAGAAAAACAAGGATTCAGCAGACCTCAGCAAAAATTCGAATGGCATCACACACGCTACACTTGGCTAATCTAATGGTACCTCGCTGTAGGTACTAAGTCTAACGCTATTTTTAGTTATTTCTGTTCAAAATAGACTTTCTTCACTTCCAATACAAGTTGTCCACGTATAGGTTTATAGAAGGCTGTAAAGAATCAAAGCCAAAATCTTCTAAGCGGCAAAATTATACTTATTTATACACCAGCCGCACAGATAAACAGACTTATGCCGGCCACCCACGTACAATTCTATCGTCCAACCGATTGGCATATTCCATTATGCTCCCACTCTCGCGGATCCCAATGGGATCATACAAAACTTTTGAGGCCACAATTGATTGGATGCAGCCAATTTGATCATGCCGTGAGGCATGACCGTTCGATTGGACGAAACCATCGAATTTCAATTCTTTGGGCATGATGATCATGCCGATTGGAACGTTTATGGCGGTTTTAAGCGATAGGCCGGTTAAGTTTTGGTCTATTTATTGTATATTCAAAAAAACTATTCCATTTTCGCCTGGAGGAGTTCCTAGTCCCTAATTTTGTAATACATTATGTACAGAAACTTTGTACATAGCTCGTGTGAATTATAATGTAAATCTTATGTATGTAGGTTGATAAATACATGTAATTTCATCATTAAATTAATTGTGTCTATTTTCAATGTGTCGTTTTATTTTCTTGTCTACGCTTCGTGACTTTGCTAGTCCTAATTTTTTTTATATCAGTAAATAAAAGTACTTATAATAATTATATTTGCTTTGTTTTAAACTAGTTATGGCGTTTCTGTATGACAAGTAAAACAATAACAGACATATAATAACATTTATTTCCATTAAATACAAACAAAGCAGTTATTTTATATAAATTAGGAATGTAAAATAAATACTTGAAGTTTCACATAAGCCTCAGTTATTAACATTAAATTACTATACCACTAAGAATTATTTTTGACATAGGTCCACTTAACTTCATATATAAAAAAAATATTTCAAGGCACTTTTAATAAGTAAAATAAGTTTTGCGTGGTTTTGAGTTGTAGTTTCATACTTACTTGCAAGTTAACTCAAAATTAAGCGAAGTTTGTTTCTAAATGTGTAATTTTGCTACTAAAACGATTCCTTAAAACAGCAGGAATGAATCACGACAAACTGAATAAGATGTTGAGAACTTACTCTTTGCAAATTACTCGATTTCTATCACAAATCAGTAGTAAAGTTTGCGCGCTAGTATAATCAATACCAAATACCAATATATAAGCGGAAGAGTTTTTACGTTTGTTCAAATGCGCTAATCTTAGGAACTAGCAGTCGGTTTTGAAAAATTCTTCCTGCATTTGAAGCTTAATTCTTTAGGAAGATTAGTAAAGGTAGGAAGAGACCTTCATATTAATTAGAGAATCAAAGCAGTTTTTTTTTTCGTTGAATTGACTTTAACAAATCAAATCTTAATAATCAATTTTTTTGGTAATTTTTTTTTGGTATAATTATACTTACTTACATAATTATTATAATTAATAAGTACCTAATAGAAGTAATAAATTAGTGCTTACGTGTTACGTGTATAATCTTCACACAAAAACCTATAAAACCTAAATCGTAATGCTTGTTCTCGGAATCCAACCCATAACCTAAGCGCAGATAGCAGAACTACTTACCAACTGGGTAAGTAAAATATGGTAAGGAAATCTTCAAGTAATATGGTAAGTAAGTAGCTTACATACTTACTTACTTTATTACTTGGTTTGTAGTAAATTTCCAAGTAAAGTAAGTAATTTATTTGCTTTAATATTTTAGGTAGGTACTTCAATACTTGAAAATACTGTGTGAAAACTTCAATACTGTGGTCGAAAGACCACGGGCAAGTGGGCCAGATGGGCCGGCCCGTTGCAGAGAACCACCTACTCTGCCGTTGGGGAACTATTCCACCATGTTCCCCAAAGAGATTTACCATATTTTACTTCCCCAGTTGGTAGGTAGTTCTGCTATCTGCGCTATAGGTAAGTAAGTTACTTACCTATAGCGTTCTTAGAATGTTCTAGTTAAATCTTAGCAGATTCGACTATTTCGAACTTCATGTTGTTCTCAGATAAATGTTGGATGAGGCTGGTGTTCCTAAAGGCGACTCCTGTTGTAACAACTCCTCCCCTGAAATAGGGAACATAATTTAAGCTCTTTAAATTACATTTTCTTGCATACCTATAGGCGTATTTCTAATTATACGCACTAAAATTGACGGTCAAAATGTCATTTTTCATATATTTTTAGTTCGTACAATGAGCAATTCGACTAAGAACAAAATTACCGATTTTTTTGAAAAATTTATATGTACTGTAGCGACATCTACCTGTCGCTAGATGAACTACATAGACATGCTACGCACTACGAGCTTCAGCGAAGATGGCGCCACACAACACCCATATGTCTAGATCTCGCAAGCGATAATTTCAGCAGCGATAGACATATATCCGACAACAACTATTGGTCGTAACAGAGAACTACCTACTCTGCCTTTGGGGAACGATTCCACCATATTCCCCAAATGCGCATTAACACGAGCTCTAAACGGTGAAGGAAAACATCGTGAGGGAACTCGCGGCTCAGTCAGATCCACACGTTGGAGGGTGGTTTAGGTGCTGGACAAGCCTACTCCATCTCAACAATGTCCCAGGCACTACAGTGTCCCGTGTAAGTGTAGGCAAAGAATGCCTCCTGACACTGTATAAATTGACTAGTAAAAAAGTGTAAAAGCCTGAGTAAGTACTTACTTGCCGGGTATTTTATCATTTTCTTCGAGAATCGTGATAGCGGAGTACAGGAGGGCAGAAACTGTCGCGCCGTACCCTGGATTCTTGCCAGAAACCTAGAAAATATTACGCTAAGTATTATCTGGACATGCCTCTGACTAGTACTAACATATTAAAGAATATAGAATGCTTTAAGCGGAGGGCACGTTAAATTGTCGGCCTCGGCTTCGGAGGCCTTTAGGCGGCCTAAAAACTTCGTCACCAGAGTTGGCCACTAGCTCAAACAAACTGACTTCAGTACTTTTATTTCAGTTGACGTTAATATAAATAAAACAGTTCAGTTAAATCCTTTATACTTAGTTATACCACACCCCGGACACTCGATGAAATCTCTATGCAAAAGCGGCGTCTAACTACCTATTTATACAGACACTACACAATTTCATTTTTGTACACGCGTAATTATTACTGTGTGCGTGAAGTAAGGTTGTCACCGTATGAATAATAGGCAATATGCATCAATTTTTTTTATGGTTTTAAACGATAGGTTATATCGTCAATTAACCGTAACAAAAATTCCAGCGCCGAAAAACTAAAATTTTATAACAAAAATAATTTTTAAAATTTATCAACATTTTCATGCACTTGAAACGGACGTGACGTCACAAGTCACCAAAATTACACGCGCTTGTAGGTAGAAAAAAAAAACTTTCTGTCGAGTTTGAAGGAGTGTGACGTCACAGCATACGTGACAAAAAGCGTTGCGTTTCAAGTCTTATGAAATTCCCACTATATTTTTGCACTTTTTAATTATTAATTTCTAAGCGAAAATGAAATAATATTAAAAAATAATTACACACACATAATTCTAAAGCCATAATGTTCATAGAAAAATACGTTTAACCCGCTTTTGAATCAGACGCATATTGCCTATTACTGTACACTGTGGTCTCGGTCTCGTCTATCTGTCTGCGCTGTCTATCTATTCTATGCTTATACCTAGTTTGTGCCAGAAAATATATCCTAACTATTGCACAACTGCATATTTTTGTTTCGTAAAACCAACCTCATAGGGTTTTAAACAAAGCATTTCATTATAAAAATTACCTTAGCTACAACACGTTTGTTAGGCTTCTCCTTAACATCCGTCCCTTCCTCCCATCCCTCGCCGTACAACACCACCTGGTATTCGGTGTTTTCCATCACCTCGTCCGACGGACCCTCGTGGGACACGAAGCCGAAGGAGAAGATGCGAGGGTAGGCTAACAGAAGACGACGGCAGAAGGAAAATCTAGAAATAAAACAGTGTTTTTATGTGATGAAATGGTTGCGTCATTAATTGATTGAAATGGCATATAATGCACTTTAGCATGAACTCTAAACGGTGAAGGAAAACATCATGAGGAAACCAGTTAGCTTTCTATAGCGTCGATGGGCTTGCAACCTATCACGTATGGTATGTAAACTTCTGCAAAATGTGGAAATGTACCGAATGTGTTTGGAGTTGGACACACCTCTGATTACCCCCTTAGACATCTTCTCAGGATCTAAAAATGCCTAAAAGATCTGAAAAAGTCATGTCTACCGCACCTTGGGAATACAGTCGTAATCATATTTATTTCATTTTTTTTTTTACTTCTCTCTCACAATGGATCTAGGCATTCGTGAAGTTAGCCGTTTCACTGCGCAATAGAAAATTTTATATGAAGCTGTACTGCGCATCGAAACGAACTTCACGAATGCCTAGTGCTAGCCTAACCATTGTGAGAAGTGTACTTATAAACGCCTCTCAATTTGCACACTGGTTAAACAATGCTCAAGGTTCGTCCTGTCAGTATCTACAAACTTAATTACTCGTGACGGTGATTTACTGTGATTTGCTGTCATCCGGAATGTCAAAGGCTATGATATAGTATAGTCTATCTCATAGGTAGGCATCATAGTAGACAGTACCTAGTGAGCAGGAAAAGCCCGGCACCGCCCAGTAGCAGTAGCACGGCGGACAGCAAGCTGCCTAAACGGAGGTGAGCGCGGAACTGAGCGGGGCGGACACCGCCCGTCTCGTAGAGAGTACGCTGGGTACGGTAGACGATGGAGTTGTCCGACCCGGGGAACGGGACGCACCAGCCGTTGTCTCCTTGGTGGATCACGGACCTACACACAAAACACATAATAATAATAGGGAACTCCCACAATTTTTTTTTATGATTTTATACGATAGGTTATATCGTCAAATAACCGTAATAAAAATTCCAGCGCCGAAATACTAAAATTTTATAACAAAAATAATTTTTGAAATTTACCAACATTTTCACGCATCTGAAACACGATTATTATTGTTGTCACAGATTACTGTTGTAGTAACAATTTGTGAACTTTGACGTGTGACGTCAAATTGATACTAAGTACAACAGTAATCTGTGACAACAATAAGTTCGAGTTTAGGAATTGTGAAAATTAAAAAAAAAACTTATCTACGGATCGTCATATCTGACTCGTCCTTGACTTTTCTTATGAACTCGTGACGTCACATCCTTTCACATCCTTTTCAAGTATTTTGAAATTCCTACTATTTTTTGCAATTTTTAAAATTTATTTTCTAATCGAAAATGGTTTAATATTAAAAAATAATTACACACACATACCTCTAAAGCAACAATGTTCATAATAAAATACATTTAACCCGCTTTTGAATCAGACGCATATTGCCTATTGTAAACACTATAAACGGGATATTTACCACGATTTTTTGGATCTCTGAATCTCCCGATATTTCGGCACAGTTGCATGCGCCATGATCACGGTAAACTGAAGTCTTTAGCGAGTTTGTGGGTGATCACTGGCAGACGAAACGGTCAAACGGACAAACGATTTATCGTGCCTATTTGCGTAGTTCAGCCTATAGAATAAGGAACATTTGACCAACATAAGCTGAATAATATACATACATACGAGAATAGGTACGATATATCGTTTTTAGTTTTGGGGGTAACCTCCCCCCCCCCCCCCCCCCCCAGAGATGTTAGCACTGTCAAACCAAACGAAACTAAAAATCTCTTTACTGTAAAAATTAAATACATTTTTTCTTTTAGAGTATTTGAGTCCTATAGAATCAAAGGCGGTAATCTGTACTTGGGCTGAATTTTGGTAATTCAATAAAAACGTTTTACTAAGTCTGTTTTGAAATTATTTTGAAAGAAAGATTGCCGTATTTGAAACTAATGCTGATTTTTGACGTCAATTTTGAACGCTTGAATGCCACCTTTGATACAGATTGAGAAAATAATGAAACGTTATTTTAAATTCCCTAAACGGCCATACCATTATGTCATTTTTGACAAATTTGACAGATTACCGCCTTTGATTCTATAGGACTCATTTGTTACATTACTTACTAAGTCTTTCCAATATTTACAGCAATCTCACCTTTTCTGCAGTTTAGGTTCGAATGCGGGCAATCTTTCTGGGTACAACTTCATTCGTAGTGGCTTCATTTCGTCATAGTGTGCCAAACTGTAAGTAAGAATAAAATGTTAAAATCTGTACAAAAGGCAATAAAAACTTTTAACTTTTTATTAAAAGACTAGTATGGGGTGAGCGAAGCAAGCTTTTCTCAGCAAACTTACATTACAACCCTGATTCCCGATTTTTCCCTTATTTATTTTCAATCAACTATCATGGAAGTGCATTGCAGCAATAGTATTAAAATATTGAGTAAGTACTTTATTTTGTTCCATGTTTTAATGATGTTTGGGGTATATGGTGAAATAGTTCCCCAGAGGCAGAGTAGGTGGTTCTCTGCAACGGGCCGGCCCATCTGGCCCACTTGCCCGTGGTCTTTCGACCGACAGTTGTTGTTGGTTCGTCGTATATGTCGATCGCTCCCGAAATTGTGGCTTGCGTGATCTAGACAAATGATGTTGTGTCGCCATCTTTTCTGAAGCTCGTAGTGCGTAGCATGTCTATGTAGTTCATCTAGCGACAGGTAGATGTCGCTACAGATGTTTGTATTTACATTACTTACATACCATACTTACATAGCCAGTAGGTACCTATTTATATCCTGTACCTGTACTTACTTACTGAGAAATAAATTTCATTTCATTTCATTTCATTTCATACATACATAAAATCACGCCTCTTTTCCACAGGGGTAGGCAGAGACCACGGATTTCCACTTGCTACAATCCTGACACACCTCTTTCGCCTCATTCACTCTCATCACATTTTTCATACATCTATAGTTCATTTACAGTTACATTAAATCTTTAGTTTAGGTATGTTTTTCAAAACTAAAATCTTACTTGACTGTCTTAGTAAAGAATAAACACAGTTAAAGTATTTACCTTAGAACAAGAGACTCCCATGTTCCGTAGTGGATAGAGCCTTCTTTTAAAGCCCGTTTTCGCAGATCCGATGGTAAGGACGAGCTCATGTATGATTCCACGCTGTTAAGAGTGCCTGGAAAAAAATATTTTATTTATTCTAACTAAACTAAGCGTCAATTCACACGTGCGACTACCACACCACGTCGCAGCGACAAAATGTGTTTTTGCTGTGGTTGCGTGTGAATTGTGTCGCAGCGACTTTTTGCAGTTGCGTTGTGGTACCGACAAAATGTCAATGTGGCAGGCGCCAGCTAGGCGCGCGCTGTTGATGACGTCATGTCCTTGCGATGTGGTTGCGATGTGGTTGCGATGTGGTCGTATTACACAGGTGGTCGATAACAACGACAAAATGTGGTACGTGTGAATTGGAAATTCATTTTCAATACAAATATACGCCCGACCACGTCGCGTCGTTGTGGTGTGGTTGTCGGTGTCGTGTGGTTGTGGTACGTCTGAATTGGCACTAATCATAATCATAATAATCATAATCATAATACAGGGTGAATTTTTGAGATGGGGCAGTAAGGGCAGCTACCTTAACCGTTGTAGGTAGAGGAAAACGTTCTTAGGAGACCATCCTTAATTTTTGAAAATATTTTGACCTGCATTCACAGATTTTGAAAAATATGTACCTACAGTCAGCGAGAAAATGGGCCATTTACACAAAAACTTTTTTTGATGCCAATCGATCCTGTTTCATCTAAGGATAAAAAGGCTCTTTCCGACCAACTGAGGTTAGAGTACTAGAAAAGTCAGAAATCGCTAAAGTGTATTTCTGAGACAAGACAGTTAGGGCTACCTTAACCGTTGTAGCTACAGGAAAACGTTTTTAGGAGACTGCCCTTAACTTTTGACGATATTTCAACCTGCATTCACAGATTTTAAAAAAAATGTACAGTCAGCGAGAAAATGGGCAATTTACACAAAAACTTTTTTTGATGCCAGTCGATCCTGTTTCATCTAAGGATTAAAAGGCTATTTCGGACCAACTGAGGTAAGAGTACTAGAAAAGTCAGAAATCGCTAAAATGTATTTTTGAGACGGAGCAGTAAAGGCAGTTTGTTAACCGTTGTAGCTACAGGAAAACGTTCTTAGGAGACTACCCTTACTTTTGAAGATATTTCGACAAAATGATGAAAAATTATGACAAATGACAAAATTATTTCGTACGAAATGTATAATCAAAGGTATTTGCGTTTTCTGACTTTTCTAGTACTCTTGCCTCAGTTGGTCCGATAGAGTATTTTAATCCTTAGATGAAACAGGATCGACTGGCATCAAAAAAAGTGTTTATGTAAATTGCCCATTTTCTCGCTGACTGTACATTTTTTTCAAAATCTGTGAATGCAGGTTGAAATATCGTTAAAAGTTAAGGGTAGTCTCCTAAAAACGTTTTCTTGTAGCTACAACGGTTTAGGTAGCCCTTACTGTCTTGTCTCAGAAATACATTTTAGCGATTTCTGACTTTTCTAGTACTCTAACCTCAGTTGGTCTGAAAGAGCCTTTTTATCCTTAGATGAAACAGGATCGATTGGCATCAAAAAAAGTTTTTGTGTAAATGGCCCATTTTCTCGCTGACTGTACATATTTTTCAAAATCTGTGAATGCAGGTCGAAATATTTTCAAAAATTAAGGATGGTCTCCTAAGAACGTTTTCCTCTAGCTACAACGGTTAAGGTAGCTGCCCTTACTGCCCCATCTCAAAAATTCACCCTGTATATTTATTGCGAATCAAGGGTAAACAGATGATAGGTAGAAAATATGTAGGTACAGCCTTGAGTCTGCTTCTCAGCATGCAAAAAATAGAAATTAAAATGGAAGTCACTTCTTAATAAATTAATAAATAAACTAAATTTTAAAAGAGCCGCGTTGGGCGAGTGGGAGAGTGCTCGACTTTCGATCCGAAGGTCGTGAGTTCGAATCCTGGCCGTACATCAATGGATTTTTCGTTTCGAAAAATTTTAATGCGCTTTAACACGAGTTCTAAACGGTGAAGGAAAACATCGTGACAGTAACAGTTAGCTTTCTAATAGCGTCGATGGGCTTGCAACCTTTCACGTATGGAATGCTAACTTCTGCAAAATGTGGGCATGTACCAAATATGTATTTGGACATACCTCTGACTACCACCTTGGACATCTTCAAGGTATCTATAAAATGCCTAAAATGCCTAAAAGATCTGAGAGAATGTCTACCACGCCTTGAGGATATTTCATTTTCATTCTAACAATTTTATGGAAATACATCCTCACTTGAACTCTTTCAATAGATTTACATTTCACTTTGGTGTGTAACCTTCAAGCAATTTATAACAGACAAGTTTATTTTCATCTACCGAATTCATACATTCGGCATGTAAACATAGTACAGTACTTCCAGATCAATAATGAGCATCGGTTAATTTCGTATTTTCCGAATATGACTGACAACATCTAGGCAGTATTGATATAATCTATGATTTCACAAAACAGAGTGCACGTCGTTAGCAGCGGAGCTCGCACGTAATTTGCTTTTCTTAAAAATGACATTGATATTATTTATTTGTTTGTTTGATATAGTTGAAATTTTGAGTACCTACTTAATTTGCATTGCCAAATTACTTTTTGTCAATCGTTCTTGATTGTTTCTGATGTTTTCCGATACACATTATTTAGCTGGTAGTGCTGTATATTATATTGGTTACAGATGACCTCATCCTAATGCATTAAAATTCGAACTCTGTAATTTAGAACAGACGACCTCGGTGGGTTACTGCTGAAGTATTTTTAGTTAGATTATTTTGTACTTTATTCGATAGGAACAGAGTTCAATTCAGCATGTTACCTACGAACTATTTTTGAAGGAGCACAGTACCCATAATCGTTGGAAATACTGGCATAACATAAATTCAGTATCTACTATTGGAATAAGATCATCTACGCGTAACCTACACTTTTAGCTACAATCATACATTATTCGAAGTCAATAGATTACGTTATAGAATGTACGTGGTACCCGGATAAAAAGTAGCCTATGTCCTATTCCCGGTCATTATATTAAAATTTCAGCCAAATCTGTTCAGTGGTTGTAGAGTTATAGAGGAACAAACATACATCTATGCATCCATCCAAACTTTCGCTTATATAATATTAGTGTGAAATAGAGGCCTTTTTGCTGCTGTGAAGCATAATAAAACTCTCTCTCTCTCTCATTTGCTTCTGTTTTTTCTTTGTGTTACACGTTTTTGAGATTTTTATTGTGTGCCAAGTGGTGAATAAACGTCTGTCTATGTCTTAATGTGATGTGATATTAGAAAGTTACCTCCGAACTGTTGTTGTAGAAACACAGTGCCCATATCGTTGGGAATGCTGTCGTAGCCGCACGCACTGATGACGTAAACACCAGCTTCTTTGGCTGGCTCTGAGTATTTCAGTTGCATCGTTTCTATGAACTGAAATAGAATGAAGAAAGAATGAAGCACTAATAAATTACAATAAGTTTTATAATGTTCTACATAATTCTTCGTCACTACAATAAGCCATGATGGAGGCCTTAAGGCGGCCTAAAAACTCCGTCACCAGAGTCGGCCACTTGCTCATACGAACTTACTTACTACAATATTTGCTATAGTATATGAATAATGTCGAATGAATTAGTGTCGAATCTGTTAGTCACTGACTAACAAAATCTACTGAATTTTTCCAATGAGGAATTATAGATATGCACTAGCGAGTTTGCACAAGAACGAGTTATCATCAACAAACACGACCTTTAACACATTTCCTGCCCCGGCACATCAGGCACATGTCATGTGCTTGAGAGTCAACATTAGATCACCACTTTACCGTCATGGACACTGACGTTAAAGTGGTAATTTTAAAGATAAATAATTTTCCATGCTTTAAGTGATATTTGATCCTTAGCATAAATGAAATAAAAACGTTCGTATTTTACGAAGTCTTCGTTAATCATTGAGAAACAGAATCGACACCTATGTTTGCACCAGCAGGCTGATTGTCCTACTTGTCTCAAATTGGTCTCAAACTGCCAAAACGATGGCGTAGGTATCTTTTGTTGCGTTCGGCCTCGTTGAGATGAGAGTGACAGAGCTGCTTGCGTGGTCACTAAACTGTCATGTTTGAGAGCCTGAGAGCAATTTTGATCGCTATCAAAGATAGACAATCAGGGGCCAGTTGGCATCAGACGTTTGGACACTTATCACCTTGAGACTCGAAGCATTCCACTGGTTGCAAGACCATCACGATATTTCCTTCCTTGAAGGAACCAACCATCCAGGAACCAGGAAGAAATGAAGCAACCATCGCCTCATCAAAGACATCAGTAGACCATGCTTACCTGAGGTTTATTTATTTATTTCTTAAACAAAATCCACAGCTCTTAGAAAATTAGTGCACAAAAACTTAAATATATTACTGACAGCCAATAACGGATTTACATTATATTAACAGGTAAACCGACAGTGATCGAGGTGTGTGTGAGTGTCCGTGTGTATGTGTGTGTGTGTGTGTGTATGTATTTAGGTTCGCCCGTGATGTCCACGTGATGAGTTCCTTCCTCCACCGCGGCCTTGACGACCTGCTCTCCGTACAGACGGTAAGGCCCGCAACAGTTGACAATAACCCTCGCTTGGGCACCCATCGCCTCAGTAGACCATGCTTACCTGAGGTTCTCCCGTGATGTCCACGTGATGAGTCCCTTCCTCCACCGCGGCCTTGACGACCTGCTCTCCATACAGACGGTAGGGCCCGCAACAGTTGACAATGACCCTCGCTTGTGCACATATCATCTCATCAGACAACAGTAGACCATGCTCACCTGAGGCTCTCCAGTGATGTCCACGTGATGAGTACCTTCCTCCACCGCGGCCTTGACGACCTGCTCTCTGTACAGACGGTAGGGCCCGCAACAGTTGACAATGACCCTCGCTTGGGCACCCATCGCCTCAGTAGACCATGCTTACCTGAGGTTCTCCCGTGATGTCCACGTGATGAGTCCCTTCCTCCACCGCGGCCTTGACGACCTGCTCTCCATACAGACGGTAGGGCCCGCAACAGTTGACAATGACCCTCGCTTGGGCACCCATCGCCTCAGTAGACCATGCTTACCTGAGGTTCTCCCGTGATGTCCACGTGATGAGTCCCTTCCTCCACCGCGGCCTTGACGACCTGCTCGCCGTACAGACGGTAGGGCCCGCAACAGTTGACGATGACCCTCGCTTGTGCACACATCGCTTTCAAGGACGCCTCGTCGGAGACATCGGCGATTATGATCTTTACTTGGCTTTGGTCTTCGCCTGAATGAAAGTAAAAAAAATTATGTGGTGTAGGATGTTGAGTCGTTCTCGATGGATCGAAGTTAGGCTGATTTTAGTCTCACGCTCACCGTCAGCGCTGATAGGCGAGTGATCTTTATTACAATGATATAAGGATACTGATTGTTTAGCAGAAATGGCTACGCTGATTGCTCTCGTCAGTGCTGGACAATCAGTATCCTTATTTCATTGTAACTAGTAGTTCGCCCCGAACTGAGATCTCGCGCACCGTAGACGGCCTACATTTGGACTTTCTTCTGACTACCCTTATTTTTTAATTTCAAGTGCTACTACTGCCGAGTACATATGCCTATTGCGTTAGCTCTTCATGGTAAAAAATACTAGCATGCATGCAATACTAATGTCGTGTCTAATTTTTCATTTATTTCATATTTATAAATTCTCGTCGTATTTCTAAAAGTATACGTCCTAGAATAAAAATAATAACTATTTTGGAATGTACAAATAAAGACCTTTCATTTGACACCCCACTCAATTTATTTGTGTAACTTTCATATTTTTTTACCCCCTTGGGAACCCAATATCTTCACAACCCCTTCATCGATTAAGCTCATATGCTCCACCGTAAATTTCCTTACCACAACCTATTGACCTACCAAGTTTCATGCAGATTGGATGAACGGTTCGACAGTTATGCGCGAACAACAATTCGTGAAACATACAAACATAAAACATACAAAGCAAAATCGCCCAACTTACCACTAAGATCTTCGCTCGCATCGCTCGCTCGATCGATAAAGATCATTTGCCTATCAGCGCTGACGGTAGCGTGAGAGTAACGGTAGTGACGGAAATGACAGACTAAAAACTCTGTCACCAGAGTTTGTCCGTTACTCATAATGAACTTACCTACTTTTAATAGGAATTTATTAAATACCTACTAGGTGATGCCCGCGGCGTTGCCCGCGAGGTACCTACATAACACATTGCCTATGTTCATCTTGAAAGTTCATTCTAAATACAGGTAGGTAAGAGAATTTGTGAAATCGGATGAGTAGTTTCGGAGATTACCTCCTACATACAAACAAACTTTAACTCTTTATAACGCTTCTTATAACATTAGTTTAGAATAGACCGATGGCTATACCTACCTACTAGTGTGCCTGAAAATTCGCGTGGCACCAACATTTTTTGTAGTCAATTGCTATTTCTGACGTGATCTACAATTTATAAGTTTCATTCAAATCAATTGGGGTGCATGATTGAAACTGATTGAAAATCTTCATCAATGAATTATCCGGCTGAATACAGTCGGTTTCTGGACCGGTAAATATTTTTATGTAATTTCCGTGTGTTGTTATTAATTATGTCTATTTTAAAACATGCAATGTGCCATGTTGGCCGAGGGGGATGGTACCTCGACTTTCGATCCGAAGGCCGTGGATTCGAATCCTGGCCGTGCATAAATGGATTTTTCGTTTCGAAAAATGTAAATGCGCATCAACACGAGCTCTAAAACGGTAAAGGAAAACATCGTGAGGAAACCCGCGGCTTAGTCAGCCCCGCATGTATTGACCATGTCTTTCCTGTGGTTACGACCGGTTAAGCTGAGGGGATGGTTTAGAGGCGCTGGGAAAGCCTACTCCATCTCAAACAATGTCCAAGGCACTACAGTGTCCTACCTATTAAGTGTAGGCAAAGTATGCCTCCTGATACCTTCTGTATGAATCATCTGGTAAAGATGTAAAGGCCCTAAGTATATTTGCTGTTTCAAAACCAGGCACCAAAGGATTGTACAATGCATTCCTGCATTCAACAGTACTTCTGCAGACGTATTCGACATGAAGGAAGGAAACAATAAGGTATTAATAGGCCTTTTCATCCGTGTCAGATGTTTTAAGCAGCATCACGAAGGCGGCCTTGCATTCGTGACTAGACCTATTTAAGAGAGGATCCCTCAGTCGCAGAAACGATACAACGATTTATAAAATCAGTTCTCGATAATTATATTGTTCATTCAACCATTGCAATCCCTTCCTATTAACACATAAGTGTTAAATACATAATGTATAAGCCATTTAAACTAGAAATATTGGCTAACTACCTACGCTATTAGTAAAAGTGGGGATATGTTATTATCGACGTGCCTCTAAAAACTCTAGTTATTTTCAATGTCTAAATTGTCACTGAATGAGCAGATAATTATCCCAAGCTCTATCTAGGAACGTATTACGTTTTTACCGAAATCCTTGGCTTTCGTAATAACAGCCGCCTGTCGCACAGTGGGAACTAACATGCGCATACAATGATGAAGGAAAAAATGCATTAGCATACAATGATTGAGATTAGCATTTCTGAAATCGAATGAGTAATTTCGGAGATTACTCTACAACTTTGACCTCTTCACAATATTAGTGCAGATGTGTGAAAAAGCACATGGCCGTGCTGAGATGAAGGCATCGAAAGTGATATTTTCGATGCCACGGCAACATTTTAAGGCATAGGAATTTATATTGTATTTCTATCTCCATAAGTTTGAATGTCCATTGGTAAAAATTTAAATCCTTTCCCGGTCTTAATCTGTCCTGGTCTGCGTAGGCCTGAAGAGTGATAAATCGATCCGAATCTTACCAGTCCTCTTGGCTACATCTTGCATGAGACTCTCCAGTTTGGACTGGTTGCGTCCGGCGACGGCCCACGTGATCCCTGGGTGCTTCTTGGCCAAACGGACCATCTCTATCACAGCGTATTTGCCGGTGAAGCCCGTCGCGCCGAATATCACAATACCGAGACGAGACATCTGGGGAACAAATTAAAATCTATTACCTAGTAGGTACATAATATTTAGTCTGTGCTATTACATACATACATACGTACCGATTTACTGGCCCGAGAAAATCTCCAATATAGACCTGTACGAGCGCTGCCACGAAACCCCGATCGATCAGCAGATCAAGCGCCGCAAGTGGAACTGGATCGGCCACACGCTCCGAAGGTATCCCAACCATATACCTAAACAGGCTTTGGATTGGAACCCCCAAGGAAAGCGAAAACGTGGTCGTCCCAAACAAACCTGGCGGCGCACGGTGCTAGACGAAGCGAAGCAGATCGGGAAGTCTTGGAGTGAAATCAAGCGCGAAGCTCAAGACAGAACGAGATGGAGCGTCACTGTGGACGCCCTCTGCCCCATCGAGGGGACATAGGAATTTAAGTCAAAGTCAAATTACATACATACATACCTACCTTAAATTATACGAGATACGCGTTGCGTTCCCCGCCTAGCCACTGTTGGCAAGGCAGAATCTCCAAAATCACACCATTTGCAGCCCTCTTAAAGTAAGTAGGTCCTTACAATGTATTGGCATTGAATTTTATATGAGGGGTTCTCAAGGATATACAAATAGGTAGTTACAAATGGTACTTACCTAGACTTGAAAAAAACTTAGACATGTCACATTTTTTTCCTCAAAAAAATTTACTGAAAATGCACACAGCTGAAAAATTACTTAATTCATTTAAATATTTCCTCATGTATTAGTAGAATCGAACTATGGAATTTTTTAGGTAGCTACCAACAAGCTATACCTAATGATGATGATGAAATGAAAAAGGTTAAGTACAACTATCTCAATACCTACAATGTAGTAAGTTGTTATTGATCTAGTTGAAAGATCCACCTTCACAACCTAGGTATCAAGGTCACTTGCATTTATACAAACAAGTACCTAGGTACTTACTTAATTAAAACAAATGATAAAAACATATTTCAATACCAATACAATGATTATCATACTTATTCAATATTGTGCACATTGGTGACTGGTTTCTGAATAAAGTAGCAAGGAATTTCCTCGACTTTACTGAACATAAATGAGAATATTCAAACAAATGGTAGTATAACAATGTTAAAACAACCATACTAAGACCAAATTGGTGACATTTTATAGAAGGGTCAGAATCACAGCTAGTGGAAATTTGTGGTCTCAGTCTACCTCATTAGGAAATAGGCATCATATAGGTACTTATGTAATAAAATATTAAATAGGTAAGTAAATCCTTCGGGGTATAGGTAAGTACCTAATCCTTATTGGGTAACGTCCTCTACCTACCTACATACAGACACCAATAACAGTTGATTAAAGGTACAAGTTCGTAGCCGACTGCAGACAGCAGGCAGCAGACAATGTGCTGCCCAGCGACAGTTTCGTCTACCATTCTGCCCGGCGACGTGTCGATAACTCGCTAGCCACGGAAAGTTTTTATAGAAATACAATAATCAGTAGGTAGGGTCGCCGGCCGGCGACGCGTCGTCTGCTGCTGGTGTCTGCAGTCGGCTACGAACCTTAAGTTGTACCTTTATCATCATCATAATAAAGCACAGTTAATAAAGATCATTTTGGTTTTATAATCAAGGTACAAGGTGCAACTCGAAATATAACCACTAGGTAAAATAATGTTCTAGATCTAGAAGTTTGTAGGTAGATTTTACAACTTTCATCATCAAAATGTTATACCTTATTTATTACCTTTGATTAAATACCTGCTTAATACATTACATAGAACATTTATACGTACCTTTCAATGTAAGTAAATAAAAGTAAAAGCGTCCGAATCCGAAGGCAAATAGCACAAAAGTAAAATAAACAAATTCAGCTGATAAAACAGCTGTGACAGTGACAGTGACAGCTGCAACCACCCACCCACAGACAAGACACGTCTAGCCCGACTGACAGCGACAGTTACAAAAGTGACAGCGATCAAAAAATTTCATTCATTTGACTTTCATTCATTCATTGTCTTTTCCTTCGTTCATTTCATTTCAGTGTTGCCAATTTAGCGACTTTGTCGCTAGAAATAGCGACTTTTGATCTAGTGTTAGTGACTTAAAATCAGCTTCAGCGATAAAATATATCTTATCTAGCAACTTTTGGACTTCAACCTGCAAATCAAAACATTTTTAATTTAAGTACATAACCGTTGCGTTGTCCCGCCCCCCCCCCCACCGATTATGACGCCCTGGTGCCCTACCCTAACCCAACCTAACCAGCCCTAGCCTTACCAACGCCCGCGCAACAACTGTTGCCAGCGGTTTAACTTTTTTTGCCAGTGATTTTATTCCTGGACTAAACCTGTTTGTGGTATCATTGGAATTGGAATATAACAAGCTTATTAATGGCTTTTGGATAAGACGAAAAGTAAACTTGAAAAAAATAATTCAAAATGGAAGTCTATTTCATTGGTTGAAAACTGAAGTTGTAATTAAGTTCATACCATAGTTCTTATAAGAACTTGTATTTAAAAGGAAGTTTATTTTGCGACCGACGATGATTATCCTAAATAATACCTATAGGTAGGTAGGGTTTTTGTTTTGTTACATTTGTACTGAATTTCCGGTAAATAATGATTAAAACATCAAGCTGATCAAACGTTTTGTAGTATCAACAAATGGTTAAAATCAGTTTTGAGACTTTCTTTCTAGCGTCTTCTCAGAGTGAATCTAGCGACTAGGATTTATTGGAGTTGGCAACACTGTTTCGTTTACGTCAGTCAGTTTACGTTTACGTTCGTGGATTCTCTATCTCTAACCTTTTCTTTTCCATAATTTCAAATTTATTTACACAAGTAACTCACAATGGAATTAAACGAAAGAATACTACATTACCTGGACAAATGCGATAAAGTAGACACTCTTCATCTGGCGAGTGAATTCAGTGAAGACCATCAGAAAATAGTTGGTGCTGTGAAAAGTTTAGAGGCTCTGGAGATGGTGGTGTCCGAAGCCGCGAAGAGTACGAGATGGGAGCTGACGGAGGAGGGTAGACTTGTAGCGGAGAAAGGGAGCCATGAAGCGGTTATGTACAGGAGTATCCCTGAAGCCGGCATCGCACAGGCAGAGGTTATGAAGGTGAGAAGTGATGATGAACTTACAAGGGGATGATAAGAGGTTTGATATCATTTTTAGATTAAAATGAATTCAGTATAAGCACCTACTTATCATGTAAAATTATACTCAATTTTATTAAGGCATGCATGACAGTAGGTACTTGCCCCCCGATTTTCTATCTATGATAGTGACCATGTGATATGATAGTGAAGCAGCCTACTGCTTATCAAATTCAAAATCTTTTTTTTTCAGACTGTACCAAATGCAAAAGTTGGTTTTAGCAAAGCAATGTCATCTGGTTGGATCCTCATCGACAAATCAGGGGGACCCCCACTAGTAAAGAGAAAAGTGGACACCATCACCGATACAGTACAGGAACATCTAAATGAAATTAAAAAGGGCATTGACAACCTCCCCGATAATGTCAGGAATGACTACAAGAAGAGGAAGCTACTAGAACAAGTCACAGTGAAGAGCTTCTCATTGTCTAAAGGACCACAGTTCTCGACGACTATCAAAAAGCTAGAAACTGATCTCACAAGTGAAATGTTGACGAGTGGTGCATGGAAAACTCTTCAGTTCAAGCCATATAACTTTGATGCATTAGGTAAGGTCTCTAAACTTGTAAAAGTCTAACAATATTTTTGACCAAGCGAGCAAAGCATCTCTGCTTCAAATTTGGTTAGGATCTGATGAGCAGAACAGTTCCTCAAAATGAAGTAAATTGCTCACTTTTAGATTTCTACCAGTGGAAGTGGAATCGGCCCATTAACTGCTAGGTAGGAATTGATGGAGCACCTGAGACCACCTTCTCATCACAAAACTAGGGAATTGTGAATATGTATTCAGTTTAAGTTTAAGCTATGCAAGGACAGACTCGTGAGGTCTACAGCTCACAGAGCCACTAGTAGTATGTGAGAGTTAGTACTTACATTATACTTGCTTGACTGGAGCTGTGTTGGCTGAGGGGTATAGTAACTCTATTTTCGATTCAAAGGTCGTGGTCGTGGGTTCAAATCCTGGTCGTGCATCAATTTTGTTTCCAAAGATTTATATGCACATTAACACAAGCCCTAAATGGTGAAGGAAAACATAGTAATTTCACCAAATACATTATATATTTTCCCAGGCCAGCCCCCAGATAGTGGCAACCTGCATCCCTTACTGAAGGTCCGGTCGGAGTTCCGGGAGATCTTCCTGGAGATGGGCTTCACGGAGATGCCGACCAACATGTACGTGGAGAGCTCCTTCTGGAACTTTGATGCACTCTTCCAGCCTCAACAGGTACATACATAGGAACATACTGCTTAGGTCTCGTGATTGGTGATGAATTGGTACCATTATTTTATAAAGAAAGGCATGTTTCATTTAGGGGTTTTTTCTTTTAACAAAATGTGAGGTAAAGAGAGTTGATAGCATACAGCTCAAAGTCAAGCAAAAAGTCATAAAGTTGAGGTAGTATCACACTCATTCAACATGGCTTTTATGCTTAAAGACGAAGAAAAGGCGCCAGCTTGAACTATCATGTCATTATAGCCACTTTTAATACACTAAACACAAAGTATGTACAGCGCAATGCTCGAATATAAAATAATTGCACTATGCGCTCTGCAAGCGCCATTTATTATTGCAATAAGTAAGCGCGTGAGAGGGAGTCATTATTACCGAACGTGTTTGACGCAAACTGGTCAAAATAAAAACCACGCCTGCAGCGAGATATTGCAATGCCTATGGTTTATGTTCTATCTATGACTTATACTATTCAGATAGAATCTATCTGAATAGTATAAGTCGCGTCTGAATAGTAAAGTGGAAGGGGTGTGTTTTGTCTCATGTTTGCGCATGGGTTACCTATTCGCAAACATGAGACAAGACACACCCCTCCACTTTCTTCCAGCGTTCTTTTTACATGACGTAAACTATATCTCTGAGTACTTTATTTTTCTTTGTATTCTAAGTTGGTCATGCTACAATAAATCTTAATAGCTTTATGCTTAAAAAGTAAACTTGTTGTTTTCCAGCATCCAGCAAGAGATGCACACGACACTTTCTTCGTGTCCTCGCCGGCTACTTCGACAGAGTTCCCCAAGGACTATCTCGAGAGGGTCAAGAAAGTGCACAGTGAAGGGGGCTATGGATCACAGGTTAGTACAATATTATATTATCATAGAATAGCGTTTTCATTTATATACGAACAGCGCCCTCGCAGCGTTACTCCCGTAGTGATAGTTTATGGTGATGATGATGATGAAAAGTAGCCTATAACCTTCCTCAAGGGTTTAGCTATCAAATAAAAAAAATCAAATCCGGCTGATAGTTCCTGAGATTAGCGAGTTCAATCAAACAAACTCTTTCTCTTTATTATATTAGTATGGAAGTAATAGATGAGACAAACCTTTTTGACGACCTCGGTGGCGCAGTGGGTGAAGGCCCGCCTGTGACGCAGGAGGTTGCGGGTTCGATCCCGGCCGCGGAACAAATGTTTGTATGATCTGCAAATATTTGTCTCGGGTCTGGGTGTTTTCTATGTTTATTATGTATGTAAATATTTACAATTTGAAAAAAAAATGTATTTAAGTAGTATATCAGTCATGTGGTTCCCATAACACAAGCTCTGCTTAGCTTGGGGCTACATGATGCTGTGTGAAAAATATCCAGCATTATTTATTGAAACCTTTATTACGTTAGTTCTATGTCTAGAATCTAGTCTAGATGATTTGAAATGAATTGGTTGATCAAGTGACTGAAGAGATCCAAATCGGTTTATGCTTCAGGTAAAAACAGTTGACCACTAGTTACCATACCATATAAACTTACTTAAAGTGTGTGTATGCTGACAGGGTTACAGATACGAGTGGAAGATAGAGGAGGCTCAGAAGAACCTGCTCCGAACTCACACGACGGCGGTCAGCGCGCGCATGCTTTACAAACTGGCGCAGGAGGTACCTTTCAAGCCGCAGAAGTACTTCAGTATCGATAAGGTGAGCCCTCTTTTTTTGAAGTCGGTTAAACATTACTCATAATTATAACTTTATCGCAAACAAATAAATATCAAAAGTCAGTTGCAATGCAAGCCGTGCGAACGACGTGCACTTCGGTCATATTTTGTTTTGCCATTTATTTAATACTGCCTAGATGCTATCGATGTCGGTCATATTCGGAAAACACGAAATTAGCTGATGCCCATTATTTATCTCACTCATTAGAAGCAAAACAAAAGTAATAGACGCTCTTCAACACGCACAAGCCTTAAAATGGCGATGGGCAGGGCACTTGGTACTTACAGAAGACGACAGGCACAGATTAGGTAGAGATACTACGTACGACAGGTGAACCCGTGAAACAACCCTATGGAAAGGTCCGGCTGGAAAAAGAAAGTCAGGAAGACCACAGGAAAGATGGCAAGATGAGATAGAGGCCATAGCAGGCAAGTTGTGGGCTAAGAAAGCACAAAAAAGAGAAGACTGGAAGGCTTTGGAAAATTTTGGCAACTTCAACTAAACAAACCCTTTTTAGAGTTGGAATTAGAATAGTTTCAAATCTTATAGTTGAGAAACTTTTTTATTTAATTTATTTATTAATTATCTTGAAGTACTGTACACCTCTGAGTTACACAGATGTGAAGGCCCAGGTTTGTGTATCCAGGTGTTCCGTAACGAGACCCTGGACGCGACGCACCTGGCCGAGTTCCAGCAGGTGGAGGGTGTATCCGCGGCGCGGGGACTAGCGCTGGCGGACCTGCTGGCTACTCTGGATACATTCTTCCAGCGGCTGGGGTTCCATAAACTGCAGTTCAAGCCGGCCTACAACCCATATACTGAACCTAGCATGGAGATCTTCGCTTTCCATGAAGGTGAGATTGTCTTTTTTTATTTATTATTTATTTCATGTGACCAATTACCTATACATAAAAATATACAGTAGGCCCATAGAAAATATTTGTTTTATAGGCCTAACATGCTTTATGACCTGTCATGGAAAGACCATGCCCAGCCCTGAGTATCTATTTCTTTGTAACTTTTTTCTAGCTGTTAGTCTTCCTAAAATTGTAAAATAAATACTTACTGTATATTTTCAACCCTATTTGAACCAGATAAGACTCCGAACTTCTGCATTTTCCAGGTCTCGGGAAATGGATAGAAATCGGCAACTCCGGAGTGTTCCGTCCAGAAATGCTGCTTCCCATGGGTTTGCCTGAAGATGTGAACGTGATCGCCTGGGGACTGTCCCTCGAGCGACCCACCATGATCAAATACGGACTTAACAATATCAGAGATCTGGTCGGTCCCAAGGTAGACCTGCAAATGGTGCAGAACAACCCGATTTGTAGGCTTGATAAGTGATATGTGAATTAAATGTTTATTTATCGTTGGATTTGGCTTCGTTTTATTATGGAATTAGTAAGATGTAGTAAGTAAGCTCATATGAGCAAGTGGCCAACTCTGGTGACGGAGTTTTTATGCCGCCTAAAGGCCTCCGTCATGGCTTAGTAAGTAAATAGTAAGATATAGTATAAATTAAGATGCTCTATAAACCTGTACGTATTTTACTGTAAAGAGTGAATTTTACAAGCAAAATGTAGATGTAAATGTCGAATGTTCAAAAACTATATTTCTTTTATTTATTAGCTTTATGTACGCAGAATTTTGCACAAATAATCAAATAATGAACCTGTGAATGAACCAATGAAAACTTTTTTTAAAGCACTTTAAATACTTAATTCCTTTTTAGATAAATCGCTATAAAATTTGACTGTTTCGCTGACATTCCTGTTGTCAGAAAATTCATTCTTCATTTCAAAGGTGTTTCAAAGCTGCATTTCCGTTATATTATAATCGCACATCTCGATATTTTTCCAGAATATTTATGTTAAAATACCTAAAATGGCCTTTATATGCAAGCGTGTAGCCTCTACACGTTGTTTGTGGCCGATGAAGTTTTTCGTGCGTCGGTACGAGATCCCACAACATTTACAGTCGATAGCCCAGGATCCAAACCCCAGTTTTTACAGAATGGTGGAGTATTTCTACCACAGTGCTGTGAAGGTCTGTGAACCCGCGCTCGTTGAATATTTGAAGAAACACACACATTACTCTGATAAGAAGAGGATGCAACGGGTAGCGGGAATTTTGAAAGTAAGTCGTTTATACTGCAGCCTATTATGGTTGCACTTGTGGATTTCAGTAGAAAACATTTTCCGGAATGATATTAAAAAAAGTGAAGGTTTTTTAACGGGATCAGTGAATCAAAAACTTGTGAAAAATTTAGCAATAGGTTGGCAAAATGTTACGTTACTTGGAAAGTAACAGTTTAGTTTTTCAAAGAGTAACAGATATAAAAAAAGGATAGAGGTAGAGGTAGGCAAATAAAAGATTCAGATACTATGATAAGGTGAATAACGTGAAAGAAAACATGAATAAGAAAGAGAGCTGAGATGACGACTGATAGAAGGAAGTTGAAGAGAGACATGTGGCGACGGTCAACAGGGGCAGGAAGGAAATGAAGAAACATCTATATTTTTTTGCTTTTTATAAGTACTTACATCAACATTATAAAGCAATCAAGCTAAGCATCAAAGTGTTCCAGGTGATGGGCTCCTGCAACTCCTCGCTGCAGTTCGAGTTTCCGCTGCAGAGGAAGAACGGAGACTACGAGATGGTGCGAGGATACCGCTCGCAGCACAGCGTGCATCGCTTACCTTGCAAAGGAGGTAACTTGCATAAAAATTTAATGCAAACCCCCAACATTACCCCTTCATAAATATTGTTATCAACGGGATAATTACCATGATTATTGAGTTTTGTTTCTTCCCGATATTTCGACGCAGTTGCATGCGCATATCGGGAAGCAACAAAACTCAATAATCATGGTAATTATCCCGTTGATAACAATATTTATGTTCGTAACCATGATAGTTTCAAAAGTTATTATCCCTTCATCAATTAGAAAAGAACTGATCTTCAAACGCATGAACAGATCTTCATAAATTACTAGCTGACGTCCGCGGGATAAAAAGCCTATGTCCTATTCCCGGTCATTATCTATCTATGTTTCAAATTTCAGCCAAATCGGTTCAGTGGTTGTCGAGTTATAGAGGAACAAACATACATCCAAACATCCAAACTTTCGCCGTTCTAATATTAGTGTGATAGTGTGACAGCTAAGAACCATCTAGATCGCGTCAGTTTTTAAACAAAAAAAAAAGCCGCTTCAAAATCGTCTTATCTGACTCACATTGTTCCGACTGGCTCCACACTGCTTGCCTAGTTAGATTTAAGCTGATGGATCACCGAAAAGAAAGCTAGGCCCCATACCGTGTTTGTTGCCCTGATTCTTCACGGTAACACCGTGAAGAAGTCGCGAAAGAACAGGAGTAGAATCACCTAGCTCTTAAAGACGTTTCAAAGTGATCATAGTGGTCCTACTGAATAAATTATATTTGAATTTTGGTCTGAGATCTATATCTATACACCTATCTATATACCTACGTGAAGTTAGCCGTTTTGATGCGCAGTGCAGCTTTTTCATACCTATATTGTTAGCGTGGTCATGGTCACAACAATGGATGAGATTTGCGCGGGACCAAGAGGAGTAGGATTAGAGGTCTACATTGGGTGGGTGCCAACAGGCTAGTATAATGATGGTGATAATTTTTGTTTCAGGAATAAGGTATTCAGATGAAGTGAACTTGGAGGAGGTGAATGCCCTCGCCGCGCTGATGACGTACAAGTGTGCCTGCTCTAACGTACCCTTTGGAGGCGCTAAGGGAGGTATTAAACATCACACTTCCACTAAATATAGCGGTCGTGATGTAGCCTTCTTAATATCATGCTAGTTCATGAAACACAAAATAAAATTAAAAAAAAAAACCCCCCAACCTAACCTTTTGACCTTTTTGAAAATTACACCGATTTTCATATACTTACTTATTTAATTTACAGTTTTTAACCCCCGCGACGCAAAGGGGTGTTATAAGTTTGACCGCTGTGTGTCTGTGGCACCGTAGCTCTTAAACGGGTGGACCGATTTGAATGCAGTTTTAGTTTTTTGAAAGCTGATTTTCTAACGATGGTTCTTGGGCATGTGTCATCAAAATCGGTTCAGCCATTTACTAGATATGGGGTAGAAACTATAAGCTTCCATCTCTCATAAAGCAGAGTCGTTAATCTAAACCGTAGGCTTTTAGGAGGCCTAAGGGAGTGTACACATTGCGTTTTCTGCAGCGCGTTTTTGAGCTGCGCGTTTGTACCGATACAAACGCGCGTTCGCAACGCGTTTTTTTCCATACAAAAGCGAACCGGGAGGGGGGCTGCGCGTTCGCATCGCGTTCGAATCGCGTTTGTATCGATACAAACGCGCTGCAAAAAACGCAATGTGTAGGTACACTCCCTAAACGTCACCAATCAAAATCACAGTCAATATCGCCTATAGTACCGAATCTAAGTTTTACTGTGTTCTTCAGGTGTGTGCATAAATCCAAAGAAATACACAGTAGCAGAGCTACAAAGGATCACACGGCGGTATACGTTGGAGCTAGCTAAGAAGAATTACATTGGTAAGGAAAATACTCGGAAACTTCAGTAGGTACTTACTTCGTGTCCTATTAGGCAGACTCCTAAAAGACAAAGTTTTAAAAGTTTTATCTATGTTGTGGTTTGGGTTAGAAGTACTTTTTATTTATTCAACCTATCTCGTCCCACTGCTGGGCAAAGGTCTCCCCCAACTCGCTCCATCTATCTCTATCCCTCGCCGTCTCCCACCAGTCACTCTCAAAGGCATCGATATCGTCGCGCCAACGTTTGCGCGGTCGACTTCGACGCCGCCGCCGCCTTCCTTCTGGCATCCAAGGTGTAATAATATGGGCCCATTTTACGGGGTCCATATTGTAGGGTATACTTAAGAGTGTTTAATTCGTTTTTCAGGAGCGGGAATAGATGTGCCAGCTCCGGACGTAAACACATCGAGCCGCGAAATGTCTTGGATTGTGGACACCTACGTCAAAACTCTAGGTAAGTGCCTAGGTCTAATTTAAACTTGGTTTGATCACAGAATACTATTTATATATTACTAGCTGACGCCCGCGGCTTCGCCCGCGTGGACTACTATTTTGTTTATCCCACGGGAACCGTGCATTTTTCAGGACAAAAAGTAGCCTATGTCCTATTCCCGGTCATTATCTATCTTTGTTTCAAATTTCAGCCAAATCGGTTCAGTGGTTGTCGAGTTATAGAGGAACAAACATACATCCAAACATCTAAACATCCAAACTTTCGCATTTATAATATTATTAGTGTGATTAGTGTGATAAGTGTGATGGAATGTGCAAAACTTCTGCAAAATGTACGCATTACCAAATATGTATTTGGACGTGCCTCTAACTACCCCTAAGACATCTTAAAAATGAACTTGAATGAAGGGCAACGCCGCGAGGGCACTGCTCGTGTATTTATAGTATATTAAAACTTTAACTACCTTATAACTTGTATACTAGTTAACAAATAAAGTACTTTGATTCTTTATTCTTTATTGTACACAAAAGAAACACAAAAAATACGCTTATACTTACAATGAAAGGACATGTACAAACGCGAGCTTAACCCTAAAAAGAGTTTTCTTCCAGCAAACCTTTGAGGCTAGAGAGAGATGATTAGAAGCACAAGGTCGTGTACACAAGAAAAATTAGGCGTAAAAGGAAAATAATAATAATTCTTGATTCTTGAAAAGAACAACCTAGGTACCTATTTTGTAGTTGATTAGGTTTTGTACAGTCAGCGTCATCAATCGGTATCCCCCTATTGATTTTAACAAGGACCCTTTTCATTTCAACTTTGGATTTCAGTCGGATTTGCTAGTATAGGAACTCGAGCGAAATTAGATAAACCATAAGTATACTAGCAAATCCGACTGAAATCCAAAGTTGAAATGAAAAGGGTCCTTTTTAAAATCAATAGGGGGATACCGATTGATGACGCTGACTGTACCTTTCTGTAACTTTTTATCATAATTATTACGTTCTACTGTGTATTTTGTGTGTTTAGTAGCAAATAAATGATGTGTCTATGTCTATGTCTAAAAGATTATGTCCAGGCTACAACGATATAAACGCTGCTGCGTGCGTGACCGGCAAGCCTATCAACGGCGGCGGCATCCACGGGCGCGTGGAGGCCACCGGACGAGGCGTGTTCCTCACCCTCGCCGCCTTCATACAGGACCACGACTGGATGACACTCATCGACCTGCCTGTCGGATTTAAGGTATATTCAAGACTAGTGAACGCTCGCGTGGACTACTATTTTTGTATCCTAACCACATTTTTTAACCGGAATAAAAATTAGCCTATGTGTTATTCCAGAAACTAGACTGTCTACATTCAAAATTTCATCAAAATCGGTTGAGTAGCCGATCGAGCGAGCGAAGCGAGCGAAGATCTTAGTGGCAAGTTAGGCGATTTTGCTTTGTATGTTTGTATGTTTGTATGTTTGTATGTTTCATTTTTATGTTCTCGCATAACTATCGAACCGCTAATCCAATCTGTATGAAACTTGATAGGTCAATAGGTAGTGCTATGGAAATTTGCTGTGGAGCATATGAGCGTAATCGATGAAGGGGTTGTAAAGATATGGGGTTCCCAAGGGGGTAAATTTTTTTCAAAGTTACCCAAATATATTGAGTGGGGTGTCATACGAAAGGGCTTATTTTGTACATTCCAAAATGGTTTTTATTTTTAATCTAGGATGTATAGTTTTTGAAATACGACCAAAGAACAAAAACTACGAAACCAGAGCTGCAAGAGCTCCCGTTTCATAGAGTTTCGATGTCTTCGTAGCTCATTGACTGGTCGGTCTTAAAAAGAGAGTGGCATCGTTGCGGTTTGGTTTGCAATGATTTTAGATGCTACTTGATTTATTTTCATGATAAAAAAATTTTTGATAAAGAATGAAAATAATTGGGGTAAAAAAAGTTAAATAAACAAATATATTGAGTGGGGTGTCAAATGAAAGGTCTTAATTTGTACATTCCAAAATAGTTATTATTTTCATTCTAGGACGTATACTTTAGAAATACGACGAGAATTCATAAATATGAAATAAGTAAATGAAAAATTAGACACGACATTATTGTATTGCATGCATGCTATAGTCGTATTGCTCATTATACGGACTAAAAGTGAAGGAAAAAATGTCATTTTACCTTCAATTTTGACATAAATCGTATCAAAACTAATCAAAATTGAAGGAAAAATGACATTTTTTCCTTCAATTTTAGTCCGTATAATGAGCAATACGAATATAGTATTTTTTACCATGAAGAGCTAGCGCAATAGGCATACTCGGCAGTAGTAGCACTTGAAATTATAGGGGTAGTCAGAAGAAAGTCCAAATGTAAGCCATCTACGGTGCGCGAGATCTCAGTTCGGGGCGAACTACTAGTTATAGAGATATGTGGTAACAAACATTCACACACACACACACATACTTTCGCCTTTATCGATCGAGCGAGCGAAGCGAGCGAAGATCTTAGTGGCAAGTTAGGCGATTTTGCTTTGTATGTTTGTATGTTTGTATGTTTCATTTTTATGTTCTCGCATAACTATCGAACCGCTTATCCAATCTGTATGAAACTTGATAGGTCAATAGGTTGTGCTATGGAAATTTGCTGTGGAGCGTATGAGCGTAATCGATGAAGGGGTTGTAAAGATATGGGGTTCCCAAGGGGTTACATTTTTTTCAAAGTAAAAATAATATATTGAGTGGGGTGTCATATGAAAGTACTCAATTTATGCATTCCAAAATGGTTTTTAGTTTTCTTCTAGGTTCTATAGTTTTTGAAATACAGTGAAAAAGAAAACTGATGAAAACCAATTAACGGAAGTATGGAGAGAGCTCCCGTTTCATAGAGTTTCGATGTATTCGTAGGTCTGGTTAACAGAGAACGAGTGTGGCATCGTTGTGGTTTGGTTTGCAATGATTTTAGTTGCTACTTGATATTTTTTCTTGAGATTGAAAATAAAAGCCGTGTTGGCCGAGTGGAAGAGTGCTCGACTTTCGATTCATAGGTCGTAAGTTCGAACCCTGGCCGTGCTCATCAATGGATTTTTCGATTAGAAAAATTTAAATGCGCATTAACACGAGCTCTAAACGGTGAAAGAAAACATCGTGAGGAAACCAGTTAACGTTCTAATAGCGGCGATGGGCTTGCAACCTGTCACGTATGCAAACGCTAACTCCTGCAAATAGTGGGCTGGGCATGTACCAAAATTATAGAGGGAGAGGGAGAGGGAGGGGGAAAGGGCGAGAGGGAGAGGGAGGGGGTAGGGAGGGGGAGGGGGAAGGGAGGGGGAGAGGGGTTGGGAGGGGGAGAGGGGTAGGGAGCGGGAGGGGGTAGGGAGAGGGGGTAGGTAGGGGGGATGGAGGTGGGGGGGAGAAGGAGGGGCAGGGGGAGGGGAGGGGAAATTGATTTTGTAATACATTTTGTATTGAACTGCTATTTTAATAATTTCTCGAACTAAGAGGCCTTTCTTGAGGCGCGGTACGAAGTTCGCGGGGTCAACTATTGAATATAAACACGACACGACTTAATGTATTGCATGTATGCCTATAATCTTTATCATACTGAGGTAGCGCATTAGATATCATTGTGTGGTAAACACTAGAAAGAGCACTTAACGTAGGTATAGGGGTAGTCAGAAACAAGTCCAAATCTAGGCTATCAACACAACGGTGCGCGAGATCTCAGTTCGGGGCGAACTACTAGTAATATTAGTAGGATTAAAGCCGGGTAGACACGATCAAAGTCAGCTTGGACAAAGTGCAACTTGGCTGACTCTGATTGGACGCCGTCGTCAGAGTGAGTCACTCGTGTAGTCACGTGTAGACACTGCTTCAATCAATCATTCATTTATTGCAAGAAATATGGTCATAACAAGAACACTTAAACATAATGTAGGTATATTATATCGCTCTACTTATAAATTTCTCTCAACTGCTGTCAAAATTGAAACAACAATTGCCATCCTTTTTTAACCCCCGACGAAAAAGAGGGGTGTAATAAGTTTGTAGTGTGTACCTGTGAATCTGTGACTCTGTTTGTCTGGTTGTCTGTCTGTGGCAACCTATTTTAATTAATATTATTTTTTGTTGAGAGTGTTCTTAGCTTTGTTTCATGAAAATCTTTTAAACCGTTTGAAAATCATCATCTCTTTTCTAATTGATGAAGGGATAAGTATATGTTTTTTTTTTTCAGGGTAAAACGGCTATTATCCAGGGTTTCGGCAACGTGGGTAGCTACACCGCGGTATACCTTCACGCGCACGGTGTCAGGATCATCGGAGTCTGTGAATTCGACTGTAACCTTGCCGCGCCGGACGGACTGGACCCTGTCGTGAGTTAATACATACATAAACTCACGCCTGTTTCCCATCATAGGGGTAGGCAGAGACCACAGATCTCCACCTGCTACGATCCTGACACTCCTGGCACACTTCTTTCGCTTCATTCACTCTCAACACTTTCTTCATGCAAGCTCGTTGGTTCATGGTACTCTTGACCTGGCCTTTTCCCTATAATTCGCCAATTTGATCTAGGAATGTGCGCCTAGTTCTTTCCCTTCCGAGACGGTCCCATTCTCACATATAAAAACGTAAATAAAAATGAAATATGATCACGAGAGTATTCCTAAGGTTTGGTAGACATTATTCTTTCAGATCTTTAGGCATTCTTTAGGCATTTTTAGATCCTTTGAAGATGTCTAAGGGGGTAGTCAGAGGTATGTCCAAACACATTGGTACAAACCCACATTTTGCAGAAGTTAACATTTCATACGTGACAGTTTGCAAGCCCATCAGCGCTATTAAGTTTCGGTTGGAAGTTTTCCTTCACCGTTTATTTTTCGAAACAAAAAATCCATTGCTGAATCCACGGCCTTCGTATTTAAAGTCGAAGCACTAACCCATTCGGCCAACACTGCTCTTATCCTTTATTGTTCATAAAAAATTTAAACAATTAAAAATAGTCAATGAAAGGGCATGTATCTACAAAGGCGAGTATAACCCTAAAAAGAGTTCCATTGACAGAAACTGCAAGAATACAAGAAGAAGAACAAAGGCAGCGCGAAAGGTTTCGACGGCGCCAAGGAGGCGACCGCTGAGATTCTGTTCGAGAAGTGTGATATACTAGTTCTCGCTGCTATGGAGAAAACTATCAACCACGAGAATGCAACCAAACTACAGTGCAAGGTAAACTTAGGCCTTTACATCTTTACTAGATGATTTATACGTGGCAGGCGGGCACTACAGCACAGAACAGATACTGATACAGGGCCTTACTTATGAAAGATGTTTAAAGTTAAACACTGGTTAAACAACATCCTGTCTTTATTTTTGGATATTGACAAACAGAGACAGGACGTTGTTTAACCAGTGTTCAACTTTAAACATCTTTCATAAGTAAGGGGGACTACGTAGGTATAGAAAGGACACTGAGTTTGAGCTGGCGAGGAGCTGACTTTGAGCACGGAACACACGCGCAGACGCATAGACGAGACCGAGACCACAGTCTACATCTATCTATACTAAGTTTATAAAGCGGAAGAGTTTTTTTTTTGTTTGAACGCGCTAATCTCAAGAACTACCAGTCCGATTTCAAAGATTCTTTCTGCATTTGATAGCTAAACCCTTGAAGAAGGTTTGTGTAATTCCCAGATAGTAGCGGAGGGTGCGAACGGTCCGACGACGCCGGCGGGCGACGCCTCCCTGCGCGCGCGCCGCGTGCTGGTGCTGCCCGACCTGCTGGCCAACGCGGGCGGCGTCACCGTCTCCTACTTCGAGTTCCTCAAGAACCTCAACCACGTCTCCTTCGGGAAGCTCACCATCAAGTTCTGGAGGGACTCCAACACCGCTCTTTTGGGTGAGTCGCTGACGAGATGTCCTAATTGAGGAATGAGTTACTACATAGTTGAAGATTATGACATTGTTGTTCATAGCAACTAATGTTGTAATCGGCCCTCCGCCGGTAGGATTATTTTTTATCATCCGTATTTGCTATGTATGTATGTATGTATGTATGGGGACTCCCTTTTCCGCAATTAGACTCAAAATTGGTCCTTTTTGCGTGGGGGTGACCTGGCTCACTAAATGTGGAGCCAGCCTAGCTCCTCCCAGAAGCGCAGAAGATTCCTGGGGTCTTCGCAGGCTTCGAGGAGCGACCTCGGATTGTTGAGGATTTGCTGCCGTTGTGCTGCTACGCCCACGCATTCCAGGACTACGTGGGCTGCTGATTCTTCTTCGGTTAGACATCCCCTGCAGAGCGGGCTGTCCGTGACGCCGATGTTGTAGAGATGTTTGTTGAGGGGACTGTGTCCTGTCAGTGTCCCTACGATTATTCTGAGGTCTTTCCTTTGTAGGTTCAGCAGACGACGTGTCAGTCTTGGTGTGGCAGCTGGTATCGCTGCTCTGGACTGTCTGCAGTCCGTCGTCCGTGTCCATCGTTCGTTGTGGAGGTTTTGGGTGTGATGCCGTATCCAGGTGCGTAGCTGGGAGAAGGGCAGGGGCAGAAATGGAGCTGGGCCTTCCACTTGTGTTCCCGATCCCCTTCTGGCTAGCTCGTCTGCGGCATCGTTGCCCAGTGATCCGCTATGTCCCTTAATCCATTGTAGAGTTACACTGTTCTTTGTGGCAATGCTCTCAAGGGCAAGGTGGCATTCGTAAATGAGCTTGGAGTTGCACTTATGGCTCTCCAGTGCTCTAAGTGTTGCTGTACTGTCAGAGAGTATTCGTATGCTATAGTCTGCTATCCCTCTCCGTTTGATAGCAGTCGCAGCTTCGGTTATAGCCACACATTCGCATTGAAATATGGAACTGTGTGCGCCCAGTGTCATTGATATGTTGATGTTGAGGTCCAGTGAGTGTACTCCCGCGCCTGTTCCTTGGTTGGTCTTCGATCCGTCAGTGTAAATCCGGACTTCGCTGTTTCCTGACTGATCTCTTTGGTTTTCGTGTGTTTGTATTCGGTAGTGTTTCCGAGATATTGTTTGTCTGGGGATCTTATCACACGGAGCGCATATTAACGGTACATGTGAGATTGCTCCGTCGAGAATGCGTGCGTGAGTGCTCCTGGTGTTCCCCCATAGATTCGAGTGTTTGAGTCTGATAGCGGCTAGGGTGGCTTCCTGTTGTATATAGAGGTCGAGCGGAGTAAGACCCAAAATTACCTCCATAGCGGCGGTCGGTGTTGTTCTCATGCAGCCAGTAATTGCAGAGCATGCCAGTCTCTGAAAGCGTTGCAGTTTGGTGATTGTAGTGTTGAGTTCTGTTCTTTTCCACCAGACAACAGCACCATATGTCAGTGTTGGTCTTATTACGGCTGTATATAGCCATAGGGTTATTTTTGGTGTTAGGCCCCACGTTTTTCCGAGCATTCTGCTGCATTGGAAGAAGATTGCGCATGCTTTTTGTAGTTTATTGTCAAGGTGCTTGTTCCATAGTAATTTACTGTCCAGTAGGACTCCAAGGTACTTGACTTCATTGGTTAATTTGAGCTCGGTGTTGAGAAGTTTGGGGAGTCTTAGATTGCCCAGATTTCTCTTTTGCGTGAACATTATGAGTTCTGTTTTTGCTGGGTTGACTGATAACCCATGGCTAGTGCACCAGGTTTCTACTGTTTTGAAGGCTGATTTCATCGTGTCACATAGTGTACTCTCGAAACATCCGGTCGCCAGGATGGCGAGATCGTCTGCGTAGCCTACGGTGACGAGCCCGCGGCCATTTAGTTTGCGGATGAGTTCGTCTACGACTATGTTCCAGAGTAGGGGTGAGAGGACGCCGCCTTGGGGACAGCCTCTGGCTACGATGCCCCTTGTTGTCTTGTTTACTGTGAGTTGGATTGCTCTGTATTTGAGCATGTTGTTTATCCACTCTGCTAGCGTCGGTGCGACCCCGTATCTCTCCAGTGCTAGTTTTATGCTTGTGAATGTCGTTTTGTCAAAAGCGCCTTCTATGTCTATGAAGGCGCCTAGTGTTGATTGTTTTGCGGATAATCCGTCTCCAATTCGAGAGACTACGCTATGGAGAGCGGATTCTGTCGATCTGCCTGGGCTGTAGGCGTGCTGATTGGGGTGAAGAGGGTTATGTAGGAGAGTGTTTCCTCTGATTTCCTGATCACATAACCTCTCGAGGGTCTTGAGCAGGAACGACGTTAGACTGATGGGCCGGAATGATTTTGCCAGTGTGTAGTCGCCCCTGCCTGGTTTTGGTAGAAATACTACCTTCACTTCCCTCCATTTTTGGGGTATGTATCGATGAGCGATACATCCTCTAAAAATGCTCACTAGGTGGTCTACCAGTGAAGCACTGCTCCATCTTAACAGGCCCGGGAAGATCCCGTCTAGTCCTGGTGATTTGAAGGGAAGGAAGCTGTTGATTGCCCAGAGTACCTTTTCTCTTGTGACAAGGTTTTGGGCTATGTTCCAGTCTTGGCTGTTTGCTGCCCTGTCGCTGTGCGTCATCCATTCATGGGATGCCACTATTTGGCATCCAGGGAAGTGGGTTTCCAGCAGCAGTTCACTTGTTTCTTCATCTGTTTTTGTGTAGGTGTTATCAGGCTTTTTAAGGTGTCCGATGGAGCGTTCCGGATCACTTGATAGTATGCCTTTTATTTTGGCGGCTTGGTTTGTGTTTTCAATGTTTGTGCAGAAACGCTTCCAGCATTCCAGCCTCCGTAAGCGTATTCGGTTTTTGAAAGTTGCTTTAATATTGTGGTACTTTTCCCAGTCTTCATTTTGTCTAGTGTTAATCGCTCTGTTGAAGGATTTCCTTACCCTGCATCGTAGTCTTTGCAGTTCAGGGTTCCACCAGCGACGGGTCGCTCCCCCTGATGTTGTCACGAGGGGACATGTTTGTTCGTAGCTGTGGGTGAGAATGTTAGTTAAGTTGTCTACGTACGCGTCGATGTCATGTGCCTCTAGGGCATCATTTGGTGCTCCTTCGGCTTCAAGAGCGGCTTTGACTATCTTGACGTATTTGTGTATGTTGGTCTTGCGGGGTACACGCCTCGGAACCGGTGGTGGGACGTTCATGTTCACATTGAACCGAATCCACCTATGATCCGAACAAGAGGCTTCATCCGAGGCGTGCCAGTCCGTGACTAGGTGTTTTATACCCTCAGACGATAGGGTTAGGTCAATGATTGTTTGCGATCTTGAGGTGACGTAGGTAGGCTCAGATCCTTTATTTAGTAGTGTTAGATTAGTAGTGAAAAGGTAGTTTACCAGCTCTTCTCCACGAGGGTTGGTGTCGGCGCTGTTCCACAGGGTGTGGTGCGCGTTGGAGTCGGTGCCGATGATGAGCTCGAGCTTCTCCCTCTCGCAATACTCAACAATTGACGCCAGCTCCGGCGAGGGAACGTCCTCGTCGCCTGGTAGGTAGGCGGACACTAGGATCACCTCGCACAGGATCGGGTTGGGTTCTGTTTTGATCCTAAGTGCTATGAGGTCTCTGGAACAGAATTCGGTTATTAGTGTTGTTTGAAGGTTTTTAGGGGTAATTATGCAAGTTCTGGGGTTGCTTACGGTGCTGTAGGTAAGTTTCCAGCCAGTATTGCGAAGACCACATATTCTGCCATCTCTGATCCACGGCTCCTGGATCAGGGCGATGGTCGAGGTGTTTTCCTCCAGCACTCTGCGTAGGGTAGCCGTTGCAGTGATGCTGTGCTGGAGGTTGGTTTGGAGGACTGAGATGGGCTTACGACGATCTGAGAGGGGAGGAGTTAAGGCAGCTATCGCTGTCCTCACTCCCCTCGACGTCGCGAAAGTACTCCTCGTCCTCGTCTTGTTGAGGTGTGGATGGGGGGTTGACGGGCACGTCCGCCTTCTCCGGCCGGACTGGCTCTGAGTGGGCGGTTTCCTTGTCCGGACCTGGGGGGGCCTTCTCGGGTTCCGCTGAGGTGGGGTCCTGCGTCCCGGGGGCTTTGGGCATCTCCTCCAAGATCCGGACATAGATGTTCCCGAACATCCAGTTTAGGCGCCGTCCGCGTTTCTGGAGTTTTTCAACTTCGGATTCGGGTATGCGGAGTAGCAGGTAGATGCCAGGTGTCTCCGTGTCCTCCTGCCTCTCCGCTCTTACCAGTACCCAGGATCCGATGTTCACTCTCTTCTTGTTGTGCGTCGTAAGGTAGCGGCGTATCGTGTTGATATCCAGTGTGAGGTCCGGTACAAGCAGCCCACAAAGGATTCGTTTCTGGATCTCAGACTGTGGTCGAACCACTAGCTTGGTTCCAGCTATTGGTGAGGCGATGTCCTCGATGGTTTGTCGGAGCCACTGCAGCGCGACCTCGTCCTCACACCACATCTTCAGGACGCCCTCGCTGTGGTGTGCCTTGCCTCTAAACTCGACCTCAGCCATGTGGTCGGCCTTTGCGGGGTTGAGGACGTCAGCCAGCAGCTTCTTTTCTAGGCAGATTCTGATGCCATTGGCCTGATCCGCCGAGAGGTCGTAGAAGGGCTCAGTCATGATGGCGACGCATAGGTCGTTGGCTTTATACGAAGCCGCGGCCTCCGCGTAGCTGCCCTTGGTTTGGCTGGATCCCGCTCGTGCACGTTTTAGGTCGCCAGTGGGCGTAGTCGTGTCATCGGGACGCGATCTCTTTGCAGTGGTCGGTTGTATCGGTGTCGTCCGTCTTTGGTTCTTGACCGATCTCCCAGCACGTTTGCCTCGCGGCTTGAAGGGGCGGCGGGGTTTGTCGCTTTCGCTTGTCGCGGGTTGCGCTGTATGCACTCCCTGCGCCTGGACCTGTTCAGCCTGACCGGAGGTCGAGCCTACTTGGGTCGAGGATTTGGTCCCCTGTGGGGGCCGACGTCCTCCGTCCGCGACTTTCCGCTCTACCAACCTTTTCGCCTGGGCTTCCGCTTTGGGAGGTTGGTCTTTGCGTTTTTTGGCCTTGTTCCTTTTGCGCGGAGCAGCCAGAGACCAATCAGTTTCAGTCCTACCTTCGGAAATGACGTCCTTAAGGGTCGTCATTTCAATGGAGTCGTCGCAGGACGGAGCCCCGAGGGGCACATCCTTCGACGTTGAAGGGAGGGGATGTTGTGGCGCAGTAGAAGACGCAGCCTGATGCGTGTCGGCCGCACTCGCTGGCGCCGACGTCGGAGTGGATAGCGCGCCTTGTGGTGCTGCTATGTGTTTGGTTGCATTTGCAACCTGGGTTTTACTAGGGCGATTGATTTTATTATCCATAGTCGTGTTTGTCAAAAGTTTCATCCTCGGAGACTCTCCACCCGCCACGGAGTCCTCAGTCGGGAACGTCGCGCGCCCAGCGCGCGATCGTTGGAGTTGTCCCGAGGATATAGAGCCCCACACCGTGAGACAGACGAGGCTAAACGCTGCGAGATAAAAGGGGGATCACCTACCTCCAGATACCGCGCCTCGCCGCCTGCCCTCCCCCGGATAGGGATTCTCGCCCGACGATCCTCAGACGGTAGTCGCCACAGCCGATTGACCCAGGTTGGCTAGTCCCAGGCCGCCCGTGTAAGGAGAAATCCGGACCAAAGCAGCGTGTTGAAGCGTAGCGGGCAACGTACCCAGGCCCACTACGTTCTCAGCTACCAGGACTCCTTCATCCCCCCGTACGGGTCCCCGCGCACGGCACAAACACGCGGGAGGCCATTACTGTCCACCGATCTGCTGTGATGGTGGACCCGCCGGAACATGACCCCAGCATCCCAGGCGGTTTTCGCCTGGTGGTTTCAGTTACGTCTATTTCTGATGGAATTAGACCAATAACAGGGGACAACCACGTGAAGGATAACTCACCAGACTTGTCCTAGGGATCGGCGACTGTTGCGCTACTCTCTCCTGGAACCATCTGCACCTTGCCCGCCTTGAAGAGGCTGACAAGGTAGGCCTGTATCTATACTATGCAAGCGGCTATCCTAGGTAAGCAGGGATGCAAAACGGCAAGCTAGATTGCAACTATTAAAGCATAGACACAAACCCCCCCCTATTTGCTATCCGTATTTGCTGTAAAGATGTTAGGTTATTTGGAACCCTGGCCGTTCTGGTGGTCTAGCTTTGCCGAATCGATGAAGTTAAACAACAGCAAATGGATGTGTGCTCTGCTAGTAGTATTGCACTCACAGTGCCTCGATCGCCAGTATGCACAAGTTTACTATTCGATCCGTGACTGTAGTAAAGGCTCTCAAATGTATGGGATTCCGGTGCAGCGCCTCCAGTGGTAACTTGACTGAACTAAAATCCCAATACATTTGAGAGATTAAACTACAGTCACGGATCGAATAGTAGACTTTGTGCATACTCGTGCTAAAGGCTCAGATCCGAAAAGATTACGTAAACTTCGTCAACAGAGTCTACTAATTTTAAATATGTGATCAGATTCCGTGGAGCAGTCCCTGAAGAATGCGAATGTGGACGCTAAGATAACCCCCACCGACATCTTTCGCACCATGATGTCGGGCACCAGCGAGGCGATCATTGTCAACTCCGGACTGGAATACTCCATGACCAACGCTTGTAAGGTCAGAATTACAAATTTTATTTACTTACCAAAGAAACTTGGGTTACAGAGGGTTTGCTGGTGGTCCCCGCACGAGGCAAGACTGTATCGCGGGAGGCCAGTTTACAAGATAGATTACCTACCAAAAATAAAGTAGAGATTTTTAAATTAACAAATGAGAGAAGCGGTCTATACGAGTGTGTGTCTGTGTGTGGCTTTTATGAATGTTTGTTTATGTTTGATAGAATAATCTTGGGAAGGAAGAAAGATCTAAAATGCGCAAAAGGGAGGTGATCAAGGAAGATGGGAAGATGGGTGAGAATAATAGATTGAATTTAAGTTTAGCTTTGAATTACCAGAAGGCTTCCGGTAGTCATAGCGAAGAAAATAGATGGCGTCTACCGAAAAATGTTTGGAACTTGGGAGTGCAAAATGCGTTTTTTGCAGCGCGTTGTCCAACTACCCGTCTAGCAGGGCGATTCACAACTTCTTGGAATGTAATCCGAATTCGAAAATGGATGTTTATTCGCAGAAAAAAACGTCAACTTTTGGAAGGAAATCTTCGAATCGGATGCATTCTGAGGAATATGAATCACGCTGCTGATGTCTTCAAACAATTATTGTAGATCTGTATTGCGATTGAGACTTCCGAAAATCCATCCGATTCGAGGATTTCTTCGGAAAGTTGACGTTTTCTCAGCGAAGAAACGTCACCTCCTAGGATCACTTTGAATCGTCTTAAGAGCTAGGTGATTCTACTCCTGTTCTTTCGCGACCAACACCGTGAAGAATAAGGGCAAGAAAAACGATATGGGGCCTAGCTTAGCCGATAGTCGATAATCGAGAATAAATTATAATATTTCAGAATGTAATGGAAGCAGCCCGAACTTACAACCTCGGCTTGGACATTCGGACGGCGGCGTACATAACGGCTATCGAGAAGATATTCACCACTTACGACGAGCAAGGGCTCGCTATTTGAGGGCGAGGGAACACAATGCCTTGCTTAGATTGACAATGGACAACTCGGTTAAACAAGACAAGTGTAGCTTGTAAAAGAACGGCTTATACTTAGATTTTAAAACTAGCTTCTGGTTGGTTGCCTTGCATTCATTGAAAATAGAACAACAAAAGTAAAATTACATCTCTTACTTGACGATTACTTACGTTCAATGGGAAAAATTAATGTAAGAAAAGAAAGTAAGTAGGTACCTAAAAGGTGTTCCGTTCTGACTGAGTAGGTACCTACAGAGATCTTCTGAAGATCTTTGAACACTTATATTCTAGTGTAAAAAAAACTAGCAGACCAACAGAGAACAACTGTTACAGAACTAGAAATATTTAAAAGTAGATGGTAAACCGAGAAATGTGTCCTCTTTGATCGAAATGTTGTTAAGTGATGATTGTGACGTCACAACTCACAAGACGTGAAGTATACAATTTTATAAGAAGTAAATGGTTACATTTGGAGATACTTATATTTATTTATGAACTTTTTTTGTGGTTTTCCAACTATCATTTATTTCCAAATATAATATTTATAAGTACCTACTTACCTACCTACTTATTAATTTCTTTCCACCAAAGATGTGCGAGGATGTGTACTGTAGCGAACTATCGGGGGATGTGTTTGTTATGCACCAATAGAATCACTTCATTTACTCTAATTTATCATCTAGCTCAGCGCAGCTCTAGTGGAAACGGCTGAGCGGAGTGATGTTTTTGTACATACAAAACTACTAGGGCTGTGTAGCGAGAAATACTTTATGCTAAAGTCGCATTGTACGAAGAGCCCGCTACGCATCCTCATACATCTCTGGTGGAAACGCTCACATCGTTTTAAGAGTACATTCAGATGATAATTAAATGAAATGATTTATTTGCATGAAGTGTGGTGCACAAAGAACTTGCACCTCTCCTATCTAAATTAGATCCGCACACTTCGCTAGGGTACCCAGCATGCAAAAATGAAACAGGTACCCATAGATTACATTTTAAATAAGCGCTCAAAGCGCGTTGAATGCGCTCATCTGAACGGTAGCACGGTAAACCAATGATCTCAAACGAGCATTAGCATGGGTACGTCTTGAATAAAATTTGAGTGCTTGCTAAGACGTTACTGATTGATCGTTGAAGTTAAGCAGCGTGCGCGGCCACTTTTAAGATGGGTGACCGCAAGTGGTATTACGAGCTGAGCGCTTCGTACTTCGGAGAGCACGTTAAATGTCGGTCCCAGCTTTTAAGTCGCTAAGCCATGACGGAGGCCTTTAGGCGGCCTAAAAACTCCGTCACCAGAGTTGGCCACTTGCTCATACGAACTTACTTTTTTTAATGTAAAAGCGCGTTAGTTAAACGCTTGTCATGTGAACTAGCTCTTAAAGTTTGGTATGGTATGCATCCTCGCAGCGCTTACCACATCTCTGGTGGAAACGCAGCCTGAGTACAGGTAAATAAAAAGAAAATTAAGTAAATATAATCTTTATTTCAAAACAAATTTAACATAGCTTAAAGCATGGACCAATTTTACCTATTCGGTCCATGGCCTAAAGGCAGTTTAGGATCAACTGTTTGTTGATGTCGGAATAAATGATAATATTAATTATAGGAATGAATAACTTAATTTATTATAAACCCACGTGACCATAGACTAATTTGGGTCCATGGTACTACCCTCAAAAACACTTCGCACAAAAACTATCAAGTTTGAAAATTTGATTAACTATCTAAGTTTAGAAACTTTTACTTTCTTAACTTCTAAGTTTCTTTTAACCGCAGGTTAAAAACTTACAACTTTAACGTTATATTTAGCCAATTTACACAATATATTTACATTTTATTTTTTATTCTGATGTTTCAACTATATTACTGTAAAGTTTCATCAAAATCGATTTGGAAGAGCAACAAACATCAACCATTGTCACAAACTTGCCTTCCTAAAGGCGCGAATACACGCTGGCCCAGGCTCGCATTGCCCTCTATCGCTCTCGCCTTCTCGCTCGCGCTCGCCCAGGGTGTATTCGCACGATAATAAGTAGAACAATATGAAAATGCCTTTGATAACATCGCTACGTTCTAGCAGTCACTCTATTCTTCTTAAACCAGTCGACGGTCTCAGCTATGGCCTCATCGAAGGGCGTGAACTGGAAGTCTTTGTACAGAGAGCGTAGTTTCTTGTTGGATGCAGTTTTCTTGTATTGTCCGTCCGGTTTGGAAGTATCGTAGACGATAGTGCCGGTGAAGCCGTGTGCTTGAGCTATCCTTTCCGCTGCGTGGCTTATGGTGACCTCGTCTGATTCGTCAACTGGGAAAAAAGGAAAGATTCATGAACGTATCCAGTAAAACAGCGGGGTTGAAAAGGCTGTTATAGCAGAATCACGGAAGGAATTGCACTATAAGCAGTCTCTGAAAGTGACAAGAACGGCATGTATTGCAATTCCCTAGCAGTAAACATCTGCAAGATCTTGACCCTAGGTACCTAAATGAAATTGTGCTAAAATGTGAACCTATGTAAATTGACTTGCCAATATTATGCTATGTAACTTTATGGCTAAATAAATGAAATGAAATGTAATCTTGTCAAGATACACTGCCACATACAAAATATACATCTGGCATGTGATATAACACTTTGCAGATTCTCTGCTTCTGACAGAATAAGCCTATAGCCGCTTATTAGAATACTAACTGCTTTCGTCAACTGTGAATTAAATTATTTTAATAAGATGTAATACGTAATTGGAATGGATTTAAATGGTCAAAAGGGAAGTATTATCATATTTTTATTAACTTTGTCCAATCGTCGTTTATCGATTATTAAGGTCTGCGTGTTTACGTAAAAGGGTCGACACGGCTAACTACCTACTATAGGTTACCAAACACCCTACATATAAAATTTTGTTAGGGCAGACTTCCTACCATAGCACAAGTATTATAATGAATATTACCTGAGAGTATGATCGGCTCCACGCTATCATAATGTCGCAATGTCCACAGGAACAGCCGCGCCAGGTCGCGCGAGTAGATGAACTGACGGAGAGGCTTGCCGCTGCCTAGCACCGTGAACGAAGATGCGCCTGGAACGGACAACATTATCAAAAATTCAAAAATCATTTATTAAATAGGACCACAATAATCACTTTGAATTGTCTTAAGATCTAGGATCTAGGTGATTCTACTCCCTGCCCCTTCATTGTGTATCTTTGATAGCGACCGAAATCGGTCTCAAGCTCTCAAGTATGACAGTTCAGTGACCACGCAAGTAGATGTCACTCTCATCTCAACGAGACCGAACGCGACAAACTACGCGATTGTTTTGACAGTTTGAGACAAGATTAGACAGTCAGCCCGCTGTTCTTACGCGACCGGTAAAGTGTAGGTTCCGATCGGGAATATTTTTTTTTTAATTCTCGGAAACCTACAAGTGTGAAAGTGTGTTTATTTGTCCTGCTTTCACGTCAAAACAGAGCAGCGGAATGACGTGATTTTTGGTTTGGAGATAGTTGGAGGGCTGCGCGGGCAGTAGCTAGTGTTTCATAAATGAAGCATTTATGTAGCATTTATGAAGCATATTATGAAACTCCAAAAGTGCCCACTTTAGCCTCGCAGTATTCACCTTTGTTAATATCGTCGTCCATACGTCTGATGAGCGCGGGGATGACATGACTCGCGCTGGTGTCGAAGTTGTCGTGTGGACCGAACACATTGCACGGTACCACTGATGTGAACAGACACGATCCCGACTCGCTGTAGCCTCTGAAACGAATATAATAATGAGTTACTTATTACACGGATTGTGATTAATGATAATCGTAAATTTTTGATCTGTTATCGCCTTATAAATCGATGAACGCCGGCAGCACGCACGAAAAAGTGTCACGTTTCGCCACATTGGTGCACCGCTGGACTTGTAAATATCCTCGTAAATAAGCATCAACGAGTTACCACCACTTTCTATTCTATTTTTTCTTACCTATTCAAAATATCAATCATTCTCTTCGCGTAGCTGTAGCCGTAGTTTGAAGAATGTGGTGGACCATTGTGCACCTGGAAAATACAAAAACATTAATTTGGACCATGAATATACACCTAGTAGTAGTGCATATACACCTTTATACCACATGGTTTATCGTACTAAGGCTGGATTTTACCAAACTGGATTAAGTTTTATCTGGAGATTAAACCACAGATTAAACTGCTGTTTGTTTGAATATTTTGACATTGTAAAGTTGACACCTTATAACCAGGATAATTTGAATGCACCTAATAATGTTCGGTTGCACTTTATAAACAATTGTATTTCGAATTCTGTCAGGTAACGGAATAACTACTCTGGGAGTAAGATGACAGTTTGGTCGAATCCAGCCTTATCCTACTACTTGTATAATATTATAAAGGCGAAAGTCCGTGTGTTACAACGTATCCCCAAAACTACTAAACCAATTTTGATGAATTTTGGAATGTAGATAAGTAGTTTGGGTTCTGGAATAACACAGTTACTTTTTATCCCGGAAAAATGTATGGTTCCCGTGGGATAAAAAAAGTAGTTCACGCGGGCGTAGCCGCATATTTACCATAGTCTCGTCGATAGGGTATGTGGTTTTATCAGGGAAGATGCACGTCGACAGACAAGATACCACTTTCTTGACCTTGTACTTGAAGCTAGCTGCCAAGACATTGTCATTGATGGCCATATTTTCTCTCTGAAACAATTTAAGTAAATTGGTACCAACCACTATTAGGTACTGGTGAGTGGTGACACATGAAAACATGACTTAAAGTTAATTTTAAGACTTGGAAACCTAACATAATGTACAACATACTTAATAGATAATCACACATCTTCTTTTGCTTAGGAGTAGTCCAATAAAACGACTCAAAGCTTATGGCCCATTATATCACAAGAGTCAGATGGTAAGAGGATGTTTGAAAAAATAAAAAAATTCTTTAAACCTGAATAACCTATTATTTTAAATATTTAAGTCAAGTTTCAAGCAATTTGCACTAACCTGAGATTTTGAAATGCAATTGATTAAAAAAAATCTTTCAATTTTTTTTAGAAACTACATTTTTTAGAAATTCGTAATTATGCAGCATACATTTATCTACAGTATTCCCTCATGATGTTTTCCGTCATAGTTCTGGAGAAGTAAAGTGAAGACAGCAATAAAGTTTTGACCAGAACTTACAAAGAACTCCAAGTTGTGTGCCATGTTGTGGAACAGACCCCCGACCATCGCTGCCAAGTGTATCACATGTGTGGGCCGGTGCTTCTCAAACAATGCATCTGTTTGCGCTTTATCTCTGAAAATACAAAAACACTCTCAAGATAAGAATGTAGAGAGATGAGAAAGATTTATCATGTTATTCTTAATAGATTTATTTCCTACAGCTTGAACGGCTGCTAAATTTTTTGCAATCTCCTTATAGAAATTTTATTGATAAAAATGTCTTTAAAGCTTACTTTGCCGTTTATTTATATTAAAATCATAAAATATTGTATCAAAACTATATCAAATAATTGACGTGTCAAAGTGATCAACCTACATGATCTTATTGAATAAATCATCTTGAGTTTTGAGTTTGGCCTTGCTTGCAACACTGACGAGTGAATACTCACCAGCTTAGGTTCCTGCTTTCAAACTAAGAAGTTACAGTAAGAAAAGTTTTGTACCTGAGATCACCATCCTTGGAACCACAGAATATCCAAGTTTCATTTGCTGCTCCTTCTGCAGTGTCTTTTTCATCGTTCACCACACTCTTGATTGCCTGGCCGACTAGGCCCGAGCCTCCTGTCACCAGTATTACATGGTTCTCGGTACTCATCTAAAAATAATTATGTTCTTAGAAGATTTGAGCAAGATGAAGGTTAGAAGATTCTTAACCGCTCGTCTGCTTTATGAAGGATCCAATCAAGACATAATTGATTTTCTATTGTGTCTGGAATCCCGACAGACGAGGGATTAATCATAAGTACCTATAATTTTCCAAGTGATATCTTTGTTGCAATAAGCACTGATAAGGACCCTGTACTCTTACTGGCTCTTCACAGTTTTATTTTCCAAACACAACTCTAAGAAATCAGTTTTACAAATAAATACCAAATTTTGTACAAACACCTACAAAATATTTATTATTAAAGAGGTAGCTAGGTAATGTATCATACCTTGGATCCTTGGGAGATCCTACTGAAGAAAACCAGTAGGTAGGTATTTAACTCGTACACTATTCGTTTTTTAGACCTAAAGGTACTATTCTTGATACTATTTTAAAAGTACTGGTATCTGTGCTGTTTTCTACCAGCAAATCTGTCCGCTCTGAGGTCCTGTCCGTCCGACGAGCAAGCATAGAAAATAGAAAATTAGAAATAAACAGACAGACACGAACCACGAAAGCACAATCGGTGGCACAGACAGTGCTGCCAACTCTAATAATCCGAGTCGACTCTAATTCAATCACTCGCTACAGTACAGCTACAATAGGTATACAGGGAAAGTCATTATTAGCTACAAATATTCAGGAATTAGATTCAACATATAAAATAAAAAATATTTATGAAATGATTTTTTTATGTTTTGTTATGAAAATCCCGAGAAAATCGATGAAGATTATCCTCTCGAATTATTGGCGCGTCCTTGCATCTAAAAGTCCATTTCATAGTCAAAGGCGAGCCGCCTGTGCCAGCCGCCGCCCAAAAAGAGGCGGCGATCCGCCCCTTTTGATTTCATTCGTCGAAGCCACCTGTGGCGTAAGCCGATGCGCTGTGATTGGCTAGTGGGTTGACCTTTGACTCGTGCCCACGCGCCGCGAGCGGGGCCGGCAGTTAGTTTGCGTTCAGCCGCGTGATAATAAACAAATAAACACAGAATAGTTTGTGAAATCGCTACAACCAACGTACCGCGATGTCGAATTATCGGTACCTACTCTAACCAAGAGTATCTTGAGATGGTGCTTTGTTTCTGAGAAAGTGGTGAGGTGCTCCTAAGACCTACCTATTCGGAGTTGGCCTGCACGGTCACCCAACCTGACACCGATGGACTTTCATGTGTGCGGTCGTGCAAAAGACTGTACGTATGGACGTGACGGTCACACAATATCCAATGTCGATGAACTTAAAATGCGAATAGTGAACGCATTCGACAATAGGAGAGGTGAAAGAGACGAGTGCATCGAGTGCATGAACTGTGTTTTTTGTATTGTGTGTGTTTTCGCCTTTGTATGTGGATTGTAAATAAATCAGTAAGTACCCACCTAACTCTGTTGTTACCTATCCGTCTAAATCTCAGATGTGTAAATACCTACTGAGCGAACTCAATAAACTGACTTTTAAACACGCTAAGATGTAAGTCGTTATTAATTACGTAGTGCCTAGGTACTACCACAATTCTACCTCACAACCTAACCTAATTTTTTTATTACCTAAAAGTTGACGTGATTGAAAAATAAGGTACCTACAACATACTTAGGTACCTTACCTAACCTACCTACCTTCCTAACTAGGTAGACAGGAAGGTATTGTACAGATGTCACAATGGATCTAATTCATGAAGGCAGGCTTTTCGCTGCGCAGTAGAAAATTTTGTATGAAATGTGTGGTACTTACCTACCTACCCACAACATTTCATACAAAATTTTCTACTGCGCAGCGAAAAGCCTGCCTTCATGAATTAGATCCATTGTGACATCTGTACAATACCTTCCTGTCTACCTAGGTAGGTAGGTAGGTAGGTAAGTACCTACCTACCTACTCCGCATCAAAACGGCTAAATTCACGAATGCCAAGATCCGTCGGAAGAACTGTAAGTAGGTACGTAATTAATCGGTAAGTACCTACCTAGGTACCTAACTAGTCGACGCTTTCTTCAAAGCCTGAATAAAGTGTGATGGAAAGTCTAAACTTTAAATTAGAAAAAACATTAAGGTCAATGACTGTAGGCAGGCTACAGCTGATAACCAAGTTGGTCATTGTGGGTGGGACCTAGGCAATAGGGTAGCGACGATAGGTCATTGTCTTGTTCTCCGTGGTAGTCATTATGCAATATGTCATACAGAAATTAATAAAAATAAAATTACGATCTAAAAACTTAAATCAGTTTAGGAATTAAATTGATTCGGCCAAACAAATATTTACGACCCCAAAATTAGGCCCTGTCAGTATTTGTAGCTAATAATGAACAACCCTGTATATGAAATATATGAAAAAGTGTGATAAGTCGGTAGCACTGGCCTGGCCATGGCCACCCCGTTTTGGCTGTAGTTGGTGGCCCGTTTGCGCCGAGCCATAAGACTAAATTATTTAATAATTAGAATTAGAATGAATACCTATTATCTTTATTTCTTTTTTTCAAGTTGACTTTTTTTCCTTTCCACCTTTCCATTACTTGCCCTAAAACTGTTTTGATCTGCAGGTTGAAGTCCAAAAGTCGCTAGATTAGTCGTTAAAAATATTTTGTCGCTAAAATACAAGCAAAAGTCGCTATTTCTAGCGATGAAGTCGCTAAATTGGCAACACTGAGCACAGATGAGGAGGGATACAAAGAAATTCTATACATACTAGAACGCTGACTGACATTTAATGTACAAAGGATTTTGAACCTTATCACGACTACACAACGATCTATTATCATTTAATCTTGGTTATAAGGATTGTTGGTCTTGTTGAGAGGCTTTCTTGGGTGCTTTGTCTCTTTCACACAGTTGCAAAAAGAAAGAGACACAGCGCCCAAGTTTTATTTCAAGCGGACCTTGTTTTCTGTCTCAGTAAGCGTTCCGGGTACGTAGTATAGAAATTCCTTGGAGGGATAGGAGAGGGTGGAGCAGTCAACTTAAGTCACTGTCAAAGTCAAAAATTAATGGAAATTCGCCAGAACCGAATGTCATTGTCAACTTTGATCAATCAATCAAAGTCAACGTTTCTACTCTTTGGTTTCTAAGTTTTTTTCTTCATTTTGGCTTCGCACGGTTCATCGTATTCTTTAGAATATTTTTAGTTTCTATTTTTGATAATTCGATGATCAACAAAAACCCTATGCCAGCATCAAGAACCTTCTATATCGGGACTAGCCTTTATGATCTTACCCCTCTAGCAAAACGGTATAAGATTAATTTGAAAATCAAATCCAATACCGTCACTAAAATCTACCTTAATAATCGATTCTTATCAGTCTCCGTATCGTTATCACCGTGGAAGGTGCTCCATGAAAATGCCAATTTATGGTGTTATACCAGTGCAATAAAAAACCATTACACCTCAAATCTTTAAAATATGGTGTGACATTTCATAGTATATATTTTTTTGTGTTTTAGCTGATTTTCTACTTCCATATACATTATTTTATTTTAACTGAGGTTAAAACATCGATTCAAAAACATTACGACTAAAATGAAAAAGATCGCATCGCCTGCCGTCACGTCTCTGTTTAATTTTCAATCGTAACGGATACGGTGAATACGGTCTTTAATTGCCTAGCAATGTCTTTTAATTACTATGTTTTGGACATCACTCATGCACGACTGTCTAATGACAACTGTCTTGAGTGACAGTGCCACGATACTAATGCGGTTTTTAAAATAGTGTTTAGGCCTTATTGCGATTAGCAATGGTTCGAATTTTGAATAATTTAGGTTTACAAAGGTACAAAATTTGCGTGGCGAGACTATGCATAAGGATGTGGTAATGAAAAATAATACTTACCTACTCCTTATCGATATCGATAAAAATATTTTCGTTATATTTTAAAACAGGGTCTAGGACCAAAAAGTTACATAATATATGTAAGTGGGTGGATCAACTTTTAAGGCACTCTTTTTTTGTCCCAGACATGAAAGTTGCAATATAATCTGCATTTCAGTTTAAAACATGTCGACGTAAAATTAGATGCTTTGCTAACACGGAAGTTTCATAGTTTATTAGTTTATAGTAACGTTTTTGATTTTTTTATGGTAACTCAGCAGAACGTAAGCACTCTCCATACAAAAAGCATGTGGCCTAAGTGATGAAACAATATACGATATTTCTTAAAAAAAAATGTATGAATGCACAGTATTTTCACATAATATTACGATTTTAAAAATGAGAAGCTTACTTTTAAAGATAACATTCATAAAAGTTTGAATGTAATTTAAAAAATTTTAAAATAAAAATTTGTAATCATACTTCATCATCTTCCTATGTATGCTTAGATCCTTAAAACTACGCAACTGATTTTGATGCGGTTTTTTTAATAGATAGATTGATTCAAGAGGAAGGTTTATATTCGTATGTGCAATACATGCATAATATAGTAGAGAAACACTTATAAGTTTAGAGGTTTCTAGTGTGATGTGTGATGTGACCCGTGTGAAGCCGGGGCGGGTCGCTAGTTGTAAATATTTGTAAGTACCTTTAGATAATTAGTTTTGTAAATAAATATATTTTACAATTATAATGAAGATTTATTGATAATCCTAAATCATTTACCTAGTCTTTTATTACAAGTATTTTTTTGGATAGAAATGGTAAAAAAACATGTGACCTACGAGTACTTTTATACACATTTTCTACTGTTAGTGTAAAAAACATCGACATCTTCAATATCGATATTTATCAATCCCTATGAAAGTCGTGTCAAAGCAATTTTTCGTAGTAGTGATACCAGTATATTTTCTCGCAATATTTATGGTAGGTACAGATTTTAAGAGTAGGTAAGTACATAGAGCTTTATTTTAAGATTAACTAAATGTTTATAATGAAAAAATTGTGACAGGCAACATCATTTATCTCACACAAAAAAAATATTTAAAAAAACAAAAACCCGACTGCGTTAAAGTTAAAACTAAAAAGAAAAAAACAAGCCTGCAAAGAGTAACTCACAGTCGGTACCCATTTATTTTATTACCAATCAAATCTTCATAATGTTATGGGTCCCGACTGTGAGTAATTCTTTGCAGGCTTGTTTTTTTCTTTTTAACGCAGTCGGGTTTTTGTTTTTTTAAATATTTTTTTATTTCAAACTTTTTAGTTATGATTTATTAGGTGATGATGATTTTTATGATTAACTGACGCCCGCGGCTTCGCCCGCGTGGGCTACTATTTTGTTTATCCCACGGGAACTATGCATTTTTTCGGAATAAAAAGTAGCCTATGTCCTATTCCCGGTCATTATCTATCTATGTTTTAAATTTCAGCCAAATTGGTTTACGCGTTTGGCCTCTAGAGTGCCACATAGAAACATCTGTAGCGAGAGTGAATATTAATCAACTTTAAACCGTTATGTTTCCTAAACTATTGCTTAAAATGAAAAGTGGTAAAAGGAACCTAAAGTTAATTTTTAAATACCTATTCAACGATACCCCACTTGACATAATTCGTCAATTTTGATTATTTTAATTTTTACAATATGGCGTCTGGTTGTGGCACTGGTGAATTTTGATTACTGTCATGTCTTTAGTGACACTTCCAAGGTTGAGACGAATCGATTGACGTTAGAATCATCAAAATCGGTCCACGCGTTTGGCCTATATAGTGCCACATAGAAACATCCATACATACCCACATACAAACATAGACTGATAAACACATTACCCTTCCTTTGCTTTGCGCAGTCGGGTAAAAACTAAGCCGCCGCGAGGGCGTGGCAGTAAAATATATTAGGTAGGTATATTTATATAAATGTAAGAACATGTTGAGAAATCTAAAGATGTTGTAAAGGAACAGCTGGACTGGTCCAAGTCACTGTCATTGCATTAAGATAGGAAGATAGGCACTGGATCGATTAATGTAGGTACCTGCTTTGTAAAGTTAACTACTTAGGTACTTAACTAATTAGGAGGGTGCAATTCTAGTACCAAACTTTTTATCAACCTCAAGCAAAACCTAATAGAATGGGCGTTTTTCGACTAGCCGGCACGGCACCGGCACCGGCACCGGCGCCGGTGGTGGGGATGCAAAATTTATGAAAATCTGCCGGTGCCGGCGCCGGCAAGTGGAAAAACGAGCAGTACATTTTCATACATTTTTGCGTCGCCGGTGCCGGTGCCGGTGCCGGTGCCGTGCCGGGCCAGTCGAAAAACGCCCATTCTCCTAATGACAAACGATTCAGTTGTGGTAAGGTTTTAGCTAAAGTTTGGACTTTGCAGAACACATTTTTGAAAAGCTATTCTACTTTTCACCAAATGGCTGACATTTATGAGATCGAACCAAAACGCAGCGGAATGATTGACGTTGTCATCTAGTAGAATTGGGGAGAGATCACTTTCTGTAAATAAAATCGTTACAATTTTAAGATTTATTGATCAAAGACAAAGTGTGCTACACGTCTCAACAAAATATTTTCACATGGGGGAACATAAAATTATGATAGTGGTATCACTATAAGTTTTCATGTATGGCAGAAATATGTCAGAAATAATGTCATGTGTGACAGTTGGGTCCAAGAAGATTCTAAACTACGCAACTGGAGTGCTAACTGACATTTAATGTACAAAGGATTTTGAACCTTATCGCGACTGAACAACGATCTATTATCATTTAATCTTGGTTATAAGGATTTTTGGTCTTGTTGAGAGGCTTTCTTGGGTGCTTTGTCTCTTTCACACAGTTGCAAAAAGAAAGAGACACACCGCCCAAGTTTGATTTCAAGCGGACCTTGTTTTCTGTCTCAGTCAGCGTTCCGGGTACGTAGTATAGAAATTCCTTGGTTGGGTCCCTTCCCCCTCAGCAAGTCACAGACATATTTTGACCATTTTGTTTGAAGAATGGGGATCAATCACTAAACGAAATATTGGGTTTCTAAGTATGAGGGCGTATACTCTTTAGCATTCTGAGCATTCTGTTTTTTAAATAATTAAAATCCATCAATAAATGACGAAGTTATTCAAGTTTTCTTTTCGGCCATTTCAAAACGCGCGCTCGGAGCTTCGCGCTGCGTCTGACGTCACCAGGCGCCCGCGGCTCGGTCTACTAGTACAAAATCGCTAGTTAATTTCAAACTAGCTTCCGCCCGCGGCTTCGCTCGCGCGGCACCTGGATAAAAAGTACCCTATGTCCTATTTCAGGCCAAGATTTATCTATGTTTTAAATTTCAGCCAAATCAGTTCAGTGGTTGTCGAGTTATAGAGGAACAAACATAAATCCAAATATCCAAACTTTTGCATTTTTAATATTAACTAGCTTCCGCCCGCGGCTTTATTCGCGTAGTACCCAGATAAAAAGTAGCCTATGTCCTATTCCTGGTCATTACCTATCTGTATTTAAAATTTCAACCAAATTGGTTTAGTGGTTGTTGAGTTATAGAGGAACAAACATCATCCATCCAAACATCCAAACTTTCGCATTTATAATATTAGTGTGATTAGTGTGATAGTATGATTAGTGTGATGAGAAAGTGTGATAGTGTGATTTGAAAACCAAGTTTAGGTAGGTAGGTAATGTATGTGATTATTTTGACTCGAACATAGAAATTATTAATTAGGTATTACGATTAAAAGTATGTATTAAAAAAAAATACCTATTCACTAAAAAGTTTAAAGGCGAAAATTATTTTTAAGTAGGTACCTACCTAGGTAAGTAGTAAGTACTACTATTCTGTGGTAGTAAGTAGGTAGGTACCTACTTAAAAATAATTTATATTTAATCATTTAAGTAGGTAGTTAAAAATTTAGGTAGGTAAAGTTAATATTAGTGTGATTCGACTCTTGATTGTTAGTTTTGTTTGTTATTGTTTTCGGTAAGTACCGGTACTTACCTAAAATACCTATTCAGTAAAAAGTTTAAAGTCGAAAATTATTTGTAAGAGTAGGTACCTACCTAGGTAAGTAGTAAGTAGGTAGGTAGGTACCTACTTAAAAATAATTTTCGCCTTTAAACTTTTTACTGAATTGGTATTTTAGGTAGGTACCGGTACTTACCGAAAACAATAACAAACAAAACTAACAATCAGGAGTCGAATCACACTAATATTAACTTTACCTACCTAAATTATTTACCTACCTACTTAAATTATTACCTACATAAATTATTTTTAAGTAGGTACCTATCTACTTACTACTTACCTAGGTAGGTACCTACTTAAAAATAATTTTCGCCTTTAAACTTTTTAGTGAATAGGTATTTTTAATACATACTTTTAATCGTAATACCTAAAATTAATAATTTGTATGTACGAGTCAAAATAATCACATACCTACCTACCTACCTAAACTTGGTTTTCAAATCACACTATCACACTTTCACAATATTTTCCTTCACCGTTTAGAGCTCGTGTTAAAGCGCATACCTACTTAGGTACCTACTTATACATTTTTCGAAACGAAAAATCCATTGATGCACGGCTGGGTTTCAACCCACAACCTTCGGATTGAAAGTCGAGGCACTAGCGTACTCGGCCAACACTGCTTCTCTACCTCTGAATACCCGCTTAGACTTTTTCAACGGATCTAAAAATTCCTAAAAGATCTGATAGAATATGTCTACTGTGCCTTGGGAATACAGTCGTAATCATATTTAAAAATAAAAATGAAATCATTTATAACTTTTTTAAATCTACAAATCTGCATAAGTACTTACTTAACAAAAAACGTGAATGACCTCGAAAGTTTGGATGTTTGGATGTATGTTTGTTCCTCTATAACTCGACAACTACTGAACCGATTTGGCTGAAATTTAAAATATAGATAGGTAATGAGCGGGAATAGGACATAGGCTACTTTTTATCCAGGTGCCACGCGAGCGATGCCGCGGGCGGAAATTAGTTTGAAAATAACTAGGGATTTTGTACTAGTGGAGCGAGCCGCGGGCGCCTGGTGACGTCACAGCCAGTCGCGGCCTTCTCGCGAGCGTTTTTTAGATTGGTGCACTAAAATCTCTGTACAGTGCCACAAGTATAACTTGGCGCGGCTGAGCGCCACTGTGTTCAAAAAATATAATTAATTGTACAGAAAATACCACGAAATTTGGGAAAATATGTAAGAAAGATATAATCATTTGCGTATTTGTATAAGATAGTTTAATGATATTTCGCATCTTATTACTCTTTTTCCGTTTTTCCGTTTTAGTTCCTCAAATCGCCACCGCCAACTTATACTTGTGGCACTGTAACTCGGTCATTTTTGATCCGATTAAAAAACCAAAAACACAGTATTTTTTGTTTTTTTTGTATCTACAAATCTGCATACTCAACTAAAATCGTGAGTCTTCCTCATTATAAGCGTCGCGCGTCCCGTTATAGAAGGTTCTTGGCCAGCATAGAATAAGTAGTATGATTATGTATCTGTAAGCCGGGTACTACAGCCACACAGAATTCATAAATAATAGCAAAATCCAAAAGAATATGATAGATTATTTTATTCTGTGCCTCTTCAAAAAAGTAAAACCAGTTTTGTCTATGATGAAATTGCTTCTTGAATCTTTCTGATTGGTTGGCCGCCTCACAGCTAGAGTATTCGTTTCTCGCTCCGAAATGAAAACGCCAACCAAATAATCGCTCGCTAAGCTCGCTTTCAATCAAACCAAAATGGAGGATTTGTCGGTCGAGGTGTACGGTGAAAATGGTGCTTATTACAAGGTTTGTAAATTGTGAAGTACGATAATCTATCGCCCAAACAATGCACATTTTGTCAATGCATCATGTCACCTAATAATTTTCCTAATTAATGTGGTCGTATGTCTCATACTTGCAAAAATATTTCTCCGGGAAGATCACCACGGCTGGAATGGACGCCATGTCCGTCTGACAGGGCGTGATTTTTCCATGTGTTGTAATAATTGTATCGTTTTCTGTATTTATTAGCAACAATCACGATCTAAAGAAATAGGGGCAGTCCTTGTCGCATTTTTGCATTTGCGCATATTCATGTTTATGACCTAAATAACTTATTTCTAGCGCATCGCTAAGTTGTCTTGTATCGGGAAATGTTCTGAAATTCTTTTTATTTTTAGGCCATTGTCACCGACGTGCTCGACAACGAGGTTTTGGTAGCCTTTGAAAATGAGTGAGTTGAAATCCTATTGTGATTTGAGTGATTTCAAAGTGGTGAAAGAATTATTTATTTACTTGTGGTTCTAGCTGGCAGCCCGAGTCGAAGTTCCCATTCTCTCAAGTGTTCCTCCCACCGAAAGACAGCGGCAAACACACGGACTTCGTGGAAAACCAGGAGGTGGAGGTTTATGCTAGATCCAATGAGAAAGAAGCATGTGGGTGGTGGACTGCAAATATCAAGGTATTGAGTTACTTTCCACTAAATATAAACATACAAATTCAAATCTACCCTCTGTGAGCTTTATTTCTGATGATACTTCTTTGTAAGTACTCTACAGTGATTGAGTATGTCATTATTTATTTTTAGAAATTAGGTGTACCTACATTGAAAAATGTGTTAGCTTACATGATAGCAGAAATTTCATTTCTGGACTCTAAAATAGTTCCTGACAGAAACTGATGTAACATTTTGTTTCAGATGATGAGAGGTGATTTCCTTGTGATTGAGTACCTGGAATGGGACAACTGTTACACAGAGATAGTTCCTAAAGACAGACTCAGAGTCAAAACTGCCAAGACTCCCATTGACAAAAACACCTTTCACAAGTTTGAAATTGCAGTGCCTGATAATCTCAAGGACTAGTGAGTATTATTTTTATAGTCAACTAGCTTCCGCCCGCGGCTTTGTTTGCATGGTACCTGGATAAAAAGTAGCCTATGTCCTATTCCTGGTCATTATCGATGTAAATTTTAAATTTCAGCCAAATCTGTTCTGTGGATGTCGAGTTATAGAGGAAGAAACATACATCCATCCAAACTTTCGCATTTATATTAACCTAATGATAACTAATTAGCTCATTAACATTGTACAAAGAAAAATCCTTCTCACCTACCCTCGTACAACAGTTTTCCAATAAAATATTTCTGATTCTTACTAATATTGCAAATCTGAGCATTTGTGATAATGTTTGATTTTTCTTATCACAATGTAAGGTATTTTCTCCAAGAAAACAGATTTGCATATTTGGGCTTTCTTTGTGGTCATATAATTTGTTATTTGTGTTGTGAACTGCCATTTTATTGCAATCCATAGGTACCCATATTATAAATGTGAAAGTGTGTTTGTATGTTTGTCCTACTTTCACGTCAAAACAGAGGGACGGATTGACGTGATTTTTTGTGTGGAGATAGTTGAAGGGCTGGAGAGTGACATATGCAGCTTTTTATCCCAAAAAAATGCATGTTTCCCGTGGGATAAAAAAGTAATAGTCCACGCGGGCGAAGCCGCGGGCGTCTGCTAGTAACCAATATTGTGGACACTAAATCCCTAATTTTAGAGATTTTAGTGTTAATAACTCCTAAAAATAACTTTGTGGGGTTCAATGACATTTCAAGTCTTTGTCTTGCCTTTGAAATATTATTGTATTCAAAGAATAGTAACCCTACTACAAATCCTATTATCCTACTAACATTATAAATCTAAAAGTTTGTGGTTCCAATTATGTCCAAACCAGTGTGCCTGATTTTGATGAAACTTGGAATAAGTGTAGGTTGTGTGCTAATCAAAATTCAAAAATTTGGTACCAAGCATGCAGAGTCGCAGGTGTAATCTAGTAAGAAACTAAAATAAAATAGGTAATCAAATTTTGAAATTTTGTTTATGGCTATTGTTTAGCTAGCCTCATTAATGGGTGATCATTACAATAATTTAAAGCATTTTATCCTTTTAGTCTATGTCCCTTATCTTTCACTAGTTTAAAATTAGCATAAAATAGCCAATCTATGTTTGTTTCTGTTCATTTTAATGGATAATTGTTGTATGTTACTAATGTTTCTCAAAAGCACTTAGTTTTTATCTGAAGTACAGGTCACACTCAATCTTCCTCTCTTGAATGATATTATGGATGCAAGATTAGAGTGAAAGTATCGATAAACAGACAAAAGTATTTCTAAAACTGATTTTGCATAGTGTTACAAGACACTTTCGACTGTAAAAATCTAGTTGGAAATCATGCTAGCTCACCACACAATACTTGACCAATAAAGCCATTAAAATATTTAAACATGATACACAAAGAATATTTATCATGTCTTGTCTCTTCTTCAGTCATAACATAAATAAAGACAATCTTAATCTAATTTCTACCAAAAGCTGTTCACATTCCTATGAATGTGAAACTGGATAGTTAGTTATATTATATCCCTATGGATATAACTATCCAGTTTGTTTTGTTTATGACCAGGGATTCCCCTTATTGTCTCATTGTAAAGCTTTTATACATTTTTTGTTGAGTTGTATACAGTTACAGGCATCTTGCTTTGTCAGTACATTAACTGGTGATAAGGATAACACATTTTCAATACAATGTACCACTTCGTTTTGCATATTTGATTCACAAATACAAAGTTGACAGCAGTACCATTGAATTTCTTGAATTCCTAGTAGGTAGTTTACTAGGAATACTCATTGTGGTTAAACAGTTTACATTATGGGCTTAGAGGTTTCATATTTCAGTTAAAATGTCTTCCTGACATGCATAGCGGTTGACTAACTGAATTATATAGAAACAAAAAGTTTCAGCTATAGGAAATCCGGAATGAGTTATAAAGTATTATATGTATGTAACTTTTGTTTGTGTTTCAATCACACTCAACCATTGGACATATATTTGGATATTGACATGGAAGTGGATTGTGAGCTGGTTTATAATATAGGTACCACGCTCGCGAATTTTCAGGTAGAAATGTAAATGTCACACTGAAAACTTGTAGACCAGCAGGCTGATTGTCTAACAGCCAATTTGTCTCAAGCAGTCGAAACGATCGCGTAGGTATCTTTTGTCGCGTACGGTCTCGTTGAGATGAGAGTGACGGAGCTACTTGCGTGGTCACTGAACTGTCATATTAGAGAAAGAGACTGATTTTCATGGGCGTAGCTATAGCTTTGTTATCCCCCCCCCCCCCATAGGTGGGTCCAAGGGTTCTAAAATACAAAGATCTTTGTTATGGGGGGGGGGGGGGGGATTCTAGACCCCTAAACCTCCCCTTATATACGCCCATGCTGATTTTGGTCGCTATCAAAGATAGACAATCAGGGGGCTGGTAGTATAATGTGATGTTGTTTACAGCTTGCACGATATCCACAGCGCAAAGGTGGAGAACGCTCACAAGGAGTTCCAGAAGGCCATTGGCGCTGCGTTGGTGTGGTACGTTCCCGACAGCGCCGCGCTCGCCGTCATATCACGCTGCGAGTCTTCAGCCAAGCGCGCTGCCATGCTCCAGGAGATGCATTTCAGGTATATTTACATCCTTATTACAGCAGTGTTCCGCAAACTTTTTGTGTTCAAGGTACATCTACGAAATCGGACTGCAGTGTATAATTCCACAAAACAAAAGTCAAAGTCAAATTCATTTATTCAATAAGATCACTAGTGTACCACTTTGAACAGAATGCGACAGCAGCTCTAATTTGCTTTTCTTAAAAATGACATTGATACTTACTTATTTGTTCGCGATAAAGTTGGAATTATGAGTAATTTTCATTTCCAAATGACTTTTCGTCAATGGTTTTTGTAAACGCATTCTTTTTCTGGTTTTACTGTACATGGTTTTTTCAGAGCGACCTATGCTTATAAAAATCGGGACGATATTCAGTGCCTGTAGTCAAAAAGGACTTAAGTCAAAAAGGACATAAGCGCCTCTAGCCAAAAAGGACATAAGTCCTTTTTGATATAAGTCACTAATACTAGATATAGAATAAGACTAGAGGCACTGTGTAGGTAGATAGATAGATAGGTAACACTTTATTGTTTACCACAAAGAACCACCTAGGGTAGGTATAAATTATCTAAACATAGGTAAAAATAATTGGCGGCCTTATCGCTTAAAGCGATCTCTTCCAAGCAACCTAGGGTGGATTATCTATTATATGGATATATCGTCTGAGAAAAGAAATCGAAAGAGATAGATGAGAGAATTGCATCATTGCACCAACAAGAGCTGAGCTCTTAAATTTAATATATTTTCTGGGAAGATGGTTGAGGCTTCCCCAGCAACTAAACCATCCTCTCAGCTTACTTCACTTTATTATCCACATAAAAGACCTGGCGCTAACCCGCGGGTTTTCTATGATGTTGTTTCTCTTTCCGATTAGGGTCTAAGTACCATATAAATTTTCTGATACGAAAAATCTATTTATGCTTGGGCGCGTTTCAATCTAAGTCAAAAAAATATGATATAGGTATTTAGAATCACCTAAAAACGTCTTAAGAACTAGGTGATACTGAGGCCGGTATTCGGATTCCTCACTCAAGCGTGAATCGTGTCTCGAGTAATGATTCATTACCCAATTTCTATAGAGTACTGTCGAAACATTTATCGAATGTTTGTTTGCTGTGGAGAAAGTAGAATTGACTCGCGCATGTCGCAAATATACGCAACGTTTGTAAATCACACTATCACACTAATATTATAAATGCGAAAGTTTAGATGTTTGGATGTATGTTTGTTCCTCTATAACTCGACAACCACTGAACCGATTTGGCTGAAATTTATAATAGATTATAGATAGATGATAACCGAGAATAGGACATAGGCTACTTTTTATCCGGGTACCACGCGAGCGAAGCTGCGGGCAGCAGCTAGTCGCTCATAACTAAACCTTGTGCAGTTGTCGTTTACACAGGCCTAGCCACGGCTTTATTACTGTTTTTTGGTGGAGTTTTCAAACATTGTTTTTGCCTTAGCACATTCTGAAGACCATGCTTTTTAAGTCAAAGCCATGGTCTTGTTTGTCTGGACAGCCGACTCACTGGCCATTCAAACTTTGTGCTGATATTATACTAGAAGCTACAGAACCGGCGGTGATGAAGATTATCACCGTGATGGTATCTGCGCTTTCTGACACATAGAATTTTTCTTACATCATGATAAAGAAGGGGTTTAGCGGCTCACGTCTTAGTTTTTTTTTTTAAACTGAAAGAAGAAGAATAATTATGACCAATTCTAATAAAGAATAGGAGTGATTACTGGAATATTTGAATGTTACTTAATGGGAAAATATCATCATCATCATCTCAGCGTGATTGCACCTACTGCTATAGGCTTCCTCTTTATTTCGCCAATCAGTCCGCTCCTGTGCAATCCTGATCCAAGCGTTCCCTGCTACATTTACGATGGAAAATATACCTTATTCGAATTATTACGAACATTTACAAATCAAGTAAGTAAGTTCATATGAGCAAGTGGCCAATTCTGGTGACGGAGTTTTTAGACCGCCTAAAGGCCTCCGTCATGGCTTAGCGACTTAAAAGCCGGGACCGACATTTAACGTGTATCCGAAGCACGGAAGCGCTCAGCTCCTAATACCACTTATAGACATAGACATAAACATTTATTTAGCACACACAAATGATAGGTTTAAGAAACACTTGCGGTCACCCATCCCAAGAGTGACCTGTTATTGTAACAAATCAAGTTATTACCAACACCAAAAGTATCAATTTTATGACTTCATGTCCCTTCTATAACTCATTTACTCAACATACCGACGAGCTTGCATGAAGAATGTGATGAGAGTGAATGAAGCGAAAGAAGTTTGTCAGGATCGTAGCAAGTGGCGAGCTGTGGTCTCTGCCTACCCCTATGATGGGATACAGGCGTGAGTTTATGTATGTATGTATGTATGTAATATTGCTGGACATTTCACAGAGCATCATGTAGTCCCAAGCTAAGCAGAGCTTGTGTTATGGCAACCACATGACTGATATACTACTTATATACATTTTTTTTTTTTTGTAAATACATACACATAATATACATAGAAAACACCCAGACCCGAGACTAATATTTGCAGATCATACAAACATTTGTCCCGCGGCGGGGATCGAACCCGCAACCTCCTGCGTCACAGGCGGGCCTTCGCCCACTGCGCCACAGAGGTCGTCAACTGTATGTACTTAACATCTCCGTCGTTCCAGAAACCTAACCCAAAAGCTGCAGCTAGTGAAGCGAACAGAGGAAGCGGCACGGCAGCTAGAGTCGACCAAGATCCACGCAGCGGGAGGATATAGCGAGGAGTTCAGTGTTAGAGAGGAACTGATGGGGCTGGCCATCGGGGCGCACGGAGCCAACATACAGAGCGCGAGGAAAGTCAGCGGCGTCACTAACATCGACCTGGAAGAAGTCTCCTGCACGTTCAAGATCTGCGGGGAGGTAAGCACACCGGCATATTTCTTACTCCTCTTCTTTCGTATGAGCAAGTGGCCAACTCTGGTGACGGAGTTTTTAGACAGCTTAAAAGCTTCCGCCATGGCTTAACAACTTAAAAGGCGGGACCGAAGCGCTCAGCTCGTAATACCACTTGCGGTCACCTATCCTAAAAGTGACCGCGCACAATGTTGCTTAACTTCAACGAGCTTCATTATTTCTTACTGCTATAGGGGGCCCTCTGAATCTCTGACATTCCATAGGCAAAGTTAGCCTTTGTTAATCCAGCTAATTATTATATTTCAATCTCTTTTTACTCTCAGTCAATAAAAAGAGACAGCTTAAAGTTCAATTTCTATTGTGATTCGGCTATAGCGGCGTTTTTAATCCCGCTGTACATTCCGAATGTGTAAGTGCGGTCAGTGCCCAGCTGCCCAGCTAATGATAACGTTATGGTGAACTTCGCCCGCGTGGACATCTATTTGTTTATCCCACGGGAACCATACATTTTTCTGGGATAAAAGTAGCCAATGTGTTATTCCAGAACCTGAACTATCTACATTCTAAATTTCATCAAAATCGGTTGAGTAGTTCTAGAGATACGTGGTAACAAACATTCACACACACACGCGGACTTTCGCCTTTATAATATTAGTAGGATACTAGGGGACGCCCGCGGCTTCGTAGACTATTACTTTTTTATCTCACAGTAAGCGTGCATTTTTCGGGATAAAAAGTAGCCTACGTCACTCTCTAGCCCTCCCAACTATCTCCACACAAAAAATCACGTCATTCAGTCTCTCCGTTTTGACGTGAAAGCAGGACAAACAAACACACTTTCACATTTATAATATGGATATGGATTATTTATTTATTTTATTTTTATTTTTATTTCTTAGGAAAACAAACAGTACTTACAGACTAAATTACAGATAAAAGACTTAACTATGGACCATTTAAAAGTTTTCGCATGAAGAGAATCCTTATAGAAGGATAATAAATATGTTGTATTTTCCAGTCCCTGGAAGCGGTGAAGGCAGCTCGTTCACTCCTGGAGTACGCCGAGGAATCCGTGAAGGTGCCGCGCGACCTGGTCGGGAAGGTCATCGGCAAGAACGGGAAGGTCATACAGTGGATCGTCGACAAGAGCGGCGTCGTGAGGGTATGTGTCACTGCAAGTTTGCTACCGGTGTCTCTCATCACTTGATGATTACATAGTTGCAAAGGTCTGAGATTTCCCATCCTCGTCGCCGATGTTATGTAGGAAGCCGAGCGTTTGTCCACCGCCGCCGTCACCGGCACGTCAACGAGAACGAGATGACGGCGCCGAGGTAGCGACCATACATTTACTATAGCCGCCTGTCCACCAGAAGACCGTCACGTCATCTTGATGTCATACAGAAATAATCTCGTTGACGGTGACGGTTCGGTGACGGCGGCGGTGGACAAACACTCTATGGAGGTGTTGACGGAAAGACGGTATAATTCACACTCCTTTATTTGACGTAAGAGTTAACCTTATATGAGACACGGTCTGTCTACCTACATACATTTATAGTTATAGGTTAGCATACATAACAATATGGGTAAGGATTTCTATGGACAAAGGCAGTGACCGAGTGGTGGCCCCGTGAGGGTCACAGAACACCAGCCAGATGGATTGATGATTGAAGGTAGCGGGGAAGCATTGGATTGGACTGGCTCAGGACCGAGACATGTGGCGTGAAAATGAGGAGGCCTATACTCAGCAGTGGGTGGATGTGGGCTGATTAGATAGACAGATAGAAGGATTTCAGTATAAATATACTTTTTAAAAATGGAGGTGATGATTCTGAGTTCTCAGTAAAATGTTCAATTATGTAATACTAGCGGACGCCCGCGGCTTCGCCCGCGTGGACTGCTACTTGTTTATTCCACGGGAAACATGCATTTTTTCGGGATGAAAAGTAGCCCATGTCACTCTCCAGCCCTCCAACTATCTCTACACAAAAAATCACGTCTCTCTGTTTTGACGTGAAAGCAGGGCAAACAAACAAATACACTTTCACATTTATAATATGGGTATGGATTATTTACAATCAGAAGTTACCTTTCATGTACTACTACCGTTATAATTACTATGGTTACAAAATAAACGTGTTTGTATCTAAATCTAAAATGAACTTTGGATAGGTCAGACTGCATTCGATCCATCACAGTCACTATGACCAAGTAACTATTGGTCTAAAAAGGCAAGCATTCTTTCAAAGAACCTGTATAAAGTTTAAATTGACCATCTGAAATTCCCATTTTTCCCATTTTTAAGCAATATTACCTTGCAACTATGGTAGACATCATGCTTACAGAGACACTGAGTAACACTAACTTCTCACGAGACTTGGCGTGGCTTGTTTTAACATCAATCTGAGTTTTATAATACACTCACAAGTTTTCAATTCCAATTATAAAGAGTAAAATGATGTCGCATTTCATAGCACATACTCAAGACCTCGCTTGTAAGATAAAGTTGTGGTCTTGTTTGTCTGGTCAGCCTAGACTCACTGGCCATTCAAAACTCGTGCTGACATTATGCTGGAAGCTTCAGGGCCGCCGGTGAAAAGGTTCTCGCCGCGACGGTAGTATAAAGCTTCTGACAAAATTACAACATAACTAAAATAACGTTGTAACAGCTTCAAATCTTGTACTGATTTAGTTCTTGGTATAGTATGCACAATGGATCTAGGCATCCGTGAAGTTAGCCGTTTCGCTGCGCAGTAGAAAAATTTGTAAGAAAAAGCTACGCCGCATCGAAACGGCTAACTTCACGAATGCCTAGATTGATTGTGCGTACTGTATTTGTCAACTTGTGCAATAGAAGCCTCTTGTGCCTATTGCAATGTAAACCACTGGTGATGTTACTATTAGAATCGAGGTGATATTCTGAAGGTAGATCTCATAAAAACTGGTAAAGAAAAAATTATAAATTCAAGTTTAATGTTATAGTTCGGTTTCGCAGCAGAAATAATTTTACACATTGAGCTTGTTCACTCTGTCACCATCACGCTCGCACGAGTTGCGAGTTGCGATATTGTATTGCGCGTGTGGTATAGAATGTTCAGACGTGCACGTGCAAATGGACATTCAACGGACCATTTATCTTCTGTCACGTTCGGTTTCCTTGAAATGAGAGTGACAGAGCTACTTCGCACTCGCTCTGATCATATCTCTGTCTCTTTGTATGTCTGTTTGCTCAGCGTGTGAACGCCGTACAGGTTCAATGTACGAAATTGTTGCTACGAAACCGAACTTTACCATAATTTAAACGGGATAAAGGACCTTACTTATGAAAGATGTTTAAAGTTGAACAGTGGTTAAACAATGTCCTGTCTCTGTCACTATCCACAAATAAAGCCAGGACGTTGTTTAACCAGGGCCTTACTTATGAAAGATGTTTATAGTGAAACACTGGTTAAACAACGTCCTGTATTTATTTGTGGATAGTGATAAACAGAGACAGGACGTTGTTCAACCAGTGTTCAACTTTAAACATCTTTCATAAGTAAGGGGGCCAGTGTTTAACTTTAATTTAAACATCTTTCATAAGTAAGGCCATTTATCGCGTAATTACCGTGATTTATTATTTCCCGACACGTTTCGAGTTCGAACTTTAAATCAGTGCACAAGTTGTCTAAAAGCAAAATCTACCAACCAAGCCACGGTCTCGTCTGTAGGACTAGGTAGGGGTGGCGCTGCGCCCTTTCTATCTTAGCGCCGATTACATTTAATGCTAGATCTCTCACAACTTCCAGGTGAAGGTCGAAGGTGACAACGAGCCGCAGCCCGTGGCCCCGCGCGAGGAGGGGATGGTGCCCTTTGTGTTCGTGGGGACGAGAGAGAACATCGCTAATGCTAAAGTGCTCGTTGATTACCATGTGGCGCATCTCAAGGTAACTTGTGACCCTATAGCGGAGACGCGAGCTGCAGTTCAAATTGCTTGATTTTTTTGTGGTTAGTTGCCGATATAGATGGTGGAATCTACGTCTAGGAAGTAGGAACATGTATCGGAGACGCGAGCTGCAGTTGTAATGCTATTGCTTGGTTTTTTGTGGTTGGATAGATGGTGGAATCTATGTCGTTATCGTTCTTTGTAACAGCTTTAGGACCGCATTTGGAGCTAAAGACTGTCAAGCTGATCCTGGGGTTTGTCCCTAAAATGCCAGCCACATTCTTGAAATAAACGCAAATTCAATCTGGTGCAATTTTTACGATGCATTTTGAAAATCATTTTTTCAGAAACTTGTCATTGATATTCCTACACTTATCTATCTACACCTACCTTTAGGCTCGGTCGGAGCTTTCTTTACTTTTGATGAAACATCAGATGTTTCATAAATGCTTCTTAAATGCATATTTTAAAACACCACAGAGAACTGTCAAAAAGGGTGTTTTGAAATATGCTTCATAGATGAAGCATATATGAAGCATTTATAAAACATCTGATGTTTCATCAAAAGTGGCCACTTTAGACCCCCTGCCTGATCTGTGTTTATCATTTTAACAACTTTAAAGTACAGCTGTCAAGTACAGTGTGAACGCAGAAGTGACCAGCTCATCGTATGTCCCTCAGGAGGTGGAGCAGCTCCGTCTGCAGAAGCAGGAGATAGACCAGCAGCTGCGTGTGGTGAGCGGCGGCGCGGGGTCGTTCCCCCCGCCGCGCGGCGCCGCGCCCACCAGAGCGCGCCGCTCCAGACCACCGCCGCACCGCTACCCGCCCGGTAACAACACAACGCACATAGCACATTTTAAACATTTATTTTAAAAATATATATAAAAAAAAAAAAATTACAAACAAAAAGTGTGTCACCGAAAAGAGTGTTAGGCCCCAAACCGTGTTTGTTGCCCTGGTTCTTCACGGTCTTGGTCGCGAAGGAACAGGAGTAGAATCACCTAGCTCTTAAGACGTTTCAAAGTGGTACACTTGTGATCTTATTGAATAAACGAATTTGACTTATGACTTTTGAAAACTTTCGCGATCTGTAGACATAATTTAAACGAACTAACGGGACTTTATCGCGTTATTACCTTTGTTTATTGTTTCCCGACGTTTCGAGTGCGCGACCACGAGAGCTGTGACGCACTCGAAACGTCGGGAAATAATAAACAAAGGTAATAACGCGATAGAGTCCCGTTAGTTCGTTTAAATTACAACACACATAGAAATAGAAATAGAAAAAAGTTTTATTTTCGCCACTACGATACATGCAACACAAATCAGAAATGCTATATTACAGTGACAAGAAAATAAGGCTACGCCACAGTATTTGCTCCAGCAGCGCCATGGCTGTTAGGGCGCTGGTTTTCAGTGGCGCCGATATGAGTAGCACATCAACTACTATGACACGCGTTTAAGTTTTTATATTAATAGTAGTTAGCATAGCTGATTCTCTAACTTTCATACCGACAGAAACTGTTTTCAAACTGTCATATTTGACAGTTAAGCGACCTAGCGACCCTCGTCTCAACGAGAACGCGACAAAAAATACCTACGCGATCGCTCACTGTCATGGCACGTTTACACGCTTCCGAGCAAATAGACAGTCAACGAGACAGGTAATAATCAAAGCGAGCACGATATCTTTTGTATTTATAAGTATTTAACATCTTTCACTTGTACTATTGTTGCCTGAAATAAACGTTTTATTATTATTATTATTTTTATTTGTCGCGTTCGGCCTCGTTGAGATGAGAGTAACCTGTCACTGAACTGTAGAATGTCCGTTTGCTCGGAAGCGTGTAAATACACCATCATATTTGACAGTTTGAGACCAATTTTGGTTGCTATCAAAGTTATACAATTCGGCCCCGGGTCTTCTTCCTACCCTGCGTGATAGGTAGGGCCTACCAGCTACGCTCTATACCACGTTAGAATCTAGCGGGTGAGAACCGCCTCAGTTCCTTAACCAACGAGAGCGACCAACCACGCACAATGTGATTGTTGTACGCCAACTAAAACATCACGCCAAGAAGTAACTCATATCTAAACTTGACGGAAATTTTGACGCAGTCTGACATATTTGGAGATGCATATTAACACAACTTCTCCTTACAATCTCTAACGAGGTCATGCTCTATGAACAGGCGGTGGGCGACGAGCAACTCCAGAGTTGGGCGAGGACCGCGGCGACTCGTACCGGGACAACAGAGGGCGCGGCCGCTCCTCGCGTCCGCCGCGCTCGCCAGACCGCTCCGATCGTCCTGAGCGCTCAGACCGTCCCGAGCGCTCCGATCGTCCAGAGCGCTCAGACCGTCCCGAGCGTTCTGACCGTCCCGAGCGTTCAGACCGCCCCGAGCGTTCAGACCGTCCCGAGCGCGCCGAGCGGGGCGAACGGCCCGAGCGTGGGCCGCGCCTGCCTCTTGAGAATGGACGCGCGCATCCGCATCCGCGCACGCCGCGCCCAAACGACGCGAGGCACCAGGTAACTACGGTAAAACTTAGACCTTTACATCGTTACTATATGATTTATACAGTGTCAGGAGGCAATCTTTGTCTACACTTACACGGGACACTGTAGTGCCTGGGACATTGTTTGAGATGGTGTAGGCTTGCCCGGTACCTACACCATCCTCTCAGCTTAACCGGCCATATCCACAGGATACGGTTCCAACAAGCTTAGCCTTACTTTGCCAGGCTAGTCAGCAAATCCGCGGGAAGGACCATCGCGAACTCAATCAAAAAATTGTTGGTCTTTGACACGTGTATCGCCCCTCCACGAGGCATCCTCAGGACATAATTGGCTCCCTCTGTGCCGCTGTCTTGTCGCTTCGAGCGCCGAACAGAAGGTCTTAAAGTAGTCATAAGTAGTCAGAATGTTGACTTTCTATTCGACCCTCGAAGCGACAAAACGTGAGTGCTCTTTGTTCAATGAAAAAATTGTAATGACTGAAGCTTTATCTATACTTCTAATACTTATACTTACTAATTATATAAAGCGGAAAAGTTTTTTTGTTTGAATGCGCTAATCTCAGGATCTACCAGTCCGATTAGAAAAATTCTTTCTGCATTTCATAGTTAAACTCTTGAGGAAGGTTATAAGCTACTTTTCATCATCATCATCACCATATACCATCACTAGCGCTGCTAGTAGATCATATCAGTAACAGAAATGAGAATGTGATTATGAAGAGCGTTTGTATTGCAGAGCGGAAGACGGCGTGATGACAGACGGCGACAGACTGACGACGAGAGCTCCGTATTGGACAGCCAGGACGTGTCGAGCGCGGACAGAGGTATGTGACACTAAGCTGCATTAATTACCCTGGCTCTTAAAGCGTCAAATACACGGTTTGAAACCACAGCTTCTACCAAGGTGACCTTGCTAGAATTTCGCATGACATTGGTTGACAGTAAATTTCGCTACAGACGCCATTGGTTGACAGTAAATTTCGATGACGCCATTGGTAGAAAGTGCCAAGGTCACCTTGGTAGAAGCTGTGGTTTCAAACCGTGTAGAACACGCTTAACTGTATTGCTCACAGAACTATATCGAGATAGAAGCAAAAAGTCCGTTGATTTGTACGGAAACCGACCGTGTAACATTTTGCGTAGGTACTTTGACGAACGCAGTTGACAGGACATTGCTGGTTTTCAATGCTCGCCAAGTCTGGCGCGTCAAATTAAAGCCGCAATGGAATTAATTCCGAATGAACTTCGCGGCGAGCAAAGAAGTCCTCAGCCCTTTTCGGCACGCGAGGTACATACACTCTTTGCTTCTATCTCGATATAATTCTGTGGTCATAAAGGAACAGCGGGCTGATTGTCTAACTTGTCTCAAACCTCATATTGGTCACAAACTGTCCAAACGATCGCGTAGGTATCTTTTGTCGCGTTTCGTTGAGATAAGAGTGACAGAGCTACTTTAGTGGTCACTGAACTGTCATATTTGGCAGTTTGAGACCGATTTTGGTCGCTATCAGAGATAGACAATCAGGGGGCAAGAGTAGAATCACCTAGCTCATAAAACTATTGTATCTGATCCTAGAGGTCTTTATAAATGGTCTTCTTTCGTGTCGTTGTCACAACCTAGATAGACTTTGACCAGTGAGTTGAGCCTAAGAAGGGCCGTTTGGAGGTTGTAACATGTTGAAAGAATAGCCAGCTTTGGTCACTGCATTACCGTGTCTTATCTGTTACCGGGATGCGCCACGAGGAGACTTCTTACACCCCAAAAGTAAATGGTTATCGCCTTTGACACAACAGAAGTAGTACCTATCATTGGATTACTAATTATAATTACACAATCACACCAACAGCAAAGTACTTTTCTGCTACACAAGCAAGGTGTCGTTTGTACACGCTAAATTGAGTTTTATTTTTATCTTAGAACATAATATCTTTCACCTCTTTATCAACCAGTGACAGTGCATGGACATCATTGTTATGAAGTCAAATATCTAACCATGGAGTAATCAAAACTACAGATAAGATGTTCAAAAGCTTTACCCAATTTTGAGTTCAAATCAATTCATTATCTTTTGGTTTTCAAGAAAATTTTGATGATAACGAATATTGGCGTTGAATTTGTACTGTTTTGAAAATCTGAATTTTTAAAGTTGAATATAAAAAAGACAACAATAAATTAGTGCAGAATCGAAATCTTCGTTATAAATAAAGGTAACATTCTTGAATAAAGATCTGAAAATATTACTGAATGTGCTAGTTAAAATTTAGTTTATTTAGTTTGAACTATACGACGCATGTATCCTATTTATTTTATACTTATTTATATTTTACATTTTAATGTATTTAATTTGTTTATATTAAATAGTGACAGGAACAGACGTTTGCTATCGCCTTTTATCTTTATTTTCTGGACAGATTTTTTCCTATTCTATTAGCTGCAAGTCTTTCCCAAGGCACCTTCAAAAACAGTCCCCGAGAAATGTAGAGTTTGCGTGTCTATTGCGCTGCTCATCTTTAATGAGAAAAATTCTGCAACGTACTCAAAGTTATGCGTCTGGTGCTCTCTTTATGCTGGAATAGTAGTCAAAAGTCGAATTCATTTATTCAAGATCACTTCGGGTATCAATTTGAATGCGATAGCTCTCGTCTGGTCCCTTAGCATGTAGTATGCAGTGTAGTGCGTATGTGTAGAGTCGGCGTCGTCGGACGAGCCCGCGGCCGAGCGACCCTCGCGTCGTCGCAGGAGGCAAGGTAGGTCTCCAGTCCGTTGGGACGCGGCCTATTTGACTTGTGCAAATATGTAGTCTTGTTATCTTCAAGATATTTCAAATTCCTAGTCTAATCTTAGTGAATTTTTCTAATATTGCGTCAAATCGTCCGCGTCCAACCATGGAATCAATGTTTCGCTTTTCAAGTCGGAGCTCGAGTTTGGGTTGCCTAAATTACATCTAAAATAAAACATAATTTTAAGTTTATACATTTATTTTAATACCGCACGCTAGTGACTAATTCAGCACATGATGTAAGATTTTCAGATTCGAACCATACGACGCTCCCACCTAGACTCATCACCCGCGTCCTCGGCACCCTATCTAACACCGATCCTTCCCCGCGATGCGTTCTCGGAAGAGCATTCTCGAGAGTCCGCAGAATGTTCTCGAGAAGGCATCGTGGGTTCCTCGCTCACATGTTTCGTTGCAGGTGGTGGCTGGAAGAACGGTGTGGTGCCGGCGGGCGGCGCGGGCGAGGCCGGCGTGGGAGGCGTGGGAGGCGCGACAGGCGTGGGCGCGGCGACGGGCGCCGGCGGGGCGGTGCGCGCGCGCGACAAGCGACGCTCGCCCGGCGGCGCGGCCGGCGCCGGAGAGGCGGCGCTGTTGAACGGCGCGGCCTAGGCCCGGCCCCGCGCCCACGGAACGCGCCGACCCGCGCCCGCAGCCCGAGGTCCCTACGCTCACTCGTGTTATGCTTTTGTAAGAGATTCGTCGTTTGTATTCCCGACCGTTGATGAAAAATTAGTGATGCGCGCGTCGCCCCCCGCCGCCCCGCGCCCCTCCCCGCCCCCCCTCGAGTGGAACTGTTGAGTGCGCGCGTCCCGCCCTCCGGGGCCGGCCGCGGGGGGGCGGGGGGCCGCTCGATCCCGTCGCCGATTGCTAAATTATATTGTAACGTGAGATGACGCGGATGTATCGAAGTGATTATTTACATGTAATTACGCTACGATCAGTCATTACGATTATTTAAAGTACGTGATATGCATTATTGCCGGGATATCACTAGGAAGTTGTATTTACAAAAGATATGGTTAGCTACGTTCAACTTGCGTGAACAACAAACGAGGAGTGGATCCGCCCCTTTGGAGATTGGTGTGTGGTCGTTTGATTGTTCGGTTCACCCGTAGATTTGTTTTTCACGCATAGATACGCTTTTACGTATTGATATGTAACATTAATATTCGACACGAATTCCTTGCACATTGTTGTACCGCTGTACTGATGAACTTTGTCAATATGAAGGACTCCATGGGAAGTACATTGGCGAGGCCATGGCCTCATTGACGACTAGAATTAACTTGAACTCGAGTATTGGCTGCTAGACGGACGATGTCTGAGATGGGCCTATTGGACTTACGATCTTGCCTTTTAAATTGATGTCAAGAATCTCATTCTCTGCCAAGAACATCGAATATTTATGTATTTATAGTTACTGTTTATACTAGCGTATTGACTAAATTATACTGCATTTGTTTTTCAGTTCCACTATAGTTTTCTTTATGTATGCATGAGTTGCTCTGGTAGGTTCCCATAACGAATGTTCGGCATGAAACTAACAGCAGAGTCCACGTGTCTATGTCAATCTATTAATTATAGATTAATCAATGTAATACAATGTTAGGCCTCGTGAGTTGATAGCAATTTATTAGGCCTAGATTTAATATCTTGGTTGCACCAAGAAGTTACGACGATACTAACATTTGGCTGTTTTCTGGGTCTTGAACAGGCAGAGTTGTACTGCTCTTAAAATTCCAGTCGACATTATGCCAATGCAATTTACTATTATTGGCACCAATGAGGTTCTTCCATTATGCCAATACGTCTTACTAGACTAGAACAATGTCTTTTTATAGATTCTAATACAAGGTGTAAAAAGATTACCCTTGAGGCTTGATATTGAAGTAAAATAATGTGTAAACTTCAAGATTGTACACAATAAAAGGAAACTCGATTTTTACCGACTTGTTTTTATCTTATCCTTTAGTTAGATTGTAATTGTAAGTTAGATAAGTCTTTTTACACCCAGTACAATTACTTTCACTTATCATGCCACGTCTTTAATATACAATAGGCTCTTTCAACACCTTAGTTGAGTACTTGTTGGCATGATAACACATTGTTGATTTCGGGTTGTACAATATTTTGTCTCTTAGGTTTATTTGCTCACTGGTGACTAACAAAAGAGTAGAAATAAGTAACATACCACGCCTTTCAAAGTATGATCAAGTAAATTGATTATGTTCATATTTTAGTCCCATAAATGTAAGGCTAATAGTAAAATAGTCTAAAAATGGTATTCTTAATCACCAGTGGCTTACAGATTCAGTATAGTATCAAGAAGTGATAATTTCATCCTCGAAGGTATGGTTCCGAAAATTGTAGCGACAGACTGGAATGTCTAAGATTCATAGGATCAGTTCTGGTTAGCATATAAACTGTGCTCGAAGTTTCATTCAGTTACTGAGGGAACATTTTAATTTATAGTGCCATTTGGTCGAGCATCCAAAAGAGATAAAGGAACTCCAGAGTACATGGGAATGTTAAAACTGCACTACGCGAGGATAGAAATGAAGTGATTTCCTCACGCACCGTTCAGCTTTGTTGTATTTTTCTGGTGAAAACGCAGCCTAGCCTTTAACTAGAGCTCTTGCCATTATTATTTTCCAAACCTTTAAAAAAAATAGTAGGTAGGTACTTATCTCTTTGTAAAGTAACTATTAAAATGAGCGTTTCCACTTGCTCCTACTCGGTTCTCCTACTGGTAGGAGCACGAGGACCAAATGTCCTTATGTATGCTCCTATCGAGGCCAAATCAGAAATTGTTGCATTAAACAGCATTTGTTGGGGATTACATATTTCAAGAGAGATTTACTGTATGGACACATGGGTTAGCAATCTGAAAAATGTCCGTTTTATGTCTAAAAATTCCAAAACCAAGAGATCCTAAATCCCGGTCTGTCGCTATCAGAAGCATACCGTTCAGACGAAGGTGCCCAAACTCTGGGGCTTCCCGGCAATAATGAGGTGGGTGCATTAGAGCAGCCGATGGCGGTCCTCGTGGCAGTCGTCGGAGTCGTCTGAGTCGTCGGAGCGTGAGCAGCAGCTGTCTGACCAGTGCTGGAACTCTTCCTTGTGATGTTCTAACGCCATTAGAGACGGGAAGAGGCTGTCGCATGCACTGCATCTATCAACAAAATATACCTCCGTAAAATCTCATGTGGCGACCTTTTGTCGAGGCGATATTTCACGACCGACGAGTCTCGCTTTGTTCTGAAGATATGAGCAGATGTCTACCGTTCCTAGGGATAGTCATCTGTTTTTTTCCCATTAGGATGTCCTTTGTCTAGGTATGTAAATATCTTGTCTGTGTGGCAACCATAGCTCCTGAACGGATGAACCTACATAGGTATTTTTATGCGGTTTTTTTGTTTGAAAACTGACGACGTTATCGAGATAGTTCTTGGCTAAGTACGTATAAGTACCTAATTTATAAACTGTTCAGATGTTTGACTTGAGGATCATCAGCTCTTTTCTAGTTAGAGGAAGAGATATGTCGGAGGTTTGATCATTAAATTTTTAATGTAGGTAGGTCAAAGGTAGATACTTAAGTAATTTCTTGTTGTCTAGGTTGGGTTATGTTAACTGCTTACCCAAAGTGGCGCTTCTTCTGCTGATGATCAGCGAGCTGGCGGCGCGTGGAGAAGGATCGGTCGCACACGTTGCATGTCAGCGCTTCGTCTGTAAACACGGGGGATTTTATCGATCGAGCGAGCGAAGCGAGCGAAGATCTTAGTGGCAAGTTAGGCGATTTTGCTTTGTATGTTTGTATGTTTGTATGTTTCATTTTTATGTTCTCGCATAACTATCGAACCGCTTATCCAATCTGTATGAAACTTGATAGGTCAATAGGTAGTGCTATGGAAATTTGCTGTGGAGCATATGAGCGTAATCGATGAAGGGGTTGTAAAGATATGGGGTTCCCAAGGGGGTAAATTTTTTTCAAAGTTACCCAAATATATTGAGTGGGGTGTCATACGAAAGGGCTTATTTTGTACATTCCAAAATGGTTTTTATTTTTAATCTAAGATGTATAGTTTTTGAAATACGACCAAAGAACAAAAACTACGAAACCAGAGCTGCAAGAGCTCCCGTTTCATAGAGTTTCGATGTCTTCGTAGCTCATTGACTGGTCGGTCTTAAAAAGAGAGTGGCATCGTTGCGGTTTGGTTTGCAATGATTTTAGATGCTACTTGATTTATTTTCATGATAAAAAAATTTTTGATAAAGAATGAAAATAATTGGGGTAAAAAAAGTTAAATAAACAAATATAATGAGTGGGGTGTCAAATGAAAGGTCTTAATTTTTACATTCCAAAATAGTTATTATTTTGATTCTAGGACGTATACTTTAGAAATACGACGAGAATTCATAAATATGAAATAAATGAAAAATTAGACACGACATTATGTATTGCATGCATGCTAGTATTTTTTACCATGAAGAGCTAGCGCAATAGGCATACTCGGCAGTAGTAGCACTTGAAATTATAGGGGTAGTCAGAAGAAAGTCCAAATGTAAGCCATCTACGGTGCGCGAGATCTCAGTTCGGGGCGAACTACTAGTTACATTAAGTTCCTATGAGCTAGTGGCCAACTCTGGTGACGGAGCTATTAGGCCTCCGTAATTCAACATTAAAATCGATGTAAGTATAACCAATTATTCTGTGGTATTATGACTCCGAGGGGACTGTATGGCTTAGGTTCGATTAGTCGACAGTTAACCTGCTAGCTAGATGCATTATTTTGAGTACCATCGATGCTCGTAATAACTGCAACGCGTTAATAGGAAGGGCGTGTTAACGTGTTATAGTACCTTAGGTATAGAAGCGACACTGGCTCAAAAATACAAATAGTACCTTAGGTATAGAAGCGACACTGGCTCAAAAATACAATTTAAATAATTCGGGGTCCATCAATGACGCTTCCAGTACGATTTATGAACACTCCTTGTCTTAGTGGAAGGAAGGAAGCAGGCAGTGAGTGTTATTTCTACTGCGAGCAGTAACTGTCTGCACACCGATTCGATATGTTTTCGTACATAATCAAAGTTTCATCCTTTTCAGATTTGTGCTTTGTTTTTATATTTTAAGTTGCCGAAAATGTAGCACTATGTAATTGACAGGTATATACCAACTAAATAACACATCTAAGATATTTTATAATAATTTATTAAGTAATTTAAAAGTAAGCGATAAAGATATTACCAAACAAAAATCGTTTGCATCATCAAAAATGGTGAGCAAAAGTCTGATATGTTTTAAAAATGAAATGCAAAGTGAAGACCCAGGTCGAATTTAAGCATAGTACTTACATAATTGGATAAATAGAGAAATAAGTATTAACATAACTCACAGACTAATAGATGCTAACATAATCTAATTACAAAGGCAAGACAAAATTTATACCTACATTTATAAAAATACCAAATATATTCTGGATTCGCCAACTTAGTTTTATGATTTCATCAGCACAAAATCGCTCAGTTGTTAATGCACTATCGGTCACTCATTCATTTGGTGACTGAACAGTGCTTTACTTTGACAATCTTTCAAGAATTATTGGACTCTTTGATAAATAAGCTGTTCCAAACATTCAGATTTACAATATTAGCAGGTTTTGCTAGCCATAACAATACATTATCACAATATTATCGTAAAACATTCTATTTTATAAAGTTGGGCCTCTTGCAATGCAAGTGTGATTCAGACCTCAATTACACATTAATAGATAAGTTTCTTATGGATAGTTTATCAACCTTCTATGAGCTAGTAGTGATTATGAGCATTGTCGTTGATTAGTCACTACTGATTAAATAAATTGTTCATAGCTAATTTAGTAAAAAACTATCTAGGTATAATAGTTCCAAAACTTCAATGCATAATGCTGTTAAAGTTTATTTTATTGACGGTAAAGTCGACAAGTTGGATCCTTTTCTTACCTAATTGCATTTTAATGACAAAATATAATAAATTCAGGGGGAACAAACATTAATTTCCTTCTATCTGCACTCGAAAATGAGAGAAAGTGTTTAATCTCTCAATTGTGGTGTCAGACTTGGCTTTAGCTACTAATTTTAATTTTAGATCAAAAGCTGGTTATAAATTAACAGTTTTGTACACATTCTGATTCAAAATGTAGTTTGTTGTTGTGGACTTGTTTGAATGTTGTAAATTACTGTGATTGCTGCAGCCTCTCCAGCTATAAAATGCATAAAGATTTTTACAGACATGTAGTTTATGCCTCTAAGATTCTTTAACATTTTCGAGCATATTTAAAACTAGAATCATTTACAGAATCTATCAATAACTACCTAGATGATATTGATTTATTGACAGTTTTTGATCCAAAATTAGTAAGACCTATACTTGAAGAGTAGTATTAAAGTAGAAGACTGAAACTGGCATAGTCGGGCACCAACAAAAGTTCCTTAAAAAAGATTTATATTTGAGTACAGAAAAAGGTTTTATGCCAACTTTTTGATAATTATACAAATGATACAGTTCTTATATAAATCATTTGCATCCAACATTCATCAACTAGCCACCTCTAACCAAAGAGTACCGAAACCCTTATCAAATAAAAGTCTTATTTCAATCACTAGTCCGTCTGTGTGTTAAATAGGCAGAGTGTTAGACACTGAGGATTTAAACATGCTTCCGAAGAACCGAGCTCCACTGGAGCCACCGGGGATGGATCCCATCATCATCCAGAAGAGTGCAATGACCTGCAGGACAGCACAGATAATGGTCCAAGGTGTGCTTTGCAGGTGCAGGGCACAGTAGAGTGTTGCGATGAGCGTAATCATATATACCGATGTAGTTAGAGCTCTTTCTTTAGAGAACATGGACTTGAGGTGGGCCCATGGTCCATACAGGAAGCTGAAACTGTAATAATAGTTTTTGTTAGTACTTTGGCTGAATTTTAAAATAATGTTTTGTGCAGTTCTACGTGCTACGTATGTGAAATTGTTATCTATACTAATATTATACAGCGGAGAGTTTGTTTGAATGCGCTAATCTCTGGAACTACCAGTCGGATTTGAAAAATTCTTTCTGCATTTGATAGTTAAACTCTTGAGAAAGGTTATAGGCTACTTTCATCATCATCATCACCATATACCATCACTACGGGGGCAAAGCCGCGAGTGCGCTGCTAGTGCATAATCAAAACAAAGAGCAGTAAATTCATTTTTGTGTTTACCTTAGAATAAAGAACAGACTTCCCAAAGTGAAGAGTAGAGCAAACTTTCTTGCTTGCAGTAGCAGCACTGGTATGTATAGGAAGGACAATATGAAGCACAGGATCCCGAAGAACAAACATATTCCAAAGCCGAGGAAGCGCTGTGTTCTACTCTGAAAGGGTAACATTTATCAGAATGCTGATTTTCATTCATTTAATGATATTTGAACAGTGTCGTGATAACTAGCAAGCAAACAGAGCAGAGCTTCTGCCCCATATTAAACTGATTGTGCAAATCGTATTGGCATCTGGGTCATTGTTTACTATTGCAGTTATGACTCATTCAAAAACCCCAAGAAAAAAGTACACAGGCCTTACCAAAGTGAAATACTCTTTTTGCACGTTCTCGAACCAGGACGCAGTACTGCTGGTAGTGCTAGTCGGTGTCTCTTCGGTGCTTCGCGTGAAGAAACTGGGCGTCGAGAACTGAGGCAAGCTGAACTTGTAACTTCGACGGCTTTCGTTTTGTAATAAATATTGATCCAAGTCAGACTTTAGGTTCGCCATAGTTGTGCGTTATCGTTTAATCGCAGCCAGTTTCAGTTGTGCTGTGCTTGTAAGCGATCTATTACAAATCACTATTTTATTTATCTCACAAACTTGAATTGAATAATTGGCTGACAAAATACCAATCAACCAACAAAACAAATTCCTACGTAAAAAATAAAATGATTAATTTTGACACTGACATCACAGTGACAGTGATTCAAGTTTTGAAACTGACACTGACTGACTATTGACAGAACTTGTTCCGAAATGGAGATTTTGCTCCTTATAGTGATGCGCATGTCTCAACTTTTGGTGTTATCGATTTCTGCGACTCGGCAAACCGTTATCTCGAATTTTATGCCATAAGTTTCAAAATTGGGTATGTACAAAGATAACAAACGCTTACCGTAATCACTGTCATCGCTGAAATCATCATGTGCATGCCGGCGTATGTTGTTGTTGTATCTGTCATGGGCGCAGGGTGGGCACACACCACGCGTGTCGCGCTCGTCCAAGTCAGTGCTGCTAGCGTCAGACTCCACTGTTGCCGCTTCTTCTATATGAATATCATCTTGCTGTCGGTTATCTAGTTTCTCATTTGATGAAAGTTGATTGTAGTTCTTTCTGGGCGGTCGCGCTTCTGAAAAAAAAAATCCGTTAAATTAAAATTTAGATGAAAATAAAGAAGGTAGGTAGGTAGGTAGGTACCGTAGAGTTAGGTGTAATTTATTTGTTTCTAAATCCCTGTTTACTGTTTCAAATTGTTTCTATTTATAAACAAAATAGGTAGGTACCTAAGGGTACAATATTTGGTAGGTAGGTACAATGTTTTGGTTACTGACGGTTCAGTTTTCAAGGCACTATACTTATACCTATGTGAAAAATTATTGCCAGTCGATTCAGTCTAGACATCGATAGCACTATATTTTAATGTAAGTACCTGCCTAGCACTATCATACCTACTTAAATGAGAGATGAGAGGGATAGGTTTATCTTGTCTCTCTACTATGTTATCATGTCAGTCACATTATTTAGATTAGTTCATTACTACCTACTAGTCGAGGTGTAGTGGCACAGAGCACAGTCTGGAATCAGCTGTATAAATTCGGAGTTACATTTAATTCGTAAGTACCTAGGTAACTAACTATGGTACTGCTCAAACAACTCTTTTGTAATGTGTTACCTACGACGTAGTTATTGAGTTAGGTATTTTCTCCGATAGCTTTGTGACTTGAAAAGTAGGTATATTAGGTACCTAGTTAGTTAAAAATAGAACACACAAAATTCTTGAAAAGAAGTATTATGCAGTGTAGGTAGGTAGGGGATAGGTACTACTACCTACTAGTGTTCAAAGCAATTAAATTATTTTCAAATCTACAAAATCACCACCATCTCTTCTGGTTTGTTTGATGAGGCAGAGGTCACTTTGTGGTCAATACCAATTTTGTTATATTTGTTGAGGGGTCATACAAGTGTTACGTAAGCAATTTTTGGCCCCCTCCGCCCCCTTGTCAGCAAAAGTAGGTAAACAAAGTTCTTAAGTACGTAGTTAAGCTTATTATGACGCGGGGGAAGCGCGAATATTAAATATTTTTTTAATTCATTCAATGTGTTCCGGTTTCTTTTTTTTTATCTTTAGAAATAATAGTATATCTATGCCACACCCTAAGATGAAAGTATGTACGATACCGATACTTTATCTTTGGCCACACCTCAGTACTATTATTAATTCTGTGGCCACACTTCATATACAAGCTTCTGTCTGTACCTATTGTACCTACTTTTATTTTATAATTTTGTGTAGGTAGGTACATTTCATGATTCCGTGTGACATTTTTTTAAACTTTTGAATATTTTTAGTTAGGAGGTAAGTATAACATAACTGTGGTGTAACTTGGATTTGTCTATATTCGCGGATTAATATTAATGACGTTATTACCATTCAGATCTTTGCTTTGCTGTTTTTAAACAGTAAAGCAAAGACCCCCCTCTTTTGGTGCTTACGTAATATTTGAATGCCAAGTTAGTTCACATCGTTCGCACAAGTGTGGTTTTGAACTAGGTTCGTTTAAGGGTCACTTTTGTTTTACGTATTGCTTGAAGATTCATGTTAGAGGTACCTACCTACCTACTTACATAATGTGGTGGGTATCTACCAACTTATCTAAAATAATGATAAAGTTTTGGTAAACAAATTGTGAATTTCGTGCATGATTCACCAATTACATCAGCGGGCTTAAAAAGGTCGCTATTGCAGAATCGCAATAAAGGAATTGAACTATTGCCATCTCTTTTCATTGACTGAGAGTAAAAAGAGACGGCATTATAGTTCATTTCATATTGTGATTTAGCTATAACGACCTTTTTAAGTCCGCTGATTGAAATAAATGTTCAATGTTTATCACTATTCACATCTGTGAAATGTGTTCCAATGAGTTGCATTTTGTATTTTTTGTTTCAGTGAAGCATGGAAAGACCTAATAATATAGCTGTCATTGGAGCCGGAGTAGTGGGGCTTTCCTTAGCTAAGATTGTCCAAGAACGTTTACCCAACGCTAAAGTAACTGTCATAGCTGACAAATTCGAACAAGATACTGTAAGCTGCGTTGCTGCTGGAATCTTCAGACCCGGCACCAGTTTCAAGGGCCCGACTAAAGAGATCACGAAAAAATGGATAGTAGATTCATGGAACTATTGGCAGGAGTTATTGAAGACATCAGACGCATTCGAAGCCGGGATCATGCCCTTTGGCGCCTACATTTTTTCAAAAGAGAATTATCACGTGACCAGAAATCATCTTATCGAAGATATAGTGCCTCTATACAGACCAGTCGATGAAAAAGAGCTGAAAATTTGCGGAGAAGGTTGGAAATACGGTTCGTATTTCTCAACACTTAAGATTGGATGCGAAAATCACTTGCCATGGCTGAAGAAAATAATTACAAGCAAAGGAGGAGAGATAATTGTAAAAACTATCGATAACTTCGCATCACTATCGGGGTACGATTTGGTTTTCAACTGCACAGGTTTAGGCGCGAAAAAATTATGCGACGATCACGACTTGGTTTCGATCCGCGGGCAGGTGATCAAAGCGAAAGCACCTTGGTTGAAGACCGCTTTCTACGGAGATTATGATACTTACATCATTCCTGGATTGGACGGGGTAGCGACTTTGGGCGGGGTCCGGCAGTACGACAGTTACAATACGAACGTTGACAAGTACGACGCCGCGTCGATTTTCGAGCGGTGTTGTGACTTGGTGCCTGGGTTGAAGAAGGCTGAGATCGTTGCTAACAGGGTGGGCTTGCGACCCCATCGTGTGCCGGTCCGGGTAGAGGCTGAAGAGGTATCGGGGGTCAAGGTAGTGCATTGCTATGGACATGGCGGGTACGGAGTTATGTGCGCGCCTGGCACCGCTATGCATGCCGTCGAAATCGGATTAGACTTCTTCAAGAATTCTCGGAAGAGTAAACTTTAACTTAAACTTACGCAATGATTTGTACCTACTTATAAAATATAATGCTTACCTACCTACTCAGTTAATTTTTGATCACCAACCGATATTTTTGTCATAATTTACCACTACAGGTAGGTAGGTAGGGTACTCGATGCGCACTATGCGCAGCACTAGCTGTGGCGCAGTGCAACTAATTTTTTTGCGAAGCGAAAAGCCACGATTTTTATTATAGAACGAATTAGCTTCACGATTATGTACCTAGATCCATTGTGTGTGACTGCCTGTGACAGCTGTAACTACGCGTACCTTTATTACCTACCTAACTAACTAATACCCACAGAATTTCTGTGCTAATCTAATACCACACTAATACCGCTACGCTACATAGGTAACATATCTACTTACATAGGTAGGTACAATATTTTCGTTTCCTTTTGAATTTATTTAGGGTGGGTTGTCCAGCAATGAACCAGGTAAAATTCAAACGTCCATATCTTTTACATTTTTTGACTTACGAAGCTAAGATTTGGCGTGAAGTAAGGTGATTAATCTGGCTAAGATTGTGCATTATTATTTTATTCATATAATCTTTAGATTTCTTAGAAATACAGATTTAGCAAAAAATTAGAATTGGTTCATTGCGTAACACGGGTGGTACGCATTGAACCAGACCGAATCCTGCAATGAACCATCTATTTACCAAGAGAAAGGGCAATGTTTTTACTTTATTATTATTACCTATCAGCAAAATTATTACTAACTATGAAATATAAGCCGTTAGGGTACTGTTAATTATATTTAGGCTTGAGTATCTTAGTCTTAATAAAATCTATCTATTGACATCAAGCAACATGGTTTTTTTATCATAATACTAATTATAAGTAGGATAACATACAAATCTAGTTGTAATAAGTAGGTGGTTCAGTTTTTCAACGTATATGAATGAACGTGCAGCTCGGACTGGGAAAATGTATGAGATAACTATGGTTCAATGCAGGACACTATGTCATGGCTCATTGCTGGACACACCCCATTGACAAAACAAACCTCAGAATTTCACCTGGTAAATGATGATACAGCAAACTAACTATAGTGTAATTTACAACGTTATGTATGTGTAATCATACGTAACAGGCAATAAAAACTGTAGGTAACACCCAAAAAATGTAGTAAAAGAATGAAATCAACACAAAAAACTGACTTTTGTGATACATTTTTATAAATTCGATCACTGGGCGTACGTCTCAAGCTTGCGCTGCTTGCAATTTGGGGAGAGAGTGAGGGGTGCGTATGCGTTCCTGTTGGCAGTATTCGTAAAGAACGGCAATGTCACATTTTTGAAATATAGCGGTGGCTCATTGCATCTGCCTGGTTCACAGGTGGACAACCCACCCTACATAGTCAATGCATGTGGAGTCACAGGTTGCTCCTCATTTCACGTTTCCATATTTTGAAACACGAGCTGCAGTTGAACTACCTATACCTATGCATATTTTATTTGCAATCTACTTGTTTTGGCTGGTCCGATACTGAAGGTAGGTACCTAGGTACATACCTACTACTGATACAACCATAGGCAAACCAAGAAGAACAACTTCAGTAGCTCTCCTTTTAAAATTGTTAGTAAGTACCTAGGTAAATAGTTGCTCGTGATTCTCAAGGTCAAAACTTAATCTAGGTAAGTAAATGATTATGTTTATTTAGTAGGTACCTACCTACCTAATAATGTTCAACAAAATTTTCATTGTGGTTAATGGCATGCATGACCTACAATGACCGCACATGCTGGGCCAGCCTAAGCCAGCGCGATCGAAGTAAGTCAAGTGCTACTATACTACTAGGTACTATAAATGTGGACGGCCACTCCACACGCTTGGCGAGTATGCAAACCAACCACTGGAAGTCGGCGCTCGTATTCACTCGGCCAGCTAGGCGAGCGATGGCAAGGCGAGGCGAGTGGTGCCCACACGTTGGCACTCGCGTTCACTCGGCGAGCCTGCCTTTAAAACTGGACGTTAGCCTACTGGCTGGAGTTTTGTTCTGTGGCGTTGACTCTGTCGCACGCAATTCTGCATATTGCACAACGCTCACAAGCTCACAACAACACAACCGTGGTTTTATTGCTTTGGGTTTGTACTGTGTTAGGCCGGAGAGGCTAGTTATTAAAGTGTGTCTACGGATTTATGCACGACCCGGTGCACTGTGATTTATGCGATAGGCGGTAGGCGCCTAGCAACCTTTCACAAACAAATATTTTCATACTTTACCTAAAACTGTTTTAATTTCATCTAAGGTTTTCACCCAGTATTTTCAAACTAGAAAGACGGTTGTTATTCGAGCCCGTAAAAGGCGGACTTTCTACATAATCTAGGGATATAAACTAATTGGCGATAATTAACCCTTTGTCTTATCTTATGTAGAATTAGACAGTAGTCGAGGTAAAGGATGAAGTTGACTTCTTATACTTCCCTACCTACGTTCTATAAGCTCGAAGCTACCTAGGTAGGTACACTTGTTCCAACGGATCTTGGCATTCGTGAATGGGCAATTTTCCACTAGCCGGCACGGCACCGGCGCATCGGCACCGACACCGGGCTAATTCCGTGCCGGGCTAGTGGAAAAACGCCCAATGTGTTCGTGAAGTCAGCCGTTTCGATGCGCAGTGCAACTTTTTCATACAAAATTTTCTACTGGGCAGCGAAAAGCCTAAGTAATTTCCCGAATGCCTAATTCCATTGTGACAACTGTACCTACCTAGGTACCTACTCCACGCTTGAAACGAGTTCAATTTGGAGACCAACTTGAGTCCACACAACTTGAGAAGCCAAGACTTTCCCTCAACCAGGATCAAACGTTAATAAAGCGCGAATGGCCGGTGATTTCGGTTTTATCGCCGCAAGATCGGAGATTGCTGCTTTTATGGAAATGTAAGGACGTGCTAATGGCACATCACTAGCAATAATACAAATATCTAGGCAGGGGCGGCTCTAGCATATGTAGCGCCCGGGTGCAATCTTTCCCCTGGCGCCTTCTTGTATCAAAATGGAATAGGTAGGTAGGTACTTACATACAACACGATCGACTAAACTTTATAGTAGGTATTAAAATAAGGTCGAGTTCACAATACAAACGCGGCTTCATGGGCGTAGATAGCTATAGCTTTTTTATAGCCCCCCCCCCTCTAATAAGGTCCAAGGGTTTCAAAATGTAAGGACTCCAAAATGTACAAAGATTTATTCATGCTCTGCAAATATTTGTCTCGGGCTCGAAACTTGGTTAGTGTGTGGTGGCAAAATATTAATGAAGCTTTCATACGAGCGAAGCGAGCCAAATTTTTTAAGACTATTAATGCAACAAGTGACACTTGATTTTGCTTAAGAAAAGGCTGACTATTTGTCGGTTCCTATTCTGCAGTGAATATAACTCACGTTGCTCGCAAAACCCTTATGCGAGCGAAGCGAGCCGAATTTTTTACAACAAATGCAACATTATGACGGTTGATTTTTTTGAAGGTGCTCAATGAAAAGGCTGGCTGCTTGGCGGTACCTATTCTTTAGGCGAGCGAAGCGAGCCGAATTTTTTATAACAAATGCAATGATTTTGCTTACGTGCTCAAAGAAAAGGCTGGCTATTTGCAGGTCCCTATTCGTTATGCGAATTAAGCGAGCCGAATTGTTTTTAAACGAATGCAATAAGTGACACTTGATTTTGCTTACGTGCTCAAAAAAGGGCTGGCTATTTGTCGGTTCCTATTCTGCAGTCAGATATAACTCACGTTGCTCGCAAAACAAAACCCCTATGCGAGCGAAGTGAGCTGAATTTTTTTTAAGGCACAAGATGTGACACTAAGCAAATGTTTGCCTAATATCGCCTTATTCCCTAAATCCCAATTAATTGTAACAGAAACCATGGCATATGGTTTTTTTAGATTTGGTATTAATTTTATGTTAAAAATTGTTGTGTTGTTTGACTCTCTCAAACCGGTTTAGATAAATTTTTTAGTAACTTTATGTTACAAGAAAAACTCCTGAAAAAGACCTCCCAATTTTTGGAGGAGAACCTGGGAGCTCATGAACCCCATGGATACCCCATGTCGGTTACAAATTGTAAATACCTATTCCGCTGATCTTTTTTAGGGTTCCGTACCTTAAAAGGTAAAAAAAGGAACCCTTATAAGATCACTTTCTTGTCCGTCTGTCCGTCTGTCCGTCCGTGTGTCACCATCGATTATCTCAGGAACGGGTAGAGCTAGCAAGTTGAAATTTATACCATATACTAAGGTCTATAGTCCCTATTGTGAGTATAAAAATCAAGGTCCTGAGTCAACACTATAAAAAGATATAGGCAAATTTAGGTTTTCGTGAAAACTTGTGAGTACCAAAACTTACCTTAATTATCAACTTTTTTATTTTTCGGAATTTTTCCTTTACTTGTGCTGGAAGACCTTGCTTGTAACCAAAATTGATAATTCTAGGTCAACCGGAAGTACCCTAGAGGTTTTGGGTCGAAAACCTAAATGGTAGTTCCCGTTGACCTAGAATAACGAAATTGGGAAAAAGCAAGGTCTTATAGCACAAATAAAGGAAAAATTCCAAAAAGTTAAAAAAGTTGAAAATTAAAGGTTGTTCCCATACATAGTTGACGCCAATTAAAATTGTCCTCCGAGTTGTATGGGCGCTCATACAATTAAGCGGACTAGCTTAATTGGCACCATGGCTAGGTACGGAACCCTCGGCGTACGAGTTCGACTCGCACTTGACCGGTTTTTTTTTCTCTTGCTAAGGGGGGGGGGGGGGGGGTCCGGACAACCGACGCCGCTCCGTGCGGAGCGCTACAGCGGAGGCTCTATCTATAATGTCGCGAGCGGCTCTAGGCGCCCCCTTACATCCGGCGCCCGGGTGCACTGCACCCCCTGCACTATAGGTTAAGCCGCCCCTGTTCTAGGTATCCTCAATGAGAACGTGAATATTTTTCACTTTTCCGAGATTGCTAGGATTTAGATTTGGCATGTGTCCTGATTTGATTTGATAGGATAGGATATCCTAGCAAAGATGTGCCCTAGACAACTTGGAATTTCCTTGACATTTTTATTAAAATTCTAACAAGGTACAAAAAAACTTGTGCAGTTATTTATTAGGAATATCAGCTCACCTAACTACATACTTAGTAAAGTTTTTGGAAAAAGGGAAATCAAATAAGTACCTAGGTCATACAATTTCAATAATTAATTGCTGATTTTGGTCCTCTGCTTAGGGTTTTCCGCACAGCACATTCTTGTAGAGGCAACCCGCGGAGCTTCAAAACAATTATTGTAGGTAAACAGATACCTACCTACCTTTTATTTCAAATATCTACCTATTGTTCTGTACCGTAAAGTTTGATTTGAGTTTGATATGAATACAACAAAGGGCCAAGGGAATACCAATAGGCAGTTCATTGTTTCACACAAAACTTTCTCATACACGTTCAGAAACTACTTAGACGGTCATAAAAGTTTGACTACGGGAACGACTCTGGGGAAGACCCTAGTTAGATGCGAAAATAGATCGGAACTATTCGAGAATCGCCATTAGGTATCTCTAACAAACTAATTTAGGTAGCATGCTCGTTTGCTTAAACAATTCTCTTAGCAACAGTAGAATTAAACTTGTAACAGAAATGTACCTATCCACTAATACGAAAGAAGAGCTACTAAGAACGGCTTTTTTTATTGTGTTTGGTTTTGGGAAAATCCATCTTTCTATCAAGCGATGCCGGGCATGAACCGTTCATAGATAGATTTTTTGCTTCCCAAATTTCTGCAATCAAACACATTTTCTTATTTTAATTTTACCTAATTGGGTGGATCAACTTTTAAGGCACTCCTTTGACAACATTTGAACAGCTGAACGTAAAACATAAATTAATCTGTATTTCAGTTTAAAACATGGTAGTTTTGATGTTAACGTAAAATTAGATGCTTTGCTAACATGGAAAATTCATAAGTTTATTAGTTTATGGCAAAGTTTTTGATTTTTTTATGGTAACGCAGCAGAACATAAGCAAAAATATGTGTCCCCAGGCCTGGGTGACGAAACAATATACGACATTTCTTAAAAAAAATGTATGAATGCACAGTATTTTCACATAATATTAGGACACAAAAAATGATAAGCTTACCTTTAAAGTTAACATTCATAAAAGTTTGATTTAAATTATATAGTTTTCATGTACCTCAACTTTTGTCCCAAGCTTTGATTAAAACATCACTTCTACTGCGTTACCGATAAAAGTTAATGACCGTTTTCAAGTGATGGCGTTTAACTTGGTGTAATCAAAGGCGATAATTGTCTAATATTTCGTTGGTATGGTCCGACATGGCCAACCTCGCTTTACCCGCTTCCCAGTCTGCGGTAAGTTCTAAACGGGTTTATTGTCATTCTACAGCGTTATATCTAGAATTCTGTCAGGGTTTCATAATAAAACTCGTTCAGGTTAGCTCAGTAATCATGCCACGCTGCAGAACCTAAAAATAGGATAAATAGTGCAAACGTTAACACTGTATTTTCATAATAATTCGTTATATTGTAATTTTCATGTCAGGGACACAAAAAGGAGTGCCTTAAAAGTTGATTGACCGAATTATTAGGGTGCAGCGGGGTAATTATGAGACATCCGAAATTTCGGGTAAAAATAAGACATATCCAAAAAACCTCAATACAGCATCTGTTATTAACCTTTGTTCAGTTTAAAATGAACCTTATACTGTACTTTATAAGTTGTGTTTTTTTGGCAATCTTTACTAATAGTGTTCAAGAATTATTGAACAAAATATTTATGATCACAAAATTTGGCGCGAAAATTTTACGTCAGCGTTGACAAACTTTGTTAATTGTCGCACGGCTATAGCCCGCACGCAGACGGCTTCCCGTCCCGCAATGCTGCATGGATTGTTCTTGCGCTGGCGATTCGCCATTTTTGTCTATCTTTTGCTAGGGCACAGTGTGAACGTATTATTTTTTCGGGAAAAAATGAGACACTTTTCGGGAAAATATAAGACAGCTATCGTGAAAAAATAAGACAAGATCTCTAGGGAGGATTATTTCATAAAAATGCAAAGAAGTGTTATATAGCTAAAATTTTAGGATCTGCAACTTAACTATGATTTACTAAACGAATAAAAAATATTTTATTCGCTATTAATAAAATTTATTCGATCCAAAAAACCGAAATTGAGCCGAAATTGTCATAAAACTGCCAAATCCCAATAAAAAAATTAAAAGAGGTGCACATAAATTTGATTTTGACCTAAAAAGTATCATATTAATTAACGTAAAAATGTCTCATATTTGACCCCACTTTGATTTTTGTACCTCACTTCTAGTTTTGTGGCTCTAATTCGTTTATTTGTTGTAATTCAGATCCCAATAATAAAATTGTATAAGTTTTACTATTAATCTAAACTAAATACTTGTTTACCAAATAATTACATTACAAAGACTTTAGAAGTTAAGCAAAGCTTTTTATGGTATCTTTCATTTTAATTTTTTTTTAATGGAAATTGAAAGATTTTTTGGACTGTCAAAGCTATTTTGTATTATTTTTACCCATCTCTGTCTTAAAATAAAGCACGCAGTTGAATAATACGTAAACCGTAGGAATTAAATGCTGTCTTATTTTTGGACTACGATGTTTCATATTTACCCCATGGTAGCGGAAAAATATGAGACACACATTTTAGGCAAAAAGTCTAGTAATTTGAAGCTTTTTTAAGAAATTGATACTACTACAGAGTAGGTTGCATATCAGTCGATGTATTTACAAGTTCAGTAATTACATAAACGGTTTTTAGAAGCCTGAAAAAGCAAAAGTTATTGTTTTCGTCTTATAATTACCCCACTTGACCCTACAGCACCTAGGTAGGTACCTATCACTAGGCTTAGTTACACTTTTTTTTTTAATATTTTCTTTAAAAAGTAGCAAACAACGTTTTAGAAGTCTAAGGTATAATGTAACACGACATAATTATCAGAATTTTCTTGTCTTCCTCAACCAGAAGCCGTGAACAGTCTCGGTTATTAAAAGTAAACAAAATTGAGATTAAAAGCAATCTACAAAAGGTAGATAATTGCTTGTCACAGATTACTTAACCGGAGAAGACTTCATTACCGCTCCTAGTTAACGACCAATTGGGGAAGAACCTCGTCACGAAGTTTTCTTTTCAAGTCGGCAGGTCAACGTTAAATGGGGTTGGTGAGAGGTAATCAGGAAAGGAATTATGAGACTTGTTTTATGATATTGAGCCTGTTTTTGAGTCGTATCGCCGAACGAAATGATTATGATTAGGGCAGTATTTTCACAATCATGTTGCATTTATGGTGTTCGGCAAATCTTTATGTCACTTTGAGAGTCGTGACGTCAGAACGTTAAAGAAATTATCATGTTCCGCGAGGGATTATCATAAAATGTTATGACATGCTGTTTCCTTATGATTGTGAAAATACTAAATTATTAAATTTAAAACCCTACCTACCTACTACCTATCTAAATGTTCTTTTTATATTTTAGAAATAAAATCAAATAATTTTTCCGTTTTTGGGTACTTACCTACCTACCTATTCAAAGGTATTATAATAAGTATAACTACCAAATGAGGAATAATTTCATGAACGATATTTCTATTACTAAAGCGGTTGTCATTTAATAGAATACAGGCCCAGGGCCTGTATTCTATTAAATGACAACCGCTTTGGTTTTGGTTCGAACTCTTAAATGTCAGCCATTTGGTGAAATAGTAGAATAGCTTTTCAAAAATTTGTACTGGCAAAGTTCAAAACCTCACCACAACTGAGTCGTTTGTTATTAGTAGTCATGGAAACAGTCGCTTTAGTTGAGGTTTTGGTTGAGGTTGATAAAAAGTTCGGTACCGGAATCGAGCCCCTGAGCTTGAACAAAAAGTCCTGGGCCTGAATTCTACTAGATGACAACCGCTTTGGTTTTGGTTCGATCTCTTAAATGTCAGCCATTTGGTGAAATAGTAGAATAGCTTTTCAAAAATTTGTTCTGCCAAAGTTCAAAACCTCACCACAACTGAGTCGTTTGTTATTAGTAGTCATGGAAACAGTCGCTTTAGTTGAGGTTTTGGTTGAGGTTGATAAAAAGTTCGGTAGGTACCAGAAATAGTTTGATTGCGGTTGTTCAAGCGAAATTGGTAGTTGGTATCAAAATTCGTCGCCAGCTTATAATACTTACTTTTGAATGGATCCTGATTTAATTGAATAAATTACCTCTTGATTTTGACGAGGTACCTAAACAATACAATTTGAGCGCTATTGAAACTAGGGAGTCTATTACATTATCCGGTAAGAATACATTTTACAACAATGCCGTAGGTAGGTACCTATAGTACCTACTTACCTAAAAATATAAACCTAAGTAAGTATTTCAATAATTTGAGACGAGACTACGAAGACTGACCTTGCCGTGAGTCTCTCCCTCTCATCCAAATGAAGATTCTCCAGATGAATCGAAACATTATCGGGACGATATCGACCATGATACTTACGTGAGTGATTCCCGAGTTATTAGGTATTAATGAGGTTTAAATTTAGTTTTATGAGAGTTTTATTCTTATAATTTTTTTACTCCTATCGTGTATTAAACATCACTCTTCAATGATTGCTGAAAATTCAATGAAACACATAAACGTAGGTTTTTAGTTCAAGCCTGAAAATCGAATCTGCTTCCCGTGTAATCTACACTAAGCCTAGGCTTTAGGTATGCCATAAGCTTAGCAAGAACACACTCAAAACATAAGTTATTCAGGTAATCTGTTGCGGTAGAGCCTGAATTATAGCGACACAGGTGCAAACCACAGCGTAGGACCTAATGCATGCATTTCTGATTCAATACCATGTACTTATACAGTTCTAGATGGTGTGTAGGCTAATGTTCTGCCAACTTGATGGTAAAGCTCTTATTCATAATAATTTGTCAATTTAGCAATTCTTTAGAAAATGATATTCTTGTCACTCTTATGTCAAAGACAAGAAGAGAACAAGAGATTTAGTAGCTATCTGAGCTCTAGGAAGCCTCTAAGTCCATTATAAATAACGGTGTTAACGTATTAATGTTTATTGTAGTACTTTTCATTTTTAAAATAAATTGTAAGCTATCTTAATCAGCCCACATTCAATCACAATTATTTTTATGTTTATTTCTCCCGGTAGATCAATTGGTTTAGTTAGACTCTAACTAAACCAATTGATCTACCGGGAAATTAAACTTTAGAGCAACGTCACTTCGAGGCGGAGGCATTTTTTATAGGTAAATATTTAAAAAAATGTAGGTAAGGCACCAAAGTTAGAAGTTTACTCTTTAAAACACACAACCGTCTTAACAACCTCCTCCTTTTTTGAGGTCGGTTAAAAGAGTCTAAAACTTTATATTGTCGTTACATTTTAGTACGTAACATGCGGTGTGGTTGTGAAAACCAGATGCAAAAGCACTAACACAAATATAATAAGCCGAGAGCATTTGCTCAGGTGCCTGTAATGTTAACTTGGGTAAGCTGGGAGGCTTGAAATCACAACTTAAATACGAGAGCGCGGTTAGATTATACACCGATGGCCAAAGCAAATATAACTTAGCATAAATTACTTCTAGCCCGCGGCGTTGCTTGTTCGGTGATGAACTTAGGACACTATCTTTTATAATTTTTATTTTTATAGTGTTGACAACACTTAGGTACAGTTGGGCCGACGGATCTAGGCGTACGTGAAGTCAGGCTCTGCGCTGCGCAGTAGAAAATTTTGTATGAAAAAGTTGCACTGCGCATCGAAACGGCTAACTTCACGCACGCCGAGATCCGTTGGCCGTACTGTATAAAGAATAATGACTCCGTGGCCGAATTGGTAAAGGCACTCTACGCTACGCTACGGTACACTCAGGCTACGGTAACCGCTTACCATCAGGTGAGTATGCTTGTACCTATATGCTGCCTTAGTAGTGGATATAAAAAAGAATCAGAAGTCGAGGCATTATTTCGTTTAATCCCGACGTCGACCAAGACACGTTCTTGGTGACCCCGACGACAAGATCACCGCCGCTAACGCGGCGGAGATCTAGTCATCCACGTTAGATAGTATACATACACAATACACTCCACACGACACCGACCCCGCCGGGGCGGGGTCGAAGACGTAGTCTCTCTCTCCGTTTCCGCCCCTTCTGGGCTGCGGCCGTCCTCAAAAAACCCTCTCCTGGCGACAGCCCAAGCCGAGGTCCGTACCTAAGTGGTGCCCTTGCGCATGTTGCCCCAACCTATCTTTATCCGGCGTAGAGCCTTCTGCTCTCGCCATAGTCCGGTAACGTTGCAAAGGTCGACACGTGACCAGTCAACATAAAAGTCAGTCCTAAAAAAAAAAAAGGCATTATTTGCTTCGGTCAATGGTGCTCTAGTAGGTACGTAGTACTGTTAGATATTCTGTTGCGGAGGTCTAGACGAGATTATTGACTAGTTTGCAGGTACAACTACTTAATAATAAATTGTAATCAACAGTAAAGTGTATTTTAGGGTTCCGTGCCAGAAGAGGAAAATTTGAATACTTTTAAGATACATTTGCTGTCTGTCTGTTTATTCGTTTGTTTTGATAAGACCCTTTATCTCTACTTATTTATTTATTGAACACTTAAAAACTCACAGATTGATCCAAAATGTGAACGGCTCGTCTCAACTTAAATTTTAGTGCCTTAAAAATAAAGCTTCTAAATTAATACATTAAAAAAATACGGCAAATTACAACTATTTTTTGTATGCAATGGTAGAAACCTTTATGACAAAAAAAAAATTAACCATCTCTTACCCCATAATGGTGTTTAAAGTTCAGGCAAAAGTGGTTTTACTAATTTTTTTGTTCAATGTTGAAAAAACCTCAAAATTAAATACCGAACTCTCAGGGTGCAAGTCTAGCTCACACTTGGCTGTTTATTCATCAAAAACCCAAGCGCAAAATAGCTTAATCCAATAAAACTTCGTCAGACGAGCTCCATCTCAATTGGACGGTACTTAGCTTGTAAAATTAAATGGAAAATATGAGTTTGTCGTCCTTCGTTAAGCCCTGTTAAAAATTGTTGTTTATATTTTATGCTTTAGGTGCTAATACAAAAATGTACCTATGTAAACTTTCATGCTTTTATAAGTTGGTATCTACAATCTTGAAACAAAGATTCTCTATAGCATAAATTAATTTCTGAAACGAAGATATTTATTTCAGGCATAGAAACTTTACTAACAACAAACACTTTTATTTCATTAATCTTTTATAACCACCTACAGCAAACGGACATTGCTAAAAAATCCGAATCTTGTGTGGTCTTCTCTTCTTTCTAATCTTCTTTTTTATAACGCTTTTGTGATACTGGAAATATAAACCGGATAAATACCTAGTTGTGCTCAATTCAGCGTGTTGTTCAGCTTCAACAAATCTGTGTGGTCTCTCGGAAATCTTCGATAGGTACTTATGGCGCATTTTTGAACATTTCATATTTGCTTCGTTTTCCTGAAAGTTGGCTTCGATAATAGGGACTAAGCCGTTTTCAGCTACGTTATTTTCGTGGGTATGAGCGATGCCACACGGGCGCTGCCGCTTCGTTGCGTCGTCGCAGCGCTATAATTTTTGTTCGGTCAAAGCGAGTCGTTTCAGCGCACCGTGCGTGTGGCATACCGGGCAGATTTGTATGTAGAACTACGGAGCGTCAACGCGCAGCGGCAGCGCCTGTGTGGCATCTCTCAATCGCGTTATTTCTCACTCTACGAGGGCCTTTAGGCGGGCTAAAAACTCCGTCATGAGAGTTGGCCACTAGCTCATAAGATCTTACTCACAGCAGCTGTTTGAAAAACCATTTAAACAAAAAATAGTGTCTTAAAATCCCGAAGCTCAATTTCAAATATTATACAACGTCCGTGTAAATAAAGAATTCAAAGCCAAATTTACTTACTCTTCATGAATAATGTTGGCTTTTGTACGGTTGTCTGTAGAAATTGCTGTTATCAGGGAGTGGAGTGCTTTCTACTCTAATTCTTCACTTATCTTGTGACTTGGATAAATAATTCTTTAGAATACGTGATTTCTAAGACAATAGACGTCAAGAAATTTACTTTGAGGTGAACAAGATATCATATAAAATTATTTTTTGTAATAACTTGAATTATTTTTTAGACGTGTTATTTCTGTAATGTTCTGCATGCTAGTTCTGCATGCCAGTATTCTTTACCATAACGAGATAGCGCAATAAACATAGGTTATATTAGCACTTGAAAGTATAGGAGTAGTCAGAAGCAAGTCAAGTCATAAGCCATCTATAGTGCGCGAGATCTCAATGCCGAAATAGCTGAAAGCGGTATTTGCATTTATTTTTGTAGCATCAGTTATTCAACTTTTATAAAAAAAAGTCTTGTTGATTCAGCGATAATATTTCGACGAAGCTTCGTTTGTCAATTTTAATAAATGTTCATGAATTATAAAATCTAGCGCTTATTAGGTAGGTACTTTTAAACTTGGGCTAGGTGTCTCACATGCTTCTTATTTGCAAAGCAACATAGTAACAGTGTTATGTAAGAGTACCTATTAGATTTAGCTTGAGAAAAATAAGCGTTTCATGTTTTTTAAAACCCATGAATAAACTTGATTATTCATAGTATGTTTGATGATTCGCGAAAATAATAAACTCGTTATGTTAAGTGATTCGTAGAATATTTGTAATCGAATGGAAAAGGGTAGAAATGTCAGAGAGCATGTCTATTCTAGAGTATTAATGGCAGTGGATGTTTTGTACTCGTAGCACATTTTATTTGTTCAGAATAAAAATTAATGTCAGTTTATTTCGTAGCCTTTGTATCACTTGCTACGAGATTATTTATTTTATAGTCTTGACGTGGGTCCTCCATTTCCCCAACTTCAACGAGCATTCACTTCACAGCGTTCAACCTTCACTTCATTGCCGGAGGCATCTTAAGCCCACTTCAAATAGATTTAGGACGAGTTCACTTTCAGCACTTTCAAAACTTTCGTCTGTTGTGTGTTTTTTATTATTTCTTCCTGGCCGATTTTGGCCTCGGCGACTGACTCAAGCTTTACACGGAAGAGTTTCGTTGGTGTGCTCTCAATAACTGATGTACCCAATCTTATTGTAAACGTGCGTTTGCAGAGGTAGCACGTGGGGGTACCGTTTTCGTAATGGTAGGTAATATTGGAATTACTAGACTAGACATTAAAATCATGACTGTATTTCACAATGACTGTACCGCGACCCCCATAATGTATAAGTACCTAATCAGTTGAAAATTTACTAGATGAATCGAAATGTTGCTGGGATAACGACAAGTGGGATTAAAAAGGCCGTTATAGGAATTGAACTATAATGCCGTTTCATTTCTTAAACTGAGAGTGACAAGATCGGCATGTATCACAATTCCTATTGTGATTTTGCTATTGCGGCCTTTTTGGCCGCGCTGTTTTGTTTTTATATCAATTTGTGACTCTTTTTATCTCTTTTATCTCTCTTAAGTCTGCCCCCTCTCTATTAGCCATAATACAAGTGCGTCGTATCGAATCTCTTTCTATCATTTTGTTCTGACTCTTCAGGCCACGTGACTTATCGTCATTGAATTACAATTCCCATACATTTTCTCTTTTTTTTTTCTTTCTTTTTTTATTTTAAGTAGGTACTTATCTACCTAAGTATAGGTATTATATGTCAATTTTCTGGCCACAGTAAGAAAAATCACAGATGATAGAATATTGAGCCAAACTTTTATAATTGGTAATTCCCTTATTTTGTTACAAAGTTAAGGTTACACGACATTTGCGCTGATAATATCAAAACTTTTAAAATACTTTTGACGCGAGTTTTAAAACATTTACTAGTGGCTCTCGTCAAGCCCTGAGTGCTGCCAGCTTATTCGTATTAATATTCAGGCGGCTTAATGGATTACATCGGCGTGAAGTGTTCCACCCACTCGTGTCAGGTGTCAATCGGTCTCTGGTATTTTGTTGTTTGAGCTCTTTGACGTAACGACTGATTAAATCAGGCATCTCATAAAAATAAGGCTGAAGTTTTTTTGTTGCATCCAAAAAACCGGACTCTCAACAACCAAGAGGCAAACCACTCGCCCGATGGCCGCAACTCCCTCCTTACCCAGATGAAGATTCTCCGGATGAATCGAAACATTGTCGGTACAATATACCATATAATATATATCTAACAATACCTACATTAAGACCCAATGTAACAACATAATTGCAATAAATATTTCTATTTCTATTTCTAAATCGACGATATTTTTACGTGAGTAATTCCCGTGTGTTAAATAATGTATATTTAAAGATCCTTTGAAGATGGGTAGTCAGAGGTATGACTAAACACATATTTGGCACATGCCCACATTTTGCAGAAGTTAGCATTCCATACGTGTCAGGTTGCAAGCCCATCGACGCTATTAGAAAGCTAACTGGTTTCCTCACGATGTTTTCCTCTCGCGAGGGATCGGAGAGAATAGACTAATAAAGGGGAGGCCTATACTATGCCCAACAGTAGGTAGGTAAGTGGAAATGGACTGAAATTATGATGAGGATAATGATCTAAAAAACTGACTATGACACATATTGAAACAGTGCCTTAAAGTGATTGCTTGAAAAACTAGAACCTCAACAGCACGATTTCTTACTCTACTAAAATCTTTCCTCAGATTTTCATAGTTTCTGTGTCAATTGAAATTCATCCCCGACCTAAAGTGACGGATAGTATGATGTGGTGAGAAATGAGATGGATCATGCCGACCCTGAGAAAGCTAGGATCTAGGTCAAGGGCAGTAAAGCAGTTGCTGGCAATTCGGTACATCGATTCAAATTGGAATTTTTATACTCTTACATAATACCGTCAAATTAATACAATGTTGGGTGAAACTAATTCTGTGACGAATTCCAGTGAAGTATTCATGGATTTTTCGTTTTAGCTCTAGATAAAAGAAAAAAATAGCGTATGGAAATGCCGTGGCTTGCACAGTGCACAAATTAATGTTCATCTTGTCTTTCCAGTAGACAAGATCTTGTTGCAATTGTGGATAGGTACCTACCTGTAATTTGTCAGATCATGCCTCTGACTAGAATTCTTAGGCTGATTTTAGTCTCACGCTCACCGTCAGCGCTAATAGGCGAGTGGTCTTTATTACAATGAAATAAGGATACTGATTGATTAGCAGAAATGGCTACGCTGGTTGCTCTTGTCAGTGCTGGACAATCAGTATCCTTATTTCATTGTAATAAAGATCACTCGCCAATCAACGCTGACGGTGAGCGTGAGACTAAAGTCAGCCTTAGTTAAAGGTTGGAATTAGAAAGTTTTTGCCAGTTTAGCTATATTAGTGCGCGTATATTCGTGTCGCGTTGGCGCGATAAAAATATCGTGTAAGGGTATACGCGATGTTCTTGTCTACATTTAAGCAGTCAACGTAATGGCGCCCATCAAAGCTTTGATGCGCTCCAGTTTACCGACAGTGCCGCGATAAGCATTCGTCATCGCCCGAATACTATGCGATGTGACGAACAGCTCGGCTACACTTCTCGTGACAGACAAACAATTGTGTGTTAGACAATCTTTCATAATAACTGTTCTTAGTAACTGTTCTTCTTAATCTTTCTTTAACTGGGTACCTAAAGTGGCCACTTTTGATGAAACATCACATGTTTAATAAATGCTTCATATATGCTTCATCAATGCTTCATCTACGAGTATGAAGCATATTTCAAAACACCTTTTTTGACAGTTCTTTTAGAATCCATTTTAGCCAATTCTGTCAAAAAAGGCGTTTTAAAATATGCTTCTTATATGAAGCATTGATGAAGCATATATGAAGCATATATGAAGCATATATGAAGCATTTATGAAACATCTGATGTTTCATCGAAAGTGGCTACTTTAGACCCCCTGTTCTGTCAGTTTTCTGGATCCCATAGTAAAAGATTTTCCAAGATGACGCTGTGTAGGTATAATAGATAAATTTTCACTTTCAACCTAATTTTTCAACACAAAGTTATCACGTCGTAGCAGATGTGGGAGTGAAGATAAAACAGCTATAATGCCAATTACCCAATCTAGTTTTTTACGAGGCTATTCGCATTTAGAGCCTTCATAAACAGATGCCCAAGAAAGCGATCAAATCATTGTAACTACCTTAAGATCGACACAGAAAATAAACAAGGAACAAATATTTCTTCCTAAATCTTTGTAACTAGGTACACAGAAAATAAACAAGTTACAAAATATTCGTCGTCCTTACAAAAAATGTAAGTCCCTGTTATCTGAGTCATGTGGATTCCATAACACAAGCTCTACTTACTTTGGGGCTAGCTAGATGGATGCTGTGTGAGATGTCCAGCATTATTTATATATTTACCTTTGCAATAGCAGGGTTCTCCCGTATTGCGGCGGTGCTACGCGTTTGAATAAATTACACTTGAACTTTTGATAAAAGGAATGCCTATTTACCCTTTGTAGTTGGAATGTATGAAAGATCATACTTTTAATCTACAAAGTTAAGATAGTACTTCAATCCCACTTCACTTACGTAATGGAACTCTCGGAGTGCAGTGTCAGACTCACACTTGGCCGGTTTTTATTTTAAGTAAATACCTATATTATTTTTAGCCTACTGCAGGGCAAAGACCCTTTTTCCTTACACCTCCCAATTTTGAGCCTTTATAAATTGATTTCTAGTAGAGTAGTGATTGAGCCCACGTCATTCTCTCGGGTATAGAGGTAGGTATACGATTTCCGAGTCAAAGTGTAATTGAGATATCTGCTCGGATTACTAATAATAAAGTCACTTGAGAGTTACTCTGAGCTTCGTCGATCTTTAGATGTTAATTTAGTTAGTTAGACTTTGATTTACCTATTACTGATGAATTTCTCTCCTTTTGGCTTTTTTTTTGAGTAGTAGGTATATTAATTAGCCAATATTTACACGAAATCAAGATTTTCTTTTATTTAGCTCATATTTCTTATCCTTGACAATCCTATTTCTATCTTTTTCTTTCTCTTCAGAAAATTCGTGATGAAATTGTCATATTGGGATGGTTAGATAAGAATTCGTATAGACAATAAAAGATGTCGTAAGTTTGATTGCTATCGGTAATAAGGATATAATACTACGATTAATTATTATCAAATCTAGTTCAATTTATGCTTGTTATTCTACTGCTTGAGCGCAGCTGCCACTGTGGCCGAGCCCGGACAAGATTAACGACAGTTGCGGACCAAGTTAAGACAGGTATCAAAAATTATTTATGATACGGCAAATTTTCCCCCAAGACGTACCGGAATTCTTGATCGGGCTCTAAAGTTGCAGATTATTTGCCTTTTACGAGATGGAAATGAGAAACGAGGCAAGTTCGCCTTTGAAACGGTGGAACAGATATTGGAGGTATCTTTTCATAAGACTTTGGAAGTTTTTGCGAAGAAAGTTGAATCAGGTCCTCAGATTAAGGACCTATCATATAAATTTATTAAGGTATATACATGCTTTTAGCATCGGCAATAGGCAATTTTGCGACTGCTTCATGCTGCCCAGGCGCGGATCCAGCCCTCAAAAAAGGTTATGGGCACAGCCACCCAAAACATGGCCAAGAGCGAGGCAAGTACTAAGTATATCGTTATGTAGAAAGCTTATCAGATTATATAAACTCAATTAGGGTTGTGGGCATGCCCACCGTGCCCTTATAGGTGGATCCGCGTCTGGCTGCATCGCGTTTTGACGACTCTGCAATCTGCATTCGATCGTCAAAACGAGCATTTTCAATACTGCATCGACTTCCTGCGTTCGGACACGGTATGGGATGTTTAAGATCCTCTATGTTTGAATTTCTTTTTATTTTTAAAGTTTTCTTCTCGAACCTGAATATTTTGGAAACATATTTTAATAGTTACGACGATATTTTTTTTTGAAGATGAAATTCAAAGACGCACGCTGTTTATCAAACTCTGGCTCCGTTTTTGACAAAGGTTATTTCAACTAAAAATATGAATAAACTCTTGAAGAAAATGTGCACGATGATATTTTAAGCAGTCTGAAAGAACACTTCAACAAAATGTTTTAAAAACAGAATAACATTTTAGAAAAATACGCTTTCCTTTCACATAATAAAATGCTTTTAAATTGCCATCTTTTTTTTGCAAATGATTCTAAGTTAGCCACTAGCTCATACAAACTTACATAATTCCAAGTTTTTTAGAACATACCTACATACATAAAATCACGCCTCTTTCCCACAGGGGTAGGCAGAGACCACGGATTTCCACTTGCTACGATCCTGACGTTTTTTAGAAAATGTTCCTAAAACACGTTAAAGCCAATGCACTGATTCGAGTAGGTACGTGTAACCGTTCGACATTCGATAGCAATCGTATCGTAATCGCATCGCGTGTACGCCGCGTTCCAATCGAGAGCCATAAACCTCCGGTTTTATTACAAGCCAATCTCCGCTCGTTACTTCAATCTGTGCATTGGCGGTGATACTGTTGTACCCTGACTAAATTATCACTAAATTCGAAAGCCCTTTATTACGTTCATAATAAAGACCAAAATAAAAAAAAATTAGTATAATTGGAGTACCTAGGTACAGAATGAGTTAAGACAAACTTTCTGACTAATACTACTCATAAAGACTGTTTTCTACAGAAGCGTAACCACTACTTTTAGAAATGTCACTTTCAGTGTCATGCTTTTTTGTTTTTTAGGCTGGTTTTAGTGTCACGCGTACCGTCGGCGCTGATAGGCGAGTGATCTTTATTACAATGAAATAGGGATACTGATTGTTCAGCACTGACGAGTGAAATCAGCGTTGCCATTTTTGCTAAACAATCAGTATCCTTGTTTCATTGTAATAAAGATCACTCGCCTATCAGCGCCGACGGTACGCGTGACACTAAAACCAGCCTTAGTGTGAACGAAGTATCTAAGCTTTATTCAAATGTCAAATATAACCATTTTGATATTTGAAAAAAAAAGCTGTGCTTTGCCTTTTAATTTAAATTTTCTCATGTTCATGTTGGTTTGTATTATGTAATTTCGATGGAAAGTATTAGTGAAGATAGGTACTTCATTTGAAGCAAGATAGCCGTTTTGAGTTTTAAAGAGGACTGCCGCCATGTTTAGCTGACACGATCATCATGTACAGACAAATGAATTAATTTCAGATTTAGAGATAATTTAGTTAGTGTCAGTGTACAATAGAATTACCAGCATTGTTCACGTTACTATGAAATAATCTGTGCGATTGACGTAACTATTGTATAAGCAGTTTGCAAACTGAATGCTTCCGAACTTGTGCTCTAAACTACAGACTGTTTAATTTAAAGTTAAACTCGAAGGTCGCGACTTTTGGGTTCGCAATAGATAGAATCGAAATTAATTTATCTAAAATGCTAATTGTTGGAATAACACAGAACTTTAGAAGTCATATTTTAGTAATTGTGGCTCTGCCGGGTAAAACATACTAGTAAACATTTAGGTGCACTAATATTATAAATGTGAAAGTTTGGATGTTTGTTTTTTCCTCTATAACTCGACAACTACTGAACCGAAGTCAGGAATAAGACATAATATGCTCCTTTTTACTTTTACTTTTTTTTTTCGCGTGGTATCTACCCAGATGGGTACCACGCGAGCGAATAATATCTAAGTATTACAAATACGTAAGTTGTATAGTACGTATATTTATAAAATCTTTACCAAGAAAATACCAAAATTCATATTTACAAAATCTCATAACTTGGAACATCAATACATCACTTTGCTCGCGACGTAAGTAGAAAAATCAGAGGATATTGCGAAAGGTATGAGATCAATCAGGTTCGAATATCGACGGTGAGCGAATTGATTTCATTACTTGAACCAATATCACGCCCGAGGCGAGGCGCCTCCGCCTGGAATAACGGGCTCTGATCCACATGTTTTATTTAATGGAGCATTCACAAATCGACGGCTATTATCAACCATGGATTTTTTTTATACTACTAAGGTAGCAGACAAGCATACGGCCCACCTGATAGTAAGCGGTTACCGTAGCCTATGGACGCCTGCGACACCAGAGGAGTCACACTCGCGCTGCTGACCCTTTAAAAGAGGAATTACTGCGACAACACAATGGATACGACTGGTTCGTTGGTTGTCGTGGTTCCTCAAATATCAACTTGATTCAAAATGGTATAATGTGATCTTTAATCGACCGTGTTTTATATTAGGGATATTAACTTAGGAAAGTCACTCAGGGGCCATTAGTTCTTGTATGGACGAAATCTTGTAAAGAAATAGATACTATTTGTTCCAGGTGGGTCGTTAGTTCTATAAATAAATTTTTCCAAATTACAATGCGTGGAATGAAAAAAAAATCAGCTGAGGCTGAGGAGACAATGTTCGGGCCATCAGCTGATATTAATAGCGCGCGTAAAATGTATTTGATGATAATGAAATACAAAACGCTGAAGGAAAAAGCACAGTCAACTGAAAATGAATTGAAAAAAATCATTAAACATTTATTATTTCTTAAGCTTAGGTTTCAAAACAGTTGCCGATTAAAGGTAAGCGTCCACATGTCGGTATCGTACGCTTCGGACGCATCGCACGCAACGGATCGTAGTATTATTTGTATAGAAACTCATATAAGTGCGTCCACCTGTCCGCATCGTACGCATCGCATTACACAGATAATCCGCTTGATGCGATCCGTCCGCTGCGTGCGATGCGGGCCTGTGGACGCTTACCAGATCATAATACCCGTCTACTGATATATGTAACCGAAACACATTTGGATATCTGTTTATCATGTTTTTTTATATGAGTTATTAAAATCGTAAATATGGCTTTTTTTACTTAACGCAATTTTTTGTTTGTAAGGCAACAAAAAAACAAATTCCTTATACAGGCAAAATAGAAGATATTAATTATTTTATGTTCATATTACTATCAAAATAATGCCTCAGTATGAACAATGAACATAATATATTTTGCATTCTATTGGTCTGAATACAGATTTATTATTTGAGTTCATATTTTTTAAACCTCAAAAAATATTAATATGCCTTCGTCGCTGACTGTACAGTAGAGTGTGCAGAAGGCAAATATAAACAAGGTTATTGCTTATTGTTTGTTTTCGAGCGAAATGTGTCTTGATTTAAATAAATAAAACGACGATGTGTCAATGAAATCGGAAATAAGTTTTTCTTATATTCTATAACAGTTATCACTTCGGAGCAAGTGAAAAGCGAACTGTGCATACTTTTATGGGAATATGATTTGATTTAAAGAGATTAATTTGATTTTAAGAGATAGTGCCTTAACGTTCAAATTCGTAATTTTCAAATCAAATCAAATATTTTATTTCAGTTATTCTATGTTTAGTTACATAGGATATTGGAAGGCCTCGCTCTTCAGTTACAAAATTTTCTTTTAGATTGTAAGAAACATAAACAATACCAAAAAGTTAAACTAGGTACTTACTTTAGTAGAGTGGGTACCAACGTGTGTGAGTGTGTGGATGAGTGTGAGGGTTGTGAAGTGACTTAGGAAAGTGTGTTTGTGTGTGTGCGGTGCGTGTGTGCTATAGATAATTTTCTTTAATTTAAACGAATTAACGGGACTTAATCGCGTAATTACCTTGTTTTATTAGTTTCCGACGTTTCAAGTGCGTTACAGCTCTCGTAGTGATGTGGTACTGATATATTCACGGGAATTGATTACATCATGTGGAAATGTTTTACGATATTGTTTTCCAATAACTTAGTCATAAGAATAAACTTCGATAACTGAGGGGCTTAGGGTAACTACATATTGTTTTTTGTTGGAGGCTTCAAATTATTTTTGATAGATATTACAACCTTCTAGACTACATTGTGGAGTGAATACATCTTATTGCAAGCGACTCAGATTTAACTTAATACATCTTATTGTTTTTTTTTTTAATTCAAAATTCAAATATCATTTATTCAGTAGGACCGCTATGACCACTTTGAATCGTCTAAAGTGCTAGGTGATTCTACTCTTGTTCTTTCGCGACCAACACCGTGAAGAATCAGGGCAACAAACACGGTATGGGACCTAGTTTTCTTTTCGGTGATCCAACCGCTTAAATCTAAATAGTCAAGCACACTAGACTTTCTCTCAGATCTTTAGACATTTAAGATAATTTGAAGACGTCTAAAGGGTTAGTCAGAGATTGTCCAAACACATATTTTTGTACATGGTCACATTTTGCAGAAATTAGCATTCAGATTAGCATTATATTTATTTAACCTTATGTTAACCTGCATCAACTCTTGACAACGCTATTAATTGAGATCATAAAAACATAGTTCACACAATCGCTGGCTCACAACAAAAGTTTATTTGTCTCCGCTCATTATATCATCCAATACACAACAATAGCGACGGTTTTATCCGTCTGTTCAATAAATAACGTCTGTACGTGGCAAACGCGCCCACTATTCGATTGTGATTATTCTTTTGTATTTTTGTTTTTGTATCTAGTGTGTAGCTTTGCTTAATAACAGCATAGATACATACTGCCTGATTGAGCGTTTAATTCTTGGTAAAAAAGGTAATTTTGTATTATCTTGAGGTATTTACTTATTGTAACTAATCTACTACATCATAACTTTACAGAAACATTAGAACCAGTTGAGCCATCTGAGAATCGTTGCAAAATCCAAGTCACCGCCGCCACTCGGAAGCGTCAGTGCGATTCAGATTTCCGAAAATGCATTTGATTCTATGATTTTCTTCAGAATACATTCCGAAAAGGTATGAATTGCACTGCTTTTGTCTGTAATCTGTTATTATCTGGTATCTGGTAAATAATAACTATTACTAACTATGTAGATTGATGTCTGAAAAGAAAAACTATTTTATGCTTAGGTACTGTATTTTCCGAATCGAAAATTTATTCATTTACGGCGAAACCAGGGTCGTGATGGAATCGAATTAAAAGTCGGGTAATGCCACTCGGCCAACACGACTCTCTTTCGTATTCATAATGAAAACATGCATTTTGATTTCAGTACTCGGCTTCAAGCCAACTCAATAATGAAAGTGAAAAACTCGCTGCGGTTTCAGCTCAAAGCTTTTGATTTCCATCTCGGAGTTGGTTTTCCACACCGCTGGGCAGTGGGCGCGTACTGGGTACGATGCAGTTCCAAGAAAAATATTTTATGTATTTAAAGCTGTAATAGTACTGCACGAAAAATTCAACGAATCATAATTAGTCGACGTCAAAAAAAGGAGGTTCTCATTTCGTCGAAATCATTTTTTTATGCTTGTTCACCGATTACTCAAAGACTTCTGAACCGATTTGAAAAATTATTTTTCGTTTGAAAAGGTATACTTTCAGCATGGTGCTATAAAAATTTGGTGAGGATCTGGCAAGGATCTTCGGAGTTATGCACCTCGAAAGTGCAGAAAATTGCTCAATAATATTGAAGTTGGATTTTTTAATTTTAAACACATGAAAATCGCAAGGAATTGAACCAATCCAGATCCTGCAGACAGGTTGCTAGATTGTGAATCTAAATGGGGCAGAGAGTCTAATCGCAGTCCCATTCTTCAGTCGGCTTACCGGCTTATCTATGTCCGTCGCCTGATCCGAATACATGCGGCTAGGCGATACTACTGCCCATATACACACTATTCTATTTGACTGGCCTCTTAGCTCAGTTGGTAGTAGCTCTGCCTTCTGCGCTGTAGGTCGTGGGTTCGATTCCCATCCAGGACAAGCATTTGTGTGATGAACATAAATGTTTGTTCTGTGTCTGGGTGTTATAAAGTATTATAAGTATGTATTTACAAAAAAAAAAAGCATATAAGTATTCTATCAGTTATCTGGTTCCCATAGTACAAGCTTTGCTTAGTTTGGGGCTAGATGGCGCTGCGCGAAATGTCCAGCATTAATATATAATATATTCTTTTTTCTGTATGTCAGGAGCAAGAGAGTAATTAGTTAAATACAATTGTAATTAGTCCACTAATTTGGTAAATTAGTATATTTACCACATTGAAGCCGGTGTTCCTCAAGGCGCAGTTTTATCTCCCCTTCTTTTTGCTGTATTCATAAACTCTATTTCTCAACATCTTTCTTTGTCCTATCACCTGTACGCTGATGATCTTCAGATTTATACTCAAGCACCTCTAGCCCGGCTTCATGAGGCTATTGAGATCACTAACTCTAATCTGCGCAGTGTTCTAGCGTGGAGTAAAGCCTACGGTATTTCAGTTAACCCAGATAAAACCCAGATCATTGTTATTGGCAGTTCCAGATTGGTTTCACTGATTGACTGGTTTCATCTGCCACAAGTTGTTTTTGATGGAAAATGCATTGAAATAAGTGATTCGGTCAAAAACTTAGGCGTACTTATCGACTCTAAGCTCTCCTGGCGTCCGCACTTGGCTGAAATTAGTCGCAAGTTGTTTGCATCAGGTGCTTCTCTTAGGAGACTCCGTAACTTTCTACCAACTGCGACTAAAGTTGCGCTCGCAAAATCCCTTCTCCTTCCGATCCTTGATTATGCTGACTCTTGCTATTTAAATATCACCGAGGAGCAGCTTTATAAGCTCGAGCGCCTCCAAAATTACTGCATACGGTTTATATTCGGATTACGCAAATACGACCATATTTCTGAATTTCGTAACAGGCTTAAATGGTTGCCAATTCGTTTTCGCCGGAATGCTCATGTGCTTAATCTTCTTTACAAAATTCTCTTTTCTCCATTAACCCCTCTCTACCTTAAGGAACGGTTTGAATTTCTCTATCTTTCTAATCCCCGATCCCTGCGCTCATCTAACACGCTCCAATTGAAAACACCTGTTCATACTTCCACCTTCTACGAGAAGTCTTTCACAGTGCAGGCTGTCCGCCTGTGGAACGATTTGCCTATAGAGATTAGAAAGGCCAAGACCCCTAACATCTTCAAAACTATGGTCATGAAACACTATCTTTCTTGCTGTTCTGGTTAAACCATAATAAATAGTGTACTTATTTATTATTATTATTTGCTTATTATTTACTAGGTACATATGTATATATTTTTGATTTTAATTAGTTATTTTTATTTATCTTCTTTACTGTTTATTATTATTATTATTATTATTTTTGCTTTGTTAGTAGTATGAAGGTACTTAATTGCCACACCTTCTCGCCTTCTGTTTTGTTCTGTCCAATCCATCCTAGGTTGCCTGGAAGAGATCGCTTTAAGCGATAAGGCCGCCAATTGTTTTTACCTATGTTTAGATAATTTATACTTAAGGTTTCTTTGTGGTAAACAATAAAGTGTTATCTATCTATCTATCTATCTATCTATATTTGTAACTATTATATAAAGCTACGTGACAACGGTGAACGTTGAGGTAAATAGGATGATGTAATTATGCGATTGTGTTACGGTAATATTTTACCAATCTTCTTCTTCTGCCAATATTTAAGGGGTATTGGCCACCTTTCAGGGCTAAGCCATTCACATGAATGCATGGAATTGAAACGTTGACCACTTTCGTCAAGTCAGTCCAAGTAAGTGACGTTAAGAATGTACAAGTAAAATTGATAAAAAAAGAAGGAATGTGAATGTAAACATTAAATCACAAACGGTTTAGACAGTCCCACAACTTTGTAATTGAGAAGATTCGTATGTTTGTCATTATTATAAACATTATAATTATCAAGGCAATCTGTTGTGCCTCAGTTAAATTATGAAATACATTAGGTAGGCATCTCCTGCATGTAAAGTGATCCCTTGTACTCTTGTGAAAATGTAATTGTCTGTAGTTCTGGAATTTATTTGCCAGGATGTAATTTGCCAAACAATATATGATAGAAAAATATAACTAAGTTCCTGAATAGTTTAAATTCGAGAGGTACACCCGCAGTACTGTATGCAATTTTTTGGCTAATGGCCTCGAATATCCCGGGCATTTTGCCAGCGTCGTGTAATTTCAGAGTGTTTTATCGTAGTTCAGTATCTCTGAAATTGATGAGGATTATAAAACAATTAGGTACGTGAAGCATTAGAATTTTATTGCTACGGTCGTCGCAGATATCGTAGAGGCTCTACGCCGTAGCTCTTGTACTACGCTCTTAGATTAAAGAAGGATCATTGATAAGAAAGCTAGATTGTAAGCTGTATTGGCTGTCTAGTTCTTCAAGTTTTTCTTGTGAGGTAAGTGTGGAGCAGATATAGTGTCGCTTACGTCCAGTTTTAATTTTCTATTTATCTGTGATTTTGCTTACTGTGGTTAGATATTTGACAATACTCCTATACGAACGTCAAATACCTTACTACAGTTAGAAAAACCACAGATAGATAGAATATCGAAACCAGTTGTTAGAAGTGTCGAAGAATTTAACTTTGCTTTTGAAGAATGATGCAAGAAGGTTGTAAGACGATAAATGAAGAAAATTAAATATAAAGAATGAAGCTTTAGAAAGTTATGAGTCCATCGAGCTAAATACTCGTATGCTCGCCCTGTCAAACAGTCATCGGAGCCAGAACCGGCACGGAATAAAACACACATAGGTACAATCGTTGCAAATTTGATGTTTTCCGTGACATCTGCCTACCCCTTAGAATTCATAAGTAATTTTAATTCACCATACGCTTAAAATTACTATTAAACAAAATCTTTCTTCGACGAATCTAATAAAATCTTGAGGGAAATTCTGTGCGTTGGTTGTAGCGATGTAACTACGTCGTGATGGATGGCAGCCCAAGGTCTGGACGCGATGGAGGGGAAACAACTCGATTATCCAAGACTGATCGATGTAGCTGGATCGGGATGTGTTTAGTTTGATAACTAGGTCGGAACAATTGCGTAATTTTGTTGATATTCGTATTCGTAAAGCTGGTTAGTTTTGTTGTTCTGTATTATAAAATAAACATAAATAACACACAGTTTCTCTTAAAATAATGTCTCAAATAAAACTTAAGTAAGGAATGGTTTATTCATAGTCTACTCAGAATAAAATGCTAAAATAATGATCAAGTTTCTATCAATACTTATAATATCAATAATATGTTTAGGCAAATTTTGATACGTACGGAATATATTTTTCATAGTCAAAATAAAAAGCAAATAAAAACAAAATACCTAAAGTGATACTAAAATAAACTGTAACATTAGAGTTTGATTATTTTAGTCTCAAAAACTCGAGCGAAATATAAAGTGAATTCTCACGTATTGAGTAAAGTATTTCTACTTCAAGCCTTATAATTTAGAAAAAAAAAACGAACTTAATTTAAGTATTTTTAAGAAAGCTTTTTAGCATTTTATACTTTAAAAAAAACGAAGAAACGTGTCCAAGTTAAATCCATTTAGTATATTGCAGAGAGCCTAGATCTAGCATGTCGACCTAAATTGTCAATGCCCAGCCGACCGGCGGCTTCCAATGCAATTATCCATATTACCCTGCGGCGAGCGCAGTAGGCTTGCACGAACCACGGCCATTTAAGCATGGCTGACCCTTTTGAAGAACAAACATTAAATTATCTAAAATGTTAAGAGTGGGTTCGAATTAAGTATCTAAATTTTTGAGAGTGTTTTACATGAGCTTGAAAAAAAGTTAAATATCCAGTTGGACAAGCTTTTAACGAAACTACTACAGTTGTATCCCCAACAACAAGTCTTTAAGATTCTTTAAATTCTATTGGGTTGTAAAAGGCGCATCTGAATACAAGCTCAATACATATTTGACACCTGCTTTTTATTCTTAAGTATGGGCCCAAAGGGCCTCTTTTTGTTTTTGCTAATTCTGATAGTTTTACTCATATGCACGCACCGCTTTTTTAATTCCTGTTGTCTCCACTGTGAATTTTGACAATCAGTAAGTTGGCGTTATCCCTACCAGTGCAGTGGGTTAATTTCATATTCAGTGAGAATAACGGAATATGCATAGGTATCTACCAAAACAATAAGTGGTAAGTATGTGAAAGCACAACAAATATAACATTTTTCTACTCCATTCAAGATGAGCTAAATTAATAAACGGCAACGAATAACGTTATTTTAAACAGCCGTTTAGTTGTTGGTGAATTTTAGCCTATTTTAGTTGCAATCGGCAGTATTGTATTTACTATTTGGTTCATTAACTGGCGAGCTTTGAGGCAGCAAGCTGGTAATGTACATTCAATTATGCGCTCATTTGAAATGTATGTTTATGGCTGCTTTTGCCATTTTAGCGGTAATGAAACCGGATTTATTTCTATTCAACCACGTCAGGGAAACAGCAACGTTCGATATTGCTATTAAGTTATGCGAGTTAAGGCCAACTCGGGTGACGGAGTTTTTAGGCAGCCTAAAGGTCTCCGTCATGGCTTAGCGACTTAAAATCCGGGACCGACAATTTAACATGCCCTCCAAAGCACGGAAGCGCTCAGCTCGTAATGCCACTTGTGGTAACCCATCCAAATAGTGACCGCGCACAACGCTGCATAACTTCGACGATCAATCAAGAATGTCTAAGCAAGCTATGCCCTAAATTTGGTGCAGGCAACTTTCACCAAAAAATTCGTTAAACAAAGGCAAAAGTTTGAAAACATTTAGGAATCTCAAACCGAGTAATCTTCGAGATGGTATCGGGACAGCGGCCAAGTTTCACCCACAATTAGAGATAATAACTCAAAGTTACGCTCATTCACGGCCGAAGTGCCTTTTCATTTTGAACTGTTTTTGTTGTTGCAGATATTTGAATGTTGGATGAGTTGTAACGTGTAGTGAATTGGCAAAAAATGTGTGCCAAGATTGTAGGAATAAGAACATTATGGTTTCTGCCCTACCCCTACTCTGAATGATTCATCTATTTTAGAAATGCATAGAATACTATTCACAAAAACTATTTTATAAATAATGTTTAAGCAACTAAAACGGTTGTATAAACAGTTTTACTTGTGGCACCACTGGCACCGTACAAAATTATATAACTAAAGCTGTGCATCAAACGCTTGATTGCAAAGTGGTTGGTTTCCTATTATAATAAGCTACAGAGCGTGGTAAGGTCGCCTCGCGGCTGCCACGAGAGCTTTTGCGCTTGCAGCAAATGTAAGCGGTTTGTTAAGGGCTTTCACTCCTCATTTTTTATACTACTAAGGTAGCAGAGAAGCATACAGCCCACCTGATGGTAAGTGGTTACCGTCGCCTACGGACACCTGCGACACCAGAGAGACCACTCGCGCTGCTGACCCTTTTAATGAGGAATGACTGCGCCGACAACACAATGGACAAGGCTGGTCCACCAGTTGTTACCGCAGTGCTTCCTCGCAGAGCGCTGGCGACCTTACTTACCGCAGAAAAACAACGCCATTCGAGAAGAATGATGTTATTTAGCTGCGATATTCTGTAAGGTGAAGGTACTTCTCCAGTCGGGCTGCTCAAATACAGAGTGAGAAAAACTCACTTTGCCTTTCCTCATCACACTCACTACTATATTTACTAACTACTCAATGAAACAGACTCAATAATTTTTGTAATATTTAAAATAATATTCTTTGATGTTATTTTCATAAAGATGAGAATCAAAATAAATACTACACCATTATAATCGTGAAAGATCTGTGAACCTTTGTGAACATTCGTCACAATTAGGGAGAAACTGGCTAACATATTTCTGTTCAGTTCAATAATCCGACGTATGGCAACACCAGATTACGCTCTGATGAAGACATGTGGGCTGGGGCAACCCTGGATTTAGGGTTACCCAAATAATACGAAATTGTATCTGCAGTTATGAGCTAGCGGATATTATCGTAGAACGTTGAAAACGCCAATATTTTGAATTGAAAAACGTATTTTAAGTACCAAATGTTCTGTATTTGAGTATATTTGGTGAATGATTACTAATCATTCACTAATCATTGATTAGCTATACAAAATGTTTTTAATATAATAATGTTGCTATACTAATAACAGTAGGTAACTGTATATTTAGCCCTCAAAATGCAAGAGTTTGTTCTTGTATTCTGCTATTTACCCTGAGAAAAGCAGGACTGAGTCTGTTCTACGCGGAAGATGAAATTTTAGGCTTAATATTTCGGATACACGGCTGGTGCAATTCAGTCAAAACGTCGGCCAAAATAATAAGGTAAGTAACTTACGTGCTATACAGGGTGAATTTTTGAGACGAGGCAGTATGGGCAGCTACCTTAATCGTTGTAGCTAGAGAAATACGTTCTTAGAAGACTATCCTTAACTTTTGAAGATATTTTGACCTGCATTCACAGATTAAAAAAAATGTACAGTCAGCGAGAAAATGGGCAATTTACACAAAAACTTTTTTGATGCCAATCGATCCTGTTTCATCTAAGGACCCGGATACACGTTTTTATATAATTTCGGATACAGTTGTCAGCCTGTTTACGTTAGCAATTACGGCAGTGCACCCCAGTGCCAGCCCTATCAGCTAGGGCTATTGCGCCGCGCGACTGTTCCCATTAGCATTGTCCCAGCTAATTAGCGATAAATGCTAAATTGTAACTAAGAGCTTAAACGGCGTTTTCATGTTAATTCACTGACGCTTTAGTGGTTTCTTTTTACAATCACCTGTCTAGTTTTGCGCTATTTTGTTTCAAATAGTGCGGAAAGTTAAAAAAGTTAAGTTAAGTAAAAAATATAAATTTAATTAATATAGGAAAATTCATCATATGTAGCTACCTTACCTACATAATAAAATAATGTATTATGTAAGAAATTATTTTTTAGCAATAATTGGCTTTATCGCTAAAAAATTATTGTACATTGATTTCCTATGACACTGTATAAAGTTACTTAATTTTACAATTTTGAATCGTAGTTATTAAAGGTGTGCTATAAATAATTTTCATTGATTCATTTACATTCGTTAAATGAGCATAAAATATTTTTATACGAATTTTCTATTTTAAGTATAAATCTACTTTTGAGTAAGTATTTATCATATTTATTTCTGCTACATTACGCCCAATGACTTGCTCTAATAGTTGACCCTACCTGTACAGTCTGTAACAAAAGTAAGTGATATTTTTACAAAAACCCAGATCAATAAAATTATTTCAAACTGCAAGCTAGTGTGAAGAATGTAATAACAGTAATAATGTGATAAATTAAAAATGTTAGGGAATACGATTTGATAGCAAATGCTTTGATGTGTGCAAAGCCATTGTGAGGTCGGGGTTGTAGGTTCTCATTCCCTTTGGGTGCTATAGTTTGGATGCATTTTTTATTTATTGCCCGACTGATGACGTTTCGTTCGTGAAAAGCCGTGATCGACTTAGCATTTATTCCTAAAGAAATCGATATCTAAAATATTACACTAGTTAAGTATGTTATACCATTTCTACATTTCACAAAAATGACACTCACTACTTTTTATAAAGAAGTTTTAATGAGCAATACAAATTGTTAGTTCTTTTTTGTTACCAACCGTACCCTAGCACAACAATACCTCGTAAGTCACGTCCACGTGACGTGACCTACGTGATGAGTTAGGTGATGTGACATTGCAACGTCCCTACACTGTCCAGAAATATAAATCCTGTGATTGAAATAGTAAATAGCAGAGGGCCTAGCCAACCGGCATTCGCTATGAAGCGATTCGATTTCTACACATTTCGACACTCGAACGTGAGGTTTCATTGGTCGAACGTAAGGTCACGTGGTCTTCGTTTCACTTATCCACCAATGAAACTTCGGCGATAGTAAGCGAAGCGAATTGTAGAAATAGAGCGATTGATGCCACTTGGCTATAGGTCCTGGTAATAATTAGTAATGAAAGCCTTTTCAGAAAATATTACAGTTTAAGGGCTCGGCGAACGTATCTACTTACCTAGGAACGTAATACCAAAATAATTTAAAATTTGAGCATATTTTATCACTTTACGTTATTATTTGGATAAAGGTAGTATTTATCTTGGTTCCTGTTAAACTTTTGTTTCAAAAAACTTACTATAGAACAAATGAAAAGAAAAAATGCCATTTTTGGTGTACCTACAAAGATTTCAATTCAATTGGCTTACATTTCTTTTTAGGTAAGTGTAGCGGCGTGATAGCTACACAACAGTAATTAGATGACCTAGACTTTCCTGCGTATTTTGATAGAGGGAATTTTGAAATAAAAATGCGATGTTTGCGTGGAAAAACAAAATGGCGAATGTATTTTTCGATAGCGTACAGAGGCAGGGATGGGTAATTGGGAACATAAAAATGAACCAATCAGCGCGCATTATAAAGGCATCGTGTAGTGTTCTCATTGGTTGTTTATGAAGCGATTAATAGGTGCGTTTTCCATCTCAATCTTCAACATACCCGCGGCCTTGAAAGCATCAGCTTACAACAGCTTCACTCAGCTTCCACTAGTGGGCAAATCTTGGTGTATGCTCGTCTCACGATACCTGAGGGCGTCTGGATGTCGGCGACTCTTGAGATTCCGTCTTTACCAGGTATCGTCTTCACAATACGCCCCAATTGCCATTTCAATGGCGGAAGGTTTATGTCCTTGATAATAACTAGCGTATCAGGTTTTAGATCAGCGGTATTTACCTTCCATTTTGTTCTGGTCTGTAGTTCCGATATATATTCCTTAGACCATCTCAACCAAAACTGTTGACGAAGCTGCTCCACTCTATTGTAGCGTGTCAAACGATGAGCGGGCACGTCTCGCATGTCGTCTTCACAAACTGGAGCGGTGAGAGGTCGGCCGATTAAAAAATGTCCAGGGCTTAGAGGAAGATAGTCTCGAGGATCTGAAGACATGGGTGCCAAGGGCCGAGAGTTGAGTACGGCTTCGATCTAGTATAGCAGCGTAGTGTACTCCTCGAAGGTGAGGTGCGCGTTTCCCATAACTCGGCGAAGATGGTACTTGCACGATTTGACCCCAGCCTCCCACAAGCCACCAAAATGAGGGGAATAAGGCGGTATAAATGAAAATTCAATAGATTGATTTTTAGCGTATTCAATAATATCCCTTTTACATTTTGATAAAAACTGGGCAAATTCATTATTTAAACCAACAAAATTACGACCATTGTCCGAATATATTTTAGACGGCTTACCGCGCCGTGAAATAAAGCGCTTTAGCGCAAGTAAGTAAGCATCGGAGGAGAGGTCGCTAACGAGTTCTAGATGAATAGCGCGTGTGTTAAAACATATAAATAAACAAATATAAGATTTAATTAATTTCGCGCCTCTTCCTTTCCGATTGAGTATGAACACTGGGCCCGCGTAGTCTACCCCTGAGCGATAGAAAGGAAAACTAGCCGTTATCCGTTCTTCAGGAAGGTTGCCCATAAGTGGGCTTAATGTTTTTCCTTTAACGCGTGTACAAACAACACATTTATGAGTCACCTTCCTAGCTAGGTTCCTACCTGACAGCGGCCACCACTCTTCGCGTAATTGATACAACAATGCTTGTGGCCCGCAGTGCATAGACTGATTATGTATATGCCTAAACAGCAAAAGCGTAAAATGATGTTCCGAAGATAGAAGTATTGGGTGTTTTTTATTATAATTAAAATCAGGTGATTTTTTTATTCTACCACCTACTCGCAAAATATACTCGTTGTCTATAAATAAATTTAAACTTGCAATTCTATTATTTGATTTAACATTCTTTCCATTTTTAAGTAAATTATATTCATTCGTAAAAGATTCCATTTGAGATAACTTAGCCAGCATACTGATAGCTCGTTTTAACTCAATAACAGAAATACTCCCGGTCAGCTGTTGTGTTCTATTGCGCGTATTATGGATAAATCGAAGTATGTATGCAGCGACATGACTCATGCGATTGAAATTCGAGAACCTTTTAAACGGAAAGAAAGCTAAATCTGTTTCATTATTATTTGAAATTAATGAATTTACGACGTTTGATTTGAGTTCCGGTAATTCTTTAGGTATAATTTCATTGAGTTGCGATACAGAACGTGAAATTGATTTGTCAAAATAAATTAAATCTTTTAGAAATGGGGGTCCTTCCCACCACAAAATCGATGAAGACAAATCCTCAATATTTACACCACGGGAAACCAGGTCGGCTGGATTTTCTTTGCCACTTATGTGACGCCAGGGACAATCATTCGTCAGTTCATGAATTTCGGCAACACGATTTTGCACGAAAGTTTTTAATAAGTTTGGTGCCATGCGTAGCCACCCCAAGACAATCGTGGAATCGGTCCAAAACATTACGTCATCAAACTCACGAGTAAGTGAACTACGAATTATGTCGTAAAGTTTAGCGCCCAGAAGTGCACCACATAATTCTAATCTAGGGATACTCACTGGTTTTATTGGAGCTACCTTACCCTTAGAAATTAACAACTTTACTATCACCTGATTATTACATATAGTACGTACGTAAGCACAGGCGCCGTATGCGGTTTGTGAAGCATCTGTGAATATATGCAACTCGGTTCGCGTAGCATTGCATTGAAAAACATGGCGCGGAACTTTAATAGTGCTAAGATAAGACAGGCTATTAACAAACCGGTTCCAAGTATGTATAACGTCAGTAGGTAGCGGGTCGTCCCATTGTAATCGATCGAGCGAGCGAAGCGAGCGAAGATCTTAGTGGCAAGTTAGGCGATTTTGCTTTGTATGTTTGTATGTTTGTATGTTTGTATGTTTGTATGTTTGTATGTTTCATTTTTATGTTCTCGCATAACTATCGAACCGCTTATCCAATCTGTATGAAACTTGATAGGTCAATAGGTTGTGCTATGGAAATTTGCTGTGGAGCGTATGAGCGTAATCGATGAAGGGGTTGTAAAGATATGGGGTTCCCAAGGGGGTAATTTTTTTTTAAAGTTACCCAAATATATTGAGTGGGGTGTCATATGAAAGTACTCAACTTATACATTCCAAAATGGTTTTTAGTTTTCTTCTAGGTTCTATAGTTTTTGAAATACAGTCAAAAATAAAAATTATGGAAACCAATTAACGGAAGTATGGAGAGAGCTCCCGTTTCATAGAGTTTCGATGTATTCGTAGGTCTGGTTAACAGACAAGGAGTGTGGCATCGTTGTGGTTTGGTTTGCAATGATTTTAGTTGCTACTTGATATTTTTTCTTGAGATTGAAAATAAAAGCCGTGTTGGCCGATTGGAAGAGTGCTCGACTTTCGATTCATAGGTCGTAAGTTCGAACCCTGGCCGTGCTCAGCAATGGATTTTTCGATTAGAAAAATTTTAATGCGCATTTTAATGCGCACACGAGCTCTAAACGGTGAAAGAAAACATCGTGAGGAAACCAGTTAACGTTCTAATAGCGGCGGTGGGCTTGCAACCTGTCACGTATGCAAATGCTAACTCCTGCAAATAGTGGGCTGGGCATGTACCAAAATTATAGAGGGAGGGGGAGGGTAGGGGGAGGGGGAGGGGAGGGGAGAGGAGCGGAGGGGTGGGGAGGGGGAGGGGACGGGACGGGTAGGGGGAGGGGAGGGGGAGGGGAGGGGAGGGGAGGGGAGGGGAGGGGGAGGAGGAGGGGAGGGGAGGGGAGGGGGAGGGGAGGGGGAGGGGAGGTGGAGGGGAGGTGGAGGGGGAAGGGAGGGGGAGGGGTAGGGGAGGGGGAGAGGAGGGGAGGGGAGGGGGGGTAGGGAGAGGGGAGGGGGAGGGGGAGGGAATGGATTTTCTCATACATTTCGTATTGAACTGCTATTTTAATAATTTCTCGAACTAAGAGGCCTTCCCTGAGGCGCGGTACGAAGTTCGCGGTGTCAACTATTGAATATAAACACGACACGACTTAATGAAATGAAATGAAATGAAATGAAATGAAATAATTTATTTGCGTGAAGTATGTAATGGATTGCATGCATGCCTATAATCTTTACCATACTGAGGTAGCGCATTAGATATCATTCTGTGGTAAACACTAGGAGCACTTAACGTAGGTATAGGGGTAGTCAGAAACAAGTCCAAATCTAGGCTATCAATACAACGATGCGCGAGATCTCAGTTCGGGGCGAACTACTAGTTTTAATAACCAAAGCCTTTGTAGCAGAACCTTTCCTATTATTACAAGCGGACTCAACAATCCCAGCGGGTCAAATATCTGCGATATTGTTGACAATATTGTGCGTTTAGTGACTGGATTGTTGGTGTCGATTTCAATTTTTGTATTAAAATTAAACTCATCAGCGATATTACACCAGCTCAAACCTAAAGTTCTACACTGATTGTAATCACCCAAATTTAAGTCTCGGAACGTACTATTCGATGACGTCAATGACTCATCGTCAAGTTCAAAGTTAAAAGTCCACTTGCGCAGTGGAAAGCACCCAGACTTGAGTACTTCGGCTGTGCTTTCACAAATCTTTATCAATTTGGATTTTTCCTCACATGAGGTCAAAAGGTCGTCTACGTAAAAGTCATCGCGTATAACTCTTTTTACCTCGGGGTCAGTACATTCATCGGCTAATTGTTTTAAACATCTGACACTAAGATAGGCCGCCGAGGCATTGCCATATGTGACCGTGTTAAGTCTATAGAATTCGAGCGAGCTAGCTGGATCATCACGCCATAAGATGAGCTGCAAGTCGCGCTGAGACGGATCTACTAGTACTTGCCGGTACATCTTTTCACAGTCTGCAATTGCCGTGAATTTAAACTGCCTAAATCGTAATAGGATTCCGAGCAAGTCTCCTTGGATAGGAGGCCCTACGAGCTGTATATCGTTAAACGATTTCCCACTACTGGTTGCAGCACTGGCGTCGAACACAACACGAAGCTTCGTAGTTGTGCTGTGCTCTCGAAATACACCGTGGTGCGGCAAGAAGTAGTGAGGGTCCGTGTAAGAACTAACCTTAGTCATATGACCTAGATCAATATATTCGTGTATGAAATCGGAATATAGTTTTTTGTAACTATCTGGTGCGCGTATTAATCTTTTTTCCAAAGACAGAAAACGACGCTCCGCCTGTAGGAGAGAGTTGCCGAGAACGTCGGGCGATTCTTTGAGTGGGATGCGTACACAGAATCTACCATCACTTTCGCGCGTAGTAGTTGTGATGAAAGACTCCTCGCATGCCTGCTCTTCATTTGTGCGCATATCCCGACGCTTGGGCATTTCCTCTAGCTCCCAGAAGGAACGTAGCTGATTGTCCATGGATTGTGTGAAGTTACATTGGACACGCCTATCATTGTGCGTAATATGATTGATAGGACCCGAAACAATCCAACCTAACTTCGTATTTTGTAAGTGCGGACCGCTTGGTAAACGCATCTTGCCATCGATAAGCAAGTCCCAAAATAGGTCCGCGCCTATTAAAATATCTATTTTTTGTGGAGTTGAAAATTGCGTATTTGCTAGCTGCATGTTGCTAGGTATATTAAAATGTGCGCTTTGTACATGCACAGCAGGCAGCGTAGCCGTTAGCTCCGGCAGAACGAAACATCTAACGCGCGTTGAGTAGGTATTTATGCGAGATTTAATGACGATTTCACACGTTTGCGTTGAATGTGAAATTACATTACCTACCCCTCGTATCTCATGAGTGGACTGTAGTAGCGGAATATCTAGCGATTTACATAAGGAATGCGTAACGAAACACCTTTGACTACCACTATCGAGTAATGCGCAAACGACATGATAATTGTTATATTTATCGGGAATCTCGACCATAGCGGTGGATAGTAAAACCTGTTTCATATCTAAGCATTGCGTGTTTGAGTACGTATCTGTATGAACATTGCTAACTTGAATGAATTGACTTTTGTCACTGCGATCACAGGCTGTCCCCGCCCCCGGCGCTGGCGGTGGGGGAACGCTCGCCTCAATAGCTGCAGCCGTCATCGCACTGTGATTATTGTTGTGAATTAAAGAATTGTGTTTTAAATTACACTGCTTACAAGGCCCAAACAAACAGTTTTCAACAGTGTGCCCGGAACGCAAACAATTTTCACATAAGTTGTGATCACTAACAATTTTTAGTTTTGATTGTAGGTCCATATTGATGAATTTATAACATGTATAAATTGGATGTTTTCCTTTGCACACTACGCATAGAAATCTGTTTGTTTGTTTACGGTCTGATGATGGCTGCGGCTGCTTATTGTAGGAAACATTACATTGCGAAGTGTTAACTGAGCTAGATTTTTTACTTTGCGTGCTAGAATTATTGTTATCTTTGCTGTGAGATAAAGATAATGTTTCCAACAAATCAGCCCTGTCTTTGAGAAATTTAACCAAATCATTAACCTGCAAATTAGGCTTGGAATCCGACAATAACGAACCTTTGTGTTCTTCCCACTCTCTTTCCGTCGTTTTATCTAACTTGCAAGCAACAATATAGATAATTAGAGTATCCCAGGAGTCTGTAGGCTCACCAAGAGTTTTTAAAGCGCGTAAATTGTTGATGATCACATCTATTAGTGTCCTAATTAGAGAAGGTGACTCTTTTGACAGTGGCTGTATTGAAAATAATGCCTTTATGTGACTGTGCACTAGAAGTCTTGTATTGTTGTACCTATTTAGAAGAAGCTCCCATGCAACAGAATAATTATCAGATGATATTTCTATGGAATTGATCACCTGCTGTGCATTTCCCTTTAATGAGGATTTTAGATAGTGCATTTTCTGAATGTCGCTTATGACAGTGGAATTGTGTACTAAAGATAAGTAAGTATCCCTATACTCGAGCCAGTGTTCATAAGCACCGTCAAATGTCGGCAACGAAATTGTAGGCAATTTAACCGACAATGGTTTATTAGAATGATGACATGTAGAACTATTAGGTACCTCTCCACATTTGCAAAGAATAGATTCAGCTTGAGCAAGAATACTATAATAACTATCTTCGAACTGCTGACGCTGGTCTAGCTGTTCTTCGATATAAGAGTCAGGCACAATTTCTTCAATTTTCGATTGAATTTCATTAAATTCGGAAAACAGAATCTCTGCGCCTTTTGTGCGTAACTTTAAATCTACTCTCAAATCACTGGTGAAAGACGTTAGACTGTTCAAATGGTTAGCGAATCTAGTCAATCTACCTTTAACTATTCCGCGTTTTTTAACTAAATCGCGCATGATTTGCTCAGTTTTTTCATCACTAGAATGTTTATAAGGAGATCTATCGCGACTTTTGCTAGTTCCCTCCCCATCTTTAGCAGCTAGCGACATCCTGGTGGCTTGCGAAAATAGGGGTACTCACGTGGCAAGAACCGACTGCGTGTGAAGACAACTGGTGCTGACAATGGCACAACCAGCTGAAGTGTCGATCTGCTTCGTGAATAATCCACTCCTTGGCACACCACTTTGTCCGATGTTTCACTTCGAAGAATGTCCGGGTACACGTAACAAGAAGTCAGTCCAATGGTCGCTCCGTACGATGAATCGGATGTGATTTTCCGAAAAGCTCGATAAATCCGGCGTCGAATGGATCAAATTATGTAGCGGCGTGATAGCTACACAACAGTAATTAGATGACCTAGACTTTCCTGCGTATTTTGATAGAGGGAATTTTGAAATAAAAATGCGATGTTTGCGTGGAAAAACAAAATGGCGAATGTATTTTTCGATAGCGTACAGAGGCAGGGATGGGTAATTGGGAACATAAAAATGAACCAATCAGCGCGCATTATAAAGGCATCGTGTAGTGTTCTCATTGGTTGTTTATGAAGCGATTAATAGGTGCGTTTTCCATCTCAATCTTCAACAGTAAGTTTTTCGGAACAAAAGTTTAACAGGAACCTAGATAAATACCTACTCTCCTAATCTAACAACATAAACTGATATAAACATGCTTACATTTTAAATGATTTCGGTATTACGTTTATAAGGAAATTCGCCGGTCGCAGCCCTCTTAAGCGCAGTTTATTTAGTTCACTTTTTATAACCAGGTAGAAATAAATTATGAACTTTGAATCTTAAATTCGATTAAGTATATGATTTGGACTAGTAATTTAATTCATTTATGAATTTGTATGCATGCTGAACAGAAAGTTACAAGTTTATATAGCCGTGATGGTTGAGTGAGAGTATTTAGATTTTCAATCCGGAGGTCACGGATTCTAATTCCAGCGCGAACATAAAACGAGCTAGAAACGGTGAAGGAAAACATCGTGAGGAAATTCGTAGCTTAGTCGGCCCCAGACGTATATGTCAACAATGTCCTAGGCACTAGATATAACTGACACTATATAAATCATCTTGTATAGCTGATGGTGTTATAAAAAACTTTATCTAGGTACTCTTATAGGAGAAAGCTCCTCAGTACCTACTTACATATTTGATTTGTTGTTCCTTCAAGTACCTGTAACAAGATAAACTTACAATTATTTTAGGCATTCTATTACCTTACTTTTGTGGTCACTGAATTAAAAACATCATCCATAAGCTGAATACATCCACTGCTGAGCAGAGGTATACCTTTGTCACATTTAAAGGGTCAAGCTATTAATGTCATATAAATTAGAATGAAGCAAATTCTTCGGTACCTATTGATTTCCACCCGTGACTTCGTGGTATCATTTTGCGGAGCTTTTGTAATGTTCTAAGTAACGATCTATATCTGTTATAAGTTTCATCCTTTGATAAACATAAACATACAAACTTCCAGTCTTAAACCTTCAGATTTATATAAATAGTAGGTATGTTACTTGTACCTACAATAATACAAAGGACATTTTGGAACAACCAAAATCGAATTACAAAGACATTCTAAATCTAAACTGTATAGAGATTAATATTTAAAGTTCCTCTCTAAACTATTTCCATTGAAAGAGAGAGAAGAGAGATAATTTGCCTTTATTTTTTCATTTATTTCGGAACATAAGTAGGTAAAAAACGATTATTATCAACGGGATAATTACCAGGATTATTGAGTTTATAATATTTATGTTCGTAACCATGATAGTTTCAAAAGTTATAAGTAGGTAGGTAATTACCAATATTTTATAACTATGTTGGAAGTTTTATTCATAACATTTAAGATGAAAACAAAACACAAAGGATTTACCGAAAAACTTGTTTTCTTGTTTTCAATTTTAACACGTGTTTTCTTCAAAATATAAATATTCTTTGTTCAAAATAAATTAAGCATTCATCCGCGAAACTATTGGAAAATATTGTTTGCGTAAAATAACCTTTACTAAAATTATATTGAGGGTGAATTTTGTGTTATTGTGTTTGTAAAGGGTAACCACCGCATCTATTTAAAAAGCCAAGTGCGTGTCGGGCCACGCGCAATGTAGGGTTCCGTAGTAGCCCGTTACAACAAGCAACTACTTCACCTTAGTCACTTTAAAGGATTAATTCTAACACCCTAGTTCAACGACTACTACTGCTAAACTAATAAAGTTATCATTTTCCTTTAACGTTCAAGAAATGCACTATCATTATGAATTTATCCAGATTTTTCAAGCCATCACTTTAGCTTTTTATTGGCGCCTTGCTCCAAAGTTTTATTTTACCACTTTGTCGACGTAATTGACATACCTACACACCCCTACAAAATTACAGCTTTCCAGTACTAACGGTCTCTTAGCAAAACCTCAGACAGACACACAGACAGATGGACATGACGAAACTATAAGGGGACTCAGGACAACGGAACCCGGACGGACAAAATCCAAGTCGACAATACAATGTGTAAAAATGTCCTGTTCGATCCGAAAGCGGCATGTAGAAGTCTCATCCTGTTACGTATGGAATGCTAATTTCTGTAAAATGTCGGCTTGAATCAAATAGGCCCAAACTTTTTTTTTACTAAACTAGGTACGCGTTTGACCACACCCTGCCTGATGTAAAACAACAGTGCTGTCTAAGATCGAGCACGCTTACCGAGATGGAACAGAAGACACCCAAATTATACTTTTCTGGAAATATAGACCCCGGCAAGGAGACATAGACATCTTCAAAAGTAACTTATTTTTTTAGACTTAGTTGCGGTTTTTTTTTTCTCGTTCATTATCGCCACTATTTATTATGTGGCGATTTAACCTTTATTTTTATTTCATGCTCTAGCTAGTACATTACAATTCTTTATCCCCCCCCCCCCTCCTAGTAGCGGTTTTATTACCCCGCACGAGGTGTGCGTACGTGGTCCTGCGGCAAGCCGATGCAGCAGGGAATGTGTTAACCCGGGGTGAAGAAGAGCAGAGCGCTAGTTTTGACAAAAATCAAATAAAATTCGTCTCTTGAAAGTTTTCAGCTGAAACCTTCAAAATAAAGTGAATTTCTAACCTCGACGGTTATCCCTGGTGGTAATATGCTGACGTCAGGTATGTACGGTTGGCAACTCAAATATTTCTAGAAGTAGTTTTTAACCGACTTCCAAAAAGGAGGAGGTTCTATGTTCGGCTGTATGTATGTTTTTTTTTATGTTTGTTCATCGATTTCTCCGTCAATTGTGGACCGATTTTGAAAATTCATTTTTTGACATGTTTTCACTAGGTACCTACCTAAATAATAAAAATAAAATTGTGTTCGTCGGTAAGCGTATAATTTGAGAACTATTAGACTGGGTTTCACCTTTATAATACTCCGAAATAATTCGAATGAAGTTTTTTGGGGAACAATTCCTGAAAAAGTTCCAGAACAAAAATCCATGGTACGGCTAAGATTTAAAATCCAAGACTTCAAAATTAACATTCTATTCGGTCAACCCAGCCCGAATTGCTTGTTTTGCTGTTTCGTTATTGTTTTTATCATTTCAGCTTGAAAAGAAGAACGTAGAGTTTGTATAGCTTGTGTAGCTGACCTTACTTATCCACCATATCCGCTGGAAGACTTCCAACTACTTGCGGTAACACTGGAGCATTTTCAGATTTGCGATACGACACAGGTTTAAATAGACGTATTGCATTTTAGTGTGAGTCTCGAGGAATGGCAGAATGAATGAGGAATGTAAGGACCTCCCTCTTACTTGACTGGCCTCTTAGCTCAGTTGGTAGTAGCTCTGCCTTCCGCGCTGTAGGCCGTGGGTTCAATTCCCACTCAGGACAAACATTTGTGTGATGAACATAGATGTTTGTTCTGTGTCTGGGTGTTATAAGGTATTCCATGTACCTATGTACTCGTATTTACAAAAAAAGGTATTTAAGTATTCTATGAGCTATCTGGTTCTCATAGTACAAGCTTTGCTTGGTTTGGGGCTAGATGGCGGTGTGTGAAATGTCCAGCAATATTTATAGAATAGAATAGAATAGAATATAGTTTATTGACAACACACAGAAGACAGAGGACAGAGCATTTATTTATTTATTACCCAGAAGATTTTATGGATGGATCAAAATATAATCGGAATCTAAACCAACACCGTTGATAGTTTTATGAGATGACTAGCGGCTTGCGGTTCGCCCGCGTGGATTAATAGTTTTTTATCCCAAGGAAATCTACATTTTCTCGGGATGTTTGCTATATGCAGCCTATGTTTGATTCCAGAAAATAAACTATCTACAATCCACATCAATATCGGTTAAGCAGTTATGGGGATACGTGGTAACAAACATTTACACACACATACACGGACTTTCGCCTTTATAATATAATATTAGCATTAGTAGATGCTAATGCTAATGAAAAGCACTCAACCGACTCCGGACAAAAGTTGGCCGCTGTAGGGAAAATCTGGCCAAATGGGGATTCCGGGACCCTGCACAAGTCCAGTGCGACTGCGGAGCTCCTGTTCAAGGCATGGTGCACTTACTGTCTTGCCCTCTGTGCCCTACCAGCTGCACCCTAGAGGACCTACTCCATGCCACCGAAAACGGAGTTAAGGTGGCCTCCTTCTGGGAGAAAATTGAAACATTGATTCGATAGAAGAAGAAGTAGATGCTGCTGTGTGAAATGCTCAGCATCATTATACTTATTATATAAAATGTGACTGCTGCGAGTCTCGTGTAGTGTCAAATGAACTAAAGGCACGTGGAGCACACTCTCACGTAACGAATGACATCTTTTATTCGATTTCTTTTCACCGGAGATGCTTCACTACTGCGGTACTTATGTGTGAATAGTGCCTTGACTTTGGCTTTAGAATCTCACATTTCGCTGCGAATTTCCGCTTTACGAATATATTGCTTTGCCAGAATGACCAGACAGTATAAAATCTCTTTGGGTGTCAGCATAAGTTGCCTTCTGGGCGTCAATTCTGGTACCGAAATTTTTATCAACCTCAACCAAAACCTCAACTAAAGCGACTGTTTCCATGACTACTAATAACAAACGACTTAGTTGTGGTGAGGTTTTAGCTAAGGTTTGAACTTTGGCAGAACAAATTTTTGAAAAGCTATTCTACTATTTCACCAAATGACTGACATTTTAAAGAACAAAACAACACCGTAGCGGAATGGCAAACGTTGTACTTTAGTAGAATCAAGGTCCTGATGCTCTGTCAATCTTCTAATAGAAAATTTAAAAATAACAGACCCCCGGCGTTGCCCCCGTAGTGATGGTTTATGTGATGATGATGATGATAAAAAGTAGAATATAACCTTCAAGAGTTACCTAAGCTATCAAATGCAGAAAAAAAAATTCAAATTCGACAGTTAGTTCCTGAGATTAGCGTGTTCAAACAAACAAACTCTTCCGCTTTATATAGGTAATTAGTATAGAAGTATAGATAACTGCCTGAATGATTTCCAAATAAATCTTGATAATTTTGTGAAATGAAGCGTCGTAGGTAGATACAATGGTTATCAGATTAATGACCGCTAGATGCATTTCCAACTAAGCGCTTTGGTGATTTGGAAAGAGTTCAAGAAGAAACGATTATTTTTTATGTTATTTCACTTAAAGTGTTCTATGAAAGTGTTTTAAAAGTAGGTATGATTTTGAATTTCATTTATTTTTTTGAGACAATTGGGGTGAATTTTGTATACGGTTGTTTCAAATTGTATCAATTGGTACTTGCTTGATTTTTATATTTAATATTACCTACCAAAGAGTATTTAATTTAAATAATAATTTCTTTCATCAAAACATTGTGACATAGGTACACTTGTAGGACACACATAGTTTGAATAATTAGGGCAAATAATTTACAGAGACCCGAGTAAATATAATGAGTAGGTAAATGTAATGAGTGAAATATATATGATTTTATAGTGAAAACGGCATCAGAAGATTTCAGGGCCAAAATAATAGTGGGCGAGTTTCAGCGGGCGCTGGCCGGCATCTCATCAAATTAATCATAGCAAATTCCTCTACAAAGAATCCCTTTACAGGCTAAAAGCTTTTGTAAAAACATCTAGGTAAAATACTGCGTACCTTGAAGGTTTTATTAAATTATATATTAGTCAGGTAAGGGCCTGTCGACCCACCTTCTTTATTTAATGATAGAAAAGATAAGATTGTCTGTAACTTTCGATCTGGTCTTTTATCTTTATTTTGGTCATTGAGGTCGTTCACTTGTCTAGACCACCATGTTGATTTGTCACCCTAAAGGTTTTTTCAACAATAACAGCAGTAATAACACAAGTTCTCAACAATTCAAAAGTGCGGAAAATGATATCAGCAGAGTCATTCTGTAGACTCACTTCGCATTCACTCAAGTGGTCGAGCTCACTAAATACACGTATGAATTGTGAGATTCAAGTGTCGAATACGAAATTTGAAATCTCACAGCGGATTCAGCTCTTCGACGTTTGAAGTGAGTTTACAGAATGACTCTGCAGGACAATTAAAACTGGTTGAAAGTCACAAAAGTAAGAGACTATGTCCTAGAATAAATTTGGCAAATTCCTTGACTCTTTGCTGAGCTTTTAAGGCAGAGCGACTACCAACTTGGTATACTTTATAACACCCAGACACAGAACAAACATCTATGTTCATCACACGAATGTTTGCCCTAGGTGGGAATCGAACCCACGACCTACAGCGCAGAAAGCATTACATATATCATAACCTGTCAGTTAACCCAAAAACAAATGAACTATATTTTACGTATAAACTTGTCTATACCTACAATTAGGTACAAATTGAAAAACCCAAAATTCCAACACGCTAAACAAACAATTTATTATAATGTATGTAATATCGCCAGTAAAACATGATTGAATTCACAAAAGCCTGAGCAATAATACCTCTTATTGTAACGAAATAAAGTACACTTTCGTTTGTTGTGTTGAAGATTGGATCTAGTCATCGAGGATTTTAACCGGTCGTTCTTGTCGCGGTTCAGATGGGAGAAATACGAGCAAGGTCCTGCGAATTGTGCCATAACTCTGAAATATAGCCGATAAAATTTGCTGTTGCAAAACGGTCGGTATATTTTCGCACTAATCGACACGTATGGCGTGTGGAAACTGTTTTATGTAAGAAAATATTTATATTTACAGGGAAGATATTTTTATGCTAACTTCTGCAAAAAGTGTGCATGTACAGTCAGCGTCATCAATCGGTATCCCCCTATTGATTTGAACAAAGACTCTTTTAATTTCAACCTTGGATTTCAGTCGGGTATTATATCAGCTATTTTTGTTTAGGAACTCGAGCGAAATAAGATATCCATAAGTAAGCAAGGATGTAAAAGTTTTTACAAAAGTTGAGATCAACGGTTTGCAAACCGACCTCTTACTAGGGGGATACCAATTAATGACGCTTTCTGTACCAAATGTGTTTTGACGTGCCTCTGACTACCCCCTTAGACATTTTTAAAGGATCTAGAATCCCTATAAGATCTGAGAATAAGTCTACCACGCCTTGGGACTATTACAGTCTTGATTAAATTTCTACGAAAATTTGTATGTTTGGATGTTGAAGGCCACGAGCGCTTGAATCTTCGACTTAAATCGACGATACTTTCACGTGAGTAGTTTTCGTCTTCTATCCTAATGTCTGGTACAATTCACGAAAGTTTTAAAGTGAAATACGAAACACTTGAAAGTATAGTTCAAATCTATCGCGACGTTTTATTAGTTTTAAAACTACTCTATCGCCTCGCGTGTGTACCCCCCATTAGTAAGGTACGGATACAATTTTATTTATTCTGCGGCGTGGCGTGACTCGGCTTGTACCAACGCGGTAGGCGATACCGGATAGGCAACTATTTATACAACTTAGCAGTTTCTTTATCTGTTAAAAACTGCTTATTTCTGCAAAACGTTGCTATGTATTACGATGTTTGGCTTATCACCAGTGATCGGAATGAGGCGGGCTAAAATACCTAAAGTTCGAAAAATAACAGAGACAAATGGAGACGCCTTAGGACTAAATATTTTTCGACCCAATTATTTCCGTTTCCGGGACATTAATAAAGAACATCTAACATTAAGGTGAATCAATTTTTTACCTGAGTTAATAACAAAAACTAAAATGTAAATTATAAGGATAAAAAACTTTTTTCCGTCGGTCAAATAGAAAAATTATTTGAATTAGTTCACAATATTATTAACATTAATTTTAAATGTAGGGTCAGGGAGGCTAGGTTGGCTCGGATTTTTTCAGAGGGCTCTAAAATGTAGAAGAACTCAAAGGATTAACCTGAAATTTGCACATGTTGTTGCTAAACTATCCTAGTTTAATATGGCATCATTATATTTTCATTAAATACTGCTAAAACAAAATTACAAACCAAAAATCAAAAAGTGAGAATTGAGCAACTGTGTACCACTAGGTGTACAGAGTGGCTCAGTGATTCAGTAGTGGTAATTAGTATTAATAAATGAAAAAACGTTAATTATTTATCATTAATTTTTTATTAGAAATAAAGATGAATTATTCTAGTCTCAAAATGTTGTTCATATCAACCTAAAATCATTATTACTGAGATCAACCTTATCCCCACTTTTATTCTTTCAGCAGGAGTATTTCCTTCCTATTTTTCTCGTCGTGGTAGTCGGTGGCCGTGGCATTGTATTGATGAAAAAATAAAAATAGAATTATAGAATGCTAAAGTAATTAATTTTAGGTCTTTACGCTGCACCAATACACAGAGACTCATGAGTCACTGTGTACTTTTTAAAATTGAGTCACTGTTCGCAACTACGCCGTTTTGAAAATATTCAATGACGACAATCGAATCAGCTAACAAACACATCAAAGAACTACACAAATAAGACTTCTACAATATCTACTATACGGCAAACATAATGGTCACCACAAATTACGATAAACTAAGGTTTGACAAACAAAAGAAACTTACCTTAAAAGTAATTTTGTAGGCGCGGAAACTAAGAAATGCGGTGACACCTCGGTACTGCGCTCGATCCGCCGCCTGATTGGTTTGAACACATTTGGGGTACACACGCTTCAATTGTGTGACAGAGATAGCCATCTAAAGCACGCCGTTCTAGTCAAAACACGTGTGAGCCACTGTTGTCTCCTGTGTCACCGTACCCTCCCTGACCCTACTTACTCACTGTGAAAATTGTGCCAACTTTCAATAAAATTCTTACTTACTACAAGAATAAAATTCTTGTAGTAAGGAAGTCTCCCCTTTTTTGCCTCTGTTCTTTGAACTTTAGGTATTTAAGCCCGCCTAATTCCGATCACTGCTTATCACACAGTCCCAAAATTAATATTAAAGTAATAATAATTTTTGAAACGTTTAATGGTATCTAATGTATTCTGTCAATCCGCCGCGGCGGGCGCAAGGGACCTGTGTCAATTCAGCTATCTATAGATCGTTTGCAAGATCCATAGAACCTCGACTGATTCAAATAATATTGCTAAAAAGTGCTATGAAAGTCTGTTTTCTAAGTTATGTATTTTTCGATCAATTGTTTGACTCCCCTAAACAAACATGCACTTTAACATTTCTATTAGTTATCACTTTTCCAGACAAGCCATTGTGACAGAGCTTTAAAAGAACTTATGATTAACTTCTGTTGATAACCGTACAGACACGTAGATACGTTTAGGCACGTAGTTACTGAATTATTGTCTTACGTGACTGATACGTCTTAAATTAAATAAAACTTATAAACAAACTTCTTTCATTTCTCAAACCAAGTAGGTGATTCTAGAAACTTTTTGATTCAACAATTTACCGAAAAGACAAAATATGTTTGTCGATAAAAACTTTTTTGTTTAGTAGGTACCTATAGAAGCATGAATAATAATAGACAACAATAAAAAAATAAAAGCAGATGCCTAGAACAATACAATATACAAAAGCTGTAAAAATTTACGCCACATTGATTTCAAAATTCGCCCAGTGACTAAATTGATTATAGCGAGGGCATGGCGAGGTTATGGTTTCAAATTTCGGTTGTAAGTAGTGAAATTTTTGGGATGTGTACAAAATAGAGATCCTTAGAATAAAATGTGCAGTGTGAGTTTTTTTTTCAGGGCCGCTTAGGGTAAGTACGAATCCGTGAGAGTTCTGTAGCGAAAAGTATAGTTAGGAGCTACGGGTTCGATTTGAAAAAATAATAAGTAAGTTTATAAGTACCTATATTTTAATAATGCTTCTATACATACTACAGACATACATTAAATAGGTCCTATCGAATAGTATCTTCTACGAAACATAGTTTAAAACAAAAATATCGTTTTATTCTCCGTTTAACGATATAACTTTAATAAAAATAAAAAACACATTTAAAAACAGTTACTTTTATCTCTTTGCTTTTGGCTTTTATTTATTATTCAGAAAGTTTACGTAAAATGTACCGATACTATATCGTCGACTTGGGACGACAAAGTTGTCTTACTTTACATAATTCGTACTTCTTAGCAATTTTACGTTCAACCATTTAAGAGGGCTGCGACCGGCGAATTTCCATAAAAACGTAATACCGAAATCATTTAAAATGTAAGCATGTTTATATCAGTTTATGTTGTTAGATTAGGAGAGTAGGTATTTATCTAGGTTCCTGTTAAACTTTTGTTCCGAAAAACTTACCTAAAAAGAAATGTAAGCCAATTGAATTGAAATCTTTGTAGGTACACCAAAAATGGCATTTTTTCTTTTCATTTGTTCTATAGTAAGTTTTTTGAAACAAAAGTTTAACAGGAACCTAGATAAATACTACCTTTATCCAAATAATAACGTAAAGTGATAAAAATATGCTCAAATTTTAAATTATTTTGGTATTACGTTCCTAGGTAAGTAGATACGTTCGCCGAGCCCTTAAGCATTTCGATCGCTGCTTTTGAGTTGTTTGAGATACTTGCGAACTTTGTGACTAAATACTTCTGGGTTAATTAATTTTGGTCGTTAAAAACATGTTGGGAAATATTATATTTAACCTCATTTAACACGAGATGCAAACGGTGAAGTTAAACATCGTGAGGTAAACACGTATACGTATAACGTATTTTATTACTCGATGGTTGGCTTGCAATTCGTACCCATATTATAATGTGAAAGTGTGTTTATTTATTTGTTTATTTGTCCTGCTTTTACGTCAAAACAGAGCGACGGATTGACGTGATTTTTTGTGTGAAGATAGTTGGAGGGCTGGAAAGTAGCATAGGTTACTTTTTATTCGGGTACCACGCGAGCGAAGCCGCGGGCAGCAGCTATTATTTTATATTTTTTCTAATCTTCTATTCTCAGAAATGAATATGGAATGTCAAATGAATTTTGCCTCTTCATAAATGCACCCAAGCTTCGCTTTCCACCTGTCATTGTTTGCTTAGTGTCAACGGCAAAGAAAAATGCGCCCCTTTATATTTCTGCACGACATAATGACGTTTGTGATTCAAAGAAAACTGAATTCTTGTGTGAATTCAGTTTTCATCTGTAAAACTGAACACCTGTGGTTCCAAATCCACATAAAAAGGTTAAAGGGCATAGAATGATAATGACTTGATGACTTTATGATTATACTTAATGGGTCTTACTTATGAAAGATGTTTAAAGTTGAACACTGGTTAAACAACGTCCTGTCTTTATTTGTGGATAGTGACGAATAGAGACAGGACGTTGTTTACGAGTGTTCAATTTTAATCATCTTTCATAAGTAAGGGGGATTGTTTTTATACATTGTTATTCAAGATGGACAAAAGGCTTCCTGTAGTTCAAAGGCAACGTTGCCATTTCTTTTTATTGAAGTGAGAGTGTAAAGAAAAAATGTTTCTAAGTAAAGCCTCGGTAAATGAACAGGTGAATATGAATGAGATGGGATTAAACTTTTAGGTTTCAGTGATATTAGATTCTCTAAGGCTGGGTATCCACTATGTTTGCGCACCAACTGTGCTCCGCGCATCTGCACCGCTCTGATGGAGACGGCACGCATCTCTACAAGAAACACGCATACTCCACAGTTTTGTTTCGAAAACTGCCACTAGCACCGATTAGAGTGCTCACCGTGGAGCACGCATGAAGAACGCGAACGTATCCACTGCTGGAGCGGTTACCACAGTTGATGCGCGAACATATTGGATACCCAGCTTAACACTTTTTGGTCTATAATGTTGACTTAAAACTCCTGTGGGCCTATAAAGGTCACTATTGCAGAATCGCAATATAGGAATTGAACTATTGCCAGCTCTTTTAATTGACTGAGATTGAAAAGAGACGGCATTTTAGTTCATTTCAAATTGTGATTCAGTTTTAGCGACCTTTTAAGCCCGCTGGTCTTAAAAATTATAAATGTAAAGTAGGTAATATTAAATTAAAAAGTGACTGTGGCTTTATCCTCCAATCATTCGCAATATAATTTCATAACAGCAGTTTAATATCAAAAGCAAGATTTAAGCTTTTGCTGAGCTATCTCGTTAATTCTAATTGAAACGGAGCTAGGTTCTGTGGGATTCGTTCAATAGCAACGGAGCCGTCGAAGCCTTTTTATTAAACGTTCTATGAAATTGCTTTGTACCTGCCATGTTATCCACAGACTCAATGTCGTATTGTAGGTAAAGATATACACGAGTTGCGCGTTATATGTTGCCTAGTTCTCTGATTTTGCCCAAGCATTAAGGTTATATTTTTTGTTTAGAACTTCCTGTGTAAAAATATTTACGAAATTAAAAAGCACCTTTTAGCGTTTATTTATTTAGTTATATTATTTAGTTATTTATATGATTCTGTAAAGTAGAGTTTTTAAAGTCATTTGTAATTTTCTTAAGGGCTCTAAGACAAGTCCTTATAATGTCACATCTTTATGAATTGAACAAAAGATTTAGCCGCTGTCTACTTTAATCTACATCTGTTTAAGACTTTATGAAGTAATGTTGAGTTCTAACATCAGCAACACTACCATAATTTATCAATGCACTCGTGTGTTAGGCACGTGAACGCAAAACTAAAATATAATACTTTTGCTAGTTATATGACCCGCTGCGCCTCGAAGAATCTTTTTAATTTTGTCTGATGAAACTTCATTTACAGCGAATTTAGAAATTTACGGCGGTTTTTGCAGAAAAATAATAAACAGAGATTATAGCACCTTATTGCCAACTTATATTAAATTCTTTGTTGGACTTCTTTGTCGGGATTCGGTGAAGATTCTTGTTCAGCGTCTTTGTTTAACGTACGACAAATTGTATGTCTGTGCTTGACACATGAAGCGAACAGTTCGCCAGACCAATAACGCTTTATGTGCCTTATCAGTACGGTTTTTTGTGATATTGAAAATGTTTTTGACATCTAGTAATCGAAAACTACTAACTATGTAGTATTTTAGATTGGTTCAATATCTGGGCCTTTCAATAAATTGTAATTTTATATTCTCCGTAATTGTGAGGAATAAATAAATGATTATAGTTAGTAGTGATGATGATCTTTTCACGTTAAAGTTAACTGAGTTTGGCTAAAACTTAGTAAAACTTACTAATTCGCTCACAAATCATTTGTTATCATTTATTTATAAGTAGACCTTTCAAGTGAACTTTCCTTTCGACCGTTTTAAAACTTTTTAATTTGTCCCTAAAGACACTATTTTCTTGGACAGAAAATTGTAAGAATTGAACTTGATAGCTTTAATTGACACTCAAATGACAGCACATTTATCAAATCCTAATAATAGCTAAAAGTTTGTGAGTTGTTTGTGTTTTAATCTCGTCTTAGAGCGTTTGTCCACCGCCGCCGTCACCGGCACGTCAACGAGAACGAGATGACGACGCCGAGGTAGCGACCATACATTTACTATAGCCGCCTGTCCACCAGAAGACCGTCACGTCATCTTGATCTCATACAGAAATAATCTCGTTGACGGTGACGGTTCGGTGACCGGCGGCGGTGGACAAACGTTCTTACTCAGTGGACCGATTTGGATGTAACTTAAAATAGGTGTAGAATAGAACAGGCGTTGAAACTTCTATGCTAACGGTCGTGAGTACAAAAACAAAATACCTGCTTAAGCATGCCGTGTCGGCAGTTTCAACTATATTTCTATACGCTGAGGTTATATTTTTATTCGTCGCCTAAAAATACCTTGCCATGCCGTGCCGTCAATGGGCGCCGGGCTTGAGCGCGCTTGTAGACGTCCGTTTTTTTCGCCGGACAACGGACAGTGTTTTTCACCCGGATTCGCGGTGGTGTATGGCGCGTAATGAATGTGTGTACACGCGCCGGATATCGGTCCGGCGAACAATTTATTCCGTTTGTATGGATATCCGTTTATTGACGGTCCGTTGTCCGGCGAAAAAAACGGACGCCTACAAGCGCTCTAAGAGCGTTTGTCCACCGCCACCGTCACCGGACCGTCACCGAGAACGATATTATTTCTGGCTGAGATCAAGATGACGTGACGGTCTTCTGGTGGACAGGCGGCTATAGTAAAGGTATGGTCGCTACCTCGGCGCAGTCATCTCATTCTCGTTGACGTCCCGGTGACGGCGGCGGTGGACAAACGGCCTAAGGCTTTGTGGATGACTGACAGCTGTGAGCTAACGCACACAGACGCAGCATCACAAGTTGGCGTTCGTTACAACTTCTTTAATTGAACTTGGAAGTCGGTAATCCACTCGTTACCGTTCCTATTGAGTCCGGAAACTCATCTGTCGGCCATCGATTTGTTCAGAATGTAAGGGTGTGTTCTGAATCACAGCCAGAGAATTGTATGAAATTAAAACAATATTCTACACGCGTTTTAAATCACATCCAAAAAGCTAGAATCACTGATTAGTAAAGGACCCGGTACCCCACGGACCCAGAGTCTCAACTCCAATAGGTTAAAATATACCTTCTTCAGCTTATTATCTTAAAAATCACAAATATCTCATTTTCAGTAATAAGAAGGTTAAGCAGCGTTGTGACCAATTTGGATGGGTGACCGCAAGTGGTATTACGAGCTGAGCGCTTCCGTGCTTCGGAGGGCACGTTAAATTGTCGGTCCCGGTTTTTTTAAGTCATGACGGAGGCCTTAAGGCGGCCTAAAAACTCCGTCACCAGAGTTGGCCGCTTGCTCATACAAACTTACTTAGTAAAAAGTAACTCAGTACAATGTTGCGAACAGCCCCTAATTCTCAGTTCCGAAGAAGGCGAGAGCAGAATGAAAAACAATTCAATTGGCGCTAACACGAGCTCTCAGGAGGGGTGGGATCAAGGGGGTAAAAGGTTCTGCTTAGCCGTGAGATTCAATTTCACGTTTTTCAACGAACTTTCCCATCACGGGAGTTCATTAGGTGACATTCAATTTGATAAATGTGAAGGAATTCGGTTCATTGTGTAATTGGATTCGGATTGTTCGAGATGTCATGAACTTTTTTAATATTTTTTTTGGTAATTTAAATTCTTTGTTGAGACATGGCTAAAAGTAAAAGAGGTGTCAAAAACTTGAAATTTTTAGGGTTATAGAATTAGTTAGTTTTTATTTTTTTGTGGAGCGCATTGAGAATAAGATACCAAATTAGTCTTTGTTGTTGAAAATAAATAAATATTGCTGGACATTTCACACAGCATCATGTAGCCCCAAGCTAAGCAGAGTTTGTGTTATGGCAACCACATGACTGATATACTACATATATAGGGGAACCTGTTGAACCTCGGCCACACGATCTTATTTAATTTTTTTTGTCTATAAAGATTGGAATTAGGTTTACCAAATATGGACACATGTAAAGATACACTATTTGACTACATATTTATGAAATAAATTTTGTATTTTTAATGATACTTTAGAAGATAAAGAGATTTGAACAAAAAATGGGATTTTGTCGAAGGTACAACACACCAGATATACCTTGGTCACTGCAAGATGTACCTTGACCTTACCAGTCTTTTTTCATGAAAATATCATGTTATCGAATCAATTATCACTTTATTTTTAAATTAATGGAAAGAACATTTATAAGGTATATACTTTAGATAAAAAATAATAATAATTTACATTTTTATCTTAAGTTATGCTAACATAATAAAAATAACAATAAGTTCTAAAAAATTCTGTGATCTTAAGATCATTATCGCGTCCTATTATAATAATTTATCAACAAAAATCCAAATACTTAACAGCTTTTAGGACAAGATAGACTTCTCTCTTTGTATGAACCTTCTTCGGTGTTTTTTTTTTCTGTTTGATATCTTGATACAAATTTGTACGTGAGGCCTTGTCCAAAGTACAAAGCAAATATGGTGGCAAAGGTACAACATTGCCTCATTTTAAATTAACGAATTTTTAAAATGCACTTTGAGTTCGATTTGGGTCGATATTTCTATGCCTATCTTAAGTACATTTCACCTATATTTGATTGCACGAAATGGTTATCTTGTAAGTATGTACTGTTATATATAAATTAACTTAAAGTAAAGTTAAAAATACCCTCTTTTTGAGCACTTTTTTATATTTTTAATTCGCACGCCTCACTCACTCCACGCTGGTTTTTCGATTCTAGCTTCATGTTGGTGTTGACCAATGACGATTATAATGCCACAGACAAAAACAAAAAAACTCGCACAGATTACGAGATAAGCCTTGGTGGCCGAGGGATATCAATGGACGAGGTTCAACAGGTTCCCCTACATTTTTTTTTGTAAATATATACATAATATACATAGAAAACACCCAGACCCGAGACAAATATTTGCAGATCATACAAACATTTATCCCGCGGCGGGGATCGAACCCGCAACCTCCTGCGTCACAGGCGGGTCTTCACCCACTGCGCCACAGAGGTCGTCAAATGTTTTTTTATTGTTCGTCAATTTGAGGATGGTCTTCTATCTCGGGTCTCCGGTCTCGGTCTCGGGAGCGAACTGCCATTTTAAGCCTTCCAAGCCAATTTAAAGCCATGACTGACAACTGAACGAGTTACGTGAGTGGATAATGTGCCTCACATGGTATAAAACAGCCGACAAGCCAAAATACATGCTACTCGGCGAACATGACATGTTTTATGTTTAAACAGAGCATGTTATAAATTTTTATGTTCTATTATGTACATGAAGGTCACATAAATACAGAACTCGGTCACAGACTAAGCCTCGACAAATTAAAATTTATGTAAATGAACTGATATTTCATAATGGAATCCAAATAATGAGGTACCATTTCCATTGTAAAATAAAATATTCAAAATGTTTCGGAGAAATATTAATGAAACATGAAGCAAATGATCCTGAGGATTTATTTTGCCTTATTGAACTAGCGTACGATTGTTTTATAATTATACTGGAAGCCTGACGTGACTTCACCCGAATTAATACTATAACTATTGTATCTACTAATTTATCTAATTTTATATCCTGCTTATATGAGTACAATAGAGTGTTCATTCATTAATTTTATTTATTAGTTTTCAATTAATCATCATCATCATCCTCAGCTTGGCCTCCCTTAGTTTGTGCCATTCGTTACGATCCTGCGCCAGTCCAATCCATCTTTTGCTCGCGAGTTTGTCGATGTCGTCTGCCCATCTTGCCGCCGGACGACCAACATTTCTGTGTCCTTGTCTCGGCCACCATTCAGTTATGGCTTTACTCCACCTGCCATCACCTTGCCTCGCCATTGTATAGCCATAGCCAGCTCCATTTGAGTTCCAAAATCCGATCACCAACATCTTTAATCTTAGTTCGTTTTCGGATTTAAGTTAATAATATAATTTTATCTAATTTCATGATTATAATTTACTGTAATCTTTTTACTCAAAGCAAAAATAAGGATAAGGAACAGCCTCATCTCGGAGACAAATCTTGTCACTGAGGTCAGTTAGTAATAACAGCACCCCTTCCCCTTCCCCCTCACCCCTCTGTACCCCCCGCTTGCACCCCGCGGCGGAACGTGACTCATTTGCCACGGAACGTGCACTATCTACATAAATATACTATAAGGTATACTTATGCAGTACAGTTTAGCTAATTATTAATTACTACAATATTTTTGTTCCAAAAAACAAAAACTTGATTTGTTTTCTTCATGACATCTTGTTATCATGACATCATCTTGATTATGCTCGTCACATTAGACAGTCACATTTGACCTCATTTGACAGATCTAGTCAAATGATTTTAAATATCATTATGATTTTTAATATTTTAATTTGTTTATATTTTATTAACAATAAATTCGCATTAAAAGTAAAAATTAGTTCTTTTTTAACTTTTTCAAACATAAAACATACATAGTAAAAAATCTTTAGAATTTGGTCCGAACAGGTGAATATAACTATTAGATTAACTACAAACTCGTTTAATTCAGTGTGATTTCAAATTCCAGTTTTAGAAAAAATAGGTTGTTAAAAAAATAATCAACGAACCGAATAGCCTAGCTATTTCCAAACATTTATCTTGTTGCATTGTACGAGTTACGAGACTCTACGTCGTAGCTGTTTTGCTACAGCGTAGCACTGCTACATCGTAGCTAGTTTGCTACGCCGTAGCTCGTTTGCTACGCCGTAGCCGTTAGACACACTCAGTTTAATTTAAACGACAATCTCGACTACTAAGTTTAACGGCGCCGAGTTAATTGCATGAGATTTACATGCACATGATATCCATTTTATGGTTGTGAGCACTTTGTGATGGAAATAGTGTCTGTATTGTAAGGCTTTTAGAAAGTGCATAGGTTTATTAGGTTAGTTATAAAAGGCTCTGTAATATAAACAATTGAAAAATTATTTAAGTTTTCAGCAATAAAAAACTCATGTTATTCAAAACACTTTATAACTGTAAGCTCGATAGTTTTAATAATAAAGTTTCTTTGTTGGCAAATATATAGCAAACCTATCCTAAATTAACCAATTACTAGTATTTTGCCTGTGGCATGTATTATTTTATTAGCCATGTTTTATTTTCTTACACAATTCTTTTATAAAATTATTATTTTAATTCCTAAAACCACAAGTACGAAGTTGCGAGTAAAATCTTGTTAAAATTACACAAAAACTTTACAACTTTTTTACTCATAATTTTATTTCAACAAAATACCACAATAATGAAATACCTCTCTAGTTTTCACGTTCAAAGTATGAAAGAAAAAACTTCAAAATAATAGTTACACAATCTGAGATAACAAGCCGTTGTTTATGTATAAAAGTAATTTAAGTATAAGAACAGTTTTTTCTCATAGATTTGAAGATCAAAATCACAAATGAAAAAATTGCAAAACAACAGAGTAAAATAATAGAATTAATATGACAATCAAATAAAACAAAACATCATCACGACTGTATGATCCTTTGAACATATCTTAGGGGGTAGTTAGAGGTATATACTATTTGATACATGCCTACTTTTACAAAAAATATCATTCCATACGTGAAAGTAAACTCATCACCGCTGTTATATAGAAAGTTAACTGGTTTTTTCACGGTGTTTTCCTTCGCCGTTTAGAGCTTATGAGCATACTACCGGTCCGGGATTCGAGCCCACGACCTTCGAATCTAAAGTTGAGAAACTAACACTCGGTCAACATGGCTCTGTACACAGAAAAGTAGGGTTGTATAATATTTATTTTAAATAGAAAACCAATAAGGACACAGTTATATTGTACGGCCATTTCTATCACATTTGATCTGGTCAATATTTATATTGAGTGAACTAATATTTACCTATCATGTTTTAAGAGTTCTTGTGTACAAAAGAGCTTTGTACGAAATCGATCAGCCTCTTAAGATGAAGGTTAAAATATATTGTATTGTGTAGCATTTTATTGATAAAGTTTTTGATCTCGAAGAATAGAATTCCAATTCTTAGAAAGTGATTCATAGATTAAATTGAAGTGATGTTGAAAATTAATTTCTGATTTCGTAGAAAATATTTACTTTTGTGCGTAACTTTACCAAAACTTATCTGATAAAAATATAATAATTCAGTAGAAAAGTAAAATTTAATTAAAGGGATTTCTAGGATCCACAGAGGATAAGCTGTTAAATTATTGTTTTTTCTTCTAAAATATAATAAATTTTATAGTAAGTTAATCAACTTCAAGCAGTTAAAAAATTTCACAAACATAAATTATGAACTCATTAACCGACTTCAAAAAAGGAAGAGATTCTCAATTCGTCGGAATCTTTTTTTTTGTGCTTTTTTTTATGTTCACCGATTACTACACTAGTAATATCTTGAATTCTAAGCTCAGCTAGTTAATAATAACTGTATGTCAGTGGAATAGTTGACGAACGCTATACTGCATCACATATTTGCCTCAAACCCAGTCCGCTTTAGTAAACAAACAAATATGCAACAACAAACAAACTAACAAACATTACATACTGTTTCGTTTGTATTCAACTTTATGTTATTACTCTTTGAGTTGCAAATAGTAATAGTAGTCAGGAAATAATATTAATTACATAAGCTTTGAAATCCTACAAAGGAGAAAAAAAAAAGTGAACGGGAGAGGCATGCACGAAATATGTATCCGTACCCATATTATAAATGTGAAAGTGTGTTTATTTGTTTGTTTACTTGTCCTGCTTTCACGTCAAAACAGAGCGACATATTGACGTGATTTTTTGTGTGGAGACATTTGGAGAGCTGGAGAGTAACATAGGCTACTTTTTATCCGGGTACCACGCGAGCGAAGCCGCGGGCAGCAGCTAGTATAGATATACTTTTGACCACCCCTTAAGACATCTTAATTGCCTAAAAAGATCTGAGAGAATGTCTACCGCATCTTGCGAATACAGTCTTGATTAATGTGTTTTTGTGTTGTTTAACTTTTTTCCTACATTATAGGCCTTACTTATGAAAGATGTTTAAGGTTGAACACTGGTTAAATAACGTACTGTCTTTATTTGTGGATAGTGACAAACAGAGACAGGACGTTGTTTAACCAGCCCCCTTACTTATGAAAGATAATTAAAGTTGAACACAGTACAGTAGCCTACAGTAGTTACACTAAACAAATTACTCAATTCAATTGTTTTTTGATTGCATTGCTCCTTTTTTCCCTATCAGTGGGTTCACAGTAAAATTTATGGAAGTAGTAAAAGTCGATACAAGCAACTTTCGTTCTTTACTGCTCTACCTGCTCCTGTTTTATAGGTACCTAAGGGACTGTGTTTTATTGCGACCCGATATTGTTTTATTTCTTTGAACATAAATATGAAATAGTTGGAGTTTTTGGACCGCAGCATTCGGGAAAATAATGCTAACTACTATGAAAAGGAACTTTATTGTCGATTAGATGGTGCCCGCGGCTTCAGTTATATGGTACATAAAATGTAGGTACGTAGGAATAATGTAGCTTCAGGAAATTTATAATACTTGGTTGCCGCTACTGGTGGCAATTGGGGTTTTTCTTGATCGCCACTTGTGGCTCTCACGATTTGTATGATGAACATAGATGTCTGTTATGTATTTGGGTGATATAAACTATTGTATGTATTTACAATATAATGTATTCTATCAGTGCAAGCCTACTCCATCTCAGCATTGTCAAAGGCACTACAGTGTCCCGTTAGTGTAGGCAAAGATAGCCTCTTGACACTGTATAAATGATATAAAGGCATAAGTTTTTTTATTTATCAGTTATCTAGTTCCCATAGTACAAATTTTGCTTAGTTAGTCTTAAACTAGATGTCGTAGTGTGTGATATTTACCAATATTTATTTTTCTTTTACTAATTGAATCACATCCAAGATATCTAGTTTGATAGACGATAGGAAGGTCAAATTCCAGAGGTCAGTGATTCAATTTTCTTCGATAGCAAATTTCATTAAGTTGAAGATCTTTGTGAATTAAATCATTAGTTTGTTTGTTACGCCGGCTTTGTTATAATAGGCGACGCTGTCACAGGTCGCCTTAATGTAGAAGTCACGTAAACAAATAACCTATTCTTACATCGAAAGACGTTTATTCAAAGACGTGTGGTCCAAGACAGCTAAACATATACCAAGCTAGAATCACTATGGCTAATATCACTGTAATCACTTTGTTTCAGCTCTTTAAACGAACGTCTATCGAGGTAATAGGTTTTTTTAAAATGCAACTTACGTGAAAAATACCCGGATACATAATATGTATTTAGAGTAGGTTGTTTGACAATGTACAAGCAGAGAGAACACGTACGGCAGTGATTGGAATCAGACAAATAACATATTGTTTCCTGATAATTGAAACAATCAAACATACAATCAAATTAAACACACATGAACCAGTAGTCGATGGTTCACATGTGTATTTATAAAATGATCAATAATGCTTCGTACAGACTTACGCAACGTAACATGAAATCATGTAACATGAAATGAAAGAATCTGCCGTCCACACTAGTGCAATATATCAATGTATCACTATATGGGCGCCTTCAATTTATGCGTTTCTTGTCGGCCTACTGCGGTGCTGAAGCGGTGCGTTAGTCGTACAGCGCACGGACGATAGTGTATTTTCATACAAAGCGAGCGGTGCGGTAACAGCGTGGCGCCCGTACCGCGAACGTTCGACTCGAGTGCCGAATGAATATATAAAAACTTGTTAAAAGTTTTTTAAACAGTTTTTTACTCATTTTAAACAGATTTCATTTTGAACAGCATTTCTGAATGTCAGTCTTGAAATCACACGCAGAGTGATGATAGTCACATAGTGATTTTGTCAACGCTACCTCTAAATTGTGTTTCAGTGTACTGGCTCTAACCGGATCGGACCGGGCGTTTAATTAAATTTTGGTTTATGACGCTCCTCGTTATAATAGGCCGATGGAAACACAAATATAATTCAAAACTCTTGATGCGAAGGTACTTTTCAATAATTACAGGATTAGTTTGATAACAATGAGAAATGAAAGAATTTTACGAATTGCGAAGTAAAATAGTACACGTGTTCGTTTCATTGCTGGCATTTTTGATTTGGTTGTGAGAATCTAGGCATAGGCAGTTCGCTAAGTATGCAGTTTAAGTAAACCATTGTGGTCTATAATACTATTATGTACCTACCACTATTGAATGAACTTTTTTTATCCCACGGGAACAGTACATTTTTCCGGGATAAAAAGCCTATGTGTTATTCCAGAACCTAAACTATCTATATTCCAAATTTCATCAAAATCTGTTTAGTAGTTGTGGAGATACGTGGTAACAAACATTCTCACACGGACTCTCGTCTTTATATTACTAGTAGGATAAGTTGTTTAAAATTTGTATTAGGTACTATGACTAAATCATTTTTTTTTTCACTAATAAAACTATGTCAGACTATATTTTATTTGGTTGGTTAGTTGGTTCCTGGAGAAAGCTCTATTAATTTTTGACTTAGGAGAACTGTTTTGTCTACTCTACATATTTTTCTAATGCATTTCCATTGGCACTCCAATACCATAAATTGTGTAAACAAATCGTCGAAATTAAACTGCCGGTACAAAATCCGATAGAAAAAAAGATTTCTTTTTATTACGCCCTCCAAAGATATAAATTAAGAGTCGAGAGCAGGTTGATAAATAGGAAAACCCACAAAGCCTGACACGAAATATACAGGGTGTAAAAATCCCCCAACAGGTTACTGACATTATGAGAAGCGTTTGAGGCGTAGTTTTTTTATACTGAAGGACATTTCATACAGCGCCATCTAGCCCCAAACTAAGCAAAGCTTGTACTATGGGAACCAGAGGGGTTAAAAAGGCCATTATTGCAGAATCACAATAGGAATTGCAATATATGCCATATTATTGCAATTCCTATTGTGATTCTGCTATTGCGGCCTTTTTAGCCCCGTTGATGTGTGCCGTATGTATTCTTGTTGAATCGTTGAAGGTTCTGAGTGGTCACGATTTGGATGGGTGACCGCTAGTGACATTAAGAACCGAGCGCTTCTGTGCCTCGAGGGGCATGTAAAATTGTCGACATTTAAAATAGTTTCGCTATGATGAAGGCTTTCAGCAGTGCCAACTTCCGAAAATGCATCTTATTTGATGATTTTCTTCGGAAAGTTGACGTTTTTTCAGTGAAGTCACGTTACTTTCCGAATTAGGAATACATTCCGAGAAGTCTGAATCGCACTGCAGGTGACCTAGAAACTCCGTCACCAGATTTAGCCAAAGTCCCTAACTTGTCAGCTGTACGCCTCTTGCGGTCACCCATCCAAATTGTGACCGCACATAACGTCACTTAACTTTAACAATCTATCAAGAACATAATTAAAAAAAATAAAGCATCGTCTTTACATCCTTTACTAGATGTAAATACAACACAGAAATCCTTTATTTATTTACATTTTACTCTCCTACCCTGTATATTGTATATACCTACTTGGAATATTAATTTGGCGAGGCGTGACGAGGGTGGTTCGATAGACTCGACAACTTGTTTGGTTCGAGTTCGCAGAGTTACAATTACTATTTTACTAATAACAGATCAAGGATTCCTTTCAGTATTTATTGAGGAGTATTTAAAAATGTAGGTATTTAACTAATAAAAACAGGTATTTAGCAACGGTATTAGATAGGTAACAATTTTTCAATAAAAATTGCCAGTGTGAACAAAACCAAAGACTAATTTTCAAGTTGAAGGTATTTATTTCGCTTTCCCGACGACGGGACAGTTACAGTAATTACGGCCGCGAAATGAGAGGGATTGTAAACGGTTGCGATGGGATCGAAGACATAGTAGAGAATGAACAAAGACTTTTATTTTACAGTAAATAGTACTATTTATTTATTTATTTTATAGTACATCACACGTAAAGCCACATTTCCACTAGGCAGCATTTGGCGCGCGACATGTTGCAAAACATGTTGAATGTTGTGCGCCAGCTGGCAACGTCGCGCGCTGTTGTGCAACGTTGTCGTACATGTTGAGCGTCACGTGTTACGCGCCAAATGTTACGATATGAGGCTTTAGATTCAGTCTTTAAGGTTTTAAAATGCTTTTAAAAATTGCACCGAGACGAGATTGGAACCCACACAGCCTCGACCTTTACGCAGCCATCGCTATACCGCTGTGCGATAGTATAAAGCTTGAAATTTAATAGGAATACACAAACTTCGACTTATTTTCAAGGTCAGCTTTCTTCTAGCCTGTTAAAACCCTATTATTATTCTGAGCCAAACGAAGTTGGTAACATTATAATTAAGTTAGTACTGATTAAACTCCTGAGTATTAGTTTGTTTAATGTAGGTAGCTGTTTGTTTTGCAAACAATAAATAAATAAAAAGCTTTCGCCGTTTTGCACCATCTATTGGTCAACAGATCACTGTTGCAGATATCTTCCATTTCCGCGTACCTCCTGTGTTCTCCTGTGTATTTCTGTGCGCAGTTTACCAAATAAATGTTTATTCTATTCTATTCTAAAGCACGGTATACCCGTATACACTATTAGTGAAAATGTGTAGGTAGACAAAAAAAAAAATATTTGGCTCAAGCGCATAAGCGTTTTGATAAATAGATTTTGCGTTTACTGAGTGTTCATTATTTGAAGGCGTGATCATATTTTGCTTCTCATAATAACAGCCGGTTGGAAATCCTTTTTAAAAATAGACTTTTTGACTTTGGTTCAGGATTTTACGTACCTAAATGAAATACTATTGTTTGCTGTACTATGTTGAGGAAGGAAAACCGATAGAGACGCGATGCCAATCAGTCCATAACGTTCGTCTATGGATCATTACAAGCGAATTGCCAATCTCGTGTCAAATTGCGAAGGAATTTCCTAAACATCTTTTTTTATTCTACGAACAACATTATTTTCTTTAAAAATTACGTAGATACGTTGAAAACTCTGTTATTCATGATTACTTTTTTAACCTCCCACGAGAAAAAGGGGTGTTATAAGTTTGTAGTGGGTGTGTGTGGCATCATAACTTGTGCACGGATGAACCGATTTTGATGAGGTTCGTTTTGAACTTATGGTATTAATGTAGTCAAATCCAGCAAACTATTTCAAAATATAACTCCATCATCAAAATATTTTAATACTAATTTATTTATGTAGCATATAACATTAACAGTAACCAACCAAATTTTATGCATCTCTAAGTATCTCATTAAAACATTTTAATCTACTGCAGCGTATAACCGCCTCTCATTGAAATTTAAAACCATTTACGGAGCGCGTAGAAAATACAGTCTCATTTTCATTGTAATTTGTAAAACAAATCCGAACATTGTGGCGGATTATTTTCACATCTCTAATTTTGTTATGTACAAGATACATTGTGGAAGTTTTAATTGAAGCAGAAGATCGCTGGTAATCATTAATATTCGTACATCATGAAAGTTATAATAAAATTAATAAATAATAATAATAAAATTAGCGCAAATAATAAAATTAATGGTCGTGGTCGGCCGAGAAAACGTTGGAGGGACGATCTCGACGCCTTTGAGGAGACTTGGTGGGAAATCTCGAAGAACAGAGATGGTTGGAGAGATGTGGGGGAGACCTTTGCCCAGCAGTAGGACGACACAGATTAATAAAAAAAATAGATCAGGACGTCCACCGGCACGATGGGTCGATGACATCCGCAAGACCGTGGGTTGTACGTGGCTGAGGCTAGCGCAGGATCGAGGCGAATGGCAGACACGAAGGGAGGCCTATCCTATGCCCAGCAGTGGGTTCAAAATGGCTGATGATGATGATGATGAAAATTTTCCGGTAAAGCTGTCTGATTTCTCATTTATCAGCAAAATTCCGAATTTTCAAAGAAGCAGTTTATCTGATAAACGACCTAAGTTCTTCAACTAAATCAAAGAGATATACTAAGAACATAGGAATGCTTCGAAGAGGTATTTTCGCAAAAACATTCGAATAGCTCCCCAGGGGATGTATTTGTGTGAGTGAAGCAAAGTTTCTTGCGATATCCTCAGGGGTTCTACTTCGTACCTAGTTCAACGAGAAGTATTACTTAGAAATTAGTGTGATTGTTTACGTCTGTGGTTTCTACGTGAAAAATTATCTTCCAAAGAGCTTATTTAATTTTGGGATATGAACTTTTGTAATGAAATCATTTTATTTACCTCGACATTTCAAATGACATTGCAGTAGTTTGTGCGATCGATTACACAAACGCGATTCTTCCTATTCGTGTTTCTACACAAAATGGGTTCAACAAGATATTAAATTTTTCATAATAATTGAACCGCATACAAAACACGATACTGTGCTCAAAAACTGAAATAGCTGATGTCACCCATAAAACAGCCAACCTCAAGTGGGATTGGGCGGGACACGTTGCTCGTATGCCATGATCTTTGGACCAAAATAACATCTGATTGGACCCCCCAAATAAGGCGGCGTCGTGGCAGACCCCGGAGAAGATGGCGGGACGACCTAGACAGTCATACAGATGACTGGCACAGTTTGGCTCAAGATCGAGAGGTGTGGAAAAAAGGGAGGAAGGCCTTTGCCCTGCGGTGGGACGATGTGGGCTAAAAAGAAAGAATATAAATAATAAATAAATAAATAATAAATTGAAACATTTGATGCTTCATCAAGAGTGGCAACTTTAGACCCTCTGTTCTCGAGAATACTGTTGGATTATTTTGTTTACTAAAAATAAATAAGGTTATTTCTCGTGGGTTTATTTAGGATTCTGGATGGACCGCTTCTCGCTCATTCACGAATATTATTTTTGATATTCAAGTACGTCGTTGAACGATTGGACAATATTTACTTTCATCAAATGAATAATTGTCGATTGTTTTTAGTATTGAATAAATTATTATTACAGCTGACGTCGTTTTTCAGCTTGTTCAGCTTATAAAGCGCATTTATCAGAGCTATTTTTAATATTGATTTATTATCAAAATTTTGCCTAACTAAACAATTTATTCAATAACTTATTTTTGAAGGAGGCTTATAACTGTAGGTGGATGTGGGCTGAGATATAATAAGAATAGCTTAAAAGTATTCATTGTACCTATAAAATAAAAAGAAAGTCAATATTATAAACATTTGGAAAAAAAACTTTCACAGAATAAGCTTAATTTTCTGCTTTGTTTGTATTTTAATGTATGACATCTTTATTAAGGTCGATTCACACGAATCAGTGAAGCCACAGTTCCGATACAGTATGATACATTCTTTCATACATTCTCTATGAACGCATCCCCACTTGTCAGTGTCAGTGACGACACAGTGATATGATGATATACGCAGAGATGGATACTGAACTGAACGAACACGTTGCCGGAACTGTGACATCACTAATTATGTGTGAATCGACCTTTAGTCTAGTAAAACTATGACGTAAGCCTCTAGGCACCTAAAAACTCCATCACCATAGCTCATACGAACTTTATAACGTGAACAAACCGCTTAAGTTTAATTAGTTGCAATGTAAACAAGATACGCTGTGACATAAACTGTGACTATCGCTGCCTATGCTAACCCGCGTGGAAATATCGATAACTAGCTTCCACTGGCGGCTTCGCCCATCCTTCTAATATCCTGCTAATATTATAAGGGCGAAAGTCCGTGTGTGTGAGTGTGTGTGAATGTTTGTTACCACGTATCTCTAAAAACTATTTTTTAGATCTTTATTTTTGTACTGTTGTTCTTTTCTCTTGATTTTCCTACTACTATTTTTACCTTAGTAATCGTTTTTATAATATACCGTTTTTCGAAAAATAAAATATTTAGATTTTTTTACTTCTAATTCCAGAAAATTATTTAAACTAAATAAGCAGTTAACGTTAGCTAAAAGCCTAATAAACCGGCCAGAGCACTTCGCAAAGTAATCGAGTAGGTAATCGTTATGAATAAGTTATAAGTTTTTATGGATCTTGTTAGAGATAACTCTGAAAGCTCGCTCAAAGCATACTTTGAAGAAAATTGTGGATAGTAATATTTTATGCTACTAATGAGATAATATTTTTTAGATTATTCTATGAAGATGAAAACTAAGACGAGGTCAGTCTATTAAATTCAATAACGTCAAAGGCTGGACCGATTTGCTTATTTATGGTGAACGCACACTTAGCCACACCGCAGTCCCCGCAGTCTCCGCAGTCATCACTTTGCTTCAGGTACTGCGGCGACTGCGGCGCGGCTAGGTGTGCGAGGTTGCATAGAACTTCATATAAAGAAATCGAATGCGGGGACTGCGGAGACTGCGGTGCGGCCCATATCTGCGTTCACCCTTAAATAGAGGCGTAAAAGTGATCATAACACATTACCAACTACACCAAAATCCTTGAAGTCAAACAATTACATTCTAAATAAATAAAAAATTATATTTGTAATACAAACAGTCCTATATGCGTTCCTAAGCCGTTGATCAGATTGTGATGAAACTTTGGAAGGATCTTCTGAGGACGCCCACGAAAGTTTCTGGCCCAAAAAATCTATTAAAAAAAATTAAAGCGGTAAATACGAAGTTCGCCGGGTCTGCTAGTACATACTACTCTACTAATATAAATTTCGTGACTGCTCTCTGTATGTATTAAGTTTTAGAATCGTTGTGCTAAAACGGTGGTCATACAATTACTTTTGTCAGATATTTATTTTCCATTTTTCAAAAGATGTTAGTCACGTTTCATACAAGTGTGGGCCCAAAAGTCAAAGTGACGGTAAACGAAAAAAAAAAGTCATTACCGTTAGGAGAAGGCAGTCTGTATTTTTCACTGTTTCAACCATTGCTTCAACTGACGTTGTACGTTGAACAGTATTTTTATTCATTTTTAATAAAAACAATACTTTCTCCTTCAGGCCAAAAAAAATGACATGAGCTTGTTAGGGGACGTACACATTTTTTTAATTTCTTATTTTAAATTTTGGGCAAAAATGAATGATGAATTTTAATTCAATAATAGAAATGCACAGAGGCTATTGTTATGAGCAGATCAGTTTTTTTACAATGCTGAAATCCATTTATTCCTTTATTCGTTTGCATTTAAAGAGAAAAAAATCATGATTCCATTTCCTATTCTTTTTGTTCAGTACAACCTACTTTTTATAAATTAGTTAGTACTTGATACTTCTGTTCCTAAGTAGAACTGAGCTCTCATTACATCTTAAGGCTAACTTAATCAAGTTCTTACGTCGGTACAGTACATGCCACTTTACCACGCGTTCAATGAGATTATTTTCGTTGTAGCAGACTTTTGGTTATTTTGTAACAAAGAAATTAATTTAAAAAGAGTTATTTTTAAGTACATACACAAGTTTTTGGAGTTATCTATATTAAAAAAAAATTGTACGTATATTAAGCAATAGGGCACCATTTGTAAAAAAAATAGATAAGTATAAAAGTATATAAAAGCATATTAAAGCATACCTAATGATCTGATTTGTGAGCTGTGTTGACCTAAGGGAATATAAATTATTGATTTTTATTCCAAAACTGTAGATTCGAGTAGGTACCATGAATAAAATTAATTTTCATAAAACCTTTAAATAAACAATACATGCATTTAAACTGAAGAAAAATAAAGTAAAACTGCCACGGCTTGTCAGCTCCACGCATTTAGGTCATGTCTTGTCTGAACGCTGAAAGTATGGTGTAGGTTCTGGGAAAACCTACTTTATTTTTACTTGCATTTTAATGTCTTGATTGAATAAACATTTTGATTCTTCTTTTCTTTTAAAAACAAAGTTTTTGAATTCAAGTCACGACATGGAAGAACCTATAACACCCTTCCTTTTCTTAGATGAATATTTTCCGAAAAGGTCGAAACATTATCGGTATCTTTTAAATTGATATTTTCACATGACTCACTCCCATAATAAGTGTTTGATTCAATTGAAAATGAAAAGTCTTATCAAAATTTTCGATTCCAACGGGATTCGAACCCGCATTGATACAAGCGATCCTCCTTAAGCCCGATGAATATGGATTCCGTGGCCGAGTTGGATAAAGCACTCAGCAAGAACCTCCGCTAAAAATCGATTATTAAATAATTTGATTATTGAAAAATCTAAATATTTGATTATTGATAATTCTATGGGTTTTCTACAGCTATTTTTTCGTTTAGGAATTTGTACTTTATTATTTTATGAAAATCTCCATATTTCCAGCAAGTAGTCCACAGTTTCGCGTACTGTAGAGGCGTGGTTGTGGGCGTTCTTGCGCACTTTCAAATTAAACAGTAATCCCTCGAGTTTAAGTGCTAATTAAACCGTGTCGCTTACGTTTAACAAGCTCTTGATTTGACTGTTCATGTGGAATATTCTACTTACATACGTTTTTTATACGAACCTATTGATAAAAGTACCTGTAATGTGGCCAAAAAGTACTTTAACAAGTATTGTCTAATAAAGCCGAACGTCTTTTTAAGAAGTTTGGCAAACTGATGGACTTTTCAATCATATTTTTTATCATATCGAAGCTACATTACTATGGAACCCGGTTATTATATGAAACGCGAAGTTTCTTGCTACGTGGTAAAGGCTGCGCTATTTTTGTTATAGTTTTAGTCACATGAATTCAGTATACAATTAATTCAACTAAACACTAGAATCTGTTTTTAAGGAAGAAAAAAAAAATTCTTGAAACTGACTGACTACAACCCACATTTTAGAAGCGAGCTTTGCTTTCAAGAATCTTTCCCAAGACCTTGCAAATATAGACCTTACAAATTATTTATTCTTTCTTAGCGCACCTTATGTCTTCATTTAGGCAAATGGAGTGCGTCACATTATCATAAAGACCATTAAGATAAAACGCCTTTTTAAGCACATTTTTCCATTTAAAAATACCGATAAAGTGAAGCTTTGGTCTCTTAAAAAGCGGGTAACGTTTTGAGATAGGAAATTGTGTTGTATAGGGATATTACAACACTATTTCCTATTTCACAGCTAGTTAAAAAGTACACACATATACACAATCTTTCACATAATGTTTTGGAAATGAATAATAATTTTGTTATCTATACATATAATAAGAATGAAGTCTAAGCTCAAACTTATAAGTATTCAATTAAGTGAAGTCAGTTTTTGATCCATATAAGCTTCTCACGTCCAAAAATGTCATAAGCGCGATCTACGATGACCTTGAACGCAAACACTTCATAGTAACTGTTGGTAATCTGTGGCTTTGAAATTTTCGTTTCTCTGTGTGTTTGAGCACTAAGATCTCTGAAACTACTGAACTGATTTGGTTGCAGTTTTCATTGTTGTATTATGGTAAGCCGGGATTAAAAGATAGGGGTTGTTTTATCAAAATCCGTTCACAAATAAAAAAGATATGTACATTTAAAGAATTCAATCTAAATTTCTAAACACTTGCTTTTCTAAAGAAAAGATTACGATAAAATTTGGCATGGATATAGATTACATCCCAGGAAAGGACGTAGGCTACTTTTTTTCAAATGTTATCATGGTTGAGATAAAAAAATAAGGGTTGCAAGTTTGTATGGGGAACAAAATGTTAGGTGACTCCGCCTCTTTTTGCACTCATGAAAATTTTTACACATTTTTTTATTACGAATGATTAACGATTTCAAAATTAATGATAATGATGTAATGTAAACCTATTCTAATAAACGAGCAATATTTGTCTTATATTTATGTGGGAAAGTCCGTTTTCTCTTGCAATGTGGCAAAACCAACGAACGCCATCTAGTGGTTCAATTACGAATTGAACCACTAGATGGCGTTCGTTGGTTGCCTCTTAGCTTAGGCCAAGATGTTTAAAAAATAGATAAAATTGTCAGTCATGTCACACTAGATGGCGTTCGTTTAACGATTATTTTTTTCTCTATTTTTACACGAGCAGAGCTCGGTCGCCCAATATGTAGGTATTGAAATAGGTACCATTCAATACATCCAAAATTCATTATGTAGGTAGGTATTTTTAATCTTTTATCTTACAACGACACAAATAATTGGTTGTAGAATACGCGCCACCACTGAAGTCCGATAGAAGCGGCGGCGCTGCTATCTAATCGCAGAAAAAAAAATTAAAGAAATGAACAAGCAATTCATTCAAAAATTAAAAAACCCGGCTGAACTGAAAAGTTGGAAACAGCATTATCTCAATCACAAAATTAAATTACAATTTTATTATTAGGTAGGTAGGTATCTAGGGTTCGATGCCGTGCGCTTTTTCCTAAACTTTGTTGTCACAGTTGACACACAGATGGCTCTGTCTGTTCTAAACGTTGCGTGTGACTAAATAGAAAGTTTTAGTATGCGTTTTGTTTAGCAATAACACTATGGGCGAAAAATAGATTTTCAAAAATTTTGGAAGTCGATTTAGTTTTTGAAGATGTCATGTTAGATTTTTCAAAAAATTATATTTCATATCAATCCACCAACCTCTTGATTTTGACATGGATTTTGATATGATGGCATGATTTTTATTTTCTAAATTCACACATTGTTGCATTTTCTAGGCGCACTATTTGATTTATCGAAATAAAAAGTATCCTAGAGCACAATCGACATAGAGACGATTCTAACGATACCTCATTCATCAAAATCCATTGAGCCGTTTAGGAGAAACGTGGTAATAAAGAATATTACTTACATACCCACCCACCCACATACATAGAAACGCGCGATCTACATAACCCTGTGACTTGACAGTCAGCCGGGTAATTAGGCACGTACATTACGTGATACCGGGTACTGTGTGAAGTGAACACTTCACACAGAAATAATCTTTAGGTACGTGACGCAAAGTAAAAAAGTGATCTAGGTTTTAGAGATCTTTTGGACCAAATACCTAGGTAGGTACCTACCATCGCGGGCGTTTTCAGAAGATCAGCACCACAGTTTCATCACAATCTGGTCAATGGTTTAGGAACGCATAGCGGACAAACATACTTAGGTAGGTACATTTTTATTTAGATATGTACCTACCTACCTACATAAGCATTGTCCCATTAATTTCTTCATCTGAAACGTCATGCATGACCATCCAATTCAAAAACGTAATAGGTACTTACTAAGTACCTACTAGGTAGGTACGTTAATAAGGAATACCTTCCTACAACCAATTTGTGTCATTGCAAGTAAAAAGATCAAAATACCTAAGTAGGTAAGTACATACTTATATGAATTTCGGATGTATTGAAAAGTAGGTAGGTAGGTACTTACCTATTTCAAAAAAGTGATAAGAGTATTATGAGTAAGTAGGTACTTACCTATGTAGATATGTATTTACAAAAAAATATAGGTACCTACCTATGTAGACACCTAAAAGTATTCTATCAGTTAGGTAGCTGGTTCCATTGTACAAGCTTTGCTTAGTTTGGATTTCTATTCTATGGTTTGGGGCTAGATGGAGCTGTGTGAAAAATGTCCACCAATATTTATTTGTTTATTTATCCTATTCTAATAAACGAGCAATAATTGTTTGATGTTTTAAGGGCTCGGCGAACGTATCTACTTACCTAGGAACGTAATACCAAAATAATTTAAAATTTGAGCATATTTTTATCACTTTACGTTATTATTTGGATAAAGGTAGTATTTATCTAGGTTCCTGTTAAACTTTTGTTTCAAAAAACTTACTATAGAACAAATGAAAAGAAAAAATGCCATTTTTGGTGTACCTACAAAGATTTCAATTCAATTGGCTTACATTTCTTTTTAGGTAAGTTTTTCGGAACAAAAGTTTAACAGGAACCTAGATAAATACCTACTCTCCTAATCTAACAACATAAACTGATATAAACATGCTTACATTTTAAGTGATTTCGGTATTACGTTTTTATGGAAATTCGCCGGTCGCAGCCCTCTTAAGTTTGAAGTTTGTTTGTATGTAGGTACCTACTGAGGTTCTCGAAAACGGCTCTAACAATTTCGATCACCACCAATTACATTATAAGAACGCATAGCGGCCAAACATACCTACCTACATACATTTTTATACCTATAAAATAGACAACCAATTTGTGTCGTTGGAATTATAAAGATCAAAATAGGTAAGTACCTACTTATTTAAGTACCTACCTGTATGAATTTCAGATGTAAGTACCTACTTACCTACCTATTGAAAAGTAGGTAGGTAGGTACCTATTTCAATAAAGTGTTATCCTATCCTATTCTATTAAACGAGCAATATTTGTTTGTCTGTACCTACTAACGTTCTCGAAAACGGCTCTACCTAATGATTTCGATAAAATTTGCGGTACAGGGGTTTAAGGGGACGAAAAATCGATCTAGCTAGGCTAGGTCTCATATCTGGGAAAATTCGTTTTCTCGACATTTTCACGCAAAAAGGTTTACCAGTGCAATGTGGTTCGTAATTTCACAATTTCTGTTGAGACTAAAGTGGCCAAGTGAAATAGGTGTCCGCCTCTCAACCGAAGGCTTCGAGTTCGAATCTCAGCCAGTAAAAGTTTACTTTTTGTAAGTTTTATTTCTTTTTCTTTTTTAATTTTTATCTATTTGCACCCGAGCATAGTTCGGTCGCCCAGATATTAAAGTATTAAGTACCTACCTAAAGTATTTACAAAAAAATATAGAAGTATAGTTCCCATAGTACAAGCTATGCTTTAGCTATGCGATTTTGATGAAATTTGCGGTAGGTACGGGGGCTTACGGAGGCGAAAAACCGATCTAGCTAGGTCTCTTATCTGGGAAAATTCGTTTTCTCGGCATTTTCATGCAAAAAGATTTACCAGTGCAATACCCAATGAGTTTTAAAAAAATTGAATAAAAAGAACCTAGCCCATGTGTTATTTCAGGTCATAATCTATGTAATATATTCCAAGTTTCAATAAAATCCGTTTAGTAGTTTTGGTGTGAAAGAGTAACAAACATTCATAGATACATCCATCCTCACAAACTTTCACATTTCTCATATTAGTAGAATTAGCATACGCGAACGAAGTCGCGGGCACAGCTAGTACTTAAATATAAAAATCCCGTAGGTTTTCAATTTGTATTTACCGCGATATCATGACCATTACCGAGGTCAGAATACCGATGTTCCATCTTCATAATTCTATCGTAAAATGCAACGCCGCCGCCATCGCCATGTCTCTTCATAATATAGATTGCTTTCACAAATGCCTATCAATTTTCTACCTTACTTTATTACAATAGAGACCTTGCCAGTCTAGCATGCGAAAAGCACCTGAGTTCCAGTTCATTATAATTTATTCAATAACCAACCTTATGACAATGCAGCAAAGGTCAATTTGATCTATGCGCAGAGCATCTGGGTAAGCTGATTAAATGATAAGAGGGTTGTTCATTCGTTTCTTTATGATGTCACTGGTACTTTGTATATCGTTTTTACGGTGCGTGTAAGGGATCAATGAAATGGAATAGCATTGTACTAAGTATATATTTTTATGTATATGTTTGTAGGGCATATAAAACTAAGTAGTTGGTAGTAGTAGTTTTGTACCTAGGTACCTTTGGGGGTTAAACAAATATTGAAGCGGTTGATTGTGACCTGAAATTTTGAGTATTACCTAAAATGAACTCTGGGGCTCTGCAAGCAATTCCAATGGAGATTCTTCAGAGATTCCAAAACATTGCACTCAGAACCGTCTCAAGTGCACACTGGTTTGAAAAACTCTGAAATTCATGAATACCTAGAAATGCCCACCGTTAAAGAGGAAATCTCTAGAAACACTTTAAAATACAAAGAGAGACTAAAAGTGCACACTAATAATATTGGCCAAGAATCTCCTGAATGAGAGAAACATCAAACGATTAAAAAGAAAAATACTAGAGCTCAATGAGTGAACAAAAAACTGAAACAGTTTCTAAATCAAAGTAATAGAAAATTCCAGACACCACACCATATCTGATTATGACTAAAGAGCCGATTGGATGGAGAAAGAGAGAAAAAAAACTTAAAATGATGATATAATGCGAGCAAAGCCAGCAGATATTAGTCTGTTAAAGTCTTATGCATAAAAACTTAGTGTGCCGACCAGGCTCGCTAGAGCGCTCTTTTTTTTCCACTAACTTTTATGGGTTTCTGTAATCTATACCCGAAAATCTATATCCGCTGTAAACTACTACCAAATTTATTCGTTAATACTGTAAACGATACCCGAATAAAGTACGACCAAAGTACATTTGAAATAAAGACATAAATAAATACGGTTAGGGGTTTCAAAATACTTTCAACATAGCATAATTCAGTCGACACTCAAATCCACTTCGCACAAACAAAGCCCGAGTGTTATTGTAAAAGGATTCATCTAAATAAATACAGGAATAATTGGTTTTGGTTGAACAATGGCAGTGGAGCACCGCCACCGGAGGGGCACGGCGGGGCAAAACGGGGCACTGGTGGGGCACGGGCGGGGCACGGGCACATAGTACGGTGGGCTGCCAGTTTACGCAGTGCTTAAAATCACCAGCACCATACTATCACGGTCGTATACGTCAAGATTCTTCGAGGTCTTATCCAAGGAATTTATTTTTCATTTCCTTGGTCTCATCTAAGTTAGCTGTCAGTTAGTAGTACCGTTCAAACGACTTTTATGCCGCCTACATGTTGGGCGAGCCTAAACCAGTGTGAGCGAAGGCAAATTGATGCAAGGTGAGTGCTATCGTCCAGCCAGACATTTGGCGACACAAACCAATGCAAATTGGCGCTTGTGTAGCGACATCTACCTGTCACTAGATGAACTACAGAAAAAAAAAAAAAACATGCTACGCACTACAGATGGCGCCACTCAACATCAACAGTCCTAGAACTCGCAAGCAAAGTTTCTAGCGCATTGAAGCTTATCTAGAGCTATCCGACATCAACTGTCGGTCGAAAGACCACGGGCAAGTGGGCCAGATGGGCCGGCCCGTTGCAGAGAACCACCTACTCTGCCTTTGGGGAACTATTCCACCCTGTTCCCCAAACTTGTATTCACTCGGCCAGCTAGGTGAGCGATGGCAAGGCAAGGCAAATGGTGCTGTCCACACCTTGGAATTGGCGTTCACTCGGCGAGCCTGCGCCAGAGTGTAGTAGCGGCTTTACGATCTCTGACCAGCAATTTGTTTGGTTTCTACTTAGAACAGTAGCATCAATTTAAATTATTCATTTAAATTATTAATCCAATCTAATCTAATCTAATCAGCCCACTGGATCCTGGGCAAAGGCCTCCCTTCCCTTTTTCCATTCACTCAATTAGTGGAGTAGTCGTCGAGTTCGTCCCGCCATCTCCGCTTGGGCCGACCACGAGGCCACTTAACGCCTTGTGGGACCCACTCAGTGGTAACATTAGCCCACAATTCTTCCGACATACGGCCGTAATTATTTTAATAATTAAATAGTTATTAATTAAATAATTTATTTAAGACTTAGGTCTATATTGGCAAATTTTTAATGAATCAATAAAAGCTTTCAAATCTGCATTACATTTCAATTGAAATGTAAAATGCTATTTTACTACGTAATTTTACGGCAGTAATAAATATCCCTTTAGTGAAAAGAAATTACGTATGACCCATACAAAACATTTCGATTGCTTTTTTTCTAAACATACTACGGTTCACGAACTTTCTGAATCTATATACAAGCTTTTATTGTTTTAGAGATCCGTGTTAGCCCAGTGGGGTTCGTTTTTTTTTCATTCCAAGTTTCGCTTCATTCTCTCTCGTATTTGAAGTTAAGCAGCGTTGTGCACGGTCACAATTTAGATGGGTGACCGCAAGTGGTATTACTGGCTGAGCGCTTCCGTGCTTCGGAGGGCACGTTAAATTGTCGGTTCCGGCTTTTAAGTCGTTTTTTAGGCCTTTAGGCGGTCTAAAAACTCCGTCACCAGAGTTGGCCACTTGCTGATACGAACTTACTTATTACTTTCTATAAACGAGCTTGCCGGTCTAGGGCGGCTTTGACTAGTCTTTGCCAAAATCTCACCAAAAGAAGGCCCTTCCAACTGTCCCATACACACTTACCTCACTTACCTGTTTCGTTAAACGACTTGCTCAAACCATTACTTCAATTTTAATTTTAATGGTGTCTAAAGCATCGATTTGAAAGTTCTAGACGGAAATTGAGGAACAAAACTACTACTTATTCAAACTCAAGTAACATCTTGGCATGACAGCCTCTCTATCAACTAGGGTCTAGGCAAGTTAAACCGCAAGCGCGTCCATCGAAGTAAAGTTTTATGTTCGAGTACCCAAGCGCGGAATCTGAAGATCTCGCCCAAACCACATTTTATTATACCCTCCTTTGTCAGTAGTAAAAGATCTATTTCCTTCAAGCTAAAAGAAACTTTCTGGAAAACTGTTTCCATTATCACGAAGCTCCTCGATAGCTCCCTGATAGGATTTCCTGAAGTTTGAACAATAAAATCCGATAGCATCCGATAGGCCCTTCATGAAAACTCAATATCACCTGCTCTTGGAGGTATAAAACGGGATGCGTAGGTATGCGAATTCACGTCATAATAATAGGTAGAGGTAATTTGATAAATCAGGGTAATTTTCAACTTTTAATTTCAATAACTTTTTTCTGAAAAGCTTTTCTTTGTTCCACTTTTCGTTGTGCTAGATTTAAGTAATAAAAGCACACAGGAACTCATTTATAAATATCATCATTGACCCGGAAATGTTTCAATAAAACGAGGATTAAGTGAGTAATTCTTGTCTGTTTACAATCGTGAGAAACCGGAAAATTACTGGTTCCTATGGTAGATACAGACAACATAAATAATCTTTATATGAAATTACGTTAACCTACTGTTTAAGCACAACATTGAGGTTGTTATGTACTTTCAAGAAGATTACTTATTGATTTTTGTAAACTTAGGCCGTTACATTTTAATAGATTAATTTATACTGCGTTTAGAAGCAACTGTACTGTACTGACGCTAGTTTTCGGGAAATATTGAGATGCCCTGCACCAGACCACTGATTGTCTATCTTTGATAGCGACCAAAATCGGTCTAACTGTCAAATATGACTGTTTAGCGACAACGCAAGTAGTTCTGTCACTCTTATCTCAACGAGACCGAACGTGACAGAAGATATCTAACGCGATCGTTTTGACAGGACAAGTTAGACAATCAGCCCGCTGAGCCATACTCTCAACCTAATCAATCAGCAAACAACCATAGAATCAGAAAACCACAGAACTATCAGAATCAGAAGTAGTAAATGGTTGCGCTCCTCAGTTTATTTCCTCTCTATTTCAGGTAATAACTAAGTTGAGTAGTAGAGGCGTGACTTTGTCGACCATGTTGACTCAACGGCCCTAAACTTTGTTCATCCCGTCCCGTCCCGCCGTTGACTTTGCGACTTTGTGAAGTAAAAGGTATTCTTTGGAGATACTTAGAGAAAATGTAAGGTAGAGGATTTGTAAAGTACTTGATAGTATTTGTATAAATTTTACTCGTGTTTTAAATAAAAAGTGTAGTGAGATATTGAACCTCCATATCGAAATGTTTGATATAAAAGGTGTTTTTTTTATTTTATGTTTTGTAATAATTTTTAATAGAATGACGATTAAGGAATAGTAAGAGGCATTTCCAAACAAAGGTCTAGAGCAGACTCATATTTTGCAAATAGCATTTTGACAGGTTGCAAGCCCATTGCCGATCGACTATAGTCGTATTGCTCATTATACGGACTAAAAGTGAAGGAAAAAATGTCATTTTTCCTTCAATTTTGATTAGTTTTGATGCGTTTTATGTCAAAATTGAAGGAAAAATGACATTTTTTCCTTCACTTTAGTCCGTATAATGAGCAATACGACTTTTTTTTTTTTATAGCGATATTTACTTTTATCGATTTTTATTATTTTTCTCATAAAACATGTAAAAGGTCCTTGTTCTATTCAACGTGTGAACGTTTGGGTAAAAAGGGCTTGAAAGGCACTTGTGTTGAGACGGGATGATACCCACCCAGTCTGGTATTGACATTATATTGTTGGAATCCTACTAAAATACATCTAATATTATGTGATGAATGAGCCTTACTTTGTTCGACTGGCTCCTCACTGGACTTGACTATTTGAATTTACTTTTTTTACTGACCATACTTTGGTTTTTTATTAGTGCCCATACCGTGTTTGTTGCCCGGTGTTGGTCGCGAAAGAACAGGAGTAGAATCACATAGCTCATCCAATACTAGTCGATACTATCATAAAAACATAAATATTATTATCAACGAGATAATTACCATGACTATTGAAATATTGGGAAGCAAGAAAACTTAATAATAATGGTAATTATCCGAATATTTATGTTCGTAACCATGATAGTTTCAAAAGTTATATCATAAAAACGCCTACTTCAGCCCCGAGAGTATTACAGGGAATTCTCTTGGCCCTTTACCTGCGATGGAAATAAACCAATCGGCTTCATGTATCAGTAAAGATTCCTGGCACATAATTTCCACAAGTTCCGTTGGTTATCCCACGCCTCACACCTTATTCAGTAGCTGAGCCCAGAGGGACTATTATGTAACTTTTGTTGCAAGTACCCTCACTGCCTTCGCACTTTCTGCGAAAGTTACTTCTGGTTACTTTGAGAATAAACTTGAATGTAAACTACTATCTCGTAATGAAACTATTCTATTCGCGAGTTAAACACACTTTAAAAATATTATCGGGACTTAAACGCGTATTTTTTATACCCCGACCTTTTAGATGATATACCGTAGTCACGAGTAGAATCTATACCTACTAATATTATAATGAGGTGAAGTTTGTTTGTGAGTCACAAATTGTGAGTTTGTTGACAGTCATTGACTGAACAAATTATGAAATCTTCCATCATAAATGCATTATATCCCGTAAGAGGCTATGTTATACGAAGCAAAGCCACAATCAAAAGCTAGTTCGTAAAGCTTGTATTTGTTCACTATTGTAAACTATTTCGATTTGATGTTAGCTACAACAGTCTAATTAAAACGGATTGTTATTGCGTGAACGATCGTATTGTAGCAAATGTCATGAAGAGTTAAATTAAATTCAATACGAATGCGTGGATCACTTTAAAGCACCTGTTCTAGATGATGTTTCTCGGAAGATTAATGACAAAATGTTCACATTGTGTGACAATAGTCAAATAAACTATCATAAAATAGAAATACTCACATACTCAGACTGAGTATGTGAGTATTTCTATTTCGATAAACTCCTGTGTTAATGTGTAACTGAGTTACTCAATTACACATTAACACAGGAGTTTATCGCGTAGTTAGGTACCTTATTTTACGTCGGTACGCAGTCAAATCTATAATTAAGCTATAAATTCGCATGTTATTGTGTAACTAGGTATTTTATGATCACTAAATTCAAAGTCATCATTCATTTAGTAGAATTCATTAAGTAGGACCACAGGCATCATAAATCATAAAAGTGATTCTACTCCTCCTTTGCAATCAACAGCGTGAAGAACCAAGACAGTAAATGAAAATTCTTTATTGCACACCTTAGAATAAGCAAAGTACAATAATGACAGAATAAAGAAAAATACAAGGTACATTATATTAGTTCGTATAAGATGTGTCCAGCTCTAGAAAGTCTACTAGAGACGAAGTGTTTGACCCTGAAGGCCTTCGTCATGGCTTAGTGATTTTATAGTTGGAAATCGACCATATAAAATATTCCCTCTGAAACACAGAAAGATAGATAGATAGAAAGGTGCAGTTGTTCTGAATGTTTAGTTAAAATTAAAACAAAGTTTAGGAAAGATTCAATAGATAGGCACACAGCTACGTTCTAAACGGTCACAATTTGGATGGGCGACCGCAAGTAGCATTACCACAGCGCTCCGCTCCGTGCTTCGGAGGGCTAATATCCGTCATCAGAATAAGCCACTAGCTTATACGAACATACCTAGAATAGACAGCGCTATTGCCAAAACCAGACAGTGTATTCCTATTTTACTTTCAAAACTATCGTGAGTTGTACTAGACATTATTTAACACACGGGAATTACTCACGTAAAATTATCGTCGATTTAGATACCGACAATGTTTCGATTCATCCGGAGAATCTTCATCTGGGTAAGGAGGGAGTTGCGGCAAGGTTACTCCTCGCGGTCGCGTCTCCGGTCTGCGGTGAGACCCAGATGAAGATTCTCCGGATGAATCGAAACATTGTCGGTATCTAAATCTACGATAATTTTACGTGAGTAATTCCCGTGTGTTAAGGCGAGGAATTGTTAAACTATTAATCCAAAACAGAGCGCTTGCACCCCGCAACCCGCACACACCCAAATATTTTTACGCGGCTTGCGAGTCTCAGAATTCAGACGACCGCGCGCGATATAGTTCTGTGACCGCGCGCTAGAACAAAGACGTGGAGTTGCCCTTACAACTTTTTTCTTTCTTTTCTTTTTGATTAAATTTTTAAATTTTGAGGGGTGATTCAGTCCATGATTCTGAGCAACTTTTACTATAGGACCGATTTTCAAATCGCGAAAATAAAATCAGCTGTTCCATAAATGTTGGTCGAGTAGGTAGGTATAGGTAGCAAAGCAACGTTTTATGAGTTCAATTTTAACAATTATTTTTCAATTCAAGTTAGGTAGGTAAGGTACCTATTTGGTTTTAATCCTACTAATATTACTAGTAGTTCGCCCCGAACTGAGATCTCGCGCACCGTAGATGGCTTACATTTGGACTTTCTTCTGACTACCCCTATAATTTCAAGTGCTACTACTGCCGAGTATGCCTATTGCGCTAGCTCTTCATGGTAAAAAATACTAGCATGCATGCAATACATAATGTCGTGTCTAATTTTTCATTTATTTCATATTTATGAATTCTCGTCGTATTTCTAAAAGTATACGTCCTAGAATAAAAATAATAACTATTTTGGAATGTACAAATAAAGACCTTTCATTTGACACCCCACTCAATATATTTGTTTACTTAACTTTTTTTACCCCAATTATTTTAATTCTTTATCAAATTTTTTTTTTTATCACGAAAATAAATCAAGTAGCATCTAAAATCATTGCAAACCAAACCGCAACGATGTCACTCTCTTTTTAAGACCGACCAGTCAATGAGCTACGAAGACATCAAAACTCTATGAAACGGGAGCTCTTGCAGCTCTGGTTTCGTAGTTTTTGTTCATTGGTCGTATTTCAAAAACTATACATCCTAGAGTAAAAATAAAAACCATTTTGGAATGTACAAAATAAGCCCTTTCATAAGACACCCCACTCAATATATTTGTGTAACTTTAAAAAAAAATTACCCCCTTGGGAACCTAATATCTTCACAACCCCTTCATCGATTAAGCTCATATGCTCCACCGTAAATTTCCTTACTACAACCTATTGACCTACCAAGTTTCATGCAGATTGGATGAACGGTTCGACAGTTATGCGCGAACAACAATTCGTGAAACATACATACAAACATACAAACATACAAACATACAAAGCAAAATCGCCCAACTTACCACTAAGATCTTCGCTCGCTTCGCTCGCTCGATCGATAAAGGCGAAAGTCCGTGTGTGTGTGTGTGTAAATGTTTATTACCACGTATCCCTATAACTACTGAACCGATTTTGATGAAATTTGGAATATAGATTAGATAGTTTAGGTTCTGGAATAACACATAGACTTCTTTTTATCTCGGAAAAATGTATAGTTCCCGTGGAATAATAAAACAGTAGTCCGCGCTAGCGAAGTCACGGGTGTTCACTTGTTGGATATATTATAATTGTGTAATTGTATGTAAAATGTAATTTATTTTTATGATAGAATTTTAATTTTATGTAAGTACTTAGTAACTATGATCCTTTGTCGAAATTAAACATGTTTTATTTTTCCGTGTGTTAAATAATGTCTAGTACAACTCGCGAAAGTTTTGAAAGTGAAATGTTTTATTTAATTTATGAAACAGCTGATTTTTAAAATCCTCTTTTTCTAGGTTCCTATCGTAAAAGCTAGTTTGGGGCTAGATGGCGCTATGTGGGTGAAATGTCCATCAATATCTATTTATTTATTATATGGACTTCTGAATGGATTCCTATAAACCGAATATCTGAATAATATATATCTGAAAAATACTATCTTAGCCACTAAATATCTTCGATGTAAGCTACTGTAAATACAACTCAGCATGGTAATTATTTTTTAGTATCTAAAATCATCAATCAATACTTATAATAAAACTGTAACGGGTCAAATTCTGTGCATGGAAGATATTTTGAAAAAAATTTTTAGAGGGCTCTCTAATTAATCTTAAATTCATGCTTGAAGCAATACGAAGTTTGCCGGGTCAACTAGTAGGTACTTATAATAAAACTGTGACAGGTCAAATTCTGTACGTTGAAGATATTTCGAAATTTTTTTTTTGGAGAGCTCTCTATAATCGATACTAAAGCCAAAACTGTAATTTTTTCATTCATGTCTGTCTGTCTGTTTCATGGAAGCGCATCACGTCGAAACTACTGGATGGATTTAAATGAAACTTGGGAATTATTTGAGTGTAAACTACGAGGTCTAATATAGGATACTTTTTATCCCGAAATTTAGCACGGTCCCCTAGGGAGAGGGGATGAAAGTCAAAATGAGTATCTGGTTGTAATTCATGAACGCGTAGTCCGATTTCATTGATTCTTTTTTGTTAGAAAGTCGGTACTTTAAACATTGTCCCGTAAAAATTTCAAGGTCATCAGTTTCGTAGTTCCAGAATTACAAACATCCGGAATCCTTGACACCAGGAATGCACAGGAACCTTTGAATGTACGGCTCATCTTAAGCTGGTGTGCAAAGGAGTTAGATATTGTCTTATGGTCATTTTACACTGTTTAGATATCTAAAATAACTTTAAATCTAATTGACTCCTAATCCATTGATCAAATTGTGATGAAACTTTAGTAGGGTCGCCCGCGAGGGTTTCGATCTACGTAGCCCTGTGACTTGACAGTCAGCCGGGTAAAAATAAAGGTATGACTTTTAGGCTAGTTGGTATCCCTAAATACACACACATTATCAATAAGTTGTCAGTTTTCAGACTATACGTAAGTACACTATGTCACGCATACATTGTACACATTGTACGAAGCTTATAAATAGCAAATTTAAAAATATAGAATGGTTGAAATGTAAAAACAGATCGATTGCTCGAAGTTTATAAAGTTGATACTTGGAAGGTAGAATGCTCGAAATGACGAATGCATGCGTTCAACGTTACATGGAAGGTAGGTACTTATTATTTTAATCAGCAGTTCTTAAATTAAATATTGCTATTAGTGAACATAGTTTATTGTAAGTACCATAATACTCCTACTAATATTAATATCTGGGCGACCGAGCTCTGCTCGGATGCATAACGCCATCTAGTGGTTCAATTACGAACCACATTGCACTGGTAAACCTTTTAGCGTGAAAATGCCAAGAAAACGGCTTTTTCCAGATATGAGACCTAGCTAGATCGATTTTTCGCCCCCGTAAACACCCGTACTGCAAATTTCATCGAAATCGTTAGAGCCGTTTTCGAGAACCTCAGTACATCCAAACAAACTTCAAACTTTCAACTTCAAACATCAAACAAATATTGCTCGTTTAATAGAATAGGATAAAGGCGAAAGTCAGTGTGTGTGTGAATGTTTGTTACCACGTATCCTCTTAGCTACTAAACCAATTTTGATGAAATTTGGAATATAGATAGTTTTGATTCCGGAATAACACATAGGCTTATTTTTACCCCGGACAAATGTATGGTTCCCGTGGGAAAAAAAAACTAGTCCACGCGGGCGAAGCCGCGTGCTTTCGCTAGTTACTTATAAATAGTAATAAAATCTTACGTGCACAACACATTTTGTAGCTGTGCATGTGCATACATCGGCGAATTATTCTTTTGCTTTCTATAAATACGAAAATATATAAAAAAAACTGAAACTTAGTTGAAGTAAATGGGTCTTTAAAATTAATATGTACCTACTTTGAAATTAAAAAAATATACCCACGTCATGAATAAATCCTTCTATAAAATCTACTGACATTTTTTTATTTTCACCTAAATCCAAGGATGTCTCCATGACTTCTGCGAACTTTGTTCTAAGAATTGCTTTCTGAAACCTATTTTATTGTTGGTTACATAGGATAGGTACTTACATACATACCTACGTATATAAGTACCTACATTATATTCATCAAGCCACACGGCACTATAGTTATTTACTGTTTATTGAAATGTAAATAGTTTAGTAAGAAGGGACATTCGACCGCTTGTCAGAAGAAACAGTGAATTGCGATTGTGAATCGTACTGCAAAAGGAATAGGTAAGTCGCGTTCAAAGTCAAATCGTTCCAGGAACGGTTCACTGTTATGTTTATTATACCTACACACTATGCTTTAGAATTTAATGTTGGACTATTATGTAGGTAAGTAGATATACCTACCTAAAAAGTAGGTAGGTATCTACTAATCAAAACACCATTATTCTATTAGAACTGTAGGTTTTTACCTACAAACATATGACCTATGACCTTTTCTTAGTCATATTCTTACATTTATCAATAAAACTAGCTTTCCTTTTCCATTTAGAAAATGCTACAGATTTTTTCCCCATTTTCAAATATAAAGTATCGCACGGTATTTAGCACAGCGATCGATGGCACGCGGTAGCTCTAGCTAGCTCGACTTGCACAGACCCGCCGCTGACAATGGTCGGCAGCGGACTGAGGGAGTGAGGGGAGACTGATTGTATCAAAACCGCGCGCGCGCTAGCTCATACCGTGCTCATATCATTAGGTCCTAAACGACAAAACGGTTTTTCTCGTTTATATTAAAAACAACAATTAATTTAAAAAAAATGTAACATAACAATTGAAGTGTGTATTAAAAGTAATCTACTAAGAAAATTTAGAAGCTTGAATCGGTCTAGTTTGCCTGTAAAATGTAAATCTCTGTTTTAAAAGAGGTTTGTTTGATATTTTTTTCTCTGTTATAAAAGTTAACGAATTGCGTTTCTGTAACAAGCTAAATGAAGTCAATGAAATGAAGAACCAGATTATAAAGTTTCACTTACATATCTTTTGTAATTGCTGCAAAAAATCATCTCAAAAATCACCATAATGACCAATTCTTCGTCTTAAATAATGTCTAGTGTATTCCTGCCTTTAAGAAGCTACGAATATTAAGATGCCAGTATGCCGGAACGCGGAAATTAAAACTGTCACATGCAGCGCTGGAAGACACTGCAACCAAATAATATTTTTGAGGCTGACAGCTCATTTTCGTGCCACAAAGATTGTGGTTGCAAGATTAGATGGAAAATATGGAATGGCTTTTAATCGGGGATAATCTTACATCATCACCATTTTAGTACCGAATAACCCCTTGCTGGATTAATCGAATTTCATTTATTTACCAGGACGTTATATTACATAACAGGCAAGTCAAAACATACACAGATAACCATGAATTCATCCATACACCATACAACTACATAGATAGATAGATAGATAACTCTTTATTGTATCTAACTTAATACTAACACAAGAAATATAACAAAGTGAAAAACTAAAAACAGAAAGGTACAATGGGCGGCCTTATCACTAAAAGCGATCTCTTACAGGCAACCTTTGGATGGACAAAAACTGACAAGAAGAAAAAGCACGGTGTCGTCATTTTAAGATTAGTTACGTATTATACACATAACAAACATAATAACAAATATTTACATATAATTTATTGACAAATTAAATACCTACTATTACCTATAGATACATACATAGGTAGGTACTTAAGAACTTGAAAATGAACAACTCATAAACTTTTCGATACTATAAAATGGATGACACTGAAAAAACAATGCTGCAAAAGCTGCACCATTTCAAAAGGCAATTTATTGTACAAAGTTAGCTTCAAGAATTTTTGGATAAGTCTCTTTTCGCTCCTGGCTGTGCTGTGCTGTGCGTCCCTAATCCAGATTTTACTCGCGACCGTTTCTGTCTTCGATCTAAAGCATAAGATTTTTTTTATTATAAGTAGTGGATACAAATCACAGGTTTGGATATAAACACCCTTCAAGACCAAATAAACTAACTTTATCTATGTATCGACTTGCGTTGCGACTGTATTGCACCAGCCGTGGTTAGCCGTAATTTACGTGATAAATACCCGGATACGTGTTCTGATCGCGAAAGTTTAAAAAAGACAATAAGCTTGCTTTCTCCAAAGGTTTTTAGCCTTGGTGAATAATTAAATAAATAAAATAAATATTGCTGGACATTTCACACAGCATCATGTAGTCCCAAGCTAAGCAGAGCTTGTGTTATGGCAACCACATGACTGATATACTACTTATATACATTTTTTTTTGTAAATACATACATAATATACATAGAAAACACCCAGACCCGAGACAAATATTTGCAGATCATACAAACATTTGTCCCGCGGCGGGGATCGAACCTGCAACCTCTTGCGTCACAGGCGGGCCTTCACCCACTGCGCCACAGAGGTCGTCGAAATAAAGGTCGTCGAATAAAGGGATTCTATCTCAATCTATCCGTGAGCTGTCCGGAATCGGTTTCCGACTTAAAGGAGGATCCTGATTTAATACTTGCGGTGATTTCACAAACATAATAATATTTATTTTTATTGTTATTGGTCATGAGGTACCGTATTGAACATCGTGTGAATTTAGTGCTACAATCAGATTTCTATGTAAAACAATTTTCTACGTTTCTTTGTGCTATGCGCTATGTATTTTGAAAGAACTAAACTAAAGAAGATTCCCCTTGTCATGGAGTATTTCCGTGGTCCCTGAACATAAATATCACATTGCAACAAATACTGAGACACTAATTTGTTTGAAAATTAACATTTGTAATTATTCAACAGTTTTTACGATAAACTATTTTATTCTAAGCTATTAATGGTGCATTTTCCTCGCACACCACTCATTTTCCCCGCACATAATATTGTGAAAACATATCCATATGTTACAGGTATTTTCATAATGCTCTGGCTCATTAACTACACACTGAGCAGTGTGTGGTAAAGGCTCGTGCTTCCTCATTCGTGGTGAAGCTTAGTGGTACAGTCTACTGCAATAACTTCTCAACTTCTCATGCGAAAAATTCTTAAAGGCATTCATAAAAATAGCACAGATTTTAGTCGCCCCCCTTGCAAGCGCTAGTGGTAAAGCTTACTTAGTCGTTCTTGGTCGTTGAAGTTAAACGACGTTCTGCGCGGTTACAGAATCGATTGGTGACCGCTAGTGCCATTAATTTTTTCATTGTTCAAACCCTCAAATTGTTTGCCCCACGTCTGAAAACTGAAATGGGGAGTTTCATGAAAATTGAAACATTTAAATGAAAAGAATTGACACAGTTTATTCTTTAGAATTAAGATTAACTTTTAAGTAATACTTTGCCATGACTTGGCCCGTGGAATGATAGAAAGAAACTAAAAGCCGTCTATAACGACCTCCCTCTTCACTAGAGTCTTAGTGTCAATTCACACGTACTACAACCACACGAGACCGACAACCACACCACAACGACGCGACGTGGTCGGGCGTATATTTGTATTGAAAATGAATTTACAATTCACACGTACCACATTTTGCCGTTGTTATCGACCACCTGTGTAATACGACCACATCGCAACCACATCGCGACGACATGACGTCATCAACAGCGCGCGCCTAGCTAGCGCCTGCCACATCGACATTTTGTCGGTACCACAACGCAACTGCAAAAAGTCGCTGCGACACTATTCACACGTAACCACAGCTGGACCACATTTTGTCGCTGCGACGTGGTGTGGTTGTGGTACGTGTGAATTGACACTTAACCAGATGAATTCTCCGAAACATAGGTAATCAGTATAATTGAGAGTCAATAGGTTCCTTCTAAGCGTGCTCCATCTTAGACCGCACTTGCTTTACATTAGGCAGGGTGTTTTGAAACGCAAACCTATTTTAATTGAAAAAAAAAGTCAGTCAGTATCAACGATATTTTTACATGAGTGATTCTCATGTTTTATTACATAATAATCTAGCTAGAGTTTCTTCTAAATTCTCCATCCAAAGGTTGCCTGGAAGAAATCGCTCTCAGCTATAAGGCCGCCCATTGTACTAATGAAGACTATATTATGTTGTTATATTTTACTTTTCTTTGTGTACAATCAAGTGTTCATTCATTCATTCATTCATTCATTCATTTTAGTAATCTCAAACAACAAGGATTTCAGTCAGAAGATATTTAAACAGTTGACTGTACACACAGTTATTTGCTCCGTGGCACTTAGCGGACGTGACGGGAATATGTTTACAGAGCAGCTCCGTGTAAAAATGCTTATCTTTACTTAATGAGGTTTGTCGTCTCCTAAGCTTTTAAGATTTGCATAGACTTTTAGGGGATAAAAATGAGATAATGATTTATGGGGGAGATCAAGAGGCCTTTGCCCAGCAGTGGGAAACAACTTGCATGTCTTCACGCGAACGAGTTTAATTTTTAATTCGAGGAATTGCAGTAATCCTTGATACGAAGCAATCATAGGAAACCAAATTTTGAATTACAACATGATCTTGACATGCCGTTCATTGCATCTACGACAAATAAAACTGAAATTCGTTTGACTTATATCACGTTCACAACTGTATTTTTACATAAGCCTTCACATCTATACATCTTTTACATAAATACTAGATGAGATGAGATACTAGATAAGGCCTATGCCTATACTTATTAGGACGCTGTAATTTCGGACATTGTTGTGATGGAATAGGCTTGACTAGCACACAAACCATCTTTTCAACAATTGACAACTTTAAGAGACCTCTTACCAATACCTCTGATCGACACTAGGTACACGCTTTTACAATACATATAATTATCATATAAATCTTATGAAGCAAAAATAAAAAAAATATGATATTTTTATCTCACAGTAAACTTTATTGACATTCAAATGAACAATAAACACCAAATGAAGTATCCTCTAACAAGTGGCCTATAATTTTATTTGAGACACACTAATAACTTTTTTGAAGATCCGCAAACAATACCCCAAGTTCTTTCGAAAGCTCGAATTAACGGAGTTATTCGGAAAGTTGAGTTCCACTCTCGCGAATAATATTCTCGTAAAGTATTGGAAGGAGCGTTGCAAGAGTAATCATAATCATCATCTACAACTTGACTTCATCAACTGATAGGTAAGTAAAAGTACCTAAGTAAGTTCGTATGAGCAAGTGGCCAACTCTGGTTACGGAGTTTTTAAGCCGCCTAAAGGCCTCCGTCATGGCTTAACGACTTGTAAGCCAGGACCTGACTGACGTGACCTGATGAACCTGAATTAACGTTCACGGAGGCAGTAAGCCAGGACCGGCAATTTAACATGCCCTCCTTAGCACGGAAGCGCTCAGCTCGTAATGCTCTTGCGATCACCCATCCAAATTGTGACCGCGCACAACGCTGCTTAACTTCAACGATCAATCAAGAACGCCTAAGCACGCTACGCCACGAGCGCTTCAATTTTAATGTTGCATATAATATTCTATCCGAAAACCTTATAAGCTGTTTGTTCTGATTTTTTAGTAAACCTTCTATTTACCTTCGCATATATCGTTCCTTAGTTCCATAAACATGTTTGGCTTTCGATATTCTGTCCGGATTATGTTTTAGTAATTATTATATCAAATAATGGTACAAGAATAACCTTTGGGTTTTCGTAACGCTTGAGGCGATACGTGCCACTTTGTAATTTTCCGTATAAGGAAAGAATTTGATGTACCAGATCACAAGAGTGAGTATTTAATGTTTGTGTATAGAGACATATTCAACTGTGAAATTAGGCTCCTAGAGAATGTTTTGTCGTGTCACTTAGCCAATGAAAAAAGAGATACCAATAGGTTCATATAGACTTGAGTCTATGGACTCCGTTCTCTATGGAAATTGACTTATTAGTCGCTAGAGACTTGATCCATGCTTCGGTAAACTTTCAAAACGTATGTGAGTTGTATTAGACCTTACAATAATAGTACTCGGGAATTACTTACGTAAAAATATCGTACATTTGAACCAACAATGTTGGACCACGAGGACTATACCGCGAATCCTCTTACCTAGATGAAGTTTCTCCGGATGAATCGAAACATTGTCAGTAATCGACGATATTTCGGGAAATATATTACTATAGGTACAGTAAGCATATACATTGTTCGAGAATTGAAACTTTCTATAGTTTGACACAGAACCGAATCTCCACTTAACTGAGGTGTTCAGGTAATGCGGGTTAGGCTGTGGTCAGTGAGGAATCTTCAATTATTGTGCATACCAGCCGAACCGCGTCATTACGCGGGTTTCGCATAATTGGGGACAAGATGGTGATTAAAATACCGCAGATTCCTAACTAGGGTACACCAAAGAATGTTGTAAAAACACAGCGTTGTAAAAATTTACTAAATATTTATGCGAAGAATAAAGATGAAAGAAGTTATGAGATTACATAGATAAATTATGAAAGACTTAAGTAGGTATGTACTCCCTATGTTATTTGACTAACCTTGATTTTGACATCTATACATGAGGATCTGAATAAGATTTCTGCTACCCTAAGGTGAGTAGAGTATCCATTATTTTCGCATTTACTGCGCTCCTCGCTCCTGCAATTAGTCCTCTAGTAAAGTTAATATATAAAAAATTTTTTTTTTTTAATTTATTAAAAACAAGGTACCTACCTACTTTTAGAAATGTCACTTTCAATGTCATTCTGATTTTGTCTTTAGCGTGAACGAAATAAGAGCTATCGATTTTAGTGATAATTTAATTAGTCAGTGTACAAGGGAATCACCAGCAATGTTCTTGTAAAACAACGTTCATACCCCGATTAAATAAGCGTTCTAGTATAAAAGCGTTTGTAGGCGTCCGTTTTTTTCGCCGTACAACGGACCGTGTTTTTCACCCGGATTCGCGGTGGTGTATGGCGCGTAATGAATGTGTGTACACGCGCTGGATATCGGTCCGGTGAACAATTTATGCCGTTTACATAGATTTCGTTTATTGACGGTCCGTTGTCCGGCGAAAAAAACGGACGTCTACAAGCGCTGGGACTCTAAGCAGGTGTCACATGTTTTAGCGCGGCCTGCAATTTCGCTGCCTAATTGTAACGCGTTGTGGTCTCCCGGGATACTTTGTAACTTGAAACGTCTTGACTCAGCTCGTATTCTGAGGTGAGAGTTTAGACAGCCGGTGTACCGTGGGAATTTTGTAATTCGACCCTATCGAACTTTGAAGTTCAGTGTCTTGTAAAATTGGACAAATATATTTACATCGCTGGGGTTTTGAATCTGTGAGTGTGATTGTATGTATATTGATTGAGGCCTTTTTATTTAAATGTAAGACGTACATCGTCAAGAGACAACCATTGTTTATGTAGAGATCGCGTCATGTAAAACGCTGGAAGAAAGTGGAGAAGGTCTGTTTGTCTCATTTTCGCGAATAGGGAGCCCATGCGCAAACAAGAGACAAAACACACCCCTCCACTTTCTTCCAGCGTTCTTTTTACATGATGCGACCTCTAAATTTAATGGGAGGTATACCTAGTGTCTGATGGCTTGTATCGCTTTTATTCACATTTGAAATACATAACGTGTGGAGATGACTAATACGATTTCTTGACTTCTTGTCTTCTTAATTTAGAGCTCATGTTAAATCGCATATACATTCTCTTAAACAAATAAAATTCGTTTTTGACCCCAGAATTTTCAATCAAATAGAGGCGCTATCCCACTCGGCCAGCACGGCTCATACATACAAAACCTATAAACCAATTTGAACTGAAACTTCCAATTAGTTGAAATTTCTAGTGTACACAGATACACGTAAACATTTTTCCAAGCGATTGCTTCGTTAAGGGAAGCGTGGCTCGAATATTGATACCCAATCGTTGGATGCATTTCATTTAATATTCATACATTCATTAAAAAAGTGAAACGATTTTACCAGATTTTTTCACAGCTTTTTGACTTCAAATGGAATTAACTGTAAAATAGAAATATTTATACGATTCTTCTAAAGCGACTATTCCCAAAGTTTGGGGAAAATCTTTTAGGTAGGTATACTCCTTCTTAGCCTTCAACAGTTAAGGCATCACACATGTTAGACCTTTTAGATTTTAGGCACATTGGGACTTTATAGTCGTATTGCTCATTATACGGACTAAAATTGAAGGAAAAAATGTCATTTTTCCTTCAATTTTGATTATTTTTATATGTTTTATGTCAAAATTGAAGGAAAAATGACATTTTTTCTTTCAATTTTAGTCCGTATAATGAGCAATACGACTACAGTAATTTTTCTGCAAAATAGTCATTTTACATTTTAGGCATTTTACTTCCTAGGCATTTTGGAAATTAGACTTCAGGAAGCATTCAAATAAAATTAATAAAGTTAGACCTAAAAATCTGAGAGTATATTTTCTTAGAGTTTTACCAGTTATGAAAATTAACTCTCAACACTCTAAACAAAATTAACATATCCATGAGCACGGTAGACCCATTTTAGATCAACCTGTACCACAGCCCATCATATAATTCATTACATTTGAAATATGCATAGCTTTAAAAGGTCAATGTTGAATGAACCATTTAAATATTGAATTATAAGGGCGAAATAAAAAGTTTACAAAGCATTCATTTCAAAGACACACAAAACTTTGAGTTTTATACTCAACTCTGATATTTAATTCACGTTGTTGATAAACTCGCAGTTTAAGCTTCCAAATATTTATAACAAAGTTATCTGTTCACGTTCCATATTGAAACAAACTTAGGGCAGATTTACACAGAAAGATATTTGCCATCAGCAAATGAAGCCAGAAACAAAATCGTGCTAATTTTCCGCTATTTATCATAAACATCAAATCAAAGAATCATCAGCCGTCAGGTTCCGGGTATAGTATTGAAATTTAAATAAAAGATATAGGATAAAAGTAACAAATTCATCGAGCCCAAAACAAGAATTCTTTTAAAATCCTCGATAGAATTTATTACCAAACAATTTGCCAAAAAATTTAATATTAAAACAGTCCTAATTTCAAAATATTTAAATATGATATTCCACATAACTATTGCTAAACATATTGCTAGCACCGAGGCTTTTTTTCGAAAAAGCTTTTTATTTTTGAATAATTAAAAAATATCAATTTCGAAACAGCGTCAGCTGATTCGTAGCGTCATGCCGTACTCTTTTTTCTTCTTTCTCGCTATATTTTGTATCACGCTCACGTTGCTAGATGGGTTGTCTGGCCCAAAGAACTAAGTGATTCTACTCCTGTTCCTTCGCGACAGAAAGATCGTATAACTTAGGATCTTAGGATGACACATGAGTGAAACTATCGTACCCTCTTAAACTGAAGTGGCTATTAACAGTTGCAGTCTCTTATAGTTTATATTAAATTGACAATGATTAAAGTGGTAAGATAAATATAGATAGATAGACTAAATTAAATGAAGAAAGCTAGAAATCAAAAATAGAACACACATTACTATACAGTATCGTGAAAAGAATGTAAATATAAAAAAGCGTGTAACTACTAACTATTCTATCAGCTACCTAGTCACAGTGCAAGCTTAGCTTAGTAGGAAATTATTAATGAAAGAAATAAACATTATTTGTTGTCTATCTTAGTTTGAGGCAGTTATTTTATTGATATTGTTTTTAATAAAAACCAGTTAACTGTGTAAATGGTATCAGGCTTTCAGGTTGGACCGCAAATGTGTTATATTCGAATTGTGGTGTTCAATGGGAGAGGGTGAAGGGGGGAATCAGGTTGAGCGGGATGGGGAGGGGGGCTGCTTTTCTGCCTTTGTATGTGTCCTCAGTCAGATCTGACCAATACTGTGCTGTTTTAAACGAAAAGGCTTATCCCACCAAAAACATTTTCATGTAAAATGTGGCCAAGACGAGACGAAAGTTACCAGATCTCATGTAGAGCTAAGCTAACTTAGCTAACTCAACAAGCCATAACCTCACAAACTCTATTCGTTGAAAAGGGAATTGATTAGCTATTGATATATAGGTATATGACGGAGTATCCTGTCATAAATAAATAGATGTTAATAATAGTTTGATCGGGCTCATAATCAGTATGATAATGTATCGTTGGCTAACTTCGAAAACCTCGTAACTCCGTCTTTTTGAAGAATAATACAATTTTTTGATGCTGCTTGGTAGAAAATTTAATTCTCTACCAAACTGCACCAAAAAATCATTTTCGTAAAAAAGACGGAGTTACGAGGTTTTCGAATTTAGCCGACGTGAAAAGTGCGCATACTATAACAATTCAGTATCTGCCATGTTTGTACTAACAGCCCAACCCGAAAAGTTTTCAGTGTGCGGGGGGTCTTAATGCCACTAACGATCACTCATCCAAATTATGACCACTCAGAACATCATCATCATCATCATCATTTGCAGTTCAAATAATAGCCCACAGCTGGGTATAAGCCTCCTCCCTCAAACGCCATTCTAATCGACCCTGTGCCGTTCTCATCCATGTCTTTCCCTCAATGGCCTCAATATCGTCCACCCACCTGATGGTCTGCCCCTGTTTCTATTACTCTCTCAGGACATCGTTTAATTTCAAAGATCTATCAAGAACTTCTAAGCGAGCTACGACAATAAAACAATAATTCTTCTTCTTCTTTCGTATGAGCAAGTGGCCAACTCTGGCGACAAAACAATAATAAAACCCTACAATAAAACCCAACATACAATAAAACCCTTAACGGAATAAAAATCCAGTCTTTAACCATTCACCCTTCTCAGTTACTTCATCTCAGCATATTTTAATACTATTAGCAAGTAATGAGCAATATCTACCTGAACACCTTAAGTCTCTATTAATTTAATCTCATAATCAAAAACAACATGTCTCGCAAAATATATAGTAATGGCTTCGATGAGACAGAGTAGCTGTGTAGTATAGGGTTGCCAGGCAGAAAACACAATAAATATTAAATGAGTGACGGTCAGTAAAGTTTGTTGAAGTGTTTTTTGAGGTAACCCCGATTCACTCATATTGACCATGTCTTTCCTGTAGATAATGTCGAGAAGATGGTTTAGGTGCTTAGTGCTTACTCATTTCAACAATGTCCTTGGCTATGCAGAGTCCCGTTGACCGTATAGGTTACTTTTGGATGCTGTATATTATCTATCATCTAGTAAAGATCTAAAGGAAGCAGAAATGGCTTATTCTTTTAAGATTTGAAAAGGCAATAAGATAGGTATAAATCTTTAAGCCTTTTGACCAAAAGTTAGAGTGTCACTCGGATTAATTGATTGCAAAAACTACCATTTTCTTATTAATTTATCTTTTAGAGGATAGAACTGCTAACCTACTTTCGTGGACTGGATCTATGTCAGTGTTAAAATGGATCTCAATTGTAGAGTGTAGTTGATGTGGGTGCCAAAATATTTTAGAGTAGGGTTCAATTCCGATCCAACAGATTATATTGATCCACGTTTCTTTATGTCTGATCTAATACATATTATGTCAGCGTTTTCGCTAGTAAAACGTCATGAATGCGCAGTGCACGCCCAATAAACGCTAGTATGATCCTAGCCTTAGACACAGATAATATAATTATAGATAAATAAATTGATTTTGTAGGTAACTACTATTTTCTACAATTTCAAGAATTCGCAGCCTAAGGCTATATAAAAAGGATGTGTCATAGACTAGAACTGTTTGGCATCCTTACCTCAGTCAATAACCAATACAGAGAGGAAATGAATCCACCATCCCTTGTGCGTAGATGCAAAATACGAAAATAGCTGAAGGACGTGCGACAATTAAATTATTTCGGGATTTTCGGATAAATAAGTCACGACACATTTTTATTATTTTCAAGGGTTTACTATTTCGATACGTTGAAGTCTTTCGGAAAATATTTTGGTTTATTTCCGAAAATCCTATGTATTTCTTTGTGTAGTACAGATTGCCTTGCTGTCCGTAATTTATTGAAAGAGTTATACTCGTATATACGCAACGTTCTGCGCACTACATTATAGGTACAAGTGGATAGGGGACCGTAGCAATAATGACTGAACCTTTCCGTGCTTTGGAATATAAATTTACGGCCCCGGTTATGAAAACTTTTCACATCAAAAGCCTTTACGCTTTCTTATCCGGAGAATAAATTTTATTTTAAAAATGTTTTAAAGAATTTCAATATTACTAGAACACGGTTATAAATCTCCACAACCTTGTCAGTAGCTTTTTATCTTGAACAATTTATAGCTAAAAATCTGTGAATTCAGCCACAAATCTCTTTCAAGATCACAAAAGGGGCTTGAATGTACAAAAGTAAGACAGCGTCCTTTGTTAAAGTATGGGATACTAGTGGGTCCTCGAGTGAGGCTTATCCGGGCCCGGTCCCACTCGGCTCTAGTCGGGATATCCGATTCCTGAGGATTTGCTGAACTCAATATCGAAAACTCGTACATTTTGACTTTGAGAATGTTATTGATTTTTAGGCTCATTTTAGTCTCAAGCTCACCGTCAGCGCTGATAGGCGAGTGATTCTATTTAATAATTACTAATCACAAAATTGTTTATGTTAATCTAAAAAGTAAATATGGTGGTACTATACGGTATATTTACCGAATACAACCTCGGCTGAAAAATATGAGGAAAATAATTTTGATGGTATGACGTCATTTCACAAATTCATTTTCCTCATATTTTTCAGCTTAAAAATATTTGAAGCCACCATAATTGTTCGTCAGATAAAAATATTTGAATATTATTTTATCCTACCTTAGAAAACATAAAATAAAAAATGTATAAACCGATTCAAATTAACATTGAATAATGTCATCTTCAAAATTTACCTAGTTTGTGTGACCTAGGATTAGGTCTAGACCTAAAGAGATACCTTTTAGAGCAGGGTTCGATCACTTCCAAAGTTTATCTAGACAGGTATTCGATCATGATTGATGAAAATGATAGAGTAGACAAGTAATGAAATATTCCTCCATGTAATATTTAGACAACATTATTAATAGCTCAATTTATAAACATGTATATCCATAAATGTAAATAATTTAAATTAAATAACCCTGATAAACTAAAAAGGAAACAAAACACGCCTCTGCTAAAACTAAAAACGGTATATCGTGCCAATTTTAGTACTTCACTTTTAGTTTTCAGAGGAAACTAAACTCAAAACTGACCAACATAAGCTGAACTACGGAAATTGGCATTATAACTAGTAGGGGCCAGGAGACCGATTCTACTAACAAACTTTTTATCAAACTACACAAAACGTCAACTATTACTATTACGTAGTACTAGTATTCTGTGCTATTAGATTTTAAATATTAGATTACCTTAGATTTCGTTTGTTTCATTCAATCTAATAATGATCATGTGTGTTAGGTACCGTGCAGTTAGGTTACTCTGTTGTGGTTACGTTTTCGAACAAATTACTTTAATTTTGGAGAACGAAACAAAACGCAGCGATAATGATACCGGAATGGTTGACGTTGTAAATTAGTGAAATTGGGGCCAGGATAACGACTCTATCCCCTAGGCACAGAAGATTCTATCTCAGATCTTAGGCATTCAAGGTTCTTTTACAACAGATTTTATAACAGACTACATTTTATAAATCCGTACCCATATTATAAAATCAAATAATGTAAAGAGAGCAACCGGCGCGAATCGCTGTGACCCTACTATTCAGGCTTCTTAGTCTTAGTGTAAGGAACAGAGGTTTACTCATGGTACATACTTAAAGAATCTCTACTTAGTATACCTAACTAATTACTTAGTATTAGTAAAACACCTTGTACCGCTACACTTTTCTGTTAAAATAAATCTTATCTTATCTTATATTATAAATGTGAAAGTGTGTTTATTTGATTGTTTATTTGTCTTGCTTTCACAACAGAGCGACGGATTGACGTGATTTTTTGTGTGGAGATGGGGGGCTGGAGAGTAACATAGGCTACTTTTTATCCGGGTGCCACGCCGCGGGCAGCAGCTATTTATATATTTATGGTATACAAACAATGTTGCACCTAAATAAAATTTGTAGTTTTTTAATATTATGTTACAATTTTACTTTTATACCTTAAAGCCACACTAGTGGTTTTTCTATTCATTTTCATTACACAATTAGTTTAACAATATAATCCAACCAAACTACCAATAGCATTTTAGTATCACTGCAATAAGTAAGTTCGTATGAGCAAGTGGCCAACTCTGGTGACGGAGTTTTTAGGCCGCCTAAAGACCGTCATGGCCTACTACAACAACACAAACCACGGGGCACTCAAGACTAATTTATTCACAAACCAGAAAATGGATTAAAATGAGCTATAAAGCGGCGCTGAGGAAGCAACGAGGTTGTTCCGACCGCTTACACCTACACTCACTTCAAAGGACGTCGTTAAATCTTACGCTCTCAAAACCCTTGGTTTGCCCGAACAGCTGAAATTTGAACAGCTAAATCTCTACGAAAACATTTAATATTAGAAATAACTAAAAGAGTCTTTAAGTTCTTTAATCATACATTTCCATTTGGATTTGTACAGTCAGCAGCAAAAATGACACGTTTACAAAAGTCAAATAATTTTGAAACAATATTAATCTCAAAATTTAAAGATTCGCAACGACTGATGCGTATGATTGCATCTTTATATAAGAGACTGATGTGTATGATTGCATCTTCATGTAGATTTGCAGCTTCATGTAACAAACTGAACGTTATTACTTTGATGACTGTTGCCTAAAGACTCAACTAGCTGTTGCCCTATTATTCTACACTTAAAGTAATGAGTTATCATTATCACTATTATGAACTTAATCATACTTTACAATAAAGCTATTCTTATTTTACTATTCTTATTTATTCTATTCATAGTTTACAATAAAACTATTCTTATTCTTATTCATATAAACTTTATCGAATACCAGCGCTGTTCCATCCATAATATCACTTTCACACAGCTATTACACCTTCTTTGTTTGAATAAACTAACTACCTACGTGGTTGAATTATATTCTACACTCTTTGCACTCTCGGTTACTCTGTAGTTCATTAGCTATTTCAAGTTGTCAAGCAGCGAAGTCCTACGGAAGTCGTTGCTCGAAGAGTTCCGAAAGCGAATTTAATTACAAAGCGGGTTCACGCGCATTTGGATAACGGATTTGTACTTGGATTGTAGTATAGAACAGTGTTCCGCAAAGGGTGTGCCGCGGCACACTGGTGTACCGTGGTCATTGGTTGCTGTGCCTCGGAAATATAAGGTTACCTATCTCAGTTAAGTTACTCCGGACACATAAGCTCAACTAAACAAGCTCATGTTTCGCATTAAAAAAATGAGTATTCCTTTATGGTGTAACTCGAAGATTTTCCGATTTCTTAGATGCACTCGTACCTTGAACACAAAAAGTTTGCGGAACACTGGTGTAGACGAATGATGATACATTGTCAGCGGTGTTTTAGTTGTAGATAAATATAATACAAACATTTATTCACAGTTTGACATTACAAATCTCAGAAACATAATACAAAAATGAAGTAGTCAGAGACAAGTCCAAATATATTCAGTTTGATTTCCACGATGATAAAAATGTTAAGGATGATTCACGCTACACCACCGGGTCGCGACCGGGCCATGCCCCGGCCGGGCCAGTCATTCACGCTACACCGTGTCGGGGCCGGGCCGTGCCGGAGCCGGGAAACAATACCCACCGACATTTCAACGCCGTGCCCCGGGCGGGTTCCGGCGGAGCACTGCCGAGCCACGGTCAGACATGAATCACTTCATACAAAAAGTATACCATAATGTGTCCCGGCCTGGTTTAACGTGAATCATCCTTTATTGTAAAGGAATATGTATAAACAACTAGTGAACGCCCGCGGATTCGCCCGCGTGGAATACCATTTCTTTATCCCACGGGAACCATACATTTTCCGGGATAAAAAGTTCCAGAACCTAACCTATCTACATTTCAAATTTCATGAACATCGGTTTAGTAGTTATAAGGATACGTGCTAACAAACATACACACACACACACACACGGACTTTCGCCTTTATAATATTAGTAGGATTCAACCTCAAATAAGGTTATCACTCAGACTAACTTTTCTCGTTCAATTAGGCCCTCCACTAAAACACAGTGATAAGAGAATAGATAGAGCGAAATTGGTTTCCACGTTTGTATAACCTTTTCATTATCACTTAAATTGGGTTCAGCTAGTGCCCAGTGAATCTGTTGAACAATGCTTAAGTTCACCAAAACATTAACAGACATAATATTTCACCATTTCCAAATAGGTAAAGTGAGCTAGATGCCAAATAAAGTAAGGGTTAATTTTAGGTATTTGTGTTTTATTGCTACGAGGTATTTGTAAGTAGCATTAACCAAGTTGATTTACAAGTTACATCGAGTCGACCAATTTTTAAAATTTACTTACCTACTTGGATATGTAAAAATGGCCATGCCGATTTTGTGTGGGAGGTTGGTGCCTTTTTTATATCGCGCGGCCATCAACCACACATCAAAATATAAGCTCTTATGAGTATAGCAAACAATATTGTGAGAACACTATACAGCTTCACTCAGTCAGGACCGAGTTATACAGGGTGAGTTTTTCAATAGTGTCTCTAGGGCCAAATCTGAAACTATTAACAATAGCGGAAAACACTCAAAGGAGCGATTTTGATCAAATGTAAAACTGTATCATCATTTTAAAAATAATCATTTTCCTGGCCAGCCATCGAACCTGTTGGTTGAAAAAAAAAACTTTTTAGATTATTAAACCATCCGATAGTGTAGATGATAAAAATCAACTGATGAGAAGAAACTACAGTCAGTTTATTAAAAATCAACACTTTCCATTAGTTTGGCGCATGCAGTTTCTTCTAAGAAATTGATCCTTATTATCTACACTATTGGATGGTTACTATAATACAGAAAGTTTTTTTTTAATATTCAACGGGTTCGATTCCTGGCCACAAAAATTATTATTTATAAAATCTAATGATGCAGTTTTACTTTCAATCAAAATCGCTTATGAGACTCCTTTGAGTGTTTTTCGTTATTGCTAATAGATTCAGATTTGGCCCTAGAGGTAGGTACTCTTGAAAAACTCATCCTGTATAACTCGGTCCTGACTGAGTGAAGCTGTATAATGTGCTCACAAATATTGTTTGTTAAACTCATAAGAGTTTATATTTTAATGTTTGGTTGATGGCCGCGCGAAACAAAAAAGGCACCACTTTCCGGCATAGGCGTACAAATAAATTACCTTTATAAAAAGAATATTAAGTACTTAGAAGTTATTAGTTGGTAAACCGTGAACTCACTTCTAAGTAGGTGCGCATATTGGGCAACTAAGAAACCCTACACTACGCGTGGCGTTCACGTGACACACACTTGGCCGGTTATTTTTTATATTACTTTATTGAGAACAACAAAAAATAATTCTTCTTTTAACCAATAGTTACTGTAACCACAGTTTTGATTGGTGAACTTCAGCCCGCCCTCGATAAACAGCTGATCGGAATCCCTGGATTATCTGAAATGCTCTTCAAAAGGATCAACCTACTTACCCCTACCTACCCCTATGTAACCTTGATAATACATTTGGGTTCCAATTACATAGGAAATTTATCGATCCAGTCCTCGGTTTTAATTGCAAAAATATTAAATGGCTTGTATCTTTTTTTTTACTGAGGCTTCAACGTTTTGACAAAAAAATTAAATCAATAACTTTTAGGGCTGATTTTTCTATCGATAAACAACTTTTATCTGAGGAATAAATATGGCGTTATGACATAATTTTCAATCCAATATCTGTTAAATCGCATATTTATTTCCTCAGATAAAAGTTATCTAGGTACCTATTGAAAAATCAGCCCTAAGTGACATTAATAACTTAGATCGTCCTTGTTTTAAAGAACATGGATTATGTCGTCAGTGGATTATGTAGTAGGTATACTAACGCCGTTAGTACACCGACGCATTCGCATGCGGCAGCGAATCGACGAAAAAACTGTAAGTTGTATGGCAATGTTTCGCATGTGTTATGTCTCGCTCTATCATATAGCTAGATGAAATAGTTGCATCCTTGTCTGTATTGTTTCGCAAGCAACTGCGAAATGGCTGTTACACCGACGCAGCCGATTGGCATCAGAGTTTCGCATCGCAATGCGATGCGAACGTCGCTGTCGCATGCGAATGCGTCGGTGTACTAACAGCGTAAGTGATTAGGGTATGACGGGCATCTTTTGGCGGCCTAGAAACTTTGTCATCTGAATAGGCCACTAAGTTTTACCGCATTACTTTTCACTTGGATTTGGTGGCCGTTGTCGTCATACATAATTCACAATGAAATATTTCTAAGGCTGAGCGTACAACTATCCGAACCGAATTCTCGAAGTACTTCTAGATTCGGTTGAATCGGAGGATTCGACGCGGGCAGGTGTGCGAGGTTGCATATGATTTCATATAAAGAATTCTAAAATTCGTTTCGGTTGACTCGTTCGGTGCGCTCAGCGCGGATAGGTGTCCGTCCATCCCAGACTCCAGACTTTCTATCGGCCGAAGTTTTATCGGGCTCTATTCAGTACGAAGATGTATACAAGTGCGCACACTACACCGATTGAGTATCGGCGATGTTTGTCCTAGCTGCCTAACTATCGGCCGATAGAAAAGTTTTCAGTCTGCGAGGGGTCTTATACAGCAATTTCTAACCGCCACATATACAAGTTGAATACTGTCTCTAGCATACATTTCCCTTTGAAGTTTATTTGGCAGCCAAATTTTCCTATTAAATGTGGCATAGGTACCTACTCAAAGTTTAAATAAGTACTTCTACAAAATGTAGGCAATCAAATATGTATTTGGACATACGTCTGACTACACCCAAGAGCGATGTTGGCCGAGGGGTATAGTACCTCGACTTTCGATCCGAAGGTCGTGGGTTCGAATCCTGGCCGTGCATCAATGGATTTTTCGTTTCGAAAAAATTATATGCGCATTAACACGAGCTCTAAACGGTGAAGGAAAACAACGTGAGGAAACCCGCGGCTTAGTCAGCCCCTCACGTATTGACCATGTCTTTTTTGTGGATATGGCCGAATGGTGTAGGTGCTGGGCAAGCCTACTCCATCTCAACAATGTCCCAGGCACTACAGTGTCCCGTTAGTGTAGGCAAAGATTGCCTCCTGACACTGTATAAATCATCTAGTAAAGATGTGAAGGCCTAAGTTTTTGACTGCACCCATTAGACATCTTCTTAGAAACTTAAAATGCTTTTAAAGATCTGAGAGAATGTCCACCTCGCCTTGGGGATACAGTCGTGATCGTATTTCTTTTTTTTTTTTTTCATTTCAAATTGTACAGATTAATAATGAATGAATGAACACTTTATTGTACACAAGTAAAAGTAAAATATAACAACTGAATAAAGTCTTAATCAGTACAATGGGCGGCCTTATCGCTGAGAGCCATTTCTTCCAGGCAACCTTTGAATGGAAAATTTAAAAGAAGCTATCTAGGATGGCCTTAATACTGTGTATCTAGGAGACATGGACATAAACGAAACGATTTAAACTTAATTGTCATTGCCAGTCCAAACCATCACACAAATAGTTTTCCCCAGGGTCTTTAAGTAAAGTAAAAGACAAAATCAATAAAATCACCAGGGACACTTCGTAGCGTCTTAGAAACTAAGTGAAAGACGTATTTTCCTCTCGGCCAAGCTTTGAAAGAACCAGGGAGTAAATAGTTTTGATGCTCAGCTGGGTTTCATCGCGTTTTTGTGGAAAATAAAATATAATGATTCTTACTATCAGAAATTACAAACTGTCGTTCCTCTTTATGGATATTTAACACATTAAGTTTATCAAATGAATGTCTGGCTGGGAATCGAGTTTCAAAATATAAGATTAGATTCAGGTCTGCTCTCAAGCAGTAAAAGAAAGCAAGTTCGTATGAGCAAGTGGTCAACTCTGGTGACGGAGTTTTTAGGCCGCCTAAATGCCTCCGTCATGGCTTAACGACTTAAAAGCAGGGACCTACAACTTAGCGTGCCTTCCGAAGAACGGAAGCGCTCAGCTCGTAACGCCACTTGCGGTCACCCATCCGAATTGTGACCGCGCACAACGCTGCTTAACTTCAACAATCAATCAAGAACGTCTAAGCAAGCTACGCCACGAAGCAAGTGTCAAGTGTCTCAAGCAGTAAATGTAACTAATAGGACGTCATCAACTGTGTCAATCATCATCCAGTTCTTCCAGATCTTTAGACAATTAAGATCCATTGAAGATGTTTATTTCTTCAAAACAAACAAATATCTAATGAGATATTAAAACGTCCAGTTAAATTGACAAATGTTCACATTTAGAATTCCAAAGGGAATACTTACGGGTTTTTTCATGATGTTTTCCTTTATCACTCCGAGAATTTTGAAGATTATGTAATATCCATTGAAACACGGCCAGGCGTTTCAACTCACGAGATTCAGATCGACAGGTAAAGATCAATAGCAATAGTACCTATCCGGATAATAGTATTCGGACAACAATGCTCTCAATGGGCCACATACACTAGCACGTTGAATGCCACCTGTTTAGTACTGACAATGTCAGACTAAATATAAGTTTGACACATGACAGTGACATTTAGGTAGGACTGGCTTCTTCTTCCGGACGTAAAGCAATATGGCCACGTCTCTCTCAAATTGTAATATTAAATATGCGTAATAACAGTGAATAAACAGCAGTGAAAGTTATATGGTGGTTTTTATCAAGATCCCAAACACCACCGATGAACATGTGATGACTTTTGCAAGGCGGTACTGTGGTCCCCTCCTTCGGTGGTATGGCAGTAAACGCGTTAAGAGTAAAATGAATAATTTAAACGCAAACTAAGCACATTCAAGGCACTTAAAGTTCCTCAATTAGCAACGAAAACAGTAAACTTTGCACACCTAATAAACCTCCCTAACCGATTATAAATCACGTTGCCCGGAGTTTAAATAAAACAACCTATAGTCGTATTGCTCATTATACGGACTAAAAGTGAAGGAAAAAATGTCATTTTTCCTTCAATTTTGACATAAAACGTATCAAAACTAATCAAAATTGAAAGAAAAATGACATTTTTTCCTTCAATTTTAGTCCGTATAATGAGCAATACGACTATAATAGGGTCTTTCGAATACAAACTAATTCGCTTTATTCGAGATAACTAGTAGGACACATGTGATTTAGCTCGAGTTATATAAACTAAGCTACACACTGCACAGAGCTGAAGCTTGTTTACGCAATCTGATGTTTTTGTGTACATGTATAACTTTTTAATCTATTCTAGACCAAGATTTAGAACTATTAGCTCGCTTTAGGGATACTGGGGTAAGTAGTAGGTAGAACACGTGATTTATCTCGTAGAGTTTTCTAATCTAAGTAAGCTGGTCGCAGAACTAAAGCTTATCTGCTACGTACAGCAAGGTAACTTTTATTCATGCGCGAATGAGAAAATCAAAAAGTACGAACGACAAGAGTATTTTAACTGGTTTTAGGCCAGAATTTCCGGCCTAAAACCAGTTAAAATACGGTCGGCCGGAAAGGCGATGACAGCTTGGAGAAACTCATCGTGGTTGGGAGCACAGACGGAAAACGCTCGCGTAGTCGATACCCAACTCGATGGACGGATCAAATCAAAGAATCATCAGCCGTCAGGTTCCACAACGTTCTGAGAGATGTGGTGAACAGAAGCCGATGGAGACAGATCATCCGATCTAGATACAGACCACCCGATGATGACCACGATCCTCAGTCATGAGGGGCCGACTACAGAGAGAGAGGCTAGAGTTTAAAACAGTTTACAAGATTTTTTAAACCGGATAACTTCACCTCTTTAATCTTATATTTACCCGACTATCAAAAGGGGTTGGGTTTACTAGGTTAGGCTTTTATGCTCGGGTACCGTTTTTGCACCTGAATTAAGTCACATTCAAGAAAACCGAGCGGGAAAATCTTTTCAAATCCCTTGAAGCACTCTTTTAGAATTTTTTCTTGTAAGCCAAGCACTGGTTTTATCTAATAGTAGAGTGATCGTAACTTCGTACTGTCTATATTATCTCATCACTTACTATATCACTTTCTTTATATTAATATCTCTAGTCATTTTAGTTTTTTGTTGAAATAAAAAATGTTATAATCGCAATTTTAACCAAAAGGTGAGGTAGACATTTTTTCATACCTTTAGGCATTTTAAGATTCTTTAAAGATATTTGAATACATCAGAGGTTGTCCAAATACATACCCACATATTGGATAAAATAGCATTAAATACGCGACAGGTTGCTAGCCCATTGACGCTATTAGAAAGCTAACTGGTTTCCTCACGATGCTTTCCCTAACTGTTTAGAGCTCGTGTTATAAAATAAATCTAAATAGTCGAGCTTCAGTCCCCACTGGAGCTTGACTGGAGCCATTGAGTTTCGTCAAAGTAAGCAAAATTACTTGGAAATTTAGATAAATACAAAGCCATCACACTCGTTCAACACGGCTCTTATAATCCCGTATATATGTAGTTCAATTACATAAAATTTAATGAAAAACCCCCGACAAATCCCTTCATAAACTAGAAGCACGCAACATTAATAAGAACCATTGCTAAAAACCCGCTTTCAAATAAAACAAACCGCATTCAAATCGATAGAGCTACGTTGCTACAGACAGACACACAGTCGGGGGTTAAAAATAAAACAAAAGTAATGCTAGCCCCGAGCTAAACCCTCGCTCAGCTACGATACAGATCTATCGAGAAGGTATTCCAGAAAGGCTTAGCCGAGTGTAGGCACTCCTGGGCATTACGTAAGCCTGTCTATATAGGTATTTTATTTACTAAGGTCACTTCAGGTGAGTCCAATAACTATTAAACCTGAATTATAGATGACTAACTGCTGCCCGCAGCTTCGCTTGCGTGGTACCCGGATAAAAGGTAGCCTATGTCACTCTACAGTCCTCCAACTATCTCCACACAAAAATCACGTTAATTCGTCGCTCTGTATCGATGTGAAAGCAGGACAAATAAACAAGCAAATAAACACACTTTCACATTTATAATATGGGTACGGATACGGGTACGGATTATATCGTTCAGCACAATTCTACATCAAATCTAATCCAGGTACCTCTGACTTGGACTGTGTCGTTTACCCGTCTCATCCAATATACCTTACTGTTATAAAAGAATTTTATTTATGTGCTATAAATATGAGGGTACAAATCTCCGTTTAATCTCTTCATCCATTTTGATGTTTTGATGAGTTTGAGCTTTAAGCCCTACACAGTCGCAAACAAAAGTTTCTGAACATCCTGCTTTTCAAAACTCATATAACTTTGGCTATTTATCGTGTGTACCTAGATTTGACTTTAACGACACCCTTAGATATCTTCAATGATTCTTGATTGCTTAAATAATTTCTTATCTGAGTTAGAAGACGTGAGCCTGTTTACGTTTTTACATAAATTTTAGAACTTAATTTAAGTTTTAAACGGTTGCTTCGAGCTTTGAAAGCAATCTAAAGCTTTGAAGATCTGAAACCATAAAATGTCTCTTAGGGTATTCTTTATGCGGCTTGTAACCCGTCACGTGGAGTACAAACTAGGTTAGACGGAATAAAGGTCATCTTCTAAATTTATACTTACACGAACACACCCACTTAAGATTATTAGAAAATTTTTGAGAAACTTCAAATTTACGTTTCAAGTCATGTCTGCCACCCTTCTGTAAAACTTGTTGTGGCGGATTTTTATAATTTTTACTTTAGCATCCGACTGTACGTACATCCTAAACGTCATAAAAATATGACCTTCAAAACCAAAATCCTTTTAATTCGCCTATAAAAACCTTCGCGCGGATAATTTTATTCAATTCATAAAAAACTTTCTTTTTTATCGCCCTTGCCGCTTACGTGACGATTTTACGTTACTTTGTAAAGTGTCGCGTGTGGTACAACTTTTTTGGGTGTGTCGTGTCTATCGTTTAAGGAAATTGTATTATTCTATTATATGTATTATATTATGTATTATACTATATTGTATTGTAGTATTCTTGGAATACTAGCTACAAGCTCTGCCCTAGTTTAAACTTAAGGATAAAGAAATATGTCCACTTAAGTGTATGGATGTATGTATTCATGGTTATTTGTGTATGTCTTGACTTGCCTCTTATGTAATATAACGTTCTGGTAAATAAATGAAACTGAAACTGAAACTGTCTACCTACAGCCATGTTGGCTGAGTCGAATAGTACCATGACTTTCGATCCGAAGATTGCGGGTTCGAATCCCGGCCAATCAATGAATTTTTCGTTTTAGAAAATGTATCATGCACATTAACACGAGCTCAAAACGGTGAAGGAAAACATCGTGAGGGCTAGTGCAGCCCGTCACGTATTGATTATGTCTTTCTAGTGAATATTGCAGGTTAAGCTGAGAAGTTTATGTGATGGGCAAGCCTACTCCATCCAAACAATAATCTAGGCTACAGACTACATTTGCCTCCTGACACTTTAAAAATCAACTAGTAAAATATATTCTAACTTAAGCTATATGAATATGACTAGTCTTAGGTAAACTTTCGCGATCAAAACTCATATTTTTGAATAGTTTGAACAGGATATAGGGACGTTACCTTTTCTATTTCCCGACGTTTCGGCTGTATTGCAACAACCATGGTCGCAGGCGAACCAAAAGAAAAAAGATAAATTACGCTGTAAAATCCCGTTCAAACAGGTAATTAAAAATATCTTACTAGCATTTTCGTAGCAAGGAAGGTTTTTAGAGTGTTTTCAGATGTCTGCTCTCGGCTATTCGCTCACTTTTTAAACATAAAATCATAACTTTCAGGGAAGTGGATACTTTAAAACTTTTGCATTTTTACTTTTATATGTAGGTACTTAAGTACTTTACAGTCTTGAGATTGTTTTGATGAAGATTTTTATATGAATTGAAAACTCAATTAAACAAGGGAAGACGAAAGGCTTTCAGTAGGTAAATTAATTTAACCTGTGTAATGGTATCCTATTAATCTGTCCCGTAAATTGTGTGTAAGTCATGTTTTGTGTGTTCAAGAACTGTAATGGTGCTAACACACGCTGGGCCAGCCTAAGCCAGTGAATCAGTGTAAGCTAGTAATACGTCAAACGCAAAACTATTTGAATTAAATACACACAACTGTTCAGCTTTTCAGTTATTGCTAAAATTTGAAGTTACTAAATTTTAGAATTCAAAATACCTCGTTCCTAACGCCTACTTAGATCATTATTTAATAATCTAAGTCCTAACATTAGGGATAATAAATTCTAGACCGATTACAGAACGAATGCCCTAAGAATTCGTTTAATATCGGTTTGCGATTCAGTCGCGAAGGAAAAGTTTTCTTTAAAGCTGAGACCGTCACATTACTGTCGTAGAGTTAAGTAACAAGCAAAAGTTATTAATTGAAACAAAAAACCCGACTGGTTTGAAAGATTAATACAAAAAACTCAAAATTTTACTATTTTTTTTTATTATTTGCATTTCATTTAACATCCCAACAACATTCGGACAATACAGCTCTATTACCGTTAAAGAAAGTATAGCAACAACAAGTTCGTCTTGTCTTTTCTTCACGGACGTCATTATCTCTCGTCGTATTTTATAAAACGAGTTGTTGTAAGTACGAGTAGGTATGCAATAACCACGAATATCTTGGGATTCGGCTGAGCCACGATTCGCAGACTTCAGCATTTTGCGAATATCACTTGACATAATTTATGAATGTCATTCGAAGATGTACCTATGGGAAAACTTGGATCAGAACGGAATTCTGTATTGGAGCATATTATTCTGCAATCTGTTCTTTTTAACCGACTTCAAAAAAAGGAGGAGTTTCTCAATTCGTCGGAATCTTTCCGAATCGACCGATTTGGGTTTTTTTTTTAAAGTGTTGTGTGTTTAATAGTTTCCTATTGGTGCCATACAAATTTGGTGAGGATCTGTCGAGGATCTTTGGAGTTATGAATAGAAATGCACCTCGAGGGTGCAGAAAATTGCTTGCTTATAACATTAAATTCGTTTTTTTAATATTTAATTTTGCCACTTGTATTTTCTATATTTTAAGTAGTTTATCACCTTTTGTTCACCATTTTACTATGGTATTTGTGAACAAGGTAACAGTCCAGCTAGAACAATATTTTTATGTTACCAAAAACAAGCTACACCATTAACGCTCCTTTAATAATAAGGTCTATTTTAAAAGTAATATTTATTACATGATAAATAAATATCTAAAAACCACTTTCTTTTTTTTGTAAGCTACCCTGAAAGTTTCAGCCGGATCGGGAAGTGGTCGGAGTTGCAAGATTCCACCCGGAAAGACAGACAGACACACAAAGAAACTTAGCTATTGAAACACCTCCAACATCAGATTAGGTAAAAAGTTCGGCTCACTTATTAGGAAGCCTAGAATTTCCGAACTAGATAAAGCAGAGATTTTCGTGACCAACTTCGTTCAAACTACCAACAAACTTATCTTCAATAATGCAATAATACTGGCTAATACTAGTATTCTACTAAGGTTCATTCTGGGCGTCTCTGGGAATGTTTATAACAATTTCACAACTTGTCCCCGGTCGCAACTGAAGTTTACCCAACTTTGTTCTGTTGAGTTACCGTAACAGAATTTCATGGTGAGGTGTTTGTTAGTTTTTTGTGGTTACTCGTGTTTGTGGAGCGCTAGTGAGATCGTTGAAGTTAAGCGACGTTTTAACCAGACCCAACTTGGATGGGTGACCACAAATGGCGTTAACAGCTGACTGCTGCAGTCCTGCTTTAGTCAAAACAAGCCTTTAGTTCTGCTTTGGGCATGTTGAAACAAGCCTAGAGCAGGACACTTTAATGCTTGTTTTAACATTGCGTTTTAAAGTGGTATGACCCCTGGTTCTAAGTACATTTTTGTAGTTTATGGATATCAACAATCACAGAATACGTTTCTTAGACTGAATTCGACCAAATTGAATTGAGTTTAGTCTCGAGGTGGTCTCGAGAGTAAACTACTGTTTGCTTGAATATTTTGACATTGTAAAGTTGACACCTTATAACCTGGATAATTGGTATAGACATAATAAGATTCGGTTGCGCTTTTTAAACAATTGTATCAGTTTTGTAATTGTAAAAAAAAACAATTGTATTCGAATTATGTCAGCTAACTAATAGTCTCGAGTAAAAACATTTGGTCGAATCCAGCCTTATTCACATAAAATAAAATATTTCTGAAAGTAAACATTTTGCAAAACTGACAGATCAAAAGAGAGATTATTAAAAAACAACGAACATTTTGGCATACCTACTCTTCCGCCATTTTGAAAAAACCTCGATCTTGCAGCCAGTGATGAAACATGTGTCAATCGATAGGGGAAGTGATTACAAACAAAATATATTCAGTAATAAAATCTCGTAATCTTTATACTTTCCGAGATATTTGAGTTTGAAAATGTAAAAATTAAAACTTGAAAATGCTAATTATGCTGCCAATAATAACCGGTAGGTATTTGAATATGTCTACTGTGACTGGGGATAAAATCGTGAGCCAATTTCGTTTAATTTTTAGGTAAAAATTTTTTTTTTTAAATTATACAGGGTGAATTTTTGAGACGGGGCAGTAAGGGCAGCTACCTTAACCGTTGTAGCTACAGGAAAACGTTCTCATGAGACTATCCTTAACTTTTGAAGATATTTCGACCTGCATTCACAGATTTAAAAAAAAAAATTACAGTCAGCGAGAAAATGGCCAGTTTACACAAAAACTTTTTTTGATGCCAATCGATCCTATTTCACATAAGGATTAAAAGGCTCTAGCGGACCAACTGAGGTTAGAGTACTAGAAAAGTCAGAAATTGCTAAAATGCGTTTTTGAGAAGGAGCAGTAAGGGCAGCTACCTTAACCGTTGTAGCTACAGGAAAACGTTTTTGTGTAAATTACTTATTTTTTTGGTGACTGTACATTTATTCCAAAATCTGTGAATGCAAGTCGAAATATCTTCAAACGTTAAGGATAGTCTCTTGAAAACGTTTTCCTGTAGCTACAACGGTTAAGGTAGCCCTTACTAACTCGTCTCAAAAATACATTTTAGCGTTTTCTGACTTCTCTAGTACTCTAACCTCAGTTGGTCCAATAGAGCCTTTTAATCCTTATGTGAAATAGGATCGATTGGCATCAAAAAAAGTTTTTGTATAAACTGGCCATTTTCTCGCTGACTGTACATTTTTTTTTAAATCTGTGAATGCAGGTCGAAATATCTTCAAAAGTTAAGGATAGTCTCATGAGAACGTTTTCCTGTAGCTACAACGGTTAAGGTAGCTGCCCTTACTGCCCCGTCTCAAAAATTCAACCTGTATAATTAAAAAAAAAAAAAATTTTTACCTAAGAATTAAACGAAATTGGTTCACGATTTTATCCCCAGTCACAGTAGACATATTCAAATACCTACCGGTTATTATTGGCAGCATAATTAGCATTTTCAAGTTTTTATTTTTACATTTTCAAACTCAAATATCTCGGAAAGTATAAAGATTACGAGATTTTATTACTGAATATATTTTGTTTGTAATCACTTCTCCTATCGATTGACACATGTTTCGTCACTGGCAGCAAAATCGAGGTTTTTTCAAAATGGCCGACAGTAGGTATGCCAGGCCCCATACAAAAATGTTCGTACCCTTTTCTGCAAAATAAAGTTTCGCGACATTTAATTATTAATTTTAGGAAACATTCTAATATTGAAACAGTTGCTAAGGCAATTAAAATAGCAATAATCCTATAGGAAGTAATTTTGAAATTCAAAGTTTTTTGCACAACCGCTCTGGCAGAATGCCCAAATTGAAAGGCACTCGGTTCGACCTAAAAACCTTCACCCTATTTTGAAATAAAAAATGTTTACAAAAAGAGAAAATAAATGAACGTTGCTACGCAGCCATCAATCCTTTTCATTTTCAATTAAAGTGAATGAGACAGAGTGATGATATTAAATCTCAGACTTCCTACCGTTTTATTTCAGCTGCTTTGTGGGGAAGTCACGTTTGTAAACAAGCAATAAGCGAGAAAATACTAGCAAGGTAATAAATACCGGTTCCTATTACTAATAGAAGCGCTCGTGGCGTAGCTCGTTTGGACGTTCTTGATTGTTCGTTAAGTTAACGACGTATACGACATTAAGATCATCATTGAAGGAAAAGTGGAAGGAAAGAGAGGAAGAGGAAGACCGAGGATAGGCTACATGAGCCAAGTGAAGGAGAAGGTTGCTGTCATGTCGTATAAGGAAGTCAAGGAAGCTGCCGGAAAGAGCTTCGTGGAGAAAGATGCATCAGTTATGCCGACAAAGGGCAACCCCTTAAATCCATGGATGACAAACAATATAAGACGATGAGAACGGCGCTGGTGGTGATAACTGTCCCCCGAGATACAGTTTCTTAACCAGTTCGGGGGCTGGTGAATACCAAAAGCGCTGGACATCGTTTTCTGTTGTTTGACACCCCATCTAGTTTTAGTATTTAGTATAGTTTACGGTTGTCTGGAAGAAATCACCACGAGGACATTGTAATTCGAAAAAATAGTCTAGATTATATTGTGAAATTATTATTTATTTAAATTGAAGAAGAAGTCCCATTTCACTTTTCTGAAAACAGTGTTTATTCAGTGATAGGGATCCCTGAATATTTGGCATTAAACTACGCGAGTTTTGGCTTGCGGTTGCGGTTCGTAACCAAGTCTGTTATTTCAGCATCTCTGATATCTGATGCGTACTTAATTGCCCTTCAGTTTAATTTCAAGTGCTTTGTGACCGGGATCACGTATTAACTTTTTCATTCGACAATTTTGCTCGGCGGGATTCATTTGTCGCGTCAAAGCGAGGGTGAGCCAGAATTGGATGTCTCATTTCCATTTAAAAGGACCTGGAAATTATTAAATAACTTGGATAGTATGGAGATGGAAGTATTTCGAGACCTCTCTTTTTAGTTATATAAACAGTTTTCTCTTTTTATATTGACCCGTATTAGCAATGAATAGTAACAGCGGACTGATTGTCTAACTTGTCTCAAACCTCAAATTGGTCACTTTCTGAATAAAATAAATGTTTAGCCAATCATTCGTACGTTTCAAATATTTTTTTAGGAACTAGAAAAATATAGGTAAACTACTATCATAAATGTCAGACACAGGATTGAACATTGTGTCGAACAGTTTACTTAGAAATGAATTGAATAGTGACCTTAAACAGCTTCCTAGTGAATATTCATAGGATGATTTGAATACAATAACGGTACGGACAAATCTAGCATTTATTTCATAGAATCCTGATCATGGCTTATATATTTCGTGGGATTTAAGCTCGACTTTCAATTGAAAGGTCGTGATTTTAAATACAAATCGTGTGTCAATTTAGTTTCGGTGAAGTAAAACATCAACTATGTTGTTGACTTTTAAACGATGCCATTTGGTTTTTCATATGCCCTGTACCTAATAAATGCTTTTACTTAGATGAACAAAAATAAATAAACGAATTCCAAATATGTACCTACTAGAAAATATGAACAGATAATAAACATGAATAACTTGGTTCCTTTCAAGTAATTTTACATTCATTCAAAAACTTACAAACGCCTGAAGCATTCAAAGAGCAAAAGAAATTATACTGAAATTATCCATCACCCTGCCGCATCATCACAGGGTGCTTAAAACCTACGCCCTTGAATATGCTGTACCCTCTGGCAGGTATCGCCCCACCTGGTGTCCGACGTGAGGTGGCATGCAACATCGAAAAACTTAAACAGGAATCAGACAACCGGCATCCTCTGTTTGAGTATAGACCTCCACCCGTTCGACTCAAGAGCCGTAAAAGTTTTATAAGGCACACGACTCCCGCGGATAAAGGCGCGGCGCAGGCAAGAAGTGAACTATGGAAGAGCAGAAACCCCCCTCCACTAGACTTTGTCACCCCAGCAGAACGCCTGCCCCCCGGCCATAAACTGCATTGGCCAATTTGGAAGTCGCTAAACAGACTCCGTACACAAGTTGGCCGATGTAATAGCAACTTGGCCAAATGGGGTATGGGAGACCCGTCCCAAGTACAGTGCGAGTGCGGAGCCCCAACACAAAACATGTTACACTTGCTGTCCTGCCCTCTGTGCCCAAACAACTGCACCCGCGAAGATCTTGTTGCGGCCTCAGATAGGGCCATAGAAGTGGCGTCGTATTGGAGCAAGCGAATTTAAACACCGCATATTAGTATGAGCAAATTGACACGACGAATGAATGAATGAATGAATGAATCCATCACCCTGCAAATTATTCAAGACTCACCTTTTCCAATAAAATATTCAAAGGAAATGCCAGTCTTGAAGTTTGTTTGGCAAATATGCGTCGGCGGTGAACTAACCGGCGCCCTAAAGGCTGGATTACACCGGGCAACACTGTGCTACAGAATAAAAAATGTCACACATTGTGGCCAGAACCGTGCGACATGGCAACACCTTGCGTCATGTGGCAGACTGACCCAAGCACGATGTTGCCTCGGCGTAAAATAGGCTGCCGCATGCCACTAATGCCGCAACTGCTTTCTATTTGTAGCATGCCACAAGATGTCACATGTCACAATATGTAGCATGCAGCACTGTCGAACGTTGTTGCCCTGGTGTAATTCAGCCTTAACAGTGCCCAACAATTTTCATTCCGCGAACTTTAAAATTAAAAGTTTTGGTCAGAATTTACAATTTTACGGCAAATTTAAAATGCAGATTGTGTGTTTGTTCGAAAGTTTCACTATTTGTATATTAAGATGGGTTATTAAATGTAAATTTGGAAAAGTTTCGTACCGTTTCTACTCAAAATACCAAAAATAACTAAAGGCTTTATTAAAAGCAACGTTTCATATTGCGTGCTAGATTAATCTGGCTCATACCTGAGAGCTATCTAAATTTTAATCTACTCCGTAAACAAAGCAAGAAGGATTAATAAAATGATTTTACTTTTAGGGTTACAAAAACATTTTTCACAACGTTATTTTTATTTTAAAATAGCTTGATAAAACACAGACAAACTCATCGATCACAAAGTGAAAGGCCGAAGCGTTCGTGGTTTATAGAACCAACTATCTGCGTGATCATGGAATCCATGGGCTATCATACATTTGATCATACATTTGATATCTAAACTCTTGAGCAATATTAGGCTACTTTCCATCATCATCATCACCATCACTACGGGGGCAACGCCGCGAGGGTGCTGCTATTAATAGATTTCAATGTATGACGCAAATTCATAGACTCAAATAAAAACATCCCTCTACTTGAACAAGCTAGATATAGGACACCTACATTGCTCTGCGAGTACTACCTACTTGCTCAAGCACATAAGATGAAGTAACTTATTGTTTTCTAAAAGCGGCGGCCTTTGTATTACCACCATGTGTTTTCCGTAATGTCCGACAGCAGTGTATGATTCCACAAAACTATGCGACAGAAGTGTACGTCGTTATCAGCGCAGCTTGCACGGCTTGCAACTAATTTGCTTTTCTTAAAAATGACATTGAAATTTATTTGTTCGCGAGTTAAAATTATGAGTAATTTTCATTTCAAAGTGACTTTTCGTCAATCGTTTTTGTAATTATAAGCGATTGTTTCCGATGTTTTACGAAACGCAATATTTTTCTGGTTTTACTGTAAATAAGTTACTTTGTATGAGCTAGTGGCCAACTCTGCTAACAAAGTTCCGGGACGCTTGAAGACACACCGGTCTAACTTTATGACTAACTTGCTCTTTGAGGCATGGTCTGTTGTTAATGTCACTAACAATCACTTGTAGGTTTTGAGCCAGCAGAATGTCGCATCATTTTCGTCAATGTATTTATAAATAAAAAAACCGGTCAAGTGCGAGTCGAACTCGTACGCCGAGGGTTCCGTACCTAGCCATGGTGCCAATTAAGCTAATCCGCTTAATTGTATGAGCGCCCATACAACTCGGAGGACAATTTTAATTGGCGTCAACTATGTATGTATGGGAACACCCTTTAATTTTCAACTTTTTTAACTTTTTGGAATTTTTCCTTTATTTGTGCTATAAGACCTTGCTTTTTGCCAAATTTCGTTATTCTAGGTCAACGGGAACTACCATTTAGGTTTTCGACCCAAAACCTCTAGGGTACTTCCGGTTGACCTAGAATTGTCAATTTTGGTTACAAGCAAGGTCTTCTAGCACAAGTAAAGGAAAAATTCCGAAAAATAAAAAAAGTTGATAATTAAGGTAAGTTTTGGTACTCACAAGTTTTCACGAAAACCTAAATTTGTCTATATCTTTTTATTGTGTTGACTCAGGACCTTGATTTTTATAGTCACAATAGGGACTATAGACCTTAGTATATGGTATAAATTTCAACTTGCTAGCTCTACCCGTTCCTGAGATAATCGATGGTGACACACGGACAGACAGACGGACAGACAGACGGACAGACAGACAGACGGACAGACAGACAGACAGACAGACAGACAGACAGACAGACAGACAGACAGACAGACGGACAAGAAAGTGATCTTATAAGGGTTCCTTTTTTTACCTTTTAAGGTACGGAACCCTAAAAAGATGAACGAGTACTGAAAATATTGTTAGATAGATATATTAACTTTATCTAATATAGATATATCACCAAATTATGTATTTAAACTAGAAAACTTAAAGATTAATACATGGTGGGTATCCCACTGTGAGGCAAAAGTTTATTCTCGTCTATAGAATCTATGATCAGTCTTTGGAATAGGCGTCTAATATTGTAAATTATACCAAGTAAGTAAGATTTGTCGGTTTAAATTCTGATAAAATTTTGATTTTCCTGATTGTCATCTGGGAAGTCTTTATACAGGGTGTGGCAAATTCTTGGTCACTGAAGGGTAGCTACCTTTTCTCTTGTAGTTAGAAAGTTTTGTTCTTAGAAAACTTCAGTTTTATTTTGAAGAAAAAAATAATAACATTTTTAGATTTTTGAAAAAAAGTACAGTTAGCCTAAAAAATTACATTTGTCAAAAAAAACAAGTTGGTCTTAATCGACTCTATTTCCCACTAGGAAAACTTCTCCCAAAGTAACTTATCAAATCAAATCGTAAGTTTTTGCAATAATTAAAAAAAACACATCCCATACATTTTCTATGAAATTAGTAGTTGTAAACATTATAGTGCCACTTATTCGATGGTTATTAATTTAAATTTGTAACTGCTTCGGCATGCTCGGAGGCTATTGTAAAGCCTTAGGCGCCTAAGACAGAGCCGCAAGAGAGAATGGTATGAATGGAGCATACCATTAGTACATCTGCAGGGAAGCACTTTGTTCTAAATTTAAATACGCGCTTTACAACAGCCTCCCAGCTTGCCGGAGCAGTTATGAAATAAATTAAGAACGATCGAATAAGTGGCACTATAATGTTTACAACTACTAATTTCATAGAAAATGTATGGGATGTGTTTTTTTTAATTATTGCAAAAACTTACGATTTGATTTGATAAGTTACTTTGGGAGAAGTGTTCCTGGTGGGAAATAGAGTTGATTAAGACCAACTTGTTTTTTTTGACACATGTAATTTTTTAGGCTAACGGTACTTTTTTTCAAAAATCTAAAATGCAATTATTTTTTTCTTCAAAATAAAACTGAAGTTTCCTAAGAACAAAACTTTCTAACTACAAGAGAAAAGGTAGCTACCCTTCAGTGACCAAGAATTTGCCACACCCTGTATATTCATGATTGATCTACAAGGTGCCCCAAAATGTGATGATAAGCTGGTGCCAGTACTTCTGACGACACTATAAAAAATAAAAACCGGTCAAGTGCGAGTCGAACTCGTACGCCGAGGGTTCCGTGCCTAGCCATGGTGCCAATTAAGCTAGTCCGCTTAATTGTATGAGCGCCCATACAACTCGGAGGACAATTTTAATTGGCGTCAACTATGTAAGTATGTATGGGAACACCCTTTAATTTTCAACTTTTTTAACTTTTTGGAATTTTTCCTTTATTTGTGCTATAAGACCTTGCTTTTTGCCAAATTTCGTTATTCTAGGTCAACGGGAACTATCATTTAGGTTTTCGACCCAAAACCTCTAGGGTACTTCCGGTTGACCTAGAATTGTCAATTTTGGTTACAAGCAAGGTCTTTCAGCACAAGTAAAGGAAAAATTCCGAAAAATAAAAAAAGTTGATAATTAAGGTAAGTTTTGGTACTCACAATTTTTCACGAAAACCTAAATTTGCCTATATCTTTTTATAGTGTTGACTCAGGACCTTGATTTTTATACTCACAGTAGGGACTATAGACCTTAGTATATGGTATAAATTTCAACTTGCTAGCTCTACCCGTTCCTGAGATAATCGATGGTGACACACGGACAGACGGACAGACGGACAGACGGACAGACGGACAGACGGACAGACAGACAGACGGACAGACGGACAGACGGACAAGAAAGTGATCTTATAAGGGTTCCTTTTTTACCTTTTAAGGTACGGAACCCTAAAAACAGCGTAAGTACGCTTATCGTCACATTCTGGGACACCCTGTATATTTTACTTTGTACAATCGACTATAAATGTTCCGTTAGTAATTCCCGTGTGTTAAATTCTGTATATTACAACTAACGAAACTTTTGAAAGACTTCTGTCATTTAACGTCTACGGTTTCTCAGTGAGCGAAGGTTGCAAAGGTCACGTAAGGTGAGAAGCGATCCCCGCGGGGCCTTACTCGTTGAAATAAAACCTGCGCTGAGATATCGACTCTTGGCCCTGAACGGTAGTGATGGGGTAAAAAGTGAAAGCATTTACATACATGACCTGGCTTGAGACCTTACTATGAACTCTTAGAGCAATGTCAAAGTAAGATTATTCTGTTTCCGTACTTAGATAAGACTACGGTAAGGTTAAAGTAAGCCTAAGTTAAGCTTGTTTTAATAGTTGTCGTGGTCAAGTGTCAAGTCATCTACACATGCAGGACAACGCATGTCCTGAAACAAGCCTAACGCAGGACTGTTTTCACCTTGTTTTGGCTTGGAAACATACATGCGTTGATTTTAGAGTGATAAAACGTGCTTATTGATTTTAAAAGGCGTCCCAAAAATTTAATCCAGACTGGATTTGAACCAACTGCCTTTACCTAACTATGGCCGTGTGAAAAAAGGAGGTTCGACTTCTTAATAAAGTTCTTTCTTTGTAAGTATCAGAATCCAAAATTGTCAATATTTTTTACCAAGTTACATCACTAAGGCTGAGGGCAAACGAGCGTAATTTTTTGAGTTGTGAGTCGCGAAAATAGAGTCGCGTAATGCGTAATCTACTTTCAACAAAAACACTCATTTTGCGTCGCCGTGTGAATTAATCAGGACTTTTCTATGAGAACAAATGCAGCAGAAATTACGCGACCGAAATTACGCGACTCACAACTCAAAAAAATACGCTCGTTTGGCCTCAGCCTTACACTAAAACTCAACTCTTCAATTCGAAATGGGCTAAGGCTTTGCAAGTAAGCTGCCTTCAAATTTCCCGAAAATCGGCAAAAGTACTCCTTTAGTAAAACGGTAGGAACATAAGCACTGAATTGTAATGGTGAGAGTTTTCTACAAGTCTTGATGTTTGAATTATTTGTCAAAAGACATAATTCTAACTGATTGGGAAAGTCAGTATTAAACACGCTGTCACCATAAACTTGTTTTAACTATTACAGTAGGTAGTGGTATAAATAAACTTAGAATAAAGTGTTATTCCGAGGATAACCTAAGATAATAAGCAAAATATCACTATCTAATAAGTTTAACCTAGTATACAGACGTATGTAACTGTTCTTACTCTACTCGTGACCGCGGCAACTGTAACATCCAAAACGTCGAGGTAAATTGAATGATTTGAATACGCGATTAAGTCCTGATACTTCATATTTTCTAATGTTATTCAGTGTTGCCTCTATTAAAATTAAGACCTCTTAAATTGGATGAAAGGTTAAACCAGACATACACTAAGGTATTAATGTCAAAAAAAAACCAGGAGTAAATAACTCTTAAGACGTGTCAAAGTGATCAACATAATCTCATTGAATAACCAGTGACTATACAAAGACAATATTGTTAATCTGATCGTATAAAAGCTCCTAAGGTATTGTTATTGGCATAGATGTGCCACGATTTAAATCCGTAGAACGTAAACCAGCCCAAATTTGTTGTTGGACAGTGGGTACCCATAAATTGGATCGGTTTTCCAAGAACAATTATGTAGATTCTACATAATTGTTCCTGGAAACCCGATTCAAAATCAAAAACGCTTTTTAAATTACAACCTTTGAGGCGATAGAAATTCAACAGAAATAACTACGGGGCGTAGCCTATGGCTACGAGGTCTACGACGTAGCATTTCTCGTAGCATTTTAATTAGTTCTTATGAACTTTATTAATTCTTATGAATTCAATGTTTTAATTTACAGTACCATAAAGGATATTAAATGAGTTTATCGGTTTTATATCAATCAAAAATCTTTTAAACTACAAAATAATGGTTGATGAAAATAATACATTACTAGTTCATTTTTATTCCGTCCATCCATAGATTACCTGGAAGAGATCGCTTTCAGCGATAAGGTCGTCCATTGTTACCCTTTTTTTAATTAAGGATTATTTTACGTTTGTATTTTTATGGTGTGCAATAAAGTAATATAAAGTAGAATTGATCAATTCTGTTCTATTCTACTTTTTACATTGTGAAAAAAAAAACAAAGGATACCGGTATTACCAGTTAAAAAGGTCAAAGCTTATTTACGTCACAGTCAAGAGTTTATTGTCAAGTTGTAAACTCCACAAACAATAGTCCAACGATCTGGGAAACCATAAAAACACAGTTAAAAAAATACATAAATGTTTTATATAAATAATCAAGTTATATAACCAAATACGTTGAGTATTTGATTGAGTATTTCGAAATCTTATTGGTTTTAACCATATATTTGACTACTTTAAATATATCAAACACTAGCTGCGCCCCACTGTGTCACCCGTGGTTAAAAAGTCAACATGACGATAAAAAAAATGACAGAACTATGAAGTATCGACAAATATTTATTTACTAGCAGTGCCCTCGCGGCATAGCCGTGGTATAATGAGGATGATGTTGAAAATGAAAAGTAGCCTATAACCTCCCTCAAGAGTCTAGCTATCACATGCAGAAATAATCTTTATAATCCGACTGGTAGTTCCTGAGATTATCGCGTTCAAACAAACAATCAAACTTGGGATCAGTCCTTCTGAGGGAAACCAGTTCAGCTAAGCTGGTCTAAATTGACTATCATTCAGATGAATCAAAGTATGCAAATACATTGATTAACATGGTCAAAACGAGAGAAATACTCAAAACAAACTCTTCCACATTATACATTGGTATATGTTTATAGAATAAACACTCTAGTCTTACACATGCAATAATTTACTTGTGGTAAAGTACCTAAAGCTTGTACTTATACATCACTCGCTCTATTCCAGTCACGCCTCACAGAATTACAACTCTGCCACAAAGCAAGAGTAATACAGCTTTAAACCAGTAACTAGGGAATATATAGCGAGGTCTTGATTAATCAAGGAAGTATTTGTAGAATCTAGTATACTGTTAGGTATTTATTTCAGCTGAGCTTACAGACAGACGTTTCTTAGAAACTGTAAGTAAGTAAACTTACATCGCAAGAAGTCAGTTCACTTATGGAGCCTGCGACAGACGAATTTCCATACAAACGTAATACCGAAATCATTTAAAATTTAAGCATATTTTTATCCGTTTATGCTGTTAGATTAAGAGAGTAGGTTTTTATCTAGGTTTCTGTTACACTTTTATTCCGAAAAACATACCTAAAAAGAAATGTAAGCAAATTGAATTGAAATCTTTGTAGGTACCTACGGCAAGAATGTCATGTTTTCTTTACGTTTATTCTGTAGGTAAAATATTACATTTAAAGGCACTTTGAAGAACGAGTCGTTTTATTGTTGAATTTGGTAAACAAATGCGTCGGATAAAAAACAGACGAGAATCTTCGAAATTTTATTTGAAAAAATGACCTTCAGTCTAAAACAATAAAGGTGAAATGGGAAATAAATGGGGACTGTGAGGGAAAACAATGTGGTTGATGTTCATTACACCGACCGAGCCATTAAACTGAATGAGGATGAAGGTTTTTGGATGAATTTGTGTGCGTAAGTGGGGGTTTTTATATTTTATATGCGCATTCGGGAACATTGGAGATAACCGACCGAATTCACTCACATCAAGCGTTAGTAGCAAAAATTGATGGTGAAATTCTCAATTGAATTTGAATCTAGCCCGGACTTAGCCTGAGTTGATATAGCTTTTGTCCATCTGAAATAATGTACTTTTTAAATGGTAAAAGATTTTTTTAATGGATGGAGTCCAGAGATTATCTTTCACATTTATATTCTTGTCTTTGGGTTTATTGTAGAATTTTTTTGTTTAATTTAATATTTGATCATAGGTATTTATTGTTACACCTCCTCTCACGTCCTTTTCTATCTAGTCCGTCCAAAGGTTGCCTTGAAAGAAATCTCTTTGAGCGATAAGGCCGCCCCGGTCGAACCACGTGGCCACAGCCGTCCATTGTGCCAGTCTTAATTTTTTTCTAGTTAAGTAGCTACATAATTTGGTTCTATTGAAACTCACAAAATGCAGTATTCTAATAAATAGCGATGGACTTGCAATCACATCATTATCATCATCATCATCTCCTTGCTCTTATCCCCATGTCATCAACTCCTATCTCAAAGGCCGGCAACGCACCTGTAGCTCTTCTGCAGGCTGATTGTCTAACTTGTTTCAAACTTCACATTGTCTCGAACCGTTAAGACGATCTCGTAGGTATCTTTTGTCGTGTTCGGTCTTGTTGAGGTGAGGATGACAGAGTGCGTGGTCACTCAACTGTCATATTTGAGAGTTAGAGACTAATTCTGTGCGCTATCAAAGATAGGCAACCAAGGGGCTGATGTTGCACTTGTCCGTGGTCGGCGGTAATCATTTACCATCAGATAAGCCGCTTACTAATTTGCCCTCCTCTTCCATACAAAATGTTACCGTGGGGTCGGCATAATTTCATCTTTCAATTTGCTCTTTCAGCCGTCATCTCAATCCTTTTTTCCCCTATCATCTTTCAAAGTGTATTTTTCTTGGGTTTCCTACATCCTTTCACTTTCAATCCTAAGATTCTTTTAGTCACATGAAATTCGACCCTGCTCGTGACATGCACAAACCAAGCAAATCAATTACTTAAGCACGTATGGAATGCAAATTCAAAATATATCAGAGTCAAAAACATGAATTTTGAACGTGCCGACTCCAATTTAAACTACTTCAGACGTATTCAAAGGGTCTTAAGGCGTTCAGAGTATTCAACTGAGCCTTGGGGATACAGACAGACATGATTCTATTTTTTTTTTACTAGATATAAAACTTAGGCCTTTACATCTTTACTAGATGATTTATTCTTTACTAGATGATTTATACAGTGTCAGGAGGCAATCTTTGCCTACACTTAACAGGACACTGTAGTACCTGGGACATTGTTTGAGATGGAATAGGCTTGCCCAGCACCTACACCATCCTCTAAGCTTAACCAGCCACATCTACAGGAAAGACAAGGTCAATACGTGTGGGGGCTAAGCTGCGGGTTTTCTCAAGAAGTCACTACATAACACGTTTCCTTCACCTTTTAGAGCTCGTATTAAGATTGAAATAAAAGCCTTAGTAAATTCCCACAATCAAAACCGTATCATTACCGTGAGTGCACTACCACCCGCGAGTATTTCATTATTTTCCTCATTTCATAAAGCTTTCCGTTTTCTATAAACGATGACCGCAAAGTTACTGGCGTTACTTTAGTATCAAAGCATACCTACTAAGGCGCGGGCCAGATAGAAAAGACGTAAGACGCAGACGGGGCGCAGACATTTGTCGGCGACGGGGCCCGTCTCTTCTGTATGTTTTGCGTCGCGACGCTTCTATGCATTTCGTATGAAACGGACAACAAATCCCCGTCTGCGTTTTACGTCTTGTCTGTGTGTCCCGCGCCTAATGCTTGTCATAACTTTTGTTCTGTCTTTTTTCCGTATTTATTTGTGATCCGTGCTGAATTCTCGAAGTACTGCCAGATTTAATTGAATCGTCCGATTCGACCGAATCTGGTAGTACTTTGAGGGTTCGCGGGCGGTGTGCGAGGTTTCATACGATTCCATATAAAGAATTCTAAAATTCGATTCATTCGGCGCGTTCGGCGCGGATAGGTATGCGGCCACCTTTAGAATCTCTTCTTAAGAGGCCTGCGACCGGCGAATTTCTATAAAAACGTAATACCGAAATCATTTAAGCATATTTTTATCAGTATCAGGAGAGTAGGTATTTATCTAGGTTCCTGTTAAACTTTTGTTCCGAAAAACTTAACTTAAAAAGAAATGTAAGCAAATTGAATTGAAATCTTTGTAGGTACACCAAAAATGGCATTTTTTCTTTTCATTTGTTCTATAGTAAGTTTTTTGGAACAAAAGTGTAACAGGAACCTAGATAAATACTGCCTTTATCCAAATAATAACATAAAGTGATAAAAATATGCTCAAATTTTAAATTATTTTGGTATTACGTTCCTAGGTACGTAGGTACGTTCGCCGGTCCCTTAAAGTGCAGTGTTTTCCTAGATTACACTCCACAAACAAATTTACAGTTGCAAAACTAGCTCTCTTTTTAAATGTTAGTATAACGGTCGCCATTTTCTTAGAAATCAAGGCATACGGAAGAGCTTCCACGCTCTGTGGTTCCGTTAGTACAATAGCAGTAATACTCCCTAGAATGATGCAAATGGCTCAGCTTGAAATGTTTTCTTTTATAAATAGAGCAAGCAGTGATGTGACGTCTCTCTTTGAATTTATATTTTTCGATATTTTTACTTTTTAGGGTTCCGTACCTTAAAAGGTAAAAAAAGGAACCCTTATAAGATCACTTTCTTGTCCGTCTGTCTGTCTGTCTGTCTGTCTGTCTGTCTGTCTGTCTGTCTGTCCGTCTGTCCGTGTGTCACCATCGATTATCTCAGGAACGGGTAGAGCTAGCAAGTTGAAATTTATACCATATACTAAGGTCTATAGTCCCTATTGTGAGTATAAAAATCAAGGTCCTGAGTCAACATTATAAAAAGATATAGGCAAATTTAGGTTTTCGTGAAAACTTGTGAGTACCAAAACTTACCTTAATTATCAACTTTTTTTATTTTTCGGAATTTTTCCTTTACTTGTGCTGGAAGACCTTGCTTGTAACCAAAATTGACAATTCTAGGTCAACCGGAAGTACCCTAGAGGTTTTGGGTCGAAAACCTAAATGGTAGTTCCCGTTGACCTAGAATAACGAAATTTGGCAAAAAGCAAGGTCTTATAGCACAAATAAAGGAAAAATTACAAAAAGTTAAAAAAGTTGAAAATTAAAGGGTGTTCCCATACATACATAGTTGACGCCAATTAAAATTGTCCTCCGAGTTGTATGGGCGCTCATATAATTAAGCGGACTAGCTTAATTGGCACCATGGCTAGATACGGAACCCTCGGCGTACGAGTTCGACTCGCACTTGACCGGTTTTTTTTATTCCCTGTAATTATTAAAATAAAATGTGCGGGATAATTTTGAAACAGTGAAAGGTGAAACGTGAAACGGTGCGATAAGGGAACGGTGTGAAATGGGAAAATGGAAAAAAAGCATATTAAAATGGTTTAGGCATGTAGAGAAGATGGATGAAAGTTTAACCAAACAAGTGTATGTGGCGAGTGTGAAGGGAACAGCTGGAAGGGGAGACCTAGACCAACATATTTGGACCAAAATTTGGACATACCTCTGACTACCCCCCTAAACATCTTCGTAAGATCTTTAATGACTGATCTGAGAGTATGTCTACCGCGCCTTAGGGTTACAGTCGAGATCGTGTTTTTTTATGTCACTAGTAAATTTTTTAGTAACTATGGTACATCACTAGTCAAACATGTAAAATTATACTTAATGTTTCCGTTCCTTTTCTATGAATAGTAAAACGAATGTCCTACTATGAAAATCTGACTACAATTATTCATTTTTGGGTAAAAATATTCAGAATTTTCCTTTTCTTTTTCCCTGGAGAAAACAATGCTTTCATAATGTCCATGACGGACTCAACCCCAAAAAAAGACGGAAAGAGGTATTTTAGTAAGTTTTTATAGTATTCTCTTCTTTTTGCTTGTTTTACATTTTTCTCTTATTTTCACACATTCCAGGACTACGTGGGAAGCTGATTCTTCTTCAGTTACATTGTACAACTTAATAAATTATCACTGAAACCAAAATCTCTTATTTAATAAAATATCTTAACATACTCTTGCTTTAATTAATAGATACCTAATCCTTTCAGTAAACTATTTTAATTATAATTTCTATTCTATCTAATGCGAAACACGAGCTTAATCCTAAACAATGCGCCGACTTAATAAGTAGGTATCAGGTTAATATCTTAATACCTTTACACCCACCGTAGTAAATATTAATTCGTTAACATGTTAATTCCAAAGTGAACTGACATAAGAACATTAGTATGCATGGTACAGTCAACCTAAGAATGTCAAGTATATATTTAGGTTGCCATAATTAAAATAAAAAAAATATGAAAAACTCCTGTTGGTAACATTGTAAGTTTTGTTAATATTAATACTACAACAAGAACCTCGGGCACCTCAACATTTCGTTGCTCTATTAATAAACTCCGCTCAACTTCTGTCAAAGTTGCACCACGGATTTAACTATTGCCATCCTTTTTTGTTAGACAGTGACAAAATAAGGATGGCAATAGTTAAATCCGTGGTGCAACTTAGACACAAGTTGAGCGGAGTTTATTAATAGAGGCCTAAAAGTTTGGATACGATCTAAAAGTTTCGAGTTCGAGTCCCGGCTGTACACCAATGAAGCCACTAAATGTTTTAACAAAAACATTCTATCTTACTATTATTATAAATGCGAAAGTTTGAGAAGATGTATGGATGTCTGAATGTATGGATGTCTGTTACTCTTTCACGCAAAAACTATTAAACGGATTTTAATGAAACTGGGAATATAATCGATCGAGCGAGCGAAGCGAGCGAAGATCTTAGTGGCAAGTTAGGCGATTTTGCTTTGTATGTTTGTATATTTGTATGTTTGTATGTTTCATTTTTATGTTCTCGCATAACTATCGAACCGCTAATCCAATCTGTATGAAACTTGATAGGTCAATAGGTAGTGCTATGGAAATTTGCTGTGGAGCGTATGAGCGTAATCGATGAAGGGGTTGTAAAGATATGGGGTTCCCAAGGGGGTAAATTTTTTTCAAAGTTACCCAAATATATTGAGTGGGGTGTCATACGAAAGGGCTTATTTTGTACATTCCAAAATGGTTTTTATTTTTAATCTAGGATGTATAGTTTTTGAAATACGACCAAAGAACAAAAACTACGAAACCAGAGCTGCAAGAGCTCCCGTTTCATAGAGTTTCGATGTCTTCGTAGCTCATTGACTGGTCGGTCTTAAAAAGAGAGTGGCATCGTTGCGGTTTGGTTTGCAATGATTTTAGATGCTACTTGATTTATTTTCATGATAAAAAAATTTTTGATAAAGAATGAAAATAATTGGGGTAAAAAAAGTTAAATAAACAAATATATTGAGTGGGGTGTCAAATGAAAGGTCTTAATTTGTACATTCCAAAATAGTTATTATTTTCATTCTAGGACGTATACTTTAGAAATACGACGAGAATTCATAAATATGAAATAAGTGAATGAAAAATTAGACACGACATTATTGTATTGCATGCATGCTAGTATTTTTTACCATGAAGAGCTAGCGCAATAGGCATACTCGGCAGTAGTAGCACTTGAAATTATAGGGGTAGTCAGAAGAAAGTCCAAATGTAAGCCATCTACGGTGCGCGAGATCTCAGTTCGGGGCGAACTACTAGTTATATAGTTTATGACCTGGAATAACACAGGCTACTTTTTATTCAGGTAGGTACCACGCGAGCGAAGCCGCGGGTGGAAACTAGTTACCCATCATACAAGCTTTATTTTTGTGGCTGGATTCAGTCGTCAATAGCACGTTTACTATTATTATTCTTCTTTGTTTGACTGTTAAGCGGAGAGGATGGTGTAGGTGCTGGGCAAGCCTACTCCATCTCAACAATGTCCCAGGCACTACAGTGTCCCGATGACTGTAGGCAAAGATTGCCTTCTGACACTGTATAAATCATCTAGTAAAGGCCTAAGTTTTTTTTTGTTTGACTGTATATTATAATTCAACACGTGTATTTGACTCCACTTAGGTATATCGAAGGCAGTCAGCGATGGGATTAGCAATTTGTACATTCGAGGTGAATAGGAATTACCCTGGGAATATAAATAGATTGGCACTATTGGAAAAGGCTACGCTTTTGTTGAAAGTAACAAGGTGTTTTTAATATTAGCATTAGTTATTATTGAACATTTTGAAATTCTAGTGTAGAGTACGTGCCACCACTGAAGTCCGATAGACGCGGCGCTGCTATCGCAGAACTAGGTTATGTAATGGCGGCTCCTCACTTGGCGTATCGTGTTCGTGTATTTGCATTATTTGTCCAAATACAGCAATGTGTAGACGGTCTATTTGATTGTATCTGCTTTATTTGCACGAATATGGCAAACAACGCAAATAGCAAATTTGCCCGTACAAGTCCATGTGTGGATGACGTATTTGACGGTATTTGAAATATTTGATTATTTGAAGGCAAACACAACAATATCGACTCACGAATACGCTAAGCCAAGTGAGGAGCCGCCATAAAAAATTACTAATTGTCCAAATAAAGCTTGAACAATACTAAATAAGCAAGTTTGTACGTTCGTTAATTCTTCACACCAGAACAACTGAACGACCTTTCCTAAAAAAGCTTATAAAACTTAGGCTACGTTCAGATGACAAGCGTTCAACGCGCGCTGAACGCGCGCTAAATTTTTGTATAGTGTTCACATGACACGCGCTTGTCAGGCGTTGAACGCACGTTGTCGCGGCCATTTCGGACGATTTCTGAACGAACTGGTCCCTAAAATGTGTATATCCGCGTCGAAAGCGCGCGCTCAACTGAACGGAAACATATAAAACCAATGATCTCAAAGCGCGCGTTGACGCGCGTTGACAACAGTCGAGCGCTAGCGCAGCGTCAACGCGCGCGTTATTAAAACGCGCGCTAGCATGTGTACGGCCTGAATAAAAAGTATGTAGTTGTAAACGCGCGTTATCGAAACGCGCGTTGAACGCTTGTCATCTGAACGTAGCCTTATAGTTCCCGCTTTTGCCGTAAGACTTCAGTGGTGGTGCGGACGTATTCAAATATTAAAAAACATAATATCCGTACCCATATTATAAATGTGAAAGTGTGTTTACCTATTTGTCCTGCTTTCACGTCAAAAAAGAGCGACGGATTGACGTGATTTTTTGTGTGGAGATAGTTGGAGGGCAGAAGAGTAACATAGTGTAACCCCCCGTTTTTAACCCCAAGCTAAAATTATTCGAGTAGAACCGTAAGTGGTAAATAATCATATATGACTTACCAGTACATAGATTAAATATTATATTCTTATAAGACTCTGGCTACCCTGAACAAGTTAATTTTATTTTTGGGTAGGAAGGAAGGCCCTCGCACGTTCCGCCCTCTTCGGTGGTCCTCGACTCCTGACTGGACAGACCTCCCCCAGACATGCATTACGATAAAATAAACATACATAAACTGAATGCAGAGGATAATTCTCAAACCGACGCGTGAGTCTAATATGAGGAAAAGATATATAGGTAAAGGAAGTATATAAATATTATAATAATACAGCTCGTGACTCTAATAAGGGCACAAGATATATAAAAACTTATGTACCAATTATACGGAAAGATGTAAAGAAATATACCTGACAATTCCCTGAAATCCCTTAGGGCAGGCAGACTCTTCGTTGGTAACGCGTACGAGTGTTCCTCGCTTTGAAGCTCGGAATCCTTCGGGGTCAGTGTGCAAGCAAGCTTACATACCTTAACCCGACTACAGATCAGTTTTACTTATTCCAAGGTATCGGTTGTTGAGCAAGCCGTCGGAGTTCATCTGTCACAGGTCCCTACCTACTCTTAACCTATTGGAAGCCGGTATGGTCTTGCTAAACCACCATCCGTGGGAATAAACTGTGTTGAGAGATATTACAGCGTTTACTAACGAGACGGTCACCCCCCTTCGTGTATAAATATATACAGTATACAATATGAACTTCATAGATATTTAAAACATAAATAATACCACTTTAGTAATACTTAATTATAAGGCTCACTTACCGAGGTTAATCTTCTTACCCTCGCTACCTTTCCACCTCACCCGCAGTCGTAGTACCTCCGCGCACCCAGCCACTACTCACTCACTTCATTCAACTACGACTACCACCAGCTACACATTCACTTTGACCCTACACTCTAACACATCGTCCAACAACACCTGATCCTAAACCTTTTCTCGCACCAACCGCTCAATTCGCATCCGCGACCCCGCTCACTCTCCCGTCCGTACCGGTCTGTCCCGAAACTACCCCGCCAATTCCTTTTAAGCATCCCTCGCCATGTCCCCGCTCCTCAGCACAAAATTCCCACGTCTAGAGATTTCCAAAAACTTCACACGTGCAACGCAATCTTCCCGACTGTATTGTCCACTTAGAAACAAAGGCAAAAAGTAGTAAAATTTATGATCGGCTTGCAGTTCCAGAATCTATTGAATTTCTTTGGCTATTCAAAGTCATGCCAGATGTGATTTCTGAGAATCTTAACATTAGGGCCTTCATCGCCTTAGTCGTATAGGTTTGAGTGCTAGGAAGTAAATATAATTCGTAGTAGTATGTGGCCGGCATTCGGCAGTAGATTTTGTTAGACTAAATAGTCATATACGCTGATCATCTAGCACTGAGTGACCTCGACTGGCGTACACTCCGACGTAGCTTTATGACATCTGACCTGACTTCAAAAGTTCCAATCACATTGACAGGTTTTAACAGCATTATACTAGTTCATTTTGCTCTTTGGGTTTCGATAACATTAATAGAACTAGATCCAAAGTTAAATAAATAATTGTGTAGAAAATTGTAGGATAAAGGCCTAAGAACAACTGGGCTCCCACATCTGGCTTGGTTAGACCATAAATACCAAGAGTAACAGTGTCGTAAAGTGTCAGTGCATTTCGTTATTTTAATTTCTATGCAGACTTTAAACAATCAGCACCCCTGCTACGAACGCCCATTAAAGACCCTATAAAGAACTTTCGAAATATGAGTTTCGCATTTCGGTACAAAAAATATTGAAGATTATTGTTATCTGGTATTAGAATAAGGGCTGAAAGTCACATTCCTCCCTCTGAAAATGAGATTCGAAGACTATTGTCTAATAAGTAGTAGAATCATCATTTTCAAACACGGTACCGTTTTACTTTTGACAAGTCGCTGAGGTATACATGATCAACGATACCTTTGTTTTCCAATAGGAGTTGGGCTTCCTCCCGCGCTGTATACAGCGATGTATCTTTATTTTGACATTCTAATAATTCCTATCAGAATTACACCTAAGATGGTATACCTATTGTTAATTCATTGTGATAGTAATTCTAGGTTCTATCGCTAATAGCATAATAAATGTTCAAGTTACACTGTATCTTCAAATATCTCAAGTGGCGTAAACCATGACCTGGCGTGGAAGTGCTTACATAACAGTCTCCAATGTTCTCCAATAAGCCTACCTAACTCTAAGATTTTAGTTAGCCTACTCAGCTCCTATGAGATTTTTACCAAGCTTATACCAGCTCTTATGAGACAGTTTTTCCTGTTAGTCTTGGTCTTCTTAACAAGATTCCTATAGGCATCGTTTATACTATAGACCTATGGGTTCTGCCTGTAATATGAGATGTTTTAGTTCCCTTTCATTATGATATTCCATCTGAAACTGTAAACAAAGATTCGTATTGGCCAAGTGGGATGGTCCCGGGTTCGAATTCAGCCGCATACCAATTAACCTCTCGCTTCGGTCAACTCACTGATGTTTTAAACGAGATCCAAACGGTGAAAAAAAACGCGAGGTATACCTAGTCAGGCATCTCCGAGATCCTCAAATTTATTTGTAATCTGAAAGAATGTCCATTGCACCCAGAGGATTATTGTATTGAGATCATGATCTTTGCTTTACAATGACTGTTAGGTACTATTCGTGGTCATTGCTTATGAACATCGTCGAGCCCTAGCCTTATTGTCAGTATTTTTTTCTACCTGCTCCCTTTCTCGTAAGGCGTTTCTAACTGTGCTATCTAACAACCATCTCTTTATGACCAGATAGTGGCCGCCCGCGACTTTGTCTGCATGTTTTGTTGTCTTTCTTTTTGTAATTCAACGGGAACCAAGCAATAAAATTATCTTATGTCAATCGAGGCGACTACAAACATCCAAACGGTTAAACATCCAAACTTACTAATCTCCAATATTAGGTAGGTAGGTACCTATATGAATTAGTGAGACAGTGCAGTGGGCTTGCCCACTTGCTCGCTATTTAAGAAATAATAATGGTCCCTCTTTTACCATGCTTGGACAAGTTCAGCCCAATAGAGCGTATTATGACGAATACAAAATATACAAGCGTATGTTTTCTCACATACTAAGGGTCATAATAATAATAATAATCATCATCATCATCATAGGCCTTTGCGATTACTTTAGACGATTTAAACAGTGTCTGTTTGTGCTAAGCACTTCTATTTGTTAAGATGTATCGATAAATTGTGCAATGTTAACTAGCTTCGGCCAGCAGCCTTGCCCGCGTTATGAACACTACAACCAGTGCACATGCCACTTCAAGCCACGATCCACACACACTCCGAATTATCCAACCCAGTCCACCAGTTAGGATGCGATTGAAAAGTAAACATACAACCTACAGATTTATTTATTGCTACACTTACTTAATTGATGTTTTCCAAAATAGAATCAGTAAGCAGCTTTCTCAATCGTGCGATGGTTTTTTTTTTCCCTGAACCCTACAAATAGTGCACATGTGGGTCACTCCAAACCACAATCCACTCACTGAATTATCCAACCCAGTCCACCAGTTAGGATGCAATTGAAACGTTAACATACAAACATACAGGTTAATAATTAATACATGTAATTGATGTTTTCTAAAATCAAGTCAGTAAGCAGCGTCCTCACTCGCGTGCTTTATTTATTACTGACCACACCTACTAACGTCGTCAACCTTTTGTGTATTGTATTCTTCCTTCATAAAAATGGGAGACTAAGGTCGATTAATGGCGATTCACAGCAGTATTGGGTTTATTAGGTGTGAAATAGTCAAATTTGATTTAAAAACAAAATCAATGTTAATTTAAACATCATAACCCTTTTGTTCGGTTCGTCAATCCTCGGTGTAACTTGTTCCTAGAATAGCTCTACCTAAATGCACCTGATATTTATCTTCTAATCTGTTAATTTGACTCATAATTAGCAAACACATTTCCTCCCTCAGACTATTAATAACATTGAGAATTGAACATTGAGAAAAAACTTTTAAGTTGTTAAACCATAACGGAGGCGTCCCAAAGCCCCGGTCACAAGAGCCGGCCACCCGCTCATACGGACCTACTTTCTATGGTAAAAAAATGATGTATGGTCGAGATCGTCATTTAATTTTGCGTACGTTGTGTTGTAAGTAGTAACACAGTTGTTCTTTTATCTTGTTACATTAAATATTTGATATCTAATGTATTTACTGACAAGATCCTTGGCTCACAGGCACCACATGTAACCCCCCGTTTTTAACCCCAAGCTAAAATTATTCGAGTAGAACCGTAAGTGGTAAATAATCATATATGACTTACCAGTACATAGATTAAATATTATATTCTTATAAGACTCTGGCTACCCTGAACAAGTTAATTTTATTTTTGGGTAGGAAGGAAGGCCCTCGCACGTTCCGCCCTCTTCGGTGGTCCTCGACTCCTGACTGGACAGACCTCCCCCAGACATGCATTACGATAAAATAAACATACATAAACTGAATGCAGAGGATAATTCTCAAACCGACGCGTGAGTCTAATATGAGGAAAAGATATATAGGTAAAGGAAGTATATAAATATTATAATAATACAGCTCGTGACTCTAATAAGGGCACAAGATATATAAAAACTTATGTACCAATTATACGGAAAGATGTAAAGAAATATACCTGACAATTCCCTGAAATCCCTTAGGGCAGGCAGACTCTTCGTTGGTAACGCGTACGAGTGTTCCTCGCTTTGAAGCTCGGAATCCTTCGGGGTCAGTGTGCAAGCAAGCTTACATACCTTAACCCGACTACAGATCAGTTTTACTTATTCCAAGGTATCGGTTGTTGAGCAAGCCGTCGGAGTTCATCTGTCACAGGTCCCTACCTACTCTTAACCTATTGGAAGCCGGTATGGTCTTGCTAAACCACCATCCGTGGGAATAAACTGTGTTGAGAGATATTACAGCGTTTACTAACGAGACGGTCACCCCCCTTCGTGTATAAATATATACAGTATACAATATGAACTTCATAGATATTTAAAACATAAATAATACCACTTTAGTAATACTTAATTATAAGGCTCACTTACCGAGGTTAATCTTCTTACCCTCGCTACCTTTCCACCTCACCCGCAGTCGTAGTACCTCCGCGCACCCAGCCACTACTCACTCACTTCATTCAACTACGACTACCACCAGCTACACATTCACTTTGACCCTACACTCTAACACATCGTCCAACAACACCTGATCCTAAACCTTTTCTCGCACCAACCGCTCAATTCGCATCCGCGACCCCGCTCACTCTCCCGTCCGTACCGGTCTGTCCCGAAACTACCCCGCCAATTCCTTTTAAGCATCCCTCGCCATGTCCCCGCTCCTCAGCACAAAATTCCCACGTCTAGAGATTTCCAAAAACTTCACACGTGCAACGCAATCTTCCCGACTGTATTGTCCACTTAGAAACAAAGGCAAAAAGTAGTAAAATTTATGATCGGCTTGCAGTTCCAGAATCTATTGAATTTCTTTGGCTATTCAAAGTCATGCCAGATGTGATTTCTGAGAATCTTAACATTAGGGCCTTCATCGCCTTAGTCGTATAGGTTTGAGTGCTAGGAAGTAAATATAATTCGTAGTAGTATGTGGCCGGCATTCGGCAGTAGATTTTGTTAGACTAAATAGTCATATACGCTGATCATCTAGCACTGAGTGACCTCGACTGGCGTACACTCCGACGTAGCTTTATGACATCTGACCTGACTTCAAAAGTTCCAATCACATTGACAGGTTTTAACAGCATTATACTAGTTCATTTTGCTCTTTGGGTTTCGATAACATTAATAGAACTAGATCCAAAGTTAAATAAATAATTGTGTAGAAAATTGTAGGATAAAGGCCTAAGAACAACTGGGCTCCCACATCTGGCTTGGTTAGACCATAAATACCAAGAGTAACAGTGTCGTAAAGTGTCAGTGCATTTCGTTATTTTAATTTCTATGCAGACTTTAAACAATCAGCACCCCTGCTACGAACGCCCATTAAAGACCCTATAAAGAACTTTCGAAATATGAGTTTCGCATTTCGGTACAAAAAATATTGAAGATTATTGTTATCTGGTATTAGAATAAGGGCTGAAAGTCACAATAGGCTACTTTTTATCCAGGTACCACGCGAGTGAAGCCGCGGGCAGCAGCTAGTGATCCATAATGTTTTGCTTGCATTTGAGATAAATTTTGTTGTAATAATTTCGAGAACCTAGTGTTTAGTCAAACTTAATCTAAGTTTAAAAACACTATTAGCCAGATCCTAAGTTAGTATTCTGTATTTTTGGAAATAAATAAATAAATAAAATAAAAGGAATTGTTCTGAACGGCCATTTGCCTCCTTTATCTTAGCTAAAGCTCGCGTGGCGTAATCTTCTTGGCAACGTTTGGATAGGTATCGCTTCGGAGGTCACGTTAAACTGTCGGTTCCGGATTTAAGTCGTTGAGCCATGATGGAGGCCTTAAGGCGGCCTAAAACTATCACTAGATTTAGCCACAAGCTCATACGAACATACATACATAACCAAATCGCTTTGACCACAATTAAGTAAGATGTGTGCAGTTCGTGCGGATACAAATAAGCAGCAGCTTTTTATGATTTACATACATACATAAAATCACGCCTCTTTCCCACAGGGGTAGGCAGAGACCACGGATTTCTACTTGCTACGATCCTGATACACCTCTTTCGCCTCATTCACTTTCATTTTTTGTTTTTTGCTCACTATTTTAAGCTTAAAATCTAGTGATTCAAATCCTTTAGTTTAGATCGAAAGTTAAAAAAGGTAAGCTTGAGTAAAATAAACAGTGTGGTAGAATAAAGTGCACCTTGTGGTTTTCTTTTGTCCTAAAGAAACAGCTTTCAAAGGAAAAAGCGTTACTCAAACATTGAACCGTGTTGTGAGTGGTAATAACGCTTCGATTTGAACGTCTCGTGAGTCGTCTACTCACCGTGCATTTTTCACTTTAAACTTGAATGCATTTTGACACGAGCTCAAACCTTCATCAGGAAACCCGTGGCTTAGTTACCACACTAATTTACAATGTCTTTCCCGTCGAGATTCTGGGCCACTTTATCTCAACAATATCCCAGGCACTATGCCCTGTGGAATGTTATTAAGTTAACTTAAGTTGCCTGAAATAAAGTTTATATTATTATTATTATTAATGTAAGCATAGGTTGCCTTCTGAATCTGTAAAACTAAGTGAAAATGTTAATTTAACATTCAAATGGTTAGTATGAAATCTCCTCTTCCTCTAAATGTATTTTGATTTCCATTCAGCTGCAGTCAGTAGAAACGTTTGAACTACGCCACATCTTTGTACGTGAATAAACACTCTGTTATAATGCCGAAATTCCGCTTTAATTTATCCAAAACTCAGGCATGATATATCTTTCAAGTCTTCAAACAAAGGTTATATCAAAGTTATATCAAAAGCTTCAAGAGTTATCCAATCAAAAGCATTTTCATATTTAGCACATTTTAGATTGGCATTCCATACGAGTAATCACCGTTTATAAAGGTGTGTATCGACATAGCGAGACTGCCTCGCGAGGCTGCTCGCGAGTCAGCTCGATTTAAGTCATCGTTCATTACCGATGAGGTACATAATAAAGGTTTTATTTTAAAAGGCACCAAGTGGGGTTAAATAAAATACACTTAAACCTAAATTATTTTTATTGTCATAAACCCCACCAACTAGGATTAAAAATATTAGTGTGGAGAACCCCAAATGTTTTTTGAAAATTGTCATAATTCCCACTGGTGGGGATTTCTTAGTGGGGATTATGAGATTGTAACAATAAACCGTTCAAATTGACTTGCGAGGCAAACGCGTCTCCACACAGCGAGGCGGCATGCTTAGCGTGCTTCGCAATGTCAACACACGCCTTTAGAATTCTAATTGCCTCTCGTTTTACTTCAGTTTCTTCGCAAGAGAACTTAATTAAGTAGACAAAGCTATGATCCCCGATCTCGTATCTAAAGCTAATCCCGATCACTCGCAGATGAGATCAGTTCAAACAATTGACATCCTCTATAATATAGAGCAAGGGTGCTCAACCCTAGGCCCGCAGGCCATTATGTGGCCCGTTAGGAATTACAAATGGCCCCGCGTAGGTAATCATCAAAAGTTAAAAACCTTTTTGTTAAAAAATAAATATATTGATGGATATGGATACCTATTTTACAGTTAGGGCTAGCCATGAGCCATCTAGCTCAAGCAAAGCTTGTTCTATGATATCTGATGATTTTTAAATAAATCGTTTATATTTTTGTAGCAAATACTTACTTATAATTATTTATATTTTATATAGACACAAAACAAACATTATGTTCATCACACAAATGTTTGTCCTGGATACTTAAAAAAAAATGTGGAAAAAAATCTTTCCTTGCTTTTATATTTTTAAAAGTACTTTCTGAATAAAATGTGACTAATTTTACTAATTATTTACAGGATGCGTCTTTTTTTAAGAAAATAAAATAATGTTGCTATTTATTGTTACATTATCATTAATTTTATATCAAATAAAGATGGGAATCTGCAGTAGTGGCCCGCCTCAGATTTTTGAATCGTCAGTTTTGGCAGACTGTTTAAAAAGTTGAGCAGCCTTGCGACGACTGGCGCACCATCTGTGGCGTTTCCGTGCACTAATGGCTCCCACTACACTATATCGGATTTCACTACTTATAGCCAGGAGCCGAGTGTTTGTTCACATACTGTTTTCTTCGACATACTCGTAGTAAGCGGTAGTGCAAACGATTATAAATCACTAGAGATATCAAAAAAAAAAAAAACAAGAAAACAGACTACGATCGTGAGATTATACAAGGTGTAGGTACCTACCTAAGGTTCGGCAAAGATTCTCAAAGATATTCAAACATTTAAGATCCTTTGAGGCAGAAGGGGTTTGGGGCTTTAAGAAATACGACCAAAAGCACCGTCACAAATCCACATTTTATAGTGGTGTGGCCCTTGGTGCCACGAAAAAGCTGAAAGAATGAATGAATGAAGCAGAAAGAATGAATGGAAATTCTTCATTCCATATTTATACTTAGTTTTTAAAGACTATTCCTAATGGAGGAATTATACTTACTTATTTTTTATGTGACAGACCGAAGTCGAATGAATTTTTCTACGGTGATAAGCGGGCTCCTCTAACTTGTCTCAAACCTCAAATTGTCCTCAAACTGTCAAAAAGATCGTGTAGATCTTTTGTCGCGTTCGGTCTTTGAGATCAGAGTGACAGAGCTACTTGATTGGTCACTGAACTGTCATATTTTACAGGTTGAGACAGATTTTGGTCGCTATCATCAGTGGTCTAAAGTGGCCACTTTTGATGAAGCATCAGATTTTTCATATTATGATTTTATATATGAAGCATTTATGAAACATCTGATGTTTCATCAAAAGTGGTCACTTTAGACCCCCAGGGGCAGATCTAATAAGAAGATACCAAGTGACGTCAGACCAATTCGTAAAAGCACAAGACTCAGAATGAACAACCATGTTATCAACCAACACTCATTAGGTAAGACCGACTGAAATAATAAAACAACAGTCATTCATTTAGACCGACTAAAATATTAAAAGATATATAAACAAACATAATTATGCATACATATAAAGGAAGGTTCATCTTTCGTATTAACGCTACAATTCCCATACAAGGCCAACCTTGATGTAATCCCGGTAGCTCAACGAAACAACACGGTTCCCAGACTCGAAATAACTACGCAATATTTACGCAAATGTTGCGATGGAATCCTTTTTTTCTTTTACGTCGACACGGAATATTTTTAGGCAACTATCCTACTTTTGGATGTTTATTGTTTCAATCACATCTTAACACACAGCTAATGTAATTGGACGTGCCTCTGACTACTTCCTTAGACATCTTCAAATGATCTTAAATGCCTAAAGATCTAAGAGAATGTCTAACCGGGGATACAGATTATAGGTACTCATGTTTCGCTTCTTTTTAAACCCTTCTAAGATCCGGTATGCGCGTGCGCGGCGCGGCGTATCCGTATCCTCAACTCGGCTCTACTTAGTTCACAACTCCATTCCTTCATTGATAGAAACACACTATTTTCTACGCAGCTCGTCTCCACGCAGTTTCTTTTCTCTCTGCTTTGTAAACGGCCTTATAGGGCCTAACGGGCCTTACGGACTTACATCAAAAACAAGTTTGGTAGAAGCGTCAACGGGCCTCGTTTAACAATGAAAATCCGGAAATTACGAGAAGATAAAAGTGAAGTTCCCGACGTCAACGTCATTGTCAAAGAACAACTTCCTTAGATGCTCTTGCCAATTGTTTTACACCCTTGAACCCGAGCTTGTCTTCTGATTGAAATAAGGCTTTATCAACAAATTGGATCGATGGGGAAATGAAAACGGATATGACGTGTTTGATTGATTCTTTTGGGGTCTGCGCAAATGTGTGCGGTTGTTGTGCCTATATTATACCGCACTTGGAATTTATGTTTGCTACAGCCGACGCGACAAGCATAAGCTGCCTCATTAAAAATACTAAAATAACCCTCACCTGTGCCAGGTTAAAATAAGACTTTGCAATAAAATGTTTGTTCAAATATAAGTACTGTTGTGCACCTGCGGGTCTGTTGTGGTCAATGTTACTTTGAAAGGATAAATTCGTATGATTATGAGTATTTTGATGAATTTTGAATTAAAAAAAAAAATTCTAGGCTTGTCCAGAACCTAAACCATCTTCTCAACCCATTTAACCCATTTAACAAATAATATACATATGTTAGCATTCTGAACCCATTTAACGTGGTTAGACCAATAAAACATGTTATTATCTCTAACACAAAACATGACCCAACTCAAACTGAGCCACGTGCCAAGGTGGGGCTTACTAACTGAGCCGTAAGCCAGAACCTTATGTCGTCATAAAACGACATAAGTCTCGGCAAGTTAGGTAGGTACAGAGTTTCGATATGGGTTCGATTTTGTACTACACGCCTTTTAAAACGCCAAAATACTTCTATGTTATATTTGGGTTCATAGTAATCTACCTAAAACGGTAGTACAGTAAGGGATTTTTCAAAAAGGTCGTTTTGAAATTTTTAAAGGGTCAGCAGCGCGAGTCTGACTCCTCTCTTGTCGCAGGCGTCCTAAGGCAACCGGTAACAGCTTACCATCAGGTGCGCCGTATGCTTAAATTGTCTGTTAACTTAGTAGTATTAAAAAATAGAATTTTCAAAATCGGTCCACAATTGACGGAGAAATCGATGAACATAAAAAAACATACATACAGCCGAACATGAAACCTCCTCCTTTTTGAAAGTCGATTATAAAATAAACCCTCGCTGTAGTGATAAGTAGGTAACAGAATTCGTTTAAAACTACAATAACTGTACACGACGCAGTGACTTTGTAAAGCCGTAAAAGCTTTTACCGCAAGTGGACACAAAGTTATTCTGCGGTTATAATGTAGCACGAACGAGTAATGAGGATCAATCACTAAACGAAATATTGGGTTTCTAAGTATGAGGGCGTATACTCTTTAGCATTCTGAGCATTCTGTTTTTTAAATAATTAAAATCCATCAATAAATGACGAAGTTATTCAAGTTTAACCTAAAATACTAAATAGGTAGGTACTAAAAACCTATCAGCATATTAACCTAAACCTACCTACCAAGCAACTGTCCACCCATTGTAATTTGTATTGTACCTACCTACCATTTTAGAACGACGATTCTACTACTTAGTTAAATATTAGTGAAATAAGTATTCTCATGTAAGTGACTTTGTCTTTTTTGAGAATAAATTCTTTAAACCTAAACCTTTCTTTTCGGCCATTTCAAAACGCGCGCTCGGAGCTTCGCGCTGCGTCTGACGTCACCAGGCGCCCGCGGCTCGGTCTACTAGTACAAAATCGCTAGTTAATTACAAACTAGCTTCCGCCCGCGGCTTCGCTCGCGTGGCACCTGGATAAAAAGTAGCCTATGTCCTATTTCAGGTTAAGAACTATCTATGTTTTAAATTTCAGCCAAATCAGTTCAGTGGTTGTCGAGTTATAGAGGAACAAACATAAATCCAAATATATAAACTTTTGCATTTTTAATATTAACTAGCTTCCGCCCGCGGCTTTGTTCGCGTGGTACAAAGATAAAAAGTAGCCTATGTCCTATTCCTGGTCATTATCTATCTATATTTAAAATTTCAACCAAATTGGTTTAGTGGTTGTTGAGTTATAGAGGAACAAACATCATCCATCCAAACATCCAAACTTTCGCATTTATAATATTAGTGTGATAGTGTGATAGTATGATTAGATTAGTGTGATGTGAAAGTGTGATAGTGTGATTTGAAAACCAAGTTTAGGTAGGTAGGTATGTGATTATTTTGACTCGTACATACAAATTATTAATTAGGTATTACGATTAAAAGTATGTATAAAAAAATACCTATTCACTAAAAAGTTTAAAGGCGAAAATTATTTTTAAGTAGGTACCTACCTAGGTAAGTAGTAAGTAGGTAGGTAGGTACCTACTTAAAAATAATTTTCGCCTTTAAACTTTTTACTGAATAGGTATTTTAGGTAGGTACCGGTACTTACCGAAAACAATAACAAACAAAACTAACAATCAGGAGTCGAATCACACTAATATTAAAATGCGAAAGGTTGGATGTTTGCATGGATGTTTGGATGGATGGATGGATGTTTGGATGTATGTTTGTTCCTCTGTAGGTAACTCGACAACCACAGAACCGATTTGGCTGAAATTTAAAATATAGATAGATAATGACCGGGAATAGGACATAGGATACTTTTTTCCGGATACCACGCGAGCGAAGTCGTGGGCGGAAGCTAGTGTTCTATGATAGCGGCGCGCGAATGTGTGTAGTAACAATACAATTGTGTTTGAACTGAACTTAATCTATTACATAACATAATATAACTTAATCTAGAACATAAATAAATCCATACATTATTAAATTTCAAATTTCAATTAAATACAATAACATTATTAAATTCCAAACAATAATACTTTACAAAATAAAATCAAGCTCGTGAAAACAACAAAAAAAAAAATTATATATTAAATTATTTATGACTTGAAGAAATATGTCGATGATTTATAAGCACATCATGTCAATTTATTAGGTATGTCAAAATATAAATATTATTTTAAATGTCAACACAGTAAAATGTCACATTAAAACTTACTAGCCAAAAAATCATCAAGTAGTAAGTAGTACTACCTACTTACTACTTACCTACTTAAAAATAATACCGGTACGTACCTAAAATACCTATTCAGTAAAAAGTTTAAAGTCGAAAATTATTTTTAAGTAGGTACCTACCTACCTACTACTTACCTAGGTAGGTACCTACTTAAAAATAATTTTCGCCTTTAAACTTTTTAGTGAATAGGTATTTTTTAAACATACTTTTAATCGTAATACCTAAAATTAATAATTTGTATGTACGAGTCAAAATAATCACATACCTACCTACCTAAACTTGGTTTTCAAATCACACTATCACACTTTCACGATATTTTCCTTCACCGTTTAGAGCTCGTGTTAAAGCGCATACCTACTTAGGTACCTACTTATACATTTTTCGAAACGAAAAATCCATTGATGCACGGCTGGGTTTCAACCCACAACCTTCGGATTGAAAGTCGAGGCACTAGCGCACTTGGCCAACTGCTTCTCTACCTCTGACTACCCGCTTAGACTTTTTCAACGGATCTAAAAATTCCTAAAAGATCTGATAGAATATTATGTCTACTGTGCCTTGGGAATACAGTCGTAATCATATTTTTAAAAATAAAAATGAAATCATTTATAACTTTTTTAAATCTACAAATCTGCATAAGTACTTACTTAACAAAAAACGTGAATGACCTCGAAAGTTTGGATGTTTGGATGTATGTTTGTTCCTCTATAACTCGACAACTACTGAACCGATTTGGCTGAAATTTAAAATATAGTTAGGTAATGAGCGGGAATAGGACATAGGCTACTTTTTATCCAGGTGCCATGCGAGCGATGCCGCGGGCGGAAATTAGTTTGAAAATAACTAGGGATTTTTGTACTAGTGGAGCGAGCCGCGGGCGCCTGGTGACGTCACAGCCAGTCGCGGCCTTCTCGCGAGCGTTTTTTAGATTGGTGCATTAAAATCTCTGTAACTCGGTCATTTTTGATCCGATTAAAAAACCAAAAACACAGTATTTTTTGTTTTTTTTGTATCTACAAATCTGCATACTCAACTAAAATCGTGAGTCTTCCTCATTACTTCGTTTTATTCATTACTAGCTGTGCCCCGCGGTGTTACCCGCGGTGGGAGCTAATTTTTTTTAGAGAAATGCAACATGCGACACTTGATTTTGATAACGGTGCTCTAAGAAAAAGATGGATGGTTGTCGTAGTAAATTAATTTGCTCGTAAAATATTCATAAGAATAAGAAAGTAATATGCGAGAGAAGCGAGCGGATTTTTTTAATTGAATACAACATGTGACACTTTGGTTTTGCTAACGGTGCTCTAAGAAAAATATGGATGGTTGTTGGTTCCTAACAGTAAATTATTTGTTCGTAAAATAGTCATCAAAGTAATATGCGAGCGAAGCGAGCATCGAGGTCAGCGAGCGAAGCGAGCTTTCCCGGAATTTTTTTAGACAAATTTAACATGTGACACTTGATTTTGCTAACGGGGCTCTAAGAAAAAGATGGATGGTTGTCGGTGCCTAACAGTAAATTAATTTGTTCATCAACGTTATACGCGAGTGAAGCGAGTGGAAATTTTTAAGACAAATTTAACATGACGTGACACTTGATTTTGCCAACGGGGCTCTAAGAAAAACATGGATGGTTATCGGTTCCTAACAGTAAATTAATTAGCTCGTAAAATACTTCAAGTAATATGTGAGCGAAGCGAGCTTACCCAGCTCGCGAAGCGAGCGGAAATTTTTGAGACAAATTTAACATGTGACTCTTGATTTTGCTAACGGGGCTCTAAGAAAAAGATGGATGGTTGTCGGTTCCTAACAGTAAATTAATTTGCTCGTAAAATACTTCAAGTAATATGCAAGCGAGGCGAGCTTACCCAGCTCGCGAAGCGAGCGGAATTTTTTTAGACAAATTTAACATGTGACTCTTGATTTTGCTAACGGGGCTCTAAGAAAAAGATGGATGGTTGTCGGTGCCTAACAGTAAATTGATTTGTTCATCAAAGTAATATGCGAGCGAAGCGAGCGGAAATTTTTTAGACAAATACAACATGGTGACCCTTGATTTTGCTAACGGTGCTCTAAGAAAAAGATGGATGGTTGTCGGTTCCTAACAGTAAATTACTTGTTCGTAAAATCCTCATCAAAGTAATATGCGAGCGGAGCGAGCTTCCCCGGCTCGCGAAGCGAGCGGAAATTTTTTAGACAAATTTAACATGTGACTCTTGATTTTGCTAACGGGGCTCTAAGAAAAAGATGGATGGTTGTCGGTGCCTAACAGTAAATTAATTTGTTCATCACAGTTATATGCGAGCGAAGCGAGCGGAAATTTTTTAGACAAATACAACATGGTGACCCTTGATTTTGCTAACGGTGCTCTAAGAAAAAGATGGATGGTTGTCGGTTCCTAACAGTAAATTACTTGTTCGTAAAATCCTCATCAAAGTAATATGCGAGCGGAGCGAGCTTCCCCGGCTCGCGAAGCGAGCGGAAATTTTTTAGACAAATTTAACATGTGACTCTTGATTTTGCTAACGGGGCTCTAAGAAAAAGATGGATGGTTGTCGGTGCCTAACAGTAAATTAATTTGTTCATCACAGTTATATGCGAGCGAAGCGAGCTTTTCCAGTTCGCGAAGCGAGCGGAATTTTTTTAGACAAATACAACATGGTGACACTTGATTTTGCTAACGGGGCTCTAAGAAAAAGATGGATGGTTGTCGGTTCCTAACAGTAAATTAATTTGCTCGTAAAATACTTAAAGTAATATGCGAGCGAAGCGAGCGGAATTTTTTTAGACAAATACAACATGGTGACACCTGATTTTGCTAACGGTGCTCTAAGAAAAAGATTGATGGTTGTCGGTTCCTAACAATAAATTATTTGTTCGTAAAATACTCATCAAAGTAATATGCGAGCGAAGCGAGCTTCCCCGGCTCGCGAAGCGAGCGGAAATTTTTTAGACAAATTTAACATGTGACACTTGATTTTGCTAACGGGGCTCTAAGAAAAAGATGGATGGTTGTCGGTGCCTAACAGTAAATTAATTTGTTCATCAAAGTAATATGCGAGCGAAGCGAGCATCGAGGTTAGCGAGCGAAGCGAGCTTTTCCAGCTCGCGAAGCGAGCGGAAATTTTGTAGACAAATACAACATGGTGACACTTGATTTTGCTAACGGGGCTCTAAGAAAAAGATGGATGGTTGTCGGTTCCTAACAGTAAATTAATTTGCTCGTAAAATACTTAAAGCAATATGCGAGCGAAGCGAGCTTCCCCAATTTTTTAGACAAATTTAACATGTGACACTTTGGTTTTGCTAACGGTTCTCTAAGAAAAAGATGGATCCTAACATCTAAACTTTCGCTTTTATAATATTATTAGTAATATTAGTAATTAGTATTAGTATGATATTAGTGTTTTAAAAATATTATCCAAATCTGTTCGATATATTTAGCGTGAAAGTGTATTTTTCGTAGGAACGTTTTACCCCGTTGCTATCCCATGGGAACCCATGTGTGGGATAAAAAGTAGCTTATGTCCTATTCCCGGTCATTATTCGCGGGAGTCATAGCTGACGCCCGCGGCTTCGCCCGCGTGGACTACTATTTTGTTTATCCCACGGGAACCGTGCATTTTTTCGGGATAAAAAGTAGCCTATGTCCTATTCCCGGTTATTATCTATCTATGTTTCAAATTTCAGCCAAATCGGTTCAGTGGTTGTCAAGTTATAGAGGAACAAACATACATCCATCCAAACATCCATCCAAACATCTATCCAAACATCCAAACATCCAAACATCCAAACTTTCGCATTTATAATATTAGTGTGATAGTGTGATTAGTAATATTAGTAGGGGAAAATTGGGGGTTCTGGATATAAATATCCAGAACCCCTCAATTTTCCCTATTCATCTATTCAATCTACTACATCGAAGTAACCCTATTTTTACTTTTCATCTATTCAAATAAGACTGTTTAATCCAGAATTTTCCCTATTCATCTATTCAATCTACTACATCGAGGTAACCCTATTTTTACTTTTCATCTATTCAAATAAGACTGTTTAATCTAGAATTTTCCCTATTCATCTATTCAATCTACTACATCGATGTAACCCTATTTTTACTTTTCATCTATTCAAATAAGACTGTTTAATCTAGAATTTTCCCTATTCATCTATTCAATCTACTACATCGAGGTAACCCTATTTTTACTTTTCATCTATTCAAATAAGACTGTTTAATCTAGAACCCGATTTTACTTTTAATCAATTCAAGTATTCAATCTACATATTTAACCAAAGTATTTATTCATTTATAGAAAAAAAACATAGTTTTGCCTAATTCAAATGTTAACTAACCTATAAAGACTGAACCTAAAATAAAAATAAAACAAGGAATAATATATAATAGTTGGTTTATTAATTCAGCAAAGTTATTTTTTATAAATTCACATATATTGAATTATCAATTGATTTCAGAAGTTCTCTTATTTTTTCATATAAATGATCAGAGTAAAAGTTTGCAACAACATGCTGCGCACATATGACAGCATTACATTTACAAATAGAATCTTCAAAACAAGTAAATTGTTCCGCATCATATACTTCTATTCGAATAAGTTTCACTCCTTTTACACTAGTTCTAAAACTGGACGCCAGTTGCTTGCTGTTCGTTAATTGCACAAACGCGGGAGCATTTGATGGTAAATTGACTTCTTCTTGCATGTTAAGTGGACATACAGTCGCAGGCGGCGATAAAATCCATGGTGAGTACTGAAAATATTATTTCAATTACTATCAAATATTAATTATTAAGTAATTAATTTTATACACTTGATATCTGACAATTAATTCTTACCGACATTTTCCAAGCTTTTGTTCCGTGTGTATAGAATGATATCAATTGATGCTACTAAAATGAACTTGAATTTTAATTTTAATTTATAGGTTCAATGTATGTTGTTTATAGGTATCTAATTTGAAATAGAGTTGAGAACCTTGTATGAATGGCTAATATTTATGGCGAAAATGCACCGTAAGTGTTATCAACGTGTAGTGTTGTAGATTATGAGTAAGTTACACTAAACCTAATATAGGCTTCTTCATATGATTAGATATCTGCACTTCTGCAGCCTAGTGGTTGGTCGACATTGCAGTGCGCGGGTTCGATAAAATGTATTATTTACTTACTTTGAGGCTACATGATGCTGTGTGAAATGTCCAGCATTATTTATTATTATTTATTTTATTACAAGTAGATATAATGATATTTATGGAAACCATTATTAGTTAAGTATACCTACTTCTTTAGCGCATGACTTTACCTATGAGGTCTTCAGTAGTTGGAATTTTCATAATATGAGAACTGATTCAAGATACAATAAGTAGGTACCTAAATAAGTTTTCTGTTGAAAGAATACTTTTTCAGTACTATATTTTTTGTGGTATAGGTAAGGGTAAGCTGATTCAAATGAGCCTAAGCACGGATGTTCTACTGTAATTCACTGAGATGATTGAACAGATCCTACCACCATCATCAGATCAGCTCGCTGTTACCATAATATTGCATTATCACTGAAAACCTTTTGGTGGTCTTTGTCCTGATCTGATCCGACCTGTAGGTAGGCATCTGATCAGATCGCAGATCAATCGGTTTGGATGTCTATGCGTGTGTCCTTAGATTCATTCAAACAAACTTAGCTTAATTATTATTATTAGTGGAATGCAATTTACACTACCTTTTTATATAAGTATATATATTTCAGCCTAACTTAGTCAATGTTATGTAGGTAGTTAATAAAATTTAGAATATTATGTATGATGTATGGTCAGCCAAAAACATGTTTTATTCTTATATACCTACTATTAATTAATATGTATAGCAGTAAAAGTAATCGATAAAAAATCAATTACTTAAATCGAATCCGAGTGATAAACATAGTCTAATAATTCAAATCAAACTTTGTTGACAAAAATGTATAGAGAGCGTTTTATTACAATAATACACCTCCATATATGTAAAAATGTGCACGTGAATTGAGACTATTTAAGCCAGGATGATGTCCAAAACAAGAGACAGTCTTCTCTGGAACAGCAAACCTTCCGATCCTTCAACTTAAAAAAAAAATCGTCGTTCAACTTTAAAAATGTAAGTACAAACTATTCAGTTACATACACTTCTCCCAATGGATCTAGGCATTCGTGAAGTTACTCGATTCACTCACGAATGCCTAGATCCATTGTGAGAAGTGTACATTCAGTTATCTCTATTCATCTATTCATATATTAATCCATTCATGCTTTCATCAATTCATTGTATTAATTCCTTAATATTTTTATATTTTCAGGTCCCGAAGCATGATGTCTTTGAACTACTCCGACGACGACGTAAGCGTGCCGACTTCAAACCGCAGCGCAACCGCTCTACCATCAAAGAAGGCACGCTCGTCGCTTGCCATCACCGACGCCATGCCCTCGACGTCGTCGTCATCGGTGGCGAAGAAGCGAAGGAACAAGATCGCCCCGGTGATTCCACCGAAGAAGCCCACGCCGTACGAACTATTCGGCACGGATAGCGAGGAAGAAATAGAGGATCCTCGACCACGCAAAAATGGTAATATTCAAGATCTTACCTCATACTTCATAACAAGATGTTTAAAAGCATATTCACGTCAGGTACGGAAAATAGACACAGGAATATATTATATTATCACCAAGATTTATAACTCAAATAATATAATACATCCAGATATAGTCATCAAAATAAGATCAAACGCCGATACAATAGAATGGTACCACCTAGTAAAGTTTATAGAAACTGCACGGAGACAGATCAGAAACTGTTTTATTTTTAGTTGTTTGAGAGACGATCGACCTCTAATCAGGAATATTATTTCACCATCAGAAAGATCAAGAGAAGAAGAAGAAGTGTCGCAGAAACCTCATCGCCGGTGTGAGGAAGTACAAAGGAAGGAGCATCGTACCCCGCCTGCTGCCTTTGCTGCTTCAACGTCAACGTCGAGGAAAACATCTGCCCGGGATGTCTTCGGTAGCGACAGCGACGACGATCAAGCCATCCTACCGGGTACTAAAAAAACTCCCAGTGTATGCTCCTACTTCACGAAACGAATTCCTCATGGTGTATCGCGACAGTCGGATCTCACTAAAGAGGGTACCCACTATGTGGAGCTCAAAGTTTACAATTGCGAGGAAATAAAAAATATCCAGCCAATGAATAGGTGGCGTCATGCTATAATTACCATAAAAAATAGAACAGATGATAACACCGAGGCGTGGAAGCACCTCAGTGAATTTATTAAAGCTACTCGTAGAGAATTTAAGGATTGTAGACCTGATATTATTAACGGCTGTTAAGATTTAGATAGTATTTAAATAAATACCTAATCTTAACACCGTTAACAGGAACTATAATCCTTACTCGAGTTGCTTTTATAAACTCATCAAGGTGCTTTCACCCTCGGTGTAGGAATATCATCAATTTAATTTTTAACTGTAATTATAGCGTAAGCGCATTGATAATTTCAATCTTTCGGTATGGATATTAATTAATGGATCTATTTACTCAGTGTAATCATAGTAAGCGCATGTAATCTAGAAAGTAGGTATTATAACCATATTATTAAGTTTATTTCGTTATCTCATGTATGTAGGTATTATGAATAAATTAAAAGTATTAACGTTTCATTACACTTTTTTATTTCTTTTACAGTTGTGTCACACTCAAGCCTGCCACCAGCTAATGAAATTGATGAATTAATAAATTGTGAAAAATGTCGAATTGAAATATCACGAAATGAATATAGATATCATTTGAGAACTAACTTGCATAAATCGAACTGTTTATTGAGGACTGAATTTGATAATATCGATATTGTTGCCACTGCATTCAAAAATAGAATCGTTACGTATCGTTTGAACCCCATAGAAAATATCACGCATCTCCCTGTAGAGGTGAATCTGAGAAATAAACGAAAAGATATAATACAGTTAATAAAAATGTCGCTAAGGAAACATGAGTGTATTAAGGTTAACTTTGAGTTGTTTGCTTATTTTATTTTACCGAAGTCAAATGAACAGCAACTAAAGTCATTTAACACAAAATACGAAATAATTTATCAAAGTACAGATTTGAATGAAATGGTATCGAGATTGCTTGACATTTTTATGACGAAACTATCAGAATTTGAACATTGTGAATCGGGCTGGAGTTATGAATCTATGAGTCATTTAGAAATTAATATTAACAAATACTGTCCTCTGAGAGGTGGCACATACATAGATTTACCAAAATCTATTAAAAATACAAAAAGCTGTATTAATATTCAGAATCATGATGATTATTGTTTCCTTTGGTGCGTGGTTGCTAAGTTATTTCCTGCAAAGAATAATGTGTGTAATGTGAAGTCATATCCACACTTTTCTTCTGTGCTTAATGTAAAGGAAATGACTTTTCCACCGACCTATAAAGACATTGCATTATTTGAAATGAATAATCCTAATATTAGTGTCAATATCTACGGTCTAAACGACAAATGCTGTGTAAATGGACCTCTATATTTTACAAAAAATCGTAAAAGTAATCACATTAATTTGCTCTATATTGAACGCAATAATAAAGGTCATTACTGTCTGATAAAAGATCTAATGCGATTAGTACGACGTCAAATGTCTCATCATAAAGGAAAAATGATGCTATGTGAAGCCTGTTTACAATGTTTTTATTGCGAAACTAAACACAAATCACACAATTGTAACGGAGTATTAACTGTTTTACCTAAAGAGAATTCTATTTTGAAATTTGAAAAATATGAGAGGCAGCAAAGGATTAACTTCGTCATATACGCTGACTTTGAATGTCTACTACTTAACTATGAAAATGAAATCTCTGAAAACACTAAAACTTTACAGATACATAAACCTTCTTGCTTTGGCTTTTATATTTGCTGCTCGTATGATCCAAACTTAAATAAATATGTTGCGTATAGAGGTGAAAACTGTGTTGAAATATTTATAAAATGCTTAATTAAAGAAGTTAAAAGAATTCATGCTATACTGCAAGATAAAAAACCAATGTCTCCTTTAACAGTAGATCAAGAAAAACAATATCGCAATGCTACTGTATGCTACATATGTAAACAAGTATTACTCGGTGATAAGGTACGAGATCATGATCATATTACGTCTCAATTTAGAGGAGCGGCACACTCTCATTGTAACTTGATGCATAGAGTGTGTCCATTCATTCCAATAGTGTTTCACAATCTATCCGGCTATGATTCACATTTGTTTATTGAAGAATTGACAAAATTTGAAGGTGATCTGAGAATTATTCCTAAGACTAAAGAAAAGTATCTTTCTATTACTAAAGTTATTAAGTCCGACACATACAATCGCTCTATTGAAATGAAGTTCATTGATTCTTTTCAATTTTTAAGTTCGAGTCTTGATTTATTAAGTAAAAGTTTATCTGAAAGTGATTTTGTTCATTTGTTGAACGGTTTTGATGACAAGAAGCAATTTGATTTATTACGTAGAAAAGGTGTGTATCCATATGATTACATGAATAATTGGTCAAAATTTAATGAAAGACGGCTTCCACCTAAATCTTGTTTTTACAACTATTTGAAGGGAGAACACATTTCTGATAATGATTATACACATGCCCACGATGTGTGGAAATATTTTAACATCAAAAATCTTGGCGAATATACAGATTTATACTTGAAAACTGATGTGTTGCTACTATGTGATATTTTCGAAAAATTCAGAAAGACGAGCCTCCATTATTATAAACTAGATCCTGCTTATTATGTAACAACACCCAGCTTAAGTTGGGATGCAATGCTATTATATACTAATGTTAAACTAGAATTGATTAGTGACATAGAAATGTATGAAATGTTGGAGAAAGGTATACGTGGAGGTCTAGCTCAGTGCTCGTTACGTCATGCTGTGGCTTCCAATAAATATCTTCCTAACTTCGATAAGTCTCAAAAATCTAGTTATCTGGTTTATTTAGACTGTGTTAATCTTTATGGGTACGCAATGACGAAAAAATATCCAATTTCTGAATTTAGATTTTTATCTACACGAGAAATAAAATATTTTAATGTAATGAATGTTTCGGATGATAGTGACTTTGGCTATATTTTAGAAGTGGATCTTTTATATCCAGATCACTTGCATAAGTCGCATCAAGATTTACCCTTTGCTCCAGAGAAATTTATTCCACCTGGAAGTAAAACTGAAAAATTGATCGCAAATCTCTATGATAAATTCAACTATGTCATTCACTACGTGCATTTGAAGGAATGCTTAAAACACGGACTAATTTTGACAAAAATACATCGCATCATTGGGTTCAGGCAAGATTGTTTTTTGAAAAATTATATTGATCTAAATACTACTCTTCGAAAATCATCAAAAACACTATTTGAAAAAAACTTATTTAAGTTGTTCAATAACGCAATTTTCGGTAAAACGATTGAAAATAAAAGAAAACAAGTTGATATTAAACTGGTAACAAGATGGAGAGAAACTCAAAATATCACGAATAAACATATTACTGCTGAAAAGTTAATATCAAAACCGAATTTAAACAGTGTTAATGTTTTTTCTGAAAACTTTGTAGCTATTCAATTGAATCGTGATGAACTTGTATTAGATAGACCTATTTATATTGGTTTTTCCGTTTTAGAGTACGCTAAACAACATATGTATCAATTTCACTATGATTTTATTAAAAACAAGTACAATGACAATGCACAGCTTTGTTATACAGACACTGACAGTTTGTTATATTTGATATCTACCAATGATTTTTACGAAGATTTGCGAAATGACATTTCTCAATTCGATACAAGTAATTATGCATCAAACAATGTTTATAATATTCCGAAGGTAAATGAAAAAGTACTTGGTTTGTTTAAAGATGAGATGGGAGGTGACATTATTTCTGAATTTACTGGTTTAAGAGCAAAGTTGTATTGTATAAAAAGTGAGAAATCTACAATAAAAAAAGCTAAAGGTATAACTAAGACAGCTGTTAATGAAATAGAATTGAGTGACTATAATGATACTTTATTTAATAATACTACAACAAGATGTAATATCAAACTAATAAGATCTATAAAGCATGTGTTATATACGCAAGAGGTAAACAAGCAACTCCTTAATGGAAATGATGATAAAAGACAAATACAGAAAGATCAGATCCATACCCTACCATGGGGTCACTGTGATACGGTATTCTGAGAGTAATTTATTGAATTTATTTAAATTAATCCATGCGTCATGTCAATAATCATTAGTGTACTTATAATAACTATGTAAGCATTAATATTATTTTTAGATAATACCTTTGTTAATAACAAATTATTTAATATAATAAATAAATAAATGCACCTACACACCAGTACCAGTTATTTTATTTATTTAATAATAAGCCTCCTTAAAAATATAACTAAGTACAAAAATATATTGTTTATAAGTTATAACACTTTGATTAAAATTGCAGATAATAAAGAGACTTCTCTGAAATAACATCAATTATAATTGTGTGAAATATATTATGTTGATTTCTTATTTATTTTTTAAATGAAGTTAATTAAGCAGCCAGTTTCTTTACAAGTTAAGAATCTAGACATAAACAGGACAGGAAAAAGTATTATAAAACATAGTTCTCTGTTACCGAATTCGATTCGAAGCATAATATGCGGTCCCTCGAATTGTGGTAAAACAAATGTCATGCTTAGTTTGCTTTTAGACGCAAACGGGCTCAAGTTTAAAAATGTATATTTATATTCTAAGACGTCTTTTCAACCAAAGTACACGTTTTTAAAAGAAGTATTGCGTCGAGTCCCGAATATAAATTTTTTCATTTTCAATTCAAATGTAGAAGTTGTACATCCTAATGAAGCTTTGAAAAACTCTGTAATAATATTTGATGATGTCAGCTGTGAAAATCAAATTAATATACGGAATTATTTTGCGATGGGGAGACATCGCCAAATCGACTGCTTTTATCTAGCACAAACCTATTCAAAAATACCAAAGCAGCTGATTCGAGACAATGTGAATCTATTAATTATCTTCAAGCAAGATGATGTAAATTTAAAGCATCTTTATGACGAACATGTTAATACAGATATGGAATGGCTTAAATTTAAAAATCTATGTTCTCTTGTATGGAAAGAACCTCATAATTTTTTATTGATAAACAAAGACTGTTGTATTAATGAAGGAAGATATCGAAAGGGCTTTGACATTTTTATCGATTTTGACATATCATACTAGATAAAGAAAGTAAGCGCAGCGATAGCATATTATAATATTTAAATTGAATATGGATCTAATGATTTCAGTTTAGTAGCCTAATCACTCAACTTAAGTTGTGTTTGTCCTTTAATTTTATAAATATGGAGCAATTCAATAAGGAACAATTGATAAAATCTGTTAATGCTATAAGAAATAAATTAAAACAAATGCGTGATAATGAAGATAAAACCGATTTGACTATGAATAGAGTATTAAAACCTGTGACAGAACCTTTAAAAGCTTTAATAGATATTGGCTATTCGAAACAAAACAACTTTACTGAAAAATCGATTATGAATAAATCTGGAATCTTAGATAATACCAGCTCCGATTCAAACTATGAAGATTTAGAAGAATATGATGAAACTAATAATTATGATGATAATGAATATATGTCTCCCCTAACGAACCAAAATTCAGCAAATAATGTGTCGAATGATATTGGGAAGTCTTTAGAAAGATCATTAAACAAAGATGATTTTGAAGATATTTATGAAAACATTAATATACCTTTCGGAGTTAGAACAGAAAACAAACAATTTTTAATGGGGAATGAAAAAGTACAACTATTAGTTTCAGATAATCCATTACGAAGCAATAAAAAACATTTGATTATTATTAATGATAAGCAATATGATTTGACGCCTGGTCTAAAAGAACTATTACTACGAAAGACGCCAGATTTGTCATTAGTATCAACTAAAGACCAATTAGTATATAAAGATATTCTCAACATAACAAACGCTCATAAAAGATATTACAATCCGAATGGGCAAATCAAAGGTGATAAAAGTATCAAATATCGTGAAATTATAAGACCATTATTTTTAGACACTACAAATAATGCTCAACTGTTTGAAATTGAATGTAATAAAACTGGTAGTGGATTACCAATTTTGAAGAATTACAGGAAAGATACTGATTTAGTATATTGGGACGATCCAAATGAGTTAATAGAACGCTTGAAAATATTAATCGCATCTAGAGATGCTGGTAACAGCAACCACGATAACGAAATACTGTCAATAATTGAAGAACTAAAAGAATCTGGCATCATTAAAGAATAAAAAGATCAAGATTCATATCTAATGTTTAGTATGAATGTATTAATCAAAGATGAACGTCGATAAATTTGGTCTTCACCTGTATAAGAGAAAATCAAATGATTATGAAAAGTGGTGGAAAAATACAAGCGATGGAAATGTTAATGCACAGAATAAAATTATAAAACAATTACAGAATCCTGTTGATGCGGAAGACAGTGCTACAAAAGGGTACGTGGATAACTTACTGGAACATTATTTAAATAAAATTAAATACCTGGAACAGTGTTTTAACGAAGTTAGTAAGAAAGTTTCAATTCTAGAAACACAATTCAAAAATGAGCAAAGCCGACGTCATAAATGAGATATATAGAAATGCGCGAGTGAATTTTAAACGTAGACATGTTATAATGAAGGATATAGACGATCTATGGCAAGCCGACTTAATTGATTTGCAACGTATTTCTAAGCAAAACCGCGGCTTTAATTTTGTTTTAGTAGTTATCGACACGTTTTCAAAATTTGTTTGGACGTATCCATTAAAACGAAAAACTAAAGTAGAAGTTTGTTCTGCTTTTGAGCATCTATTCAAGAAAGGCAGAGTACCGAAAAACTTACAAACAGACTTGGGAACAGAATTTTATAATGAAAAAATAAATAAACTGACAGGTGTCTACAAAGTAAATCATTATTCTACTTATTCTACTAAAAAGGCATCAATTGTGGAAAGAGTTATCAGAACTTTAAAAAGCAAACTTTATAAACAATTTGGAATAAACGGAAATTATAATTGGGTAAATGGTACTCTAGATCAAATAACTAAACTCTATAATAACACTTATCATAGAACAATCAACTGCAAACCAGTAGAAGTTACTGAAAGCAATAAAACTGATGTATTGGAAAGATATGAAAAAATCGCAAGCACTTCTTTAGCGAAAAGAAGCAAAGCTTTAAAAGTCAATGACTTTGTACGAATAAGTAAGTACAAAGGGACTTTTGAAAAAGGCTACATGCCAAATTGGTCAACAGAAATTTTTAAAATCTTTAAAGTTCAGTCAACCAACCCAACTACTTATCTGCTGGAGGATGTGAGACATCAGCCCATCGTAGGAGCTTTTTATTCGCAAGAATTACAAAAAACAAAGTATCCTGAAATATATCTTGTAGAAAAAGTACTTAAAAGAAAAAATAATAAAGTATATGTTAAATGGTTAGGCTTGCCATCGCATGAAAATAGTTGGATTGATAAAAATAACGTTCTATAGATAGACGATAATTGACTATAAAAGCAATGAGCAATCACATATTGCAATCAGTTTTGTTAGTGTTATGAAAAGAGGCAGTGTTGTGAATTGGCTTATTGATCATCTACCGTGTGAAATTCATTTACCTGGATATAATTACTGTGGACCTGGTACAAGATTGATGAAAAGACTTGCTCGTGGTGATAAAGGTGTTAATCAGTTAGACGAATTTTGTAAGGATCACGATATTGCTTACGCAGGGTCTACATCTACACAAGACCGTAATATAGCTGATATAAGGTTGATGAAAATGGCCAGGAAACGTATTCATGCTTCTGATGCAACTAGGGGAGAAAAAGTAGCAGCTCATTTAGTTAACAAGGCAATGTTAGCTAAAATAGCGAATAGTTGTAGAAATATAAAAAATCCTAAAAGTAAGGGAACTGGTATACAAAAGCCATTAAAAAATATAATTTTACATGCCAAGAAATGCTTGAAAAGTGTTAAACCTAAGTGTAAAAAAACAGCTATTGAATTAGCTATAGCCGCTGTAAAAGAAATGACAAACAACTCAAACATAAAACTTCCACGCTTAATACCTATTCCGAAAACTGGTGGTGTATTACCTTTAATACCAATATTTGCTGGGCTATCCGCGTCAGGTAGTATAGCAGGCGGTGTTGCTGGAATCGTCAAAGCTATTAATGAATACAAAGAAGCTAAGAAGCGTCTAGCAGAATTAAAACGACATAATGAAAAAATGGAAGCTTTGTGTATCGGGAAAGGACTACATCTTAAACCTCATAAGGATGGATTGGGGCTATATCTATCTAATAAAAAAAACTAAAGCGGCTACCCAATCGAGCGCTCACTAATATTGATATTATTAACCATTCGGAAGATATTCCGCATTTTCGTGGAGTATTCATGAGAGACACGCTACCAAAGCGTCCTCGCAGAATCGAGTGCGGTATTATCAATTTAGACAGCTCTCAAAATGCAGGTACTCATTGGGTAGCCTACGCAAAGCTAAATGATTATGTGGAGTATTTCGATAGTTACGGAAACTTAAAACCACCCATTGAATTCATCAAATATGTCAAAGTTAATGTTAATTATAATTATGAAAACATGCAGAAAGATCATCCATATAATTGTGGTCATCTCTGTTTAAATTTTCTTAGAATGTTTTGGCAAAAACACAAATATAAATAGTTTATGATCTTTGTCTGAAGTTCAGTTACTAATCATGTCTGTGACGATTACATTCACTGGGGACAAGTCTTTATTGGAGTCATATTTTCACCCTCCATTGAATGCAGATGAACATTTTGAATGTGGTTTATTGTATTTTTCTGCAATAAATTCAGTGTCAAATATAAATTTAACAAACAACATTTTTTCGTATGGAGATGAAGGTAAAGAGTTACAAATACCTGTTGGCGCCTATGATTTGCTTGACATTGAAAGCTACCTATCGCAAAATTTAAATGATTGTACAGTTCAATTGAAATCTAATAGTAACACTCTAAAATGTTCAGTATATTGTTCAAAAACCATTCATTTTGAAAAGGAAAATAGTATTGGACAGCTTCTCGGTTTCGGCAAGATGAAACTAGAAGCTAATAAATGGCATGATTCGCAGAGCCTGGTCAACATTCTTCCTTTGTCCGTGATACGAATCGAATGTGATATCATACAAGGATCTTACCTTAACGGATTACCAACTCATACGATTTATGAATTTATTCCTAGCGTTCCACCTGGTCATCGATATATTGAAGTGCCGAGTAACATAGTCTATCACCCCATCAATAGAAGAAATATATCTTCAGTAACCATTAAAATAGTTGACGACCGCGGTAATCTCATAGACTTTAGAGAAGAAAAAATTCAATTGCGTCTTCATATACGAAAAATAAGATGATCGTATTCTATAAAATACCTTTCGCTTTGAAAAACAATAGCAATACTCAGCGTGGCATTAAAGCTATCAGACGTGTCAAAACCAATAAAAAAGTTACAAAAAACAATAAAATATTTCTCAAAGCACTTGGATTTAAAATATGAGTATTCTTCATATATCTGATTCACCTCAATTTGATAACTCCATCGAGAGCTACGAAGTTCATGCTTATAACCCTTACAACAACAGTTTTAGAGAAAATGATGAAATTAGAATTCCTATACATCAACAAGATGTATACATTTTACCGTCTGCGAGTTTTATTTATGTTGAAGGACATGTATCAATAATTGGGAAAGATAAGAAACCAGTTGCAAAGGTTGTAGAATTTACTAATAATCCTATCATGTTTATGTTTCAAGATATTAGGTATGAAATAAATGGTGTTGAAATAGATCGGTCAAAAAATGCTGGTATTACAACCACAATAAAGTCGTACATTTCTATGAATGAAGGTGATAGTAAAATGGCTGCAATGTGGGGATGGAATTTGAACGGTCTGAAAAGTAATGGTCATTTCAGTGCGATAGTACCACTTAACAGAATAATGGGGTTTGCTGAGGATTACAATAAAATTATAATGAATTGTAAGCATGAACTCATTTTAAACAGAGGTAATACGAACTTTAATAGCGTTAAAATTTTAGACGAAGAAGATATCTTAGTTAATATACAGAGAGTGCAGTGGCGTGTTCCTCATGTAAAAGTATCCGATCGAGAAAGAATTTCATTGCTTAAGATTATGGAAAAAGATAAACCAATTCAAATGGCGTTCCGGAATTGGGATTTATATGAATATCCATTATTACCTAAAACTATGAAACATTCATGGTCAGTTAAGACAGCTTCACAGCTAGAAAAGCCTCGTTATGTAATTTTTGGTCTACAAACTAAACGAAAAAACTCGAAATCCAAAAGCTGTTCGCAGTTTGATCACTGTAAACTTGCTAACTTAAAGTTATTTCTAAATTCACAATATTATCCATATGAGGCATTGAATTTGAATTTTAATGACAACAAATACAATATATTATACGAAATGTATGCTAAATTCCGTCAGTCTTATTATGATCGTCCAGTTGATCCATTGCTTGGGTTGCTTGAATTTAAAGATCTAGCTCCTTTATTTGTAATTGATTGTTCACGACAAAACGATAGTCTAAAGACAGGTCCTGTCGATGTGCGATTAGAAATCGAGACATTGGAGGACATTCCTGAAAATACCACTGCGTATTGTCTCATATTAAATGAGCGGCTTGTAGAATACAAACCACTGAGTAACATTGTTCGAAAAATATCATGAATACTATCGTGGATGTGCAAGGATTTAAAACAGATAACAATAAATTTATTTTAAAGGAAATAGCAATTGTATGTAATAATGCGTGTGGCCAAAGCAAAGTTCTTGTTTTACTATTCAAACCACCATTTCCATTTTATGAGCTAACAAAAACTGAGAGACAACAGGTTAGTTGGATTGAGAGAAATAGAGGATTATATTGGAACGAAGGATTCATACCATACAAAGATCATAAAAGAATAATAACAAATATTTTATTGACGAAAGACCGCATATTTACTAAAGGAGAAGAAAAATTAAGATGGATTAAAGAAATTTTAAATGAAGGCAATGATATTGAAAAATGTGTAATTAACTTAGAAGATAAGAACTGTATCAATTTTGTACAATTATACAAGGAATATGAATTAGAAAGCGATGTTGTCAGTTGTTTTCATCACAATAATATATGTGCACTTAAAAACGTACTATGTCTAAGAAAATGGTGTCTGCAAAATATTACATGAAATGTTTACTGTGTGATTGAGTTTTAGTTATAGTAATAAGTTATCTTAAAAAATCTAATACGCTTAAGAATATCGTATCTTCAATATTTTTGAATAAATTTTATTGTAATGTGTACCTACCTAATGACTTTGTTTTATTTAAAATTAGTTTATTTTCTCTATTATGAATAGATAGTTACTTTGATTGAATAGATAATAAACTTAAATTGATTAAAAGTAAAACCAGGTTCTGAATTAAACAGTTTTATTTAAATAGATGAAAAGTAAAATAGGGTTACCTCGATGTAGTAGATTGAATAGATGAATAGGGAAAATTCTGGTGAATAGGGAAAATTCTGGATTAAACAGACTTATTTGAATAGATGAAAAGTAAAAATAGGGTTACCTCGATGTAGTAGATTGAATAGATGAATAGGGAAAATTCTGGATTAAACAGACTTATTTGAATAGATGAAAAGTAAAATTGGGTTACCTCGATGTAGTAGATTGAATAGATGAATAGGGAAAATTCTAGATTAAACAGTCTTATTTGAATAGATGAAAAGTAAAAATAGGGTTACCTCGATGTAGTAGATTGAATAGATGAATAGGGAAAATTCTGGATTAAACAGTCTTATTTGAATAGATGAAAAGTAAAAATAGGGTTACTTCGATGTAGTAGATTGAATAGATGAATAGGGAAAATTGAGGGGTTCTGGATATTTATATCCAGAACCCCCAATTTTCCCCTACTAATATTAGTAATTAGTATTAGTATGATATTAGTGTTTTAAAAATATTATCCAAATCTGTTCGAGGGTACATATGAAAAGTCCGAAAACCGAAATGCCGATCCTTGAAATGCCGATGCTTGAAATAGCGAATGCTCGTAAAGAAGAATGCTTAAAATGTAGAAGCTTTAAATGTAGAATGCTTAAAAATCAGAATGCTCGAAATGCCGAAAGCCAAAATACCGAAGCTTAAAACATAGAAGCTTAAAATGCCGACGCTCAAAATTTAGAATGCTTGAAATATAAAAGCTTGAAACCAGTAATGCTCGAAATAATTATGTAGATGTAAGAATTTTTTTTTGTCTTTACTTATTATTATTAAGAGGTAAAGTGTGTTTGTATTGTACTCGTATGTAGGAGGTTATCTCAAAAACTACTCATCTGATTTAAAAAATTCTTTCACCTGTATTTAGAATGAGGGGAGGGGGAGGGAGAGGGGGAGAGAGGGGGAGAGAGAGGGAGAGGGGGAGGGAGAGGGGGAGGGAGAGGGGGAGGGAGAGGGGGAGGGAGAGGGGGAGGGAGAGGGGGAGGGAGAGGGGGAGGGAGAGGGGGAGGGAGAGGGGGAGGGAGAGGGGGAGGGAGAGGGGGAGGGAGAGGGGGAGGGAGAGGGGGAGGGAGAGGGGGAGGGAGAGGGGGAGGGAGAGGGGGAGGGAGAGGGGGAGGGAGAGGGAGAGGGGGAGGGAGAGGGGGAGGGAGAGGGGGAGGGAGAGGGGGAGGGAGAGGGGGAGGGAGAGGGGGAGGGAGAGGGGGAGGGAGAGGGGGAGGGAGAGGGGGAGGGAGAGGGGGAGGGAGAGGGGGAGGGAGAGGGGGAGGGAGAGGGGGAGGGAGAGGGGGAGGGAGAGGGGGAGGGAGAGGGGGAGGGAGAGGGGGAGGGAGAGGGGGAGGGAGAGGGGGAGGGAGAGGGGGAGGGAGAGGGGGGGAGAGGGGGAGGGAGAGAGAGGGAGGGAGAGGGAGGGAGAGGGAGGGAGAGGGAGGGAGAGGGAGGGAGAGGGAGGGAGAGGGAGGGAGAGGGAGGGAGAGGGAGGGAGAGGGAGGGAGAGGGAGGGAGAGGGAGAGGGAGGGAGGGAGAGGGGGAGGGAGAGGGGGAGGGAGAGGGGGAGGAAGAGGGGGAGGGAGTGGTGGAGGGAGAGGGGAAGGGAGAGGGAGAGGGGGAGGGAGAGGGGGAGGGAGAGGGGGAGGGAGAGGGGGAGGGAGAGGGGGAGGGAGAGGGGGAGGGAGAGGGAGAGGGGGAGGGAGAGGGGGAGGGGGAAGGGAGAGGGGGAGGGAGAGAGAGGGGGAGGGAGAGGGGAGGGGGAGGGAGACCCAAACATGGATCTTCCACTGTTATTCACTGAGAAGTTCTGACACAATAGGTCCTGACTCCATCAGATCAGTAGCTGTCACCATATTATTACATTGTAGTCGGAACTTCACCGATACGCTGAGTTCCAAGTTTCAACTCGATCGGACTATTTACTGAAGAGTTCTGTTGAACAGCTCCTGATGTCATCCTCAGATCAGCTTGTTATGACCATATTATTACATTGTAGTCGGAACTTGACAGATATGCCGAGTTTTAACTAAATCGGCTTATTTACTGAGGAGTTCTGTTGAACAGCTTCTGACTCCATCATCAGGTCAGCTTAATGTTACCATCATATTGCATTGTCACTGATATCCTATCAAGTTCTTAAAAAATTCCCGAATCGCGTATGCCTTTAAAATATGAAGAGTTACCTCGATTTCTCCAAGATCCCATCATCAGATCCTGACCTGATGATCAAAAGGAACATTGGAAAAGTGTACCCTTTCAAACAAAAAAAGAATCTTTGAAATCGGTCGAGGCGTCTTCGAGTAACCGGTGAACGTACACAAAAAACACAAAAAAAAAATCCGACGAATTGAGAACCTCCTGCTTATTTTTTAAGTTCGGTTAAGAATACAATAATTTTGTAAGTATTTAAGTCGTTTCACTATCACGTTTCCCGTAAAAACTACCACGAAATAAAGTACTAAAAAATTCAATAATTTATGTAAGTACTTATTTCGATCATTTTCGATGTTTTAGTCATTCGGCATTTGGAACTTATACTTATTGAGCATTCTGCTTTGTAAACGTTCGGCAATTCAAACTTTCGGCATTTCGAGCATTCTGACTTTTAGCTTTCGACCTTACAAACTTCTATCTTTCAAGCTTTCTACATTTCAACCGTTCTACATATCGTATTTCGCTATTTAAAGCATCGGCATTTCAAGGATCGGCATTTCGGTTTTCGGACTTTTCATATGTACCCCTGTTCGATATATTTAGCGTGAAAGTGTATTTTTCGTAGGAACGTTTTACCCCGTTGCTATCCCATGGGAACCCATGTGTGGGATAAAAAGTAGCTTATGTCCTATTCCCGGTCATTATTCGCGGGAGTCATAGCTGACGCCCGCGGCTTCGCCCGCGTGGACTACTATTTTGTTTATCCCACGGGAACCGTGCATTTTTTCGGGATAAAAAGTAGCCTATGTCCTATTCCCGGTTATTATCTATCTATGTTTCAAATTTCAGCCAAATCGGTTCAGTGGTTGTCAAGTTATAGAGGAACAAACATACATCCATCCAAACATCCATCCAAACATCTATCCAAACATCCAAACATCCAAACATCCAAACTTTCGCATTTATAATATTAGTGTGATGTGATTTATGTTGTTTAGAAATTGCCTTGACATGCTCTGTGATTTTTTAATGAAACAAATGTGAATTTTAATGTTCTTTATGAATACAATTTCTTTTCTGTCTTCTATCGTTAGTCATTTAGGTATAGATAGAAAACAGAGTTCCTTTTAATTTAGTTGTTTAGGTTAGTTAAGAAGTGTATTTATTTACTGAGTGTTTTTTTCTTTGTTTCTTTACCTACTAAACAATATTAATTGTCAAAAAAAAAAATCTTGGATATTGAGTTGTTTCTGGATCATAGTAGTAGTAGGCAGAGACAATGTATTTCCACTTGCTACGTTCCTGTCACACCTCTTTCACGTCATTCATTTTCATCACATTTTTATACTACATAGTTCGCACATTTTTTATAGGTACAAGTTTTCCGGTTTTAGCGGATGAACATTTTGAGTTTTTCAAGTCACTTTTTCTTCGCGTTATGTGCAAAATTGGTGATTTTTGTTAAAAATTAGTAATAGAGCAGAGCAAAAGATCTAATATTAGTTAAAATTTTGATTACTCCACGGGTTCAGTAGATGATATTTAAAAATTTAAACTCAAAAGGTTATTATCTATTTGACATAGCTTCTTTTTATTAAGTAAGTTCTCCAAGGCAATCCCCATAGGCACGTTAAGCTCTAAAAGTTTTATAAAATCTACAAGAAAAGTAACCAAATACACGTCTGAAGTCATTTTGTACGCGCTCCTCATAATTTTAAACTTCAATATATAATTTGTACCTACTCTTTCAAGATAGCCTTTCTACATGACATGCAATCTCAGCCGCCACTAGCAAACTTTGAAATTGACATGAGTACAAAGAATAACAAACAAAATACTGACATGGGTCCGAAACCGAACTCTGAAGATACAAAACAGACAACAAAAGACGTCTATACGAAGGTTACATTGTCATGGCAATTTATACCTTAAAGTCATTGTTGTAAGATTTACGGTCAATAATCAAATACACCTGATATTTGATATAACCTTGGAAAGTCATAGCATATTGAGTGTTTGAGAAAGTGCCAAATTAAATGAAAAAGGTGTAGTTTGACGGACGTAAGATGTGCGATCGTACGAAAAATATACGGTAAAAATGCTGACGAGATAATTAAAGGCTAAATCGATTGGCAAGCACTGCCTCAAGTTAAAACACACCAAGTTAAAACATTCGTTCGTTAGATACACCATGATGCCTCAAAACCGTGGCATGTGACAATTAACAAAACTGTGTCGTGCAAAACGATAGTGACTTCTAGCACTAATGTCTGACATGCCAACTCACCTTTTTTTCGATGACAACATTGCAACGTGGTCGCTCAAACCTACCGGCGCCGGCGCATGTAATCGTCTGCCTTCTTTAAAAGCATTATTTTTTAATAAACCTTTAAATGAAAAAAAAAATTATAAAACAGCCTTTTAAAAGTAATAGCATTACGAAAGCTTAAAATTTTAAAAGTCTCCAGTGAATTAACTGAGGCATAGCAATCAAATTGTATTCGAATAAACGAATTGTTGACTGGAAAATTGATCGGCGTTAATTCACCAGACATTCGACCTTAATTGTCAACCTTCTGTAACAACCTTAGAGGGGGTGATCTATTGGCGGGCAAGCGAGTCAATAGCTGCCTTTACACGGTAGAGTTTTAACCGCGCGTCTGGACTGCGTTCCGAACCGCGGATAAATCTGTGCAGTTTTAACCGCAGATAAAACTGTCGTGCTAATTACTGTCACAGTTTAGACTGGCGCGTGGTACGATTATGAACGGTGATGGGTGCAAAAAACTCTCACAAAAACTGTCTGTCTACATGCCAGATCGAACTGTCAGGCCTCGCGCATCTACACGTAAGGTTTTGGAGCGAAGGATGGAATGGCGCGTGCTATTTCCCGCGGTTAAACTTTACGTGTAAAGGCCGCTAATGTATAATGACATCCTATAATAGCGAAACACATGGGCTTAAGACTTGTTAAATCCTTGTTTTTTATTTTGTGATTTTGTGTTGGGTGTCCTAAATAAATAAAAAAGCCGACATTTAGGTTTAATTAACCACCAGACACAGAACAAACATCTATTGTCCATCACATAAATATTTGTCCTGGGTGGGAATCGAACCCATGACCTACAAGAAGGCAGAGCTACTACCAACTGAGATGAAAGGTGACTTGGATTCTTAATTAAAGCTTTACTTAAACCTAAGTGTAGAAAGACATTAACTCTTATTTCAGCTCGTACTTAAAGTAGGTATGTAGGTACCTACATCCCAAGAATGCCTCAACATTTTCATTTTCTTCTTTATTTTGGCTTCGCACGGCTTGTGCATTCAGCCAGTGTCAAGTAATTAATATATTTCAAGTTTATAGATAGGTACACAAGATATATAAATACATAATTAAAATACATAAATATAACATCCCACCCCTCCCCTTGTGCCTCAGTAAAGATGTGTGGCTTTACTGAAACATCAACACGGACTTTTTGGCAGAACTCGAAATGCAATGCTATTCAATGCACGTTCACGAATACTCAACAGTTATTAATCAACCACTATTAGGTACACATTAGCATTCGAAGAAACACAAGTTTTGTAAAAAAAAAAAACATGACTTCTCAAATTCCCGCCAAAAAGCCGCCTCAACATTTGAGAACCAAGAGCAGCGGTTTTTTGGAAGGGGTCAGTAAAATAGGTCTACAACAGAACATAATAAAGATAAGTGAATAAGCCCATTGCCTTCGACCTCCGAGACGCCATATCCATAAAGATGCAGCTAAGCTGCACACAGCCACTTAGGGAATCAGCCGGGTCATTTAACACTAAGCAGGCATTATGTTGCAGCCATGCGTGCAACAGCTGGCTCAAATGTTTCACATAAGAACGAGGAGTGTAATTAAATATTACGAGTGTGGCGAGCTCATTTATCCAATTAGAAATGGAAGAAAATAATGTTGGTTCTTATGAACGTTGCCAAGATTGTAGGATGCATTATAATATAGGAAGTATTTATGAGGCAGTAATAATATGTATGTAATATGTAATAGTAATAATATGTATAGAGATAATGCAAATCAAGTAAGTATTTTTTTTCTTCCCACATAATATACATTTCTATGATCAATAAATAACAATTATTTCTTAATGTTTTGATTAAATGTTAAGTGAAAGACAGACTTTCCACAATATGTTAGTAAAAACTTAAATAATTAGGTTAGTACTTAATAACTAAAACAGATTTCGTCCTCTAGAAGAGCTTCCAAATAAGCTGATACAATAGTTTTTTGCCATAAATATACAAATATGAATACCTACAGCTCAAAAGCTAGGCATTACATTGAACTAGCTACCTCTGTTCCAGCTAGCTAGGGGGTTGAGGAATGATGACTCAGCGCCACCCACTGCTAAGAGCGCTCAGCCCCACTCCACTCGATAAACTATGTCTTTTGATGGTGTTGATAAGCCCAGTTGAATGAAGTTGTTTAAGTATCTTTCAAAGATTCTAGTGGTATTTAAGGTTATACAGATTAGGGGATCCAATTTAGATTATATTATTTAATGGCTGTTCGTTATTCATTATTTTGATCTTAGACCATAGAATTATACCTATTGAGATAGAAGCAAAGAGTGTACGAGTATGTACCTCACGTGCCGAAAAGAAGGGCTGAGGACTTCTTTGTTCGACGTGGAGGAGCGCCGTAAGTAAGTTCGTATGAGCAAGTGGCCAACTCTGGTGACGGAGTTTTTAGGCTGCCTAAAAGCCTCCACGCTAAGCCACTTAACGACTTAAAACTTAACTTACTGATCAAGCAGTCAACCGATACTTTGCCAATAGTTATTTTGGGAAATCCATCAAACTTATTTATCGGTGATATCGGTGTAGTGTGCACACTTCATACATCTTCATACTCATTTAAGACCTCTACTAACTATCGACCAATGAGGTGGAGTTCCGTTAAGCGGCTCCATCATCAGATCAGCTCACTGTCACCATAATATTGTATCGTCACCTTTCAATAAGTGTGCAAAGGATACAGTCAAATGTGGTATTTTATTCCGGAGATATAAGAAGCAGAATGAAATAAATCTCATTTAAAAGGTTATTTTTTTTACTATTTATCTATACCAAATACGTATTTTTCAGTGCCGCCGTTTTTGTGTAAAAAATAATTTTAAAAGAGGCGTAAGGAATTTTAGGAAACTATTACGGCCACACTGGGCCACACTAAAATCTGTCGAAAAGACATTGAGTATGTCACATTGACGTTATGTCACTGTCAAATCTACGTTCCGTGCCGTCAATCCATCCATCCCGTCAGCTGTCACATGTCACTCCTCACTTCAAGTTCCCTACATAGGTACGTCGCGCGGCATCGAGTCGAACGAAATGATATGAATAATGATAAGCATATCCTGCGTATGCGTCTCTTATTATAGTTCTCGCTTCTCTCTCGTATCAAAGGTTTTATGTACATACCTAGTCGTTACAACGGATACGCAACACAAGATTCTACTATGTACATAAGCGATACGAACTGCGAGGCAATAACGACACCTCAACTTCGGAATGGATACCGCATAGTCACGCACGCAGTGTATAGCGCAACGCAATACACACCAAGGCCGCCGGCCCGGGGCGCGGCATGATGGGCCGCCCGCCGGGCTTGTTTTGCAGGCTATTATTGCAAAACATGCCCGGCGACCCGACCCGCCGGGTAAAGCCGCCTTTGGTGTGTATTGTGCTTATCTCAAAACGACGACTCTTAGTTTTGCAGAATAGGAGAGAGATTATCTCTTCCAGGTGTCAGCAACATAACCAAACCCAGGATATTTTAGTTCATAATAATAGCTACATATTTTAATGATTATTAATTTGTATTAATTTATGAGTCAATCACCTATATTTTAATTAATACTTAAATAAATTGTTAGTTTGAATAGTTGCTTCAAGACGGAAGTACCAGCTGTCATGGCGGGCCGCCCCTTCGACCAATTTCGGCTCGTCGGCCGAGATTGGTCGATTAAACCCGATCACCCGATCGAGGTTTTCGTGGAAAGTCGAGCCGGCCCGCTCTGGCAGTTGCATTTTGCTCTTCAAACTAGAAGGACGTCTTCTACTACATTAATTACTGTTTATTGGTTTAGTGAAGTGAATATTATAATATCGTTATACATGTGAGTACCTACCTACTTTTATTTGATCCTAGACTAGATTATTTACCCGGTCTCTAAAAATATTAGGCTCCTAAGCTCCATCAAATGAGATGTCGCTCACATCAGAAGCGGGATATATACCTAACATACGCTTCACATAAGTGGCCGCATTTTTTTAATTTGTTAGTCCATCCTGTAAGCAGATTGAAGCTGAGTCTCTTATAGGACATCCCTGGTCCTACTACTATATTGGACAACCCTGGTCCACAATTAATTTTAAAGGACATCCCTGGTCCTACTACTATTGGACAACCCTGGTCCACAATTAATTTTAAAGGACATCCCTGGTCCTACTACTATATTGGACAACCCTGGTCCTCAATTTATTGTAAAGGACATCCCTGGTCCTACTACTATATTGGACAACCCTGGTCCGCAATTTATTGTAAAGGACAACCCTGGTCTACAATCTATACAGATATTATAACTGAGGAAAGCCGTTTCCTCGACATTTTCATGCAAAAAGTGCAATGTGGTTCGTAATTGAACCACTAGATGGTGTTCGTTGGTTGCCACCGAGCGGAGCTCTGTCGCCCAGATATTGGTATTTATGTGAATTATGTTGCGCTTATGATAAATCATATTTATTATTATCGGTCGTCCGAGGTCGTACGATGATTTTGGATGGCCGACTGTCAGCAACATAACCAAACCCAGGATATTTTAGTTCATAATAATAGCTACATATTTTAATGATTATTAATTTGTATTAATTTATGAGTCAATCACCTATATTTTAATTAATACTTAAATAAATTGTTAGTTTGAATAGTTGCTTCAAGACGGAAGTACCAGCTGTCATGGCGGGCCGCCCCTTCGACCAATTTCGGCTCGTCGGCCGAGATTGGTCGATTAAACCCGATCACCCGATCGAGGTTTTCGTGGAAAGTCGAGCCGGCCCGCTCTGGCAGTTGCATTTTGCTCTTCAAACTAGAAGGACGTCTTCTACTACATTAATTACTGTTTATTGGTTTAGTGAAGTGAATATTATAATATCGTTATACATGTGAGTACCTACCTACTTTTATTTGATCCTAGACTAGATTATTTACCCGGTCTCTAAAAATATTAGGCTCCTAAGCTCCATCAAATGAGATGTCGCTCACACAGGAGAGACCAAGAATCATAGCTACAACCGTCACGGCTTTCGTGAATGAAACACACAAGTTAATACAAAAAGCTTTATCCATTTTCTAAATCTTCTCTTATTAACACTGTCTAAAAATCTGGCTGGTGGATTTTCAAAATTGAGCGCACACCCAGTTGGTACAGTGCTCAGTAGTTCCAACATCTTCTCTAATGGGTTGCAGTAAAACTGGTTGTGAACTCGTACTCGTTTAAAATGTCCCAGTTGTATAACATTGAGTGTTCATGACAAACCCTAGCATTTTCGGTAATAAATAATTTGTGTTGTGACAAAATTCCTCTTTTTAAATATCGTGAGACTCGCAAGCGTTCCGTGTTTACACAATCTGGGACAAAGCAGTGGCTAGGCGAGTCTGGAGTGCGAGTGTAGTTATTTAAAATTATTTAATTATTGACATGGGGCGGAGGCTCCATAACTGGCTGATCAGCCCAGGATTCAGTTTCTGAGCTTGGTAGAGTGAATGAACTCGAATGCGGCTCTGATTCTTGATATATCTCCTCAACTTGTTGGTTCAAGTGTTCATCATCAGCTAGCACTTCAACAGATTCAACTTGAACAGGTTCCATGGGTTGGAGCGGCGGTGCATTGCGATGAGCTCTTAACCAACAAGCATTACATGCCCAGGCATCAGTTGGAAGCTGCAATTGAAATTGTTAGTTAAAATACATAATTAATTTACTTCATGACCATCAACATAGATGGCACAATATGGTTGATAAAAGTCATGATTAAAAAATCATCACTTTGAAGTTAATCACTGATTAGGTGATTTAAATCATCTCAGCCCTGTGGCATTATGATCCAGGTTTTCTGTATCTAGGTTTTTATTTATTGAGTACTTAATTAATAAAACAACTCTCACCTGTCGGGGAAATATTTGGTTTTCTATATAACTTCTTTCTACAGATCTTTCCGATTGTCTGTAACTTCTTCTTCCTCTGCGCCTCGATAGGGATATGCCACAAGATATGCATATATGAATATGCCCAATTTGTTGGTTTGATGAATAATTAGGGTCGGCGAGGCGGTTATTTGCATCTTATATGACTAGGTTGACACACTCTTCGCACAACTGATCATTATCAGTAATCTGAAAAATTATTAGATTGTAAGTTACATATTATATTGTTTCTGAGAGATCTAAGTCAAAATATTTTTATCAATCTCATAGGCAGAAATAAAGCAAATTAAATTAATTAATTCACCTTACCTCACTACCACACCACTCTTCAATTATTAAGACTAGCTCTGGGGCCAAGTCCATAACATGGTATTCATGTTGCTGGAAGCCAGGCCACAAGATAATATGGCAGTTGCAACATACAGCCATGGTAGATATCTAAACAAACAATAACAATAAAGTCCTCAGAATAATTAAATATAAATCCTTATGAGTTTAAGACCTTTTCAAAAAGGGGAAATAAAGAGTAGATACTGTTGACACACAAGTTAGGCATGGCCAGTACTATATTTATGTATCGCTAGATAGGTAGGTAGTGGTAGGTACATAAATACTGGGACTAGCAGCCCGCCCCGACATAGAAGCATTGTAGATACATATTAATAAGCTGCATAATGTTTAGCGAGCCTAGGCCAACGCAAACGAAGGCCAACGTGTGGACAGCATATTTAATATCGCTTGGCATCGCTCGCCTAGCTGGCAGAGTGAATAAAAGCGCATGGTTTGCATTCGTTTGCTTAGATTTGCCAAACAGCAGGTATCTGCTGTGGGTTAACGTTATAAGTATAACTAGAGGTACACGTTCATACCTTTTCAATTGCTGAAAGCTCGATGTTTTCAACTGAAGATAAACGCAATCCAAATCACAAAATATCAGTCCAGTTTAAACAAGCGTCAAAGTCGAATACACTGGGAGGGTTCGGAGTCCGTTGAGCAGATGCAGGGTCAAATTAAAGATCACATCGATGGTGGAGCAACACACAGAGCACAACGAAATTACGATCAACGCGGAGCGATGTTGAAAATCCGTCTGTTGGTTTTTATTTTGAATCAAAACCACTTTCCGTTCCGAACTTCCGAGTTTAGATGACGCACCTACTTGACATAGCTAATTATGACAGTTGACATTGGCATGGCAGTTGACGACGTCATCAATGTAACACGTTGGAGTGAGACATAAGCTCGTTTTAGTATGGCGCTATCTCTTTCATGGGGTGCGTTCAGAGACTTTGCGTCACATCATTACATTTTACAGGGTTGCAAGCAAATCCATTTTAAAATATTTTTTTAAAAAAAACGGCGGAGTCAAGATTTATTTAAATATTTGTAATAATATTGAAATAATATGCTCTTTCACAGAATATAGCTTTTATCTTGCTTTATTGTCCAAATTATTTAAATACCAGCTCCTATGAAATTTTTGATCGTGTCCTTTGTTCAATTTTAAAAATTATATTCCAAAACAAAAATTTTCCCTCAATTCGCTGACCACCTGCGACCCCTCACAATGTCATCAGTCCGGGGCCGACCAACTTTGCTATCGGTTCTGCGAACTTGCTATTACCACTTCAACTGGCTTATTCTAAGCTGTATGTTGTTTACGGTTCTAAAGGTCAATAAGGTGCATATTCGAATACTCACCTTTGTCACCTTCGAGGCACGAGATTATACATGCCCCTCTCGTTTCGATTTTTTAACACATCGTTTGTTTTTAAATGCTAACTGGCTATCGAGACGGTATCGATAACTTGCCCTATCGAGTGCTACTGGTGGGAGGCTGCTAAGGATATAGATGGATTGAGGAAATTGACCTTTGCCCAGCAGTGGGACGAGCTAGGTAGGTTAAAATATGTTTTTACGGTATTGAAGGTCAATAATTAGGTGACTAGGCACCTAGATGATATAGGTAGCTACTATAATTACTCACTTTTATGACCTTACTAGCATGTGCATAGACTTCATTAGACAGTTATTCAGCATGTGCCAATATTATTACCTCAAGGAGCAATCCCGAAGATCAAATCACGTTGATCCGCGGTATCCGGCGTGTGTGCCGTCTCGCAATTTGCGAGGATCCAAGGGATTTTCTGTCACTAGTGAAATACAGAGGGTTGATAAATGTCTTGGTTTTCCGGCCATAAATACCCGAAAATAACCTATTATTAATGAACTTAGAGCGCAAACGGCTGCGAAATCTGTTGCAATCTTTTTACAATGACAAGTCCAAAGCCTTGCTGAAATGATTATGAATATGATTAGGCTTTAATGTTGGCTAACGGAGTATTGTTGATGGCGTGGATGGCATTGTTACCAAGGAAACAACTGAAAGGGTTTTGGAAGAAAGATTTTTAAATATTAGTTTACACAAGCTGTTAATGACGATGATGAGGACTGCCCCAAAACTCAGTATTTTTAACACATTCCCTGCCTCGTATCCGCGGTGCTCTCCGAAGAATGGCGCAGCAGGACTCAGGCACGACATGCGGTTACTGAACAAATCATACTTGAATTTTGAAACCATTACTATCAAACTCTCTTTTGGTAAAAACTGAGAGTCAAGCATTATTTCAAACTATTTATTTTATTTAAGTATCTAATATTTTAACTTGCAAAGCAAATGTTGGTGTCTAAATCACGTTCCATTAGTTCATCGATTTTAAATAAAGGTAACAGTAAAGAACATGTGAGCCGAGCCATGAGCGGGAAACAAGTATCTACTTAAAACTAATTGGATTACTTATTTCTGGTGGAATGAATTTCACTCTAGTGGGACGGGCTAAGATTGCGTGCGGATATTTTTAACCACTGCACTGCACTACTCGGTTCTCCTTAGGAGTTTAGTGTCGTGATCTATGTAATTTAGTAATGCATCGCCTCAGGGAGTGGGCACACTGCGTTTTCTGCAGCGCGTTTTTGAGCTGCGCATTTGTATCCAAACAAACCCGATGCGAACGCGCGTTTGTATCGATACAAACGCGCAGCTCAAAAACACGTTGCAGAAAACGCAATGTGGCCACTCCCTTATACATTAAAACCAGTATTCGTATGAGCTAGTGGCCAACTCTGGTAACAGATTTCAGGCTGCCCAAAGGCCTCCGTCGTGGCTTAACGACTTAAAAGCCGGGACCGACAATTTAACGTGCCCTCCGAAGCACGGAAGCCCTCTGATATTAATGCCACTTGAAGTCACCCATCCCAATTGTTTCCGTTCAGAACGTCGCTTCACTTCAACGATATATCAAGAACGTCTAAAGCTGAGATTAGACGATGCTGAATTCAGTATGCTAACTGCTTGTTTATTCATAAATTAGCGCTCTGTCCTCGCTCTTTGGCCTAAAGGAATTGCGTATTGTGCATTCTACTTTTACCGGGGCTAACAGAAGTCAGCAACGGTTAGCCTCAATAGAAGCAGGATGTACAATACGCAATTCTTAGGCCAAAGAGCGAGACAGAGCGCTAATTTATGAATGAACTAGCATTTAGTGCACTGAATTCAGCATGGTGTAATTTCAGCTTAAGCAAGCTATGCCACGAGCCCCTTTTGAGTGAAAACATCTAAGGCTATTTTCTTTTGACAGAATCTCACTGTTTCTAACTAAAACAAATATTTCTCTATCCGGCTTTCTGATAAATAATGAGCCACACTATCCGGATCACGTGATATTTATGTGGAAACTCATGCGATACAAATTCGATTGGTATGGGCGACGAACGGATCCATTTCACGGCACCTGTTGACGAATTTAATTTCCTCTTGTAAAATGAGCCGTACCCTTTAAAACCTTTATTCACGGTTTTCACGAATTCATAATATAATTCAAAGGATTTAAGGTTGCGGTACGTCGAGCTCGGAACTTCTCTTCCAACGTATCTATCTAAATTGTTCGTCCTTGTCACGCAAAAAACTCTATGTAGTATAGTATAGGTGTACTACTCAGTCTACTATGAGCAATCACAGCCCCGATTGGCAGTATTACCTCTACCTAATCTGTGATTGGCAGATATGAGTCTGACATGAGGCCCGCCCTTTTTAGCGCGATTCAGGACGCATTACGCGCAGCTACTGTTCAATAATTTCAAATACAAATGCATCAGGACGTTAGGCTCAGCGGTTGTGAGCTCCGCTTGCAGCGCGGTAAGTACTTGCGGAATGGAGATCAATTCCTGTTGATATTGAGTTTTTGCATCTTTGGAGAGGCCAAAAATGTTATATTGTCAGTCACTAATGAATAATGTTCATTTTATTTCATGGAATCGTTAGATAAATGTATGGTAAAAATGCTTTTTTTGGAAATTTATCTACAATATCTAGGTAATTACCTACCCATCTTACTCTCAAGATTTTTAGGGAGGGATGAGATCGATATTATGACGCTAGACAGAATATGTGGGTTGTTACCTATATAAGTCGGTAGGTACACAATTACCTAAATTTTCAAAGGGAAGTAGGTACCTAAGTAGGTACTTACCTATGTTTTTTTCTGTCCAATGTCTATAGGTAAGTAGGTACTTACCTAACCTACCTAACTACTGAAGTCACAACGGATGTTTGTCCCTCTGAAATTAGGGGGCGTCCATTAATTCAAATTAAAGAATAAAAATTAAAGGTGATTTTTGCGATTTTTCAACCCCCGCACCCCCTCCCCCCTTGGTGAGATGTCCTGAGATTTGGCTCGATCCCCTCCCCCACCCCCTAATCTCACGTGAGAATAAAAAAAATAATCTTAAACAGGTACCTACCTAGATTTGCCGAGACCTCCCTTTCATTTTTAATCCCACATGGGATTAGGTGCGATTTGGCTCAACCCCCTCCCGCCCCCTAAAAGCCTGACGTAATTAATGGATGCCCCCATAAGTGCAACAAAGGATAACGCATATTTAGGTACTTATGACGTGGCGAATCAATTTGTGGCACCAATAGGCTGAGAAGGCTGGAGCCTAGGGCGGCAGATTTTAGGGGCGGCAAATAGGGAACAATTTTTTTTTGTGTTACAGAAAAATAATATTTACCTATATTTATTGATAATGCTATGTTATTATGTACACACAAACAATTCAACATGTAAGTAATGTTTTAAAAATTGTTAGAGTGAGAGCTTTTCTTGCTTAAAACTTTTTTCCATAATTGGATTGGAAACGAGCGATAAAGGCGGTGCGTTTAGATGGGCCCGCGAATTACAGTAGTATCCCGAAAATTTCCAACAGTTTACCTGTTGATCATGTTTGTTTCTGTAGCTGTAATCAGCACGTGTAAGGTCGTCATGTACGAAAAATCCCTATGTGTACCGAAGAATTTTTATTTTCATTAATCATTAAATTTCACATCATCAATCATCAACCAATCAAACATCAATAGGTATCTGTACCCCTATTATAAATGTGAAAGTGTGTTTGTTTGTTTGTTTATTTGTAGTTGAATCACGTCAAAACGGAGCGACGGATTGACGTGATTTTTTGTGTGGAGATAGTTGGAGGGCTGGAGAGTAACATAGGCTACTTTTTATCCGGGTACAACTCGAGTGAAGCCGCGGGCAGCAGCTAGTTTATAATAAAACTGTAACAGGTCAAATTCTGTACATTGAAGATATTTTGAAATTTTTTTTGGAGGGCTCTCTATTGTCGATACTGAAGCCAAAACTGTAATTTTTTTCATTCATGTCTGTCTGTCCGTATCATGGCCGCGCATTACGTCGAAACTACTGGTTGAATTTAAATGAAACCTGGTATTATTTGAGTGCATACTACGAGGTCTAATATAAAATACTTTTAATCCTGAAATTCAGCACGGTTCCCTAGGGAGAGGGGATGAAAGTCAAAATAAGTATCTGGTTGTAATTCATGAGTGCGTAGTCCGATTTCATTGATTCTTTTTAGGGTTCCGTACCTTAAAAGGTAAAAAAAGGAACCCTTATAAGATCACTTTCTTGTCCGTCTGTCTGTCTGTCTGTCACCATCGATTATCTCAGGAACGGGTGGAGCTAGCAAGTTGAAATTCATACCATATACTGAGGTCTATAGTCCGTATTGTGAATATAAAAATCAAGGTCCTGAGTCAACACTATAAAAAGATATAGGCAAATTTAGGTTTTCGTGAAAACTTGTAAGTACCAAAACTTACCTTAATTATCAACTTTTTTTATTTTTCGGAATTTTTCCTTTACTTGTGTTGTAAGGCCTTGCTTGTAACCAAAATTGACAATTCTAGGTCAACCGGAAGTACCCTAGAGGTTTTGGGTCGAAAACCTAAATGGTAGTTCCCGTTGACCTAGAATCACGAAATTTGGCAAAAAGCAAGGCCTTATAGCAGAAATAAAGGAAAAATTCCAAAAAATTAAAAAAGTTGAAAGTTAAAGGGTGTTCCCATACATACATACATACATAGTTGACGCCAATTAAGATTGTCTTCTGAGTTGTATGAGCGCTCATACAATTAAGCGAACTAGCTTAATTGGCACCATCCTCAAATAAGGTAAATAAATAAAATTGTGCTATTGTGTGAAAGTAAATAAAAGAAAATATTTATTGCAATATTATGCTCGTGTGCGCAGAACATTTGCGGCGCTGCTATCGCAGAACTAGGATATGTACAAAAAAATTACTAATTGTTCAATAACTTAATGGGTATAATGGGTAGGTACGGAACCCTCGGTGTACGAGTTCGACTCGCACTTGACCGGTTTTTACTTTGTTTGAAAGTAAGTACTTTATATATTGTTCCGTAAAAATTTCAAGGTCATCGGTTTTGTAGTTCCGAAATTACAAACAGCCGGAATCCTTGACACCCGGAATGCACAGGAACCGTTGAATGTACGGCTCATCTTAAGCTGGTGTGCAAATAACTCCAAACGAGTTGTCGGTGCTGGTTGTTGTTGTTGGTGCTGGTTGTTGTTGTTGGTGCTGAGGTAATTGTCTGGGGGTCTAAAGTGGCCTTCATCTATGAAACATCTGATGAAACATCAAATGCTTCATAAATGCTTCATATATATGCTTATTAAATGAAGCATCGATGCTTCATCAATGCTTCATCGATGCTTTATAGATGCTTCATATATGAAGCATCGATGAAGCATCTATGAAACATCTATGAAGCATTTCACAAAACATCTTTTTTGACAGATCTATGTGCGAGGTTAAATTTATTTTTAGAAAGTAAATAGGTTGAATGGAAAACGGATGGCTGAATGCAAAACCCATGCGAAGCCAAATTTAAGAAAAAAAAAACCTCAGACCCGCTCCCGCGACAATTTACCTTTTTTATTTATTCGTGTGCCTCAAAAATATTTCCATATGTCCATCAGGGTGGCGCAGTGCAATCATTTCTATAAAAAAACTAAGTAGGTACCTACCTATTTAATTTATAACAATAAATTTAACCTCGCACATAGATCTGTCAAAAAAGATGTTTTGTGAAATGCTTCATAGATGCTTCATATATGAAGCATTTATGAAACATCTATGAAACATCTATGAAGCATCGATGCTTCATAGATGAAGCATATGAAGCATTTATGAAGCATTTGATGAAAAGTCAGATGTTTCATAGATGAAGCATCTATGAAACATCTGATTTTTCATCAAAAGTGGCCACTTTAGACCCCCTGTATTTGGTAGGATCAGAAGAATCTCATCTATTTTGAACTGTTAAAACCTAGTGAAACGATCACGGGAGGCCGAAAACAGCCACAATATGCGACATGTTATGAATCCATTATTATTCATCATGACAACAATGTTCTGTGGTGCTGAGGGCGAAGGCCCGCCTGAAACACAGAAGGTTGCAAATTGAATTCCCTTTGCCTGCCTGTGAGACAAATGTATGTGTGATCTACGAATCTCTGTCTCAAAATGATTCTCTCAAGAAGGCAAAAAGTCGTAGATTCTGACGAAAACTTTGAATAAAATACCTACGTTGTAGCACAGAATTATGCGACAAAGTTCAATTCAGCTCGCGTAAGCGTTCTTTGCCTAGTGCAATATGCACTGACACGTGTCTACACAAATTCTCTCTTTCTAACGCATAACTCTGTCACTGTCTGGCGCGGAGTGACGCGGAAGGGTTGTCGAGTTGTCACGCGATAGGTATTAGAGCCGAGTGGCAAGTGGGAACCCTGCCAAGGCCCGCCCGGGCGGGCCCACCAATGTACTTGTAGCTTCGTACCTAAAGTGCGGAGTGCGCGTAATTAGTTATTAGGTAAATAAATCTGTTTATATTCTTATGTTTTGCTTTTTAGTGCAAGTATGTTTTAAAGTCGGTTAAATATTTTATTTTTTATTTTTTCATTTTAGTGTTTATTTTTTATTAAGAATGATGTCATCTTACCTACTTATTGTGTTTCGCTCATCAAGCCCTTTCATTTGATATCCATGTCACTACTACTATACTACTAAAAACTAAGATACTGAAAACCAGCGCTCTAACAGCCATGGCGCTGCTGGAGCAAATGCTGAGGGGTAACCTTATTTTCTTGTCACTGTAATGTAGCATTTCTGATTTGTGTTGTATGTATCGTAGTGGCGAAAATAAAACTTATTTCTATTTCTATTTTACTAAAAAGTTCCATGGAACAGGTCCTGACTCCATCATCAGATCAGATCGCTGTCACCATATTATTATATTACATTGTGTCGGAACTTCACAGATATGCTGTGTTTTTACTCAATCGGCCAATTTATTGAGGAGTTCTGTTGAGCAGCTCTTGACTCCATCATCAAATCAGCTCGTTGTCACCATATTATTAAATTGTAATTGAAACTTGATAGATATACCGAGTTTCGACTCAATCGGCCTATTCACTGAGGAGTTCTGTTGAACAGCTCTTGACTCCATCATCAGATAAGCTTGATTGATACCATAATATTTCATTGTCACCGAGAATATATAAGTGTGCAAAATTTCAGCCCGATAGTTCTACAAACACAATAAATAACCATAAAATTTGAGAGTTCCCCTCGATTTCCATGGGATCCCCTCATCAGATCCTCCACTTCTGGAGTATATCCTTTGTAACCAAAAAAAAAATAATTGTCAAAATCGGTCCACAATTGACGGAGAAATGGCGTAACACACACACAAAAAACTAAAAAAAATATATACCTAAAATAAAAAAAAACACAGTCGACTTGAGAGCCTCCTCCTTTTTGAAGTCGGTTAAAAATAATATTACACAAATCATAAAAGTTACAATTTCATTAACAAAAAAAAAATGTAATTAATATGATTGTGATGTGGTATCGAGTGTAGGGGCGGCAAAAGTTGAATAGCCTACTGGCGGCAAATTTGGAAATCCGCCACTGTTATAGGCAGTAGAGTAGGTAGGTATCTATGTAAGCGAGATAAAACATAATACCTACCTAACAGCCAACATCAGAGAGACAAATGTAAAATATACTAGGTTCCGCCCGCGGCTTCGCTCGCGTGATACCTACCCGGATAAAAAGTAGCCTATGTTTTATTCCAGGTCATAAATTATGGTAAGTATAGGTACCTACCTATATGTATTCCAAGTTTCATTAAAATCCGTTCAGTAGCACTGGCGGTCGCAGACTTTGATCTTGGGGGGGGGGGGGTCACTAGTTTTGGTAGTGCGTACCTACCTCTCTTTTTGCTGGATGTTACAGGTTTCTCAAGGATTTTGAGGAGGGGGGGGGGGGGTCATGACCCCCATGACCCCCCCCTCGAACCGCTCGTGTATCAGTAGTTTTTGCTTGAAAGAGTAACAAACATGCAAACATCCCTAGATAGCGGTACATCTATACATCCATACATCCTCACAAACTTTCACACTGTAAAATTATTAGTAGGATGGAAAAGCCCCTCTTGGCAGATTCAAATGGCCCGCCGTCATTTTGTGACGTCATTACAAAACTACTACTGTTCTATTTATAGACTTTGAAGTTTAAAAACATAACTTCAACTTCTTTCATAACTTCAACTTCATAACTTTAGTATGAAAATTACTTTCTTTTTGACCGACTTCAAAAACAGGAGGAGATTCTCAATTCATAGGAATATTTTTTTATGTCGGTAGGTATGTTTTTGGAATTTTTTTGATTTGGAAAATTCTTTTTTGTTTGAAAGGGTCCCAGGTGGTGCCATGGTCATCAGATCAGGTCAGGATCTGATGATGGCGTCAGGAGCTGTTCAACAGAACACATCAGTACCTACCTAAATCTAAATAGGCCGATTGAGCTGAAACTCGTCATCATCATCACCAGCACCATTTTTTGAACAGCTTCTGATTCCATCATCAGGTCAGCTCGCAGTGACCATAGGTACGCATAGGTATTACATATTACATGACATTGTAGTCGGAACGAAACGGAACAAGACAGCTTACATTATGCCGAGTTTAAACTCAATCAGCCTATTTACTGAGGAGTTCTGTTGAACAGTTCCTGACTCCATTATCAGATCCTGACCTGATCTGATGACCATAGCTCCACCTGGTACCCTTTCAAACAAAAAAATAATTTTCCAAATCGGTCCAGGCTCACCTATTCAAGTAGATACTCGAGAAACATACCTACCTACATAAAAAAATATTCCTATGACTTGAGAATCTCCTCCTTTTTTTGAAGTCGGTTAAAAAGAAAGTAATTTTCATAAAAGGGTCTACAAAACCTACCTACCTACATACCATTTAAAATTGAAATAATTGTTCAAAGTAAAAATCAATTCTAATCTACGCTAGGTACACCTATCTAGTTAGTGTGTATACTACCTACACCTATACCTACATACCTATACATCGAGCGAGCTAAAAATGCTAAAAATTATAAAAAGCGGTGGTCGTTGCAAACCAATTTTGCGTTAGTGTGAGTGTCGAAACTCCGCCTCCGGGACTATACACACACATTGAAGACATCCGAGCAACGCGTACGGCAATACTCGAGTTCAGAATTTACAAGAATTTACGATGTATTCCGTAATACCAAAAATGATGAATGAAAAGTTAATGGTTTCGCAATTTTTTTTGTATGGCCTGTAACTAGACACTCTAAGCTGTGTTTCTATTAAAAGGATATTACAATCATTGTTGTTTATCATACAGAACAAATGCAACGAAAACACGATATTTTTGCTGTAAAAATGTTAGAAATACAATTTGGTTACATTTTGTTTCAGGTAAGTTTTTTAGATCAAAAGTTTAACAGGAACCTAGATTAATACTTCCTTAATCTAAATAAGTGCATAAAGTGGTGAAAATACGCTCAAATTTTAAATGATTTCGGTAGTACGTTTGTATGGAGAATTCGTTCGTCGCCGCCCTCTTAAGGGCTCGGCGAACGTATCTACTTACCTATGAACGTAATACCAAAATAATTTAAAATTTGGGCATATTTTTATCACTTTACGTTATTATTTGGATAAAGGTAGTATTTATCTAGGTTCCTGTTAAACTTTTGTTTCAAAAAACTTACTATAGAACAAATGAAAAGAAAAAATGCCATTTTTGGTGTACCTACAAAGATTTCAATTCAATTGGCTTACATTTCTTTTTAGGTAAGTTTTTCGGAACAAAAGTTTAACAGGAACCTAGATAAATACCTACTCTCCTAATCTAACAACATAAACTGATATAAACATGCTTACATTTTAAATGATTTCGGTATTACGTTTTTATGGAAATTCGCCGGTCGCAGCCCTCTTAAGAGTTTTGTAAGGATTTTTTTTGTTCAAACCCAAATGGTTGTTCAAGTGTTTTTTTTTTTACATTTTTGTCGTTGTAAATATTCAGTTCAGAAAGAGTTATAAAATGTCTGTGTTAAAAACGTTTCAAACTTTGTGGATTATAATTATTATTATAATTGAGCAATTTCAAAGTACAACCACGTTTATACAGTACCGAAATAAACGAAGTACGACTGTGTCACCAAGGCGCAGTAGACATTCTCAGACCTTAAATTCAAGATCCTTTGAAAATGTCCAAAGGGGGTAGTCAGAGGCACTAAAATACATATTTGTTACCTGCCCACATTTGCAGATGTTTGCATTCTGAACGTGTCAAGGCGCCGCCCATAAGCGATACCATGTCGTAATTACTATTTAATTTTGTGTTTATATTTTAGAAACAAAACTTTGAAACTCGTCCTCTAAGATAAAATAGAAAGTAAAAGAGATTTTTTCCAGTTGAAATCCACGCGTAAGCAGTTTTGTAAGACGGAGAACTTTCATAATAAACTGCCAGAACACTTTATGCTCAAATAAAGTTCCGATCCAGATCCTAGCTTATGAAGGATCTCAATAAAATGTTCGATCAAACGAGCAGCATTATCATGCTTTCAATATCAGTAGGGACCTAGGAGTTTTGTGGTAAAAAAGTGAATAAATATTTTGATCTATTCGAATATCTGTAGGTTTATTTAAATTATTTATATTTACAACCAGAATTCGTTGATAAAAAAATTTAAAAGCTCAAAAAGATTTTTATTTACTAATTCATAATCAACGGAAAAGAGATGTTAATAAGAAAATGGATAATAACCCATTTCACGAATCTATTTTCTTTTTAAACTATGTCTCATATTGATAACAACATAATTAGTAATCACACTTGACCAAAAAATAGAATTTTAAATAAGTACTATTTTTTATAAACAAAAGATATCAAAGAAGACCTAATAATTTTGGAGTTGGCTCTCGGTAAACCTACGAAATTATTAAAAAAATATGTTGAATAAGAAAATAAATGTAGGTATAGACTCGCTACCTAAACAAAGACTGTTTCAAACTCCAACGAACATAAAACGTCACTTCACTCCTCATTTATTAAAATCCATCAACAAAGCAGAAATAGCTAAAATTATTCTCAACTGGGGAAACACGAATTCCGAGCAAAGGATTTCAAGAAGCGCTAGACACTTGAACGAACTACTTTGAAATCTCCGCTGTTCATTACAATCCTTCCTAGAATCCTAGGACAACTTGAGAAAGGATTTAAAGATTTACCTCTGACCCAAAACGTTGATCTTTGTGACGATAAGTTTATATCGGAGTTTCTGATTAAAATAGTGCAAAAATATTTCACTTTCAAAATTGACATCATATATCAGTATCTAAATTGATGAAATTTTTACGTGGTTGATTTGCTAGTAAATATTGAGTTCGTAAAACATTTTATATAGATTAGGATAGAAATTCGAACAGTAGATATAAAGCAATAAGAAAACACTTAAAAAAATATGCATAAACGATTTGTTATAGCCACGAATTTAATCAAAATAAAAGTGCTATAAAATGGACTAATCAAACAGAAAGTGTTTGACGATAAGTCACATTTTTATTGCAGCATCTTTGTAACTGTACTAAAACAATATGAACACTCAAGACGTAGCGTCATCAGAAAGCTGGTGCTTATTAGGCTGAACGGATCATAGCTGTTACTGGCAGTAACCTAGATCAGTTCAGCTACGAGTATCTTTAGATCCTTTGATTATGTTTTCAACTAGTTGTAATGAACATTGTAAAATTGTATCAATGGATTTTCCGTTTCGAATAATTTATATACGCCATAACTCGAGCTCTAAACGGTGAAGGAAAAAATTGTGAGGAAACCCGCGACCACGTATTGACCATGTCTTTCCTAAGGATATAGCCGGTTAAACTGAGAGGATAATGTAGGTGTTGAGCAAGCCTACTCCATCTCAACACTGTCTCAACAGTGTCCAAGATTGCCTCCTGAAACTGTATAAATCATCTAGTAACGGATGTAAAGGCCTAAGTTTTGAAAAAATATAAAAAATTTAGTCGGATCAAAAAACTTTTACCTTTTTTCGCAGTAGAATGTCTTATAAGCCGGCAGTAGAATTTTTGGGGAAATTCTTCTCAATAAAAGTGAGAGCTAACATGACAATCGAATCATACGTAGAACGGCTCCCAAACAGAATTTATGAGAGTACCTACGTTACAAAATGGTCACGTACATTGGGGTATCTCGATGCCATACAGAACATCTTTAATTTTTTTACTGGTAATGGGCGATTCAATATATCATGTGAAATACTAAGTACTTCCAAGGTTAGATGCTAAATTATAACTATAACTACTTATAGATTTTAAGTTCCTAAAGGTAATATAAAATGTCTACCATACCTAAAAATATAGCTGTGTTAACGTTTTATTTACCGCACAATCTGAAAATCCCTTTGAAGCTTTTTTGGGTTGTCATTCAGTAAATGTTTTATGAGTAAAATACCTACGCTTGCGTGTCTAGATATTATATTACATTTAGGCTGTGTCCCAAGTAGGCAAACTGTGAGCGGCCGACTGAGTTTGCGGCGTATCGGTTTAGTACGCTCTTCCATATATATTTGAAATGGAGTGTCCACAGTTTGCTAGTTTTGTGCTCACTGTACGCAGTTTGCAGCGTAACTCTGCAAACTAGCAAACTGTGGACACTCCATTTCAAATATGGAAGAGCGTACTAAACCGATACGCCGCAAACTCAGTCGGCCGCTCACAGTTTGACTACTGGGGACACAGCCTTACATTAGGTCTATTTACTATAGCAAAATATACAAATTTGTATATTAGACAACGAGCTATATTGGAGGCTTTTAGTATCATAAAAACTTGTACATTAGTGAGTTTAACTTCCATATTATGAACGGATAATGTCTAAATCCTATATCAAAGTTATGTAACGTTGTAAACTTCGTAGCTTCACATTTAAAAACTGAAATACTCGAGAATGGATACTCATCACAATTTTACAAAATTACTTTTAATATGTAGGTACACAAAATTCAAGCTATACAAAATATGAGCATCACATAAGTATTTTGGGTCAATAGATTAGCATTGCCATACAGCGGCGTTTTGGGTACTGGCAGTGACCAGTTGAGCTATCTATAGATCTAGAACGATCCTTAGTTGATTCTAATGTTTCTAGTGTATTTTGTAAACCTATTTAAATTACCTATTAATTAGTACCTACCTAGTTAATTAGTTTCTATAAATCTTGAATATTATCATAATTAAAAGCTGGAGAATAAAGTCGTGAGCAAGTTCACAGTTTTGTTTTTACTAAATGAGTAACGCGTCGTAATTTAGTTTGCAGATAAAACGTGGCCCACATAAAACTACCTACGAACTATATGCTGATAGAACGCTTATTACATCGTAAAGTTTATGTTACTTTTTCGGCTGTCTGCGAAGATAATAAAACGGTAAAATCAACGAGCAGAGAAATGTGTGAGATCCTCACTTTTTATCTGACTTCATTTCGTGCACCCACAAAACTTGATTGGCAGGCATTACCTGAAACAAACAGAAAAATATCATCAGGGAATATAACTGTAAAAAGACTTGAGCTCATGCCTTCACGAAGATTCTGCACAGATATCTAGAGGTGTCAAGGGTTATTCACGTCGAAAAACAGAACAAAAACAATCGCTTCGCTTGAGATTTTGGAATCGTACAATTAGAATCTGTAGGAACAATAGATTTCCACTGATCTTAATCGTTCCAGTAATTAAGAAATGTCCAATTCGAATGTAAGAAACATCTTAGGTAGGTAAGTACGTGTATTTAGAACAAATCGAACCGAGAATATTGGGATTAAGCCTCTTTGCAGAAAATATCATACGTAGACCGTTAGACGAAAGGTCTACTATTGAGCTACTAGGAAAAAAAATTACGGTCGTAGACCTAATAGTTTGGCTACACTTGAGACATTCAGCCTAAAATCGAATTTTGACTAAACTTTCATAAAAGTCGGAATAATTTTTGAACGACTGAATATCGCTGAACATACAGGGGGTTAAATCGATAGGCATTGAGGTCACCCATCACCCTGCCACCGATGATCCACCCCTCCAGTTACACCGTGTATATTTCAGACTTTCAGAGCTAATGGAAGATTCAGGTACATCTATGACGAAATACTGCTTGTTTAAATAGATGGGGTTTAAACTTAATGTGAGAAGCGTAACAGGTACAACCTATTTGAGAGATTTATACGCAATTAAATAGCAGAAGCTTAATTCACAAGGAGAAAACTAATTCAGATGGAGGTATGCTTTGAAATTGTTTTGATAACGGTGTGTTTACGAATTATGCTTAGGGGTGAATAATACAGATGTACAGACAACAACAGCGGTTGATGAAATGTTTTCTTTTTCTATTTATTTTAGCCCATTTCCAATCAAAATTCTGACTTTAGCCAAAGCCGGTTGAGTAAGAATATGAGGTACTTACCAAATATGCAAAAATGATTATTTGGTCAAATAATAACTCATTTACGGTATATGGTGATTTATATTAGACCGGGCCGTGTCCGGGTAGGGTGTAACTAACCCAACCGTGGTGTAGACGAGCTTCGTACATTAGTAGACGGGCCCGGAGTGGACACGGATCATGAGGCACTGTTTAATATAAACTGACTAACTTAAAACTAACTTAAAAAAGACTAATATAAACTGATTCATAAAAAAATTATGTAACGTTTCAAACCCGTGCTCCGTCCGGGACCACGTACACGGCACGCGTCTAATATAAATCATCCCTAAGCCTATAAATTGCTGTTTATTTTCGACTCAACATTTTCAGTAAGTTCTTATGAGCAAGTGGCCAACTCTGGTGACGGAGTTTTTAGAGCATCTTCGTTTACTGAAGCTTTTGGATTTTTCCCTAGCTAGTGTACCGCTCCGCCTATTCTCAGTAGTTCGGTTATGTAGTCCGGTCAACGGACTGGTGAGATTTTTTCGTCTCAGCAGTTCGTAGATGTAATACGACCGGACTATTGAGCCTGATATTTAGGCTGAGCTTTCTCGCACACCTATATCTAATGAACATAATATACTACTATTACCTTATTAACAAAATTAAAATCCGCTTATTAGTTTACGAAGTTGACTGTACCTAAATAAATTTAAATGAGAAAATGTTCTGCGAAAATCTAAATTAGCCTTTACTTGAAAATATTTTAACTGCTTTAATTATTAAAAGACTAACTAAGCATTATAATCATCTGACAGTTGAATAACCCGAGTTCATCTCTAACTCGAACTATAATTTCTTATTAAGTTACATTCAGAAGTTGGAATCCTCAACGGAGATATTAGCGTGGGTAATGGCCGAGTAAGTACAAACGTGTTTTCATAGAAAACTTAATTATAAAAAGAAAAAATCCTATATTAAGGTAAATCAGAAGGCAGGCCATATTACTCTTGGCTTACCTTAACGCGTTTAGTGACAGCTATTCACATGTGCTCTGCGCTCGGGGGGAGCGCAGAGAATGTGTTAATTCTCCAACAGATATCAGTATTTTCTAGCGAATCATAAATTAGTACTCTATTGGTGAATTATCGTTGATTAAACATTTTCATATTATCTCAATATCAAAGAAGAATGTTCAAAGCGTCCCCACCCTTGTAGCACTTTAAAACCTATGTTAATCAATGGGCCATAACCATCTTATCATTATATTGTATTACAGCGAAACTGAAATGTGAATCCGAAAAAAGTTATATCGACATGAAGAAACCGGAATCAGTCACAAATTCACAATTATTTTGCCGTTTATTATACTTTTTCGGCACAATGTTTTTTTTTAATAGATAGAGTAATTCAAGAGGAAGGTTTATATGTATAACTAGCGACCCGCCCCGGCTTCGCATGGGTGCAATGCTCCCATATACGAGTATTAAGTAAGTATCAGAATTACACCAGTGCGAAGCCGGGGCTATAATATGTATCTGTCGCAGCCAACTGGCTGAATAAGCCATTCAATTAAGTGCCTAGCCATTTCATTGAGCGCCGCCATTCAATTAAATGGCTAGGCGCATAGTTGAATCATTGAAGCATTTAAAACGTTCAACACTCTGCTGCTCACTGCCTGATTGAAAGGCCGCCGTTTCATTGAATTAGTATGTTTTTCCGCCACCGCGGCACTACTTTTGCTTTGTTTACAAGATGGCGTCTACAGCTGGTGTTTCTCGAAAGTTGTGTGTTGTTTTGTTGTGAAAAACAGAGAAAATAAGTTCCCAGTGTTAATAGTATGCCACAAAATAATAGATTTACCTTCGAGCAGTCTTTCTGCGTGGGTGTGTGATACGCGTGCTATAAAAAAAAAACAAATCCTACTTATTTTTTCTGTGAGCAAGTGAACCGGCTAGCCATTTCATCTAAAAACGGCATTCAATTAAATGGCTGACCTTGGTTTAGCCGTTGTGTTCAACTATTTGACTAACCGACGTTCAGCCATTTAATTGAATGGCAGCGTTCAATGAAATGGCTAGGCATTTAATTGAATGGCTAATTCAACCAATTATATAATATATTATATAAGATATATAATATAATCTATACGCGCGCATGTCGTCAGTATCGTGTGGTACTATGGGATAGGAAAGCGTTTAGAGAATTTCGTTGGGCCAGCCAGTGCCTGGGACAATATTGTAATAGAGACTGAAAACACCGGCTAATCTATTTGTTGTAATAAAAAGTCAACGGTTATATTTGTATTTAAAGAAGGTAGTTTTATTTGAAAATTCCTAAAAAAACGTCAATGGCTACTTCACAAAAACGATAATCAGCAGAACTAGTGAGCAGCAGAGTGTTGAACGTTTTAAATGCTCCAATGATTCAACTATGCGCCTAGCCATTTAATTGAATGGCGGCGCTCAATGAAATGGCTAGGCACTTAATTGAATGGCTAATTCAGGCAGTTGGCTGCGACAGATACGTATTATAGCTCCGGCTTCGCACTGGTGTAATTCTGATACTTACTTAATACTCGTATATAGGAGCACTGCACCCGTGCGAACCCGGGGCGGATCGCTAGTTATACATATAAACCTTCCTCTTGAATTACTCTATCTATTAAAAAAACATTGTGCCGAAAAAGTATAATAAACGGCAAAATAATTGTGACTGATTCCGGTTTCTTCATGTCGATATAACTTTTTTCGGATTCACATTTCAGTTTCGCTGTCTTACAATAAAATGATAAGATGACTATGGCCCTTCGATTAACATAGGTTTTAAAGTGCTACAACGGTGGGGACGGTGTCCATACATTTTTGGGCATTGTTCAATTTTGATTGTTAAGCATTTTATAAAGAGTCTCACTCGGTCGGCACTCTTTATAAAATAACCTATTAAATTGTAGAGGCCTAAGTTAACCTAAACTCACCAATAAAATAAATAAATAAATAAATTTATTTCATAAAAACATTAAGTATAACATGCACACATGTTTTAAAAGTAATGTATTTCCTATGAAAAGTTTTATGGACACGGGATTTTATCGCGTAATTTACCTTATTTATCCCGACGTTTCGGCTATGTTGCAATAGCCGTGGTCGCGGGCAGACTATTGCAACATAGCCGAAACGTCGGGATAAATAAGGTGAATTACGCGATAAAATCCCGTGTCCATAAAACTTTTCAATTTGAATAGTGATCGCGAAAGTTTAAAAAAGACTATTTCCTATGAATACTGAAATCACCTTTAGTGACTAACTGTCTATTCAACAAATAAACCAACAAAACTTGATATAAACACACCCTGTTTGGTTTGCATAGATGCCCGTGCACAAACTTTGATAATTAGATCGACAAGGTTCTATCATCCTAACCATTGTTTGAAGCCTGATAACCATATTCAAATTTTAATAGAGTTATATAAGATGGAATTGGATGGTATGACGTGACCTTTGAACATGAATATGGGAATGTAGTTTACTCAGAGAAAATATCAGTTCACCCGTTCAAGAGCAACGGTGCCACACACACATACGCACATACACACACACACACACACACACACACACACACACACATATAGCGGTCAAACTTATGATCTCCCTCTTTTTGTGTGGGGGGTTAAAAAAGGCAGAGCTAGCATTATCCGCTATCAACTTTTCCGAGCTCTGTCACGTCGGATTAAATAAAAATTGGCAAATAGTCAGAAAACAGAGCGATTCTCTAATCTAAATCTTTATAAAATTATGAATAATAAGCCTCACTTCTAATGTTATTATACAAAAGATGGCCAACTGATTGATATAAACTAAGGGTGGATTCTACCAAACTGTCATCTTACTCCCAGAGTAGTTATTCCATTAGCCGACAGAATTCGAAATACATTTGTTTAGAAAGCGTAACCGAACATTATTAGGTGCATTAAAATTATCCTGGTTATAAGGTGTCATCTTTACAATGTCAAAATATTCAAACAAACAGCAGTTTATCTGTGGTTTAATCTCCAGAGTTTGGTAAAATCCAGCCTAAGCCAAACAAATTTTCTTAAACACATTATTATAAACTTTCGCGATCAAAACACATTATAAATACAATATATATCCGGGTATTTATTACGTATATTACCTTTTTATTAAGCCCGACGTTTCGTCTGGATTGCACCAGCCGTGATCGTGGGAAGACTTCCGAAGGCAGCTGAACCGCATAACAATATGTAGCATTATTGCCTCGAGCACCAGTATGCACGAGTTTACTATTCTATCCGTGACCATAGTAAAGTATGGACAGTAGGGAACTCCCACAATTTTTTTTTATGATTTTATACGAAAGGTTATATCGTCAAATAACCGTAATAAAAATTCCAGCGCCGAAAAACTAAAATTTTATAACAAAAATAATTTTTAAAATTTACCAACATTTTCATGCACTTGAAACGGACGTGACGTCACAATTCACGGCAATTACACGCGCTTGTAGGTAGAAAAAAAAAACTTTCTGTCATTTATCATAGAATTTGAAGGAGTGTGACGTCACAACACATGTGACAAATAGCGTTGCGTTTCAAGTCTTATGAAATTCCCACTATATTTTTGCACTTTTTAATTTTTAATTTCTAAGCGAAAATGAAATAATATTAAAAAATAATTACACACACATAATTCTAAAGCCATAATGTTCATCGAAAAATACGTTTAACCCGCTTTTGAATCAGACGCATATTGCCTATAGTATGGACTGAACTTTAGTTTAGTCAAGTTACCGCTAGAGGCGCTGCACTGAATTCCATACAATTGAGATACTTTACTATAGTCACGGATAGAATAAACTCGTGCATACTGGTGCTGGAGGCACTGGCCACGAATATGCTACCTCTACTTTGTTATGGTTAATCGCAAAATACTAAATTATGAATTACCTACTAATTGTAATGAAAGCGTTAATATTTGAACAGCTAAATTGTTAACTATTCAGACTGGCAAGAGCATCTTGCAATCTGTCAAGTATGTACCTACTGCTAGGTAATGTTATAATTGGACTAGTAAGTATATTTATTGGAACTAATCGTCTAATGAGCGAATTTAATTATTTTTTTTATTGCACACATTAAAACTATTTTTTTTTTTTTTTTTTTTTTTATTATTGGTTCTCTAAACTATTAAAAATATTAAACAATATACAACCAATAACAAAACTATGAAACAATGTATAATGGGGGGCTTTATCGCTAAGAAGCGATCTCTTCCAGGCAACCTTTAGATGGAGAGGAATCTTTAATAATGAAGATTGAATAAACTACATATTTACATAACTTTACAAATTTCAATTAAAACTAGTTGAACCATCTAAGGATCGTTAGAGATATTAAAAAAATAACTAAAACCATAAAAAGAAAATTCCATAATTCATTTCGAATTATAGAAATGAAAGTTTATCCGATGAAATTGAATTTGACTTCAGCATCGGGAGGTAAAACGAAGTTGAATCGTAAAATTAATTGAATAATTTTTGATATCGGAAATGTAATGTACAACGACTACGACTTGTTAATTTTTAATTAATTCACATATTAAGTAAAGATCAAAGCAGTAATCCGTACCCATATTATAAATGTGAAAGTGTGTTTATTTGTTTAAAGAAAGAAAGAAAGAAAATACATTTATTCAACAAATACAATATACAACAAAGCAAAATAACAAAATGAGAAAAATAAGACAAACACAAAAAAAAGTACTTGTTGAAATGGTGACAACTCAGCTTGTTTGTTCATTGGTCCTGATTTCACGTCAAAACAAAGCGACTGATTGACGTGATTTTTTGTGTGGAGATAGTTGGAGAGCTGGAGAGTAACATAAGCTACCTTTTATCCGGGTACCATGCGAGCGAAGCCGCGGGCAGCAGCCAGTATTATATAAACAAAATAACACAAATGAGCTCTCATGTCCCCAAGCATTTTAAACATTCCCTCAGATCAAGACATTCAAGAATCATTGAATAATTAATGAAGAGAAATGTATCATTATGCTCAGATTTCGGAAGATACTCGTACAAGAATGTTATTCGTAACATGTGTTTTTTAATTCCTGCTTTTCCTTAATTTATTACCTTTTCTGCTTAATTATAAAAAAAATAATCTCAGAAGAACAGTTTAACAATTTAAAAACTAGTAAAAAGTAATGACTATTTATTAAATTCCGTATATTGCATTAAAGTAAAATTTTGATAATAATTTAGATAAAGGAAGCAATCTCAAAGAAAACGGAAAAGAACAAAACTGGATAAACATGGCGAATCAGCGATTATTTCAATTTTTTTTATTTTATTTTTGCACCTTACAGAGATCTAAGTTTTGGACGTTTGGTTACCTTCTCCTAAGAATTTTGCCTGTAACTATTACTCGTATTAGCTCTCATATACATTGATTTAATAATATGATGGTTTCAATTTCAAACCCATGACTTGAACGTAGAGCCACTAAAACTCCACTCTCTGCCAACACGGCTTCCAAAAGCAGAAGCTAATTCATTGTAATTGAACTAAAACATACATTATTATTAAGATCAAAGCATAAAATTTAGTATAAAAGCATTTTGTCTTTTGCGGGCTCGTCTAATTCAGACAAAGCAATATTTATAAGGCTGTCCACAACAAAAGCCTACGCCGTAGGCCGCTACACCGTAGGCCGCTACGCCGTAGCATTAAAATTATAAGCAGCTTTAATATTCATAATGGAGGCAAATAATATCTGCTTTGTTTCTCTAAAGAGTAGTACAATCAACAATAGCAGAGAATGATCATACTAATTTTGATGCCAATGTTTGTGTGTTTCCTCACAATTCAGTAAAAATTAGAATTTTTATAGTACCTATCTGACTTAGGGCTGATTTTTCAATCGATAAATAACTTTTATCTGAGGAATAAATATGGCGTTATGACATATTTTCAATACAATATCTGTCAAATCACATATTTATTTCCTCAACTAAAAGTTATCTAGGTATTGAAAAATCAGCCCTTATAGTCGTATTGCTCATTATACGGACTAAAATCGGACTAAAATTGAAGGAACAAATCGACGGTTAATAATCAATACCATCTATCTCAAGTTTTGGTGGTTTTCACTTTTAAATGCAGTTAAATTCTAAAAAAAATTGTGCGTCGCCTACCAATTCAATATCTTTTAAATTGCAGAAATTGAAAGAGTTATACCCTATTAGAAATACGACCTATCGTTTCCATGCGTATTTTTTTCTGCCAATATAACCTATCTCACTTTTTGTGTCAGGGTCCAATTTTTAAAATAGTGCCGATGAAGCTGAAACTTTCAGGAAAATTAGTTAAAAATTAGTAAAACTTGATGCAATGATCCATAAACTTCTGTAACTTGAAATAATAAAGTTATGACCAAAAGACTTGGGCCCTCAATCCTTACGTTTAATTGAAGTTTTTAAAATGGATTTTCTCTTAAAGTATTTCACTTAGAGAAGAGGACGATACGTCAAAATTTAGATAAAAAAGGTTTAAAAATTGGGCCTTCAATCAAGATAGACCCTCACTTGTTGACGTCCTCATTCCTACACGGCTGCTTGCATCTGACTGATTAACATAAAATTAAAATATATACCTACAATTTTTGTTGCTGATTTTATTACAATTACTTACATTACGTTACTTAACTAAACTAACCATAAAAATATTGGTTTACTAATAAAAAAGTTGATTTTTTACGTTGCTGTTTCAATTAAAAAACGACTATCTTCCTGATTTACAAAAAATATTCAAACCATTATGCATCAATCAATACCACCTAACTTACATTATTTCTGTGTAGGATAGTAGTATGCTAATGGTACTTATTGTATAATAATTGGATAAATTTAAGTTAACTTTTTATAAAAAAACCTTATTAGAAAGGCTTTAAATAAAATTTTTAAACGTTTTTTTCGTCTCCTGTAAAGTTGGTTAAATTGAGATAGATGGTATTGATTATTAACCGTCGAAATGTCATTTTTTTATATATTTTTAGTCCGTATAATGAGCAATAATTATTTTAACTCTTTAATGGAAATGGCA